>OX335669.1:7500000-8750000 GCA_946894065.1 Acleris literana | reverse complement strand
AGGCTCTGAACGCATCATGGAATAAGTTTCTGTCAACATTATAATTTTTGGGACAAGCTTTTGTTGCCGATTGTACTTTTTTTTGCACAGCCGTCATGTACTCGTCAAGTAGAGTGACATGATGAGCCCTAAGAGGGTTCATCATGTGTAATTTAGAAGTTCCTACGGCTACCCTGAGTCTCCATCATCAGACCAGCTCGATAGTACTATATTATTGCATTGCCATTAGAACTAAAGGTGTGTGCAAAGTTTCAGCTTCATCGGAAACCGGGAAGTGGGTCAAATTTAACGTTGATTTGACCCGTACATACATACATACATACATTGCAAGTTAAATAAAAGGTTGTAAAATCACGGCCGCCCATAGGCAGCAGCATCAGCAGAGGAATCGAAGATGCGTTGCGGGCTTTGGAGAAAAAGTTTGTCTGTTGAAGGTCCCTAAGTCGTAGCCGTAGTTTTAGTCCCTCAGTGCGATAATACCCCGGCAATTGTCTGTCGCTGGATGTTTGTCCGCTGCCGTTATTTGGTGAGAGAATAAACGAAAATATTTACATTATAATGACAGATTTATCTGAATCGCAAGTTTAACGTCAATGACAGATAAATCCATGATAAAGCAAAATATGTCTTAGTATATATCCAAAGGGTCGAAATTCGCTCTGATTTACTTTCTTAGCTGTGTGAGACTACTATTTGGCATGGCGACGTTGAAAATGTTGACCCTAACAACGTATTTATTACTGAACTATATTACCTCCGTTTAAGGTCATTTCTCGACGGCTCTTTATCTCGACTGCCAAACGGATGCAGTCAAGGTTTCTCGGTTGAAAACGATTGTGATAACTAAGGGCCCGTTCACACGACGTCCGGTTTTGTAGGATCAACTAACTATCGGATCCTTCAAAACCGGATAGTGTATTCACATGGACGCCCGGTTTTGTAGGATCCTCTGGTCCTGTAAAACCAGAGTCCGTGTGAATACACTATCTGTTTTTGAGCGTGCGGGCGATCTGGTTTTTTGAGGAATTCTTGTTCCGAGCTTGTGAAAATGCAAGTATAGAAATATTGTTGCCACTAAATCGGATCCGGCATTTTATCTGACGACCGGACCGATTTGTAGTCTCAAAAATCGGATGACAAATTTTGCAGGATCCGTTCGATTGCCGGGTTCTGGAACCGTACGCTTGTGTGAACACGTGCATTGAAATCCTGTTGACACTAAATCGGATCCTACAAAAAACAGTTCCTGCAAGGAATCTGATGTCTCCGTGTGAACGGGCTCGAGGGCCTATATTCCACACGGTAAAACAATTATGCCTTTGGCATGTTATTGCATTGTCCACGTTACGATAGCCATTATTCTCTTGACAGTAATAGCGGCCGATTTAAAAACAATAGCATAGCACGTCAAAAGCAATATTTACCTAGAAGAATACACGCCCAGCTTAACTATGCCTTCCCATTCAAACATCGCTGACCTTTGCCCGCGACTTTATCCGCGTAGAATAGGGTATTTGTCTCATTTTTTATTAGTATTTAAATTGAAGCTTTTTTACCTTCCAAATAGCCTAGTATAAATAGTTTTTTAATATCTATAAAAATAAGAAAGATATAAATGTTTAAAACTTGCTTTTAGACAGAGAGGAAAATACAGTCATATGACGTCATATTACTCAACCGCCATATGAATTACACGCAAAACATCGTTTCGTGAAAAAGAGATAGACAAAAAACTTTAAAAGGCTAACTTTTATAACTAAATAACTTTTTTATTTTATTACCCATTTCAAATTTGATTTTGAATTATTTTATTATACTACATGTATTGATATGTTATCCAAATTAATATATGAAATTTAATATCAGGCAAATACCCTATTCAATTTTCGTTTTTAACTTGGGAAACATTAAATTTTCTTGGCCAAAAAGTGTCTTATGTGATAATACAGGTCATTAACCATGTGTGACACAAATTTTCACCTGTTCGATTTTGTACGCGTAGAATTAGTTTACCCCCCCCCATCCTATTTCTCTCCGTTGGAGGTCTATTTTTGAAAAGTCCATTGTGATCAAGGAATATTTCCTCCAAATTTCAAGTCCTTAGGCCCAGGGGTTTAGGCTATGCGTTGACGAACAATCATTCAGTTAGACAGTCACGGCATAATTTCATATGTATGGATTGTAAGACAGATCTACACATCCTCACAAACTTTCACATTTATAATATTAGTATGATACTACAGGTCATACTCACTCAAACTCCTCTTGTCTCCGATCCCGTAGACAATAGCGGGCCGTATGATGGTGTAGTTGAGGGTCTCCATACCCTGCAGTTCTTTCTCGACAGTGCTCTTCATGCGACCTTCCACCGTCCACGGCTCCACCGGCCCGTCTTCCTTGTGCGGCTAAACAAGGAAAATCAGTTACATAAGCAGTATTAACATGCTACCATCCAGTTGGGAAAACATCTAAGTACAAACAAAGTATATGCAACAATGGTCAAAATGACCTTCGTGGATTGAAAAAGGCTCTGGAAAAAGCGCAATCTGCAACAAGCCCTACCTACCAGGACGAAATAATTAATGAGAAGAACAAATCACCTTCTCAGTGCTGTACATCTGCCCGCTAGAGATCTCCACAAGCCTGACTCCCTGCTGCTCGCATATCTTGGCCACATTACTGCTCAGAGTGCAGATGCCTTCAGCGTACACCGCTTCTGTTTGTCCCAGGCGGGTTTCGCCGGCGCAGTTCATGACGAGCGACCAGGGCTTGTCTTCGGGGTCGAGCGCGGAAGCACATGATGCTGGAAAGATATGGGGTAATACATAGAATTGTGTTATATATTATATTATAAGTATATTAGCAAGACTCATTTTCCTTCATTGAAACATTTATTTTCCTGGTGTGAACATGAATAACCTGTTTATACGATATCTACGAATAACAAATATAGTTCTACTTTATGAATGTGTCTGTAAAGTGAAACCGCAAAGGTAAGAGTATGAATAATGAATAATGATTTATTTAAGGTGTGACGAAGGGCACATCGGACAAGGGCGACCTCGACGAAAGCACATGGAACGTATCAGAGATGTACTAAATAGACCTTAAGGATTGTTCTCGGAATCGACGTGTGAGCTTGGCTTATCACGACTCTCTCGGTCTCCGAATATCATAGGGCAAAAGGTGCGAGTTTATGTAGGTATTTATATTCTTTAAGGGGTTAGATTTGGTTACAAACGTTGTCTTTATGGTGTCTTTAATGTACCTACATTCTTCAATCAACTTTTGTTGCGTATTTTAGGAAAAATCAAAGAATAAAGTTGCTTACGTTAGGCCGGGATTACACCTGTAAGTTATTACGTAAGTTTTGAGACGCAACTATGGGTAAGAGTGAGTAGCAAATATCTGCATCTCTCTCTTTTATATAGCTTTGTTTCAAAACTTACGTAATAACTTACAGGTGTAATCCCGGCCTAAAGCTCATATTAAGACTTATGAATATTATGACTGACAATATTCATCGTCGGGTAATTTGTGTCGGTACGTGAGAGGCGTTTAGTATGCGCGGGCGTCCCCTAACAATAGCGTGCTATTATACGCACGTTTATTGTGTGCTAATACTGGTAATGCCTACGAGTTGCGGCAGAGTAAGCGCTGCAGGAATTTACCGGTAATCCTGAGGCGTCGTCCTAATTGATTATCGCTCGCGCGATCAGCTCGAAATTAAAACTTGCGATGGTGAAACATGTGTTCTAATTGACAATGCGGATTAATCACACGACGCTGGAGGTACTATGCGGATTCTGTTCGTGTAAGGACGCTTGCGTAATTGGTATACGTAAAATATATTATGGATTTTATAGCAGAATCGTTAGATCGCGAAGACTTGCATTGTAAGGTTCAATAAGGAAACTCTAAAGAGATTTTTATGTTAGCTCGTCCGATCGTCGGCCAATTAGGAAGACGCCTGAGGATTAAGGGATTAGCTGGAGGTATCACCAAACGATGATTACTTAAGCCTCATTACAATGGACAACGTAGTAACTGAAAAACAAAAAATTAGAAAACATACACCTAACCAGTCTAAGGCCCCAACTACACGAGCGGTTCTCCCGCCGCGGGAATCCGCTCGACAATACATAAACAAAACCGCGCAGTGTAGTATGCAGCATACAACTTCCTTAATTAAGTCCAGTGCGGTTCAGAAGTTCCCGCGGCGGGAGAACCGCCCGTGTAAGTAGTTGGGGCCTAAAACTACTAGAGAGGATTTTTTGTCGCGCAGAACGTATTCGTTTTATTCGTGTACAAGAAAGAGATGCACTGAGCGACCTGCTGTGCTGTTGTTTGTGTATATTCTAATGCACCAATTGTCGTCAGATAGCTCAAAGATCAACCAGCCTAACTAGACCCTTGAGTGATACACTTGTTTAATCCATAACCGGAACGCACTATCAACGGGTCTTTACGAATTGATTACATGTCCAGAGTTCGAGATAAACTGGTATCTTGTAGCGCTCCTACTTATAACATTAACCCATTAAAGATGGAGGTGTTTTGATGTGTTGGACTGTCTGACAAACAACGCACAGCCTAAACCACTGGGACAAGGACTCGAAATTTGGAGTAATAGGAGGGAATATCCCTCAACTACCCTCAAATACAGTGCCCCTCGGCAAGAAATATGGGAAAAATGGGAAACAAATTCTACCTGTACAAAGTCGCGGGTGTCCGAATCGCTTATAAATTGGTTAAACCCTCCATTGAAAATTACCTTATCACATAGGTACACTTGAAGCACTGCACTGTTATCAGTGCCAGCATCGCTAAAGTAAGCAATGACATAACCACATCATTTTCACTGAGCTTAGATCTATGAAGTATAATGTAATAGCTTTATCAATCAAGGATATGGAGTGGCTGGTTCTGATGAGTCAGTCGCTGTAATGCTGTAGCATACATTTGTCAAAGTAAAATACCACTCTTAAAAATACCTTGCGCTATACTTTAAACTATAATTTTTTCAACTGGCAATTTAATGTTTGTGTTTGTCTTCACTTCAATCTCTAAAGGGCTAGCTAATTTTTCTATTTTCTTTAATCTGAATTCCGGCGCAATCTGTATCTCTTGGCTAAAAAAGGGGTCACTGTTGTCTGCTGTAGCTGAAATTTGTCGTGTTACAGAGAGAAACCATTGGTCGCATACCTCTTACTCTGTGATTACTGTTTTTTTTTTTCCTATGTCTAGAAGACTTGTGACGCTATGTCTGCATAGTCTGGTAAAATTTATATTTTCAGTTGTTATCATTGAATGTGCTAGAGCATTTGGGTGATTCTCAAGCCGGTCTTTGTATCTGCATATAACCTTTTTAATCTCTTCTCTCACTGTTGGAAGACCTATGTCTGCATAGATGTTTTTGTTGCTTATGTACCAGGACTACCAGGGTATTTTGAACACCATCCTGATCATTTTTGTTTGAAATCTTTCAACGATATCAATGTTACTTCTTGCTGCTGTGCCCCATAATTGAGCTCCATACATCCATACCGGTTTCAGGATAGCTTTATATAGACTGCTAGTTTACTATTTGTGGGTGTTTGTGTTTGCCGACCAATTAGCCGGGTCATGTTTCTAACTTTACTGTCAAGTTGCTTTCTTTTACTCCAGATGTGTTTCCTCCATGTCAGTCTTCGATCTAAGTGCATACCCAGGTATCGGGTATCTTGGCTCTGGGGGATAGCTAATAAGTAATTTAATGAAATTCAATTGGTAAATTGGGTGAAACAGTGCTTTAAAAATACTGCAGCCTAAGCTGGACTGTCGCATCAGGCATTTAAACATTCTTTATAAAAAAAATAGGAAGTCTACAGAAACAGAATGAAGGCTATATGCCTGCCTTGCAAACACTAAGAAATAGCAGGACGGAATTTTTTAATCATTTAAATAGTTTTTTTTTGTAGACCCGAACCTATATTAGTTGTCAAAAGTACGTAGGCCTGTTAAAAGAATCGAAAGAATTTATATTAAGCCACCTTACAACAAAAACAAGGATAAAGTTGAATATAAAAAACTGCATAGTTTACCTCATTTAGTTCAGTTATGAATATTACCTACAGATATTATTAGCATTTTGTTAGCTGCGTTACTGGCTCATTATTCACATCTATTAGTCAATATTATGTTTAGAATATATAAGGCCAAACAAAGTCAAGGACCTTCACAACAACAGATGATCGGATCTTTACGATCAGATGATTGTAAAGGTCACAAGATTCCACTTTTAGAGAGGAAAGGAAGGCAATTTTCCCCATGCCATGGCAGGGACCATTTATAATTGCCAGGCATCTAAAGATACATTTTACCACGTTTTAAATTAAGGGGTCCTTGTGAAAAAGGGTACAAGTCGACTTAACTCGTAATAAAAAAGGATATACTTATACATGAAGTATACTAGACTTAAACCCTTTTTCACTTGATCTTCAGACAACTTATACCCTTTTTCACTAGGACCCCATAATTATGAAAATTACATTCTGGTGAAGAATAATGAAATGTAATTCAATACATTCATAAAAATATTATAAAGCTTTCAAATGTGTTGATGACTCATAGACCTTATCACAGTGTACATAAGCGAACAGCTTGTCAACTTACTAACAGGAAATGCTGTTGTCTGGCTGAGATTAAGGACAAAACACAACATTAATGTTTTTTTAAATATGTTTCCCGTGTTAGAAACTAACATTCTACATAGCACACAATATTGATACAGGACATGACTAGGTGGGCTGAAACGTGGGCAGTAGTGGGCAGAGTTGATTTGATTAGCCGCATATTCAAGGTGTAGTATTTTAATTCACAATGAGACATTCCTGTCAATTTATGTAAAACAAGTTTTTGCACATTACACTGTACGCATATAAGTCGTCTATCGCTGGTCCTTTGGGAATTCTCCAATTTCTAAGATAAAATATAGCCTATATGGTATTGCCAGACTATAACCTATCCTTGTGCCAAATTTCATCCATCTGATTCTATCCAGTTTGCTGTTCTGATGTGATTGAATAACATACATGCAATGTTTCACATATATAATATTAGTAAGATGTAGTTGTGAGACTTCATAGAATGAAAGAAATAGCGTCAAGCGTTTACATATATAGACTACACTGAACCAAAATGTGGGGGACAGAGTTGTATTATGTATACATAACAATTAAAATAATGTTTTTCCTAATTATACTGCAACATTAACAAATTTGTAACGTTATCAAGTGTAAGCCACAGTGAAATATAGCTTTGTAAATATTGAGCAATACTGTAACTAATTAGATAAAGAATGTCGCAAGCCAAATTAAAAAACAACTTCTTTGCCCAGTCATCTAGAAAATTACTTGTTATGTAGTAACAGCTGCATTCTTCACCATGTCTTGCTACATAAGGCTTCTTGCACTTAATCTAATTAACTTACCAGGATTAATAAGATTCGCGCTCTTGTATTCTACGCGGGGGTCCTCGAATATTTTCTTATGGGTCGGATTTAAAAAAGCCAGTTGTGGCGGCGTCTTGTCCACTGCCCGGACCGCGCTCACCAAGTCGTTCGCTACCAAATATTCCACCAGGTTCCGCCCGATAAAGCCGCAACCTGCACAACATTCACCACAATCAGACGAAAAAACACTTAGGTCACACCGATGACTAATACTCTTAAGACCGTTACGGAAAAGCAATTGAAAAAGAATAAAAATGTTATAAAGAAAAGTTGCTCCGCAACTCAGTTGTGAACTCAAAGGTAATTACGAAGCTATTTGACTAGTATTAGTTTTTAATTACCCCCTAATACCACAACTCGTGGTTTTGAATTATCACCGGCAAATTCAGTCATTTCGCGAGCGGTTGCACAAATGTGAATGACAGATTGACAGTTGGATTGGATCTCGGTGTTACCACCATTAAGTAATATTTTACCCAAATAATGACGAAATTGATTCCGATCACGATGGATATAAGAATAAATGAGTTTTTCGAAATAACAGTTATAATGTATTATTTTGGTTGAATGGTTGTGGGTGATGAACTGATGAGACAACAATGTTGCATACCACACAGGATATTTTAATGTGGTATTTTAGAAAATTCCTTCTGTTTTTGTAGCTGGCTATAGTTTAATAAACTGTCACAATTAATGTTGCCACCTTATTTGCAACTTATCGGAAGAATATTTTTGATATTCGAGGAATATCATGAATGTTTGTAGGTAAAATATAATATTGTTTGTTTTGTGGCTTTTATTTTAATCATTTGAGCTGCCACTCCTTAAGAAGTGTTTGCAAAATTTGTAAAAACTCTTACCATCGTCCTACTCAGAGATATTTTAGAGACAATAAATTCGTTCCAGTTTTAAACCTGTTTATGAAAAATCAACACTAAGGAACGACTTAATCATCATTAACTGATGCTGAGTGCGCCCGTAAACTACAGAATGAGGTTTTCAACCCATTTTACGAGTCTTACCATTACCACCGGTCTATAAAATCCTTTTTGAGCATGGTCATTTCAGGATAAATAATAAAAGCCAAAACAATACTATCAAGTATATTTACGTAAACAAAGTAACAAAAAACTACAATAACATTTCATAGTCTTAAAATTTGGTCTTCTCTTGTTCAATGGAAGAATCTAAAATAATTTGACCTTGATTTATTTTTAAATCGGGCGGCAAAAAAAACGCAACTAACAGCCCAGCTGAAACAAATAAACAGATTTCAAATTACCAACGCAATTTTAAGACGTAATACGCCAGCGGGTTATAAAAGGCAGTCAACCATCAACACTTACATATAACTAGAACGACGTAGCCACTGATCATGGGAGTACAGTGGTCAGCCAATAGTTGCGCAATGAGTTGAACGCTAAAGAAGCCAAAACCTCTCGCGACTACAACTGACAGACACGTAGCCATACCTCTACAAAACAAAAAAAAACATGAAAGATAGAGTCTACTTAGGTATATGGACTCAATTATAATATAATAGCATTTGTGTTTGCCTACTCATTAACTTGTTAGTGTACTGGAACAGATCCCTTTAAGCGAAACGCTTAATTTTTTTAGCTCATATGTACTTTCCACAATTGTCAAACTATTTTGTGCAATAACCGAAGTCTTTATAGCTTAATTAAGGTAGGTAAGGTATAAAGTCTTTGGCGATAACAGATTAATTAGGTTTTCATTTAAATTGCCCATTTATAGCAGTGCTGGTAACCCCAGTTACTTGGTGTTTACAGGGAATGTTACAGATTACGGAAACAGTGGCCAACGTAAGATTTGATATTGATGTTATTTTACTAAGTAGTTTGTTTAGTTTTACCAACCTTAAGTAAGTAGGATTTAATTCGACCAAGTAAGTATTTACATTGCCCAATATCAGCGCTACATACAAAAACACGTAGAACAAGGCAATGCTTAGAAGCGAAATTTTTACAAACAACAGAATTACTCCTGCTGTAGCAGATATCACGAAGACTAATAATGTCGTCTTTTTTTTTCCAAGGGGCCCGACGACGAATAAGAGCAGCACATTGAGAGTGCCAGACGCACCCGAGTAACACATCACTGCGTAGAGAGTAAGTGGCTGAATGACATTGTCGCAGTCTGTTGCCGTCTGAAATTGATAAAATACTTAACACATTTTTAAAGCAAAAAGCAAGTGTTTTAGCGTATTTTTTTTTACGACAATAGAGTATTAATTTTAAGCTTTTAGATGAGTAAATGATTTTATCTGTAAGTAAGTGTAAGGCGAACAACGTTTTGTTCAGCCACTATAGAATAGAACCTTGTCATAATGACGGCATCAAGATACGACTAAGAAAGTTCGACAAAATGAGGTTTCTACGAGGGGGTTACAGTAACTCAACAATTAAAATTTAAGACTAGGTACTTTTCAGTTCTCACCAGTAATCTGGTTCTAAGGTGAGGTGACATAAGAGATTTAACTCACACATATACTTAGGTCTCATACTATTCGACATTGACTACTTATACAATATCATAAATTGTAAGTATATCGGTTATATGACAAAAGTGATAGAACCAGGCTGTGTCTCGTGTCCAATATCGGCGGATATTGGACACGAGACACAGCCTGGTATTGGTATCTTAAGAGGCTTAATTATGTGACAGTTGCATAAATATCTGAATATTACGATATGGCAGCTCTTATTAACTTGTCAGCTAAGGCGGCCGTATTAGGGAATGTCGAATAGAGGCTCAGGTGAAATTTAAGCTTGAAATAAATAGATCTTGTATGCATCTAGAAGATTAAACTTACAGAATTAGTGGAGGAAGCAGCCGAGCTTGCAACTTGACAAAAGGTTTGTCCGGATCGGTCATCTCCATTAAAATAAGCATTCGTCATGGTAGGTACCCATACCGTGTAACCTGTCGATCTGAAATAGGAATAATTATGTATGACCAGTATTTTGCAAACTTAAGGCGTTTTCATAATGCAAAGTCGCTGGTGCATAATCAGGGCTGTTATTCTCAAAACTCATCCACCACTTTATTTCTACTCTTAGCCGACAAACAATTTGGCCCGCGCGACTTTGATCTAAGTTACACGACGAGAAAATCCCGAGAACTAAGCATGTATCGTAAGTTACGTACCGACGGGTCAAGTTAGGTTTGCCGCCGTAATCAGAGGCAGAGCAACGAAGAGTGTGTGAGCGGTTTTTTTGTTCGTTGTAGGTACCCTAAGCGTTTGGTTCATATGAGTGGTTTGGGTTCACCCTAAATTATTTTTGTCTAGAGACTTCTGTCACTTGTGAGACTTTTAAAATGTCATCTAACCACAGAAGAAAGACTAAAGGCATAGACACCGTACTAAATAAGCAGAAAATACATTATGGTTCACTTCTTTTTACTTATGGTTTTGTGAGTTGGAAAGAGATGAATCTATAGCAGTTCTTTCGTTATTTGGTACATTACATCGTCACAAGTAAGGCGTGATTTGGACCTATAAGCACCTATAGTATTTGGACCTATAGACAAGGAAAGACAAATCCTCCCTATAGGAAGGACAAAGAAGTCCCTGTGTAAAACCTTATGACAATGACAGTTAAAGAAGAAAAAACAGCCTACTTTTTGTTTAATTTTTTCTCATGTACCTAATACGTAATCTAAAAAGTAGATAAAGATAGCTGACGCAAAGTACGTGTTATAGTCCGGTTTCTATGCTATATGTTCTTATTCTGTGCATCTAACTTTCGTTGTTCTTACGTCATATAAGCACACAGCAGGATGTAATAGAGTTTTATGTTGTTCATGAGCAAAGGCCGCTTGAAGAGAGGCGCTGTTTGGTCCCACATACGTCTCAGAAACGATGCGTTAGGACTGGAAACTTGTAGAGATTCTTCTAGGTATACCGATTCCACCTAAAAACGAATAAAATGTTCAATAAGTATCGGTAAAAAACTTAAGTAAAGCTCCTGTTGCATGTAGTAGGCAGTAACATATCTGTATAGACCGTTTGACATTAATATATTTGAAATTTTACGTAAGTTCCATATGCAAGAGGAGCTATAAGTTTTTTAACTACGAGGGCAGAGTGAGAAGTCTGGTAAAAATCATATTAGGGGTATTTTTTTCACAAATTCATTAATGTCAAGTTGTAATGCAGCCTTTTTGGAGGTAAATCGTATATTTTCAGCCAGTTCGCACTGCTAGTTTTTTTTGACAGCTATGAAAAACAAAACAATCACTTTGGTGTTTGCAAACATGGAGAAAAGTGAGTTTCGTGTTCTGATTAAACATTATTTTTTGCGAAAAAAAACAACACAAATATTACGGGAACTCTGCTCCATCGATTAAAATGATCCACAAGTGGTTTACGGATTTTCGTTGTGGCCGTACAAGCACTGCTGACGCCGACCGACCCGGACGCCCAGTTGAAGTCACTACACTAGAGATGATCACCAAAATCCATGACATCGTATTGAACGACCGAAGAGTAAAGGTCCGTGAGATAGCTGATATTGTAAGCATTTCAGACGAACGGGTTCGTAATATCCTTCACACTTGTTTGGATATGAAGAAGCTCTCCGCCCGTTGGGTGCCGAGATTGCTCACAGTGGATCAAAAACGCACTAGGGTGACCCTGACAGAGGCATGTTTGGCGAAGTTTAGGTGTAATGAAAAGGACTTCTTGCGTCGTTTCATAACTGTTGACGAAACCTGGATTCATCATCATACACCAGCAGTCAACACAATGGATTGCTTCAGGTGAAACTGCACCAAAGAAGGCCAAAGCAGTTTTATCTGCGAATAAAGTTATGGCTACTGTCTTTTGGGATGCTCGTGGTGTAATATATGTTGATTACCTTCAGAAAGGTAAAACGATTAACGGCGAATATTATGCCAACTTGTTACAGCGATTTCATGAAGTTTGATAGAAAATCTAATAGTTTTCAATACGAGTACCTACCACCTATAGTTCGATTTCGGTTGAGGATCAAAAAGTTGGACCATAGTTAAGCGTAGTTAACCATACAAACAACGAAGATGCAAAAAGTTCCATTGTGCGACGAAAAGTATCCCTACAATTGTATAGCTAATTTTCGTGTCACAACGGAAAAGTTTCATAGAAAATTTAATTGAGTGAGTTAGCGTCCCCAACTCTTTGGACCTTACCCTTTCACGGACAGACCTACCGTTTTGTGTTCGGTTTGAAAAAGAACAATAATCAAAGTATAAGAGATAGGCAGACATACAAAATGACTTTTGCCACATGATTATTACTTTATTACAAGAACATTATTTCAATATTTTTAAACATTTTTACTAAGTACATAATATTTATGGTTAGGTTTCTTTCTTAGCTCCAAACGGGGTGTTACTTTCACAATTTATTATTAGTACAAGACCGAGCGGCGCTCGGGTTGAAATTAAACGAATTTTCCCGAAGATAACAATCACAATGTCAATGATGTTGACATATCGATTTTTCGCCCCCGTAAATATATTGCAAATTTCATCGAAATCGTTAGAGCCTCTTTTGATATGTACATGTACTGCTTGTTTAATGGTATAGGGTTTAGTGCTCTCTTTCATCCTAGGTCCCAGGTTTTGGATTCCAAAGCACGGCTGTTGATCCAAACTATCCCTTATTTACTAACCTCGTACCTTATGCCCCCATTCCACTCATGCATATTCCTAAGCGCCACCATGCCCTGTTCTTCTCGATCCTTACTAAGTAGAAACTTCGGACTCTCGTACAGGAACAGCATCCCTATGACTCCAATGATGCCTGGGACACTGATGATCTGCATTAGCAATCGCCAAGGTCGATAGTCCAGAGACAGCCAGGATATCGAGTAGTGGAAGGTCAGTCTGAAGACGGGTAAGGCAAATACTGAAAATAAGCGAATAAAATATACAGTATCCCTGGATAAAGTGCACCAACGAATGGGGATGAAACTAGATGCAATCACCGACAAAATAAAGAAATTGGTTTCATTACTTTATTATTACAGATTTAAAAAAAAACATTGATTGCTGTGAACCCTATCGGAACAAAGTAAAATATCTCGCCTCATGTGAGGTCTATTGAAATGAAATACACGGTTTTTAAATCCCAGAGTATTTCATGCGTCAAAAAAAATTATTTACATCATTTATAACTCAAGAATAGCTGGACCGATTTATATGATCTTTGTTTTGTTGGATGTTTCTCTGCCCCAAATAGCAGAATAACATTAAAACATCGGAAAAAAATACGATAATTCTGAGCCGGTACTATGTTTGCCGGGTCGGCTAGTATTATAATTGTAGATGTGTAAGAGCGGGTTCCCGCTTGTCGGGTGTCGGATACGAGAAAATGTCGGATGATACATTTTATTATGAATCCATAGGACCGACACATGTGAACAGCCTTATATAAAATGTATCATCCGACATTTTCTCGGATCCGACCGCCGACAAGTGGGAACCCGCAGGAAATATAAAGTTGGCAGCCTTTTCAAGAATTGGGTTGCATAAATAGTAAATGTTATGGGGTTATCTTTATTTACTTTATCTAGGTAGGTATCTTTATCGGCCATATTGATAGCAATGAGGCTTGAGGTAAAGCCATTTTACGCAGGTAAATCTTCAAAGTATTTTGAACTTTTTGAACTAATCTAAAGTAAGAAATCAAATTAAAAAAAAAACTTGTTAGTTACTTAAACTTCAAGAATAGGTCTGAAAAGGCCAACTCTAGTCCTTAATTGAGGGCTGGTTCTCAAAGAGATAAATTAGTATCTTAGCTTTAGGAGTTACCACAAATTATGAACTGGACGAGCATGGTGGCACTCGCCATTAGAAACATGAACTGGCTGCGGTGTCTGCTGGGCGTCGTCTCGCCGACTAGGACGAAACCGGCCGCGTTAGCTGACGATGTACTGGAAACATGGTTCAAATTAGTACTTTTAACACACATGTCAAGATAAGATTTGGTACTTTAGTAGATGTAACCTTTAAAAAACACCGGTTTAAGTGCGAGACGGATTCGAGGACCCAAGGGTACGCATCGACGATCAGTTTGTCTAAAATATTAGAAACCAGATCAAGTCCAGAAGGCCCTGCCAAGATGCATTACGCTGAGTAGCGTTTCTATTCGATTCGTTTTTAAACCAATCACGTCACTGGTAGATGACGTGATACGAAAAGTCACGTGATCTACCATTGACGCGATTGGTTTAAAAACGAAACGAATAGAAACGTTAGTTAGCGCAATGCATCTTGGCAGGGCCCTCTGCTTGCTGTCTTTGTTTGAAGCCCCACCATACTGAAAATTTTACCGCTAGTAAACAGAATCCATATTATGATAATGGTGAGACGGTCTTTTTCGTTGCTAAATGAAATATTTTCTAATTTGTAGTGGCGAGGCTTTGTTTGGACTACTAGATAGGTACTACAAAAAATCCAAATTTCTGTCCAATACCTTAAGCCGTTAAAGCAAAAGGGTCTTGATGGACAGACCCGGTCCGTGTAGAGAAAAACACGCAACGCTTTTTGGTATTTTATACTGAACCAGTAATGTAAGTATTCTATAACAACGTTCATTTTAAAATTAACGCAAAAAGGTTATCTTTTGTTACTGCGATACTCAATTTATGGCTGTATCTAGATATCGTTAAATTGTCCTTTTCTGCTATATCAAAGCACTTATCCGTAAGTAGGGCGATAATGATTCAAACTACATATAAGTACTCTTTTAATCAAGTCAAGTCAATTAACTTTATATTATGGTTTGGTAATCTTTCTGAAGAAGCTTTTTTAGGGTTCCGTAGTCAAACTAGGAACCCTTATAGTTTCGCCACGTCCGTCCATCCGTCCGTCCGTCCGCAGCCTAGCTCAGAGACTCTTAGTACTAGAAAGCTGTAATTTGGCATGAATATACATATTAGTCACGCCAACAAAGTGGTAAAATAAAATCTTGAATTTTTATTTTTTAGTTTTTTTCCCCTACACGTACCTATCTTGGGGATGTATTTTTTTCTCGTCTACCCCATAGTGTGTGGTGTCGTGGATGGGTCTTTCAAAAATATTGTTCGATTAAGGTATCCGTTTATGAAAGCTTTAAAGCGCTAATTTTTGTTAGCGTCAAGTGTCCCCCCCTACCCTACAGCTAAAACTACAAATACTAAAAATCTGAAAAATATCTTGAATGAAAGCACATTATAATGAATTTAATAGGAAAATTATCACGACTAAGTAGACTTCATTGCTTCTTGAGTTACAAACAGTTTAAATGTTTATACCTACCGAAAACTTATTTGCGGTGTTGGCAAACTGACCGCGACCTATGTCGATTTATCGGGAGAACAGTTTTCCGACGGCAAAGTTAAGTTTGTCGCGAGGTCTAATTTTTTTTCGGAACCTTACACTGAGCATGGTCCGACATGCTATCGCCCGGTTTTATTTGATTGAAATTGTAACTCTGTGGGGTCCGAAAATGAGTATTGTATTGTATTGTACTTTAATCTTCTATTATATAAAATGCTAAGCTGATTGTTGATATATCAACGCACAGCCCAGACCGCTGGACCTAGAGACTTGAAATTTTGCATATAGATACCTTATATAGTGTAGAGACCCACTAAGGAAGGATTTTTGGAAATTCCACCCCTAAGGGGGTAAAATAGGGGAAAAACGTTTGTATGAAAGTCCGTCAGTTTCGAAGTTAGACGCTTCAAATTTTGCGTTTAAGTTGGCGATTGAATTTTAACTTATACGTGTCTCAGCGTTTTTGATAATTTCAACCCCGAAGGGATGACAAGGGGTAAAACTGATTGTTTATACATCAATGCACAGCCCAGACCGCCGGACCTAGAGACTTGAAATTTTACAGATAGATACCTTATATAGTGTAAAGATCCACTAAGGAAGGATTTTTGGATATTCCACCCCTAAGGGGATGAAAATTTGTATGAAAGTCCGTCAGTTTTAGTTTAAGTTAGTTAGACTTTTCAAATTTTGTGTTTAGGTTGAACATTGTAAATTAATGTATACGTGTCTCAGCGTTTTTGATAATTTCATCCCCGAAGGGACGGAAAGGGGTAAAACTGGCTGACTGATCGATCAACGCACAGCCTAAACCGCTGTACCTAGGGACGTGAAATTTGAAGGAAATATTCCTTGGGTACCTAGGGGTGCACTAACAAAGGATTTTTGGAAATTCATCCCCTAAAGGGTTAAAATAGGGGGTAGAAATTTGTATGGGAGATTAGTTATTTTTAAAATAATCAATTTAGAAATTGGTATTTAGGCTACTGTTTATAAATAAAAAATACTACTTTCAGCGGTTTAGAAAAAACTACCCCTAAAGGGGGTAAAAGGGAGTTTTAGTTTGTTCCTCCTTTACGCTGCGATGGCGCTGGATGGATTTGGATGAAATTTAGAATGGACATAGCTTATACCCTGAATTAACACATAGGAAAATCCCATCCTGGAAAATTTAAAAGTTCCCGAGGGAATAATGACAATATGTTTGGTGTTTTTTTTAAAGTCATCATGGGTGTCATTTTCTTAGGTTGCGTTGACGCAGATTTCGAAAATGATATCAAATTTGGAATTCAAAATGGCCGCCATGATGTTTATTGAAAAAATCGTCATTGGTATCATTTTCTTACATTTTGGGGACGCAGATTATGAAAATAAAAATAAAATAAAAATAAATATCAGGGGACAATGTCACATCAATTGACCTAGTCCCAAACTAAGCTCTAGGCTTGTACTATGGATACTAGACAACGATATAAATACTTATATAGAGAAATAAATACTTAAATACATAGAAAACATACATGACTCAGGAACAAATATTCGCACTCATCACACAAATATCTGCCCTTACCGGGATTTGAACCCAGGACCGCTAGCTTCGTAGGCAGGGTCACTACCAACTAGGCCAGCGCGTCGTCTAAATGATGTTAAATTTAGAATACAAGCTGGCGGCAATGATGTTTTTTGAAAAAGTTGTTACGGGTAATATTTTCTTAGTTATTGGGGACGCAAATAATGACTAATTTAGAATAAGATAAGTAATTATTTGTCAAAATTGTGCAATTGAATAATTTATTTCTCCGATAGCTTTTGCCACCCAGTGTGACAACATGAGACAGAGGCTCTACTTTGAAAATCGAAGTTCGAAGTTACGTTAGCTCCGTCCCTGTCATTCGTGACTAAATCGAGAGAGAAAGATGGAGCTAACGTAACTTCGAACTTCGATTTTCAAAGTAGGGCCTCAGGCTTTGTACATTCAGTTTTGTTAGTCTATATCAAAAGGAGCGGTGTCAGATTGACGTTGACAGCGTTGACATATCCAGATTTTAACGTTTTTCTCCGCCGTTTATATTTAATATTAGGGCGGTTATTATGATCACTTAAAAAAATACGGACAGTCATTTTATTTTTTGGCGGAAATTGGTCGGTTATTTAAGTTTAAAATATCAGTTCAAACAATACTCAATGAGCAAAAAATATACATCGAGAGGTACCTACATATAATATTGCTGTAGAAAGAGAATCCATACTAATATTATAAATGAGAAAGAAATTCTGTCTGTCGTTTGTCTGTTTGTTACGCTTTCACGGATAAACCGCGAATCGAATTAGATTAAAGGGCATTGGGTAAATTTGTTTGAAGAATATTGTCTTTTTTTTCAGCGGCCACGGGTGATGTTTGGGAGTTCCGCCATTTATAATGATAGATACATTAAAATTAGTTTTAAGACTCATAATATAATATATGTAATATTGAATTATTATGAATATATCAAGAGCAGCCAAACTATCATGGAAGGGATGGTGCTTTGAGATGGCGAATTTAGACAGATTCTCTACCGGTGATAACTAGAGGCACACCAGCGGATAAAATAAATGCATTTTGGCATCTACGATATGGGTATATATATATAAAAAATATACCTCACTACAAATATGCCAGGAACTACGAGTACACCATGATACACAATCGGGGCAATATATGCGGCAGCTCTACTAAAAATTGGCGAAGATGGTATGGCGAGAGATAGTAACGATTTGAATACATTAAACCGCGAAGTCTGTAATATTGTACAAAACACAGATGATCTAAAAAATAACGTGTACCCCGATCTGAAAAACAATATAAAGAATAGAGAATGTTTGTGCGAGAGGGCAATATTAGCACCGACAAATGAAATTGTCGGGCGGATAAATAAAAAAATATGTCTCATGTAGAAGGCGATGTTGTGAAGTATCTCTTGGTAGAAAATGTCATAGACACAGAGCAAGTCACCCTTAGAGTTCCTGAACTCTTTGGAGGTATCGGGAGTTTGAAAGACCATTTTGGCGAGGGAGGACGTCAAACTATAGAATTACTTAAAACTATTAATTTAGGTACTTAACTGCGATAAACGAGATCTACGCGGACGAAGTCGCGGGCAAAAGCTAGTCTTTTATAAATCTTCGACTTGAATAGTTGCTTTACTATTTCCTTATTTTATTTATTTCAGTACTCAGTATACCATAACGAGTCGATTAGGTAAAGGACATTCGAACAGGCAGAATACAATTCAAATTACTCTTTATTTTGCTCACAAGAGTAGCGAGTGTATCAAAAAATGTAAAGAGTGAAATTGCTCTGGGATCATCATCGTCATCATACTTCTTTTGTAGGCTATTAGAAGTGCACTGTTTGGCTAAGGAACAATCATCACATCGTTGCCAGTTCCTGTAAACAGCTACGATGAACAGTTTGTAATGCAAGCTTTAACAGTTTGTACTTACAACCCCGCTGACAAGAACTTCAGAACTGCTAGGCTGGCGTACGTAGGCGCCATGCTGGCGGCCAGGTTCAGCACAGCGCCAACAGGCATCGCGAGGAGGAGCGTCCACCGACGACCCCGGGTGTCGGCGCAGAGACCCCACGCATAGGACGAGATCATTACGCCTAGGGAGCGAAAATCGATTAGTGAGCAACATGGAAAATGTTAAAGTCAGAGAAAAGAATGCTATTGCACAAATCATTCAAGAAATTAAAAAAAAAAAATTGAGCGGTGAAATGTCGTAAAATGGTTTAAAAATGAGATGGCATTCACCCACTGCAAAGGATAGGCCTCTCTCCTTGCTGGCCGGTTCTGCGCTTGTTTCATCCAGCTCTTTGCCGATGACCTAACCAGTCTACCTGACTACCGGGCAAGGGGTCTGCCAACTGACCACCTCCCTTGCCTTGGCCACCACTCCAAAACTCCCCTGCCCGTTTCATTACTACCTGGAAACCTTTCTAAAAATCCGATGTTCCTCTCTGAATTCGTCCAAGCAAAGACAAAGTTCCAGGAGTAGATGTTTACAGATAACCAGCTCCTTACCAATTAGTGGCACAGCAGACAGCAGACCCTGCTGGCTGGTGGTGAGCTCCATCTCACAGGCTACTGCTGGAAGCACTACTGAGAAGCCGAAGATGTCGAGATACATCGCCAGAATGAGCAGGCAACAGGAAGACAGCATACTTATGTTGTATTTGCCGAAACCTGCAACATCAGGTTACATTTACATACCTAACGGTTTTCTGCATCTCGGTTTCCTTTGAGTGACTAGAAAAATGGGTGTTGTTTTTCCTGCGTGTGAAGGAACCCGTTTATTGTGGTGATCCTGGGCTATGTTCAACAGTGCAAGTAGGTATAGTTCAGTAAAACATAGTTCGTAGGGTGATGGAACTAGTAATGGACAAGGCACCAATAATGAACACTTGATTCTTATTTAACAGAAGATAAGGGTTATCATTTCTTTTGCAACAATCAATTTAGGACCAAATACAATTTGAATTAAGAGTGATGTGTTCATTACTGGTGCCTGTCAGCTAAAAGTGTCCATCATTAGTGACGTCACCCTATGCTCTTTGAGTTAAGGTTAAAATTAAAGTCATATGTTAGAAGTTTATTAAAGGATTATAGGAAGTATTGTTAGCACAGAGGATAGATAAAACGTTAAACCTGATATTAATGTAAAATTACATGTATTTATAATCTTAATCTTTATTATTTTCATTGGTTTTATTGACTTAAACACCCTGTGGGGATATAGACAATTTAAAAATTAAACTTTGAAATGTTAATATTTATGTTCTTCAAATAATTGACATGATACTAAAACTAATTAATTATACACAGGGTGATGGTACCAGTGTTGGACACTTTTAGCGGACAGGCACCAATAATAGAGACTTAACTCTTAATTCAAAGATCATACGCTCATATCATATCATAAATTGATTGTTGCAAAACAAATGAATAACCATTACTTATCTTCTGTAAATTAAGAATCAAGTGTCCATTATTTGTCCTTGTCCATTATTGGTTTCATCATCTATAAAATTTTCAAAACAAATTACCGCTTAAATCCAATGCTTCGTCGTAGCCGCATTTCCGATTCGAAATCGCCTTATGATCAGGAGGAAACACCATTTCTAAAAATATTAAAACGGAGCTTGTTTTATCACTAAAATCGAAGTGATCAATGAGTGAGTTTGATCTTTATATCACTTAAATATTATGTGTCGCTGAATAGGTGTTTACTGCGCGCCGTTGCGGCTTGAATAAGTTGGAGTGATGATCAAGTGTCGTGACTAAAACTAAACAATGTTTTGTGTTGTGTACAATGTCTTCAATAACAATAAAAGGTATCGGAATACAACATCGGCGGAGAGCGGGAGCTCTTCTATATATAAATATTTCCTATTATTCGTATTAACTTTTTTCTAGAGAAATAGTGATGGCAGTGTATCAAGGCAACTTCGGTACAGCAAGACACAATTAATATGGAAGTGTGGATCAAATCGAACAGGGACATAGAGGCGGTCAGTTCCAATAATTTTAACTGATTGGTGCTGATTCGATTATTGACGGTGAAATGTTATGATTAAAAAAAAAAATGCTACATCTCCGTTTTTTTTTTAACTGTAACCCCTTCGGCAAATTTTATTTTTAAATAGGTTTTGGGATATTGTAACGCTTCTAACATGGTACTTTCAGCTGAAAAAATGTTCATTGTGCCAGAGAAATAAATGCTTTCCTACAAATACTAAGAAAATCTGCCTAAGAAAATCTTTACTCGAATTTGTAAAAATTCTCGTGAAAAAAAATTACACTAATGAAAGTTAACCACATGTTGTAAAAACTTGTCCGTTTAATGCTGATTCTTACAACATAGGTACTAGTTTAAGGTATTATTGTTAATTATCGAGGAGTTATAAATTTTTTTATCCAGAAGGTTAGTATAACATTTGTTTGGAATAACTTTTTTTTTGTCGAATGATTTTTTGGTATAACGTTGACCGTGAGGCGGAGTCGACGGGACTCCGCTTCGCGGAGCTCCTATTCCGCGTAGTTGTGGCGCTTCGCACCTTGACATAATTCTAACCTAACCTAACATATAGATTAGTTTAGACCTAGGTGTTTTATACTGGGAGGGGCTTCGACCAAACAATATTATGGATTTAGCCTTTTAGTAATTAAAATTTTAGACAAAACAATTTTAGACCAAAAGTGCTTTAAAACAAAAAATATGTATGCAAAAAAATGTTTATGCTAAAAAAGAAGTATGCCATTCAATATTGTAGGAAATATTTTAGACCAAAAAATTTTTGCAAATAAAATTTTAGGTCAGTCGAATGGCACCCCTGTACAATATCAGGGAGTCTACTCGGTAAAACAAGATTGCTTTTGATGTTATCGTATTGTTTTTATCTCGGCCGGAATTACTGCCAAATAAATAGGAGCTGTCATGACGTTGGCAACAAAATAACATCTCAAAGCCAATATTATGTTTTTACTTAATATTGGCATTAGTAGTAGAATAGAGCCTGCACGGCTAGCACGTCATGTTGTCCGCTACATGTTTGTCACTCGGATCTCCCTTACTTTCTAGTCCGTAACGACAGAGACGCACTGAGCGACAAGCGAGAAAATACAACTTGTGCTACCCGTGCTGTGCCTATAACACTAAAAAGCCGCCACAAAGGATGTGATGAGGGAGGGGTATTTAGGTAGACATTGTACTTGGAAATTGTTAAGAACTGATAGCGGATCAAAAATGTGAAAACGCAGTATTAATAGATAAAACCTTCAAGTTGTTTTTAATCACAATCAAGAGTGTAATTTAACAAGCTCTATGCCACTTAAGACAATTTATTTCCAAGTACTCAGTGGAAATGGAAATCAGGGAAATAATAAGGAAATTATTTCCTCATATACCCTGTTAAAACATTGTTTTATTTTATATTTGTGATTTGATGACGCTACATCAAAATAATTAGTTTCATGTACAGTATGTATACAATAAATAGCCGTAGTTAACCTTCATATTACATCTATACTCATATTAAATTAGGTACAGTTTGTGACGTTGTAAGGGGTAATCTCTGGATCTACTGAACCGATTTTGAAAATTATTTTACCAATAGAAAGCCACGTTATTATTTGTGTGTCATAGGACTCATAGGCTATATATTAACCCAAAAAATATTATGTTTATTGCCCAACGAAGTGGGCACGGGAACAGCTAGTATTATATAAAAGACTAGAGGACGCCCGCGACTTCGTACGCGTAGAATTAGTTTCCCGCTACTCCCACTATTTCTTCCCTTTGGGGGCCAATTTTCGAAAAATCCTTTCCTAGTGCTCACTTACATCATGAAAGGAACCCCTGTATCAAATTTCAAGTTTCTAGGTACAGTAGTTTCGGCTGTGCGTTGATATATAAGTCAGTGAGTCAGGTTTGCCTTTTATATAATATATATGTATAGAAGATTTATCCACCACACCAAAGCACTCACTTAACATTTATAAGTAAACTTTCTCCACCCACTTGCGTACATTCCAATCCAAGGGGTAGCACCATAGCGGAGGGTTAAAACGCGCGTACAAAAACATACCCATCTCTGTTTCTCGCCTTCGGAAAATCGATCAGCTCCTAGCGGCTTCTGATATCCTAGTATTTCTGACTAAAATGGCGGATCCGTCACATCCTCAAAGCGAAACCGGATGGAGTCTGATAAATGAAATGCTCCATCCAATGATGCTCATAAATGAAATGACGGCTTTAAACATGTCATATTATATTAATTTTATTCGGTTGGTATTTTTTGATAGGACTTTGAATTTTATGGCGTAGATTTTAATAGGTTTTATTTTATCAAATCAATTTCATCAAATCAAAATGAATTTTGTCGAAATGACTCAAAATAACTTTGGCTTCCATTAAGATTCCGTAAGGAAAACAGTTTGAGATCTGTCCAGACAAGTTTCCACGACATCTGAAATACCAGGGGCTCATAAGCACCAAGCGTCGCTTCGCATATTTTCACAAGGAGTTGCGAATAAAAGCGTTTAAGGCATTGCTTAGTTGAACTTCTTAAAATGGTAGCATAAATGTATTTTTCTATTTACTAGCATGATAAAATCAAAATGTTGGAAAGGTTTT
This sequence comes from Acleris literana, assembly GCA_946894065.1. Lineage (NCBI taxonomy): Eukaryota > Metazoa > Arthropoda > Insecta > Lepidoptera > Tortricidae > Acleris > Acleris literana. Next base: position 8,726,002 of record OX335669.1, on the reverse strand, counting down.
TGTTCGTTATTTAGAATAATAAAAAAAATTACAAATCGACGTGATTTAGTTGACGATATATAAATATTTACGGAGTCAAAATGATTTCCACGAGTACAACTCCTCTCGAGGGAACTGCATAAACCCATTTTTATGCGCATGAAGCCATGGGATAAATCTAGTATCGAATATGCCGCATCGGCCTGTTATAAACATTATGTGCTCATCACCCATTCAAAACAAAAGCGGCCGGCGGGCGTTTCCTCGAGGGGTGAGAAAATCAATACGCCAACGCATGCGTAACGTTTCTCTTGTTACTTAGTTCCTACGGTTTATGCATTCCTGGTATCTCCGCCCACAAATCTGAAATTTTCCTGCCCTCCTCCAGGTTTTCCCGGAAGTAAACCTTCGACTTCCGCTACTTAGGGCGGCTAGAAGGCACCAGTTTTCAACACCAGTACCTGAAGTGGAAATTTCGAGCTCGGGTGCTTCGCTCTTGGGCGGGTTTCAGGAGGCTACTGCGCATCTTAGTTTGCGCAGAGCAACAAGTTTTCGTGGCTCTTGTCTGTTCAATATTTAAAATGTGGGAGCCGCGGAATGTTATTTCCAAAATAAACCATGCTGTTGTTTTTACTACCTGTATATGTAGTTTACACTGCTAAATTGGTAATATAAATAAATTCTCGGCTTAAATACATGATAATGTTATTGTTTTTTTCAAGGGTTCTGACACAGTAGTCATTTTATTTATAGCATTTTTATTGATTGAGGTGTTATTTGGTACCGAAAAAATTAGGCCAATTATAAGTATACATACCTATAGGTCGAAATAATAATTGTACAAATAAATACAATGTACCTGTGATAACTGATGTGATATATTGGTCTAAGATCCAAATAGGAGACGACCTTCACCGGGATGTTTATTCGATAAAAAATATTTTATATCAAATTTAATATGCTATGTAATATATGGCGAATAAGTTGACTGAAAAATTTCAGTCCAGTCATTATATGATTAAAACAAATCTAAAAAATAAATCTAAATATAAAAAAAATAAATTAAAAAAAATATATATATATGAAAAATTTATATTTAATGTTTACCTAATGTTTAATTTGAGAGCAAGGATTTAATGTATGCCGTTGTTCAATTTATATATTTACTGGCGTAAGATGTGGTTTCCTATAATTGGGTAAGCATCGAGTTAGATGTTTAAAATAGATATAAGCATAAGTTGGATGTATTATCTGTTGGAAATCCTTAATAAATAAATAAATAAATAAATCTGAAAATGAACTTTTTTTTTAAATTGCTTTGCTTGTTAAATACAATAATTTATTTGTTAATATAGAGAAATACAAATATATACAATATATACAATATACAATTATAATTAGAATAATTAACAACTAATGTAACCTATTATCTACTGAAAACTAGAATTATTAAATATATTTATGTAGGTACACAAGTACAAAAAGAATACCCCCTCTAATAAATCCGTTCGCGGCATTATACCCTACCCATGATGCTGGCTGCGTTACCTCTCTGGATACTTAAACCTATCCTTTGCGAGAGGTAAGCGCCAGCTCTGGGATCCCGGAGGCGTCGATAAGCTTGGCAGACAGGGTCTTTAATAAAACGTTTCATGTCAGCAGACCAAGGTCCCAGAGTCTCCACTGCAAGCGCCGCAAATTCGTAATCATTCATTAATGATTAATATTTGAATATTGGCCTGATTTCGGGTTGCTTGTACGTGAGATAGGGCAAAAGTGTCGACATAAGTTGCGTCCCACACCAGAGCCCTACCAAGCTTCCACGGCACCTAATTGTAGCTCCGTCGGGGCGTTTACCATCGTCTCTGATCATACCAGCTGATTCCAAGACAGCAGGTACAGAGGCGGTGGCAAGTGAACGACGGATTAAAATCATTGATGGCGCCGTGGCGGAACAAGCGGTCGGCACTCCTTGAACAAGAAAGACCATGTCTACCAAGCTCATCCACCTCCTTGCCGCAGGTGCAAGAATGAGGCACACAGATCTTGGTTCCAGCCGCAAGCAAATTGATATTCGCAAGCAGCTTGAGTCCAGGACTGTCCCTATGTTGCGAGAGGGAAGGGCGCGGAGCCAATGGCCCGACTCACTAGCAGTGACAGCGAGAAGACGGGCGCGATCTGAATCGTCTGGACTATTGGCTAAAAGGGCTGCATGAATTGCCATAAGACGAGGAGTATCCCAAGCTCTTTGAATATGTTGTTGGATATGTTTATGCGTTGGCATATCCACTCCAGGGCATGACTCACACCAGGCATCCCAGGCCTCCACCAGGTTCGCTATCTCAACGTCAAGTATTTGCGGGAGATTTAATATAATACTGACAAGAGACATCGAACCATAAGCAGAGGACAGGAACGCCGGTAGAGCTACACTTGATGAGCAACAAATACCCAGTCCACCGAAACGTACTGGGAGAACCGCTTGAGTCCAAGGCCTTATGTCAAAATGGATATTTAATAATTTAGAGAGAGATTCCTGAAGGGAATTATCGATACCGAATGATGAAAATTGCCATGTGAGTGTTCATTTCAAACAAAAGATCTGAAGTATTTTTAAAATGATTTAGTTTACAATTTATGATGGGATTAATGGCTTCGTCGAAAATTGGGGAAGCTAAAAGAGTCAGAGATGTATTAGTGGACCGAAATGTTGAGCATGCCTGCGTTAAATTTAGTAATGATTTCAATTTTCTTATCCGAAGAAAGGTTATCGGGTAGATAAATTTCGCACTTTGTGAAATTTAATGAGAGACCAATATCTGAAAATTTGTTAATGATAATTTGCAGGTTTTGAAATACTGTTAAGGCATCTCCGCCAGCCAAGAGACCCGTCATCAAGGTACCAAAGGTTGAATTTGGAATTTAGATCTGAAATAATCGGATGAATGGCTAAACTGACCAAGGGGCTCATGGGTCTCCCTGCTGGCAACCCATGCATTGATGAGATAATTTTGTGCCCAAAAATAATTTTGAAGGTGACCCATAGCATTGCCACAAAATAAGTGTAAATTTCACCTTAATAGCTGCAAGAAGGGCACCACGATTGACCGAATTAAAAGCATTTTTGACATAGATTTTAAGAAAAACCTCATAGTCCGGAACATTAAAAAAAGAACGCGCAGCGTGAACAGCTGCCTCACATCCTCCCTTGACACCGAAACCCAGCTGTCGAGGCTTAAAAGTGTCTGACAGCGTCTTGTGAAATTTGCGACGGCAAAGCTTCGATGCCAAGGGCCTAAGCGTGCAGCCGACGGCTATCGGACGGATACCTCCGTCTTTTTTTGCTACAGCTACAGGTTAGCGCCATAAATGAGTGGGACAATTTCGACGTGTACACGACCTGATAGCATAAGATTAACTAGATTAGTGATGTAAAGTCCCATTTACATTATACAACTTTCTTGCACATTCCATACAATAAAACTGTGGAAATAAAAAATTGCTCGGTCTAAACCTTACGTTTGGTACAATTCTTAAACACTATTATTGAAACAAAATAATTGCATACAATTATTGCCGATTCTTGTACAAGAAACTTGCATAATCTAAATGGGCCTTTAGTAATCAAATTTTGTCCCGCATCCCCTAAAGACGGGGTCGTTAGGTCTTTAAGATGCTGAGGTGATAGTCCGTCCAACCCGCCAGCGGAACCATTAGGGAACGACATGATTGCCTGCCGGACGGCATCTCCACCGACTGTTATTCCGGAGTCATCGGCTGAGGGTGGGTCAGGCAGTAAGGTGTGGGCTGGTGGGAGAGGGTGTTTTTCTCTCAGCGCAGCAAAGGTCTCGGCGGAGTGCGCAGCCAAGTCGTCGTTAGAAAATAAAAACCGGGCAGCTCCACTCACATTTCCTTCAGATAGTTTATTTGGTACTGATTTTATTTTTGAATATTGAATGGCTGGTTTTTTATTACTCCTTTTTTTATAGGAAATTTGAAAATCAGTATATAGGCCGGAAAAGTTAAGGGAATTAATGTATAATTGATTGGTAGGTAAGTGATTCTGCTTTTCATTTATCTGCGTGCAATATAGAAAATGAAAATGTGAGAAGACGCGTCCATGCTGCGCGAGAATTCTCCGCGATGACTTTGGCGACACACTCGGAGAGGCAGCTGGCCACAGATATGCGCGCACCACACGGTATTCTTTTTATAATTGGCACATGTTGCTTCAGCAAACCCAGTCTTTCGGCGAGTGCAGGGGTGGCGGGGGTGCCTGCGGGGGCAGGCGGCGGCGCGGGCTGAGAAGCGCTCGGCAGCGGGGGATCGACCTCATGCGCGTGCCATGTCGGCGCGCTGCTGTGGGTATCGCTAGCCCACGCTGACCCTTATATTTTTTATTATCCCCACATATTGGACACCCTAATAAAATCTACCGCCGAAAAACAGGACTGCGAGGGCATGAACTTACTACTAAAAATGAAGCTAAAGATTACCTATACAATACAAAAAAGAAGACTTTTAAAAACACAAACACAATAACTAAAAGATAACTGTCATTTTGAAAAATAAACAAGGTGGGGCGCAGGGCTGCGGCCCGCTGCGACGCAGCCGCGCGCGGAGCAAGGAGGCGCGCGCCGTGCGCGGAGCAAGGAGGCGCGGCGCGCGCGGGACTTGAAGGCACAGCCCAGCACAGCCGCCGTGCCTTGAATGTTCTTAAGCGTAGTCGTAGTGCACCATATCGGATTTTTTTATTGAATTAATTAATACGCTATTGAGAGCATATTTGTGATTACAATTTCAATCTTATTTCTAGGTTTAGTGCAAATTATTAGTACCGACTTACCTACCTACCCAATAGTTATGACGGGAAAAAATAGTCAACCTAACGTTTGTCTATTCTATAGGCTCCATGCTTTCGATTGGTATGTTATTGGTCTATTAAGCAATAGCAATTTCAATAAAAAGTTCATTTTCAGTTTTTTTTTTAATATAAGGGCTGGACTGAAATTTTTCAGTCAACCTATCCGCCATACAGGTAGATTCACTAAAGCTGGCACGAATGGAATGAACAAAAGTAATGTCACCTATCACTGTGTGAGTGCCGTCCTTGGAACCGATGTTCGAATTTCAAACCGAAACCCTGTTATTATTTTACACACTTGTAAACTTCCGTTCACTCATTCAATCCATTCGTGCCAACTCTTGTGGATCGGCCTGTACATTACTTAGCATAGTAAATTTGATACAAAATACTTTTTATCGAATAAACAGCCCGGTGAAGGTCGTCTCCTATTCGGATCCCCTACTATATTATCTACACCGTGTTACAGGGGTGGACTTTATGCATTCATGCAATTGATTGTAGTATAGTAATATAATGTATTGTAGATGGCGCGCCCAACCTAATACCTAGAACGATGTATTGAACAAGAACATTTCATTTCGCCGACAGATAAATAAATAAGTTAAGATGTACCTGTTTTAAAAGTTTTAGGGAAATCTCCTTTTTATTTTTCTGTAGACTCTATCTGTGGGTAGTATGACGTGTTTGTTTGCTACAAGTACAGCGCCCTCTAGTTCAGCTGCTCTAAAGCGGCTGCTGCTTTGTCGACTCTGATTACTAAGATGCCTCTGTGGTAGTCATTCACGTGTTTACAGGCCGATCCACAAGAGTTGGCACGAATGGATTGAATGAGTGAACGGAAGTTTACAAGTGTGTAAAATAATAACAGGGTTTCAGTTTGAAATTCTAACATCGGTTCCAAGGACGGCACTCACACAGTGATAGGTGACATTACTTTTGTTCATTCCATTCGTGCCAGCTTTAGTGAATCTACCTGTACCTTTATTTCGATGTAATAATTTCCATTATTCTCCTATGATGTTATCGTACTGTTCTTTTTTTGGTATAAAATCCCATCCGAAAGAATTGATGTTTTTTTTACAGGACTGTAGCGGAGCGAAAAGGGGAAATGGAGGTTAAATTAAAAAGGAGTACAATATTATGATTTATTTTATTAATTTGTAAACGAGTATGTACCTAAACATTTTACAGGTGCATTCGTTACTTTCGAAAATTGCGTACAGTCAGCAAGAAATTATTACTTACTTATATTTAAATTAAAACAATAATGGGCTCTATTCCGCTTTGTCTTCAAACCATTACGTTACCATAATTATTGTTAACCTTGTGGTAAGAAACGACAGCCTTTGAACGAATCGATGCCATGCCAAGATGCATTGCGCTAACTAGCGTTTCTAAGCGGATGACTCGTGGTCACACCAGTTTGTCACCCCAGTGCTATTCGCTTTAGTCGGTTATTCGTCAGAAATAATTTTTATTCCGCAAAAGTAGGTAGGTTAGGTTCGTTGGGTATCTTAAGATGTCCGAAGGGCAAATCGCTCAGAAATAGGGCTCCGTCGAAAGGCACTGGGGTGACAAACTGGGGTGACCACGAGTCTGCACCCCGTTTCTATTCGTTCCGTTTTTAAACCAATCGCGTCACTGGTAGATCACGTGACTTTTCGTACACGTCATCTACCAGTGACGCGATTGGTTTAAAAACGAATCAAATAGAAACGCTTCTTGGCTTCGCATCTTGGCATTGCCCTCAGGACATTAAGGCTATATTTGTTACGAACATACAGGGTGTAACAGGAGGACTGGACCATACGAAGCAGGTCGATAGAGGACGTCAAGGTACTTGTACTCTTACTTATTCTGTGGTCAAGCCCTTTCGATTTCACCCCCATGTAAGTTTAGCGATTTTCTACTGTTAGAATCATATTGATTAGGTAGGTATATACATAATCAATATAACAGACTCTACATCAAACCAGGGACTATTCTACTCGTCAAAACCATATTACTTTTGACTTTTTGACATGTTGTCGTTTTATTTTTAACTCAGCCGCCATTACTGTCAAGTAAATAAGAGCTATCATAAATATTACAATACGATAACATATCATAAGCAATATGATTTTTTCGAGTAGAATACAGCCTATGGCGGTAGACTTGTATAGACAACCAACACAATACAAGCAGTAGGGTTTTTAAAGCTTGATTTTGTTATTATTAACCATATCGTTATTGTATTGTTAACGTTATGGTAGCTCTAAACTTATAAACTTGACAATACAACTGTATCGTTAAAATACAATAACGATGTCTATCTATCTATACATACTTTTATAAAAGGCAAACCTGACTCACTGACCTGTACCTCTATATCAACGCACAGCCGAAACTACTGCACCTAGAAACTTGAAATTTGGTACAGGGTTTCCTTTCATGATGTGAGTGAGCACTAAGAAAGGATTTTCGGAAAATCAACCCCCAAAGGGATGAAATAGGGGGAGTGGCGGGAAACTAATTCTACGCGTACGAAGTTGCGGGCGTCTCTAGTACTTAATAAAGTGGAATAAAAGCAGGCGTACTCTCATTGAGTTATAATTACTCACAAATACTTGTTGGTGATATCACAATGACTAGAAAGATATTAATCATCATTCATCATTCTGCCTCTTTGGATTAAATAACTCATTAATTATTGAAAAAACCTACCTATCTAATTAATTTCTTTTACAATTAAAGCATCTTAAATAATTATTATGGCGGAGTATCAGACCATACTACCATCGGGCTTTTTTTTAATTTACTATTATTTAAGTAGTGTAGAGCGACTTAAGACGTTGAATTTATTGATAACAACAACAAAAAAAAAATTAATATCAGTTCAATGTGTGACCTTGGAGCCTCTCTTAGCGCACTGTCGGCAACTACAATTATTTTATATTTATTTCTGACATATTTAATTTTGTGCCTAATTGCGCCCATTTTGTTAATAATTTGTAAAGTCTGGGCTTGAATGTATTACAGCAATGAATACACATGTCTGTGTCAAACCAAGGACGACGACAACGAAGGCGAAGGTCAATGAATTTGTCAAACAAATCGCACCCTATTTTTATTCTCCCCTTTTTTACCGTCCATTAGGACACGGTGATTATAAAACGCCATATTGGACACGGACGATACTACGCTCTATGACACTTACGGATATAATTCGAACTAAAAATACAATGAGTAAAAAACTTTAGTTCATATTTAGAATCGCTAGATGTCGCGATTTAATCAAATTTATACAGTTTTAAATTTGGAGAGTAGCCCTTAGTTCTAGTCCGTTTCTTTTAAGTTAGGCACTTCTGCCACTGCCGACGATGAGCGAGAAGAGTCAGCAATCGACAATTTATATAGGATCTATATCTTTTGTTCGTTTCGTCACGAGAAAATAGTCGATAGGTATGTAATCGCTTCCTCACTGGCGGTGGAATAAGGGGGAAAAAAATGTGGATTTAAAATATAAAGTAATACAATCTTCGTCATTTTACTGTACTTTTTTCAATTGGGTTATAAATACTTTCATGAGTGACTTTATCCTTTATATATACTCATCTCAAGCTCGTCTTATTCATCTATTAACTTCCCGATGCTAGAAAGCACTCAGGAAGTGTTATTCAGCTAACACAATAAACTTTTAACCAAAACTTCTTTTGGGTCAGACCGAGAATTGTTCATACGGGTACGTTGTTTTCATTCTGAGTCATCTCGATGTTCTTTTTAGTAGGTTTGATGTTTTTTCTTTTTCCAGGTAGAGTAAAGCAAATTAGACAGCACACTGTAACAAAAAAAACTTGATATGCCATAGGGCTGCCATCACATAAAATCCTGAATCTGGAGATTCTGTTCGCATTCTGTCCCCATCCAAAGCACAGTTCGAAAGTGTCTAAAATGCCAGCAACGGACCGACAACCTTTCTTGAGTCACCGGTTTTCTTAGGCGGCGTTAATTACTTTGTATTAGGTAAAATGCATGCTCGACTTCCACCGTTGTAATGAAAGCTATGATGTCTTACCAAGGAGAAGCCCTCCGAAGAGGTAGAAGCTGACGCCGCAGTTGACCCTCATGAACACGCCGATCAGATTCGAGCCCACCACGGACCCCAGGCGGCCCATCATCATGGACAGACAGACTGCCATCGCCCTGAAAAAAAAACCATTTCAGCCAAGCTTTATGCAATAAATTTAGTTCAACCTATATAGTTATCAGTCAAAGCTGATAAACAAGTGCTTTAATGGGGTTCAAATGACCATTCCTGGACTTATTCATCCTATTCCGAATAAAATCATTTTGTTTTAACCGTCATCACATACTAGTAGTACCCAAAGTCATTATGCTAAAGTAATATGAAGTTCATGACCATGACCGCAATAAGTCTGCTGTTAAATAATTAATTACTTACCGTCTTTATACAGTAGCTCAATTGAAGAGGCATGAACATACCTATGCCCTTATCGATTTGATGTAAATTGGAGTGCCTAGTATACCCCTTAACTACCTTAAACTATCATTCTAGCTTCAACTTTTAAAACTGGTTTACAATTACCTAATTCTGGTGGGAAACAGTTCTACGGCGACAGCGTTCATCATTCCAATACAGGCTCCAGACATCTGGAACACTGCAAAGAGCACCACAGCTGTCTGCTGGTTCTGTGCCAGGTGGGCGCCGATGCCGCAAAGCCCCGAGCCTCCCAGGATTACCACCAGAATTGCCTTCTTGCCCACGAAATCAACGAGGAAGCCCACAATAATGTACATGGAGCAGAAGACCAGGCCGATGTAGATGGAACGCTCGAAGGTTAGTGTGTTCATTGTATCATCGCAATCGACCTGTAAAGCATTTTACTAGTGTTATTAGGGTGGTGTGGCGGGGGTGTTTCGGGTATTGTTGGGGATGACCTAAAAAGACTAAGAAGAGTGCTGATATGGATGTATGAAAGAATAAGACATACTGTGCCGATCACAATAATTGGTGTGAGGGCAAAGAGTTATTACAGCATTAACCGTGTCGTAGCTTCCATGTCTGTAGCACTTCAGCTTTTCATTTGCTTATGTGTACTTAGAGGTAAACATGGAGGTACCAACATATAGGGCTGAATTTACTTAATATTGGCCGTTCTAAAAGCCATAGCAGCGCGGTAAACATCATAAAAGAGTATTTATAATAGCCAATTTCTATGCTTTTCTAAAGTGGTGAGGCTGGCAAGAGGATTCGTAGTGGAGCGAAGCTTAGTAAACTTTACGGACGCAAGACTGACACCGATTCGTAAGTAAAAGTGCTAAGTTGTATAAGTAAACTGTTGTCGGGATAGAAAAACCTAAACTTGTATACTTCGGGAGAAAACATACTTTGGTGACGTTATTGGCGTTTTCAATGCCCGCATCTAAGATGTCACAAATGCGTGTCTCCGCTCCGTTATGGTTGGCCAGCGAGTTGAGGATTGTTGGGAACCACACGTAAAATCCATTGCATCTGTAATACACAAATTAATTCCATTCTAATTTACGTCATTTTCAACAAAGCAGAGTACCGAGGACATTAAATCATCTATGTATATCGCAAATATTTAAATCAAAGGTCTGTATTAAATATTTATAATATGATGTGATGTTGAAAATAATTTAATTCAGCTTCCTTAGAAAATATGACGCTGCAATGAGCAGTTCCAAAACTACTATTTTCAGTGGGAACTTTTTTTTTTCCACATAGGGGCAAAACTTCTTTAGCTATCATTGCTACCCAGTCGATTAGAAAGGTCGTATTAGTAATTTTATGATGGATACTTACGCCGAAAATATCCCGTACTGTACGAAGCATGTGAGGGCGGTCCACTTCAGCAGTGGCTTGCGGAACAGCGGCGCGGTCTGGTCCCACATGGATGACAGCACCGCACCCACGCCCTTGCCGCTGCTTAAGGATATCGCTTGAGGGTCCACTATCAAGGACTTGATCTAAAAGATTTGAAAATTGATGCACAACTGCAATATTATGTGACTCAGACTACGAGCATCCGGAATCGCACGGACCCTTAAGTTTTTCCTGCTTTCATCCGATCCCATTTTACCCGATATCTCAAAGGTCACTTCGTCGCCCGGTCAGTTATTTTTCAATACTCGAAAGTATTTCAGCCAACTAAGTATTTTTCTCTCCGGAGTTAAACGGAACGTGCGTAATCGATAGCATGCCTAACTGTGTTTTTTTCGGACCGAGAAGATTTCGAATTCTTGAAGTGTAGACCCAAGAAAAGGTGAGACTTGTGGCAGGGTTCAAGTCAAATCCTTAAATGTTCAATCAATGTACGTGCATCATCATTTTTATATCAGTAAATACCTCTAGGTAAATACAGCTACGTTGTAACATAACTTTTCAAGACGAATTATATTATGATTATGTAAACTTACAGGGAAGTTATCAGGCGTGGTCCATTTATTGACAGCATAGATCTTTTTCACCGTCTCCAAACTCTCTTCGTAGCGACCCGACGCGTAAAGGAACTTGGGGCTCTCGGGGGCAAAGACCATGAGCAAGGAACCGATGGCGTAGGGGATTGAGCTCGCAACCACTAGCACACGCCATGGCCGGTAGTCAATGCCCAGCCAAGGAATGGGGAAGGCGAAATCCAGGGGAAGGATCAGCCACGATATGCCTAAAAAGGTAATTTAAATCGGCTCTTTAAGAGATATACAGAATAAAGTATAGACATAGACACAATAATGTGATCTCGAGGTAAAATATCAAGAAATCCAAATTCATCGTCTATAAACGATTATTAATTTAAAAGGGAAGCAACTGCATAAGTGCACTAAATTACTTACCAGGTAGAACTACTGTGCCGATACCAACGAATGAGGCTCCGAAGGCTACCATCTTATCTCGGTGTTGGAGGTTGTTGAATTCGCCCAGGTATGTGTAGACCACGGCCGAGGGGCCCGACATACTGGAAATAATAGCAGAAACTTAAAAATAAAGCATTACAGTCATCCACGCACGCAATTTTTTTTAATTATATAAGTACTGGGCTGAAATTTTTCAGCCTACCTATTCGCCATATATTACTTACCATATTAAATTTCATATAAAATACTTTTTATCGAATAAACAGCTGGTTGAAGGTTGTCTCCTATTCGGATCTTAGACCATTCTTTTTGCTGAAAATTTTCTAAATATTTAATAGCAAGATTTTTGTGAACTTTAAGCTCTATTAGAAAATGTGTCAATTCATATCAAAATATTTCCCAAGTTTAGATTCCTTCTATGTATGTCAGCAGAATACCGAAAAGACGGACAATGCGATACGACCTTAAGTTTACAAAAACCTACACTTAATATATGATCAGTATGGTTATTTCGGAGTTTTCGATTAAGAGAGAAACGAAAGAATTCATCATTTGACACTCACAACACAGCGGATATGAATTGCAGCACAGCAAAGACCGGGAGGTTGGGCGCGAAGCTGGCCAGCACACTCATCACCACGGAGACCAGCATGGAGAACATCATCACAGGCCGGCGCCCGCGCGTGTCGGCCAGGTAGCCCCACATGTGGGACGTGAGGATCATAGCTGAGGAGGTACAGCAGAGCCTTTAGATATGTGGGGTAGATATAGGGTTTGCAGTTCAGGTACTAACTGTATAGGGCAGAAACGGGATTCTTTTTAATCTTCATTACATATATTATCAGTCTCGAATATCCCCGGTCTAGAAACGCTCAGTAAATATGGGACGAGGGCGATAGCTTTCGGGATAATTGTAGATCGTTGCGCTACTTGCGCTAGAGATAAGCTTCTGGAGCATCTATCTCCAGTAGCCGGGCCTTCTGCCACAAGTATATTCCTATGCTTAATAGAAGGACCCGACGTTTGTATTGTTCTTAAATTTTGTGATAACCAATAAACAATTTTTCATTTTCATTTTTCATCTCCATTTCTCTATTATCCTAACTTACAGGTTAGAAAGCAGGGCAAAATGTGTATTCTTTCTATTTAATTTATAAACAAGAAGCGCGGTTATTTCTTCGCGGCTTCCCTAGGATATGTAAGACTCATAGAACAATTTTGTTTTTGATATTAATAAAAAAAAAACTCGGTACCATAAGAATGTATAAAGTTGTAGAAGTGATTATCTTCATTGCGTCAGAAAGCGGAGGGTCAATCAGTCACTAGCGGTTATCGCTCAATGGGAAGTTTCCAAAATCGACGCAAGAGTTAAATCGATTTCGGATGGCGATAAACTCGCGATAAACCCGACGATTCTGTCTGTACATTGAACCTCAATGTCGCTGTGTTTTTACGTAAATGTGAGAATTATTGCGAAATGAGTGTTTCCATGCTAATATGCTAATATCATACTTTTAATTCTTAATCAGAATTAGTAACACAGCTATTAAAAATTGCCCTTGAACCTGCTTCTTAAACGATAGCTACATCATATCATAGTAAAGGTAGAACTTACGTCCCTGCTAGCTATTCAATTAATTTAAAAAGCTAATTTGAATAGAGTCTGAAACTCATGTTACTTTAAAAGTCATCTGATGTGATGTTACTATTTGCGACAATTCTTGTGTTATTTTTGATTTTTTGAGTTCATTCGGAACATTCACCATCATCCATCAACATCGTCCAAATACTCATAATAATATAGACCTCCCACAAGGAACTAAATTGGTCATGTGTCCAAGATTTCATTTGTAACACATACATACCAGTGAACGGTATAGCTGCCAGCCACCCCTTGTTCTCCAGGCCCAGGTTGAGATCGCACTGCGCCGCGGGGATCACGTAGCCCAGGCTGAGGGTCTGCATGATGACGCCCATGAGGATCAACCCGCTCAGTAGCATGTGAAGAATGTTGTAGACTCCTAGACCTGGAAGATGAATGGGTCTTAGCGTGAGTTGTAGGTAGTTAATTAAATACTGTAATTTTTAATGCTAGAAAAAGCAAGGCAGTTCACCGGATTGACATTTTAGTCTGGTAGAATAGTCCAACCAGTTGCTACCATCTTACTGCGTAACCTATTCCCAGTCTGCAGTGTTAGCATTGTTGTTTTCCCAAGTGGGGGTAAGATAGACGGAGAAATAACTAGCCGAGAGGCATTCTTCCTTGCTCTTGTCTAGATCTGTGTTTTGCAACGCTTATGGAATCTTGAGATTGCAAGTGTCCATGGGTTTCAGAGGTCACTTACTCTCAGTTGGCTCACCTTCAATGCACAATTGAATTTTCTAGGCCTACTTGGAAAATTGGAACCACGTTGTATCAGCAAGCGGATTCCAATCAAATTCTTGCTATAAAAACGTCGAGGGACGCTTAATCATATATAGATCCGGGAAAAGATAAAGATGGATTTAAGGATTTTTTTCTTTTAAGGCTAAGGAAGTACCAGTCAACATAAGAGGCCATCATTATGCTAAAGTCGGTAGTGTTCCGAGATCTGGATTTCAATAACCATTACGCCTTTGTGTCTATTCTTTGGATATGTAAAATTTATTTTTTCCTCGAAACTTTTGAATGTGAAAACACGATTAGTAACAAAAGCCTCGATAGTTTATTTTTCAAACAGAACACCTATTTCACATATTTAATGGTTGAATCTTCGAAACAGATCTTGAGTACCTACTAGTAACTTCTTAATCTTGGTAAACCAAGTAGTAGGTAGTGTTCCACCATAATATTTTTTTCCACCACTATTTTAGTTTTACCTGTGTTTACAAATAAACACTTTGACTTTGACTTTGACTTTGACCATGTTTTAAGTAGGTACATGTTGTGATTTTATCGTAAATAGCAATTATTCCAATTTGAAGTTGCATTCAAGGCGCATACAAAGAATCTCCATCTTACTTTCTTCGCGTCGAAGTACATAAAGCCATCCCTTTTTATTCTTGTGTGGGCGTGGCTTGATACATTAGCCTACGTGGACAAATAAACTTTCTGTCTAAATGCTGCAACTTGCAGCCTGCAAGTTTAATTCTTATGGCTGCTCTACACGATGGGCCATCATGGGCCAACGTAGGGACGAAGTGATGCGTAAGAGTGAGATGTAAGAATATGTTGCTCGCTCAAACGTGTAAATGCGTTCCTTACGTTGGCCCATGATGGGCCATCCTGTAGAACGGCCATTAGGCGATCTATGGGCAACGTTATGTACCGTTATTATGAAACTAGTTATTACCACAGATAAGGTTTATAGTGACAGCATAATAAAACAAACTGGGAGCTTGCTCAGCTGTTTACAGAGCACACACTGTGATCTAGTTGACGTTATCTCTTCGCATCGAATCTGTTTGTGGTGGGTATTCCCAAGCAGAAATAATGTAGCTTTATAATATAATTCTTAGACAAATAGAGTTGTTTTGCTTGTATAGGAGTTTTCGTGAATTACTTAATGATAAATGCGTCACGGAATATTTGCACATCCTTTTGCGTAGAAAAAATACAAGCTTGTGCATACCGCCGAGCAAAAGTATAGCGTCTGTAAAAAAATCTGGATTTTTCCGCGATTCCGTTCGAAGTTTAGCAGGGACGTAATTAAGGGCCGATTTCACCAATGAAATTAAACGCGATCAATTTACGATAAATTCAGTTCAAGTACTAACTCGAGTTAAAATGACAGTTCTCGTATGAATCTGACGTTTACTAAACTCGAGAGTAAATTGATCGCGTTTTATATCATTGGTGAAATCGGCCCTAAGGGTAAGTATAAATAGTAGCCGGGTAGACTGCAGACGTTTAGCACACTGGCCTAGTCAACAGTTAATTTCAATTGCGGGGGCAATATGTTAATGATCTAATTACGATATCATGTTTACTTGCAACGGTGATTGATGGTTGCATTAGATGCGATCATTGGGTCAGCGATAGGGTGTTGAACAATAATAAAAACATGCATAGTTAGATTTTCAAACCAATAGCAATGTCCACGGGGAAAATTAAAGTCACTTTACACCTTACTTTCTTACCCGAATAATTAGAAAACATCAACCAATGTTGACAAGCCAGGCCTTTATTTCACTGTTTAGCTCATCTCACTCATGGAGCCATAACCATTGGCATCAAGACCAAGTTTTTTCGATGGTCAGAGAGAGCTAGGATCAATAGCTGAACTGTTCTCGTTCGCCTATCCGTCGATTGTTGGCGTTTATCGATATCTGAGGTGACAATCATAACGAACCATAGATCTGATTTGGTCATTTCAATCCAAAGCAGAAGGAAGATTAAGCCAATTATAATAAATAATAAATCAATAAAGATTAAATTATTCATTATTTAGTTATTAACCCATCATTTACTTAATTAACTAAAATTAATATGAGACATTTAAGAATTATTATCGATAATAGTAAGCACTTCACTCCGAAAACAATAATAAAAATTCGTGCACGCCTTAACAACACTGTTGTCCGACACACTCAGCCTCGTAGTAAATGACCAACGTCTTTTTCGCATCACGACGAAGAAGTCATCCACTCTGTTCTTACTAGGTATTATAAACAGTTTGTTACTTAGTGATAATGATAACCCAGAGTTCTTACTCCTCTGTTGTTAGCAACTGATCGGCTGAAGCAACTGAGCGTGCACGGGGTAACTATGATCGTCGATAACTTCCTCTCCTATTGATATTAACACCCCGCACACGAGATGCCATACACAGCTTCTCACTTGTCGCTCAGCACGTCTCTATCGATACAAACTAGACAGAAAGGGAGATCCGAGCGACAAACAAGTCGCGGACAACTTGTGCTAGCCCTCCTGAGGGTGTAGCGAATATGCAAGCGCTGCTAACATTTCGGAGGGCCCTGCCAAGATGCATTGCGCTAAGTAGCGTTTCTATTCGCTTCGTTTGTAAACCAATCACAAAGTCACGTAATCTACCAGTGACGCGATTGGTTTAAAAACGAAACGAATAGGAACGCTAGTTAGCGCAATGCATCTTGGCAGGGCCCTCTGTTTTCTATCGACTCGGAATATATGGAGTTTTTTTTTAGTTTAAATGGCTTTCTGCTGCGAGGCACTTTGCCAAAATATATGGAGTTGACACAAGTGGTAGAGCGATCTGTCATTAGCTTAAGTCAATCCTAAATACACAATTATTTAGTTGATTTTCGAAACTCGCTAACTTAGGGTTATGGCTCATTCAAATCTTGCAAATAAATGCCCTAAAAACGCTAAATGCGATGTACAACTGAATTTTATAAGCTTATAATACCAGCCGCTGGATCCCACCATCGTACAACTCGTACCAAACTACTTATCATTTCCACCACCGTGCGTATTTCGAGAGCCTTCTTGCCACGCCCATTTTTTATGTGGAATCAGCTCTTGGCGTTTGTATTTCCGAACAATAGGGAGTATGCATGTTTTTTCTTTACAGCTTCAATAAAAGCTGATTCATGTAACAAACAGGTGAGAAAAAACATTTTTTGAATAGCTATAAAAATAACCAAGATATAAGCTAACAAAGATTTGTTCCTATCTCTTTCTAGCAAAACAGAATTGTACGTGGAGTTTATATGGCCTTACTGCACGATGACGTCACCGGTGCACCTCGGATCTCTCTGTCTACTTAGCATTTTAAAATGCTTGTATCATCCGTATTAATTGACCGATTTTAATTTTTTATCACTTTTGGTGATGTTTTTTACGGTATTTTCATATTTTGTTGAGGAATGCTATTTAAAAAATCCATGCATGTTCCGTATTACGATTTTGCCTTCAAAAAACGAGCCTACTCTTTTCTCAAAGGCCGACAGCGCACCTGGGATTCATCAGGGCCCGTATTATGGTCACCTTTATCGCGGTGGGTAAAGCTTCCGTCACTCTCGCACTTAAATACTGGTCAGAAAATCACAGATGTTTATCTACGCTTATCTACGTCGATAAACACGACCATAATCGGCCCGCTGGTGTTGCGGGTGTTTATAGGTCGCGATGATCACCAGAGCTCGGAATAGGTAGTGCCTATTTACCTAAACTTCGCGGGAGGACGTAACTAAGAGTGGTTACAACCACCAAAAATATGTATTTCTTATTATTGAATGCGGGATTTCCAGGGATTGACTGTATTATTCTAAAGTAATACATTTAACTTTACTTATAAATCTTGCTATATTGCATATTATTTATTTATTTATCTTGAAACAAAATAACCATCAGTCATGAAACAATATAATATAGATCAAATTGAATCAAAGGGAGCCTGAAATTTGATCTTTTTTAGTCGATTTAAATAGAATTATAATATCGTATAGAATGTATTTAACAAAAACAGATGTAGCCGACACTTTAGACGTGTACTTACTACCTGCTGCAGTTTGCGACCCTGATGATAACAGGACGCTCTCTAAGGACATGCGAGTGCGAAAGAGATAGCACGATGCTTTACGATATTATAATTCTATTTAAATCAACTAAAAAAGATCAAATTTCAAGCTTCCATTGATTCAATTTGATCTATATTATATTGTTTTATGACTGATTGTTATTTCAAGATAAATAAATAAATAATATGCAATATAGCAAGATTTATAAGTAAAGTTAAATGTATTAAGCCTTTAGAGTAATACATTCAATACCGGAAAATCCCGCATTCAATAAAACGAAAAATAATTCTTTTTGGTGGTTGTAACCACTCTTAGTTACGTCCTCCCGCGAAGTTTAGGTAAATAGGCACTACCTATTCCGAGCTCTGATGATCACTTACCATCAGGTGACTCGTTTGTTCGTTTGCCTCAATTTCACATTTAAAAAAAAAAATACACCTTTGTTGAACTCAAGAACTTAAACCCTTTCTTATGGCTTATTCATTCTTTATCTGTTTTAAATAGGTAGATGACTTAATAAAGAAGTTGCAAAATTTTCCTACGAGTTTCATAATAAAATCTTATCTAGTGTAAAATTTCAGTAGAAAATAGTATCATAAATGGATTAAGGCTGTGTCATAGCATAAACAGCAAGATTTATCGGACTTCCCGCGATATAAATACTTTAATAACATCTTATTATAAAGATTAGTGTAGCTATCTCTAGGTGACACTTGAAAATAAATAGCCTATTTAGTTGCTATGCACCTTTAACTAACAACTTTTGTTTGCGATTTGTCCAGTACAATAAATCACTTATTTACATCATTATTAAATCGATTTGGGAATTCTAAATCGATGCATTATTATGTTGAGGGTACGGGTACTTTTTTTTTTTGACTATAAAAGACAAAATTCACTTGGTTGTTTGTTATATTTGTCAAACACTATCGTTGCATCTCTTTCATTTGGTCAAACCGTAAGAAATGTAAGATCAACATTTGGCAAATGGCCAAGTGAATTGCTACCATTTGATAGAACCCTGAAATACATGGTATCGCCGTTACACTGTCAATATTGTCAAACCTACTTGAAAAAACGTGATTGCTTTTGAGATTTTGACATGATATTGTACCTATATTGTCAACGTTATAATAGCTCTTATTTACTTGGCAGTACTGGCGACCGAGTTATAAACAATACAATTAGGTTTTACCGAGTACAATACGAGTACAGCCCCTGGCTTAGATTTTTTACTACAATAAGCTTTTAATAATATTGTTTTTAACTATGTTTATTTTCAAATCCAAGAGCAAGACTGATAAACATGGCGTATAATATCAGTAAACATACGGTACACAGCGTTCTCCCGGCAAATATTTGTTTGATATTTATCTAAAGTAAATTATATAAAACGAAATTTCCCACCTGGTAAAACCAGAATGACTTTGCAGTGTCATCTTTGTTTGAATAAGTACATAAGGTTTAAAAATACGACACGATTTAAAAAAATCGGTTCTGGTAATCGCAGTTTTTCAACTTAAGTTATTTAAAAATATCGCACCTTCAGAACAATAGTGACCTAATTCAAAATGTCAGCTTTCAAACTTCAAGTCATAAATTTATTATTATAGAGACCTTACTCGAAATTTACAATTTCTGACTTAGGTCACTATTGTTCTGAAGGTGCGATATATACTACGACAATTTACTACATAGGTCTTGTAGTAGGATTTTCTGGCATCAAATACACAATATTCGTAATTAACTTTCCGGTTTAATGAAGGTACCGTACCTACGTTTTGTAGGTAAGTTTTATTATTCTGTGTAAGTATACTTTTATAGTTGTAGTTGTCTGAACGGTACCACATTTACCAAATTTAATTGACTGTTAGTTCATACATTTTGACAGCTGACAGTACTCTTTTGTGAAATTCGATATATAGCTAGTTTATATTACATACTTAACACCACTGAATTCGTCAGAAAGTAAATGTATTATGTACCTACGCGATAACAAACAGTGCTTTGCCTCCTGTATGTCGGTTATCTTTTTTGTCCAGTCCGGTGGGGTCTGCTGTATCGCCCAGCTTACGTCACTCGCTTAGCAATACTTATAATCAACAAGATAATGTTTTTTTGCTACCATGTTATTTAGAATTATTTTGTTATAGTGTAACTAAGATCGCCCGTTAAATTGTGATGTCAATGAAACTACTGATTAAAGCTCATCTTTGGAGAGCAGCAGATTTTATGATCATTTTATATTTACCTGGAGAACTTTCGAATTTTCAAGAGGATTTGCATTGAAAAACTGCTAGTAAAGCAAGATACATAAGAATAATAATTTATACATATTTAATATTGTCTAAAACCTGCAAAGACATTGTAAACTGTACTTCTTTACTTTTAAACATAATCATGGGCGTATATAGGACCCACCCCAGTATAATCATTGATCACTTGTACTCGTAAATAGGAAGCCGAATGAAATCTAGCCCAATGTATCTCAATAAGGCGGGGGACAGGCCCCCCCCTGAAAAATATCTCTAGATACGCCAATGAACATAATTACCTATTACTGTTTTCTTTCCTTTCTTCCCTTCTCTTTCCTGACAATTATCAATTTAGAAAACTATTGCACAATGTTATCAAGGTAGTTCGTAATACGGTCGATAAGGTAAAATACCGAGCGAGCAATTAGAAACCGTTATAGAGTTTGATTTCTGGGGTTGGGAGCCCTCCTCGAAATCGAAAGGGGTTGAGGACTATACAATGCCACCTCATTTAGTGACCATGTGCCTAAGCAAAAACCTGGCTTCTATTCTAGGCGTTAATAACCATATTGTCTTTGACCTGTTATCGTATTGTCAGCGTTTTTATAGCTCTTATTTACTTGACAGTAATGGCGGCTGAGATAAAAACAATACGACCAACTACATGTTTGTTACTGCCTAGAATAATGGCCCAGAGCGTCGACGGAGGTTGTCGAATCCTGATATCGAAGGTATTAAGTTTGAACACCAGCGGTGCTTTGTATGCATAGTTTTTCTGACTTCACAACATTACCTGATGCATTTATTAAAAACTTGTGACAAAATCAGCACGTTCGAACAGCTGAGTGAGTAGGAGAGTAGTTAATTGCACAAACTAACCTAAAGAGTCAAAGTGTAAGATTACAATCCTAGATGCTGGTCGGCAACTCACCAGCCTCTAACATGGCCTCGTCCAGCGATGCCGACGTAGACGCCTTGTCCATGGACCGCTTCCGCTCCATCACGCCATTTGCCACCATTTTCCTTAAGCACCTGAAAAAAAGCAGGCGTGTTAAACTCGTGACGTAGGTATTCATTCTGTCATAATGACAATGTCAATTGTCATGAGACATGTTTTTTTTGAGGAAATTAATCATTAGCCCTTTGCGACAGGGTTCTATAACGGCTTAACAATTAAATTGACATTTCTGCAATCGATAACATTTCAAGTAACCACGCAAATCTAGACAAAGCATATTTCCTTGACAGAGTAATTATCATCATCATTTCATTCATCGATTCAGCTGTTCTAACATTATTAAGGTCTAGAGTTGGTCTTAAGTTTCATGTATATGTATAATATAGTATTGTAAAGTATGGGACTGGAAATACTCGTTTCATCCAATGAGGCCGTGCCCCACATACAGATGGCACGAGGTTGATTCAGATAGGTTTTCGATCTATTTTCCTAGTGGGCTTAAGCTATCAGGATGCCTCAAGGTGGCTGATGCAAAGTCATTCGGACAACACTATCATATTGCGGCTTAGTAAATAATAAAATTAAACACTGCAAGAATTATAAAACAGATAACGTGTTATTTATATATTTCTAAGATTACTCGGTTCGGTCGATAAACTAGCTATCTGTTGCTACTTGGCTAGTAATGACTACTCATAAAACATTATCCTTTCGCTTTCTTTATACACAAAGAAGGTAAGTAAGTATAGGTCCTATTTTGAGGGTTCCGTACCAAAGCAAGGGAGCTTATGGGTTAAGACCACAGCTCGCTCACATCAGCATTTTTCAGCAAGTATACTAACACTATAGGACGCCCGCGACTTCGTACCCGTAGAATTAGTTTCCCGCTACTCCCCATATTTTAACCCCTTAGGGGATGAATTTTCAAAAATCCTTTCTTAGTGCTCACTTACATCATGAAAGGAACCCCTGTCCCAAATTTCAAGTTCCTAGGTACAGTAGTTTCGGCTGTGATATCTAAGTCAGTCAGTTAGGTTTGCCTTTTATATATATAGATTACTAGCATTAGCTATCCATTTGAAATATGGAGCAGTATTAAGGGCGCTGCATACGTAACGTGATCAGGACGTGGACGGGACGGGGACGGGACGTGGTTGCATACGTTTTCGGTTTTCCCGTCCCGTACGTGCAGTCGTTACCTATGCACATTCCGAAACATTTTCTATGAAACGATATTGTTGTCTCGTCCCGTCCATATAAAACGTTACGTATGCAGCGCCCTTTAAATTTAATGTCTGCGTGATTACAAAATAGAATTGGTGCTTCAAGTGGGTCGGGATTTTATATGAAAGTGTTATTTTTTTATGCCTCGTGGTTTTCGCTTTGGCCTGTTGTAACTGTAACCGAATTATACTTATTAAGCGAATAACTAGTGCCTAGTCCTTCAATTAGGACCGTCTAACCGCCTATCTGTTAAGACCCTTTTTCTCTAAAACGGCTAAAATGATTGGGCATGGAATATTTATAGTTAGAGCAAAGCCTCATCTCTAGCAATTAGAAATTCGAAACAATTTCATTTTCGAAATGAAAAAAAGGTTTAAACTATCATGTGTTATAGTATTATCTTTTGAAAGCTCTTAATTTAAATACGTTCTTTTTTAATTTGGGATGTTGATGTTGATGATGTGAAACGCGGAGAAATTACCCCTTTATTTCAGAAACTTAAAGATTAAATATCAAAAATTAAATAGATTAGGAAATAAACTATATATTTTAGGAAAAAAAGAATTGCTTTAGCACTTATATTTTTTTTGAAAAGTTATAAATACTATTGCATAGTAATCATAGTATTAAGGTTTGTGAAGTAACGGCTCTTTACCTTAAAGAGATGTATCCCGTAAGATTTGGACAAGGACTTTGTTGAGTTTTTAATCTTTCATACAAGCACGACGTAGGGGTGGAACCCTCAATGCTGGAGTCTACAAAGTAATCAACAATTACCAATCAATTATTCTCGTTATGGCATTGCAAACAATATTGGCTATGATTGATTTCCTACACAATTATAACAAATTACTTAATGATTCTTATAATGATAGGATTTACAAGTACGTCACGCCCGACATGGAATCGTGAGATATTTCATCGCAATGTTTTAATTGTCTTGATGACATGAACAATAAGAGTTATTAAAACGCGTCTGCGACCTTCAGCCAATTTGTTTGACATTTGGCGACAGTCTTAAAATGAAGATGGCAGCGCTGAAAAAGGTTTAGCCAATTGAGACACATTATGTTTACATTAAATCATTTTAATCGATTTGCTCTCTCTGGCATAACAAATATACTGACAGATGCCTGATAGAGTGTGACAGATCAGGAGATCATGCTGCAGAATTTTTATTAGACATGTATCTACCCATGTACGAGTGAGTTATATAATGAGGATTTGTTATTGGTGTTACATCTCAATGGATTAAGCGTTTTTTATTCAAAGATAACGCACGTCTCGTGGTAGGTCAGGAATCTTATATTATTATTACGATCACCATACCACCATGTCAACCGTGTGAGAAAACATAATCAACACGTCAATTATACCCTATTACTTTACCACAATTCATACTTTTTTTGGTGGTAACTTTACAAAGAAAGGAAGAAAGTAAGACATTTATTCACTGTACAGAAGAAACACCCAATATACATAAATGAGAAAAAACAATCAAGATGACAGAAAAACACGGAGTGTGTCCTCGCGGCAAGAATGAAGCGGCGGAGGAAGAATTCATCTTTTGACAAACATGCATTTTCCCAACACACGAAGGCGCGGCCCACCACTCAAAATGTTCTATTTTTATTGAATTTAACTACCTTAATGTAACAAAACACGTGTTGTTTCCGTTATAAATTCATCTATTAGATTTATCTACATAAACTTGTTTAAACGAGTCATTCACTGTCCTTCACTCATCGTCGGTCGTTGCTCTATCTTAACCTTACAAAGGCTTCAGCAAGATAAAATAAAAATGTAGAACTAGGTACTCGTAAAACAAAGAATTCACATAAAGTTCTCTACCATTTGTAAAGTTTGTCGTAGATCTAAACACGAGGAGAACAGGGCTTATTTTTATGTGATGGTGTACCTAGTACTTATCTTTATAATAAACGGGTTATTCGAACAGGACTTGACGGGTTTCGTTACATAAAAATAACTCTGAGATGTACTAGCATGCTACTCTGTTCCATCCACACTGTCGAATTAGGTTAACCTGTAAAGATACCTAGTTGTGTGTATGTAAAATAAATAAATAAGTAAATATATATTGCTCTTCTGTCTTATTTCTCCTAATATGTGTAAAATATTGAGATTTTTGCGAAAAAGTAGATATCTAAATTTCATACAAAATACAAGCCTAAATAGACGTTAGATCAACTAAGTTGTACAGATGTAGTAAATAATCAAACGACATCGTACCTATTTTAAATAATAAAAAACCGATCAAGTGCGAGTCGGACTCGCGCACCGAGGGTTCCTTACCGTCGCACCCTAAAAATCACACACAAATTGATCTAGCAAACTAAGCTCTAAGCTATTACTATGGGTAGGAGACAACAATAAAGATACTTATATAGAGAAATAAATAACTAAATACTTAGAAATCATCCAAGACTCGGAATTATTTCTTAACGTGTGACGTGTCTTTTGTGGGATAAGTTCTTAATTATAAATTTTATCTTGCTTTCTTAGTACTGGTGGGCGTTGAAGTTAACTGAGAAAGCAATACACCTATAAACGATCTTACCCGACAACATGCGTTTTTTTACCTACATCTATAAGTTAAATCACGGGTGAACATTTTTCTTTTACTCATTCAAAATGTATGGGATGACACTTTCTTGCGTTGCGATAAACCACGTGGTAAACTGTCATCCCATACATTTGTAGTGATAGAAAATAAAAACGTTAGTAGTGTTTGTATCTTGGCTAGGGCCTCCTAATTTGTTACTATTCGATTTGGTTGATATAGATAACTAACGTAATTATCATAGGGTGACGGAACCAGTAATGGACAAGGACCAATGACGGACTTCATTCTTATTTTATAGAAGGTAAGGGTTATTCATTTGTTTTGCAACAATAAATTTACGACCGTATGAAATTTGAATTAAGAGTTAAGTGTCCATTACTGGAGCCTGTCAGCTAAAAGTGTCCGACACTGGTGCCATCACCCTAGCTATTTTATTGTTTTTTTTTAGTGAAAGTCATTATTTATCGTTCTAATGTACCGCAAACCGAATTTTTGTTTGTCCTGAAGAGGGTTGCAGCCAATTCAGTTTTTTACATATTTTTTTAAATTAAATTATTTAAATCCTATTTATTTAAAAACAAATAGGACTAATAAAAAAAATCATAGTATTTATTGAAAAACGACATAAATTATTACAATAAAACAATTGAAACAAAAACTAAGCTTAAATAAAAGTAAATCTAAAATCTAAAAATAAACTTTGTAAAGGTAAGTAATTAAAATATATACCCATTTGACGACGCGACCAGCCTATTTGTCCAGCAGTCCCGGGTTCGGTTCTCGGTAAGTGAAAATATTAGTGTGATGATGTGTATTAGTTTCTAAGTCTTGGAGGTTTTCTACGTATTTAATTATTTATTTATCTATATCGCATGTTTATCATTAGCTTGGTACCCATAGTGAAAACCTAGAACTACACATCATATTTCAATTTGTGAGGGATTATTCCCTAATATTTATTTATTTCACGATTCCTTGTTATGGCATCAACTGATCTTTGCAAAGGAGAGAACTTCAAAATGAACTCATTAAGTTAAGAAGATCCAAGCATGCTAGTACCACAAAGCATGATATAATGAAAACAGGTATTCGCGGTTGTAATAAAAGAAACATTAGGAGATATAAATGTATAAATTACTACAGTGTTTATTTATTAAGTTTTTTGTTAAAGGGTTCATTGGACGTTTATAAAATTTTAACCTTAAATAAGATAAGAACAACCGCCGTTATTTAGGTAAGTATACCAGACAAGGTACTCTGACTAAAAACGACCTTCTGCTAGAGTTTCTTGCGGCGCTTCTTCTCCGCAATGGTGATCTTGTCCGAAGCGCTAGTAGATCACTCCATATTACCGACGTGTAAGAGAGCCCTGAGGCCCGTTTCATGATGCTACAAGTTACAAATTACAAGCGGAAGTCTCTTTCTAACTCCTTTTGCTAGAAAGAGAGGTCGGCTTGTAATTTGTAACTTGTAGCTTCGTAAAACGGGCCACTGATGTGGCCAATTTACTGAATAAATATTTTGATTTTGATTTTTGACTCTAAAATTTTAATATGACTACTCCGAGCATGAACTTTAACCTTCTATCGAGTAACTAAAGTTTAATTTCATTTTTAACCGACTTCAAAAAAAGGAGGAGGTTCTCAATTCGTCGGGATATTTTTTTTTTTATTTTTTTTTATGTATGTTCCCCGATTACTCGAAGACCACTGGACCGATATGAAAAATTTTTTCGTTGTTCGACTGGGTATACTTTCTAGTTGGTCCCATTGTCACCACGTCAGGATCTGATGATGGGATCATGGAGAAATCAAGAGAACTCCTCAAATATTATAGGCACACCTATAGCGATTTTGGTATTTTTCACTGTAACTCATGCATTTGCTTTTGAAAAGTACTATATGGTGAAGTGGAACTGATGATGAAGACCACAGATGGCCACCGGAACTCCTTAACGGTACCTATATCAAGGGTGGCGATAAGATATTTCGATAAAGGAAGTTGAGCGACTATGACGAAGCACATTTAGGTTTAAATATGACTATGACATTCCCGCGGCGTTGTCTGCGGCGAGCTTGAAATGTTCTATAGTTTCTTATTTATATTTAGAAGTGGAGCTACGTAACAGCATAAATAGGATCACTAAAATGTATAAAATAAAATAAATGTTTAAAAAAACAAAAAACCGCCTTCAAAAAGCAAAAAATAACTTCTTTAAAGTGGTAGGTAAATAGGTCAGTCCAACTGAAGTCGGCGTCCAACAATATTTTAACCAAAAGCAGACTTCAGTTGGACTGACCTATTTACCTACCACTTTAAAGAAGTTATTTTTTGCTTTTTGAAGGCGGTTTTTTTTGGAACAAGCATTTGTTGCCGTCTATACTTTTGAACCGACTTCAAAAAAGGAGGAGGTTATACGTTCCACTGATTGTTTTTTTTAAATGTATATTCATCGATTACTCCGTCAAAAGTTGACCGATTTTAAAAATTCTTTTTTAGTTTGATAGAGTATACTTCCGAGGTGGTCCCATTGTCACCAAATCTGAATTTGATGAGGGGATCAGTGAGGAATTGAGGGATCTCTTCAAATATTGTAGGCATTTGCATTCAGAAAGTATCATTTGGTGAAGTGGAACTGATGATGAAGACCACGGATGGCCACCGGAACTCCTCAACGGTACTGATTGCAAGAGTGACGATAACATATCTCGATTAAGATAGTTGAGCGACTACAACGAAGAATATTTACTTGTTCAAATATGAGTATTACTTTCCCGCGGTGTTGCTTGTGGCGCGCTCGAAATAACTTAAAGTTTCATATCAATCAAGAAGTGGGACTACGTAACAGCGTATTATGATCACTAAAAAGTATAAAATAACATAAATGTTCATTTTTGGTGATCCTATTTATGCTGTTATGTAGACCCACTTCTCAATTAATGAGAAACTATAAAACATTTCAATATTAATAAAATAAATGTTTTAAAAAACAAAAAACCGCCCAACCAACTGAGGTCGGCTTTTTTGTTGAAAATATTGTGGTCGCCGACTTCAGTTGGACTAACCTATTAGGTACCTACAATTTTAAAAGAAGTTATTTTTTGCGTTTTTGAAGGCGGTTTTTTGTTTTTTATTTCGGCTCAGACATCATCTGCTTGTCAAGACGAAACTAACGTGCCGCACTTCGGCGGGTTTTATTAAGTACAGCAAAGATCACGTCGCAACCTTCCGACTCCATCATCAGTTCTGCTCCATGGTACCACAATATTGCATTGTCATCGGGTTTACACATGTATTCTTTCAGCCCATTCCATTGACGGGAACTGGTTCAAAATTGGCTTTCAAGATTAGACCAAAAGAAAATAAAAACAGGGCAAGTTAAATAAAAGCTTGTAAAAACGAATGACAGGTACACACATAACGTCAAGACTTGATTTTATATATATTTCTTAATATATAAAACAAGAAACTGACTGACTGACGCCTTTCTTAACATTGACGTTGGCGGAATCATCGTCAGTCTCGATAGAAGCCATAACCTACAAAATTGAATTGAATTGAATTGACTGACTGACTGACATGTCAACGCACAGCCCAAACCGCTAGGTCTAGAGCGCGTAGGTTCCTTATGAGGTCTAGGGCTACATAAATGATCACTCATTTATGCTGTTGACTGTACGTACAGTAGAGACCTTGGGACTTGAAATTGGGTTGAAATATTTATGTAGGATTGTGAGACGAGCCTTATTCGAATGTTTGATGAATTAATGAGATGTCTGAGCGGGAGTGAAGGGATAAAATGAACTGGAACGGAATGAACGGGTCTCTGGATTTAAAGACGGCAACGCTGATAGACGTGAAGATTTGAGTAGAGTTTATAAAAATAGTTTATTCTAAATAAAGCTTTTATTTACTGGACTCTCTTTATTTCTATCCCACATTCATGGATATCCTAGGGGTGCACTAAGAAGGGATTTTTGGAAATTCATCCCCTAAGGGGTTGAAATAGGGGGAGTAGCAGGAAACTTATTCAACGCATACGAAGTCGCGGGCGTCCTCTATGCCCTTATTAATAAACGTCGAGTAATCATGGAGTAGCTAATGGCCTGTTGTTTGATCGGTAGTTAAACTAACTAATAGTCAAAAAACGTTACTAAGGGCCGGTTTTATAAAGGTCCGTAAGTAAAAATTTCAGGTCAAATTTTAGTAACTTCATACAAGTTTTGACATTCCTGTCCGAAATTTGATCTAACGGATCTTTATAAAACCCAGCCTAATGGTTAAAACCTCAAGGAAATGTGTCAAATTTTCCATTCCTTTTTCGAATTTTAACAATTAGTTAGTTTAACTACTGATCAAACAATAGGGCCTAAGCTATGCTTTGTACACCGTGCCCTAGCAAATATGCATTACGCTAACTAGAGTTTCTATTCGTTTCGTTTTTAAACCAATCGCGTCACTGGTAGATGACGTGATACGAAGAGTCACGTGATCTACCAGTGACGCGATTGGTTTAAAAATGAATATAAATGCTGGTTATTTGGAATAATGCATCTTCATTGTGACATGTTGATTCGTCAAAGCATGGCTTAGCTACCCCACGGTTACTCCACGTTTATTAATATTAATAAGGGTGCTAGTGTCTAATAATGTGCTGTAAAATTGAAATAAAAAAAGTCTATCGAGAAAATGTGTATGGAAATTAGTATCAGCGCCCCGTGTCCGTAGTTAGTACTAGTAAAGGTGAACTATACCTACGTAAAATAATGAATGAAAACACGAGTCTGTTTTGGAGGTTAATGCCACGCTTTGGTTCAGCACACGTTTTCGATTAGTAAAGACGATACGAAAACGTGATGTAAGAAGAGTACGATTGAAATTCCGTGCTACTGAGCTCTTACGCCTTTAACAATAGTATCGAGTTTAAATATTATTGAGCCTCTTGTCTGCATCTTCACGTGGCTATAGTTCGAGTGTCGTTATGGTTGTTTAGTTTCGTGTTAAACACTCAATACTTTTCATTTTGAATGCGAGCAAAAAAAAAGTTTCTTGCACATCTGTTACGCGGTTTTTTTTTTGTAAAGTAACGCTTTAGATGCTTGCATATTTAGCAAACACATTGAAACTTGAAATCTATTTTAAAACTAATTGGACGTGTGCACAATAAAATGAATTCATCCTTAATATAATTAAATAGATTCATATTCGTAATCATAAGTCGTGTTTCACGAAATTAAATCGTTTTTTTTTAAATGATTTTGCACAGTTGTCATTTGGATTGAGGTTATTTCCACGCACTAAAAATTGTCTATACCTTCACAATCACTGAAAATAGCGATAATCCTCCATTCACAAACACCGTGATTGGGTTTTTAGGGGTTTCCAAAGTAAAATAAAAAAAAACTTTAGTCCCGATATGGCAAGACTAAAGAGAGTAACATTTTAAGAGCATGAGAAGTGAAAAATATTTTATTTTGTTTCAGGACAGTCACAATTACTAACTTAAAAGTACCCAGAAACGAAAATTAAGATGTACAGGGGGGATTATTATGACTTAGCTATGCAGTTCATTTTACGGCGAGCGTAAAGGACAGCGCTATAGCAGTTCTATAGCTCTGTCCTTTTCTCTCAGCGTAAACTGAACTGCATAGCTAAGTCATAATAACCCCCGAAAACATCTGAATGGATGTGGTCGTAGGCATAAGAATAAACAATAACTACACGCGCTCGGCGCGTTAAATACCTACCGCCTGGCGACACCTGAGGTGTCTAGTCAGTCAGGGGCGTCACAGACGGAATACATATGTACTAACCAAGATTTTGTTATTTTGTCTGTAATTGGTTTTCGCATGTGTGTTGATTTTAGTGTTTATGGTTGAACTAAGATAGTGTTTTAAAAAGTGAACGACTATTTACGGCAAAATAATTAGAAATAGGTAATTGATTGAGTCAAGGAGTTTTATTTGTTAAATAGTACATCCCCTAGACGGTGAAGATAAAAAAACGGAAACTTTAAAAACGAATTAATAGATAAGAATAGTATTTTGTAATAAAGCTTTCTCAACTTAATAAAAATTGAAATTAGTGGTCCGGAAAGGAAGGTAAAAAGTAACTCCGGATCCCAGACTGTACTTAAAACTTATTGAGCTTAAAAGCTTTTTTATTTATATACTCGTTTCTGTGGTTTATAGATGATTAATAGCCACATAAGCCATTAAAATTTCTGGAGATAATCTTAATATCATCAACAATATTATTACCTAATTTAACGTAAATTAAAAAAACTCATTTTGCAACAATATTTCCACGTTAAAGGAAAACATAAATAACATTTCCTGACTGAACTTGTATGACACATCCATAAACCGATTAAAATATTTTACAAGTGACAGCCCTGACTTTGGGCGCGGAAGACAGAGGGGCGTAGCGGGGTGAAGGGGGAAGTAGGTATTAAAAGCGCGGCATTTGGGGCCAGGGTAAAGGAGATTCGCTTCTACGTGTAGTTATTGTTTATTCTTATGTCGTAGGTAAGAATAATATACAAATAATCTACCCGTATCCTAGTCATGGGAAAGAGGGCGAACCTATTTTCAATCTGTGTGTTCCATGTCCTGGGTTCAAATCCAAAGGCAAATATTTGTGTGATGAGCGCGAGTAGTTGTTCCTGAGTCATGGATATTTTCTGCGTATTTAAGAGGATTGTGAAGCGCGCCTAAAATCGTGTAGCTGTCAAAAAAATCCATACAAAACTAGCTCCGGGCGAAAACGTTTCTCACCCCAATCAAGTCCGATTTCCACGATTTTTGAATATGTTGTAGTTATTATAAAGATCTAAGTCTGTACGTTTCTGCTTTTTGTTTTTTAAATTTGTTTCGTTCTAAGAAATATTTTCTTGGAAAAGAAAACTTACAGACATCGTTTTTCATGATATCTAACTACAACATATTCAAATATCGTAAAAATCGGAGGAGGTTTAAGGGGAGAGAAACGTTTTCGCATTTTGAATGGAGATTTTTAGCTTCACAATCCTCTTAAGTATAATTGTATTTCTCTTCTATTTACTTGTAATTATATCATTGTCTAGTGCCCATAGTACAAGCCTAGAGCTTAGTTTGGGACTAGGTCAATTGGTGTGACATTGTTCCCTGATACTTTATTTTATTTTATATAGTATGAATTATTTGTTATTACTGCAGAATGTAGGATAATCTCTGTGACAGTCGTATTTCGTAATTTCAAACACTTACTATAATCGCAACCAAGTCGTATAAAAAGAAGTAATTAATCATTTTAATTACGGAATGTCGTCGCAAGGTTTGTATACGTACATTTTTATTTATGAAAATTCAAAGAAACAACACGCACACTTTAGTGCTTTGTCACTTTAACGTCATGTTTGAGCTGCTGCACTAATGTATCAAGGGCGTTAGAGCGACAAGGTACAAAAGTGTGCAGCTACTTACAAGGTCGACTGTACAGTAGGGAATGCAAATAACCGGTTATAACCGGTATTAACCGGTAATTTTCATACGAAAACGGTTAATAACCGGTTATATTGCATTTTCTACTGTACAGTCACCAGCATTCATATTTTATCGAACGTTGGGCGCATAAATATCTGACGTGTCGTTATTACTAGAGGTATAAAGAGCGTGTCAGATATTATTGCGCCCAATGTTGGATAATATATCGTTACTTAAATGCAAAACCGACACAAACCCAAATTTGTTTGTGTTGCATTTAAAATTGGAGTGCTTTAAGATTTAAATCAAAATATATTTGATTTTGATCTGTGGCGCTTTTGTATTTAAGCAGCGATATTGTTGCTGGTGATTTTATATGTGGTTACATAAGAGCCGTCACAGGGATCATGTGGGTACGTAGGTTCCCGTTTAAGCTCAATAATATTAATGTATCTAGCATAATTGTTATAAAAAGTAACAAATTATAGAGTTTCACGAAACTACAAGTTACAAATTACAAGGGGAACTCTGTTTCTAGCAAAAGGAGTTAGAAAGAGACTTCCGCTTATAATTTGTAACTTGTAGCTTCGTGAAACGGGCCTCAGCCCCGCTTCGCTTCGGTTTATGTGAGTTTTCTGTAGCCCCCGTACATAAAAAAAATAGTTCAATGTTTCTGCCCGCGACTACGTCCGTGTAAAATTTGATTTCCCTTAGGAATGAGATGTTTTTTCGGGATAAAAAGTATCCTATGTCCTATTCCAGAACCTAACATATATGTGTGCCAAGTTTCATCCCGATCCGTTCAGTGGTTAATGCTTGCTTGCAATGATATAATATAAAAAGAGGTAGATATGTTACCTATACTTACGCACGCGCACGCAATCAGTAAATATTGCAATTACACAATAATTCATAAATGACAAGTGAAAGCAGGATGGTATGCTAATTTCCGGGAGCGAAACAAAACGAGTGTATGTTGCTCTGCAAACTAGTTGACGGATCCGTTGACGGCGCAAGACTAAGTAAAGGTGTACCAATAGAGAATGTCAGCCAGTTTAGATTTTTGGCTTACCGTATTATTCATTAAAAACTAAAAATTGCTGTAAAAAAATCATTTCGATACGTCAAATAGTTTTCGAGATATTAAATTTTAAACTTCGTATGCGGCGCTCGAAACCCGGCGGCTAGCGCTCACGGATGATGACGTCATCGCTTAACGGCGGTACGCGCCCTTATATGAAAAAGTAAGTTTACAGGGCTATAACTTTTTAACCGTTATAAGTAGCCGATTGAATTTTTCACAGAATACGTGTTATTATAAAATCTATCGTTTAAAATTGTACAATGAACAATAAATCAAATCCCAAGAGGGGTCCCCATACAAGAAACATGAAAATAAATCATTTTTTTTAGCATTTTTATATGGATTGTATTTTTATAATGGCTTCTTATTTTGATGCTGTTTTATGCTTATTTGTAGTCTAATTTTCATAGTTTCCGACTAAATAGCAATCTCAAGTAAAACTGCTACAAATATGTGACAAAACTGATTTTATCAACACGATGTTTTAGGCGGTCACCCATCATGTTATAGACTAGGTACGCTTGTACTTGCTTAACTTTGTAAGTCGTAATATTTTTACCAATTCGTTTTGATGTTACTATGGCAGCTATGTTTATCTATTATTTTGTATTACATAACTAACTGTCTGTCTCTGAACGACTGACTGTTGATGTTTGTCGAATAATTTCGTTAAATAAAATTAGAATAATAATCAAGCACTTTAAATTTTGGGATAGTGGCAATAATGCCTTGACCTAGCAAAGCGAGAGTGTTGTAGGTATGTAGGTAGGTACGTCTATCGACTTGGTAGCGCCCGCGCGCGAAATTTGAAATCGATGAAATGGATACACGAAGTATCAGTACTACTGCTAGGTCAATCAAAAATTCATGTTTTATAGTTCACTCTTTTATACAGTAGCGGTATTAATTCTAAATTAACACGAAATTTGTAAAGAAAGGCCTACCACCAAAGTTAAGCAACCACCGCTTACCTAAACATCGATCGTGTTCATTTAAACTAGGCACTTTTTAACATATTTGTAAGAGTTTTACTACAGTTTACTGTTTGGTCGTAAACTATATATGTTTGTATGGATTTTTGATTATTATCTAAACTTAATGAGACACCGAAATAAAAAGCTATTATACAAATACAACCCGTACTTCGCCTTTCAAAGTTAAGCAACTACACGCGTAGTCTAAAACAGGATGGGTGACCGCTTAAAATATCGTGTTGATAAAATCAGTTTTGTCACATATTTGTAGCAGTTTTACTTGACATTGTATTTAGTCGTAAACTACAAAAATTAGACTACAATTTAAGCTCAAAATAGCATCAAAATAAGAAGCCATTATAAAAATACAATCCGTATTAAAATGCAAAAAAAAATGATTTATTTTCATGTTTCTTGTATGGTGACCCCTCTTGGGATTTAATTTATGGTTCATTGTACAATTTTAAACGATAGGTTTTATAATAACACGTATTCTGTGAAAAATTCAACTGGCTACTTATAACGGTTAAAAAGTTATAGCCCTGTAAACTTACTTTTTCATATAAGGGCGCGTACCCCTGTTAAGCGATGACGTCACCCCAGCAAGATGGCCCCCGCGCGCTTTAATATTATTGACCCAAATTTTAAACGTTCATAGGATCAAAATTACCGAGTCTTTTTGAATAAAATAAAAAGTAGTATGTTTGTTTATTTATAAACTTTACTGCTACAAAGTTTCAAGCGATTTGGCGTACCTACTGACATTCTTCATTGGCTTGGTTTTAGGGTGCCACTATCGAAGTGCGTATAACATATCTACCTCTTTTTACCCGACTGGCGAAGGAGGAGGGTAATGTTTTTCATAGCCTATATATGTATGTTTCTTCCATTGTGTCACTATAAAAACTAAACCCGTAGCCCGATGTTGATGATTCTTATGTCAATCGATTTGTCTTAATCTGGTGAGTGTCACTGAAGATATGACAGTAATCAAAATTAAATATGGCGGCAACCAGACGCCATATTGCGCAACTTTAAAAAAAAAAGTCGACCATGTATGACAAATGGGGTATCATTGAATAGGGATTTAAAAATCATCTTTAGGTTTCTTACATCATATTTCATTTTGAATGATCATTTAGGATTTAACACGTTTTAAAGGTGGTTAGCAACAGTCGGGTTTTGAAAGCTTGTTTTTTGTTAAAGTTATTACTATATTATATCATTGCGTGATCGAGTAACAAACATCCAAACTTCCAAACTTTCTCATTTATAATATTAGTAAGATAAGATAAGATAAAACAGTTCCTTTTGAATCACTACTATGAATGAAAACCTCATTAAAATCCGTTGCGTAGTTTGAAATATCTAACCGCACATGCAGAGGGATATACAGCGGAAAGCGACTTTTTTATACTATGTAGAGATGACACAATAAGGTTGTTTTTTTTAATTTGTTCAGAAAAACAAACAGCCATTTAAAGTAAAAAAAAATATTATTGAGGAAGTAAGCCTTAGAAATCTCGCTTTTATTACAGACTAGTTGTTGCCCCCGACTCCGTCCGCGCAGAAAAATAAAACATAGCCTATGTTACTCAGGGATAATCCTTCCAATGGTTTTTGAGTTTATTCGCTACAAAAATACAAATCTTTCCTCTTTATAATATTACTGGCTGATGCCCGCGATTCCGCGCATAAAAATAAAACATAGTCTATGTTGATAATGATAATGTAGCATTGTAAAGTGAAAGAATTTTTGAAATCGGTCCTATAGTTTTTGAGTTTATTCGTTACAAACATACAAAAATACAAATCTTTCCTCTTTATAATATTAGTGTAGATTATAAATATAAATATATGGGGGACAGTGTCACACCAATTGACCTAGTCCCAAACTAAGCTCTACGAGGGGTGATCCATAAGTTTTGATAATCGGTATTAAAAATGGGAGATATGTAAATCGTTATATTTTAATTGGAATGAGCACACTTTCTATATTTCCGAACACTTATGAACGTCATTCAATTGTTTTATTTTACCAGGCTCTGAAGCACAATTCGTAATTTTTTTCTTCAGCTTATTTTTTTGCCATAATTAGGATAGAATAATGTTATATAACTCTCCTAGATTATTTGAACTCAATTGCTAAAAACTAATGTCGCAGTATTTATTTGTAGGCCTCAATAATCCTGGAAAAGGCCGAAAAAGCCACCCTAAAATTTGGTGACAGAGCTGGAGATAAAAAAATCCACTGCAAAAATTTTTATCCTTTAAATCATAATGATAAATCAAGGTTTCATTTTCAATAACAATATTTTTTATTAGTGTACCAGGACTTTTTCCACACAGCTCCAAATTATTACAAAACTAACTCTTATTTTTGCCGTCTTGTAAAATTGTTAATACAGATGTTTTTTGTTTAGCTATCACAGGAAAACAAATGAATAATGTATACATTTTTTTTTCTCTTATTTAAGTTTCATTAGTGCCCACATTAAAAGAATATCATTATGTAGGTGGTTCTTACTGATTGTCAAAACTTATGGATCACCCGTCGTATATAGGCTTGTACTGGTTCGCGTCCTCAAAGTATAGATTAAGTGTAGATATATGTTTTCTTTTTAAAATTTCAATTTAATACTAGTGAATTCTTTTTATGGGCTGTGAAGTTCACAGTTTGAACACAACATTTTTCTCCTTCACTCGTAAGATTTTGTACACCTCTTTGCGAGGGATGTACCTGTACCTTTAGGTAACATATTTTCAACAACAAAATTGGCCAAAAGGTTAAAATTAGTTTAATTATATGAACGGAGTCTTCCTAAAATACTTTATGGCATATCTATGTACATACGTACAAGTAGTAGTATACTCAATACAAGTTTCCTGCGCCTCTATTCTAGGCCATAAAATCCAAATCGTATTTGACCTGTTTTGGTATTGTTTATAACTCGGGCGGTCATGTTTTTAACTGTCAAGTAAATATCAGCTGTACCCGTAAAGTAGGAGACCCACGCATGCTTTCAAAAATTGTGTCTGTGAATAAAAATTTAATATTGAGTAAAATGAATCAAATTTAGTACTTATTATCACAATTCATTCATAGTTTAAAGTTGTAGAGCCTGCGTGAAACAGTCCTATGAGATAACTTATTTACTTTCGTCTTTATAAAAACGTCATATTTAAAAAACATATTTACTTGTATAAATAACACATTAAGAACCGAAATTTTACCCAAAAAAAGGATATTCAATTTTTAACTAGGCACTATAATGTTATTAAAACTTCACATACGTTATTTGGATAGTATAACGAAAATAACCAAATAATTAGCAGTTTTATTCTCACACTGGCCATTCATATTATTTTCTTTTTTTGTAATTACTAAACAATGAGGTACAACTAAAAAGTTCCTATTATCGTAAACGAACCTTGTGTCACTGTATCAACTTTCCCGCGTTTTTTCCGGCGCTTCCGTGCGCCGTTACAGTACTGATGCTACTGATGACAGAGCGTCGCTCGCCGCTAGTTATACGTTGCTATACGCCGTCTGCAACATCACTATAAGATCGATCAGGGGTCTAATTTGGCTGTGTTTATCGGTGACATTATATGGATAAAAAATCCGTCACTTTCTGACACGTATACGTACGAGAGTGACGGATGCTTTATCCACATTTTGTCACGCGACAAACGCAAGCATACTTGGCCCGCAGGACGGGAGTCCACTATAGGCAACCTGCAGAAGTCTCCAGAGGGCCCTGCCAACATGCACTACGCTAACTAGCGTTTCTATTCGATTCGTTTTTTAACCGACTTCAAAAAAGGAGGAGGTTATACGTTCCACTGTATGTTTTTTTTTTTTTTTATGTATGTTCACCGATTACTCCGTCAATTGTCGACCGATTTCAAAAAATTTTTTTTTGGTTTGATAGAGTATACTTCCGAGGTGGTCCCATTGTCACCAAATCTGTATCTGATGAGGGGATCAGTGAGGAATTGAGGGAACTCCTCAAATATTGTAGGCAAACATATAGCGATTTTAGTATTTTTAGTAACAAATCCAGCATTTGCATTCAGAAAGTATCATTTGGTGTAGTGGAACTGATGATGAAGACCACAGATGGCCACCGGAACTCCTCAATGGTACCGATTTCAAGGGTGGCGATAAGATATCTCGATTAAGATAGTTGAGCGACTACCTACAACGAATAATATTTACTTGTTGAAATATGACTATGACTTTCCCGCGGCGTTGCTTGCGGCGCGCTTGATATAAGTTAAAGTTTCATTTCAACTAAGAAGTGGGACTACGTAACAGCGTATTATGATCACTAAAAAGTATAAAATAAAATAAATGTTTTAAAAAACAAAAAACCGCCTTCAAAAACGCAAAAAATAACTCCTTTAAAATTGTAGGCACCTAATAGGTTATTCCAACTGAAGTCGGCGACCACAACATTATCAACAGAAAGCCGACATCAGATGGACTAACCTATTAGGTGCCTACAATTTTAAAGGAGTTATTTTTTGCGTTTTTGAAGGCGGTTTTTTGTTTTTAAACCAATCGCGTCACTGGTAGACCACGTGAGTATTCGTATCACGCCATCTCCCAGTGACGCGATTGGTTTAAAAACGTATCGAATAGAAACGTTAGTGAGCGTAGTGCATCTTGGCAGGGCCCTCTGATAATCATCAACAATCTTTAGTGTCGGGTAAGTTACTTTACTAGTTGCCTGGTGTAGGTCTGGCCTAGTTGTCCACTTTGGTGCAAGATTTGAAATAATGAGCCACCAATGAACTATCTTTCTACCGATAGTTGATTCCGAATAATATCTTTCTTGTGGTTGTAGGTATATTACGTCAACATAGCAAGGTTATGGTAGCTTATAATTCCCCTCAGAAAAAAGTCTAGTCTTAGTTTGAATAATGTAAATGCACAGTGCGAATACAGAAAGCTCAAATTTCCTCCCTGTAGGTACTCCCCTCCTGTTTCCTCTTCATCTCCACCCTCCCAGTGTACCTATTTATCGTTGGCATTATTTTTTTGCAAGTACATTTATTTCTTGTCTTCTTGGAAACTTCCTTCTGTACATATAAAATACTTGAATCCGTTTTATTTAAATACCAGAAAGTTTTTATGGTTGGTACGGAAACTTTTTTTATGCTAATGATGCGTAAATCTGTCTTTCTTTTCTTCACTTCATATAGATACTATGACTGTGCCTAGCAGTGGTTCTACTTCCCTGTCGTAAGTACCTACCTATTACTAAATGTTTTATAGCAAAATAAGATAATTTTCAAGAAATATGTAACTTTTGTAATCTGGCACAAAAGTGTCATTGGCACTTTAAGGCTCGCTTTTATAAAGGCCCGTTAGTATATTCATACCGGTTTTGACATTCCTGACCGAAATTTGATCTAACGGATCTTTATAAAACCCAGCCTAAGTCTTTTTTTTTGATTAATCTATAAAATTAACACGTTTTGGAGATAGGTACGTCATGATAAGCACGTGCGCAAAAATGTTTACGCAGCCATAAACCAATCTAGCGCACATATAATATATATTACGTAATTCTAAACCTTCGTTCAAAACGGTCTAAAAAAACCTCACGAAATCGTATTTCAGTAGTTTTAGCATGGACGGACTGATGGACGGACAAAAAAGGCTAACGCCTGTGCACACTGACCACGAAACCGAAACCGAACCGGACAGAACGGAGCAGACGGAGTGTTCCGTAACGCATAAGTATTGCTATACAACGAGGAAATGCTGCCAGCATCTGTGGTACTTCGCCTTTGGTTTTTTTTTTAATTTTATAATATTTAGCCTCGTAAATAAATATACATGAGGTAGAACAGTCATACACAAATGATATCACGATAATAGTCTATTTGCACTAATTTCTCGTATCTTTCTAGGTAATCTTATTAATTAATACCTTGAGGAAAACACCTCGAATAATCGGACAATAACATGTTTCGGTTCAAATGCATAATATTTATATATAAGGAACCTTTACAATAATTGTTTTGTATTTGGATCATTTTTTTTATGGCAAGGGGGGGGCTAACGAGCACACGGGCCCTGAGGCCCTTGCGAAGATGCATTACGCTAGCAAGCGTTTCTATTCGTTTCGTTTTTAAAACAATCGCGTCACTGGTAGATGACGTGATACGAAGAGTCACGTGATCTACCAGTGATGCGATTGGTTTAATTTCTTCTTCTTCGTACGGTCATTCATGCATTTTTCTATGAATTACGGATAGTGTTTTGAAGGCAGGTTACAGCCTCCGGTGTCATTCTGTTCAGTCCCTCTACTCCAGCAGGGAATTTTTCATTTGGGCACTCGTTTGAGAGGTGGTAGATGGTTTGTTCCGGGGCACCAAAATCGCAGGCTGACGATTTTCGCAAGCCCCATTTGTGTAGGTGGTAGTTACATCGGCCTACTCCTGTGCGGATTCTGTTGATGGTAGACCAGATCTTTCGGGGTTACAGCGTTCCTGGGAGGCCAGAGGTAGGGTCGGAGACCAGATGTGATTGAAACCGTAAAAAACGAAGTAGCTTTAAGTACAATCGCTCAAATATGTAGTCTGTCACCCTATGGTTGAATTCCGTTTGCACGACATATACCTAACAATAATGTCGATTAGATGCGTTTGTCAATTCGTTGCGTAGACTTACGCGATATTTTATGTTTGTGTGTCAAAGTAAGACCAAAAGTATAGTCGTATTACAGTTGTTTTATCTCACGAAAGCGGGCTTGCCATATTTGAGTTGTATTGCATATGTATAGATAAGCGCTTTTGTGTGCGTAACTGCTGGTAGCGTTAGCAAGCTTATCGTTAATGACCAAAATAATTAAATGAGGAGTTGAATCTTTTATAAACCTCGCTTTTAAGGTTGTCGAAGAATTATTAACCATCGAGTTTTAGTTGTCCCGACGGAGCATTATTAATATTTTATCTACACTCATATCATAAACCCTCTATAATGCGTTCAGAAACCGCAAATTATGACCAGCATAATAATCAACTCTGTTGTTAGAGCAATATTTTTATTTGCGGCAGTAATCTTATGGATTCATAAGAACATCAATTTCAATGTTCTTATGACATTCAAATTTCGAACATCTCTGAAAAACAAAGAAATTTGATTTGACCGCTATTCTAATATCAGTAGAGATGACGTTTAGTTCGAAATGAATTGTCAATTTGCATACAAAATTGGACAATGTCGCACGTAAGTAAGATATCGAATGATATGATAGTTGGAGCCGACTTTAGTTTGTCTCTGAATTTAAAAAAAACGATGACAGCTGCCAGAAAGGTTTTCAATCTTTTCATTACCGCCATTACCGGTTTAAATTTAATATGCGGCTCCTGAATGCATCATGGAGGCTTATGATATGTGGGTAGATAAAGTAGTGTATGTAACTGTACATAATTAGGCATTAAACACTTGTGTGATGTTATTATGAAACTCGCCTTCGGCTCGTTTCATAAACCCACACTCGTGTTTAATGCCCTTCATTATGTACAGTCACAATCATAAACTACTATTATGTGTGGGTATTTTTAATTTGGTCACAGTCATACATAGGTTCCGTTCCAAAGATCTAGAGACCTATGAACTCGCGGGACATTTACATACTTTGTTGGTTAAAATTTCGTCAACGTATTTAAAAAACAATATAACGTGGTTTGTTTAAGAAGATAACACCCACGATGTACGGTCATACGCACTGACGGGTCAAGTTAGGTTAGTCAGTGACCTCGACGACAAGAAGAGAATACACCCGCTGTACGTTGCTTTATGGAATAACATACAAATGGGCGATATACAATATAATAGGTACCACCGAGATTTACAATTTGAAATTAGTAATAACTATTACTTATTGTTGTTGTGTATACATATACTTATGTATGTACAGTTGACGTCAAAGATATGATTACATTTTTCACCTTATTCCATTGAAATAAGAACATTAAATCACGCCTGTTTCCCAGAGAGGTAGGCAGAGACCACTTCTTTCCATTTCCACCTGGGGCACGTTTTATAAAGCTACAAGTTACAATTTTACAGGTCTAAACTGGCAACACTGCTCAAATGGCTGGGGCACGTTTTATAAAACTACAAGTTACAATTTTATAGGTCGTCATTGGTCGAGCTTGTGTCAAATGGAAACTGTAAATTGTAATTTGTAGCTTTATAAAACAGGCCCCTGAGGCCCGTTTCACAAAGCAACAAGTTACAAATTACAAGCGGAAGTCTCTTTCTAACTCCTTTTGCTAGAAAGTGAGATCCGCTTGTAAATTGTAACTTGTAGCTTCGTAAAACGGGCCACTGGTCGTCATTGGTCGAGGTTGTGTCAAATGGAAACTTGTAACCTGTAAATTGTAATTTGTAGCTTTATAAAACAGACCCCTGTAACGATCCTGAGAAATCTCTTTCGTAGTAGTAGTAGATATTGTTGTGTATGTAGGTATACATTATGTTTGTAAGTATGTACTTGAAATGCCTACAGCTGATGCAAGGTACATAGACAGTTACGTGCGCTGACCGGTATCTCGGTGGAGATGGAATGTAGAGCGAAGACTTCCTTGATCCAGTATAATTAACCGCACTTGCCCTTCGGTGATTCAAGTTCAGATATCAAGGTTTCGGTATAAATAGTCAGGGCCTTTACTGGGCAAAGCCATATTGCCTATGACGTGTTAATTGTAGTATAAATAAATATAAATATATCAGGGGACAACGACACACCAATCGACCTAGTCCCAAACTAAGCTCTAGGTTTGTACTATGGGTACTAGATGGTACTACTCGTAGACAACGATATAAATACTTATACATATAGAGAAATATATAATTAAATACATAGAAAATATCCATGACTCGGGAACAAGTA
This sequence comes from Acleris literana, assembly GCA_946894065.1. Lineage (NCBI taxonomy): Eukaryota > Metazoa > Arthropoda > Insecta > Lepidoptera > Tortricidae > Acleris > Acleris literana. The sequence continues at coordinate 8,682,340 of OX335669.1, read as the reverse complement.
TTTACGCTCATCACACAAATATCTGCCCTTACCGGGATTTGAACCCAGGACCGCTATAGCTTCGTAGGTAGGGTCACTACTAACTAGGCCAGCGAGTCGTCAGACGTATTGTTTTTAACTCTTCCCTCATCATTGTCAAGTAAATAAGAGCTAAAATAACGTTGACAATACGATAACTCGTCAAAGGCTACATGGTTTTATGCAGTAAAATAGAGCCCCTGGTTTAGGCAAGCTCTCAATAATATGAATTACTTACTCTTATTTTTTTAAACCCAGGTACCGTAGTGAAATCAAGAAATAAACCTTAGCAAATATAAGTGGAAAATCTCACATAAAATGACCTAATCCTAAAATCCTTAAATTAATTTCTGAGCTTGTACAGTCACCAGCAACAATATATTATCCAACATTGGGCGCAAAAATATCGGACACGTCTTTATTACTACAGGTATAAGAGCGTGTTAGATAAGTAGGTAAAGTTAAATTTTCAGCTGATAGACGTCCAACGCTGGACATAGCACTGCGGCCTGTAATCGTATTCTAGGCGATAAAAACGATATCGTCTTTGACCTGTTACCGTATTGTCAGCGTTTTGATAAGTAGCTCCTATTTACCTGACAGTAATGGCCGCCGAGTTAAAAACAATGCCATAACAGGGTCAAAGACGATATTGTTTTTACTGCCTAGAATAGATGCGCTGGACATCCTTTTCAATGCTTTTCTAATGACATCAAACACTGCTTCTTGTTTGCTAGGTTTCTTTGTTTTGCAAACGGTATGTTGAAGATCTTTACTAAAATTGTGTCACATGATGCTACTGCTTTAATCCAATCTTCGCCGGCTAGATGATTGCTGTCATTTCAATTAGCAGGACCTCCATTCTCTTCATTCCATTGTTCGGAGTGTTTTACATTAACTTTTTTACATAAATTTAATCTCATTCCTCTTATACATTTACCCCCTTACTAATAAGGCAAGATGACTCCGAACGTAGTACCTACCGTGTTTCTGGGTGGGACTGGTCTTAAGAGAGTGTCTCGCTTTAAGTATCTGGGGCACCGATGTGGAAAGGGAACGTAGTGCATTGGCTGTACGTTGCAACATGTTGGCCCGTAGGTTCGCGCGGTGTGATCGCGGCCTGTCAAAGCTACCCTTTTCAAGTCGTTTTGTCAGACCTTCTACCCGTGCGGCCTGTGGACCAAATGTACTAAGAAGACGTTTAATGCCCTACGTATTCAGTACAACAATGGTTTTAGAATGCTGATGGGACTGCCACGCTTTTGCAGCGCATCTGGAATGTTCGCAGAGGCCCGTATAGATGGCTTCAATGCGATAATGCGTAAAAGGGCGCCCTCTTTGATGCGTCGCGTGCGTGACAGTTGCAATAGCTTCCTACAATTGGTTTGGAGCGCACCTGCCTGCGCTATTATGAAGCACTGGAACTCCATTCACATGGAGTCCAGGAGCGGCATTTATAATATATTTTAAATCATAAATTAGAACTAACATAGGCTAAGTATTTTGTAACGAACACTATGGACTTAGGGCATGCTCCCGGGAAATCCCGATTCTGTAATTCCCGGGAAATCCTGGGAATTTCACAGGTCCTAAAGAACCGGTACTGAAGATTACATCCCGGTTCTCCCAGTTCTTTCCATAAATACCAAACAAATATCGTGGCGCGTATCACATATATCCAATTCACACCTGAGCGACGAAGCCGGCACAAGCGGCAACATCGCATCAACATCCATCATATTTTGTGGCATATTTGCAATAATGAATCTCTAGATTTTTAAAAAAGAAGAACAAATAACTTTCTGGTAAGTATTTTACTTAATCAAGATATGTTTTTGTAGAAGAAAACGTGCATGATTTTATTGCATATTTATTATATTTAAAGATTCCTAATGTTTTTCAATCGTTTTTTTTTATCTCAAATGTTCATGATTGCGGTGATTTGAGGTAAAAAATAAAGAACCGGGAGAACCGGGAATCCCGGTACCGCCCCTGCTTAGAACCGGGAAATGGAAGTTTCGGAACCGGGCCCGGTACTGCATGCCCTATGGACTGTGTCTGAAATAAATAATTTGAATTTGAATTTGAATTTGAATAAACGTTGAGTATCGGTGGTATAGCTATACAATGTTTTGTCCTTATCTGTCATTGTGACATTTGAATTTGACATATAAGGACAAAACATTGTATACCTAGCTGTACCACCGTTACTCAACGTTTTTTAGTAAGGGGGTTAAAGTATACTATTCTTCAAGAAGTCTTAAACAATTGATCATATTAACGAAATCGTATCTAAAGCTGCCAAGTGTTAGTTTTATAATCTGTGGGTCAACTACACGCAGCGGGCCTTCAAGGCTCTCCGAGTACAATATAACAATGCCCTCAGGGGCACGTTTTATAAAGCTACAAGTTACAATTTTACAGGTCTAAACTGGCAACACTGCTCAAATGGCCGGTCGTCATTGGTCGAGGTTGTCTCAAATGGAAACTTGTAACCTGTAAATTGTAATTTGTAGCTTTATAAAACAGGCCCCTGGTTGTTGTTGGGGCTCCCTCGATATTGCAGCGCATCAGCGATGTTTGCACACGCACGCACGCAGTCGTTCGGCGCGGTGCTGCGGCGCCGGCGTGTCGCCTCGCTGATGTGCAGGCTGCGGGGGAGCGCCAACACCATCCAGAGGATCATCAGTGAGAAGCCAGAGTGTCCTAACCAACGACACTGGATACGCTGAGTTGGGACCATTTCGTGGCTACTTCCTTCTTGTACGTGTTAATCTGTTTTTTTTTTTTATGTATGTCACGAATAAATGATTTTTCTTTCTTTCTTTCTTTCTATACAAACACATATGCATGTGCTCGGGGTCCCACAGGGCGGGAGATTTTTTAAATACATTTATTTATTGTCTTCGTTTTTTTATATATATTATAACCCAGTAATATAGTTTTCTAAGCCCAATGTACTTACTAACAAAATATGGACACTGTCTGCAATAAACTTTTATTTTTTATTTTTTTATAATAGTGTTGTCATGCGTAGTTCAACTTCTTTTTTGCGTCTTAAGACCTTGAAAATCATATATTGTGTTCAGATGAGGCAAGTTGGAATATGCATCACAGATCTATGTAGAATCACCACTTCAAGTTTATAAACTTAACTATAAATAGGCAATATATTAACCAATAGAGGGTCTATCTTACGTGGTAAAACAATATTGCCTTTGACATTTTATTGGTATTGTTTTCAACTGCCGCACTTATTGTCAAGTAAATAAGAGCTATATTAACGAAGACAATACGGTAACAAGTTAAAGACAATATGGTTTGGCCCAGTAGAAAAGACGCCCAGATCTAGTGCGCATGCGCAACCGATCATACTTAAGCACTGTCAGCTAAATATACTTAAGTGGTCTTTCAAATTTGGTCGATTGATATGGACCTTAAGGTTGCGGCTCCACTGAGACGGAGACGAGCGGAGCGGAGCGGAGTTGTGCCAATATTAACCAATAGAATCTAAACTAACGTACGCAAGACGCGCTCGACGTGACTGCATGCGCCTTCTATTGGTTAATATTGGCGCAGCTCCGCTCGTATCCGCTCGTCTCCTTCTCAGTGGAGCCGCAGCATAAAGTCAACCCATTTAGATACGGACCCGTCTTGTCAACCTCACTTTTTTATAACGTGCTATCGGGATTTAACACCGTAGGGCGGCAGACCAGAGGGCCCTGCCAAGAAGAATTGCGCTAACTAGCGTTTCTATTCGTTTCGTTTTTAAAGCAATCGCGTCACTGGTAGATCATGTGACTTTTCGTATTATTTCATCTACCAGTGACACGATTGGTTTAAAAACGAATCGAATAGAAACGCTAGTTAGCGTAATGCATCTTGGCAGGGCCCTCAGATAAATTTGTCCGATTGTTCTACAACTCTGGTCGTTAGCCGTTCGTCTATACTGCCCTCGTACGGAGAAAAGACACAAGTGCAATTAATTCATAGATGCATATTAAACTCTCAAGGGTTATAATAAGGAAGTTTAATACAATTCATATAGTAGATATTTCTCGGTTTCTCGGACGCGCACGTGACGCGAAAGCGCCCTTGTCTAAAGTCATGCCAAGAATATTTTTCTGGTGTCACTACTAAGGATTCTACAGTGGTTCACAACACTAGGTTGGTACATTGTTGCCGAGGGTAGAAAGTATGCGATTTATGGACGAGTCATGAGGGCCGACACTTAATTGAGGCCATTTAGTGTACGAGTTGGAAATAAAACATTTAATTTATTAATTACTTACGTAATTAGTATGAAATAGGACAAGATTTGTTTTTGAATACACTATCAAAGAAAAATGAAAGGACTTACAAGGAAGGTACTCTACAACTACAAGAAAATTTAAACACAACGCATGTATCATAATTTATATTTATTCTTTGCATTTGACAATTAACTGTGATTCGTCCTTTTGTCCTGCGTTATCAACACGTGATCTTGTTTTATTACTAGAGAGCGCGTATCTGTGTGTTTGTAACATCAAATACTATTATCAAATAATATTATTATCTATCTATATAAATACAAAGCTCTGACTGACAGACAACGCACAGGCTAACGGCCGAAACCAATATTCAAACCGCGGATAGATAAAGCACTATTTCCACCAAACGGCCCGCAACGGATCGGATCGGAGATAATTTTATGGTCTTTAAACGATACTGAATCATATATGTACTGTTGTTAAGTCTACATTACCAAGCTGCGCACAACAGCTTGACCGCGGATGTCTTCCGCGTCATGTGAACGTCACCGAAAGTATGCTGCGACACGCATCGGCGCTGTTCGCTTGCGATCGGCCCCGTTCGCTTGCGATCGGTCCCGTTCGCTTGTCGTCGTGTGCAATCGGAACCTTTCGGTCGTGACCGGGCGAGCCCACTCATTCTCGAAAGTGCACTCAAACACGTGGTAGGAACGAAACTATTTGACTGGGATGCGGATATGTTCGCAAGCAACCGTACGGTGCCGATCGTGTGCGTCGACATCCTGTCGATCGCGAATGGCTGTTACTGCTCGCGTCGATATGCTGCCGGACGCGATCGGCTGTCACCGCATCCGTACGTATCCTTTCCGATCCGATGCGATGCGAGCCGTTTGGTGGAAATCTTAAGGCCTACTTCGGATTAAAATTTGACATTTGGCTATCTATCCGCGGTTTGAATATAGGGTTCGGGTCGGCCGATAGAGATTTGAAATTAAGAGGATTGTGAAGCTAAAAATCTTCATACAAAATGCGAAAACGTTTCTCTCCTCTTAAACCTCGTTCGATTTTTATGATTTTTGAATATGTTGTAGATATCATGAAAAACTATGTCTGTACGTTTTCTTTTCCAAGAAAATATTTCTTAGAACGAAACAAATTTAAAAAATAAAAAACAGAAACGTACAGACTACAACATATTCAAAAATCGTGAAAATCGGACTTGATTCGGGGGTGAGAAACAGGTACACGATTTTAGCGGCGCTTCACAATCCTCTTGAGAAGGAACATTACTTTTCTCAAAAATGTTCGGAAATGTTGACATTACTATCTACATAATGAGACGCGAAGTACATAGTTTACTGACAATTCTCAAATAAAAAAAAAAAACATTGCGTGCTCGCTACACAAGCCCGCAATGTTGCATACAAATTCCATTACTATCTAGCTTGTAACTTTTTAAAAATTGAAAGAGCCCATAATAAAATGATGGCACAAGTCTTATACATCCAAATTTTATTCGAAACACAACTTTTTTATCTGTGTCTGGAATAGCATATGTTTTTTTAAAAACAAAGCTTGCGTTTCTCCTTGTCATAAACAAAAAGGCGGTAAAGAGTTATGGTTTTTTCACATGAAGTTTCTGTTTGTATGCAATTTAAAAATGAGTTCACGCGATGAAGATTTCACTCCAACACAAACTTCATGTCACTCGCAAGCTCGTCCGTTTAAACCAATACTCGGCCCGCAATTGCCTACTTCCATGCCTAGGCAATAATGTACTATAGGTACCCTAGTGGTGGCATTAAGTAAGGATTTTTCGGAAATCGGAAATTAGCCGGAAATTAATTGACAACATATCAAAAAAAAAATGTTCTTTCGCGTTTATAATAGCTGGTTGTCAATTTTAGGGTTTCGAAGGTGGCAGCGCCAGGCGTCTAGTAGACTATAAAGAGAACTAGAATCCACGCATCGTGACTAATTGCCTAAAAGTCAGCTACTTCGGTTGCAATTGTCTCATTATTTGGGATAAACAGTATATTTCTTGTGAATCTGTATGCCATAATTAATCTAAATTCATTCAACTTTAATGTGTCATACAATAACATACATCTAAACCACAATCCAAACACTTAAACATAAACATCTTTACAACATTAGTTTGTTAACAGATATTATACCACGGTATCTTCTCTTGGTTGGTACAGTGGTATGGGGTAAAGGAATCGGCTTTATGATCTCTTTCAGTATCCGAATTAGCTCCTTCTGAAATTGAAATACAACTTGTGATGACAGAACGTCTATAGCCCGCTTACAGACAGTTTTTGACAGTTAAGTAAGAAGTAAGTTTTGAGACGCAACTATGGGTAAGAGTGAGTGGCAAATATCTGCATCTCTCTCTTGTATATAGCTTTGTTTCAAAACTTACGTAATAACTTACAGGTGTAATCCCGGTCTAAGTCGTTCTTTAATGACCTGCTGGCCTATTGCCTAACGCACTCGCAATCGCAATCGACTTCAAAGTGGAACAATGGTTTTCATTTTGTATGCAGACTCTCCTTCGATTTTCGAAACGAAAACGATTGCGATCGCGAGTGCGTTAGGCAATAGCCCCCGGCCGGTATTCTAGGCGGTAAAAACGATATCGTAGTTTTCCTGTTGTGGTATTGTTATGACGTCAGCCGCCATTACTGTCAAGAAAATAAGAGCTATCAAAACATTGACAATACGATAACAGATCAAATGCGATATTGTTTTTACCATCTTGAATAGAGCCGCAGTTTTCATACAGCAGTTTGAAAAAGGAACGAGTTACTCGTAATTGTCTGTATAATGTCTCTGAGTGTAGTGGTCATTTAGGATCGATCAAGTTTAACATACGTTGAAGCTGCGTAAATTAAGTTGCATCGAAATAGGAAAAAGTAATGGCGTTAATTTGGATGTGTCCACACCGGTCGACGTAGAAGACGCGGCGCGGTAAAAAGGTGACGCAGTAGGGCACGCGTCACTGCGTCATCGTCAAACACCGGATCGACGGGGGCAAAAATGTACCAGTGCTAGTGATTCATTAAATGCCGACTAAGCTTATCGACATCGATAAAAAGCAATTTTTTATCATCATTATCATAAGTAATGGCCATGTTTGAATACCTTTTAATTATGTGCAAACCTCTTTTATTTCTACATACTTATCGCAACTATAAACAACCGGCATCTGACATTGACGCTGGACTGTCACTTTTGACAACTATAGAAATTACAATGAATAACAAATTCATTCAGTATGTACAAGAATAGGTATTCTTTAGCATTCCGACGAATTGAGAACCTTTTTGTTTTTTAAGTCGGTTAAAAATGCGTCGAAAGAAAAAAAGATCGTTTATTTTCATGGAAAGCTGATCATTCTGATATATAAGTTAAAGGTGCGACTTACTTTTGCAAGAAATGTAAGATCCATATGTCACGAAAAAAGTTGTCGATAAACTTAGTCGACATTTAATGAATCACTAGCACTGGTACATTTTTGCCCCCGTCAATCCGGTGTATGGTCATCGTTGCCTCAGCGTACTTAAAGCATCAGTGAGGTTGGACCTTAAGTTACTTATACCCATTTATTACGAGACAATATGACCTGATTTTATTAATAATTTACTTACAATCAACTTTCCCCCTCGGACTGGGCTTCACTGGGTTTGTCACCAGGCAGTAGGAAGCTTAATGCAGCGCAAACTGTAACAAAAGTAGTTTCTAAGTTAAATACTCGCGAAATATATAAAAATACAAACACTAGTCTACACTACGGGTCAAACACACAACCTCCTTTTTTTAGTTGGTTAGAGTGGTACCTACGTGATTGAAGTGGATTATTAAAAAAGAAAATAATGACAACAGCTGGCTGTTCTATTGGCTGTCTGGATCATAAGCAATTTGAATGTTAAACTGGGACCGAACTGAATAACAGACATCTGTTAAAGTCATTCTAAACTATAAGTACTGCAACATTGCGATTGTTCTAGGTTAGAAAATGAACTGAGTCTGTTTGTCAAAGTTAGCTATTTATTAAGCTTTGGACATATACAGTGTAAGTACATATTGGGCTCAAAAACAGCCTCTATCACTAGATATCTAAGAGCGTGAGTTTTTTTTACTGCAATGTAGGATAATAAATATATTATTCGTGTTTTAAAACTCAACATAAGAAACATATCGGTGTGAGGAAGAAGACTAACAACGTAATTCAGAATAGTCATCATACATAATGCACTCAGGTCACCTAACGGTTATTTAAGTTCTCGCATAACCTCTAGAAATAAAATCATGTATTTAATTATTTTTAGAATTAAAGGTTCTCTTTGGTTACATGTGTTAATCGTTCAAAGAGAAGGATGCATTTTGATCGATGGTGATAGATAGGTACCCACCAATGAGTAGCGCAGTGAACCCGTAGAAGGTTGCTGTGCAGGCGCCGGCCAGCAGCGCGCCAGCGGCGTTGGCGCCCGACACGGACCCGAGGCGCCCGAACATCAGCACCGCACCTACCGCTGTGCCCCTACATACATATAAAATATATTAATCATTAGCTTTACTATTGTTACAATGAATGTGAGAGATAGACATAATTTAAAAAACTTCTGTAACCCACATATTACGGACACAATCGGTCTGTCTAAATAGTATCATAAGAAAGGGATAATCACTAGGGAAAATCTAGGTCATTGGTCGAAAACGTTCTTCATTATCACATTCAATTTTATTTAACAACACGTTTAATTCAAAGTGGGTTCCATCCACAACACTCCTCACCCCACATCTTAAAATTTTACGGAATGCAACGTAATCGTGCAACTTTCAATTAATTTGTTCGATCACCTTCATTGAATGAAAACACCACTTCCTCTGGCTAATAAATACCTTAAACTAGTGGGAAACAGCTGTACAGCGTACGCTGTCAAGGGTCCGATGCCTAGAGCTGTCATCTGCAGAGCTGACATCATGATACCAGCCACGGTTCTGAAATGTAACAGAGTAACATAGCTGGGGCCGTATTATTAAGTGCCAAATAATCTACAGGAAGAGATATTGGAGAGTTAAAGAAGTCTCTTCCATTGTCAGAAACGGAACTGGGACAGAGTCATAGTCCAAAGGCATATGACCTCAGTCTTAAGATCAGGGACATAAATACCTGTTCTTCAGCAGACCGGACAGTAGACAAAAGGCTCCGACACATAGATACATGCCGACCAGCAGACTCTTCTTGGATATGGGAAGAAGACTGAGAGCCATCACCGCCAGTCCGTTTACCAGTGTCGTGATCGACATGATGACGAATGTGTTCTGCGATATGCTGTCCGAGCAAGTAGAAGATTCCGTCTGTAAGCCAAAGTTCTTAGTTTTACAGATGATACAATGTTGCATGTTTTTGCTAGGTATTTGAAGTACTTAGCAACATATTTCGGCTTTTTTCAATTAACGTGCATAACACACTGTAACTAGAATGATGAAACGTTTTTGAAGACCCCGCAAGTTAAAAAGAAAGGAATAAAGAATGTTTCTCCTTCTGTGCTCAACACCAAATCAACTCATACAGAAGTATTACCCTGCCAGAATTGTCTTCAGTAGCTCGAGCACACACATTAAAATCAAACATCACCTTTCCAAATCCCCTTTACCATTCGAAAACGTGTGTGTGTTCTAACATGCGAAGTTAGAGCAATAAATACAGTAATAGTTGCCGGCTACAAATTACCGGTAAGTTGTTCACTATACAAAAACTATATTAATAAAAAAAAGTTTGAAAAAACAAAAAACCGCTTTTAAAAAGCAAGAAATAAGTTCTTTAAAATGGTAGGTAATATATAGGTCAGTCCAACTGAAGTCTGCTTTTGGTTAAAATATTGTTGGACGCCGACTTCAGTTGGACTGACCTACTTATTAATCTTCCATTTTAAAGAAGTTATTTTTTGCTTTTTAAAGGCAGGTTTTTTTTTTTTTTTTTTTTATACATTTTAGTGATCATAATTATACTGTTATTCTCCCACTTCTCAATTAATAAGAAACAATAGAACATTTCAATCCCGGCGCAAGCAACGCCGTGGGAAAGTCATAGTCATATATTTAAACCTAAATATGCTTCGTCATAGTCGCTCAACTATCTTAATCGAAATATCTTGTCGCCATCCTCGAAATATATTCCGTTTAGGAGTTCCAGTAGCCATCTGTGGTCTTCATCATCAGTTCCACTTCACCAAATAGTGCTTTCCAAGACCAAATACACGAGTTACAATGAAAAATACTAAAATCGCTATAGATGTGCCTATAAATTTTGAAGAGTTCCGTCGATTCCTCATGAATTCCACTATCAGATCTTCATTTTGATAAAAATGGGACCAATCGGGAAGCACCAACTTTCAAATAAAAAAAGAATCATCAAAATCGGTTCACCCAGTCGAAAGTTCTAAGGAAACAAACATTTAAAAAAAAACAGACGAATTGAGAACCTGCTCCTTTTTTTGAAGTCGGTTAAAAAGCTATGAATTGTAATGAATGACCTGGTTCGTGGAGTGGTTCATTAAAATACAAATGGTTCCCTCTTCTTCAGTAGATCCTTGCATCGCCTTGTTAATGGTGTCTGGAGCGAACAGGAACAGTCCATTCAATCTGTAAACGTAAGGTATGTCAAGTTAAGGTATGTTCTTTATTGAATAAAAACCACCATTACCACTCCAAAATATTAAAATCCCCAGTTTAATTTATTTTACTAAGATTTAGATAAAAACAATATACATAAGTTGATAATAAAGGAAATTACATAGTGATAAATAAATAACTGAAGAAGCATTAAAATTTGTGTAAAAGGATCACTTCGTCGGTATCGTTTACATAATATTATTTAAATTTGTTTCAGTAGGTATTTCCATGATTGTCATTTTAGTCATGGGTATAATCGTATCTGGAAGACCGAGCGTCATTCAGGTTGAAGACGATTTTTCCGGCGATATCAACTTTACAGATAGTTTTTTTGACAACTTGAAAGAAAATCGACATAACATAAGTATTTGTGTTACCTATTATCGTCATGATCACATGAATAGGTCCTGGTATACCTATCTTATGGCACTGGTCCCAACCGAGTACAGCCAGCGATCAACTATTAATATTTGTGTCTCTTTTCTTAACACGGGATCTATATGTTTTGTTTCGACAAACTAGTGGAAAGAGTTCTCGCCGGCAGTGTGAACAGCCAGCGATCAACTATTAATATACGTCTCTTTTACTAACGGAGGATCTTTATCTTTTGTTCGTTTCTTGGGCGAGAAAATCGCCGATGGCTAATCGCTTCCTCGCCTCTCGTGGGACCTGCCTATAACCCTACCATACGCAGTTACGAGAATAAACGGCTAGGTACAGTGAAGATATGAGTATCGAAAAAAAAGGTTTTCTAACATCCTGCAGATTGACTCAATCGACTCTAATACTTACCTACAGAAGGAACAGCCCGAATATCACGGGCGCAGCCAGGTTTTAATATCGGGGGGGTGGGTTCAGCCCGGTTTGGTTTCGGGAGTTAATTTCTGGCAATTTAAGCGGTCATACAACTCATAGAGAGAACAAACCACATGTTGGGAACGCCAGTGCTAGCGACATGGTGCCATTTGCTTGTATAAGAGCCTGCTGCTGAGAGATCAAGCCGTAACCTTTTCATTGTAGTTACATCAGGGGCTTTTTTCGAAACTCATAGACTAAAAATTGCCGTACATTTCACTAGTACTGAAAAGAGAAATTTGTACTGAGTGAACTAATTTTTAGTCTAGTGAGTTTCGAGAAATAGACTCCAGAAGTAATTCAGATTTTTGCTCACACAGAGAACAGGCCGAACATCAGGAATCCCGTCAACGCCAGCCACTTGAGATGCGGCGGCTGGAGCAGCGCCCACGTCGACACCGGCCCTTTCGCCGGCCTTTCGCCGGGGCTCCTCCCATTAGAATTTTTAATTCGTGACACCTGGACAACGTGTGGCGCGTTAAATGTTATATTTATTGTAGTCATTCATACCTGCATATATTACCCAGGGTTTTAATCAATATGCCCTAGGTTTATGGAGATGTTTGATTCGGTGACTCAAACCGCTGGAATTAGTCTTTAATTTTGAACGGAATATTTTTTGGATACAAGGGGTAAAGGAATTTTCGCAAAATGTGTATAAAAGACGATAATTTTTTGAATTAGGACATTTTTATTGACATTTTCGAATTGGATGGAATATACCGTTTTATAGCGATATGTTTTTTCTTAAATTACCCAAGTAATATGTACAGTAAAATTAAGAAATAGAACGTAGGGGCAGTTGATAGTTGAACTTACCGGATAAGCATCTGGAGGGGCTCCAGTATTCCTCGAGTACACATGGCTCAGCACAGCTAAGGCCTCGTCCGGCTTGTCCATCGTCATCAGGAACTTGGGGCTCTCCTTGGCCTGGGTGATCCACAGCGCGACGAAGAGCAGCGGCGTCGCGTAGGCCGCCGTCAGCAGCCTCCAGGGCCGCACGTTCAGGACCACCCGGGACCAGTCAAAGGGAAGGATGCCCCATGCTAAAACTAAAAGTACGGAAGGAGTCAAATTCACTTCCTCAAACGACCACGAGCTGTTAACGGGGTAAGCCACCATAAAATTCTTTCAAATTGACGTAACTATAATGAAATGAACTGAATGTAAGACAATTTAATCATTATATTTATTCATGCGGTACCTACTATTAAGGAATTAAACAAGGTCTCGAACGCACACGGCCGTAATATTATTTTATTACTTTAAAAACGTGTCTTGTTAGAAATTTTGTTCAAATATGTTTAAAGATTGGGTATAGTAAATATAATAAACTTGTGGCGACCTAGCGACATCTAACGGCAACTTGTATCAACCAACTCGCTGCCTCGCTAGCGCCACAAGCGTCAGACAGCGCAAGTTAAGTGTTCTACAACGCGCTAACGAAGTTTCTCCAGTCACTTGACATATATACAACTTCCAACTTCATCCCAATGGACTTCGGTCCCCAGGCCTAACACCCGCCTGGAGAGAGATCTCTCTATTGTCCTCTCTTCCTACATTGGTGACCCCGACGTGATCGTCATCCTACATTGGTGACCCCGACGTGATCCTTACCTATTTTACGATTTAATTGTATCAAATACTTTGTGCCGCAGTAGCCTTTCATGTAAATAAACGTATGTAGTTTTCATACTATTTCGGATTAGTAACTAAGATTGTTGGCGTCGGATAACAACTTTAGACATTGCAATATACTTATCATATTGTTTAAACATAAAAGTGCTATGCTAACTAAGTGCTTGTTAACGGAGACGCGGGGCGTCGCGCGTAGCGTTGGGCGGCGCGGTCTGCACTAAATTCAAACATTTGGCGTTGTATAAAAGCGTTTACAGAGATGCGGTTTTACGCGCGTTTGCTTCAAATACAGCGTTACTTGCGGCGGAGCCCGCGGATGGCATCGCCGCGTTGCACGCAGCGTCGCACGCGTCAATAACGGCGGTTCCCGCCACTGCGCCCGCAGCGGGGCCCGCGGCGGCGCGCCCGCGGCGGATCCTCTGCCCACCGCGTACTCCGGCCGCCGCGCGCTCCGCTACACGCTTGAGAGTCCTCCACGGATGCAGCGGCGGGCACCGATACTCTTTACGCCCCGCACCACGCGCCGCATTACGCCCCGCTTCTTCATAAACAACACCGTACATTGCCATATGTTTGTGCTTGCGCGTGTGATGACCTGATGACGCGGTCCGCTGCACGCGCCGCCTCTCTGTAAACGGAAAAAACGCCCGACGCGCCGCGCAACGCCAAGCCGCACGCCACGCGCGATTCTCCGCGTCTCCGTAAACAAGCCCTGCTATGCTTCTCTAGATTATAAACGCTTTAATCATGCGACATAAAAGCTAGTTATTTAACTAAGGCTCGGTACCGAATGAGAATTGCTCATACAGTCAAATAACTCTTCAAAACGTACCTACTTAAGTATCAGGTAAGTTTTGTAAGACCAAGATTAAGTTTGAAGTCGTCCTACTCAACCAACATAAACGAACTGGGTTTTCAATAGTGGCTAAAATGAGCTATTATCACATGTTTTCCTTATAAGTTTGCTTAGTTAGCTACCTGTTAAGCTTTTCCACAATAAGAACATACCTGAGCTGAATGTTGAGGATATCGTTAGAAATCCGTTAATGACGAGGAGAGCGATGTCTCTTCTACCCTGCGGGAGTAGCTCGGAGGCGTACGCCCATCCCAGCGACGACGGGCAGGAAAGACTATAAAGGGCATTGGGTAAGTTTGTATGAAGAAAATTTACATATGTTTTTCAACGGCCACGGATGATTTTTACATTGTTATTTAGAGGACCTCTAAATACACATACATATATATCCCCTATGGCGTTAATTAATATCGGAGCGGAGATTTAAGGATTTAAGTATTTAGTTTTTGGTACTAGAAATACGCCCAGGTATGAATATTTAAATCTCTCGGCTCCGATGCAGTTAAGAGTACTACATTAGATAACAAAATATGAGAGAGATGTTAAAACCACCACGATCAAATATATAGAAATTAGGTGTAGGTAAACAAGAAGAAATAAAAATAAATGTTGTAAATAATTTCACAGGCTTGTCGATATAAACGTTTCCCGGGTCTTAATGCTTTCAGCATGACTATTAAAAAGAACTGAAAACAAACTTAATCTTAATTAACAAAAAAATACTCTGGTTAACGACTCTATATCGATTATCACTCTCGCGATGCGACGTTCCCCCACGTTGTCTTGATGGGTACTGAGTCAGACTGAAGTAGCATGACAAATACGAATAATTCCGAGAAAATACGATGTGAAAGGATATTTCACTACATCTGTAAGTCTCTTACATTTTGGTTGTCAACGTCACTTTAACACAGTCCATAGTGGCCTAGAAATAAGATTGGTTGGCTGTACTCGAAAGGACGCGTACACATAGAACGTCCGTTTTTTAACCGACTTCAAAAAAGGAGGAGGTTATACGTTCCACTGTATGTTTTTTTTTTTTTAATGTATGTTCACCGATTACTCCGTCAATTGTCGACCGATTTCAAAATTTTTTTTTTGGTTTGATAGAGTATACTTTCGAGGTGGTCCCATTGTCACCAAAACTGTATCTGATGAGGGGATCAGTGAGGAATTGAGGGAACTCCTCAAATATTGTAGCCAAACATATAGCGATTTTAGTATTTTTAGTAACAAGTCCAGCATTTGCATTCAGAAAGTATCATTTGGTGTAGCGGAACTGATGATGAAGACCACAGATGGCCACCGGAACTCCTCAATGGTACCGATTTCAAGGGTGGCGATAAGATATCTCGATTAAGATAATTGAGCGACTACCTACAACGAATAATATTTACTTGTTGAAATATGACTATGACTTTCCCGCGGCGTTCCTTGCGGCGCGCTTGATATAAGTTAAAGTTTCATTTTAACTAAGAAGTGGGACTACGTAACAGCGTATTATGATCACTAAAAAGTATAAAATAAAATAAATGTTTTAAAAAACAAAAAACCGCCTTCAAAAACGCAAAAAATAACTTCTTTAAAATTGTATGCACCTAATAGGTTAGTCCAACTGATGTCGGCTTTTTGTTGAAAATGTTGTGGTCGCCGACTTCAGTTGGACTAACCTATTAGGTGCCTACAATTTTAAAGAAGTTATTTTTTGCGTTTTTGAAGGCGGTTTTTTTTACAGGATCCGTTTTAACGGATCTTTTCACCTTGTAATGTTTTTTACTGGATCCAGAATACTGTTTTGGGTGTGAACTCGCTCATACAACTACATACGCCATCAAATAACGGACCTGTAAAACGGATCGCTATGTGCACGCGCCTTAAAGCCGCGTACGGATAGCCCGTACGCGTAGTCGGTTACGCGTGTCCTGGAACGCTCTATCCGTACCTGCAGCTACGCGTTCACATTTGGAGCACGCGTGCCGCGCGAACTGGCCGCGAGCCGCCGGCAGTCGGTCTTTAAGAGAAGCTTAAGGAGGAGGATCCCAACCACGACGACACGTTAGCTTAGTTGGTAGTGACCCTATTAAGCTAGTGGTCCCGGATTCAAATCCCGGTAAGGGCAGATATTTGTGTCATGAGCGCTACTTCTGATTCTTGGATATTTTCCATGTATTTAAGTATGCATTTCTCTATACAGGGTGTAATCGTTAAGTGTAGCGTTGCGATTATTCCGTAAATACAATAGATATCAGAAAACTAACTGATATCGAAAGTACGTACCCAATGAGTAAATTCACGCTAATAACTTTTTTAATAAACCCATAAATATCCGAAATATTGACTTCAAACCCTCCCATACATTTAGTACGCCGTTCGTTGAGAGGCTTTAGTTTAAAAGGCCTGGTCATTTCACCATTACCATTTTGATTCATGAATTGTTTTATTTATTAGTTTATTCGTGTAAATTATGAATCTTAAACAGTTTTATCTCAATTTAAACCCTTACGGTAGGGAAATTACAGCCTCAAGGAACGTCGTACTAAATGTATGGGAGCATTTAAACTCAATATTTTTAATATAACTACTCTTATTTAAAAACGTTATTAGTGTGATATTACTCATTAGGAAACATTGTTTCGTTCGATATCAGTATAAAGTTTTTCTGTATGTGTTTATTGTTGTCCAGTACCCATAGTACTACAAGCCTAGTGCTTAGTACGGTTGTGTAGTACATGTACTAAGAGCGAAATAGACTTAATTCCCGTCACTGCACTAGAACGAACTATTTCGTGAAGTTTCTGCTCTTAGTTCATTTAGTACACGCGGATCAAGAACCGAACAGAGCAGTGAGTGACATTGACAGCTAAGCCGGCCATTAATTCGGTCAAAAGAGCATGAACAGACCAGTTTCTTTCAGTGTACTAGCATACTAAAAGAACTAAAAGACCGAATTAGTAAGTACATTAGAGCGATTGTACTAGTTTGGAGCGATCCGCTCAGTGAACGAGCACGCACAACCCTAGTGCTAGTTTGGGACTGGGCCAATTTGTATGAGATTATCCTCTGATATTAAATTATTAACCCTGATGACTATGACGGAATGCCTCTATGCTAGTCATTTTGCCGGTGGTCTTACCTCGCTCCGGGACACAACAAAGCGAACAATGTGATAGTAAGAAAACTAAAAACTCTTCCTACATGAGCATGTTAGCAAAGATTTCCGTTGATTAATAATGGTGTGGAGTCTGCAGGCGCTAAAGTTTTTATGACAATAATTTCTCTTCTTGGGGTAAATATTGTTATGATTAGGTTTGCACAAAATTAAATGTGATTATGCTCTTTTAGATCGGACCATTTGTACAATAATCTTTCTTATACAGGGTTTCCCTATAACCAACGCTTAAACTGAGAGGGCTGATAGAGAATTATTATGAGTCAGTGAAGTTTTTAAACCTATTTGCCCGTTTTCTTTCCAGTATTTTTTTAAGTAATCAAGTAAAGTTGTTTTTTCCATACAAAGTGAAAATTAAACACTGTGACACCTAGTATGGAGAAACAAACGTTATGTGATTACTTACTCGATCACTCGTAATGATTCTAATTATGTAAGATAACACGGAAAAACTTATGGAATGAAACATGAAATTAATGATTCTTCGTGACATAGACTTAATAGAAAATTACAAAAATTCAGATTACAATGATCAATATCCCCGAAACTATTAACAATCGCTGAACATACAAAGGGATTAAATTGATAGCTTTTTAGCTGCTCAGTCCTTTCAGTTTTGACGTTGGTTTTAGGGACACCCAGTATATTCAGCGGTTTGAATAATTTTTATTACGATATTTTTCTTTCACCGTACGAGGATATCGGATTCACAAGAACCACTTGTCCACTCTATTTGTACGACGTTAACGGTCCAAAAAGGATTCACACTTCGACCTCGGTATCTACCTTACTATCGGACAACCATTGAAGGTTGCAAGAAGGGAGAAACAAGTAAGAGTCAAGTGTATTATTACAAGTATAAAACACCACATCCCTGCCATACTTACAACAGGGAAGCCGCAAGCTTGCATATCGCGAATGAAGTCAAGTTGGGCATGAAGGCTGCTGCGAAACCAATGATTCCTGAGGCTGCAGCCGTGAACAGCAGTATTGGCTTCCGACCCCTGGAGTCCGCTGCTCGCCCCCAGAATGGCGCCGTCAAGATTACACCTGGGTGGGTACACAAACATAGTTATTTCCAAATTTATAATATAAGTATGAATGTTAAAAAATATTACAAACCTATGTTAGGCATAGCTATAAGTATCCCCTTCAAGCTGTCAGGCAGCTCTAGGTCACAGGCTGCCGCAGGCAAGATAAAGGCGCTGCCGATCATCTCGATGAGCGCCGCAGACAGAGCTGCCAGCATCAGCGCGCAGTGGAACACCTGGTATTTACCAGCGCCTAAAAAAAGAAGAGCCTGATTTTAAACATTAGCAATACAGTTTAAATAAAATATCGTGAATTTAAAACAAGGCTCCGGGTACAGGGCTACCGAGATCTTCTAACTTTAAGATTTTTAAATCTGAAGGTACGATGTCCACAGGTATGTGTTTATCTTTGAACCGGTGTCCGCTAAGTTGTTTATCAAATCAAACCCTTAAAAGCATGATCTCTTTCCCTCACCTTTTCTCACCCGTAAGAAGTACCTATCCCCTAAGAGACGTTAAGAAAATGCTACATGCATAAAAAGGATCCATTTTTTTTTATCGCGTTTATAAGGTTAACGACGAGTAATAGAAAACGAAATGGATCATCCACGGTACGTTCTCATCATGTCATCAATTGATCCCCATTTTTATTCAGCCAGTTAACGTATTTATCAGTAAATTCCCCATGTTCCCGTTTTGGTTTTGAAAACCTGCACCTGACTAGATTGTTGAGAGTGGTAAGTATGTACCTGCTTTTGAATACGGCACTAATTCAATAATTTTTGTAAGATATTGAAACTGAACACAATATATGGCTGTGCAATTTATTGAAGTATACTTAAAACAGTACTTTCAAAATAATCACTCTGTATTTTCAAAATAATCATCCCTGTCAAATAATGTTGCAGTACTCACCCGCTAAATCCATCGCTTCTTCCAAATTCACCTCCATCTTGACTTTAGGGGGCGTAAGATTATTGATTACTAAGATCTTTCTCTTCATTTTCACTAGACTGTTGAACACAATGAATAATCGTTAATAGTCGAGTCGCAGTGTCGAGTCGTTGTTGCCGACGAAGTCACTTGAGAAGAATCGTACAACAAATAAACACAAGCACGATCTAACAAACTCGTACGTGCCGTATGGATAGACACTCTATTGGCTACTTCAAATTTGGATGTTCAATTAACAAATAGGAATGCCTTAGTAGGTCACAATAAATTTCGTGTTGCAAATAACAAGGCAAAATCCTTTCTCACTAACATGTTAATAACAAGAATCGATAAAGTTAATAAATGTTGCACTAGGACTCGCTGATCCCTGACCTACCGCCTACCGCAGCCAACAGCGATGAAATCGGATCACTGAACGTTCAAATCTACGAACATTGTTACCCGATTTCATTGCTTTTGCATAAACGTAGTAAGTAAGTTTTATTTAGATATGATTGCTCATTATAGTCATTATACTCGTTACATTAAGAGTGATATTTGTGACGTGTTGTTGTTGTTTATTTACAGCTTGTTCTTAAATCGTTACAAAAAAAAACTGTGGTTTCAAAACTCTTGTACGAGATATTTGAACTGCTCCTGTTCATTTTGGTGATGCAGGACCATACGGGAGTACGAAGAAAGACATGAATGTGAATAATTACGATAAGTGTGTCATTAGCCTTTCTTTAAAGGTCAGGGATAAATATTAATGTTCAAATTTTTGGAGAATTGGGTCATTAGTGTTATATTTGTTATTTCGATTTGTTTATCAACGTAATCACATTTCCATTGCATGCTTAGCACTCATTACTAAGAGCGAAGTAGCAAGTAACATAACATGTAAATTATACAATATTTAATATGCAGAGCAAAAACTGAATGGGTTTACCTTTATTAATGTACACTTATGTCCGATCCCAATATGCAAATCACGGATAGATTAGGTCTTTTAATGGGAAGGAAAAGGTAGGTACAGTGCGACCACATTTTTAATAGCGATCGGCAATCTTCGTTTTTTTATGACACACGTGTGACCAATACACTGTCTGCACGGGTAGCACACGTTGTATTTTCTCGCTTGTCGCTCAGGGTGTGATTCTCTCAACGGACGACGGACGGACGGACGAACGAGTGATTGTCAAAGCGGCGAGTTTAAGTAGTCCCGTCAGAGTGAACAAAACACATTTTAGCGCGTGTATCCAATTTTGCAGCATGACTTCTCGAACGTATAAGGCTGCCTAATTGAGAATGCACGCGTTATTAAAAAACAAAAAACCGCCTTCAAAAACGCAAAAAATTACTTCTTTAAAATTGTATGCACCTAATACGTTAGTCCAACTGAAGTCGGCGACCACAACATTTTCAACAAAAAGCCGACATCAGTTGGACTAACCTATTAGGTGCATACAATTTTAAAACATTTATTTTATTTTATACTTTTTAGTGATCATAATACGCTGTTACGTAGTCCCACTTCTTAGTTGAAATGAAACTTTAAGTTATTTCAAGCGCGCCGCAAGCAACGCCGCGGGAAAGTCATAGTCATATTTCAATAACCTCCTTTTTTGAATTCGGTTAACAAATAAATATTCTTCGTTGTAGGCGCTCAACTATCTTAATCGAGATATCTTATCGCCACCCCTGAAATCGGTACCGTTAAGGCGTTCCGGTGGCCATCTGTGGTCTTCATCATCAGTTCCACTTCACCAAATGATACTTTCTGAATGCAAATGCTGGACTTGTTACTAAAAATACTAAAATCGCTATATGTTTGCCTACAATATTTGAGGAGTTCCCTCAATTCCTCACGGATCCTCTCATCAGATTCAGATTTGGTGACAATGGGACCACCTCGAAAGTATATTCTATCAAACTAAAAAAAAAATTGAAATCGGTCGACAATTGACGGAGTAATCGGTGAACATACATAAAAAAAAATATACATACAGTGGAACGTATAACCTCCTCCTTTTTTGAAGTCGGTTAAAAATGTGTTTTGTTCGCTCGGACGGGACTACTTAAACTTGCCGCTTCGATTCGCTCGTCCGTCCGACAGACCACCGTTTTTTGAGAGAATAACACTCCAGTATGCTCTATCGTTACGGATTAGATAGAAAGGGAGATCCGGGCGACTAAGGAGTCGCGGGCAACTTGTGCTAGCCGTGCAGTTGCGAGTGCGAGCGTGATAGCGATAGCCAGCCGAAAGCTATGAAGAAGCTGGGAATACCAGGAGGACACAGGCTAGAATAGTAATATTAACTACTAGCTTTTGCCCGTGACTCGGTCTGCGCATAAATCATTTATCGCTAATTCCCTGGGAACTGTGCTGTTTTTCGAATTTCTATAGGTTGGAAAAAATTAACGCCACATGGACAGCAACTATCTTAAATATTGGAGATAACAAGTTCTACGTAAAGGATATTTACTAAATATTATTTTTTACTTAACCGGGAATCGAACTAGTCGAATATTTATTTATTTATTTATTTATTTATTTATTTATTTATTAAGAAACAAACGGTCATATACAATGATGAATATAAACTAGAAAATGTTAAATTAGACCTACAGTTTCCTTAATTTATATAAAGTAGGTACTAAATTCCATTAATTACTGGAACAAGTGCAAACAAAAAGCTATTATTACAAGAGCAAGCAAAACTAAGTATTACAAGTATCCCCACAGAGTACTTAAACATAAAGCAGAGCTCAGAGGTACTAGACAACATACAAACTTAACGCTACCAATGCTCGAGATTACATCGTGACAACTTAACTTTAATAGTATTAAAAAAAAAACGGAGTCCAGTCCCTAACCAAGCTCCAGGCCTGTTACATCAGTACAAGACAACGTTAAACTCACAACATACTTAAAATACATATAAAACCTACAAGACTCGGGAACAAATACCTGCGCTCATACACAAATATCTGCCCCCACCGGGACACGAACCCGGGACCGCCGGCCCCGCAGGCAGGGTCACTACCAACTAGGCCAGCGTGTCATTAATATATATACACACACAGACACAATACAACTTAAACACACTAAATAAACTTTACAATAAATTTAAGTAAAGGATTTCTTTAAGGAGATCAAACTGCAATTAAATATATCGACACCCGCTAGCTTTTCACTTTGGTTATATAGTCTGCAAGCACGTCTAACAAAAACATTCCGTGCGTAACATGTTCTACTGCAAGTAACAGCGAATAATTCCTTTTTGCGACATTGGCGCTGACGCGCACGAGGAACTTTAAAATTTACTTTTTGAAGAAGTAAGGGGATTTCCAGGCGCGAGTGTACAATTTTGTATAATAAGACAGAATCCACGCAGTCACGACGAGTACTTAGCGACTGCATACTATAACGTTGCAAAGAGTCACTGTAATCAACGTAGTTTTGGCTTCGCCCAATTCTATAATCAAGGGTTTTTAAAAACTTTTTTTGGAGTCTTTCTATTCTGTCGATGTGAACAGCATGGAAAGGCTTCCAAACAGAACAAGCGAATTCCAGATGACTACGGACATAGCTATTAAATAAAATTTTATAAGTTAAAACTTTTTTAAAAGGTTTACATACACGTAAAATAAATCCTAGTTGTCTGTACGATTTTTTTAAAATACTCTCTATATGAGGAATAAACGACAATTTAAAATCCAATATGACGCCAAGATCGCGGATCTGTGTCACTCTTTTTAAAACATTATCACAAAGTGAGTAACTATAATTAATATTTTTCTTTTTTTTAGAGAAAGTTATAATACTACACTTGTCATTATTTAAAAATAGACTATTTTCAAGACAGTATCGTTCAAGGCTAAGTAAATCTTCCTGCAAAAGTTCACAATCTGAATTGTCCTTAATTACTTTATAAATCTTGGTATCGTCAGCGTAGAGTAGCACTTTGGAATGTTTAATGTATCTAGATAAATCATTTATATAGAGTATGAAAAGCAATGGCCCCAAGTGAGATCCTTGGGGGACCCCAGAAGTGATAATCTTGCAACGTGATGTATAACCTGCCATGACCACAGCCTGACTCCTATTCTCTACGTACGACTTTATCCAGCGAAACAGATCGCCATGTATACCGAGCTGCCAAAGCTTAAGCAGTAATGTACTGTGACAGATCTTATCAAATGCCTTGGCAAAATCAGTATACACAGCATCAACACAATAACCATTGTCCATTGCGCCCACAACATCGTCAGTGAAAGTTAACAAGTTACTGTCGACTGAGCGACCTTTGAAAAAACCATGTTGATTAGGATTAATTTGATGTCTAGCGACATCAAAGAGTTGCTGCGTGATTATCTTTTCAAGGGTTTTGCTGAAATGACACAGTTTTGATATCGGTCGGTAATTCTCAACTTCGCGGCTAACTATTCCTTTGGGTATGGGAGTTATCCACGCCTGTTTCCAGGCTACCGGAACACAGCCTTCTCGTACCGATTTCTTATAAAGAATAGATATTGGTTTAGCCAAAGAATTAGAACAATTTCTAATAAACAACGGGTGTACGCCATCCGGTCCTGCACTTTTATGGATATTAATTGAATTTAAATGTTTAAGGACAATATTTGCATCGATCTCAACTGAGTTTATGTCAATCAGAGGATTTGAAGGTGGCTCTAAACTATCAATATCAGGCGTGTATGGGTTAACTTTCTCGAAGACAGAATGGAAATGATCATTGAAAAAATTAGAAATACGTTCTGTTTCCGAGGAAATCATCCCTTTATAAGACATCGTTTGTGGAAGTATATTTTTAGAAAATAATGATTTGACGTAGGTCCAAAAAAATTTTGGATGAGATTTTATTTTTTGTTCAGAGTAGTCAATATACCTATTATAACAACTTGGCTCCATCTTCTCAGCACGTTTACGTAACATTTTGAAACTTTGATAGTCGAGAGGGTTACCGTATGTTTTCCATAATTTGTGGTATTTGCGTTTTTCACATAAAATTTTCCTTAGAGCTTTACTATGCCAGACCGGTACAGTGGACGACGAGCGTACCTTTCGGGTAGGAACATACATGACAAAAATATCATTTAATAGGTTATAAAAAACATCGATACATTCATTTAAATTACGGTTAAGAAATAAACTCGACCAGTTTATTTTAGACAGTTCTATGTTCATAGTTTTAAAATCTGCCAAGTGAAAATTATACGCAACAGTAGAAGCCGGCTTCATCAAGCAGATTGCAGAGTCCAAGGTCAAATTAAAAGTAAGTGATCTATGGTGGATATCTTCAGGTGTCAGAGGACGTTCGCAAGCAGCGACAGTACAGGCAGAATTACTTAATATTAAGTCTAGGATACGATTATTGATGTTAAATATACAATTGTACTGATTTAGTTCAGTAAAAAATAAAAAATCTTGCAGTAATTGTGTTGCATAGGTACCGCTTGAGTTTAAATTCATTACAGACGAAGGAGAAGAAACCCATTCGCCCTCGGGTACATTAAAATCTCCTGTAATCAAAAAAATATCATCTGGCTGTTCCGTAATCAATTCACTAATTATGTCAAGAAATGAGACAAGCGCATCCCTGTACCCCGGCCCGTGTGGTATGTAGATACAAGCAATGTTTAAGAAGCGTTGTTTGTTTACACAGCCGGGCGCGCCGCGGCCGGGACCCAACGGCAAAGATACCCACACGCAATCGCAATAAGCTCGCGACGGCACAGGCCAGTCGCGGCCGAGCGGCTGGTACTCGGCGCGGACGGCCACCGCCGCCCCACCACCCCGCGCCGCCCCGCTCTCTACCGCGGACCGATCGCAACGAAAAACACAATATCTATTATCGAAGTATTCTCGATCATAGAAATCCGCTGTAAGCCATGTCTCTGTTATACAAATAAGATCATAATGTGACTGCGCGACTTGGGACAGAAACTCAATAGATTTTGTGCGTAAACCCCTTACGTTCTGGTAATAACACATTAATGCTTCCGGTGACATTTTTTATAACAAATTATGTTATTAAGTAGTTTAGTCGCTAATAAGGAATTACCCAGGATAATACTAACAATACGCACGGTGTACAACGACGCGTTAAAATATTTGAGGTTATAGTTTAAGTTAATCGTGCCTGCATTCAACACAAAATAAAGACGATTACACAGTTTAATTATGTTATGTAGTTGTATTGGAGTTTGCGGTTCGGAATACATGCATAAAACAGTGAGGGAAATATTAGAGAATAACAATTGTTTCTTAGTTGTAGAAGAAGCCAAAATCAGTATATCGTGGTCTGTAAACAGCAAATAACATGCACAAAGTCATTTTAAATTCTCTAGGACCTTTTTGTTATAAATATGTACAACTTTGCTACTTTCCGTTTTGCGCATAAAGATTTTACAGTCCCTGGTCCAAACATACATATAGTTGAGTTCGACCTTAAGCTGTCTGGCAATTTTCAATAGTAATTTGTTTGCCGGTGTCAGGTGGTCCCCAAGATAGAGGTTGGTAGCGGGACCGGGTACGTTGATGTCGGCGGTAGTAAGGCCGCGGCGCGCGCGCACCGCGCTCAGTAGCTCGTCCTTGCGGCGTCGTTGGGTAAAACGCACGATGATAGCGGGTGGACGGATATTTGCCGAGCCACTCTGTTGTTCCGACGAAATGAATCGTCGAACACGGTAAATTGCATCAACATCACTTTCCACAATTTTAAATCCCACTAGATTACATATAGCATAGAGAAGAGTGTACAAATTTTCTCCCTTTTTTAGCGGTATCCCGGAGATTTCCATGTTGTTGAGCATCGAAAATTGTTTATTATTATTATTTTCGGTTGTCAAGATATCTATCTTTTCATTCGCCTCGCTGAGACCTCTCTGAAGAGCAGTTAGTGTCTCGCTCTTCTCTTCGACACAGGAGACTCTGATTTTAAGATCTGATAATTCCTCCTTAACTTTTGTTTGCTCACCAATGAGTGTTTCCGTCAGAGATGCAACCGACCTTATTTGTTCTTTAATTTCTGACGATAGGTCTCGATGTATATTTTGTAACTTCTCATCATAAGCTGCACTAGACGACGCGAGACAAGACAATATATCCTTTCGAAGGTCAGCTAGATCCCGTCGGATATCATTATCATATTCAGGTTGCTTCCTTTTCCGAAGTATTTTACTGTCGTCTCCTTTAGCGCTCATTGAAGAAAAATGTGAAGGAAGGTCAGGCTGTGAACCTCCATGCGATGATGACCCCTTAGGAGGAGTACTTATCAAACTCATTTTAAATAAGCCCCGGGCAGCAAACACACTAATGCGAGGTCAATTTATCTTGCGAATATTATTTAAAACAGGTAACTTAAGAAAGGTCGCCTTGTTTACTCGGAGGTTCTCCGTAAGAGATTAAGATAAGCACTGCACTTTATAGATATTGGCACAGAAAAATCAACCTAATGACGAGCAGAAAAAAACTCAATTTAATATGTAACAACTTATTGAGAATTGTTTTAAAAAATACTTTAGAATAGAATTTAGCACACAACTTGCGTAGACGATGGAACGAATCGGACTGAATATGACAAAACAATAAAGTCGTGTTTTATGATACAGATCGAAAGGGTCATTGATAGTAATAATTTATGTCTATAACACATATACCTTTAAATTAAATAAAGACCTAATAAAACCCCTCCCTAATTTTTTTTTCATATTCGACCACTTCGAAGTCTCTTTTGCGTATAGAACTAGCTATTTCCAATATTTAAGGAAGCTGCTGTTCATGTGGCGTTCACTTTTCCACTCAGTATATTCGTCTACGGGCTATAAAATATAAATATTTTAAATTTTACATCGATCGGTTTACAAACAAACAAACACATTTAATCTGCCGCCAAACAGCAGTATTTGCATTGTTCGGGGGCGAGACAACCAGTAAAATGACTAGCATAGAGTCATTTTATCCAAGTTTAAGACTCAGATCGGTTGGCAATGCATGTCCAGTCTTGAGATGGTCATCGTAATATTGTAATCTTAAGTTTGCAATTGTCTATGGCTTTAGAGTCTGCTTATCATCATGGCATGTTTGCTCGTTTGCATTATCTATTCCAAAAATAACACAATTTTGTAGTTATGTTACGTTCATTAGGGGTGGAGTTTTTAGCATTAAATGTATTGATTTTCGAAGAATTGTCACTAAGCTTTTGTATGTAGCGATTTTCAGCACTAGAAATATTGAGTTTCAAGTATTGTCATTAGTCATTTTGATTTTCGAAAATCAGATCATTCGATTAAGAGTGCACTGGGACATGTATCTTTACGAATTTCGTACATTAGACATTTTGATATTCGATGTTTTTTGTTAGGGATTTCGTACTTATGAAATTTCATTTTCGATATTATGCTACGGACCCAACTTGATTTATCTACTTAGTCCTAAACCATATTTAAATACAAATACGATTCTGTACATGGGTGTTATTCTCTTAAAAACGGCGTTCGGTCGGTCGAACGACTGAACGAGTGAACGCGGCGCAGCTTATATAAACCGGCGAGTTTAAGTAGTCCCGTCAGAGCGTACAAAACACATTTTAGCGCGTGAATTCTCAATTAGGTAGCCTTATACGTTCGATCTTATCGACAGAAGCCCTGCTGCCTAATTGAGAATGCACGCGCTAAAATGTGTTTTTGTGCGCTCAGAGCCTCTGACGGCCCAGCACGCCTAGCACATGTTGTCCGCGACTTGTTTGTCGTTCGGATCTCCCTAACCTGCCGATCTTAAGCGTCGACCGTTCATGTCAATTCCATAATTTATTTCTAATTTCGAAAATTGCTAACGATATCGCTATGCATCTTGGTTAGGCTCCTAGAACAACTGGAAAAATTTGTTTATCGATCGATAATTCCGCTCTACCAAGTTTTTGGGTAACATAAGAGATACACAGGGGACCAGTGATAAAATACGAGTTTGACTAACTATATCTACATCTATGACTTAACGTTCGCAGTATTTCTACAAAGTTTGCCCTAACGACAACCGAGCCCCATAACCTTCGTTAGAGTAAGCAGGAATGCACTGACACTGAGTCATCAAGACAATCTATTCTTTTTCGGAGGAAAATGTTCCACAAGTTTTTCCAACTGGCAATGTCAAGAGACGATAATGGCGTAGAGCGAAATGGAATATTTTTTTTTGGAAACCTTCGGTCCGTTCGAATAGTCATTCCGCAATTGAGTTCCAAATTGACTAGACTTTGCAGGAGCTCAAAAAACAAAGTTAATATACACACATCAAAAATGCTCAGTGCTAAAAACATTGGAAAATAATGCCAAATAACATTCATAAACTCATGCCTTCATTCCCAGAGTGGGGTAGGCAGAGCTTCAGAATGACCAACAACTCAAAAAATTTGTTGATAATTCTGTAACCACATTTTGCACAATTAGGCTAAGATGTTTACCAGTGTATTAGTGACAGGGTGCAAGCTCATCGCCTAGCAGTACTTCAAGCCTTTATTCCCTTAGTCGCCTCTTACGACATCCACGGGGAGAGATGGAGTGGCACTGTTCTAACCCGGCAACCACACAGGACAAGGCCAAATAACAAATATTAGAATATTTTTGATGCCTAGACATTTTTGATGTGTTGTTGAAATGTCGCATTTTCGCACTTATCAAATACTTACTGCATACAACATTATGCTGACGTTCATTGCTTTGTTAGCTTTATAAAAGACGTGTATTATATTTTATTTACAGCGCAAGAAACGGAAGAAAAAATTCTTACTTATTTAACTAATTATAATTAAATAATTACTCACCCTGTTTATCTTAGACATAAGAAATCACTACTGTGTTCAATACTGAATTGTAGTTCAAATGATTGACAAACAAATACACTTCAAACACACTTTAAAATATTTGTGTTGCCGTAATTTTTGAATCTTTATCAATATGTGATGTAGGTAGAGTCAACACCATTAAAAACGCATGTTACCAGAATGTTTGTAGCTATTGTTGTAACATATTTTGTTGTTCAACTGTTCGTCGTGAAGAGGACACTAAAGGGTTATAGTTAAAAATATTTGTTTGTTGATACGCAGCGGCTTTTGATCAATGATATTAAAATGCAAATGCCTGATATTACGTAAACATTTTAATTTACTAAACACATAAGGTTCTTTAAGAAGGTCGATGAGTAAAGCGGTACTTTTCCATGATGTTTAGTAAAACCAGTTATCTGCATATGTACTACGAGTACAAAATAGACCTGGGGGGTTATTATGACATAGCTATGCTAAATTCCTATGTCTGCTGATTTCCATCCGAACCCATAGTGACAATTAATTGTGTGCGCCAGACCACGTCAGACCGATTGTTAATACACTGTGCTTTAGTATTGCGCTTGACTGTACCTACTATAAATAGATAACGATAGTTTTAACGCATGTTGTGAAATTGGGAGTTAGTTGGATAAGACAGTATCTGATGTCCATGGTGTAAGATTAACTAGATAAAATTAGAGAATAGGTCCCGTATTAGGGTGCCTTTCCACCACAGATGTGCTCTGGCTATGCTGCGAGGATGTGAAAGCTAAGCTACGCTACGAAACTATGTGACCGTTTCCACTAATGCTAAGCTACGAGTATGTAGCCGTTCGAGGAAGATGCGCTATGAAGATGCGCAGCCGCGAGGCAGCTGTGCGAGGAAGATGCGCAGCTTCACCTTGCTACACCACTCGCGACCATCCATAGCACGTATCCATAACACGCATGCATAGCACGCATCCAGAGCACGCATCCACAGCACGCATCCAGAGCACGAATCCACAGCACGCATCTTTCCATATAAAAAACATAGCTTAGTTGAACCCGTTTCCACCAGTGCTATGCTATGTGGACCAATGAATATGATTGGTGGATATCAAACACATATCCATAGCAACGTAGCGTAGCACATATCTGGTGGAAAGGCACCCTTATCGTCGCCTTGATCGAAGTGGATGAAGCATCCGTCACTTTCGCAATCACTCTGGTCAGAAAGGGCCAGAATTTTATCCATACCATAATATTCCACATATCCATAATAGGCCCGCTGGTCGATATGGACTTATTTGTATCTAAACACGCATAATGTTAGTGCTAGTATTTCAACTAAGCCCATTAAGTTTAGTGGTGGTACGAACGTGCAGGCAGTGCGGGTTCGGTTCAGAGGGCCCTGCCAAAACGCATTACGCCAACTAGCGTTTCTATTCGTTTCGTTTTTAAATCCATCGCGTCACTGGAAGATGACGTGATATGAAAAGTCACGTGATCTGGCAGTGACGCGATTGGTTTAAAAACTAAACGAATAGAAACGCCAGTTAGCGCAATGCATCTTGGCAGCAGGCCCCTCAGTACTGAGTTGTGTTTTGCCCTGGTAAGCAAAATGTCTCAGTTTTAAAATGACTAAGTAAGCAAAATGACTTGTTTGTATAATGACATGGCTTAGTTTTATAAAGACTTACTTAGCAAAACGTCGAAGTCGTTAAATGTACAACTAGGCAGAACGACCAAATTGTATAAGGTATGGGTTGTACAATGACTGTGTTAGCAAAAGGTCTAAGTCGTATAACGTCGTGGTTTCAAAATGTCCTTATCAAATCAAATCAGATCAAATCAAATCAAATCAAGTCAAATCGTTTATTTATTAAAAAACAGGTTCCATTACAAGACATATCTGTCAGACTTCTTACTCGTATAGATGAAAACACTGACTTATAGATGAAATGACGTAATTGCAAAACTACTAGGTTGAACGAAGATTTTATGATGCTTTAAACGTATCGTATCTTCCATGTATTTAAGACAATATTCAACTGAAAAGGGGTCTCACTTGTCAATACCGAATTGTCAATGTAAGAGTCTAGTAATTGCCTTTGAAGTACCATGCTGAGCCTCTATTCTAGGCGGTAAAAACGATACCGTAGTTTGCCTGTTATGGTATTGTTATGACGTCAGCCAGTTGACCATTCGATAACAGATCAAATACGATATTGTTTTTAACGTCTTGAATAGAGCCGCTGGTCATATTAAAATGATATAAGTATTGACATTCTAGAATCTAGACGAATTTCTACATAGCCCTGTTTTATAATTAACATTTTGACTTTTGCTTATTAAGTACCGATTTCACCATACGATGTTCAATTTAATCAGTGTTAATCGACTGTTAGTTCATACATTTTGACAGCTGTTAACGCTCTAATCGTCCGTTAAGTGGTTAACATCGTATGGTGAAATTGGTACTAAGTCGTATAATATGACATTAAGACGTTTTACAACCAAGCCCTTTCGCTTACTTTGGAATATTCCAATGCGGGTTTTTGCACATCAAGACATCTTTATATCTAGACAATATACACCTAAGACGTTTTGGTTACCAAGATAAAATGTAACTAAGTCCTCCTGAACCGAACCGGGATGTACCTACATACAATATAACGAAAAAGCAACTTTCCTAATTTAAATGCAAAGTGTGTGCATCTCTCCAACTTCAACGTCTAACTAAATGTAGTATGTACAGTCAACAGCATAAATAAGTGATCATTTATGTACCTTGTCACTTTAACGTCGTGTTTGAAATGTCATACAAAATTGTGAAACGATTGAAAGCGACAAGGTACATAAATGATCACTTATTTATTTATTTATTTAACTCTCACGGACTGTAGGTTCTAGTAGTAGATACTAGAATTTCCGTAGTATAGTTTTAGCAAGAAGGTATAAGGGTAAGGACCAAAAAGTTGGGCACGCTAACTCAATTAAATTTTCTATAAAAAAAATCCGTTATGACAGGAAAATTAGCCATACAACTGTAAGGACAGTTTTTGTCGCACAACGGAACTTTTTTCGACTTCGTTGTTCGTGGTCCTCACCCATGAACTGTACTGTTTGTAATCCACGACATCCCGCACCACTCCTACATTTTACGCATATTGAGGCGACCATGCAACGTCAATGTGAGAAACGGGGGCCTTCATAGATTGTAAACACTACTATGGTGCTGATAGACTTGAACATATTCGCTAGAACGTTCGTTGAAATTCTCAAGTCTATCGGCAGTGATTGTGTTTTTTTAAGGTAGCTGGAAAATCGGGGATTACAAAATATCCGTCCGAACTGCGTGAAACTAATTTGGAGCGTACAAAATAGTCGAGCCACAGATTTATAAAAATACGCCTAAAAAAACAACCAAATGAATAGGCGATTAACATGTCACGCACGAAAAATTAGCTCATAGGCAAAGACACGCGTTGTTATTACAACTGTTATCAGTCATATTTTTAGTAGGCGCTATACAGTTTGTTTCTACATTATAAAGAAGAGTAAACAACTCGTATTTCAGTTAGGTGAACAAATACTTTAAAATAGTATTATAGGGGGCCGGTACAGACGGACTGCATTTGAACTGCAACCCAGCTGTAAAATGGCAGTTCGAGGGCAGTTCTGATGCAGTTTCGATGCAGTTACATCAACTGCATCAGAACTGCCCTCGGACTGCCATTTTGCAGCTGGGTTGCAGTTCAAATGCAGTCCGTCTGTACCGGCCCTAAGGGCACGAGGCAGATAAGACAAACTAGAAAGGTTTGTTGAATAGAAAGTGATTTTTATATCTAACTAGCGTTTACGCACGACTCCGTTCGTGGAGAAGTCATTTATTACTATTCCCTCGGCAGCTGTCCTATTTTCCGGGATAAACAGTAGCCAATGTGCTATTTCGGACAAAGCAATCCAGGGTTAATCAATCTCTGTACCAATTTTTTTTGTTGTATTCTGTTTGTTTTTCATCCAGATCCGTTCAGCCGTTCTGGCGTGATTCAGTAAAAAACATCCAAACTTTCCCATATATAATATTAGTAAGAATTTTTGCCAAACAACAGAAAATAGCAAGAAAAAAGTTGGAAAGTTTTTGCCTTATACGCTCGTATTTGTGTTGAAGCCGTTTATCCTCCGTCTTTCCCCCGGGAACTGTCCATATTTCCGGGATTCAAGCTATGTTTACACCAAATTTCATCGAAATAGGTTTTAAAAATAAAATAAAAACTAGCACAAACGTTGACTCACACTCACTGGACTCGACCACTGGTTCCAAGTTGTTCAGCATACTTTAGAGCCAGATACGTGACGACATCTCTGGTGAAATTCTAAAAGAAGTCAATCACCACAGAATTAGTGGCGGTCTACAAATAGTTTTTAGGAAGCCCTTTTTTTAGTAAGAAAATGCCGAAATATTACATAAATAACATGCCTAAAATTTTGTCTCCTGTAAGATAAATTGTGGAGTTATGTTCTCCTGTAAGATATATGTGCGTTTAGTCAAACGTAGAGTCGGGCAAGTGAGTGATCTTCTGCGCGACGGAAACCGATTGAGTTACATAAAAATGCGATTCGGTTTTGATAACATTAGGGAATCCCTAAGACATTCGTCGCCGTGTAGGTTTATTGTTCTATTTAGTTAGAGTAAGACGTGTGTTTGTCAAGTTGCGGGTGGTGACAATTCTTATCAATGCCAAACATAGCCAAAATAATTTTCCAGGCGCACCGGCCGTTCTTCTATCAACGGCACTATGTTAAGAACTGGTAAACACATCATATTTCACTAAGTTAATTACATACTTGTAACTGTAATTAGGCCGAGAGGTATATGTAAGTTCGTACACAAGCATCACTCCGAATTTCTTATGTAATTTATGTGAAGTTTATAAATTTACTCTCAGTCGGTTGGTTGCTTTGCTCTTTTCTATTTGGCAATTTCCCCCCATCATGTACCTACTTATTGGTTTCGCATTCAACAGATACCTGGATTTTATTTTATTTGATGTGACCAACAGCTTCTTGACCCCAGACGTTGGGGACCACATTCATACTGTTTTATACCTTGATAAAGCAGTTCCAATGTAGAAGCAAGTTTTTTTCGACATTTCGCATTCTCCGTGGCAATGTGCTTCGATGTCATTCGCACGAACTGGCGTCCGCGGCAAACACAGCGTCATCCCAACTGCTGTCGTATTCTTTAACGGTTTATTTACTACTACCCGCTATTCCTGTAGACTACAGTTTTTTTTCACTGTTGTGTTCTGGTGAGGAGGATGAGAGAACCTGTAAAATAGCGTAGTTTAGACCCATGTTAGTTTCAAGCATTTTCAATTATGAGGTAGGACACTGTTCTAAGAGAAAGCCTTTAAAAACACTCTCTGTGTGTAATTGTGGGGACAAAACAGTCGGTGAAATGATAAGAATAGAGACATTCTATGATAGTCGTCAGGGTCAGGTGTTTCGAGTTCTTTTACCTTCTTCACACCCTACATCATCCTCTGAGAGTTCACAATTGTGATGTATTCTTAATATTCTCTTGGCGTACTCTTTGTAGCGATAGAGAATAAAACCAACTCCAGTGCGTACTGTTTTGCCCGTTATCTTGTTTATTTGAAGCCGCAAGCCTGGGCCAAT
Organism: Acleris literana; assembly: GCA_946894065.1. Classification (NCBI taxonomy): domain Eukaryota; kingdom Metazoa; phylum Arthropoda; class Insecta; order Lepidoptera; family Tortricidae; genus Acleris; species Acleris literana. Next base: position 8,647,391 of record OX335669.1, on the reverse strand, counting down.
AAAGTCGCTACTACAAATATGCCGACAGCTTAGACAGTATCTCCAGCCCCCCAGCAGACAAGCCTAACGCAAATATGATAAATAGCAAATACGCGAATGTGGTTGACATTTTCTAGAAAAACCGATGGAATATTTTGTGATGGGCCTTTCTGGCCGTTAATGTACATTTTTATTGACTAATTAACCAAAGCCTCACTTGTATAGCCTGTATATTGGATAGTATTCCCTGAAACAGCACTTTGTAACCAGCTTCACCTGTACATAACGCCCGTATAACAGACGGCTTTCCTAGAGCTATCTTATCACCTTTTTACCGCAGATACATCTGTAACGCCTATATAACGGGCGTGTTCCATAGAGCTGTCCTTGTCACCTTTCTAACACAGCTACCACTTTAACTGTACCGCCTGTATAATGGTCGTGTTCCCGTAACGCATGTAATTAGAGCAGCCCTTGTCACCTATTAGTTACCTCACCGCTTACAATTGTTTTGTTCCCTAGCTGTAAACACCTACGCACAATCGCACATACTTACACTAGTTCTAAATACATAGGTATATCTAGCCATAGAGTAGGAGTTCCTTAGGACCTTTCGTATTTTATAACCTGGAAAAACATATCATTGTTGCCGCAAAATAATTTATTTTGTTCTTGTTTTTAACCCAATATTTTCAAACCTCCGTTTTTTCAGTTTTTCCACTGAGATCGTACAAACCGCACGGATGTGAAGTGAACTTTAAACGATACATGACCAAGATTCTATATTGATAATATATTGAACGCTATTACTGTACGTAAAAGTTATTATTTTGCCAGAGAAATCTCTGGAGCAAAACAAAATGCTAGCATAAAGACCGCTTGTTGCCACTGACTAGAGATTGATACGGTTAACGTATTCTAGAAAGAACATAATAATTAGTACGCCAACAACGAGTGTCTGATCACAGGTCACCTTCTGACTGACTGAGGTCAGGTTAGGTTACAAATAAATCTTGTGAGGAAGCGATTACAAAAATCAATCGATTAAGTGCGCATTCGTAATTGTTAATTGGTATGTGATTAAGTATCGGTAAGAACTCGTGATAGAAGGAAATAACTATTCGTCAACTTAATTGACAACATTTCAAAATAAAAAGCAATTGTTTTTTCGCGTTTATAATAGCTGGAAAAAATTAGCTGGACGGAAAAGAAAACCAACGAAGAAGTTTTGAAGATGGTGAACGAGAAAAGACATATTTTAAAAACTATAGAATGTAGAAGAGGAAAGATGATGGGCCACTTGATGCGGCACGATAGTTTCTTTTTGAACATTTTGGAGGGTAAAGTCGAAGGAAAAAGAGGAAGAGGAAGACCTAGGCTCACATACTTTAACCAAATAAGACGGAAGGCGAATGTCGTGTCGTATCAGGAGGTGAAAAGGCTGGCACAGGATAGAGAAAAGTGGCAATTACTCCACCGACAAGAGCCTGGCTCTTAAATTTAATGATGATGATAATAGCTGGTTAAAAATAAGACTACCCGTGTTTCTCGGTTTTTCTTTATTTAACTTAAATTCGTCGTTAATAATTTACTAAAGAAATAGTCATTAAAAGGACCGTATATACGAAGTTAGGAATATTGATGTCGTGATCTTAGCATGATATAAAATAAAAAAAAGTAACTTTAAACAGAAACAGAACTGACTATCATGTCATGTCACTTGTCAACAATAACAACTGTAACAACATAAATTCGTCGACTTTGGGCAGATTGTGGCTATCCACTTTTACAAATCCGTTAGTCACTTTCATTTTAAATAGCGTATATCAAAACAATAGTATTACGAGAATCGAAAGCGAGTCGTTAGAATCAAGTAATCCGTCAGACAGATAAAAAAATGATATGACAGTTGTATATTTTTTTCAATTCCTATGGTAATAAATGGACTAAGAGCACTATAAGTGTATTCCTTACATTCACAATCCAACTTTTTTTTACTGTTTTTCCTAAATATAAAAAAAACTACTGCATAAAAAAAATCCAGAAATATTTTTACTGTAATTAGCATTGTAAAATCTACAAACGGTATTTTAATTTACTACCTTAGCACATATGATATTTAATATAAAAAAATTAACACGAGTTTCCCAATACGTAATGAATACCTACTAATGACTACGAATACTATATATACTTCCTAATGATTTGGAGATTTGAGAGATATGGTGCTTCATGTGATTACGTGGGCGTTTATTATATGAAAATATATCATTAGGTACCTACAACAGTTAAAGTCATAAACAGACATAGGAATCCACTACATGTCAATTTGATGACAGGTAGGGAGTTCCTATATCGATAAACTCAATAAATTATCGATGCTTGTTTTATATACTAGTGATCACTCCAAGTTTTACGTGTAAAAACATTTTTTTATTAAAAGTGTAAGTATTAAACAAAATAATAACGTAATTCCGTTCTTCATTTTTCAAAACGATTTTGAAACTTTACTCATCATTGTTTATTACTGTCCCATCTACTATTGTTAAAATAAACTATCAGAATTTGTTCCAAATTTTCGGGCGTTAAACGTCTCCGTCTTGGCTGATAAATCCATTACATACATACATAATCTCACGCCTTCGTTCCCAGAGTGGGGTAGGCAGAGCTACAGAATTACAAACATCTCTAAAAACTTGTTGATAATTCTATAACCACAATTTGCACAATTAGGCTAAGATGTTTACCAGCGTATTAGTGACAGGTTGCAAGCCCATCGCCTAACAGTACTACAAGCCTTTATTCCCTTAGTCGTCTCTTACGACATCCACGGGAAGACATGGAGTGGCACTATTCTAACTCGGCAACCACACGAGGCAAATTCTTTCATCCATCCATTTCAGGTGGCTAAATGACTTTTCAATTTCTGTGGAGGTAATAGGGCATAACATTTTTTTTTAAATATGCTGTGTGACACTGTCTTCAGAACAATACTTACAAAAAATACTTACAAATGCTGGAGGCGATCACTAGTATATGGAAAAAGCACCGATAATTGATTTTATCGATATAGGAACTCCCTATCTGTCATAAAATTTTGCCCCTTTAATTCCTATGTCTGGTCATAAATAAATGATCACTTGTGTGTGGGAGATTTTCAAACGAGAAAAAAGGGTCCTTTCAAAAAAATAATCACTTATCTTGATTTTAACATTTTTCATTATTGATCCCGTAACTTCGTAACCGACCGTCCGTCAATTCGTCCTTACTTTTAAGAGCTGCATCTTTGAACCGTAATTGATAGCGGGTTATTTTTTTCAGAAGCTGATTTTATTTTTACTACGTTGAATTTTCTAAAAAAAAGTGAAATAATAAAGGGGGACACATCAAACATTTTTTTCAATGCATTTTCATTTTGGTTGTATCGTAAAAACGGTAAAACATACAAGCGTCAAATTTGGTATGACCATGTTACATACGAGTACAAACCCTGAAGAAAAACAACAAATACGAGTAAGTATGTACTAAAAACTTGTCAAGAGAGCTCGCGCCGATTCGATTCGAATTCGAATTCTAACGCAATATAATAATAACTATTTACAGAGCGACGGTACGGAACTCTCGGTGCGCGAGTCCTACTCGCACTTGACCGGTTTTTTTACCTAGATAATGGTCATAAATCAATTTAATTAATGCTGGAAGAGCGTCGATGGCCTAGCGACTTAGGATATCGACTCGTGAATCGTGATCGTAAGTTTTTCTAACTTAAGTACCTTTCTACTTGGTAGTGACCATGCCTACGAAGTTAGCGGTCCTGAGTTCGAATCCAGGTAAGGGTAGATATTTGTGTGATGAGCGCGAACATTTGTTCCTGAGTCAAGTATTTATTATTAATCTTCTTCTATTATATAAAATGCTAAACTGATTGTTGATATATCAACGCACAGCTCAAACCGGTGGAACTAGAGACTTGAAATTTTGCACAAAGATACCGTATATAGTGTAGAGATCCACTAAGGAAGGATTTTTGGAAATTCCACCCCTAAGGTGGTAAAATAGGGGACAAACCTTTGTATGAAAGTCCGTCAGTTTTGAAGTTAGACGCTTCATATTTTGCGTTTAGGTTGGCGATTGAATTTTAACTTATACGTTTCTCAGCGTTTTTGATAATTTCAACCCCGAAGGGATGAAAAGGGGTAAAACTGATTGTCGATATAACAATGCTCAGCCCAAACCGCTGGACTTAGAGACTTGAAATTTTGCACATAGATACCTTAAAGATCCACTAAGGAAGGATTTTTGGAAATTCTACCATTCCAAGGGGATGAAAATTTGTATGAAAGTCCGTCAGTTTTAGTTTAAGTTAGACTATTCAAATGTGGTGTTTAGGTTGAAAATTGAAAATTAATTTATACGTGTCTCAGCGTTTTTGATAAATTCATCCCTGAAGGGAAGGAAAGGGGTAAAACTGACTGCCTGATCGATCAACGCACAGCCTAAACAGCTGAACCTACGGACTTGAAATTTGAAGGGAATATTCCTTGGGTACCCTAGGGGTGCCTAAGAAAGGATTTTTGGAAATTCATCTCCTAAAGGGTTAAAATAGGGGGTAGAAATTTGTATGAGAGATTAGTTATTTTTAAAATAATCAATTTAGAAATTGGTATTTAGGCTACTGTTTATAAATAAAAAATACTACTTTCAGCGATTTAGAAAAAACTACCCCTAAGGGGGGTAAAAGGGATTTCTAGTTTTTTCCTCCTTCACGCTGCAATGGCGCTGGATGGATTTGGATGAAATTTAGAATGGAGACAGCTTATACCCTGGATTAACACATAGGAAAATCCCATCCCGGAGAATTTATAAGTTCCCGGAGGAATAACGACAATAATATTGTCGTAGTTCTTTTGAAAAAGTCATCATGGGTGTCATTTTCTTAGGTTGCATTGACGCAGATTTCGAAAATGATATCAAATTTGGAATTCAAAATGGCCGCCAGAAAATTATTGAAAAAGTCGTCATTGGTATCATTTTCTTACATTTTGGGGACGCAGCTTATGAAAATTATGTCAAATTTAGAATTGAAGATGGCGGCCATGATCTTTTTAAAAAGTCGACGTAATTGTCATTTTCTTAAATTTTTTGGACGCAGATTTTGAAAATGATGTGAAAGTATAGGTAGAAATTAAAAATGGCGGCCATAATGTTTTTTAAACGTTGCCATGGGTAAAATTTTCTTAGTTTTTGAGGACGCAGATATTGAAAATGACATCATATTTAGATAAATAATTACTTATATAGAATAATAAGATTAGTAATTATTTGACAAAATTGTGAAATTGATTTATTAATTTTTTCTATGGGTCTGCCCCCAGTGTGAGAACATGGGATAGGCTTTGTATATTCAGTTTTGTTAGTCTATATCAAAAGGAGCGGTGTTAGATTGACGTTGACAAAGTTGACATAATATCCAGATTTTAACTTTTTTTTTCGCCGTTTACAATACTTATTATTCGGCTATTATTTAATATTAGGGCGGTTATTATGATCACTTAAATAACGACAGTCATTTTATTTTTTGGCTGAAATTGGTCGGTTATTTAATTCTAAAATGTCAGATCAAACAATACTCAATGAGTAAAAAATCTATACATCGATAGGTACCTACATATAATATTGCTGTAGAAAGAAAATCCATACTAATATTTATAAATGTGAAAGTTATTCTGTCTGTCGTCGCTTTCACGGATTAACTACGGAACCGGATTAGATTAAAGGGCATTGGGTAAATTTGTTTGAAGAATATTGTTAGAGGACCTCTAAATACACATAGATAGGTATATATATAATTTATGGCGTGGCGAAAATGTATGAATTTTACAAATGACAACACTTTTATCCAAACGCCTTTATACTTAATATTATCTCGAAAATAACCCCTAGGGGTAATGGTAGTTTGTATGAGAATGCGGTCATTTATAATGATTTATGTAATATTGAACTATGATGGATATTTTAAGAGCAACCAAACTATAATGGGCAGGATGGTGCTTTGAGACGGCGAATTTAGACAGATTCTCATCTACCGGTGATAACTAGGGGCACACCAGCGGATAAAATAAATGCATTTCGGCATCTACGATATAAAAAAATATATCTCACTACAAATATGCCAGGAACTACGAGTACACCTAGTACACAATGGTACACAGTCGGGGCAATAAGTATATGCGGCAGCTCTACTAAAAATTGGCGAAGATCGTATGACGAGAGATAGTAACGATTTGAATACATTAAACCGCGAATTCTGTAATATTGTACAAAAAACAGATGATCTAGAAAATAACGTGTACCCCGATCTAAAAAACAATATAAAGAATAGAGAATGTTTGGGCGAGAGGGCAATATTAGCACTGACAAACGAAATTCTCGGGCGGATAAATAAAAAAATATGTCTCATGTAGAAGGCGATGTTGTGGAGTATCTCTTGGTAGAAAATGTCATAGACACAGAGCAAGTCACGTCCTACCCTTAGAGTTCCTGAACTCTTTGGAGGTATCGGGAGTGGCCTCCCGTAAGTTCATGGTTAAAGTTGGTGTCCCGGTAAATTTCGAGCTCAATATTACATGTGTTTGAAAGATCATTCTGGCCAGGGAGGACGTCAAACTTTAGAATTACTTAAAACTATTAATTTACTTAACTGCGATAAACGAGTTCTACGCGGACGAAGTCGCGGGCAAAAGCCAGTTATTATATATATACCAACAAAGACAACAAGGAAAAAATATAAATATACAAAATGGTACAGAATTCTACACGTGGGAAGTTTGAAAACTTAGAACCTGATTTGCTAAAGTATCGATTGAGGAAACACTAATGACCTTACAAGACAAATAACCCAATAAAAATAAAACTTACAAATATTTTTCCTTATCTAAGATTAGTCTAACCACAGAACACATAATCACTCACTGCATAGTAGGTATTTATATATAATACAAAGTCCTCCACCGCGTCTGTATGTATGTATGTTCGTGATGATCTCACTACTGAACGGATTTCAATACTTTTGACCTGCAGTGGCCCGTTTCACGAAACTACAAGTTACAAATTACAAGCGGAACTCACTTTCTAGCAAAAGGAGTTAGAAAGATTGCACCTTGTAATTTGTAACTTGTTGCTTTGTAAAACGAGCCTCTGGGGCCTGTTTTATAAAGCTACAAATTACAATTTACGGGTTACAAGTTTCCATTTGACACAACCTCGACCAATGACGACCAGTTATTTGAGCAGTGTTGCCAGTTTAGACCTGTAAAATTGTAACTTGTAGCTTTATAAAACGTGCCCCAGCTAGATCATTCTGGGGTCCTAGTGAAAAAGGGTGTAAGTCTCCTGAAAATCAAGTGAAAAAGTGTTTAAGTCTAGTATACTCAGTCTATGTATAGACCCTTTTTGATCACTTATTTATGCTGTTTACTGTACACTCAAAAAATGTGAGCAAACCAAGAGTATTTTTTCTTAGTTGACAAAAAATCAATACAATAACTATGATATTAGTTATATCAACCAAAGCGGAAAGTATCAAGAGCCAGTTCTTTAGTGATTCAATAACATCTTAGTTGATGAATCTAACGTCTTGTCAGGCACGTATAGAATCAAGGTGCTTATGCACAACAATCAGAATCTTGTTAGAAGCGTCCAATTTTTTTTCCACTTTTCTCTGCCAATATTTCATTCAGAGGGCCTTGCCAAGATGCGTTGCGCTAACTAGCGTTTCTATTTGTTTCGTTTTTAAACCAATCGCATCACTGGTAGATCACGTGACTTTTCGTATCACGTCATCTACTAGTGACGCGATTGGTTTAAAAACGAATCGAATAGAAACGCTAGTTAGCGTAATGCATCTTGGCAGGGCCCTCTGATTCGTTCAGCCGTTTTGGCGTGATTGAGTACCGAACATCCACAATACGTTCATAACATAACATTAGTAAGATAATAAGATAAATTATAGTTTATATTACAGAAAACTCACATAACTCAAAGCGAATCGAGGACGACGGGTCGCTATAGTCTACACCAATATTATAAAGAGAGAAGATTTGTATTTTTGTATGTTTGTAACGAATAAACTCAAAAACTACTGGACCGATTTCAAAAATTCTTTCTCCGTTACAATGATACAATATCCTTCAGTAACATACGTTATGTTTTATTTTTCTGCGCAGACGTAGTCGCGAGCAACAGCTAGTAGCAAATATTTTGTTCCGCTTGACTTCCTGTCTGCAGAAAATTAGGTATCTTTATCTTCTCTACATAGTATAAAATGAAGTCGCTTTCGCTGTCGTTCGCCTAGATCTTTAAAACTACTCAACGGATTTTAATGCAGTTTTCAGCAATAGATAGAGTGATTCAAGAGGAAGGTTTATATGTATAATAAATTCTGTTTTATGGACGGGTGTTACAGAGAACTCACATAAACCGAAGCGAAGTGAGGGCTGTCGCTAGTGCTTTATAAAAACAAGTACAACAAACCGTCAACGGAACCCTGCCATCATAAAATTTCAGTTTACTCAAGCTCATGTTTTTCGATATATATACATAGTATAAGTAGTGAATATAATGCACGAAAACTTATACAAATAAATAAATAATAACCTTACCTTTAGGTATCGCGATTCCGATGACCACGAGTTCCGCGAAACTGCGTAGGTATTGGTTAGTATACGAATGACATGCTTGATCATCCATCATGGATATAGTCTCTTCTCCAAAACAATTAATTACTTCAGACGATACATGTATTGGCACATGACCCTTCCTGGGCCTCTATTACACGGTAAAAACAATATCGTGTTTGACCTCTTATCATATTGTCAACGTTTTGATAGCTCTTATTTACTTGACAGTAATGGCGGCCGAGTTAATAGTACATTATTGCCTAGGCATGGAAGTAGGCAATTGCGGGCCGAGTATTGGTTTAAATGGACGAGCTTGCGAGTGAGTGAGAGTGCGACACACACACACACAAAGCATTGAAATTTATACCTTATTTCGATTGAAATAGCATTAAATATACATTGATAAATTTAATATCCTCTGCCGTCAAGTCCGCCGGTTTGCGCAGGCCATTATAACGTTCCTGACCGTACCGTACCGAGGATTACGAGCCTACTGTATAAGTTTTTATTTTTTGCTTGTTACCAATTACACTCGTATTTTAGCCTAGAAATAATAGATTAATATATAAATCTTCCTCTGGAATCACTCTATCTATTGATGAAAACAGCATTAAAATCCGCTGCGTAGTTTCAAAGATCTAAACGTACATACAGCTAAAGACAGACGGCGGGAAGCGACTTCGTTTTATACTATGTATTGATTTATTATTTATTAATTTAATTATATCTATTTACAGAGTACAATCTGACAGAAAAAAACCTCACCTTACACTGCCAACCTACCAAACCATTACCCTGAAAAATAACACGTTGGTAATAAAAATAAACCTTTAAAGTCCCTGCGTTAATGATTTTATGCAACTCTTTAACGGTCAGAGGATGCTTCAATAGATACTATAAGGTTAATGGACAGAAAGTGACACAGTAATTGGATCAAATGATATTAATTTGCAAACAACTTGTTACGTGTAAATTGAATGCTTGTAGCCTTGGGATGTGATTCTCTTAAGCGATCACTTTTAACTCAACGCAGCTAATATTACCCGGCAAATTTAAGTAGTCCCGTCAGAGCGTACAAAACAGGCAGGTTTATACGACGTAACCTCACGTTATTCAATTTTTTTGTGAACAACTTGTCTAGTGAACGGTGAAGTGTCTTCAAGATTAGGTACATGTCATTAAGCCCGATTTACATTGATCAAAGACAGTGGACAGTACAGTAGTGTAAACCGATCCGACAGTGCCTTTCCAGTGGATCCGCATAGAACCGTTTTCTATTTTTCCACTCCACTGTTCTTGGCACTGTACTTGCCACTGATGCGTGAGGATGCCAGGCCTAGAGAAGATGCATAACGCTAACGTGCGATTTTCAAAAACTGACAAATTTAAGTACGTCAATTCTATGCACTATGTCACTTTTTGGAAATTCCTAACATCAGCCTCCTGCGCGACGGGTATAGTCTAAAGAAAAACATCGGCTGCATAGGCATCCTCCAAGGATGACGATAATGACCGGACCTTGAACTATATTCAGCGGATTTTCTCGACATTTTCCGAACCTTCAGTCCACTTACATAGTTTGCATATCTACGGGTATAGGCAAATAAATGGGTTACCTTTGTTTCGGCGAAATATGTTTGCTAAATGTAAAGGTCTCCCACCCGTTTCACTTGCCAACCCGCTTTGTTTTCTGTAACCGTAAATATTTCAGGATTTTATAAAAACTAACCTAACCGAACGTATAGGGTTCTACACGATGGTACTGAAATAAATCCTGAAGTACTTAAAGTTACAGGAAAAAACTTGTGTTGGCAAATGAAAAAGTTGGGAAACGATACATTTGGCAAACATATTTCGACCAAACGGCAGTCCCCAAATAAATACTACTAGTACTTTCTTGAAATTATTTTAATTAGGAATTAAATAGGTACCTGCTAAGTAATTTATAATGACTTTATAAACGATTCCGATTGAAGATGCAATTTATCCTCGAGTATTAACATAATAATAATGCTCGTGTGGGTTTTCCGACACATACGTAACTGTAGAAATGATATGATAATATATTTTTAGTTCTCCGGCAAAGAGAGACTACAAATAAGCGTAACGACTAAACAAATATCATAATTCATTACGATTTTCGCTACCACCCATGACGATCTGAATTCACTTTCCACTTGGGTCTACTTAATACATGCCAAAATCTCTAATGTTTTTTAAGCTAGAGTAAAAATAATACGACATGTGTTAAATTAACAATAGCGAAGAAAATATTAAAATCTGTGCACCTATTAAAAAAATACCCTGTATATTTGTTTGCTACCAATGTAAATCTTAACATCTTTATATACAAAAATATATATTCATATAATAAAAATAAACAAATTAAATTAAATTCGTGAGTAAATAATTAGTTCGTGAATAATGTATGAGACAAATTTCTACTTTTTTTTACAACCTCACCTGTAAGAATGTTACTAATAAAATTTCATTTTCAATCCCTTCACTCGTACGTTATTATTACAAACCAACCATATAAAAATGGTACGGAATCTTCGTACGCAAGTCCGACTCGCACATAGCCGGTTCTTCTATCCCACAGTGATCACTTGCATACATGAGTTGTTGACAATAAATTAATTTAGGCCTTGTTAGAATTTATTGTTTTTGATTATTTTGTCAAAATGTATGTCAAAAATAAGCTTTTTATTTAAAAATCATCCGATATAACATACCCTCATTAGAATCAAGGTCGGTTTATATTCAATGTTTATATTTGCTATTTATAATGTTACTTTAAGTACATCGCTAAACTCTATCATTTTAAGTTCTTTGGCGACCTTTTGCTGAGACTCATCTATCGCCAAATTTTTTGTACCTTTTTAACTAAATACGAGTAATAACAAAACCAGTTTAGATTTGGATAAGGAAAGAATATCCCAATTTTGTATGTTAGGTTTCTTTCTTTTGGCACCTTTTATTCAAGATAACTATTTATTTAGAGAGATAAAGTTATGGAATGCCAGATTATACATTTCACAGTTCAGGTTTAGAGGTCAGGAATCAGACTCCTCCTACGAACGGATTGGTAAGAATTACTAGGTCGAAAAATGACCACATTGCTATTTTCATTTTATGTCTTTCTTAGTAAAGTAGACAGAGCCCCGCTCGGCGGGTCTCCTATTCTTGTGCAATTTGCCCTTCGGGCATTTAAAGTAACGCAAATGAAGTGGTCATTTTGCGACTCAGACATTTGAAATATGGGCTACGAGCGATGTGGTCATTTTACGAGTCGGTAAAATTCATTCATTCAAATTCATTGTATGTACTACAGAGCGACTTCGAATCATTCTACTACCTACTACCCGCTACGAGCTACTACTGCGTAAATGCGTCGTCTTACTGACGCTTTTAGTTATTGCCATAGAGAGAGACAAATAAAGTTTTACAAATACGCATACTCATTTATTCTTAATATCATAAAATATTACATGTTAATTTTAACTTAACACTTATTATTAGTAGTCAAAAAATATAAATTACAGATACTCGTAATATTAAATAAATATAAAACATACTTATTTCAACATACTGAATTCAAATTTTAGTGTATTCAGAAATTTATGTTGAAATAAGTATATTTTTTGCTACTAATAATTAGTTAAAATTAACACGTTATATTTTATAATCTCTTTATCTTTACCTTTCCGCTAATGAACTAATAAGATGTACAGACGAACCGACCGGCGCCAAGCGGCACCCAGCAACGCTGCGTCAAGATGCGCGAGCGCACGCCGCACTATCTATAAAAGCTCAGCATCCTCCCCGCAGCCTTATTAATAAAAAATACCTCGCGCCGACCACCGATGCCGGATTTAAAATATATATAACTAAAAAATAGCTGGTTTCGGCGAAGAATAAAGAAGTCAAGTTAAATTTAGCAATTGTAAGTCTGAACAAAGTACTAAAGCTAGATTAAGTAAATGCATCTCGGATTACAGCCACACTGATATTATAAACGTGATAATTTGTGGATACGAGAGGACTTTTGTTACATAATCGTGTGTTAAAGGATTCACGATTTTGCTTTACATTTGGTACTGAAACTACGCCTAAAAATTTCAGAAAACTAGTTTGGCTAGCGTGAAAATGTACAGTCAGTCTCCCATTTTGTACCTAGATTATGTCTTCTGCAATGTTTAATTAATTGAACTATTCTTTCACCATGACGATATCATTAATACACTGGTATACTGTATACATAATTATTATTATAACATTCCATATACTGAACTACATGCAAAAGAGCGAGGGTTATGAGCCGTGTAGTGCCAAGAACAGGATATTGATTGCATTTTTCATAAAAATCAGGTTGTAAGTGATACTAAAAAACAAATGCACGTTGTTAGAACTACTGACTTCCCACGAAACACGACGGACACGAAAAATGCATATTATTAAATATTTTTTTTTTGTTACTAACCACCAAGGCACCAAGGTGTAGCGTTTTGATGGAATCTGTAACGAGAACCTACATAATTAATAATAAAGTCACATCAGCTTCTTAAGATATAATAGCGAATATTCTTGATTATTTCACAGCTTCAATAAAAGCTGATTTATGTAACAAACAGTTGAGAAAAATAATTTTTTGAATAGCTACAAAAATAACCAAGATATAAGCCAACAAAGATTTGTTCCTATTTCTTTCTAGCAAAACAGAATTTAACATGGAGTTTATATGGCCGACCTGTTACATGACGTCACATACACATTGCACATCGGATGTCTCTGTCTAATTAGCAATTTAAAATGCTTAGTATCATCCGTATTTCATGGCCGATTTTAATTTAACTTTTGGTGGTATATTTTACGGTATTTTCATATTTTGTTGAGAAATGCGATTTAAAAATGCATATTCCCTATTAAAGTGGCAGTGTCCGCTAATAGTTTATCATTGTATAGCAACACCTAATCTTCTAACGTCATCCATGATAACAGATGACGTGAAAATTCTATTCATACCCGTTATTCTGTTACGTATCGGCCGTCAACAAATTGACTCGTAGAACGCTATCGCAGTTAGAGACCACGTCACTCAAACTTGAGTGATATGGCGTTCAATACGTCACCTTATTAACTCATTGCGACAGGTATAGAACCCTGTCACAGTGAGGCATTATACATTGGAACGCAATTAAAGTAAAAATTAAGTAGTTTTTTTCTTCCGAAAATTTTAATACCGGATGTGTTGAAAGTAATACTTATAATAAACAGGGAACTGCTAAATTATGAATATTTGGATGTATTTTTAAAAAGATAATTAAATGTAACATGTAACTTATATTAATATCTACCAAAAATGTTATAGATGGCTAAAGTGACTACCCACCAAGGAAAGGAGGTAGTGACCAAGAGCCCAGGACTATCCACGTCAGTAGACGAGGCTCTTAGTTACACAGGTAAGTCTTTCCTTAAAGTATCATGATTACTATCAAATTTCTATCGATTTCTGTCGATTTATGGCTTAGTATTTTCGAGCAAATCTTATTTCGCGCAAAATCAATCGAAAATCGCCACTGATATTGATAGGTGCAGAGCCTTGATGTCCTCTACCTGCCTATTGGCAGCGATTGCTTAGACCAAACATATCTGCTATGCGTGAAAATTTAAATCAGAAATGTGGTTTTAAACCAACACAAAATAATTCTTAATCAAAGTTGATACTCTTCTATAACGTCTCTCATTAAGATAAAGTTCAGTCAATGCGCCTTTTATCGTCATCAATGCATATCTATTCCTGTGCAGTAAACAAGCCGTGGTTTCCGCAGGCGCGCATCGGTATCGTTATCAATGTACCATTTGTTCAGAAAGGTCGAAGATGCGTTGCAATGTTAGGCTTGTGCAAATAGTCAAACACATTCTTTCACAGAGTATGCTATTTATTCAAATATTACATGTTTTTTTACATAAATAAGCGTTACCGCGGGTAGGGCTCTTTATGATTATCCACAACGTGCTACACTACTTCATTTTTCATACATTGACGCAGCCAGGCAAGGTGAATGATTGGAGGGGTAATATTACTAATGTGAAAGTAACTCTGTCTGTCTATCTGTCTGACTGTTGCTTTCATGACTACACCACTTAACCGATTTTGATGAAATTTGGTATGGACATATAGCTTGAACTCCGAAAAAGGACATAGGGTAATTTTCATCCGCAAGTAGCGATAAACGAGTTTTAGTTAGTGTGTTATACTAAGTAAATAAATGAGTATAATTATGACATTGACCAAGCGTATTTGCCGCTGCTGTGGGTACCTCAATGTCTCATATAACTTTTCTTTACAGGTTTTGGAAGATACAATTATAGTCTGCTGTTGATCTGTAGCTGGACGCTCCAGGCGATGGGGCTGGACTTGTTCGGGACCAGCTTCGTGGTGGCCGCCGCGGTCTGCGACCTGGACCTTGACATGAAGAAGAGAGCCTTGCTGACTGCTACGCCTTTAGCTGGTAAGAACTGGTAACAAGATAGGAGAAGGAAACTGATATCAACCGTCGTTTATATATTATAAAGGTGAGGTGACCCGAGGTTATTGTATATTGTCTTCATTACTAAATAGTATGAAAAAAGCGGCCATCTGTCTGTTTGGCCGTTTAATTAAATTAAAATTGGCCGTAAAAACCCGATAAAAAAGGGGAGGTTATTAGTTTAACGCGTGTATACGAGTATGTTAAACGATGTTGGTGGTGATTATGATGATGATGGTGGTGGTGGTGGTGATGATGGTGATGTCTGTGGCATCGTAGATCCCAAATGGAAAGACTGATATGGACACGGTTTAAAAAAAAGAAAACTGATTCAATCGCGATGGTTCTTACCTAGGGTAAATCTGTTCAGCTTGTATCAGCTCTCAAAGAAGGAATTGCCCTTATATCGGGTTTAGTTTAGTTTAGGTTAGGTTAGGTTAGGTTAGATTGTAGTACCTATGTGTGTAAAAACTCATTTAAGCCAAAGCGAAGCGAGGGCTGGTCTCTAGTCCTACACTCAAAAAAATGAGAGCCAACAAAGAGAGATTTTCACTTAGTTGACATAAAATGAATACAATAGTTAAGATATTAGTTATATAAACCAAAACTGATAGTAACAAACAGCAATTTCTTTAGTGATTCAACTAACATCTTAGTTGATGTATCTAACGTCTTAGTTGGTGTATCTATCGTTTTGTTCAGCTCGTATGGGATTAAGATGCTTATGCACAACAATCACAATCTTGTTACAAGCGACCAATTATTTTTTTCAGTGTACATATATTATTTTTGCTAGTTTGGCTGGAAATAACGTTAAAATGTTATCCGGTCAATGTCACTTTTCAAGAAAGTGTATGAGAAAGAAGATGCACACAAATATACAACAACTACGAAGATACAATGTCACCTTACTAAATATTTAAGTAGGCCCGTCCTTCAAATGTGATTTATGTGGCCTCTGCATTTTTATATAGCATAGCTAGTTTGGTATGGGCATTTTAACAGTCACGGGCCCCCATGGGAGCCTTCTAATCCTTATCCTACCTATTAGTAGTATTATAAATGCGAAATTAACATTTCTTCATTCCTAAGCCTGCACAGATGACAATAATTGACAACAATTCATATGTGCTAAGGTAGTAAAATAAAAATACCGTTTGTAGATTTTACACTGCTGATTACAGTAAAAATATTTTTGGATTTTTCATACAGTAACTTTTTTTATAATTAGGAAAAACAGTAAAAAAAAGTTGGATTGAGAATGTTAGGAATTGAAAAAAATATGCAACTGTCATGTCCATTTTTCATCTGTCTGACGGATTACTTGATTCTAACGACACGCTTTCAATTCTCGTAATACTATTGTTTTGATATACGCTATTTAAAATGAAAGTGACTAACGGATTTGTAAAAGCGGATAGCCGCAATCTGCCCAAAGTCGACGAATTCATGTTGTTACAGTTGTTATGGTTGACAAGTGACGTGACATGACAGTCAGTTCTGTTTCTGTTTAAAGTTACTTTTTTTATTTTATATCATGCTAAGATCACGACATCAGTATTCCTAACTTTGTATATACGGTCTTTTTAATGACTATATTTTTAATAAATTATTAACGACGAATTTAAGTTAAATAAAGAAAAACCGAGAAACACGGGTAGTCTATTTATAAACGCAAAAAAACAGAAATACTTTTTTTTTTGAAATGTTGTCAATTGGTTTGACAAAAAATTACATCACAGCGAGGCCGTTGCAAGTTCCCATTAACTCCGGCTTATCGGTCAAAGACATCCTCTTATAAGGGCCCGTTCACACGACGTCCGGTTTTGTAGGATCTACTAACTATGGGATCCTGCAAAACCGGATAGTATATTCACATGGCCGCCCGGTTTTGTAGGATCCTCCGGTCCTGTAAAACCGAAGTCCGTGTGAACACACTATCTGATTTATCGGATGTTTTTTTGCGGGATTCTTGTTCCGAGCTTGTTTGAATGCAAATGTAGAAATACTGTTGCCACTAAATCGGATCCGGCATTTTATCGGACGACTGGACCAATTTTGCAGGATCCGTTTAATTGCCGGATTCTGGAACCGAATGCTTGTGTGAACGCGTGCATTGAAATCCTATTGCCACTAAATCGGATCTTACAGATCGGATGTCTCCGTGTGAACGGGCTCTAATCTTGCGGAAACGGCCGATAATTTATAATAATATAAATAGGAGTCATTAAAATTAAAAATATCTGTAAAATTAGTCAAATATAATAATGTCTTTACAGATGTAGTGCATAATCATATGACATTGTGTTTTGTCGGATAAGTACGTTTTCGTCTTGCTTTCTCAAACCTTATCGATGGGTACTAAAGCTGGCTCAGAAAGTAAGATAAATACGAACTTTTCCGACCAAAATCGATGTCGAGTTTATTCACTACCCTCCTTACTAATGAACGTTGAGTAACGGTGGTATAGCTATACAATGTTTTGTCCTTATCTGTCAAATTCAAATGTCACAATGCCAGATAAGGACAAAACATTGTATAGCTATACCACCATTACTCAACGTTTATTAGTAGGTAAGGGGGTACAGCATAACGGGGGAACAGCATAAATAAGTGATCATTTATGTACCTTGTCACTTTAACGTCGTGTTTGAAATGTGATACAAAATTGTGAAACGATTGAAAGCGACAAGGTACATAAATGATCACTTATTTATGCTGTTGACTGTACATCTATAGCATTATTGTTGTTTTTTATCTGTTGTTTCAAATAGGTAACTCTCGTTTCTTTTTAATACTCCGTTTCTAAATAGAGACGAACAAATTGCTGAATCAAGAAATAGATACGTAATCGAGTGTTTTTCTTCTAGGTGTGGTAGCTGGAGCCCAACTGTGGGGCTACATCTCAGACACCAAGGGTCGCCGGTTCACCTTGTCCCTCTCCATGTCGATAGGGTTCGTTTTTGGAGCCCTCAGCAGCTTCGCCCCTGACTGGAAGACAATGATTGTTTTGAAACTGCTCTCTTCTACTTTGTAAGTAACTATTTAATTATGAATTAAAAATTAGTTATTTTGTAACATTTACTTCTAATGTACCTATTTATGTATGTACCTATATGTAAATTCTTTATTACACTCAAAACCAATACAAGTTCGTACATAAAATAAAGATTAATATGTACAATGGCGAACTTATCCCTTTAAGGGATCGCTTCCAGTAATGTGTTGTTAAAATGTAAAATTTCCGAATCATTACGAACAAACTCAAACCTGTTTATGGGAAAATTACATCTGCTGATAAAATTATTAGTGTAACAGCGTAAAATTTAATTAAGTAAATAGTTTGCGCGACCGTGGGAGAGTGGGATTACTTGACTGGATATAGTTGCCATGAGTTTAGATATCTAGGTACTTTTCAACCGATCAGTGTTAGTATGGTATATATATATATATATATATATATATGCTGCCTGTTGGCGCGCAATCAGATTTCAGTCATTACCGGTTATACTACCTTTTTACAAAAATAATGGTTATTCCATGTTTGTACCCGATTGCCGGAAGGAGGGTTTTCTTCTTATTGATAATATTATATTTAAAAACATGTTGAACAAATACCATGTTGGGAAACGCCGGACTAATGTCGTCATTGAAACTATTTGCTTGATTATTTTGATCCCTGTGTCATCACAAACCGTACCATTCGATGTACTTAAAGAAAAGATAAGGAGAGCTAAAAATATAACGGAATTCCCATGATGACTTACCGTCGCGTCGTGGAAGAGTACATAATGCTTAACAACCAACAATACCGAAGAGTACGTCATTTATGATGATGTGGATCTCTTATCAAAGAGGAGATACTGAAAAAGCGGAAGTATTTAGTTCCTGGCATGCGTATATTGCTGCAGTAAATTTTCTTGTAAATAATGTACTGGGAGCAATACATTTTACTGTTATAATTATGTACACAGATAGATAAAATATCTGTCTGGGACGATGTCACTATAACAATACTCTTATGTCACGTTGCTGGATATTAACATAATTTAGTAAGATACTCATACTCATTTATTTATATACACTTAGACAGTGCAGTAGGTCTTAAAAAGACCATCGGGTTTGTACTTCTCTGTTATTCGCTCTAATACGCTCTTATGCTAGTCTAACCGAATTCACCCGAACCCGAAAGACTTTTATGGACCTCTGGTTCAAAAAACAAAACATATGGAGAACATACCTTTTCGTAATAAATAAGAAAAATAAGCATTTGACACACACATTTAAGAATTTCGTTACGGTAAATGTCCTACACAAAAACCGTGTGCGTTACATAAGGCCTTGTATGACTATCGATAATGTTTTGCGCACCAGCTAGTTTAGTACCTACCTAATTTAGTATTGTCCTTTACAGTACGTCGGCCAGCAACTCCAGCGCATACACTTTGCTGGGCGAGAGCTGTTCCGCGCGTGCGCGTGGTAGAGCCATGTTGTTGTGTACCTGCTCTCTCATGTGCGCTCAAGCCGTCGCTGCAGGTTAGTGCTTGATCATTTATATGAGTCAGTATGAGGGCATGTTATGATAGAAGTAAAGATTCAAGTCCTTTTAGCAAGATCAAAGAACTATCTCACACTTAGTTCCAAGCTAAGCTCTAGTGCTTTACAATGGATAAATGCTAATCATATTTGATGCTGACTGTAGGAATGTTAATAGAAGCAATGTTAGTTCAGGAGTTGTAAAAGGCTTGATTTTTATAACCTGAAAATGTTTATGAATACATAGAAAATATTAACCATTAAAAACTATGTTACTAATTTCATGTATTCCCGATGTTAAAATTAATCAAAATGTTTCTTTTTAGTATTCGCGTATCCAATCTTGCCCCTCGAGTTCTCATACCCTATCGAGTTCCTGGGTATCAGCTATCGGCCCTGGCGTCTTCTTGCGCTGGTGCTGTCTCTGCCCTGCGCCGCTACGGCCTGCCTGCTGCAGCTGTTCCATGAGAGCCCCAAGTTCCTGATCTCCAGGTCTCGACATGACGATGCTCTAAAGGTGCTCAAGAGCATCTATTCCTGTAATACTGGCAAGGCTGCTGACGATTTTCCAGTAAGTGTGACTTACATTTACCTAAGTATCTTTAATATATTATACATAATAACATTTAGTTTGCTGTTTGTCAAGGCGTTATCAATTAGTCTAACTTGCACCAACAGCTTAAGGAAATAAGATAAATTAGGACGAGCGAGTAATTATGACGCACTAATACATTTATAATTCTTACTTGTAGATACAACAAAATGTATGAGAAAAAAACAACCCGCAGCTGGGATTTGATCCCAACGGAAGCTACCTAGATGAAAGAGGGAACACTCTTACGTTTAGGGAACAATCCCAGATTAGGTACTTGTGGTTTCTGTCTGCATTGTACCGCCGTTTTCTTTAAAGCACCCAGAATGAATAATAATATTTTTCGGGATTATCATTACGCATTTAATTATTCTTTATCCTTTACCTTTCACAGGTAATAAAGCTGGTGGAAGACGAGGAGTACAAGTCCACAGGGAGCCAGGACTCATTCTTCATGGCCCTGTGGCACCAGACTGCGCCTCTGTTCCGGCCGCCGCTGCTCATAAACACGATGAAGTTGTTTTACCTCATCGTTGTGATTTACATGACGTAAGTCTTGTATTAATTTTTAAGAAAGACATGATATCGAATATAACGAAAATTAACATTATCATTTGAAATTGTTCTAAAGAAATGTGGACTATGTTAAAGTGACGTTGTCAACCCAAACGTAAGAGTCTCCACATGATGTGGTGATTAATTTATTTTCGAGGATTTAAAGCTTTTTTTTGAGCTCATCGCTTACTTCATCAGAAAAGTCCTAGCTTATTCTTTCCTTACTTCAGTGGAAGCGGCTTCGTGATGTGGCTGCCGTACATCATGAATAACCTGTTCTCTGTCCTGGAGGCCGGCCGCGGCGACGGCATCAACCTCTGCACGGTCATCCGTTACTCCTCGAGCAACTTCATGGCCTCGGAGAACAGCACGGTAACTGATTTGTACATCACGTACACGTACATACTCACGTATATTGACGCCTTGACGTCTGAGACTACCTATTTTGTATCTAGGAAACATCCTGCTTATGTATTAAATGTCCAATTTGTCCATAACCTGTAGAAGCAGAGATAGACATTTTATTCCGGAAAAGTGGCGGGCAAAATTAGTAGTGCGTGGATTGAATTCATAGGTTTATATTATTCGTTCATGGTACCTACTTATACCATGTTGTTTGGAACGACTTTTTTTTAATGAAACCCATTTTCCAGTCTATCACAGAGATATGCAACGACACAATCCAAGAGACGACGTTGCTGTCAGCCATGACCTACGGCGCCTTGGCCAGCTCAGCTAACCTGGTGCTCTCACTCACCTGCGAAGCAAGGAAGCGGGTAGCCATGATGGGGATCCTCACCATGTCAGCATCAGCAGCCGTGCTGATAAATGTCGTACCGGTACCCATCGCCGGAGGAGTCTTCTTCTTCATGTTTCTAATGTGCGCGCTGTCCATGGGAATACTAAGCGTTTACTTTGTGGAACTGTATCCAACGTCTTTAAGGTGAGCATCCCTAATACTCAATGATTTTTGCAAAACTACATAATATGCATACGTGCTTACAACTAGGCCCTTTGAATAAAAAGTTAAGAAAATTAATGTCGCCTTTAGTCGCATGCTGTCATTTTGTACCCTGGGGATTTAGAAAGTGACAGAAAATGTCCTAGTTGGATATTATATAGTCCTAATAAATGTTTCTGCAACAAGGTTGACGCTTGAGAAATAATGGCTTCGACAGTTTGATTGAATATACCAGTCAAGTTTATTGGTATGTTAAAATATGGGCTTTGTAGAAGAGAGTAGTAAAATCAGCAAAAGATTTTAAACCAATCGCGTCACTGGTAGATGACGTGATACGAAAAGTCACGTGATCTACCAGTGACGCGATTGGTTTTAAAACGAAACGAATAGAAACGTTAGTTAGCGCAATGCATCTTGGCAGGGCCCTCAGTTGCTTAACGCTAACGTAAACGATTTTCGAAAACTGACAAAATGTATGGAATTGACGTAGTCGCTCGACGCGACCGTCTGACAGCTCATGTCAATACTATTCATTTTTGATAACGATAACGAACGCCGAATTCATCTTGGCTAGTGCCTCTGGACAAATACACAGTACTGTCAGGTACCTACCTAAATTCTTTAGTATTTTGTTGTTCTTTTTAGAGGCAGGTACCGAAGAATTTCTCATAGATACAAGAACGTGACTAAAAGTCTGGAAGAACTTTATGTGGGATTCTTAACATTTTGGCATTGTATTGCAGGGGGATGGCGTCATGCCTATCAGTGATGCTGGGTCGGTCGAGCGCGTTCCTGGGGGTCAACGCCATTGGAGCCCTCATCTCTTCGAGTTGCGAAACGACGTTCTACGTGTGGTCCGTTTTATTGCTCAGTAAGTACAATACTTCAATCAGCTGAAAATAAATATGTAATTACTCCAAAGTTGTTCTTGATTTCTGTTACTATAATTTAGATTTCTATAAAGTGAAATTAACGAAGTTAAAAAATCTTAATTTACAGGTGCAATCGCGATGGCGTGGCTTCTACCAAAGGACAAGGTTGTAAAGGAGTCAGAACAAACCAAATTGTGAATGACGAATCAGTTATCAAGAACAAAAGTGTAAATACGTGTGATACGGAAGGAAGTGTAAATATGTGTGGCATTTGTGAGTTTGGGTTATGCGTGCTTAAAGCTAATTGTGATGTAAATCACCGTTTTATTCGTTGTCTAGCAGTTTTTTGCAAATCGATGGCTGTTATTACAAACAAAAAAGCAATATAAAAAACTGACTGACAACGTTTGAAACAAGCCAGCAAGAAAGTTCCAATTATTTTTTGCCACTCGCGGATTTATCTACTTGTTCTCCAGCGGGCCTATTATGGTCGTGAATAAGCGTTAATAAAACATATGTCACTCTCCCACCAGTATGTAAGTGCGACAGTGACGGATGCTTTATCTACATTTATCTATCGCGATAAATTCGACAATAATTAGGGGGCAGAGGTTCAAAACGGTTAAATCAACTATTACGTATGTTTAATAGCTTAACGTATATCCAAATAATTTTTGATCATTTGAGTATGAGTGGTGTTTTATTTGTATTAAAGATGGCGTTGCAAAATTTAATTTGCATTTTTTGATACGGTTAAGTATTTGTGAACTCAACTGGTTTGAATGGAGCTGGTCTCCAGCCAATACTTGTATTATGTACCTGAAGAAAAACACTGATAGAATAAGTTAGTGTTAATTAAATAATAGAAGTCAAGCTTAATGAATTAACAAATAGATCACTTAGTTTAATTGACGATGCTATTAGCCTGGTCGGAAGTGGCACTGGCTACGAAGGCAGCGGTCCTGCGGGTTCGATTCCCGATATGGGTGTCCCATTATTGTGTGAAAAGTGTATTTGGTCCTGAGTCTTGTTTTTTTATGTAATGCATGTATTTCTGTATACGAGTTTGTTATCATTGTCTAGTATCCACAGTACAGTCAACAGCATAAATAAGTGATCATTTATGTACCTTGTCGCTTTCAATCGTTTCACAATTTTGTATGACATTTGAAACACGACGTTAAAGTGACAAGGTACATAAATGATCACTTATTTATGCTGTTGACTGTAAGCCTAGAGTTTAGTTAGGGACTATGTCAACTTGTGTGTGATCTTCCTCTTAGATTTATTTATTAAGTTTGACTTCAAGTTATAGTAGTTGTTAGTTAATAATAAGATTGAACTGAGTATTCTTAATATATAGCAAACAATTTATATGTTTTTTGTTTTAATGTTATCCCATTGCTTTATAGCTAATCGCTGTACTCAATATGTCTATAGTAGAGACGATTCCTTTTTCACACTTGCACGTATGAAAAATCCTCACGACTTAATCGTCATTAACTCACCCTGGGTGCACAGTAAAACTGACAGTAGTGGTAAGTGTTTTAATTCTTGTTGTACTTTAGATGCAGGTAATTCAGCTCATGGAAAATATGAATTATTCATCTAATTATTAGTAGTGCCTTTTGTGTTATTGAAGGGTGCTTGTGACTTAACAGATTGGTCCTGGTTTAAGGGACAAGTTTTTTCAAACAAAATAGATATTCTATGAATGTCGTCCTAAAGTACTTCAAGTACAAATTATGTTCAGTCTCACGATATTGAGGTTATCAGCCAAGTAATTATCTATAAGATCGTTGAAGAACGTCAAAAATAATATGGGACCCAAAGGTGAGCCTTGTGGGACACCTCATAATGCTGCGTGTGAATTAGATAGCTTCATATTATTTAACAGACGTAGCCTTATTACGTTTACGGTCGGATCGAGTACCCAAGCAAGGAACTACCAATGCCGCTCTTGGACGATTTTTTGAGAAGCAACACATGGTTGACCTTATCAAAAGCCTTATTGAAGTCGGTATAATATTGTATCTACCTGTATTGTGCTCAGTCATTTTTGAGTTATAGGTCTAACGCATAACTGAGTCTGTTCAAACTAATCTTTGGTAGCAAATCCCGTGTATGTTTACGGTACGTCAAACGTCGTAATAACTTCAGTCGGGCGTCAGCCTTGCTGTCGTCAATACGTGTTAATTGAACAGGTCCCTTCAAGTAAAACACACACGGGATTTGCTACCAAAGATGAATCTGAACAGACTCAGTTTAGCGTTAGACCTATAGTTCATTTGATTAATCCGTACTGTGGCTCTACTCTTCTCGGTAAAACGATATTGCTTTTGACATGACTGAGAAAACGGATGTGACATACAAACAGACAGAGAGACACCGAAGATTTTAAATAAATAAATAAATAAATATCAGGGGACAATGTCACACCAATTGACCTAGTCCCAAACTAAGCTCTAGGCTTGTACTATGGGTACTAGACAACGATATAAATACTTATATAGAGAAATATATACTTAAATACATAGAAAACATCCATGACTCAGGAACAAATATTCGCGCTCATCACATAAATATCTGCCCTTACCGGGATTTGAACCCAGGACCGCTAGCTTCGTAGGCAGGGTCACTACCAACTAGGCCAGCGTGTCGTCAAGTTACCATACGTGTTCGTGTTATACTATTATGGTACCTACGGAACAGTTTTAGTATTTAAATCCCTAACATTAAACTTACGATATGGGTACATAGAATTGATAGGCTGTCTTTATCTTTATTTTTTCTTATACGTACTCTATTTATCCATTTATCATAAAAGTTTTATATCTTGCTCTTATTACAGGTAGTCTATAAATTCAGCTATTTTGTTTGTTTTTATCTACACAGTAACAACTGAGTAGTGCAATTTGATTGTTGTAGTAAAACACATAAAGTCCATTTCGCTATACCTACATACTTTTAAATTTGAGAAGGTTAAGTTTCTTATCGCTTTTAAGTTATCGATATTATTGGTCATATTTATTGCACTGTCATAATAATTATTATACCCCCTGTCCAATTATTATAGTGTACTCTAAAGATAATCTTTGTATTCGTACCCAAAAACAAATAGCAGCGGCGCAGGCGCCACATTGTTTTAGTGATTTTCAAGACATAATTTCTTTACCTTTTGATAATCGTGATATAAACTTGTGAAAGTGACACACGAATCTCTGGAGTGATAAGTACTTATACATTGTTCTACAATGCCACGTATTGCTTCACACGAAGTCCTCTAGTTTTGAGACTCTAGTCTTAGCTGAGTAAGATTATATTGAATCTTCAATTAAAGTAGTAACACTACTAGTAATATTACGAAGTATAAAAATATTTACTGACTTACTTACAAAAAAATGGGAGACCGATCTGCGTTTGGAGAAAAAGTACCCTTCGAGGAAGCTTTAAACAGAACCGGTAAGAAACCACATAAAGCACACACCTATTGAACCATAAAATTCATCTGGATTCATCATCATTCTCCTGCCCTTACCCCAACTTGTTTGGGGCCGGCGCAACATGTATTTATCTTCCATACTTCTGCTGGATTATGATATTGATTAAAAAAATATTGTTTTTGCATATTTATAATTCGCATAAGAATAACTTTAGTCTTAAGGTACGACCGCACCGCTGCTTAACGGTGCGTCAAAAACGGTGCCATGTTGTTACTATGACCCCGTCTTTTATTTACGCAACGACACCGTATTTTACGCAGCGGTGGGGTTGCACCTTTATATGAAATGTTAACTATGCAATACTCTATATTGGTTTGTATAGGAACCAAATAAAGTCAGAAGAAAAATCTTGTAGACATTGCAGTTTTCTCTGCCTTAAGCGGTGTAGGCCAATGATAATTAATTTAGAACATTTTGATATTTGACTTAGGCCTTTAATAATGTGGTCTCTCGACTTTTAAATTCTTTACTAAATATTAATGTCGGTCGACAACTCGTTATAGGTTTTGGACTGTACAGCTACCTGAATACGCTGCTGTCGGGGCTGTCCATTATCTCGATGGCGTTCATAGTGTACGGCGCCACCATGGTCGTGCCAGCCAGTGCGTGTGAGCTGCAGACCACGGGCGCACAGCAAGGATTGTTGGTGGCTGCGCCAATCGTAGGCAAGTGCTTACAGCATCCTGAACACCCTGGTATCAGGGCTGTTCATTATCCCGATGACATAGTCAGCACATGCGTGCATCTACCACTTTCTGTTAAAATTCTGTAAATGGCGGTTCAGGATTCTTTCTGAACAACCTGGTACCAGAACTGTTTATTATCACGCAGGGACCGTAGGCGGCTGCGCCAGTCGCGGGCAAGTGTTTACGGCATCCTGAACACCCTCGTATCAACGCTGTTCATTAACTCGATGGCATAGTCAGCGCATGCGTGCGTCAGACACTGTCTGTTAACATTCTGTTAACGGCTGTTCAGGACTCTTCCTGAACACCCTGTTTTCGGTTCTATTTATTATCACGATGACGTAGTCAGCGCGGGTTAGGCGACTAATGTCTATATTGAAAAATGACGAGGTATAAAAATGTCGACACCTTATATAATGTCGAAAAATAACAAAGACTAGAATTATTTTTGTCGATGTATAAAAATGTCGACATATAACAATGACCATCTGATTTTTGTCAATGTATAAAAATGACGACAGGTAGGTTTAGGTCATGTTAGTTTTGCAATAGGAGCTCCGCGGCAGCGGAGCTCCGTCGACACTGTTGTTTCAAATCAATTAGACAGTGTCGACGGAGCTCCTATTTGTGGGTGGTTTGGCCCTCCGGGCCTGATGCAAAACTAACATAACCTAAACCTACCTAGCCCTTGTTCCACCTATCCCTTATTATACCTCCTCGTCTTAATTCCATTTCGACATTATTATACTTCGTCATTTTTTTATTTCGTCGTTATTAGTACCTACTCGTCATTTTTATACTTTGACTTTTTTATGTTTGGAAAATGGGCATTGTTATACCTCGTCATTTTTCAATATAGAAATTAGTCGCCTAAAGCGTCAGCGCATGCGGGCGGCAGACACTTTCTGTTAACATTCTGTTAACGACTGTTCAGGATTCTTCCTGAACACCCTGGTATCGGGGCTGTTTATTATCACGTAGTCAACGCATGTGAACTGCAGACGAAGGGCGCGCAGCAGAGACTATTGGTGGCTGCGCCATTGTAGGCAAGTGTTTACGGCATCCTGATGACGTTGAGGACATCCTACAGGTAAAATGTACATGTGAGTTGCGAAGTCTTTTTACCAGACTACTGCGAAGCAAAGGAAGGGTAATGATTAACAGGTACTTAATTTACGGTTTATCCAGCGCTGACAAAATGCATTTTTATACTTTTCTAAATATTTAAATAGGAATAATAATGACTGAACAAATTCATTATTAAGTCCTTATGCACCTTAATGCTAGTTATACGTTTGGTGAAAACTACCGAAATTAAAAAAGAAGCACGTTTAACTGTGTCTATTATTGCTTAGGTCTGATCCTCGGTGGCCCTATATGGGGTTATCTCGGGGACACAAGAGGCCGGCGCAGCATGCTGGTCGTGTCGCTCGTCGTCTCGGCTATAATCAACGCTGTGAGCGCTTTTTCTGTCAACTGGATCATGATGATGATTCTGCAGTTTATATCGTCGGTAATGTGAGTGTAAAAAAACAATAGCATTTATAGTCTGTACCAATTGAATTTGGAAACCAAACCAAACCAAACGAACCAATTTACCATTCTTACTTACTCGATAATTGATGATTTTAAAGATCAAGTGAGGTATATGCAATGATTTATTTACTTGATCTTTACTTTCACACGAAGTTAATTAATAACTATTGATTACGAACTCGTAATCGGGTCATACACAGGTTTAGGTCACCATCTTTCCCGTGGACATTCCCGAAGTTAACGTTTTAAAGGCCTAATTTGGTGGCTGAACCCACATCCTCATAAGCGCCGTCAGGTGTACTTTAGTCCTAGCAAATAAAAATATAACTTATCTGCACACAAGCCTTTAACTCTTGACCACAGGAGAGACAACTTTTGTTTTTGCGACTGTGATGCGTTAATATATAAAAACACGCTTGATGAATATTTGAGGTTACGTGACAAACAGTACATACAATCTTTGGCAATTTCAATTCTCATTTCTGGCATAATA
This sequence comes from Acleris literana, assembly GCA_946894065.1. Taxonomy (NCBI): domain Eukaryota; kingdom Metazoa; phylum Arthropoda; class Insecta; order Lepidoptera; family Tortricidae; genus Acleris; species Acleris literana. The sequence goes on along the minus strand of OX335669.1, from coordinate 8,618,467 downwards.
AGTAATAAATATTAATCATGCAAAGCCGGGCACTCACTAGCGACCTGTAACTGAAACTATTGCACGTAACATCGTGATGTGTACGCGGCTCGTGAGCCTAGGATGTTCTCTATTAGTAAGTTCGTTACCAGGTAACTGCTACGATTACATTTACAACTCGCTAGTGAGTACCCGGCTTTATGGGTATAGGTATACTTCGACTGTTGACTAGTTAACAATTATGCCTTTTACACAGAGTAAAGTGAGTCTTAAATAAAAGAAATGCTGTCTGTTGCAGGGCCGCTGCAAGCTATTCCCTGGCAATGACGTTGCTGAGCGAAAGTGTGCCGATGGCCAAGCGGAATATTGCGGTACTGATGGTGTCTAGCTTGTTCATGCTTTCACAGGGATTAATGGCGGGTAATTAACCTAAAGTAAAATTAATAATTAAATATCAGGGGACAATCTCAAGCATAGGGCTTAGTTTGAGACTAGGTCACTGTGTGTGTCACATATATTTGTACATAGACCCAAACTAAGCTCTGTGCTTACGTAGAAAACTTCAAAGACTTAGTTTCAAATAATTGGCATACCGGGTTTCGAACCGGGACTTCTAGTAAGTATTTACCTTGAGTTCAATTGAATCAATGATGATATGTAATGGTTTCCCTTTTCCTATCTTCAACCTGTTTCGAAGTTCTCTGACCCTTACGCACTCCTTTTAAATTAGGTACCTAAATCATTTTTCATCCACGAAGTTGTTTCCCACCTCTCAAATGGACGTTGCACGGTTGCGTTAATGTAGGTACGCAAGATGACGTGGGGCGCGACTTCGTGAATTGAAAGCACTATAGTTTTGTCTAACGAGTGTCTTTTTCAATTCTAGTTCTAGCAATCCCCATCATACCATTGACGTTTTTCTACCATATCCCGGTCCTGGACATCTATTGGAGCTCTTGGCGAACCCTGATCCTGGTTTACTCGCTGCCCAGCATAATCAGCGCCTGCTGCTATTGCTTCACCCAGGACAGCCCCAAGTTTGCCCTGGTGAGGGGTGACGAGAAAAAGGCTTTAGGAATCCTCAAAGCCATTCACAGAGCTAACCATAGAAAAGGAGCTGTTTTGGATGTAAGTGATAGAACTGGCTAATCTTAAATATATATAAAAATCGATACGCAGGTACGGGTATGTGTGTTTATTCCCTATGGACTCCAAAATGGCTGATTTTGATGAAATTTTCAAGCAATCTTCAGATTAGCCAAGCGGGTTATCCTGTGAAGTTTGGTAGCGAGCGAATACGATACAATTCAAATATTCTTTATTGAACACTACATACAATAACACCATGGAATGTCAATACATAAATAATACAGTATCAGTCAAACAATTTCATCTCTTGGCCACTATGGACTTTGTCAACGTGACGAAACCATAGGAAGTTTTGATAGGAAGTGTTGTAGTTTCGGTTGACAACGTCACTTTATCATAGTCCAAAGTGGCCTAGAAATCAAATTGGTTGACAGCACCTACAAAGTTACACAAAATATATAGTTTATTTTGTGCTATCCGTGCGAAACCGGGGCTGGTTGCCATAATTAATTATAAATTAACCACCATAAATCATTGAAGATCTGAATCGTATTTTTTATCTGAGATAATTGCTCGTTTCAGGTTAATTTCCTGGTGTCAGATGTTTCCCACAGGCCGCTAGGGCACGGACTGAGCGACCAGCTAGTGCCACTGTTCAAGGCACCGCTCCTTAAACACACCATCATTCTGAGCATCCTCTTCATGTTTCAATTGTAAGTATTTTTTAGCTTAGCTATTAGAATAGAATAGAATATCATTTATTTGCAAGAATCATTGTTTATTACAGGTGATTAGAGACCTTAACGCGCAATATAAAATAAATATAATAGAGACGAATAGGTGAAAAACTTAAGTAAATGACCTCTTGCATGTAGTTGTAACACAGCTGTATAGACCGTTCGACATTCTATATTTGAAAGGGGTTTGGGTAAAAGTGTTGTCATTTGTAAAATTCATACATTTTCAAGGTGAGCGGCCATTCGTAAAAGTGGTAAATTATGATAGAATTATTATAAATAAACATATTTTGTTACGTAATGTAATACTCTTAAGTGCATCGGAGCCGAGATATTTAAATATTCATGGGCGTACTTTTGTACTAAAAACTGGATACTTAAATCTTTAAAATCTCCGCTCCGATATTATTTAATGCCATAAATTATATTTAGAGATCCTCTAAATAACTACGTAAAAATCATCAGTCGCCGCTGAAAAAAAAAATTACAATATTCTTCAAACAAATTTACCCAATGCCTTTTGACGCAAATTCCATATTAGTTTTAAACAAATTGGTTTTGTATACATGCAAGAGGTCATTTACTTAAGTTTTTCACCTATAACATACTTTTATTGTTGATTAAGCAATGCTTTGGGGAATGCGTGGTCTTTAGGTAGTTTTATGGTGCTTTTTTGAGCATTTATTACGGTGAGAGCTGTATAATTAGTCACTTCTTCCTCTCTATTACACTCTTGTCTGTTTGATTGATCACATGTTTTTTTTATTTTTATTTGGGCACTAACGGTGCAATAAGCTTACAAAAACAATTAAACAATAAACATTAACCAACAAAGTTGCCACTAGGTAAAAGGTATTCCCAAATACTGTCGTTAATTAACTTTAATTGCACTGTTACCTCTTATACTGCTATAATTAAATGACTTTATTCCGCGACTGTGCAGCTTTTGAGAACTTAAGGCTGAATATTTTGTGCCCAAGTTGGTCGCATAAGGGCTGTATAGGTATAGCTTGCTCTACAGGTCTTATACAGTCGACTTATATAGCATTGTAGGTACTGTAGATGTGAACCCCGTGTGCTACTTGGGATGTCACGTGCTTTGTAAGGATTGAAATATTTAAAGAATTATTTTACATTGCCTCTATTAACATTACTCTATATTAAATAAGTGAACTATCCAAGTTTTCCGTGTGCCTACTGCCAAGCGGCGATGTACTGTTGTGTTGTGTAGGGCAAAATGCCTAACATTGAGACATCCTTATGAGAATCAAGCTATGCTAGGTAGAGAACTCTTTGAACGTTATTCAGAATTCTCGTAATTGTCAAATTCTCCTTTACAATCATGTCTAATTCTAGGGCAGGATCGTTTCAAGTTTGGCTGCCTACAATAGCCAACCGAGTCATCAGAATGTACGAGACAGGAGAGGTAGCTTCCCTGACACTATGCGGCATTTTGAACGCAGACATTGACATGAGTGTAAGTTATCTTGGATCCATTTCTAAACTTTATTTGCCAAATGACCTTAATAGTACTTACTAGGCAGATAAGAAGTAAATCTTGACACATTGTACAGTACAGTCAAGGACTTTAATTGTTATGCCACTATGGAACCCTGTCATAATGACAGCATCAAAACCACATGACAGAAATTATGCTTGAATGAATGTTTAACGTTATGCGACAGGGTTCCGTAGTGGCATAACAATTAAAGTCCTTGACTTTACAACCATTAAGTTTCTGAATATTTATAATGCTGAAAGCAGTTAAACAATGCTTTGTTTTACTGGGGTGTGATTTTCTCAAAAACGCGGTCGGACGAACAAACGAGTGAATATGTTACAGCGGCGAGTTTAAGTAGCCCCGTCAGAGCGAACAAAACACATTTTAGCGCGAGCATTTTCAATTTGGCAGCATTGTTTCTGTCGATAAGATCGAACGTATAAGGCTGCCTAATTGAAAATGGTCGCGCTAAAATGTGTTTTGTTTGCTCTGACGGGACTACTTAAACTCGCCGCTGCGACATTCACTCCTTCGTTTGTCCGACCGCGTTTTGGAGAGAATCACACCCCGGAGGGCCCTGCCAAGATGCATTACGCTAACTAGCGTTTCTATTCGATTCCTTTTTAAACCAATAGCTAAACTAAACTGGTAGATGACGTGATACGAAAAGTCAAATTTATCAAAATTTTGAAACTTCATGGTTGTGCATTGTGTCAAGATTGACTTCTTATCCACATAATACTTTTGTTTGTCAAAAGACTCGATGTTTTGAAATAAGTATAGATTGCTTCACGTTTATTCTACTTGTTATTGTTACAGCAAAATACTGGCCCATGCGCTTTTGACCTCACGTCCCTTCTTATGGTGCTACTCGTGTGCGTGGTTCAGTCACTTCTCAACACATTCCTCTCTCTTGTAAGTTATTTTTGTTTCATTATCATCATCCTTCACTTAATCCTTCTTTTTAACACACTGATACGGCACGACGCCTTCTTTTTCTTTTAATTGGTCTAGGTAAGCTCTTCTTGGTCTCTCTCTTTTCCTTTTTCCTTATATTTTTCCTTCAAATAACATCTCAATTTATAGTCTGTGCCAATTGGAATTGGCAAAGATGTAAACACAACCAAACGAACCAATTGTTACTCGATAATCGCGTGCTTTTAAAGATCAAGTGAGGTCTTAGCAATGATTTATACACTTGATCTTTACTTGCACATTTAGTTTAAGATTAAATAACTATTAATACTTAATACTATAATGAAACTCAGTTATTCCTTTGACTGGTCGTTTAATTCGTCTCAACACAAGCTTATACACTTTCAGAGTTTAGGTTCTCGTTGGTTGAAATAAGGTATCAGAATAATCCCTCGTCTGTCCTGACAACTGTTTATATAACCTCCGATTCCCACCCTTTTCAGGAAGAATCGGCGGGAAAACAAAATGTTGCCACTACAAACCGATAAATAGACTTAATTTTAAGAAAAACGCGACAATACGATATTTAAAATAAAAACACGCTTGTTGAATATATAAGTGTTAAACAGTACGTACTAATTTGTTTACATCTTTGGCAATTTCAATTGACATAGACTATACTCGTCGTGCGTGTCGTGTGTGTCGTTTCGAATAAGAGGGTAAGAAGGTACACCAAATAAATTGTAAGTACTAATTCTTTGTTGCAATTCCAGGTAGTTGTTACCCGAGCGGGTCGCCGCAACACGTCCATCGGCCTGGTCGCCGTCGTGGGCGTGTCCGGGATCCTGGTCAACTTGGTCAGCAATACCATCGGCACCATTGCTCTTTTTGCAGTATTTCTAATGGGGTACCTCGTGATGGGCTTGTACACAGCCATGGCTGTTGCTTTGTTTCCTACGTATTTGAGGTAAGCAATGAAAAAACTTTGGGTTACAGTAAGTGTGTTTTATTGTGTAAGTATATATATATCAACCCTCTTCCCCTTATTCATAAACGCGCATTAGCTAAAGTGGGCTTGAAATATGCTCTAGCTTTGGCGCTCTTGCTATGCGTAAAATATAAAATAGGTTTATTAAAGGAACAAGTATTTACTGCTTAAAGTGCACAAATACAGGGTGTACCAGAACTTGAGTTAAATGAAAGCCCTTTTCTTACAGGTCTAGAATACAGTTTTAACTTTCCAATATATTCATTAATTTAGGAGTTATTAAGGTTCGAATTCTGCTGGTAAAGAGCGCTGCCGCGTGGTACTTGTAATCCTAAAAACTGACATCGAATAACGAGGAATGTATATGAATGATAACACCATAATTCACAAAATATAAACGTATTCAAAATAACTCCGTAATCTCTAAGCATTTCTCGTTTTTCATTCAACAATTTTGACTTCCTGAGGGCCTGCTAAGATGCATTGCGCTAACTATCGTTTCTATTCGTTTCGTTATTAAACCAATCGCGTCACTGGTAGATCACGTGACTTTTCGTATCACGTCATCTACCAGTGACGCGATTGGTTTAAAAACGAATCGAATAGAAACGCTAGTTAGTGTAATGCATCTTGGCAGCCCTCTGTACTGAATAGAAATTGCTCTAGAATTAAGTCGTGTGTTGTCTCAAATTTGGCGCAATTGATCAAGATTTCGAAATCGGGCAACAAGTACTACAAGGCCCTGTTGTTTGATCAGTAGTTAAACTAACTAATCGTCAAAAACCGTAACTAATGGTTAAATCTCAAGGAAATGTGTCAAATTTTCGATTCCTTTTTCGAATTTTAACAATTAGTTGAGTTAACTAGATTAAACAACAGACCCATACTTTACTTCATTTTAGCAGTAGGTATTTTTAGTCAAGAGTTTTTCCTTTTTGTGTGTATTTTAAGTGACAATAATGGACAGTAAAATTGACAGTTGAAAAACAAATAAATAACCCTTATCCTCTGTAAAATAACAATCAAGGGTCCATCATTAGTCCTTGTCTATTACTGGTTCCTAGTTATTTGTGAATAAAATTACTTTAAGCATCGTTACCGAAAAATAAACCATCAATGTTGTGATGTGAATGTCTATGAAAGAACGACGAATAAATTTGATTGCAGGGCAACAGCTGTAGCTCTGACATCGACGCTGGGCAGTATAACAACATTCGCCTGCCTTCAGATCGTCAACTTCATGCTGTTCACAAACTGTGAACTGTGTTTCTTCCTATTTTGCTCCATCTTTACTTGTAAGTACGCGTGAACAGCGGTTATTTTTTGGTCCATAAACTTCGGAGATAAGGGGGGGCGGGGGGAACGGTCATTTTTTGTACATTTTTGGCTATAAATCACAAAGTACGTCCCGAAAAATTACATAAAGATTAGTTTCGAAATGTGCAGACTGAGCCCTTTCATATGACAACCTTTCATTAGAAAAATAATTTCATACTTTTTTACTAAAAACAGATGCAGGCAAGCAAGTTATAAAACTATGCCAAATTTCAAGTTGATAGCTTCTATAGTTTCTGAGAAAACCTGCTGTGACATACAGACAGACAGACAGACAACGAAGTCTCACCATAAGGGTTCCTTTTTACCATTTTGGTACGGAACCCTAAAAGGTGACGTATTAAATACAAAAAAATTTATTAATTATGAGTGTTTTCAAATATCGATTTACATTTTTGATGATTAAGTAAGTCTTTTTTTTTCAGCGTCGGCAATCGTAGCGTTTTTCCTTCCTGACGACCGAATTGCCAAAAAACCTACACCCGAGGACCAGCAATCTCGAAAGAGCTCTCAAATGTAACAGTGTTTATAGAGTTAGGCCCGATTTAGACCAAGCGAACGAACAAGAATTCTATGCATTATGTCTTACGTTTTGTTTGTAAAAATAAAGACAAAACATGTTCTAGAGCACTCCTTCACTGGGTCTAATAACGCACCTTTAGACAAACGTTGAACAAATCAATCGATCGAATCGATCTTCAATTTCTTACTCTTTATTTCATTAGTGCTAATGAGTATGTTGTGTTGTGACTTTAGGGATTGACTATACAATACAGAGGGTTAAAAAACGCTGAAACTGCGTAAATTAAGCTGCGTCAAACAAGAAAGTTACATAGCGTTTTTTGTACGTGACCCCATCGTTTAGCATAACAGACGCGTTAAAAGCGTGACGCAGTAGATGCGTCACTGCGTAAACGTTGCGTCAGCATATTTCTCGCCCGAGTATGCTCGATCTTAAACATAAATGAGTGTCTACAATTTGGTATAGTGTATCTAAAAGTATTTGTAAATATAGATTGTAAGTTATACATATATTTAGTACTTTACGTTAAATATTAGTACAATATCTATCTAAATATTAGTATTTATCTTTACAATATAAACATTTAACGTTAAGTACATTGTTTTATTTCATGTTTATTTATAAATTACTAGGGACCCACCCTCGCTTCGCTAAAAATAACCCAAGTCCATCTGGAATAATATACTTTTCAAATGGTGAAATAATGTTTAGATAGGTGCATTTGCATAGAGGTTTGCAGAGGAATGCAGAATTCACTTTATTTGGCCATAAATCAGAAGTGGTGCCTACCCCTCTGGGAAACAGGAGTGATCTAATGTATATATCGCACCTTCAGAACAATAGTGACCTAATTGAGAAATTTTAAATTTCGAGTTAGGTCTCTATGATAATAAATTTATGATTCGAAGTTTGAAAGCACAAATTTTGAATTAGGTCATTATTGTTCTAAAGGTGCGATATGTATGTATGTAAATCAGAAGTACTTTTGGACCTACGCTCATGTTCAGTAGAAGATTCTCTGGCTCTCTGAGATCTATATCTATCCCGGGCGCCTATTTATAAGCCGAACGTCACGTTCAGTAGAAGCTTCCCTGGCTCGCTGAGATCTATGTCTATCCCTATCAACTCTAAGACGAACGTTACGTTCAATAGACGATTCCCTACTTCTTCGCAAAGAATTACTTTCTCTTCTATTACACAGCCTGGGGGCCAATTTTTGATTTTCGATCGCTCGAAAGTTTCACTCGGAAGTGAGCAAAATCTTCGAAACCGTTTTTTGAAATACGAGCGGTAGAATTGAAAATGAATGGTGTGGACCACTCGTCTTTAAATTTTCAATCGCTCGTAATTTCAAAAGTAGTGTTTCACAGATTTTGCTCACTTTCGAGTGAAACATTCGAGCACTCGAAAGTCAAAACTCAGCCCCCAGATTTCCCTTTCTTCTTTGAATTCATCGTTAAGACGTAAATTGTTTCTATTATTATGCCTAATTCTACGATCTATATTAGAAAGACGTCATAGGTAATTCATTTTGAGTTTTCTCATTAAAAAAAAAACAAACAATACTTACACCTATTAACCCAAATCCACAAAATTAACTACCTGCTACTATAACGTTTTTTTTTAAATTTACAACATGAAATACGTAAGTACTAGAGCATGAATAGCGGTATTCGATACTATCGAAAAACCGGAATAATGGACTAAAATTCTGATTTTAAAAAACCTATATTCGAGCTCGCAAAATACCGGTATTTCGATATTACCGGTATGCCCTTTTCATGGTAACCTATCGATGTTTCGAAATATTGTTTCCTGATTGTTATTTATCCGAAAACGGTTTCTCGAATTTTTTAAATCCAGATATTTTGTTGTACATAAACTTGAAATACCGCCGATTCATTTTACCACTGTATTATTAGTCCGCAATTCTAAAACTAGTGTTACAATTCCCAATTTTTACGTTTGACAACCATTTTATTTACCTGATATTTTGTTTTACATAAACTTGTAACACTGCCGATTCATTTTACCACTGTATTATTTGCTCGAAATTCTATAAAACTTCTCTCTGTAAAACAATGTACAACCCACAGAACCGAATCTGTCAACCCCGACTCCACGTGGTCTTGTTTGTGGAATTTTTAATATTCGGAACAATATTTATCTAAGTAGAGATAGGTAACCCCTTTTCATAGCTATAGGATGTATTATTTCCGAGTTCCCGACCATTTGTTGCATACAATTAAAGTTATAAAAATAGTATAGTAATATGAGCAATTTAAGCATGCACTAAGTACCTACATATTTCTCATAGAGGAGATTCTAAATATCGGCGATGCAACTTATAACTTATTCGAAATTATCACTAGTATTTCTTATAACAGATTATGATGCCCTACGTAATCCGCACACCTCGCATCTGTAGTCCCCACGGATCCTCAGATATCGATTTTCAAGACAATCGAACCAGTAACAAAAAAGTTAAAAATGGCGGCCACTTTTTTAAAATCTGATTACGGGTTCGCATGTTCCCAAGGGGCCCTCAGATATCGATTTTCAAGAAAATCGAACCAGTAACAAATAACTTAAACTAATCACTTTAAAAAACGGTGATAGTTTTAGGTTATATGCTCACTTTCAACAGTTTTTATGATTAGAAACGCAATACGGGGTGACGTCATCAGGTAAGATCAAATACCGTTTACCATTTTCGTCCATACCTGTAACTTACGTTTGGCCTAGCGGCTGAGAGATTCCAGTACCTTTTTTTTTTTAATTAGTTCTACCGCTGCCGTATGCGTGAGAGAAAGGGAAGCCATACAGGCTGTCGAGTAACGCGCGATACGTAACTACTGGAAGAGATCCCATATGGGATAAGTTCGCCTATGTACAATGTCTATATTGTTGCAAACATTTCTTGTAATTGTTTATGTGCAATAAGAGTTTACATACATACACACATACGTAACGAAATGGTTTACCCTCCGTTAAGGAGTTATCACTTCAATAACTTCTATCAATTTATGGTATTTTTAATTAATCGCCAATCATTAGACATAATTGACAAAGAGAACTGTCCGGACACATGAAAAACGCCTTCTATTCTAAATTTACAAACTAAAACCCGACTGGCGACAAGCTAGTATGATGCACCCTAACTTACTCGATAATGACGCATCATTATCGACGGTAAAAAGCGTAAACGCTGTAACCCACAAAATCAAACTTTACACCAGAGCCAAAAAACTTTTGAAATTTTACAAAAAAAAACATTTTTTTATTTTTATTTGAGCGATCGGTGCCATTTTTATACTACATATGTATTTTCAAATTCCCTATTAGATGATATGCCTGTCATGTACCAGAAGTGACTAGGTTTCTTTTTAGTGTCGGTTACAGCAACCTGACTTTTTTTTTCAATACGATAAAACGCTGTTAATGATTTTGTTAAATGTATGGAAAGGTAATAATCAGTGTGATTTCTAATAAGCGTAAGTGATGTAACCACCATTCTTTAAATGTTGAGAACTGCCTAAATTGATGTTATGCTGCAGTGCTTGCAGTTTAAAAAAATCATAATTGTATTCAATGATAGATGTCAAAAAAGGTTATTGATATTAAAACGACGTAAATATGAGAAAACATTTATTAATCCTTTTTTTAAATGTTATCCTAAAGAATTAATTAATACGAATGTGTTTGTATGTGTATGTAAATATATTTTCAATCCTCCATTGCGTGCCTTCTCTGTTACCTTCACTATTTTCTTTAAAAAAATGTATATTTGAGCCTTATGGTTGGTGAATAAATGTATTTCTTCTTCTTCTTCTTCCATTAGATATAAACATCCGAACATCTACACATATATATATATAAAAATATATACATGCTTATAAACATTTACAATACAAGTCTAGTTGAAAAAAAAGAAATACATTTATTTTAACGATAATTATGCATCGCTACAAACACTTCGTATAAAAGAAGTATATTATTATGATAAATTAAATATCATAAGTTAACTTACTCATGAAATAAAGTCAATTAAAATTAAAAACATCAATGTTTAACAAACTGAAAAGTTTAAGACACTATACTAGCGTTTCTTCAAACTAATAACTATTATCAAAGTATTGTTAAAATTCGTAAAGTAGTTTTAATTACTTATAATTATGTAAAGCAACACTTAATTCTCAGAATTTATCATACTAAGTAGTTACTATTTAAACGAAATAAGAATTCATTAGTATAGTATTAACTATTCACATTATTTGCACTGGTTTACTATTAAAATAGATATAATTACATTTTAAACTTTTGTTGTCACGCGGTGAAAGACCGTTACACCACACACAACTTGATCCCACGGCGGTCTCAGACTGACTGATCGGGGCGGTAAGCCGTTACCCACACAGCATGAGCGCGTATTTAAAATACGGTAAACTCAAGCGACCAATAATAAGCAATCGTTTAAGAAATGAGGTAAAGGTCAGTAATATTTTTGCGTATTACTTCATATTTGGTGTAACTTGTGAGTATTCACATTATGGTGTCTGATTAAAACGTAGTACCTAAGTCACTATCATCTAAATATATTTTACAGAAAACGTAGTAAGTGTAGTGTCACTTTTTTTTTCAATACGCGTAAACGCTGTAAATGACAGTGGAAATGGTTTTACGCACGCAGTAACCTACTGGACTCGAAAAATTTGTAAAATATGAATTGGTGTAAATGCAAATGCCAAATAAAGACCTGTTTTTTGGCGGCTTACAGCAATTAATTTTGCTATATGTCAAAAAAGTACATAAAATTTCAACGCTGTACAGAATTTTCTAATCGTCGTAGAGCCACGAGACCCGGACCATTCGACGCAGAAAAAAAATCTGATTCCGAAAATGCAAAAAAAAATTTTAGGTACATTGTGGGTTACAGCGTTTACGCTTTTTACCGTCGATATGTATATGACATTGACACAAAATGACACCACACTTCATTAAAAAAATCGGAGCTATAAATACCCGATTTTTCAACACCCGTACTTACCGCCGTACCCAGAGACATTTTAGTCACAATTCATTCGTTCCTTTTTCAAACTTGTACGTAAAATCGTCACTATTAGGGAACAACTTAATTTAAATTCACTGAATCTGAGTGCGGCGCATAGACTGTAATGGTACATTATTGCCTAGGCCCGGAAATTAGGACATTGCCTGTGGAGGTGCTAAAATCCGAGTCAGGCAATCCCTGTTTCTGCCGAGGAATATTATGTGTACCTAATCATTCTCTCAAACAATGAAAATACATAATTGATACAAATACATAATTATAAGTATTTGTAAAAAATATTTCGAAGAATTGAGAGAGAATCTCTTAGAGTATTAATTAATATAGTTTTTGTTTGCTGGCTTCGCGCTCTGATAAAAACAATTGATATAAATAAACAAAAATTGATACCATTCGATTGTTATCGATCGAAAACCGTTTCAAACAGTCACAGTGACTTGAACATGATTCAGTTTTGGACTGGCACGATGATACAGTATAATTGAATAGTATTTAAATAAATGCTTATCATAGATAATTCATTCATTATCAAAATCGACTTAGATAAACTATTACCTCACTCGATTACGAAAATTACCGTTCTAAGGCCCTATACTCCATCTGTTTAGGTACTTTTATAAATGTAAACAAACCAAACGTGGCTCTGTTAAACAGACAATCAAATCTGTTTTGTAGAGTTTTGACGTATCAGTGTTCTGCTTCTATCTGACGAACTATGTCTTGTGGTTTTTTGTTTACATTTAGTAAAGTACCTAAACAAATGGAGTATAGACAAGACAAGATGCATAACGCTAACTTAAACGATTTTCTAAAACTGACAAAGTTGACATAAGCTTTCGACGCGACCGTCCGGCAGCTTACGTCAATCCTATACATTTTCAATAACCGGAAAAAAGTAGGCAACAATTAGTTAAACTATGTCATATACGAGTATGCTATAAATTGTGTATTTATTTGTACAACAGTAAACCACTCTACGATTTCAAGACAATACTTTAGTTTATTATAAACCAGTAACCCATCATTGTATCGAATTTTACGTCATTGATTGTAACATTTTTTCGAATTTTATATCATACTTATAGAATGTCGGCCTAAAGGTCAGCAGATCCGAAACGGAGAATATGTTTTGCGACTTTGGTGGTTCATTCAGTTTCGTGCCGATAGCGCGACTGTAGCAATTTGCTCCGACTTTAAGTACCTCGGTGCCTTGATACAAAGCGATGGCGAGATAGACTGAACCTTGAAACACAGAATTAGCTGGGTGGATGAAATGGCGATAGATTACGGGATCAATTTGCGACCCTCGTATACCTCTCAAGGTTAAGAGAAAAGTTTATAAGAGCGTAAGACCTGTCGTCTTGGGCTGAAAAGGAGGAGGAAAAAACAAGGGTGCATGGGGCTGAAATGCGAATGTTGAGATGGATGTATGTGTGGTGTAACAAGAATGGATACGATAAGAAACGAGTATGTGAGAGGAAGTTCGAAAGTAGCGTCAGTGATAGAAAAAATGGAAGGTCATGTAATGGCCATGTCATGAGGAGGGATGAAAGTCATGTTACAAGAAGATTTTTGAGTATTAATGTGGAGGGTTATAAAGCAAGAGGAAGACCTAAAAAGAGGTGGATGGATTGTGTGAAGAGTGATATTAGAAAGAAGGAAGTGAACGCTGAGATGACGGCTAATAGGGATGTGTAGGAAGGAAAAACATATTTCGCCGACCCCAGATGATTGGAATAAGGGCAAGGAGATGATGATGGTGACTTTAGTTTATTAGAAAACACAATAATGAAGGGCGCCACTGTTCGTTCGGCCTATGCTGAGCGGTCTTAACACCCTGTTGTTGTATATTAGAAAGTCTGCTATTACGGTTTTTTTTTAATTAGCCAGATAGGTACAAAAGTCAACGTCAATGTCAATGTGCTGTAGAATAGCACTAAAACGGAAACAGGGCGCTTACTCGTATCTAGGGAATGCAAATAACCGGTTATAACCGGTTGTAATCGGTTATTTTCATACGAAAACGGCTAATAGCCGGTTAAATTGCATTCCCTACTCGTATCTAAAGGAGCGTCCTCACTGAGTGAATTCGCGTGAATATTCGAGTGGTGTGGACGTTGAGCCGAGCGTTACAAAGCTTACACACTCGATGTTCGCACCGAATGCTCATTACACGCGAATGCTCTCAGTAAGGACGCTCCTTAATACGAATCGCCATTCACGTTATCTCGAGTAGGTTACATACTTGATACTTAGAACGTGAAACTTTGTGCTCGAACTTTGTTTGTTTATGTTTTGACAGCTAAACTGCCAAAGCGATTTTAATAAAATTTGGTACGGAGAAAGCCTCACCTCCGGGTAAGGTATAAAATCGAAAAAAGTTTGGGTACCTTTTATTCGATTCAATATTTAGAATGTTGTACTTTTTTTCTAGGTTCTCTTCTCTTTAAACGTACTAAGTTGTAAGATCGTTTAAAGTTTATATTTTTTTTGAATGCTTGACACGGCGGTTCGACCTACAGCAAATTATATTTACGGTGAATAAATAATACATTCATTCGGAGTCGCATGCCACTACTAGTTAAGTATATTTCTCATTTTTTATCTTTTTCCTGTTTGTGAGTTATCATTATAATACTCAATAATATCGTTATGATCCGATAGAAGAGTTAAACATTCATTATCGCAATCTTGGTTACGTCTTTAATTGAAACCAAACTAACCAAATCATGGCGGTCATTTCGTTTGGCAGCTTATCTGGAACTAATTATCCTACAAGAGTCTAATCCTGATTATCTACTATTGTTGATATGTATATAAACACGTTGTTGAGATATTCTTCTTTTTACTGTATCGGCGTCGACGACCGTTGTAGATGTTTAAGGCGCTTTGACGCATGGTGTAAAATATTGTTTACGTTACATCGACTTGTTTAACTTTGAAAAGTATTTATTAAGGTTTTAATCTTCTCTAAACCGGTTTAAATATGGAAGAAAAAAATGATGGTGGAAAAATATTGTTTGAAGAGGCCTTAGACAAAACGGGTTAGTTGTGAAATATTTAATTATTCCTATTTTGTCAAAATTCTACATTTGTTAGCGCTCGCAGAATGCATCTTGTTCTTGACTAATATTATTAATCAATTCGAGGGGGGTAGAAAAGAAAAAAATGCCCTCGCATTGATTTTTGTTTGCACATTATAAAATAATAAGTTTGACACGATGTGCATGTCCGATGATATATACATTCATCAATTTCAGGTTTTGGCCTGTACAACTACATGCACACAGTTTTGTCCGGGATGGTCACCATCGCTATGGTGTGCGTAGTGTACGGCTCCACCATCATCGTGCCAGTCAGTGCCTGCGAGCTGGAGACCACGAGCGCGCAGCAAGGCCTTCTGGTCGCGGCACCAGTCATAGGTCAGCAAAGATCCTTTTTTTGCCATTGCTGGAGAAAAGCTTCTCAGTTTTTCAAGACTCGCAATTTCGAGCATTTGTTGTCTCTGGTTGGCTCTTTCATTAAAAATCCAACAAATCCTTTATCGCCTACAAGATCTATCGTGTTTCCATCTTGTGTTGTATACATATAAAACTGTTCCGTTACTGACTAAATGTAAGACAATGCACTGTCTAAACTACAAACTACTAAACAGTCGAAAAATAATCAAATCTATGTTTGAAAATTCGTGGCACCCTGTAGTTTCCGAATGGAATTAAATTGGAATTTCCTTCAGGTCTCATATTGGGTGGCCCGTTATGGGGCTACCTTGGCGACACAAGAGGCCGGCGTAGCATGCTGTTAGTTTCGCTCCTCTCTTCCGCTGTAGTCAATGCTGTGAGCTCCTTGTCAGTAAACTGGATCATGCTAATGACTTTGCAGTTAATTTGCTCAATATTGTAAGTATTTGAAAAGTTTACTATTTTAGTCTTAAGTATTTGCTAATAAGATATCGTCACTTGTAGGATCAATTGAAGTTACTCCCTAAAAGAATTTTAGGGGAACCAATAAAAAATATATCTTTCTAGACTAAAAACTTTAATCAGACTCTTAAATCCACATCCGCAGTTTCTGTACGTCCGCAGTTTCTGTAAACTTTGTTTTGTACTAATGTCTACCACATTCTACTTTTCTTATTTTCCTCAATCACCCAAAGGTTCGCTGGAAGATATCCCTTAAAGGGATAAAGTCGCCTTTATACATTCTAATTCTGTAAATATTGTATTTGATTTTCTATTTTTTGTACAATAAAATGTTTATATAGGTACATACATATACATATATATGTTTTTTTTGCAATTTAAAATATAGGTTCTTAATTTTTTAAATTAATTGAGATATAAGTAGTAGTAAGCAAACAATTTTACCAAAATTAATCTAATGGGTTTAACTAAAGTAAATCTTAAAAAGTATGCGGTAACCTGATCAATCTAAATATATAAAGGAAGAAACTGACTGACAGCCCAAACCGCTGGGTCTAGAGATTCCATATCATCCCTGTACTTTTTCAACCTCGTATCTGATCGAATAGTTAGATAGGAAAGTAGTCTTTATCCTTTAGAGAACAAGAGTGCTTTTCCTATCTAACTATTCGATCAGTTACGAGATTGAGAAAGTAAAGAGACAATATTTGACGTGTAGGTTACTTATGAGGTGTAGGAGTGCACTGATAGAGTAACTTTTGGGAAATTCGTCCCCTAATGGGTAAAAATAGGGGGAGTAGCGGGAAACTAATCGAAGTCGCGGGCGTCCTCTAGTAACAATCATCAACTTTTATTATGGGACCAACATCCAAATCGCGAAAAAAAAACATCTGTTCCATACAAACTTTTAGAGATAAACAGCCGAAATGTATGGTATAGCTGTTTTTTTTTCGCGATTTGGATGTTGGTCCCATTATAAAAGTTGATGAGTATGACCTACAGAGTTAGTCCCTGAAGTTTGTCCATCCTTCTCCCTAACACCCTGTATATAAAAATGAACCCCCATTTCTCCTGGTCACGCTATAACTTGAGAAAGGATTTCTTCTTTATTGTGTTCGCTAATGTCAGGATAAGGTTTATATGTAAGAAAATTTTCAAAAATCCAACGGGAAGGTCGGAAATTTGCAGCGGGGCAAAGCCGTTGCCGGGCCGCTAGTAATACATAAATATCAGGGGACAAATCTCACACAAATTGACCTCCACCCAAAATAAGCTATAGGCTTACGTACTAGTTAGACATCGATATAACACACACGCACAGATGCATGCAGATGCATGCAGAAACGTCTACCCTACATTCTCATTAGCTTGCCCACAGATATTAGACTATAGGCCAATAAGGCAAAGTTTAAAAGAAGAATGTTCAATTATTTAGTTAGTATTATATAAATTTTAAAATTATTTTTAAGTAAAGTTATATCCTAGTAAAGAAACTCAATGATCCCGCAGTCAAACTGTGTAAACAGTTTTGTGGGACAATGTTCTATTGATATATTGTAATTGTTTACGTTAATAAATTTTAATAAATATATAAATAATAATAACTTACTTATACAGAGAAATGCATACTTAAATACATAAAACACATCCAAGACTAGGGCACTAATACTAGTACTCATTTCACAAATGTCTGCCCTTACCGGGTTTGAACCCGGGACACTAGCTTCGTAAGCAGCATCACTAAAAACTCGGATAACGTGTTTTCAAGATAATATAACAGTTGTTATGTGTAGATCTATCCGAGCAGAAATAATATTGTTTGTATTAAGTTTACTACAGACTATTAAGTATTTTTTTTGTGTTCCGTGTGGTTGCCGGCTTAGAATAGTGCCACTCCATGTCTTCCCGTGGAAGTCGTAAGAGGCGACTAAGGGAATAAAGGCTTGTAGTACTGTTAGGTGATGGGCTTGCAACCTGTCACTAATATACACATGGTAACATCTTTCTGTTTGGTGCAAAATGTGGTTACAGAATTAACAACAAGTTTTTAAAGTTGTTGGTGATTCTATAGCTCTGGTTTCTCCACTCTGGGAATGAAGGCGTGACGGTATGCATGAATGTGTATGTACGGCCACGGAAGTTAATTGGCTACCCATTTCAAAGAAAATCTGCTTGAAGATGTCATTGTCAATAGAGACGCCAAGTCATTTGTAATTGATAGGAATCTCAACCTTATTGCCGTAGAATATCAGATTAACTTTGGACCTAAGGTGGGTCACAAATTAAATTCCTTGACTGTATGTAGTAATTTTTGCGATAGATACGTAGTCATTATCTGGTTGTAATAGGAAAAAAACACGGAAAAATATGGAAATCGTAGTACCACTCCTATCTCCTCTATTATAATCAGTGCTTATAAAACAATAAATAAATAATCTAATGATTGTTTACTCAATCTTTAATAGTTGTCAATGTTTGCCAGAACTACCAGGGGCACGTTTTATAAAGCTACAAGTAACAATTTTACAGGTCTAAACTGGCAACACTGCTCAAATGGCTGGTCGTCATTGGTCGAGGTTGTGTCAAATGGAAACTTGTAAATTGTAATTTGTAGCTTTATAAAACAGGCCCCAGAAGTTCTTATAGTTAACATAATCACGCTTATAAGAATTAAATTTTCCCTATGACATCACATTAATAATAATTTTGATCACAATAATACCTATGCTATGTCATAAGTTTTATATTTCAAAGATATAGCTGGAGGTAATTATTATTTTTCCCAAAACATTCGGTCTGAGGTATTTCCCGAAACCTAATGTTATGTATAAACTTCACTCGTCATTGCACCTAATATTCAGGTATTCGGACATTTCGTACTACAAAAAACGATATTTCGATAAATAGATTACCTACTGATACCACATTCCAATGGGTTATGCTAAATTTATGTCAAATGTATACGACCATTATGTCTCACAAGAAGAATGTCATCGGATTTTTTTGTAAAGGAACGTTAAAGGTAGTTATACCCCGTGACTATGAAATAAAAAAAAATCCCACGCAAACCTGGACAAGAAGGGTACACCATATTTTAATGTGACTAGCAATTTAGGGGCACTTTATTTTCATGTACAGAACATTTTATACTTTTAAATTGATATTATTATATTAAACGACAATATTAATGACCCCAGGGTCGTCTTTCGCCAGGGAAGCTCAACCTATGCGCTTGTGTTGCACCCTGCTGGTTCCGACACTAGGTTTAGCATGTCTCTTTCTAACCAATTTACAAACGCAGATGTCAGTTTGACGCGAAAAGTTTTATAATGGGTGACTGCGGGGTCGTGGAGCAACAAAGTAAACTAAAACTCACTTCACCATTAGGAACACAACGTAATAGATTTAAAAGCGTTGAGACAATTACATTGTTTTTATTAAAATAAACATTGAATGAATTCATTTTATTCGCGATCATGGCCACCCTGCATACTCAATTTGTTACTCGTGTGATCGTTCGATTTTCAAATAGGTTTAGTTTTTAACATGGAAACGTTAGGTCAACATAATTTTAGTAATAATTAGGGAAACATTTGATTGAATGTTTATTTTAATAAAAAACAAAGTAGTTTTCTAAACGATTTTAAATGTAGTACGTTATGTTCCTAATGGTGTAGTGAGTTTTAGTTTACTTTGTTGCTACACGACCCCGCAGTCACCCTGTATATACGTAAAGATAGATTTACTTACTAACAATTTGGTAATATTACAGGGCGTCCGCGAAATATACCCTGTCAATGACGCTGTTGTGCGAGTCGGTTCCGGCGGCTAAGAGAAACCTGGTGATGCTGCTGGTTTCCAGCATTTTCATGCTGTCACAGGTACTAATGGCAGGTAAATACAGAACGCTATTTATTATACTGGGTGTAATGACCACACTGTTAGGTGAGTATCCCCCAGAACTGTGCTGTAGCGGAGGGGTATGCGAGGAAAAAATCTACCAATAGGAGAGCTGCGCTAAGCGAGGCTAAGAAAATGACTACTTTCTATTGGTGGATTTTTTCTTCACGCAACACTCCGCTACCTCGCAGAGCTCTGGTGGATTTTCACCAGATTTGCTGTGCACTTCAAACGACGCTGTTACAGCCAATACTCGTACTCTATTATAAATACAAAGTGTGGTAATAAATGTGTTGGTGAGACCCCAATGTTATCACTATATAAGTTTCTTTATGATTTCAGGAATAGCTATCCCCATTATCCCCCTGCCTTTCTCCTATTATCTGTCTTCCTTGGACATCTACTGGAACTCGTGGCGGACCCTCATGCTGGTCTACTGTTTCCCGGCCCTGCTCAGCGCCTTCTGTTTATATTTTATGTCAGAGAGCCCCAAATTCGCCCTTCTAAAAGGAGATGAGCAGAAGGCCCTAGATATCCTAAGGAAAATTCATAGGATTAACAACAAGAAAGGAGCAATATTTGACGTGAGTTTTTATTGATATGATAAAAAATGATAAAATGTTTATTATTTTTCAGACTCAAACATGGTTGAGGTCTCTTTTTAAGTATAAGAAAACCTGTGTCAGGAGACCCCGCTCCTATGATTATCATAAGTACATTTTAGAAACTAAAATAGAAAATATTATAAAAAAACTTTAGCTCTTATGAAACCAAATTCTTAATTAATTAAAAACAAAACAAAAATTAACATTTGTGTTTGTGTTCGCGAGCGCGCGCGCGTGTGTGTGTGTGTGTGTGTGTGTGTGTGTGTGTGCGTGCGTACGTGTGTGTGTGAGTGTTTAGATCGGAACAATTATGAAATAAATGTCATTAGATAGAGCAGTTCTACGTTTGGCCCGGATGCCATTCAATCTGAAGTCGTTTATCGTTGTCCGATTATAAAATATACTCTTTATCCTTCTCCGGGCTATGGACTATCTTTGTAAAAAAAATTGGTCATTTTATTCTATCTAAAAGTATCCATGGATAAAGAACTCTCTTGACTGACTGACTTACAACGGACACCAGACACATCGCTGAGTCTAGGGACGCGTAATTTTGACGAAAGATTTTCCGAAAATCTACCCCTGGGGCACTTTTTATAAAGTTACAAGTTACAATTTTACAGGTCTAAACTTGCAACACTGCTACAATGGCTGGTCGTCATTGGTCGAGGTTGTGTCAAATGGAATCTTGTTACCTGTGAATTGTAATTTGTAGCTTTATAAAACAGGCCCCTGGCGGGAATACGAATTCTACACGTACAAAGACGCGGGCGTCCTCTGCTTGAAGTTCACGGCGAGCCAAGGATCTAAACTTGTTAACGATCTTTACTGTATATTTTCAGGTGAAAGGCCTGCTCCCCGAGTCTGCCGACCGCGGCCAGGAGGTGTCAGTGAAAGAACAAATAGTGCCGCTCTTCCGAGCGCCGCACCTCAAGTACACCATCATACTCAGTGTACTCTTCATGTGCCAACTGTAAGTATGGTTTTTAGTAAATTGTGTAGCGTTATAACTACGAATGACATGAAACATTCGTTTGAGTTGCTCGAAAACGCAGATTTATAATGTAATCTAGTTTGTAAGCTGCGGTCAAATCAAAGAAGATGATAAAATTGATAAATAATCACCTTACTTACTTTGATCTCGGATGCCCTTCGCATCATCTAATATTCAATGTTCTAATATCTTTTTCTCGAGAATTTTTGGTTAAATATTGGGTTGTTTAATGTTGAGTCGCAAATTCTAAAGTAAGTATATTAGGATATACGCGTACAATATTCGGGAAAACAAAGCTATAACATATATTGGATACTGGACACGATGACGTTTTATACGATGATCATTTTATTCTTAACTAGTGACCCGCCCTCGCTTCGCTTCGGTTTATGCCAGTTTTCTGTAACACCCGTAAATAATCCAAAACTTATTATGCATAAAAACCTTCCTCTTGAATAACGCTATCTATTAAAAAAAGCCGCATCCAAATCCGTTGCGTAGTTTTAAAGATCTAAGCATACATAGGGACAGACAGACACCGGGAAGCGACTTTGTTTTATACTATGTAGTGATAATATTTCGACAAAAAGATATTATAATTTTATACTATGTTTTATACTATGTAGTGATAATAATCTCGACCAAAAATGTACATACCAATCGTTAGACAAAACGTTGTTATGCTAAGTTATGTAGCGAAAAAAATAATTATGAAACATTCTCTACTAGCCGAAAAGTCATAGTTTATTTTTATATATTCGGTATATACGTGTCATGAAAGTCGCAAATAAATTGTGAACCTTTTTCTGCAGGTCCGGATCCTTCAGCGCGTGGCTGCCGACCATAGCTAACCGGGTCATAAGGATCCTCGATACGGAACCTGACGCTTCTTTCACTCTCTGCGGGATTCTGGACGCTGATATAGATGTACCTGTTGATGTAAGAAAACTGGGAAATATACTAATATATGCTGTAGGGTAATAACGCTGGTTGGGTACCCCATTTAATGGCATAGAGTGGAAAATTATTATGGGTGTTGTTCTAGAAGCTCCAACTTTATAATCACTTTCATTTTTATCCGGAAAACTGTATTTGCTAGATAAATAAATGTCTACATTGTTACAGGCCGACGTTGTCCCGTGCGCTTTGAACACAAATGCACTCCTGATAGTGATACTGCTCGTTGTGGTGCAGTCCACCATCAACCTGTTCCTTACAATAGTAAGTGGTTCTTTTTCAAATCATGGAGATAGCAAATTTTATTTTTATTTTATTTTATTTTATTTATATGGGGCATCAACAGCAATACATTTCATAAGAACAAATTAAACATGATACAAAACAGTAACCCCATAAAAGATGTCCACAAATATACAGTTAAGTGAAACATAAGCAACTATTTTAACAACTTGCGTAACTCATATATGTATAGAAACATACAATAACAACAAAACTTAGCATAAGGATATGTTGAGCAGCGAGAGAGCATGCTTGCGCGTGTGTGTGTGTTTGTGTGTTTGTGTGTGTGTGGGTGTGTATGTGATGTGTATACACGTAATGATTCCCCATAAGTAGAGTGACACGTTTCTCAAGCACAGGCTTACTACAGTCAAATAGGTCTACGTTATGAAATCGTTTATTATAATCTCTGAGAATACGAATAACGATACAAATGAGCACACAAGCTACCTGTGGCCCGTTTCACGAAGCTACAAGTTACAAATTACAAGCGGAAGTCTTTTTCTAGCAAAAGGAGTTAGAAAGAGACTTCCGCTTGTAATTTGTAACTTGTAGCTTCATGAAACGGGCCTCTGATAGTAAGTTAGTGAGCTCTGAGATGCATAGACAGCTCTATAGGCTGGCTGCGTGATGACTAAGATAGAATGCGTCTATGATAGTTATATCCCGGCTGTCTTACTCCCACCCTGGAACACATCAATGCGGACATGCTGCACGACGGCAGGTAAAAGGGTAAGATGTAAAGTAAATAATTGAAGCCCAAATGCAATCTTCAGTTTCCTAGACGCCCCGTCATCATATTATGCTGACCGAAAATGTTGGTACAAAAACTCACTAACAGTTGAGCGTCAGCGCTAGGAAAATAGGCTTTCGTGTATTGCCAACTGGGGGGGTTTAAATGGTTAATCCACCTTCTGGGTCTACCTCTTTATATACGACGCAATGCTACGGGTTGGTCTCGGCTTTAGACTGCCGTGGCGGGAACGGTGTCGCCGCGCAAAATCGTGACCACTGGCCAGGCTGTTATACATTTGGGTTATATATGGAGAGTCAGAACCACATTCCAGTGTCACATTTGTCGGATAGTAGGTGCCTACTTCTCTCATGCGCAATAAAGTTACGTTTGATGAATAATGATAGTGATATTTAATTCAGTAGAAATGTTCAATTGCTGGGCCTCCAGAGCACATTAGGCATTGACCTGTTGTCGTGTTTTGCTTACGTTTAACTGGAGACCACAAGCCTCCTGGTCGCGGCACCAGTCATTGGTCAGCAAAGATCCTTTTTTTTTCACTACTGGAGAAAAGCTTCCCCATTTTTCAAGACTCGCATTTGCTTACGTTTATTGCGCAAACTATGTATTTATCGTGGTATTTGCAGTTTATAGTTGATAGAGCGGGTCGACGCAACGTCGCCATCGGGATCACAAGCGTGGTGGGCTTGTGCGGGATCCTGGTGAACCTGGTCCCCAACACGCTAGGAACCACCATACTCTTCGGGGTGTTCATCATGGGGGTTCTCTCCGTGGGCTTGTACACGACCATCGCTGTTGCGATCTTCCCTACGAATTTACGGTAAGAGTCGTAACTCTCCCAACCCCGTACAAACGTACTTTCGTTTAAATTTTCAAACGCTTTACGGGATAAAAGTGAAACGGTTAAGTAAAGGGCCATATCTGCGTCAAAAATTGGTTTTGGTTTAGAAATATAAAATTTAAGTTTCGTACACAAAACTGCTTAAATTTCTATGGGTCCATAAATAAATTCCCGCATCGAAAATTCCTGTGACATACTTACTCAAAGGCTCAATTTTGTGTAAGCCAGTTAAAAAAAAAGACACGAGCGCACCTACTGACGACTTCTGCAACTCGTTCAGTGCTAAAAACTTATTATTTATTCATATACAAACATACCCAGCCCAGCCTGTTTAAGTCTCAATGCTGATGGATCCATGCTTCCTCTTAAGGTGTTCCACCACACAAGGGCCCACTACGGGCTTGGGAGTTACTACACAGATATATACCGATTTCCCCACGATGATTTCCTCAAAAAAACATATGGTACACGATTAAATTTCGCACTTGGTTTCCAAAAAATCCAGGTCCTGTTTTGAAACCATAACCCTCCGTTGTTACTAAATTACCAACAAGCTTATTTCCAAACATCGGGGTTTTCGGTGCGGGAATGATTTAAGAATAGAGTAGAGTAGAGATAAACAGATAGGTTAATCTGAGAAAATATCATATTATGCCTAATGAATAACTACCTCTCTGGGAATTGTACACACACTATGATACAATTTTATTTTAACTCGTGTAGTACTTTACCTTTACTACCAAAGCTATATATGAGATAAAAATAAAAATAACGTTGATTAATTACCTGCAGGAAATTTTGTAGTTGACACGATTTTCAGAATAGACTTTGAATATTTTTTCTATATTTGGAACAGTTAATCTGTGGGGTCTGGCTGTAATCCATTTCAATGAACTTAACGATCTTTGTACGTTGGCAGATGTAATTGGTGCATATAAATGTGATATATCAATCTTTACGCGTCCGATAACTGTGAACTATTTGCTTATAAATGAGTAGGGACTTAACTGAAGAGGTTGATAATGACTGACCATTTCATTTATAAAATACTCATTATCTTTTCAAGATTTTTTTTCAATTAATTATTCAGTAGGTAGAAACCTGCTAGAGTATATTCTGTTTTTCAAGTCAATATACTCTTTGGCTAATGTCAAACATTCCCGCACCGAAAAGCCCGATGTATGCTTATTTCCGAATTATTAATAAAAAAATAATCATTCCAGGGCAATGGCGGTGGCAACGACGATGACAGCAGGCCGCATTGCAGGCTTCGCCAGCATACAGCTGGTCAACTTCCTGCTGTTCAACAATTTTTGCGAATTAGGATTTTATCTTTTCGCTTCTATTGTAACTTGTAAGTCTACATTTCATAATTCATACATATTATAGGCACTCCAAGTGCTAACACCAAGTACATACAAGTTTTAAAGTTTTTTAAAGTAAAGCCGTTGATTTCTTTTATTTGGCGACAAGTTGGCCTAGTTGGTAGTGACCCTGGCTGACTACGAACCTACTGGTCCCGGGTTCGATTCCCTGTATGGACAAATATTAGTGTGATGAGCTCGAATATTTGTTTCTGAATCTTGAATATTTTCTATGTAGGTAAAGCATTTATTTTGTTGTCTAGCACCATAGTACAAGACTATAGTTTAGTTTGGGACTACGTCAATTTGTGTGAGATTGTCGCCTGATATTTATTTATTTAAAAACACGACTAGTCCAACAAGTTCTGGCGCGTTCGTCCCACGGGATGACAGACTTTGTAGACGAGGCAACTGCACGTGTTTCCCTTCCTCCTTATACGACATGCCCCCACTGACGTCTATATAGTTGCCTCGTCCCCGCTAACCTCTGCCACCCCGAAGGACGGTCGCGCATGAACTTGTTGGACCATAGTGATTGCCGTAGACAGTACTTCGTTAATTGACCTTACTCTGATGCTGAATACACTTATTTTCAGGCTCAACGATCTTGGTGGCGCTCTTGCCCGACGATCGACTACTTCGAAAACCCAAACCGGCCAAGGAATAACGAGCACTTTATCTGACTGTTTGAGGACCTTCCTCCTATCGTGATCACTAATTTAACGGCCTGTTGTTTAATGTCAGGGCGTCTAGAACAATTCCACGTGACTTGGTTCTCGCTCGGTAATCAGTCTCTATTTTTATCTCTATAGCTTTTACGATCATGCAGAGCAATAGCGGTATTTTTGTATAATGTAGGATTATTTTTAAGGATCGCTTAATATTAAGTTACTTTTGTCTTTTGTCTTATTTTATGTGTAAAGTTAAGTCAATTAAAAATACCATTAACATGTTTGGCGTGTTTGATTTACTTGTGAGTATATGAAAGTATTAATACCAACCTTACCTATTGCTAAATAAGGCCTCTATTCTATTGGGTAAAACCGTTTTGGCTTTTATATGTTATCGTATTTTAAAAAAAATTACCAAACTATGTTAAACTGTAATAAATGTTAATAGACGGTTAGTTCATACATTTTGACAGCTGTTAACACTCTAATCGTCTGTGAAGCTGTTAAGTGGTTGGTGAAATTCGACATGAGATAGCTCTTATTTAACAATAATGGCGACTGAGTTAAAGACCCGAGGGCCCTGCCAAGATGCATTGCGCCAACTAGCGTTTCTATTCGTTTCGTTTTTAAACCAATCGCGTCATTGGTAGATCACGTGACTTTTCGTATCACGTCATCTATCAGTGACGCGATTGGTTTAAAAACGACTCGAATAGAAACGCTACTTAGCGTAATGCATCTTAGCAGGGCCCTCATATCATAATAATGTGAAAAGCCTAATGGTTTTATTTAGTAGAATAGAGGATCGGCCTCTGTTATACTTCTTTGTATCAAACATTTACAAAATCATATTGGTTTTTTGGGTTTCGTACCTAATAGGTGCCTACTCCACCGTCGGTCCGTCTGTCCTCATATCCAACGGCCTGTCCGTTTAAATCCGTCTGACTATCCTACTTTTTAATCTTATCTTTTAAACCGTTACAGATACTACAACCTAACCAGTTTTTTAATTACAAAATATATTATGCAATAAACGGCGATACAAAATAATTTTAACAACAAAAACAAAAATAAGCAACACCATAAAACTAGGGATGCAACGATTCGGCCATTACGATTACGATTAAGATGTTAATCGTTATTGATTACGATAACCGATGCATTACAATTAAAAAAATATTATTGTTTTCTTAAATCTGTAAAGAAAAAATATTTATTGTTTTGCTTAATAAGTTTAATAACCTTATGGATGAGTGCGTTCCGATTAACACTGTTTAGTTTATTTTTACAAAATCATAATTGTGACGATTCTTACTGCGATAAATCGCTTCGTTATTAATCGTAATTATTACGATTACAGATTAATACTGATGGTAAACGATGCACCGCTTCGTAATAGTTGCATACCTACTCTAGACCAGACTGTTCTGCTTAATTAAAACTGTTATTAGCACCTTTTGTTACAATTAAAATTTTTTAATACAGTAATTTCGTTATGTTTGCAATTTTAAAGTAAATAAGGAACTAACATAGGTAACAAATGTACCTAAAAGCAATTAAAAAGTCAAAATAAAGGAGATATTGTCGTGTCGTAAGAATTTATTTTATGACCTTAGATTATTTATCACAATCTATTCTCAATTATCTACCAGTTTTATAATCGTATTATCGACACTTAAAACGTATAATATTATCATCTGTTATTTTAGCGAGTGGGGTGTACGCGAAAAGTGTTATTTACAGTTTTATAGGACAATCAAAGCAATAAACGAGCATATTAAAATTAATATATTACCTATATCGAGCAAATCTTCCCGTATTCCTATATTGAACATATTTACTTAAATAGGGAAATTAAAAGATTTAAAATATGGCAGTCCAACCAGAGGACAGAAAGAGAATACCGTTTGAGACCGCTCTAGACAAAGCTGGTAAGTAAAAGTTAATCAAATTTTATATCATAAAATCGACATAATTTGTACCTACAGTCATATTACACAGAAATAGGTACATGTGGACTTTTATTATTGAAACACCGTGCAACCCTGTTATAATGCCAGATTTAAGTAACGAGAAAGAATTTACGTGGTAATTTGATGGCTTTCTGTGAAAAGGTTGTTCTTTCTTCATGGTGCATAGGTCTGTGGCCGTATTTTAAGAATAAAGAAGAGTACATAATGAAACCGTACCTTTAAGATACGTGAGGTGTTAGTCTATGATCATTTAGCGCGTCTGTCGCGCGAGTTTAATTTCTGCATTTTTTTGTAGTTATATAAAAATCAGTGTAGTCAACATTGGCTCAAACATAGCTGTAAAATGATGAAGCTAAAGTAAATAAAACATGCTTATAAAAATCGAGCACATATCCATAAGACCCCTATCTACTTATATATCATAAAATTATGTGGATTGTTAACCAAAGGATCAATGTATCAATGGCCCCCAGAGATATTCGATTGAGCGCCTAATAGTTCGAGGGAGATAAGGTTGATACTTTAACCCGAGTTAAATAGTACATTTCGACTGAGAAGTAAGTAAACAAAAACATGGTATGTTATTGCCACGGATTTACAATTTGATTAATTTTATTATTGATATCCACTATTTAAATGGAAGTTTAAAAAAGCTAAAACAATTCGTCACGGTTGTATAAGATTGGTTCAGTAACCAATCAAAAATAGCTGGATGTTTAACCAGTTCTTATTTCAAAATCACTTTTCTCCCTAGGGATGGAAATGCCATTTTCACCGCGCTATTGAGATGTGGAAATCCTTACTCTCCGAACAGGAGAGATGAAAATCATTTTACGGTTCTACTTGATTTCATTTCAGGTTTCGGACTGTACAGTTACTTGAACACAGCTCTCTCCGGGTTGGTTATTCTGGCTCTAGCATGTATAGTGTACGGCGCCACCCTCGTCGTGCCAGCCAGCGCGTGCGAGCTGCAGACCACGAGCGCGCAGCAGGGACTTCTGGTGTCCGCACCAGTTGTAGGTCAGTATGAGCTCAGTGAACGTAACGTTTAATTAAAATGAAAAGTATTTAATCGATCTCACACACAGGACCATCACCAACTTAAACATATAATTAAATTACTAATTAATCTTAACATTTACCCCCTTACTTATAAATGTGGAATAACCATGGAGTAGCTAAACCAAACTTTGTCCTTATCTGTCATTGTGACATTTGAATTTGACAGATAAGGACAAAACATGGTTTAGCTAATCCAAGGTTATTCCACGTTTATAAGTAAGGGGGTTAGGGTGCGGTAGCGTGACATTATATGGGTCTTCACTCAGCATTGTGTTGCGACCAATGATATAATATAAAAAGACTACTATATTATATCATTGGTTGCGACACTAAACTTGTTAGACTAACAGTGCTGCAACGCTGGTATTCTGTGAAGCCCAGATCGTGTGCGACAGCAACTGATATGTAACGCCTATTCCTAGAAGATACAATTAGTAGATAAAAAATATAATAATCTTAGTTTAGGCAATAGTTATTATATTTTGACCTGAAATTAAATTCTTATGACGCATTCGTAGGGTACCATCATCTCATTCAAATTCAAATTCAAATTCAAAATATTTATTCAGCAAATAGGCCACATGAGGGCTCTTTTACACGTCGGTGATATAGAGTGAATCTACCAGCGCTTCGGACAAGACCATCATTGCGGAGAAGGAGCTCCGCAAGGAACTCCAGCAGAAGGTCATTTTTTCAATCATAAAACATACAACAACAACACTTAAAAGTAAATTACACTAAGTAATAATAAGGCAATAAAGTAATAAATAATAAATTCTTAAAACTACCAAAATAAACTTATTACAAATTTAAGGTCAATAAACCTAAACTAAAAATAATGAATATGAGAACAACACGACGAAGTCTCTTCGTCAAAAGCTATAACTAGAATAATTAATTGAACAACAAGTCCTTGCAAACGTGAACAGACCGGACCCCACAAACAGCACCCGTTCACGAGTATGACGCGTATCTCAGCCATCGCCTCTCTCAACCATTTGTTCGGGAAAGTGGCGACCCGATCAACGACGCTACCGTAAGCAAAGACCTTTGAGCGAGCATGACATGCTCATGCTGCCGGACAACATAAAATGAATATTGTATGAAACAGCTGTCCGGCGAGAAACATCACAGTGTGTTCTCGTTTAAAAGCGTCTTGTACACACAAGAACTAGTAAACATAAAAATACAAATAGTAAACATACAATTGAATGCTTAAATACACAGTTTGCACGTATTCACTGCCAGGGGGCGTGGCCTAGGAACAAACTTGTATGACAGTGAACGCATATATGCGTCGGTGGCAGTGAATGCGTTAAAGGCTATGTTTATCAAGGTACAAATACTGTAAATATCCTAGAAACTACTTAAAGACATCATTGATCCTCATTATAAACTAGGCTAAGCTAGGCTACACGTATGTACAGTCAAGGAATCAAATCCAAAGACGTAAAAGGTGTCACAAAGTGAAAAAGACATAAAAAAGTAGGTCTTTCAGTTTCCCTTACTGTATGTAGGTATCTTAATGGTTTTGGTTTTTTATCCCTCGTAGAGGTTACGGATGTCCTGATTTAAAGAAAGATACTGATATTTTTTTTTAAATTCAGATATCTATCAAAATTAATTTGGACAACGTGTAGTCATTGGATTCGTCTTAGGGCCGTGAGTTAAACTTGCAGTCGGGCTATTGAAACGTGCTTCCGTCAGACTTGTTACCTCGTTCCTTTGACAAAAGTGTTTGTCAGGAATGTTTGACTTAGGATTATCCGTCAGGGCTCATCTTGGGCGGGCCGTTCTGGGGCGTCCTTGGAGACACGAAGGGGCGTCGCAGCACGCTTATCGTTTCCGCTCTTGCTTCGGCCGTCGTCAACGCCGTGAGTGCCATATCGGTCAACTGGCTCATGATGATGATTCTGCAGTTCATTGCCTCACTTATGTAAGTATTTGCCAAAAATTAGGCTTTAAAAATTTGCCTTAGGCTTTAATATAAAAGGAAGATTAATTTAGGTTTAACTCCAGAACGTTGTAAAATAAAGAGAACAAACGCTCGCAAACGCAAATGACTTTTGTGGTATAGGGTAATAGGGTAGGTTACATCTACACTAATATTATAAAGAGAAAAGATTTCATTTTTTGCGCCATGCTCATGTCGATGGAGTAATTCTAAACTTTCCTTTTCCTAATCTTATCTTTAACATACTTCCAATACGGCACGACTCCTACTTCTTAACATACTGCGAGTATAATGAACATAATTAAAAACATCATAAGAAGAAGAAGAGGCAAGGGAAGACCAAGGACAAATTACTTTGAGCAAATAAACGAGAAGGTTATGGTCGTGACGTACCAGAGAGTCAAGCAGTAGATAGAAAACCACCAAAACTCTTAAAGAGAAAGGAATGTTCTGATACGAGTATGTAGATATGTTGACATGTTTTACTTACATAAAAAAATATTTGAATACGATTATGGTATGCTTCTACGGAGAATAATAAATGCTGCGTTGCAGGAGTGCCGCACAGTTCACAATGGCAATGACACTGCTGAGCGAGTGCGTCCCGATGGCGAGGCGGAACCTGGTGGTGCTGCTGGTGTCCAGCATATTCATGCTCTACCAAGGTTTTATGTCAGGTAATATAGACAATTAAATTTAATGTGCACAGTTTTTTTGAGAGCTGAATCAGAAGTATTTCTAGAAGTAATTGAAATATGTGCCTATATTTACACCACTTTAATCACATTTGATGGAATTACATAGATATTCACAGAAAAGTGGATAAGTGTAGTAAAAATAAAACAGAAAAAATATTGAGAAACGACTAACGAGCAAAGCGTTGTAGGTTTTTAGGTAACTACCCAGGTAGTAAGGTTTAGGTTAAAGTTTAGTTTTGTAATTTCAGTTCTGGCTATTCCTATTATACCTCTGAGTTTCTCCTACTACCTGCCTGCTCTGGACATCTACTGGAACTCCTGGCGGACCCTTGTAGTGATATTTTCGATCCCGAGTTTGATCTGCGCCTGCTGTTTATACTTCATGCAGGAGAGTCCAAAGTTTGCTCTATTGAAGGGAGACGAGCTCCGGGCGTTGGAGATCCTGAGAACTATTCACAGAGTTAACCACAGAAATGGGACAATCTTGGATGTAAGATATAACATCATTCTTTATTTTTGCTTAATCCATTATTAATTAATGTGGTATATTTCTCTTCCTGTTTCTTTCTATACTCTATCTTTTCTTCTTTCTACACTTTTTAGGTCGAAGGCTTGCTTCCCGAGACTGCACCCGACGCAATTGCAATCAAAGTAAAGGACAAATTGCTACAGCTGTTTAGAGCACCGTTTCTCAAATACACTATCATCATGAGCGCTCTCTTCATGTTTCAACTGTTAAGTATTGTTGTCTCCAAGTGAAGACTCGACTTGATTGGGTTTTTTAATTGTATTGTCATCAAAGGAGGTCTCTTAACATCGATACAATAATAGGCTAATGATGAATCATTACAACGAATAAAAGAATACCAGCTAGAGAAACAACGACGCAAAGTTAGTCGAGTATTCCCACACCACAACAAACTAGCATAGACAATGCGTG
The DNA here is from genome assembly GCA_946894065.1 of Acleris literana. Classification (NCBI taxonomy): domain Eukaryota; kingdom Metazoa; phylum Arthropoda; class Insecta; order Lepidoptera; family Tortricidae; genus Acleris; species Acleris literana. The sequence continues at coordinate 8,585,414 of OX335669.1, read as the reverse complement.
TCACTTATTTATGTGCCTCTAATCGTATTAATATAAAGGGGAAAGTGAGTTGGTTCATCTGTCGATTCGTTAAAAATTCTTGGCTAAGCTGCAAAATCAATTTTGATATTTGGAATAAATATAATTTCAGTCCCAGAGAAGTAAAGGAAAAATAGAAAGTTACCTCGTATTAAAACTATTAAATGAATAAACGTAGAAACACGGACAGTTTCTGGCAAAATCTAGTGGTGTATATTCGTTAATCCAGGTCCGGAGCCTTTGCTGCGTGGCTGCCCACCATTGCCAACCGCGTCATCAGGATGTACGAGACGGGGGAGGTGGCTTCCCTCACGCTGTGCGGCATCCTGAACTCTGATATAGAATTGCCAACCGATGTGAGACAAAAGTTTTCTTTTATTAGTATATTCCGTTCCCTAAAGAAAATATCACTTTAGTAGTACCTTGTCTTGTCTTGGTAATAAAGTCCAAGTTATACATACTAGTAAAGTGGTAAGTACGCTTTCTTCGATAACTTTTATAATGACAAGTTATACACTCAACATTTTTATTGGCCGACTGGTACTCATACGTATAAGTTAAGAATTTTATTTATTATTTTCGATACATTTTCTGTTGTTACTATTGTACATTTTTATTTTATTGAAAAACACATTTCTGAAATTATTAGTTACTAAAACTAAGTAGGTAATCAAAATCCAAATACAAAGTTGTATAGACCTTCATTACGTAGTACTTGATATTTCTTTTTTATCGATATTTTAGATGTTATTACATTGTTTGCAGCCCGACGCCGTCCCATGCGCTCTGAACACGACGTCACTCCTGATGGTGCTGCTGGTCGGCGTTTTGCAATCCCTTATAAATGCATTGCTTTCGGTTGTAAGTTATATTACCGCACTTTCAACCTCGTAAGGCCCACATCATATTTCGTTAGTTCGAAAAAGAATCTTGTGTCGGTCAACTAAAGTCAAAAGTCATTTTGACAAATGTCCTAAATTTAGGACGTTGGGCCTTACGAGGAAATCAATCGTTTCATCCTATAGTATCACGAGATGTGGGTAAATTAAAAGGTAGCCCAGCATTTTATCGAATTTCATTTCATAGAAGGCTATTTTCTGCTGAAACCATGATGTTTTCAGGATATCTTAAACATTAATTACGATGGTTAGGTTAGGTAATACTTGAGATTAACTCATACGGCGAGCAATACTTTTTAATGAAATGAAAACTTTGCTTAATACGTTCGTTGAAAGGGGATTCGGTAAAATAATAAGGAAGTAATTAAATAAAAAATAAAAATTTGCAATGCGATTATTTCGGCCTGGGTGAAGAAAACTATTTCTGAACGTAGGCCTTCTTCATTTATTTTATTAACCGACTTCAAAAAAAGGAGGAGGTTCTCAATTCGTCTGTATTTTTTTTTATTTTTAATGTTTGTTACCTCAGAACTTTCGACTGGGTGAACCGATTTTGAAGATTCTTTTTTTATTTGAAAGCTGGTGCTTCCAGATTGGTCCCATTTTTTTCAAAATGAAGATCTGATGGTGGAATCCATGAGGAATCGACGGAACTCTTCAAAATGTATAGGCACACCTATAGCGATTTTGGTATTTTTCATTGTAACTCGAGTATTTGGTCTTGGAAACCACTATTTGGTGAAGTGGAACTGATGATGAAGACCACAGGTGGCCACCGGAACTCTTAAACGGTATATATTTCGAGGGTGGCGACAAGATATTTCGATTAAGATAGTTGAGCGACTATGACGAAGCATATTTAGGTTTAAATATATGACTATGACTTTCCCACGGCGTTGCTTGCGGCGAGATTGAAATGTTCTATTGTTTCTTGAGAAATGGGAGAAAAATGGGAGAATAACAGCATAATTATGATCACTAAAAAGTATAAAATAAAAAAAAAGTTTAAAAAAACAAAAACCCGCCTTCAAAAAGCAAAAAATAACTTCTTTAAAATGGTAGGTAAATAGGTCAGTCCCACTGAAGTTGGCGTCCAACAATATTTTAACCAAAAGCAGACTTTTTTGCTTTTTGAAGGCGGGTTTTTGTTTTTTTAAACTTTTTTTTATTTTAGACGGTCCTGCTCGAACTCCCGTGAGATTTATGTCTCCGGCCCTGGACCCATTCCATCAACAATAATAATGAAAATTAGAACAGAAACTCCTAAATATAAGTAGGAGGCAATTATTTTACTCGCTGAGCTTAAAAAAATAGGCAAGCTTACTTCTTTTGAACTTCAAAGAAAACTAGGAAAAAAGAGCTTATATGCCCGTGATTTTCCGCATGCAGGAAAAAGAGGAATGAAGTGGTTCCCATTTGTTCATGGGCTTTTGTTTCCATGGTAACTACTTAATTATTGGAATCTTCTTGCGGTCCAACATTATAAACCAGCGTTAATTAGAGTTACGCCACTAGTAACGTTGTCAAAAGAGGGAAGCCCATTCCTAGAAGCTGCTGTGATGAAGGGTAATACCGGCCGTTATAGGGCCGTTAAAGCCGCTCTTAGTTCTTGTAGTCATTAACGTCATTATAGTGCACGCTCCAACCTCTAGGGCGATTTCACTCCTTAATGATATGACCATGCATGTCCCGGATGCTGATATATTTTTTGATAAACAGGCTTCTTTTGCAAGAAAGATTAATTGTTATTTAAATCGTATTCTGCCTGTTAGTCAGTAAGTTTTGTAGTTACTCGTATTCAACGTATTATATCATGTGTACTGTTTCTGTCCTAATGTATAAGCGTTTTGGTGTATTAACTGTTAGCTTGTATGTTTCTGATATAAATAAATAAAATAAAATAAATAAAATATAACGTAAGACTTAGCCTAACCTCATTAGTCTCATCACAGCTAATCCTCTTCAAAAACCATCAGAGATATCTCGTTTCTGTATAACTTTATACATTTTTTCCAGGTGGTAGTTGAACGACTGGGTCGTCGTAACACGATCATGGTGGTGGCGGCTGTGGTAGGACTGTGTGGGATCCTGGTCAACCTAGTCCCCAACCCGATTGGTACCTCGGTACTGTTTGGGGTCTTCCTCATGGGCATCACCGTTGTTGGCTTGTATACCACTCTGACCGTTGCATTGTTTCCAACACATTTAAGGTTAGTACTTATTATCTTTGACACGTCTTGGTAAGTCATTTACAAATCTCTGTTAAACTCTATTAAAAAGTGATTTCACATTGCCTAGCGAGAAACCTCACTCTCTTTAGTTAGTTTTCGAGATTTACCCATCATTTTATCGATTTTCTCTTCATTGATTGTATCATTTCATAAAATTTCATTTGATTTAGTTGGTTAGGTTAGACTTGTGACTAAAAAAAAAACCCATGCGGCAAAAAAAAATACATTTCATAGTTCGTTGAAAGGAGTTTCGATAAAAAATTTGGTAACTAAACTACCCTTTCGAAAGAATAGCGATTTATTTAATCGTATGGCGAATTTAAATAAACATTTCAAACAAGCATTACTAAAGAGATAACTGTACATCCACTTTCAAGGTCCCGAGCCACGAGATAGTGTCAGGTGTTAGTTTGTACAGATCTTCCGGGGCACCCGAGTAGGAGTGTAGAGGGCAGCGCTGTACAATGTGCTCCATGGTTAGAGCCTCGTCGCCACAGTCGCAGAGAGCCGAGTTGCACCAAGCCCACTTGTGGCTGAAGTAGTTGCAGCATCCGTGACCTGTCCATGCGCGGACCCCAGCCCTCCAAAAAGGTTGTGGTCACAGCCACCCGAAAATCGGCCAAGTGCGAGTCAGAGTATGGACTCTCTCATGATCAGTATAGTGCATTCCTACAAAGGAGATGATTACAAAATATTTAACGCCCTGGCATAGGACATAATATCATCCATGACGTCACAAGTGTATTAGAGTTATGGGGATGCCCATCGTGCCCACAACGGTGGATTCGCGCTTGGACCTGTCCTCAGACTATTTAGGCGACACCGTAGAAAGAATAGCGATAGCCGTGTTGTTGGGTTTGCGTTAACTAATCTTGTGGTACGAGTATTGTTTTAGTATCCTGCAGTACGCAGGGGCTGGGAAGGCGTGTGGTGGGACCATCCCTCACCCCCTTCCTGCCCCTTCTAAGTCTCGCGGAATACTAAAGCTTACCCGAAATTTTGTTACAGAGCAACGGCAGGGGCAATAACAATGACGGCAGGCCGCATCACGACTTTCACCGTGATACAACTCGTGAGGCTGATGCTGGATAATTACTGTGAATTAGCGTTCTACCTTTTTGCCGCTATTTTTACCTGTAAGTCAACATCTCATCTGCGACGTAAAAGTTTTTACGAAAACAAAACAAAACGCCCTTTACGTGGCTTGTAACCTTTTCAAACTAACTTTTACCTCCTTAGTTAAACCTAGTTGATCAGCACGTATTAACATCATTTATTTACATATTAAGAGGATCGTGAAGCTAAAAAATCCATATAAATGCTATATAATGTTTCTCTTTCCTTACCCAGTTCAATTTTTACGATTCTTGAATATGTTGTAGATAGTATGAAAGGTCTGTCCGTTTTCCGAAATGAAAACGTGCTGACCTACTTTTTCATAATAACTACAACATTTTCAAAAATCATGAAAATCGGACTTGATTTAAATGGGTGAGAAACGTTACATTCCAGAGCTAAATTAGTATCGTTTTTTTTATAACTACGCGATTGTCTATTCACAATCATGTTAAAGACCAGCGTTATACATATAACTAGCCCAACATTACTTCTTGTAATGTTGGGCTGTCGGGCATTAAGATCTAGAAATAATCAGCGTATTCTTTTTTTCAGCGTCAGTGATTGTAGCCTCATTCCTGCCTGACGATCGAAAGGGCCTGAAATCTCAAACTAAAAAAAAACAACAGTCATAATCTAATAATTAAATTAAGATGTTAATTAATGAATCATTAACATTGTATAGTTATTTAAATATAATGTCAGGAAATTCCATTTTATGCAACAAAAGGTTAGCTGGAAGAGATCACTTAAAGGGATAAGTACGCCTTTGTACATTCCTTTTCTGTAAATTAGAATTCTGTGTTTTGTACAATAAAGAGTTTACATACATACATGCATATTTAAAAAAACTAATTTACCAAGAAAAATAAGTGTTTTATATAGAATATTGTAGCGTGAAATCTCATTTCTTTTCACTGTACTATTATTGACAAATTTACAACTGAACATAATATTTACAGAGTTCAACATTAAAACAAATAAAATAATTATTTATGTTTATCGGTTTCTAGTACATACTTATGCATAGTACAGTCAGCAGCAGAAACGTAGTTGGACAGTCGTAGAGTTCAAAACTATCTATACCTCAGCTCTGACTCTTAATCGTGTTCAATAAAATGACAACTACTATTGCCAAACCGTAAAGTAATGATACCACGTAAAAGCTGATACTGATAGCGATGTACTTCTTTCATTAAGTGAATGATTTGAACAAAGTACAAACTAAGATGGTACAGTGGCCCAAAAAGTAAACTAGCTGATGAGGAGAGTTTTGTAGTCTATTCATATTTTACATAAGTTCTACAGCGTAAAAACTTGTACGTAAATCTTGTTCACTAAAATAGTTTAGTACACTAGAGTCACTAGACTCACAGGGACTTCTCGGCATTGTAAGTGTAACATAGTATAAATACCACTGTACCACCCCTTACGTAACATTCTATGGTATGATAGACATTTAATAACTCTTTTCGTAAAACGAACTTATATTAGTTATTTATTTTAATTCAAGAGCCCAAGTCCGTGAAGCAATAAGGCATTACTTTATACCCCTGTATAAAATAATACCTTATTGGGTATCTGGAAAACCTTTTGAGATATTTGGCGCGGTAATAGTTCGCACGATTCTGATCACGGGTGTATGGTTCATTTTTGTTTCTGTTATTATAAAAAAAAAGGTTTAATTATATTCATTTTGTTACTTGATGTATCGCAGCCGAGATCTTGACCTTGACATTTTGACGTTGATACTATAATACTCCAATGTTGATACTATAATGTATAATAAGAACACGTTTACTATTTAAAAAAAAACTCTTCCAATTTCATTCATTCAGTACGAGTAAGTCGCATCGCATCACTATTTATTGTTCACCATGAACTAAGTACAACTCCAAAGATCTCACTTTACTGAACACAATTAAAAGTCCAACTGCACACAATTGTATTGCTAAGAGAGCGTGTGTAGATTATTTTGAGCTCTGTCTGTCTACCTACTTCTGCAGCAGTCTGTGAAAAATTTTCCCGTGATATTCCCTGATAAATATTTACTGAAAAAAAATATGTTTATTTTTATTTGACTAAATCAGCGAAATAGCGAAGATTAAATGTCTGTAACAACCTATTACACCATCGAACATGGCTAATTTATTTAGATAGTTATAGTTACTGAGGGCCCTGCAAAGATGCACTACGCTAACTAACGTTTCTATTCGATTCGTTTTTAAACCAATCGCGTCACTGGGAGATGACGTGATACAAAAAGTCACGTGGTCTACCAGTGACGTGATTGGTTTAAAAACGAATCGAATAGAAACGTTAGTTAGCGTAGTGCATCTTTGCAGGGCCCGCAGTACTACATAGATCACTCGGGTGCATGGACGCGATGCATCACGAACATTAAGGTAAGGGCACCTTAGAACGACCCTATCAAAACCAGTACACCCTGTGAGCAGACCTCAGTCGTGTCCATTGTAAGAGAATTTATAAAATTATCTAACTACATATGTATGCTTAGGTACAGCATAAACTTACAACTGTCAAGTAAGCCTAGCCAAGATGCATACGTTTCGGTTTTCAGTCGACTCGAAATTGACATAAGAGGTCGAACGAAGCGATCTGTCATCAGCTTACGGCAATCTCTATTGTTTATTTTCGAAAATCACTAACTATCAATCTAGTCTAGGCCCCAGTAAGGTAAATAACGACTTATTTTACTGATTAGGTACATTAATTATTTAATGTATATGAATTGTCGTCGTTTAATGCCGAAGATAAACCGTTCTTATATCTAGTTATCTTATCTCGAAAGATAATCTTATAATTTGACATATAAAAAATCATCAGAAAACTATTTAATTCCGCTTCTAGAAAAAAGTAAAACTATGCGTAACGCCATTGACGCCAAACCAACCGTTGTGGGAATTTTTGTCCGTATATCTGCCACCTATTATATGTTAGGTACGAGTACGTCTACTCCAGTTACTTCACGTACCCATAGGTATGGGACTATTTATATATGAATAAACCTGCCCGTTTAAAAAAAAAACGTTGGCCGTGCTTAATAGTACGCCTAGAGAAGATGCAAAAGCTGCTAAAGTTTCAATTATCAACTCGACATGTTTTAAGTTGACACTAGCGGTCGACGCAATCTGTTTCAAAAATCTCTAACTGCATCTTGACTAAACTCCCTGACAAAGTTATGGAGGAGTAAAAAGTTTTTACTCCAGAAATGATGATCATAATATGAACTTGGGCAGTACTTCAGAAATGATGATCATAATCATGGGCAGTGGTTCCCACATGCCTGCCAACAATCTTTGGCCATAAACCCCTGATGTCCTCTGAAAAAAAATAAGGGTACATAGGCAAATTATAGAAGATGATGGAACCTATTTTCAAGAGGATTATGAAAGACTAACAAGTTCTAGATAGATCTGATAGAAATGTAGAGAAAAAACCGATTGCCTTCTTTGAAGTGATGTTTTTCGACCTCCACGCAAGCGAAGTCACGGGCACAGCACAAGTTATCATTAAATGTGTATCTGATAACAATCAATCACAACACAGTCACCAGTCCAATTAATCAAACAGCTGAAAGCCGGACGAATGACAATTCCTAAATTTAGTTTTTTAAGTCTGTGAAAGTCGACTTGATTATATTTTGTTATAATTAAAGTGTTAAAAATGGAAAAAATATCCAGCGATGACCAACACATTACTTTTGAGGAGGCTCTGGATAGAACAGGTGAAGTAAACTTTATTATGCTTTTGTACATTAGGACCTTTATTCTACTGTGGTTTAGCCCATCTGGCTATGATATCGTAATCACACTGTTAATGATATGACAGAAATTGCTCTCCCCCGAATACAAGCTGTCATAACGTCATCATCGTGATTAGGATATCGCATCAACACACACTTTGTGGAATTTAAAGGTCCGTGGACTCTATTCTACATGGTAAAACCTAATTGCTTTGGAGATATACAAATAAATAACCACACTTAACAGGTTCCTTATCCCATGAACCACATTAGTATTGTTCATAAACGCAGTTATGTCCCTGGTCTGATAGTTTCATGATACAAATGTCATCAAATTTGGATTTATTCTTACATATAGAAGTAAGCATTGGACTTACGACGATGAAAATGCTCTATTGTAAGGAGACAGTGAACCTATTAATATGTAGACATGCGTCTACTATATAATTCGTTCAATGTAGGATCCCTGTGAATGCCTTCTTTCGTAAATTAAAACACTTGCAAACTTTATTAATTTTAGTTGTTTTAAACTAACAAGATTTTCACACATACTAAAACTATAAAACGGGACGTCTGATAAAATAAATTGTTTTTTAAATTCAATATTTCAACCACATATGCCGACGTCGCCTAGGGTTCGGGCTGTATAGCTACCTGAACACGTTGCTGTCGGGTCTGGTCATCATCGCCAGCGCCTGCGTGGTCTACGGTGGCACCATCATCGCGCCCGCCAGCGCCTGCGAATTGGGGACCACCAGCGGCCAGCAGGGGCTGATCGTCGCCATTCCCACTATAGGTGAGCTTTTGACAATTTGGGGTACACCACATAATTCCGAAGAGTAAAAATTCCGAATGCAATGTTTTGATACAAGACCTTATTTTTTGTTATCGCTTGTAAATTAAACCTAACCTAACCGACGTACAGCAATTAAATTACTCATCTATTCTTAAATAGATGCAGCATAGCTTTCGGAAAAATTAAAATTCGGACAAATGAATAATCGGAAAAAATAAGTCGGAATTTTAAGGTTTTCCCCGATTTGATATCGCGTTCGGGGTTTATGGTAAGACAACCGGTTACTTAAATGAATACCAAGAGGCGTCTCATCTTAGTCCTAACGATTGAATCGTGATTGGCAGCACATTTACTTTCTTACGAAAACGATAAAAGAGTCATGTACTTCTTTTTCTTCTTTCTTCTTCTTCAACCTTGATCTACCCAATGCTGAGTAAAGGTCTCCTCCATTTTATGTCATGTACTTAGTGTAGTATAAATAAATCTAAGTCGTGTAGTATAAAGAGATCATCTTTATCTTACTAGTTAGGTACTTACATACTTGTGTAAGTATTTGATGAGTTAAAGCACCACTTGGTTAGCTAAGGTCTCATCATCGTTTAACAATGAGTACTTAGGTACCTAAGATTGTGGTAGTCAACTAGCCAAATACTCGATTATTTACTTAAAAAATCAACTCTACCGCGTCTGTAATACAGATAAAACAGAGCATGTTCTAGAATACTGGCATTCTATATACAACCTAGCCCAATATAATTTTACAGGTACCATCCTGGCGGGGCCGGTATGGGGCTATTTGGGGGACACCCGGGGGCGCCGTAACATGCTGATGCTGTCCCTCCTGTCGTCGGCTGCCATCAACGCGCTGGCCAGCCTCTCCGTGCACTGGGTCATGCTTGTGGTGCTGCAGTTTGTCGCCACGATGTTGTAAGTTCTTTATTAAAAATCTGTTCAGTGATGGCAGGATCCTGTGTAGGGTTCAAGGTTCTGCCTTGTCTTATTGTTGCATTCCGGTGTAAAGATAACACAACCGGTGAAAAGATTAGCATTAACAATGCTAATCCTTTATTTTATCGAATTTTACTACATCGATTGTACCGTTTCATCCAATTTCATTTCATCGCACGCTGTTTTTTGCTGAATACATAATGTTTTCAAGATATTTTAAACATTAGACAAGTTTAGGTTAGACTCTAGAAGTCTAGGTTTGACTTGTGACTATACAAAAAAAATAACACAAGCGGTTTCGATGAAATTAAAATTCTGCGTAATGAATTATGTTCTTTGTAACGAGTTTCGGTAAAATAATAGGTACCAACTAGCTATGCCCTCCGGCAACTAGGATCCATTGGGGATCAGCGTAAATATTGTAGTTTCTCAAAATCTTCTGACAAATCCAAATGTAAGAGATCTAATTGCCTGTATGTGCGTTTTCGTGCCTTGTCCTTGCAAGAAAAAAGTCATACTGATTGAAAATTAATGTTTCCTTATGACATTCGATTGTAATTTAACCAGAGTATTGCAGCTTTCTTTTGAAACATTTGATTAAACTGTAATACAGTGAACAACACTATGTATGCATAGATTAAGTTAGATGGATTTAAAGTTAATAATAATCTTACGTTTTCATTTTCTGTTACCGTTACGATACTATCATTACTTATACTCTTTGAATGAATTTGGAAGTTCAATGACTAATATTGATATGGCGCCCCTCGGGAGAGGCCTTAATCCATCAACGGACTACCAAGTAAACTTGATGCAATCGTGTTAGCCTACTACCAGAATGCTGATTATAATGATTAATACTTATTTCAGATCCACAGGAAAGTACACCCTTGCAATGACGCTACTTAGCGAATGCGTCCCGATGGCGAAGCGGAACCTGGTGGTGCTGCTCGTGTCCAGCATATTCATGCTGTCGCAGGGAGTCATGGCTGGTAGGTACCTTAACAGGGTAATTTTGATGACGCTTCTTACGCTTTGTTCGACCTATATTCCGCTTTTTAATATTTCCTTTTGTTATTGTATTGTTAAGGATATAACAGCTCTTATTACTTACTCAATGAAGTCGGCCGAGATGTAAATTATGCGTTTGCAATAGGTATAAAATTGGAGGTGCAGGTTTATCAAGATTTATATGTATAAGTGGTATAAATCAAAGAGCGTCGGTGGCCTAGTGGCTTAGGGGGTCGACTCGAATCTTAAGGCACCGAGTTCGAACCCCCGCGGTCACCATGTACGAATGAGTTTTTCTAACTTAAGTGCATTACCCGATGATCTTAGGGTGAAGGAAAAACATCGTGAGGAAACCTGCACATTCTAACAGCTGAGTGTGTAATAGGGTAATTGCACAAAAGATCCTAAAGGGGTGTATCCGAAAGGGCCCATCTGTACGATAAGATAAGATAAGGTATAAACCAAGATAAACTTCCGCCTCTATTCCATTACGTTTTTACCCTACGTTAATACCCTAGTCATGTACATATAACCAGGGTAGGTACTCAAATAAATACTTACCGCCGTACTCAGTGGCATTTTAGAAACAATAATCTTGATAAACTTGCGTATGAAAAACGTTACTTAGGAACGCCTTGATCGTTATTAACTGACTCTGAATCATCCCTTTATGTTACAAACGTTAAATAATTATGTATAGAGCCAAGCTTTCAATAAAAACCTACCCCTACTATTTCAGTGTTAGCTATGCCAATCATTCCTCTCACGTTCTCCTACCACTTGCCTGCTCTGGGCATCTACTGGAACTCCTGGCGGACCCTGCTGCTGGTCTACTCTCTGCCATGCATCATCAGCGCGGTCTGCCTCTTCTTCATGCAGGAGAGCCCCAAGTTTGTCCTGATGAAGGGAGATGAACAGAGGGCTTTGGAGATATTAACAACGATACACAGAGTTAATAATGGGAAGAAAGCTGTATTTCAGGTACTTATTAGAAACATTTTAAGCTCTAAAAGTATACTCAAAGACAAATATACCTACTTACAAACAACTTTCCAACGAATTGATGCTGTTTATCTCAAGCTATAGGTAGAAAACTTAAGTAAAGCTCCTCTTGCATGTAGTTGTGTACAAAACTAATATGGAACTTTCGTGTCATTGCAAATATAGAATGTCAAACGGTCTATACTATACAGATATGTTACAACTACATGCAAGAGGAGCTTTAACTTAAGTTTTTTTACCTAAACCACTGTTTTTTTCACGCAGTAACCGCTCCACGATTTTTTTATCCTGCCACTGATTACCTCAGTTTAATAGAATGAAATAACTTCTTGGTATTGGTTTTTCCTACGAACACACGTCAGTATTATAGAGATTTTTATTAACAAAGATACGCACCTGCCACGACGAATACGTAACTCGACCAACGATTGCGCAAATTTGAGTAAAATTACAATTATTGGCGGGTGGAAAACGAACACTATAAATGAGGTGTATAGAATCAAAGACAGCTAAATTCAATATAAATTATGTGGATGTAGGTTTCTTTGATTTTATACACCTCAAATGCTCATAAGTATTTTTTAATATTAATTTATTTATAAATATTTAGGTAGGTACTATACAAAAATGTTTTAATGCTTCCAGGTGCCAAGTATCCTTACAGAGATCAATAGCGTTACCACGAACTCAAAGAGCCAAATAGCATCACTTTTTAAGGCGCCGCACCTCAAATATATCATGATTCTCAGCACAATGTACCTTTTCCAACTGTAAGTGCTCATTTCAAATACAGCTATTTATTGAAGTTACGTAGACATATTTAGTTACTTTTTAGCCATAGCACCTGCTTATGTTTCACTTCTTTTCCAGGACCGGTTCCTTCACAGCTTGGCTACCCACGGTAGCTAACCTGGTAATTCGCTTGTACCAAACAGGCGAGGTGCAGAGCATGACTCTTTGTGGCATCCTCAACTCTGGTATTGAACTGCCAGTGGACGTAAGGATACATTTAGACCCCAACGTATTTGCTTTCTTTTCACATCAGGTTTATTTGTAAATTTCACTTTATTATTTATAGCCAGATGCTACGCCATGCGCCCTCAACGTGGAATCTCTGCTAGTAGTGTTAACTGTAGGAGTAGCACAGTGTCTGATTAATGGTACACTTACATTGGTAAGTAGATTTTTATCTGTAAAGCCCCCATACATGTACAGGCCGATCGGATCAGACCGAACTGCGTCAGTTCGCCTGACCGGATCGAGTCGCCATACATGTGGAGGCCGATCGGTTCAGGCCGAACTGCGTCAGTTCCGCCTGACCGGATCGAGTCGAGGCCATACATGATCAGTTTTTCCAACGGCCAATCGTTCAGGCGGACGGATGCGATTTGCCTTCAGGCCAAATTACACATACACGATGCTTTTTTGCATCCGGTCATGGAGTTCTGTCCGATCAGGAAAACCGTTCAGGCGGACGATACGATTTGCCTTCAGGCCAAATTACACATACACTAAGTTATTTTGCATCCGGTCAGTTAGACCTGAAGGCAAAACGGATCATGTATGGAGGCCTTAAGATAATCAGGCATCGGGTACTTTAAAGCCTTCATTTAATTTTAATCTATCGGTGACAATTTAGTTCATACAGAGAAAATCATAGAACCAGCGTTAATTTTTAGGGTTCCGTAGCCAAAATAGCAAAGTCGGAACCCTTATAGTTTCGTCTTGTGCGTCCGTCGGTCCGTATGTCACCGGAATTTGAACCAAAATTTGGAGTAAAGATCTATTGTAGAAGCCCCTTACTTACAATTAGTTTGGTAGTTAAATAACAAAAATAAATATTTCTAGGGGTGCACTCCATAGATGTAACAGGAGATGTTTTTTTTATTCAGCATAAATCGTCGTGTGGCAAAGTTTTTCTGATTAAGTGAATGTTTTCGGAAATAATCGCTCCGAAAGTTGCATAAATGGTGTCCCTTTATCTTTTAAACCGTATGTCCAAAAATATGAAAAATATCACAAAGGTAACGCTTAATAAATACTACCAACGAAAATTATTTTCAACATGATCGGATATACGCATACGCATTTTTGAGTTATTGCCGAAAAATGCCGCATCTCAATAAAAGGACGTAAGTTCCATGAAGATACGCTCTTTTACTGGTACACTTTATCATTCAAATCGTATTTTTTGAGATAGTTTTTGGGCAGTAACGGCTACAGAACCCTGCACTGAGCATGGTCTGACATGCTCTTGCCCAGTTTTCAACCGTAGTAACATGAAGGTTTTTATAGAAGCAATAATTTACAACGAATTAATTAAGTGCTGCGGAATATACCTATAGCCGGCGTCGGTTCACCTTGTTGAAGGTCTACCCACACTGCGTCTTCCGGTTCGCGGATGCCACTCGAGAACTCTTCGGCCTAAGGGAAACCTATGTCCAGCAATGGACGAATTTCGGCTGAAGTGATATTGGTGATGATACCTATAGCGGCCATCAAATGATAACGTTGCAGCATTTTATACCTACCTAGGTACTCTGATTTTAAAATTATGTTTTTTTTTAAAGACACTGATTAAAATGATCACTGTTATCTTCCAGTTGGTGGTAGATCGCTTCGGCCGACGCAACACGGCAATTTCTGTGATCACCGTGGTGGGTCTCAGTGGGCTGCTGGTGAACGCTGCACCCAATATCATCGCTACCTCGTTGTTATTCATCATCTTCCAAATGGGGCTCATCGTGATGGGGATGTACACTGCCATCACTGTGGCGCTGTTCCCGACGCACTTGCGGTGAGATATACTAAATTGATCATCACCATACTACTTTAGGAGTGGAAGCAAATTTTGATTATTACATACATACATTAAATGACGCCTGTTTCCTAGAGGGGTAGGCAGAGACCACTTCTTTTCACCTGCTACGATGCTGACAAATCTTTTTCTTTGATTATTATATTCATGCTTTCCTAGCTAGTTTATTTTGTTTTTTTGAATTAGTTGTTATTTTCAATTATTTTATTGTATTTCGCTGTTAAATTTCTTACAGCTTATATGTTTTATCTCTCTTTTTTTCAGAGCGTCGGCAGTAGCGGTTACCATGACGATTGGTCGCCTCAAGACCTTCGCTAGCATTCAGATTATCAATTATTTACTCTTCACTGACTGCGAACTCGGTTTCTACCTTTTCTCAGCTATATTCTTGTGTAAGTAACTTGATCGTAAAATAACTTTCCAAGAATTAATGTAATTTTATATTAAATTTAAAAAAACGTAGGATTAGGACCCTCACTTGAGTTGATTTCTGGAGCAAATTACGTTTAATTTGCCCAACTACCGACAACGATCACAGCCGGAATGCCACATTTAAAACAAAATGGCATCGGTTAATCTGACCCTAGGTGAAGCCAGAGAGATGGGAACACACACAAATACTGTTCTTTTTTACATGTTTTTACTAAGTCTCTAAGATTAATTAATTATTTCAGCATCGGCAGTGGTAGCGTTTTTCCTGCCCGACGACAGAAGGTTGAAGAAGGCTGATGACATCATAAAGCCTAATCTAGAACTGGATTCAAAACAGCTAGTCAAAAGACTGTGATATCTTTAGTTGTTATCTAACGACTTAGTCAGTTAATGGCGATAAGTCGTTCCCTAGTAACGATGTTTTTTTATACACAAGTTTGAAAAAGAAAATAGTTAACTGTCTCTCAAATGACTCTGAGTACCGTGGTAAGACTAGATATCATTATAATAGTGTATTTCATTTGTCATTTATTTATTATCATATTTAGATTAAAATAGTCCAAATCGAAAATTGTATCTTCTTTCCATCTATCGCTAGATTTATCAGTATCTACTCATGTTTTTATTGCCATAAAGTGTTTGGTGGATGGCTTTGTTTTCATGGTTCAGTCAGCACCAGAACCGATCGCTTTGAAGGAGGTAACTTGTTTCCTTTTTATCCGACTGCCAAAGGAGAAGGGTAATGTGTTTCACAGCCTATATATGTGTTTGTTCCTTTGTGTCACAATAAAATCTAAACCCGCTGTCCGATTTTGATGATTCTGATGTCAATCGATTTGTCTTAATCTGGTGAGTGTCACTGAAGATATGACAGTAATCAAAATTCAATATGGCGGCAACAAGACGCTATATTGTGCAAATAAAATAAAAAAATCAACCTTGTGTGACAAGTGGAGTATCATTGAATAGGGATTTAAAAATCATCTTTAGGTTTCTTTCATCATTTTTCATTTTGAATGATCATTTAGGATTTATAACGATTTAAAGTTGGTGTCAACAGTCGGGTTTTGAAAGCTTGCTTTTTTTAGCCTAAGCGTTTCCTAGAGAAATATAGATAAGTGTAGGTGTAGCACGCTTCCACTTGCTGATGACGTATGGATAATTCTATTGGGAAAACTCAGCGAAAGCCAAAAGTGTGATGGTTTTTCAGAAACGTGCTTTGCGTATTTTTGTCGGGGCGAAACATGGACACTTCTGCAGGGATTTATTGGTTGGTAACTTGTGTTTTTATTTCTCTGTGATGTTGTTTATTTATGACGACCTTGCTATAAAATCTCGTGTGTAATTTGTAAAGTTACTTTATAGTGAGCAATAAATAATGTAATCTCTAATCTATATTAAGGAATTGATATTGAAAACTTATCGTAATCAAGTTTTATCGACACGGTAATTATTAAAAAAAATCATGACATTACTTTGACTACTCGTACCTATGACAAAAATGGGAAAACACGGGCTTAAAAAATACTAAAAATTAACTGTTTATTGTTTTATAAAATAATGAAGGAAATGGCGGGAAATAGCTTAATACGAACAGAATTGCGTTCCTTGGCGTAGTACACCAAGATCTACTTCTGATCATGAAGCCAATTTAATAAGTACGAGTATATTGATAATTCGGCCTTATATTTTTTTGGTATTGTAATTCGAGGATTTAGGGACCAGGTACATATAGGATATCTTAAAAAAAAGTGTACAGCCAACTTCAAATCCCGAATTTCAAGGTCATCTTTTCAACAGACCCTGAACAGACGGCCTACAAAATGTTGTACTTGTCGAGCTAAAGTAATTCTGAACAATCATAGAAAATGGAAGGCTTTTTCTCGAGACCAGTTTGCGTCGACGAAGTGCTAAATACTTACCTATGCGGCAACTATTAGGTACTCCACTTACGTCTCTTAAACGAAGGGGGTGATTATTTCCTTATCATAATCATTGTATCACTAGTTTTTCTCTCAAGAATCCAAATTACAACGGTGTTATGAACTTACGAGATATGATAGGTGTCGTTTATCTACTAATACATAAAAAGAGAAGACGGAATGTGGTCAGGCCTTCCACAAGGTACAACACCGACAGGACCGATCATGGAAGGGATTTTTGGAAACCCTGTCCACTAGTGACGGCATTCGGCTGAAGCGTATCCCATATCTTAAATCCGACATTTGTATTTTTTTATATAGCACCATTAAGATTAGGTAATCAAAATCGTAGCAGGTGGAAAAAAGTGGTCTCTGCCTACCTCTCTGGGAAAAAGGCGTGATTTAATGACGGATGTATGTAAGATTAATCAAATACTTATATGACTTTAAAATTCATTTACTCGAATAAATACTACACTTAGGTCGAAGTCACGTTATAACGAGGTCCGGGATTCAAGCTTCTGCGGCTGGGGTTTTTCGCTGTCCGGCGGTGGTGGCCGGCGCAGCCTCCGGTCGTCCGGCAGCAACGCCAGGATAAAGGCAGACGCTGAAATAATTTAATTTATTAGTTATCCAAATAGGTATATACTTGTAAATTGGTTGACCGTGCCTGACTCACGGCATAAATTTCTTTGGAAATAGAGACATTAATTTATTCAAGCTTTAAATGGTCAGGAAACAAAGTTTTAGTTTATGCTAAGTATAATATGCTAAGGAAGTAAATAAAATCTCAATTACTAAAAACCTCCTAGAGTGAAGCTGAACTGTTAGGGTTCCGTAAGGAAACGGCCAAAGAAAACTATTTTAATTTCATTTTGTCCTTTTGTCTGTGTGTATGACACAGCTAATTTCTCAGACTACTGGAAATATGTGGTTGAAAATTGTTAGGTAGGTGTAATTTTTTAATTCACTTTATTTATAGGATACGCTGCATTTAATTAAGATTCAGAACTTACAAGCGAACAGCGCGCCAAAGATGTAGTAGCCCAGTGCGCACGCGTTGACCAGCATGTAGTTCACGACCTGGATGAGAACCACGCTGGCCACGCGCCCGCCCATCATCGAGATCGCCACCGCCAACGTCCTGGAAATATTCCACCATCATAATACTTAATATCAGCTAGAAGAATGATGGTCCTAGAAAATTACTAGCAGTTTCATGTGGATATTACAACGGAAATTGATTGCAACATTAGTAACGCGTAATATCGATTGAGGCACTGATCGGCAGTGAAGCACCAAGTCAGTGTACTGAGCATGCCAAGTTTCTTGGAAGCCAATTTAGTGTTATCTTGATTACTTGCAGTGCAAGTCTGTCAGGCCGCCGGACAGACACAAATCAATAGAGCATGCGCGTAAAAAAAATTATGCGCTCCGGCGATACTCAATGGCTTTAAAACACCCCGCATTTGCAGTTCGAAGAAAACGTCAGACCAGGCCATGTATTGCCCAAAGCCCTTAAGATTCTAATGTTAGGGTTATAAAGAGAGTGCCGCAATTTTTTTGGGTTTCTGAAGATTTAGCCATAGTATAATATAGTAGCCAAACTAGGCCGCATTCTCATAGAACTCTTTCAGCGCCATGGCTGTGTGTACAGTCACCAGCAATAATATATGATCCAACATGGGACTCATGAATATCTGACACGCTCTTATAAGTTTTAATAAGTATTAATATATTAATAAGTATTAATAAGTTTGTGTCAGATATTTTTGAGTCCAATGTTGGATCATTATATTATTGCTCGTGACTGTACACTCTAACGAGGGCCATTATGAGTATTGGAGTGGGTGAAATTGTGGAATCCGAGGTAATAAGACCTTGTACAGGGTACGTCCGGAATAGTCCAGATCGCGCTCACTATCTTACCTCTTAAGGCCCAGCCACACCGCTTGCGTGACATGCACGTGCACATGTCGTAATGAGAATTCATACTATACAACGCAGTGGAAAGCGAGCGCGCACGTGCACGTGCACGTCACGCAAGCGGCGTGGCTGGGCCTTTAACCAGTCGCCAAGTTGCAGGGTTAGCAACGCATTTGCAATCTGGAGATTGCATGTCTATGAGCCTCAGAACCCACTTACCATTAGGTAGGCTATGTATGAGGATATTATCCTCATTCCATACCATAAAAAGTAAAAAAATCCTTACCTCAGATGCGTAGGGAATAGCGACACCGTGATGGCGGTGTAGAAGCCCAGCACGATGACCCCGATGGAGAAGACCAGCACGAGCACTAGGCCGCCCACGGCGCTGGGCACCAGGTTCACGACCACGCCGGCTGCCCCACACACCGCCGTCAGCGCAATGGCTGTGTTGCGACGACCTGTCTTTTCTATTACCTGGAAGTATGATAGGTATAAAAAATTATATCAGTGTAACAATGTCACATAAATTGACCTAGTTCCAAACTAAGCTCTTGGATTGTACTATGGGGTACTTACATACTCATTATTATAACATCCATACAAATATACAGAAGACATCCAAGACTCAGATCCAACTCGGGGCGGCTAGCTTCGTAGGCAGTGTCACCACCAAGCACCATCGAAGCTAACGTTTTTGGATGTAGTCGTAAAGGGTTAGGGAATAAGACCGCTGTAAAACACTGCTATATGAGTTAGTGACGTTTGTTGCAGTCGTAGTCTGGTAAAGTCCGATTGCCTATGTATTTTTTATATCGATTTAGTTACCTATCCCTATGATTTATATTATATATGCGAAATATATTGAGGTCTAAATTAGGTGAAGCTAGGTTTAATTTTAAAGATAATAATTAGAGATACGACAACATCGATAGTTCTATCACAACTCGATCACGATCATCACTTTAAACGTATACTTGCCGTGCTAAGAATGCCGTTGACGATCGAGTGCATGCCACACATCCCGAGCAAGAGCAGCAAGGCGACGGAGTTGAGGGCACACGGCACCGCATCGGGCTGTGAAACATTCACTATACATAATATCGAAATGGTAAAAACGTTATACTCCACCTACGAGGTAAGTAAATGGCTCTTCGACTTAAAAACAGACATTTTTATGTAATGAAATTTAAAACCTCATTGAAGCTTTCTCTCTAGCGGCGTTTTTCATGATATTATTCGGTCAACGTAAATAATCGTATAAAACAGAAGGAAATCGGAAGTGTTTCTGTTGACCTAGTCGTAAACCTTAAAGAATGCATCTTATCTGTCTATCTATGTTTTACAAATGACTAATGGCGACAGTGTTAGTGTTGCAAATGTGTCGGCGGTTGACTCACGTCGGCGGGGGCGTCTATACTTGTGTTTATGATCTGGCACAGCGTGTAGTCCGAGCCCTCTCCTGACTGCAACAGTTGCATGATCTGGTTCAATATGGTAGGCATCCACACGGCGAACGCGACTGTGCTGCAATAAAATTAAATAATTATGCTCAAATCAGCTTTAACGCATGCTCTCACTGGCCAGCATTGTTTTACTGATACTAGCGTATTGTTTCCTCGACGCAATATTAAATCTGCTTCTGATCTCCTTCTTACTTAAAAACTTGATATTCGAATTCAGAAATTGTTTGATAATGTACAGGCAACAAAATCGATTCGTGAACCTCCGTAGAACCCTGTCATAACTTCAGACCACATCACTGAAACTTGACATCGCCTGTTTGCGACAGAAATCTACGGATACACGAATACATTTGGATGACTGTATCTACTTAGATATCAGAACATAAAAATAGTTTTCAAAAAAATTTTGCTTACATTTGAAATAATGTAAGAAGACAGATCATTATTAAAGTACTCTTCAAATAAGGCTTTTTGAAAAGCGGTATGACTTGATCTTTTGCTGA
Organism: Acleris literana; assembly: GCA_946894065.1. Taxonomy (NCBI): domain Eukaryota; kingdom Metazoa; phylum Arthropoda; class Insecta; order Lepidoptera; family Tortricidae; genus Acleris; species Acleris literana. Next base: position 8,564,560 of record OX335669.1, on the reverse strand, counting down.
GGTTTTCTTCTCATTGGACGGCCCTACCTCACGAAGAAGTCCTTTCACCTGGAAAAACAAAAATATGAGATAAAAGTACCTTAAATACGGACTCAGAATTTAAATTTTGCATGTAAATTTCACAGCAGAAGAAATCGCGGGTGATTCCACGGGCGTTTCAACCGCCGTCAGTCCGCTGTCCTAAGTATTCAAGAAATAGGCGATAATATACTTAAAATTCGATCAATTGTAGGAAGAATTACGGTAACAGTATAGCTCTGTGTGAATGTTAGCCGGTGGTGTAGTTCATTCTTTCAATATTTATGACAGCAGACTGATGGCGGTTGAAACGCCCGCGGAATCACCCTCGCGCTTCATATCGAAGAATGTACCTTAAAGTTTGCAATGTGTTCACTAGTTTAGGAGTTTTTATGTAGGCTACTGGTACAGAACACTACGAGTCGGTACCTTATGGTATGGTATACCTTGGCTAGAAATGGCTATAAAATGTTTTTTTTTGTCGAGACTATCGTAACCCGAGATACTCTGAAGTGCTTGAAGTAGGTACCCAGGGAATATTAGTTGGGACCGTTTACTGCTTTTTAGGCCCTGAACTGGTCAAATTAGTACGTAATCAATCGTTAGAGTAGAATATAATGGTATCTATCTATAGGATAATAATAGGATAACTCACTTGCAACTCCTGTGCTCGTTTCCCCATATTTAATCTGTGTATTCTCTTAAGGATTTCCAAGGATTCCTCCTCCTCTCCTTTAGCCAGGGCGAACTTAGGGCTCTCTTGCAGGAAGAAGAGCCAGACCGCAGAAATGAGGCTCGGAACAGAGTAGACTACCTGAAGAGTCCGCCACGAGTTCCAGTAAATGCCAAGGGCGGAAAGGTAATAGGAGAAAGGCAAAGGTATGATTGGTAGAGCTATAACTGAAAAACAAGAAATTAAGGCATTAGGAACTGTATTTATTGGCAATCTCATTATTCTTCGTTGTTTCAAAGTTATGCATGATAATTACCTGACATCAATCCTTGAGCAAGTAGGAATATACTCGACACAAGCAGCATGATGGTATTCCGGTTTGCCAGAGGCACGCTTTCACTTAGCAGCGTCATCGACAAGACGTACATGCCCGATCCTCTGAAAGGGTAATCTTATATTCTCTAGTCCTATTAGTTACGTATACAATTTTTTCAACCTTGGTTGACTACGGGATCCTAAAAACCATAAAGAGTTTGGTGGTGCAATAGACCTGTAAGTCAACATCCCTATTGAACTCCCTGACTTTTTCTTATTACTTACAATGTGATGGTGCAGAACTGCAGTACCATGAGCATGATCCAGTTGACAGAGAGGGCGGCCAGCGCGTTGGTGGTCGCGGCGCAGCAGAAGGACACCAGCAACGTTTTCCGGCGCCCACGCGTGTCGCCCAGGTACCCCCAAATTATGGAGCCAATGATCCCTCCTGGAACATGCGGATTATTAAATAAAGGTGGTACGGTTACCTTAAATACTTTAACCACGTAGCCACTTTACTGTAACATGTACTCAAACCATCATTATTATATCGTCTATTCATCCAATGCCTCCACTCTGCTTCCCCCCATCCCGCTGTTCAGATCAGATCCCTGTTTATGAAAGGAGACTCGTATGATTGACACTGATGGATACTTAATATTTTGAGAGGTTTTGACGATCAAGCTGATCAGAAAAAAATTGCTTTGCTTGCGAAAACATCTGGATTGTTTTATAATATTCATGAAAGTTTATTTTATTTACTAAATGGCGTCCATGGTCGCCAACTCAGAATATACTCAAACGACATCGTGACCAGCTCCACCAAGCCGGATAAAAGAGCCATTCGTTCCATATATAACCTAAACTCCCGTGATTCCTTAAGATTACTATTTAAAGAAATTAGTATTTTGACAGTAGCGTCACAATTTATTTATGAGAATATTATTTATGTCATTAATAATCAAGACTCTTTTGTTAAGAATTGTGATATACATAATTTGAATACAAGAAATAAAAATAAAATTGCTATTAAAAAATTTCGTGTCCGTAAGGTATATAAATCATTTGTTGGTCAATGCATTCATTTCTATAATAAATTACCTGACGAAGTTTTCAAGTTATCATTTCCAGCACTTAAAAATTACTTGAAAAAGTCGTTGATGTCGAAAGCTTATTATAGGGTCGAGGACTATCTAACAGATAAAAATGCTTGGCCTAAATTAAACACCTAAATAACTTAGTAATAGCTTAGTCAGGAAAATATCTAAACATTGTAGGTATAATTATTGTCTAGGGGACACGGTTTCTGTAGGAGAATGTATCAAAACTATGTGGTTGTTTTGCACCGTCATGGGTAAGTATATGTATATATATATAATTATTATTATTACTATTTAAGAGTTCATCTGAACATACTGAGTTTTGACACATTTTCCTGCTCAACTACGCATGATATATATATTTTAATGTTAAATTCATTGTTTTATATAATGCTAGGTTAAGTTCTATAATTGTATAAGTAATTTTTTAAAAAAACGACTGACTGTTGAGTTTCTTGCGGCGTTTCTTCTCAGCAGTGGTCTCTTGCGAAGCGCTGGTAGATTTTTGACGTGTAAAAGTGCCCGTGCGGCCTACTTACTGAATAAACATCTTTTATCTTTTTTATCTTTTTATTAGGTACGTACATAACAGGTACAGTTGCGCTATGGTAACGAAAGCGGGTTTGCTATACTTGTAGTTGTAATGCGTACGTACAGACACGCACACTACGAGGTCGCTTAGCGACGACAGCTACGCACTCAGAGACAAAGTGCACGTGCATCTACACATATCATACAAGTATGGCAAACCCGCTTTCGTGAGATAAAACAACTGTATAGTTAGTTACCAGCCATGGGTACTGCGACTACCAGCCCTTGCTGTGCACTCGTGGTCTCCAGCTCACAGGCGCTGGCGGGCACGATGATGGTGGTGCCGTACGCCAGCAATACGAAGGCTACCGTGGCCAGCCCCGTCAGGCCCGTTATCAGGTAGTTGTACAGCCCAAAACCTGAAACGGTAAACGAAACTAAAAACCGGGCAAGAGCATGTCAGACCATGCTCCGTGTAGAGTTTCGAAGTCGTAACTACAAACATAAATACTGTCTCGAAAAACAACAAGTAGGTAGGTATTAACGAACTTTATATTTTAAGTTATTTGCTGTCTTAGGTGATTTTTAGCAGGGTGACGGCACCAATGATGGACACTTTTAGCTGACAGGCACCAGTAATGGACACTTCACTCTTAATTCAAATTGTATATGGACCAAAATTGATTTTTATTCATTTGTTGCAAAACAAATGAATAACCCTTATCTATTATATAAAATGCTAAGCTGATTGTTGATATATCAACGCACAGCCCAGACCGCTGGACCTAATGACTTGGAATTTTGCACATAGATACCTTATATAGTGTAGAGATCCACTAAGGAAGGATTTTTGGAAATTCCACCCCTAAGGGGGTAAAACAGGGGAAAAATGTTTGTATGAAAGTCCGTCAGTTTTGAAGTTAGACGCTTCAAATTTTTCGTTTAGGTTGGCGATTGAATTATAACTTATACGTGTCTCAGCGTTTATGACAATTTCAACCCCGAAGGGATGAAAAGGGGTAAAACGGATTGTTGATATATCAACGCACAGCCCAAACCTTAGGACCTAGAGACTTGACATTTTGCATATAGATACCTTATATAGTGTAAAGATCCACTAAGGAAGGGTTTTTGGAAATTCCACCCCTAAGGGGATGAAAATTTGTATGAAAGTCCGTCAGTTTTAGTTTAAGTTAGACTATTCAAATTTTGTGTTTAGGTTGAAAATTGAAAATTAATTTATACGTGTTTCAGCGTTTTTGATAATTTCATGCCCGAAGGGATGGAAAGGGGTAAAACTGACTGACTGATTGATCAACGCACAGCCTGAACCGCTGGACCTAGGGACTTGACATTTGAAGGGAATATTCCTCGGATACCCTATGGGTACACTAAGAAAGGATTTTTGGAAATTCATCCCCTAAAGGGTTAAAATAGGGGGTAGAAATTTGTATAGGAGATTAGTTATTTTTAAAGTAAGCAATTTGGAAATTGGTATTTAGGCTACTGTTTATTAATAAAAAATACTTCTTTCAGCGATTTAGAAAAAACTACCCCTAAGGGGGTATAAAGGGAATTATAGTTTGCTCCTCCTTCACGCTGCAATGGCGCTGGTTGGATTTGGATGAAATTTAGAATGGAGATAGCTTATACCCTGGATTAACACACAGGAAAATCCCATCCCGGAAAATTTAAAGGTTCCCCAGGGAATAACGACAATATCATTGGTGTTTTTTTTAAAAGTCATCATGGGTGTCGTTTTCTTAGGTTGCGTTGACGCAGATTTCGAAAATGATATCAAATTTGGGATTCAAAATGGCCGCCATGATGTTTATTGAAAAAGTCGTCATTGGTATAATTTTCTTACATTTTGGGGACGCAGATTATGAAAATGATGTCAAATTTAGAATTCAAGCTGGCGGCAATGATGTTTTTTGAAAAAGTTGTCACGGGTAACATTTTCTTAGTTTTTGGGGACGCAAATAATTACTAATATAGAATAAGATTAGTAATTATTTGACAAAATTGCGCAATTGAATAATTTATTTCTCCTTTGGCAATCAGTTTTGTTAGTCTATATCAAAAGGAGCGGTGTCAGATTGAAGTTTTCAGAGTTGACATATCCAGATTTTAACATTTTTTCCGCTATTTTCACTATTCACGGCGTATTAATTCTACGGCTGTTATTTAATATTAGGGCGGTTATTATGATCACTTGAAAATAATTACGGACAGGCATTTAATTTTTCGGCGAATTGGTCGGTTATTTAATTCTAAAATGTCATTTCAAACAATACTCAAGGGGTAAAAAAACTATACATCGATAGGTATACATGATAATGATGTACAAAGAAAATCCATACTAATATTATAAACGTGAAAGTAATTATGTCTGTCGTCTGTCTGTTTGTTATGCATTCAAGGATAAACCGCAGAACTGAATTAGATTAAATTTGTATCTCGAAAATAACCCCTAAGGGGGTGAGATTTGGGATGGTAGTTTGTATGACAATTTGGTCATTTATGTTAATTTTTTTAGTTGGGAACGTGGTAATTGGTGTTTAAGCTACTGTTTAATACTGTTTAACATTAAAAAATCTTTCAGTGATTTCGGTAAAACTTCCCCTAAGGCGATAAATGGGGAGTAGAAATTTGTATGGGAGATATCGAAATGGCACATTAGGAAATTGATATTTAGGCTACTGTTTATAAATAAAATATACTGCTTTCAGCGATTTAGAAAAAACTACCCCTAAGGGGGTAAAAGGGGGTTTTAGTTAGTTACTCCTTAACGCTGCAACGGCTAGATGGATTAGGATGAAATTGAAAATGGAGGTAGCACCCTGGATTAACACATAGAAAAATCCCATCCCGGAAAATTTAAAAGTTCCCGAGGGAATAACGACAATGTTTGGTGTTTTTTGAAAAACTCACCATGGGTGTCATTTTCTTAGGTTGCGTTGACGCAGATTTCGAAAATGATATCAAATTTGGAATTCAAAATGGCCGTCATGATGTTTATTGAAAAAGACGTCATTGGTATCATTTTCTTACATTTTGTGGACGCAGATTATGAAAATTATGGCAAAGTTAGAATTCAAGATGGAGGCCATGATCTTTTTTAAAAGGTGGACATAATTGTCATTTTCTTAGATTTTGAGGACGCAGATTTCGAAAATGATGTGAAAGTATAGGTTGAAATTCAAAATGGCAATTCAATTATATCTGTCGTCTGTCTGTTTGTTACGCTTTCACAGATTAACCGCGGAACCGAATTAGATTAATGGGCATTGGGTAAATTTGTTTGAAGAATATTGTCTTTTTTTTTTCAGCGGCCACGGATGATGTTTGGGAGTTCCACCATTTATAATGATCAGAGGTCGGAATAGGCAGTGCCTATTTGCCTAAACTTCGCGGGAGGACGTAACTAAGAGTTGTTACAACCACCAAAAATAATGATTTATTTTTATTGAATGCGGAATTACCGGGTTTTTTTTAACAATACATAAATGTTGAAATTGATACTAAAACTCAATATCACAGGTTAAAAACATTTAATGCATACAATTTGACATGATCAAATGACATATTCTGATTTATTTCTAATGTAAATAAACTTACAAAGTATTTCGTAATATATTATATTTTATCTCATAATAGTAGTAATTGTGATTGGAATTATGATATCGAGGATTCAGATTGAAAGATGTTTTTGTTATTGATGATCATGTAGAATTGTATACAATAAATGTTTTTAACATGTGATATTGAATTTTAGTATTAATTTCCACATTTATGTATTATTAAAAATTCCCGGAAATCGTGCATTCAATAAAAATAAATCATTATTTTTGGTGGTTGTAACCACTCTTAGTTACGTCCTCCCGCGAAGTTTAGGCAAATAGGCACTGCCTATTCCGACCTCTGATAATGATAGATACCTACATTATAATTAGTATTAAGACTCATAATATAATATATGTAATATTGAACTATGATGGATATTTTAAGAGTAACCAAACTATCATGGGAGGGATGGTGCTTTGAGACGGCGAATTTAGACAGATCCTCATCTACCGGTGATAACTAGGGGCACACCAGCGGATAAAATAAATGCATTTCGGCATCTACGATATGAGTATATAAATATAAAAAATATACCTCACTACAAATATGCCAGGAACTACGAGTACACCATGATACACAGTCGGGGCAATATGCATATATTGCCCCGACGGCAGCTCTACTAAAAATTGGCGAAGATCGTATGGCGAGAGATAGTAACGATTTGAATACATTAAACCGCGAATTCTGTAATATTGTATAAAACACAGATGATCTAAAAAATAACGTGTACCCCGATCTAAAAAACAATATAAAGAATAGAGAATGTTTGTGCGAGAGGGCGATATTAGCACCCACAAACGAAATTGTCGGGCGGATAAATATAAAAATATGTCTCATGTAGAAGGCGATATTGTGGAGTATCTCTTGGTAGACAATGTCATAGACGCAGAGCAAGTCACGTCCTACCCTTAGAGTTCCTGAACTCTTTCAAAGTATCGGGAGTGCCCTCCCGTAAGAGTTAATGGTTAAAGTTGGTGTCCCGGTAAATTTCGAGCTCAATATTACATGTGTTTGAAAGATCATTCTTGGACGTCAAACTATAGAATTACTTAAACCTATTAATTTACTTAACTGCGATAAACGAGTTCTACGCGGACGAAGTCGCGGGCAAAAGCTAGTCTTCTGTAAAATAAGAATCAGGTGTTCATTATTGGTGCCTTGTCCATTACTGGTTCCGTCACCCTAGGTACGAGTATAAACACTTTAGACGCCTGTTTCTCAAGAACCAATCAAGTTTACTTAGTCGTGATAGTTAAAGAACATCGTCGTCTTAGTAGTTTTAAATTCGTTACATGTGTTTTTTTTGTTGTTTTTTTTTAATTTAAGACTTTTTCTTGAGTATTTATTGTTTTGGCTGTAGCGGGTGATTCAACAGGTATTTCAATATATCCCAATATATCCCCCCATATCTAAAAATTGATAATGATAAAATAACGCATAATGGTTTTTTAATAGCAAACGGACAGGCTGACATGCCGAAACTGTTAGTTTGACTTCGAAACCCTAAACCAGGGCTGGTAAGGCATCAACCAAAATTTCACTGCAATTTCTTGGCAGTCTTATTCTTACTTCATGGGCAAAACAGCTACTCAATGCTGTTGAAATGTTAGTAAATGAGCTTAGGAGTCAATTTATCAACTCTATCATGGATTTGGATACCGGCCAAATTTCAGTAAATTAAAACTGCTAGTCAGTGTATATTTTTCATTATTTAAAATAAAAACACTTGATCGATTATGAAACTGAAGACGAAATGAAAAAATACTCCTTACGGCGCCTAAAATAGACATTGGTAAATGAGCTGATGAAGAAGAAGAAGGCTGACAAAGTCCTCTTTTTTTTGGACTCGGTTAAAAAGTCCATACTGTAGATGTATGAAAATATACAACAAATTACCAAATTGAATTAAAACAAAATAGATTCATCAAGGGATGAAAGTAATCATTGCAGCCCGAGATATTTAGGATGCACGAGAGATAGCGAGTGCGCCTATAGTTCGAGGGTGGAATTGATACTTTCACCCGAGTTAAACACTCTACTTTTCATTTCGATTATGAGGAAAGTAAAAAAAAAGTTATTTATAAAATTTTTGAGAACAAATTATAACGTCAAATACTAGGAGTGCATACACATTAAAAGTAACCTACACGGCTGTAGGGCTGTGCATTGCTGTGACGTGTGGGAGACAACCGCACTGTATCGTGTGCGGCCCCGCCCGCCCGCCGGTGCACTGCACCGTGCTACGTAATCGCCTGCGATCTAAGTTGCGCTACACACCTCCTAATTACCGCTATGCTCCTGGTACTTTATTTACCATGGCTCAATACTAACTTAGTTTTTTTTTAATATTCTTACTACAGAGAGGCTGCGTAGGTTTCTGCTACTGCACAGGTCTATAGACATAGTTCTTTTTTCAAATTACTTTTCTTCCCTAGGGTGGACATGTATCACTTTCAACCCGCTTCTAAGATAAACAATGGCCTACTTTCAGAGTATGAGACATGAAATAGTTATTTGTGCAACAAGAGAGCAAAGTTGTTTTTTGCTGCGAGTGTTAATTTTGAATCCCGAGTAAGCGAAGGATTCTATGATTCTAGGTTAGAATCCTAAGCGTAGCGAGGGATTCAAAGACACGAGATGTAAATAACTTTGGTCTCGTGTGACACATACAACTTTTCACCTCAGCAGCGAGAACATATTAAATGATTAATTTTATAGTAATGAAGGACTTACTTTTGCAGCGAGAAAATTGCAGTCCGGAGCCTAATAAATATACTTTTTAAAGTCAGCGGTCAAACAAAATTTGGACTTTCTACCCTACTGACATTCTCTTCAAAAATGCAATAAGTTTGGGATAGGTTTCAAAGTGCACGTCATCTTTTGTATTTATTGTGGTTTTCAACATTAAGTAAATACTCCACATTAAAGATGGTTGCTTCTTGATAATTCTATCAAGTACGCTAACAGTCTCAGAAAAGTGTCTCCATTGCTTAAAACTATCATAAGCTTTTAGATATTTTTTGCGAGACTTTTAAGGCAGGAAACTTTTTTACACGTTGCTTCAATGCTTCAGGAGTTAAATAGCAGACTTCGCCACTGGACTCACGCATATTTAATTATTATTACTTTTATAATATCCAAAGTGTATCGAAAGTAGATAGGTAGTGTAACAGAAGAGAATAAACAAAAACTGTAAAAATAATCCCGCTATTTTTTAAGGATGCGTTCTGAAACTGGCCCCGCGGTTTATGTCACAAAATTCAAGATTGTTAGAACGATAAATAATAATATGTAGATACATGTTAAACTTCGTATTTTTTTCATAAATATTCTCTTCATTTAAAAGTATAATCCGATTATGAATAAAAGAAATATAATAATCAATCACATTTAAAACTTTAACAGATCATTTGCAATTTTACGGTTATATGTGTATCCGAACGTTTTATTGTTTGATTCTTTTTGGGCCTACTAGCTATCGAATTTGAAAATCGAACTTCGAATCAACTTGTTGCTATCTCTCGCTTTTTCTGTATCGAAGTGAAAGTGACAGAACAAAGTGAAGTTCAATTCTTTCGTATGTTGTGAATAGACCCAGCACTGCTCTCGGCATATAAAAAAAAAGAATTAAAAAGTTACTTTGTCTCACGCTCGCAGCAAAACCGAATTTTGCTCACTGTTTTTAAGCAGCAAAACATGCTTGTTTGAGCTGCTGAGGTGAAAATGTTATTGTTATTCATTAAGTACCATTCGAATTAATTTAGGCGGAAGAAACCCTTAGTACGAGTAAGCCTGACGTGTATTATTTTTGAACCCATATTGACATCTGAATGTAGAATGTAAATGAATTGTAATTATTTTATTTGGAATGTATTTCGATTTTGTTTCTATTTTAATTTTAGTTTTTTTTCACTAGAGAGATTTGTATGAAAGTTTTCAGCTTCAAGTCCAAATCCTCTTAAGAAAATGAAAGAATCGGGTGGCCTAAAATATTGCAACAGTGTTTTTTTTTATACTTATGACGTTAATTTAGCGGAGTTTCTTGCGGCTCTTCTCCGCAATGATGGTCTTGTCCGAAGCGCTAGTAGATTCACTCCGTATTACCGACGCGACATGTAAAAGAGCCCTAATGTTGCCAATTTACTAAATAAATATGTAGAATTTTGAATTTTTAGAGATTCTTACCTGTTTGGTCAAGCGCTTTCTCAAAGGGTATTTTCCCATGGTTTTCATCTCGAGTATCCATTTCGTTATTTTAACTACGATTTAAACTATACAAATCCGATCATTAGTTAGAGCTGGTGAGATTCGCACATATAATATTATTTTAAGCGTATTAAAAATACGTGTATCACCTCGCAAGTCGCAGATAATTTTAGAAGTTGATTAAAATATATTTACAGGTATTTTGGCAATATTTATCTACGAAAATATGTTGATTAATTACCTAGATGTTATCAAACAGATTAACATATCATTAGTAGATAAAGGAATAACAAAAAGTGCATATAATTTCTGCTTGAGGTACCGCTTTATTTTTAAGCACCATGTTTCCTAAGAACGTACCGTACCGTATCGTATTGTTTTTATCTCGGACGCCATCTCGTCACGTAAATAACAGTGATCGTAACGTCGACAATACGATAACATGTCAAAAGCAATATGATTCTACCCACAGGGGGGTTATTATGACATAGCTATGCAGTTCATTTTACAGTGAGTGTAAAGAACAGAGCTATAGCAGTTATATAGCTGTCCTTTTCTTTCAGCGTAAACAGAACTGCATAGCTGTCATAATAACCCCCCTGGACAGAAAAAAACAGTAGAAGTGTGATGTGGGCGTGTCAAGTGTGGCATGGTTAGCGGAATTCCGCGCAACCTACCATAGTTTGCCGCGATCGCTTGTGCGTGAAAGTTGTGCGAATAAATATTTCTAAAATAGGAAATAAATCCAATAACACGCCTTATTGTGCTATTTTGGAATGTAAAAACGACAGCCGCACCAAAAACATTTTCCATGGTGGCGTGTTGTTTTTATGATAGTGTGAGTATTGGCGACAACAGGTCTGATACTAAGCGAAGCTCATGGCACTTCCACTGTTTTTTCTATTCCGTGATTCTACGAAGTATATATAGTATTCTGTCGGAAAAGTTCGTTTTCATCTTTTTCAATAATCATATCAATGGATACTGAAGCCGACTGAGAAAGCAACATAAATACGAATTTTTCGACCAAATACAATGTCATACGTTTATTCACTACGTATCTGTACGAGTATGTATTAATTTCACCCGTTTTATCGGTCCATATTGGCGCATTCAAAAATTTGTAGTCCGAATGTATTGTTATTCATAATCATCGCAAGTCATAAAGTGTTCTTTACTGAAATGGTTTTATTTCAGGGTTTTCATAAAACAAACCTAACCTAACCTCATTTACCAGCTAGATACCTATTTCAAAAATCCTGAAATAAAAACCGTTTCAGAAAAAAACACTTTATGATTTGCGATGATCATGAATAACAATACATTCGGACTAAAAATAATTATATGAAACAAAGCGCTCCCAGTTTTATAATATAATTAAAGATATGAAAGGGAAATGACTCAAAACAGAACGGCATGGCATTCCTTGGTGTAGGAGGCCAGAATCCACTTCGTTACGATAAACTCCTCGTGCGTTGTCCTCACCCAGTCATTACAAGGTTAGCTGGAAGAGATCCCTTGTAGAGATAAGTTCGCCTTTGTACATTATGTATATTCATACTTATAAGTGGTTTTTTTGGTAAAACGATTTCTTTTTGTGCAATAAACAGATTACTTACTTACTTACTTACCAGTGTAAAGTACATGTATGATTCGTTAGATTCTAGAATGAAACTTGTCTCTACCTAAATTGCGAATAGAGGGCAGCTTTGCTAATATTACTTTACAATTTCATGGTCATAAGGATCAATATAGCGTGATTTTGTGAACCTTTTTTTTTGAGACTGGTGTATGTGGACGATGCGATAAATATCTACCTATGATGCTGCAACGATTACTTCATAATATTACGTCGTCTGATCGAACGGGATAATTATTTCCTTATCATTAGTATTGTATCAAATTAAAAATTTTGATAATGATACATTAGGATAAGTTTTTTCACAAGGTTTTTTGTTGTTGATTTATTATGCGTAGGTATTGAAAAATAAGAAACGTATCTACAAACGTGATAAACGATAAATGATAAAATGATAAAATGATAAAATGTTTTTATTTTTCTTTCTTACATATCTACAGATAAGGTTGAGGTCTCCTTTTAATGGCCCGACTTGCACTTAACCAGTTTTCTCATACTACCCCGAGCTCTATAACCTCATACAAGAGCCAGATTCAATATTTCCGATTTAAGGGGCATAATCATAATCGTTTTAAACATTAATGTAATAGTAGATTGTTCAACGAGAGACTAAAACAAGCCATAATGACAAGAGATGTTTAGCCACGCGAACGAGCGAGCGAGAGTTCGAGTGTCATTATGGTTGTTTATTCCCGCGTTAAACACTCTACTTTTCACTTTGAATACGAGGAAAAAAAACTACATTCTATACAAAATTACAATATTTATCAAAATATGTAGTAACAAAGTTTCTGAAAAAATTGTTTCGCGGTTGTCAGTACAAAGTGACACAAATGCTTGCATATTTAGCCAACAGATACAAGCTTGAAAACTATTTGGACCATGCCTAATAAAATAAAAGTATCCTTAATATATTTAAATAGATTCATATTCGTAATCATTAATCGTGTTTCACGAAATTAAATCTTTTTTTTATATATTTTTGCACAGTTGTCATTTTGAGGTTGTTTCCACGGCCTAAAAATAGTCCATACGCAATCACTGAAAATGGCGATAAGCCTCCATTCACAAACACCGTCATCGGTTGTTCAGGGGTTTCCAAAGTAAATTAAAAAAAAAACCCTAAAGATTAATAAGGAGCTTTAGTCCCGATGTGCAGAGATTAAAGTAACATTTTAAGAGCATGAGAAGTGAAAAATGTATTTGATGTATTAACCTTATACCATTTAATTTATAACGCTTAACAAAAAGCACTGCTCATCTCATTAACAACCCTTTCTATCTCTCCCCACATACCTTAATTCAAACTAAAACTGGATATATTCAAGGTAGCTAAAGTTATTCCTAAACTAGCGACCTGCCCTCGCTTCGCTTCGGTTTATGTGAGTTTTTACGACGACGCGTTAGCCTAATATCTGTTTAATCTAGGATGAGTCCTGTGGCACCCGTAGGTATTTCATAATTTCAGTCACTGACTATACTGACATGCGAGATACTTAAAAATAGTATTTCATTATTTAAGTCCAAGAACGGCGTCGCTAGGTGTGTAACAATGTACTTTTTATGTAAACTTATGCCGGCACCACACTTCGCTATTCGCTATTCGTTATGTGGCTGCGCCGTATTTGTCAAAAAATTTGCTATCGCGCTTATGCGTTATGCGTGCGAATAAAGAAAACATAGACGAATAAACCCTCCACACTTCGTCGAATGTAGGCGCATAAGCCGAATAACGAATAGCGAATAACGAAGTGTAGTGCCGGCATTAAAGAAACAAGTGTAAAACGCGTTTATATGAGCTGTCACAGGAAGCATCTTAGATGAACAAGAGTGTAGTTGGCAGTGACCCTGCTTAGGAAGAAGCTAGTGGTGTTGGGTTATATTAAATTATTTATTAAATAATATGTGGTATTATTTATGTAAAGGGACCTTATTGTCGATGGCGCTTACGCCGCACTTCGTCACGCGACTTTGTATTTATATCGGAGCATCTTTAATAATGGCGAAAGCGCTATCGACAATAAGGTCCCTTTTCATAGATAACGTCACATATAAACCCGTGACGAGTCTGAGGGCCCTGCCAAGATGCATTACGCCAAATAGCGTTTCTATTCGATCCGTTTTTAAACCAATCAGTAGATCACGTGATATGAAAAGTCACGTGATCTACCAGTGACGCGATTGGTTTAAAAACGAAACGAATAGAAACGCTAGTTAGCGCAATGCATCTTGGCAGGGCCCTCTTGTCGTTACCAATTTTATGAAATTGGGCCGGGATAATATTGCATACCGTACGCGTAGGGAAGGTACCTACGATTAAATTTTGCCATTATGTACATATTGAATTTGTTAGTAACGTGGAATTGCAAATCATCAACGTATTTTGCCAGCCCGTTTTAAATTTTATGTAAGTTAAGGTTAAGGTAAGCGTTAGCGTTTGATACTACATAAAAACGATTTATTTACTTTTAGGTTCGGCGTTAATAGTACAAATGTTTACCAGATGACCCCTAGGTCTGATAGAGCAGCTAAAAAGCTATCGATTTAACCCCTATGTATGTTCAGCGATTTTTAGTACCTAGTTTCGGAGATATTGATCATTTTAATTTTTCCTTATAATTTTCCTTATTTTAAGTATATATCTTTTTTTTCACTTCTCATGCTCTTAAACTTTAGTCTCTGCACATCGGGACTAAAGCTCCTTATTAATCTCTAGGGATTAAAGTAATTTTGTTTTAATTTACTTTGGAAACCCCTAAACAGCCAATCACAGTGTTTGTGAATGGAGGATTATTGCTTTTATTCCCATTTTCAGTGATTGTGTATGGACCATTTTTAGGCCATGGAAATAACCTCAAAATGACAACTGTGCAAAAATATTTAAAAAAACGTTTTAATTTCGTGAAACACGAATAATAATTTATTATTTTTTAATTATTTAATTATATTAACGATGAATTCATTTTATTATGCATGGTGCAATTAGTATTAAAATAGTTTTCAAGTTTGAACCTGTTGGCTAAATATGCAAGCATTTAAAGAGGCACAGTACAAAAAAATAACAAAAGAAAAGAAAAAACCGCGGAACGAATTAGTAAGAAACTTTCTTATAATAAATATTGTGTATACAAAAGTATAGGACGTCGTCAGTGCCAGATTGAGCAAGCACGGGGTCCGTAGCAAATTCTATAAAGAGACCCCCGTTCGCTTTAGGTTACAGGTTGTGGCGGGCTCTTGACTTTTCTGCAACTGGGCGACTTAGATATGCGCCTATTTCGTGTGGGGGTTTGTTTTAGGTTATTCTGCTGTAGAATATCGACTGGATTATTCATCCTATCGTCAACCTTGATTGATATGAGTACACGCATACTGATGTAAGTTCCAAAACAGGTGAATAGCGGCCTTTACACGTAAAGATCGAACCGCGGCGCGGGAAACGCCACGCGCCATTCCAATCTTCGCTCCGAACCGTACATTTTTACTATTTTCTATTACAGTTGCATTTACACGTACGGTTCGGCAAGAACATTGGAATGGCGCTTGGCGTTTCCCGCGGTCCGAACTCTACGTGTACAGGCCGCTTTTTTAGAGTTTAGATGCGGTGCGCGGGGCCACCCAATGCGCGGGGCCCGTAGCATTTGCTACTCTTGCTACGTGGCTAATCCGGCACTGAACGTCGTTTTTTTTCCTCGCATTCAAAGTGAAAAGTAGAGTGTTTAACGCGAGACTAAACAACCATAATGACACTCGAACTATAGCCACTCTCGCTCGCTCGCTCGCTCGCGTGGCTAAATATCTCTTGTCATTATGGCTTGTTTTAGTCACTTGTTGAACAATCTACTATAAGTAATCATATTAAGTTTGTTTCTCCATACTAGGTGTCCCAGTGTTTGCTTTTCACTTTGTATGGAAAAAACAACTTACCTAATGTGATTACTTAAAAACAAAATATTAAAAAAAAGCGGTCTAGTGCGAGTCAGACTCGCTCTCCGAGGGTCCCGTATTAAAGATAATATGCTTGGTAACCATAGAAGAAAATACTCATTTTGTTATAAACTTTATTTTCTACATCATAAGGTCCATTTTGACTAACCTAAAGTACAGATTTTCAAAGTTTTTTTGGTATTTCTCAAAAACTGAAAATAATGAACACTTAATTTTATTTTTCCCATGAAATATAAGTTATTATCTATACGTCAGGATTTTTTCAGATTTTTTTGATTAATATACTTCGGAGATATGGGGGGGGACGGTCATTTTTTTGTACATTTGAGCGAAACCACATCAATTAATGCTTATATTGGGAACATGAACCATATTTTTTTAATATCTTGCTCTTTATTGCCAAGTTATGCTTATAGGTAACTAATAAAAAATAAAATAATCACTTTTTCATTTTTTTACAGTCAAATGTTAGCGTTTGCGAAGACAGCTTTATTATTTATTTATTTTAATGGCGTCTACAAGTTATGTAATTTTGCCAATGTCAAGTATAATTATAAGCAATTGTACGGTGAATCGTCGTTGTCGTGCCAGCTTTAAGCCGTCAAAAATTATCAAGCTTCATAAACGAACTCACAGCTGTCAAATAAACGTCAGGCCGTCGTGATAACGATTGATAGCAACTTCTCCATAATTTTCTAAATTAAAACCTTAAGTCTAAAGGTTGGGGAGCCGGCCTCTAGCAAGCAACGTCCAAGGACACTACAGACCACCTGCTTACGTAAGTAATAAATGCTATACGATAAGATATCCGTCGTTGAGCAGCGTAAGTGCCGCCGTCAGCATTGATTTTTCTATAAAAGAAGCTGGTAAATATTAGTTCAAGTTGGATAAACTCGATGTAGTTTCTTGAAGGTTATTTGGAAACGCCAAGATCAATAACTAACACCTTTTACGATGTGTGCATTAGGGGTAAGAATTCGGCTATGTCAAAATAAATCTTATAGCTGATGTATTAAAAGTTTGTAAACAGCTCCAGACATATAATAAAGGTGTTTAAAAACCTCAACATCTTCAAATACATTATTATGTCGTTAGTTTAAATAGTTTGTAAACATTCAATAATGTGGTACTTACCAAATGGCAAATACCTAGTTAAAGGAAATTAAAACAATGTCTATATTTTGTTATTAGTTAATATTATTTAAAGCTCACCTATAAACTGGTTATTTCTAGTTCTGTTTTTGATTAAGAAGGATAATGCATGTGTACTTATTTAAAATAACTGTTAAAAAGGCAATGTTTATTTATGAGTCTTATGAAAACCAATCAACCAACATAAAAACATAGCTGACTGAAGAGGCCTTTACCTCATAGAGGGTTCTGGTGAGCAATTCTAATACTGATATCATTTTAATTTAATTATTACCTAATAAGTGTTTTAGATTAGTTCGTAAGTTTCTTTCTTTGTGAAATCCAGAAATAAAAGGCCTTTTTTTTTAAACCTAAAACATAATTACTTATCTTATTTATTGCTCATACTTACATAATACAATAATACTCATACATGTATATAATTCAAATTCAAAATCATTTATTTCAGACAAAGCCCATAACGTGTTAGTAACAGTATTACTTAAATCTAGGTTTAGTATTATATTAACATAACATAGGTTTTCTTTTAGATAAGGTTCTTACATAAGGGGGCATGCAGCTGCACCCAGTGCTTTAGCCACTGCGAGTTCCACCGGGCGGCCACCGTAACATATAATAGTAACTTATACAAAACGTAATGAATGAAACAATATAAATAAATATGAATACAGTACAGCCACTTTTAATGCATTCAGCACCAATGACCCTTAATCGGGTACATTGTAGCAGATTTTTGCTACAGAACGGAAAAATGCTGCTACAGTCTTCAGTGTAGCACTCTTAACAATGGCTGGCGGTGAATGTGTTCATTACTTTGAGTAGTTTACTAGCATAGAGGCCTTCCATCTTAGTCCTCAGGGTTGGCAACACATTTGAAGTCTTAAAATTGTTGTCTTGAAAATTCAAATGTCTATGGGTCTCAGATCGCCATAAAAAAGTTCAAGGAAAGTTCAAGTATTTTGTAAAGAATATTAGTATGTCCAAATCTCATTTTCTTACACTAATATTAATTTTCTTTGTAAATAATACTTTTCTCATTCCGTAGCACAAAATCTCATTAAGTTACAGTAGGCATATTGAAACTACTGGAAAAAATTAAAGTGCCTGTTTTGTTTCCAAGGAAGTGTATGATATACCTATAAAAACAACAGTAGACACTGAAACATGATGTGTTAAGCCTATTTATATTCTACGCTACATTGTCATGTCCAAATGCTACTGGAGCATCCACTATCAGCTATCTCAACACTCGATATTCAAATTTTAATTGCATTCCTCAATGTTATTAGTGCACAAGATCTAATCATGTGACCAAATAATTTATAATCTGCCCTATCTAAATGACAATTTACACAAAAAACTTTCTTTCCATACACACACATTTCAACCAAATCCCCCTCCCCCACTTATTATTTAACTTTCTTTAATTGTTTTTATTTGTTAATAAATCCACAGTAATAACACGAAAAAGAAATAAACCTGTTACCTATTATGGTTCAAAAGCTCTTTGAAGTTAGGAGGCACGACGGACGGACGGACAGCGTAGGTATATTAATGGAGTTCCGTTGGGTTGGTTCCTTCGGGTACGGAACCCTAAAATACCAAGGTCAGTGCAAAAAAAGGTGCTCTTGTAACAGTAGGTATTCCTGTGGTGGGAACTCTACTGAAGATTGGTACATCCTCGTAAGACCCAGTGTGTAATAGGAGGTACAAAATCAAGGCATTGTAATTTGAACTGTGTTGCAATGGGTATAAGGTTTATTTTCCTTTCTTCCGCAACTGAAAATGGGATTAATAAACAAACGTAATTGAACTTTATTGCCTTGATGGTAGATTCAAATTCCCACTCACAAAAAAAACTCTCTGTGTTTTGTAAACACTTTTATAACCTCAAAATGCTCCCTTTTCGCCTAAAATAACAGTCATAAAATAAACCATCCATGATGTAAAATCAGGAAATTTTCAGAAAACGGAAATTTTAGCCAAAAGTGATGCATTTTGAGGTTATAAAATTGTTTATTAAATAAGACGAGTCAGTTGGTATGGAGTATAAGTTATTAATGCTATTGTGTGAGGCAATAGCTCACCGGCTCCTTTACTAAAGAAATCATAGGAGTCAACGATACCAAAACTGACAAATAAACTGCTTACACCATAGTCTATTACCTATTCGATTTAGGACCCACTTACATCAAATACATGGAGGATTGTTTATTAAAGTAGATTATAATTTACTACAAACTCTTATAAATTGTGCGTGAAATGTACTCTTAATTTGAAAAGCCGAAGCAACGGATGCCGTACAACGGCAAATCCCTGTAATACTGTATCGCGTTACAGTACCGCGGTACATTTTGACAGTACTCCGTTGTCATCCTGTTAACGCACTCTTTTCGTGTGAAAGTTATAATAAAGTTCATACCAACTTATTTAGTTAGCGACCAATGGGAAGAGAGAACGTCAGTCATTTTTTTAATCGCATTTAAGGCAAGTGAACTGTGTTGACTTGGACTATTGGTTTAGTGAACGAAGCATATATCAAGGTCCGTGTTTATGTCATCGCGTGATTTATTCAATATTTTGATGTCCTTATGACCGGAAGATAACGTAATAAATAATCGATAATACTCGTAGCTTTTCTACAGGATTAATAAGTGATCGAAATTCACGATTGTTTTATCTTTCGCCTTCGAGTTAAATCTATTATATTGATATTGATAATCAATTATTCCTTGCAACCGTAGAAAAAAAGTGCGATGCGATCTTGGGCGCCAACTTGAATGAGCTCCGGTCGAAATTCGGGACTGCCAACATCAAAATTCGTATAAAGAACACATTTGGCCAAATGTTAACAAAAATGCCGCTAGAATTGTAACCAGTCGAAAAGTGGACAAGTCTACCTACAAGGACTGGAGTTTTAGTTTTAAACTCTGAAAGTGCTAAATTCCTGATGAGTAATTTGGTCTCCAGCCAGTAGCATATGCCGTAGCTGTCCAAGATGGCGAACAGCGGAAGCTGGGAAGAGTTCTTCGCGATCCACCTGCCGCCGACCGACTTCGAGGACAACCGCTCGCTGCTCAAGGAGTTCTGCGAGCGGCACGCGCTGCAAGGGAACAAAATCGCGCTAGTCACGGTAAGAACACCCGACTATACCTTACAGTCCGATAGCTCCTACTTAGAAGGTGCTTCGGTTTGTACTTGTTTCTCACTCGCTCTTAAACGCTCTTATTAAGAGTGAGTGGGAGATAAGTACAAACCCCAAGCACATAAGTGCTCACAGACTTACATAGGGGGAAGTCCCGTAAGGCAGGACGGCACCTAACGCCGGACACTCGTAATATCTCGGCGGATCCAACGTGTTCGATTCTAAAACGAACGATCTTGTATAGATTAGGGGAGACCGAGGGGAGTTGGCACAATTTTGACATAATGTGTCGTAAACAAAAATCTATTGGCTAGAATCGTACGAGATTAGTACCAATCGATAGCTCATTTCTTCCACTTTTATATGAGACCATCGAAAAAAGTGTAAGTATGAACGCCTACGCTAAAAATTAAGTTAAACGTGACAAGACATTCTGTTTCAACTCTCCTAATACCGAGGTAAGTTGAAACAGGGGTCGAGGGGAGTTGAAACAGTTATTGAATTTGGAGAACTAGGGTTTTATATTAGAAAAAAATGTAAATTAAACGGTTTTATTAAAATTTTAAAATAATCAATGAACATCCATCTTTTTAAAGTATTATTTACTCAGTTTAAACGAAACAAAAACCTATTTTAACGTAACCATATAAATATAGCTGGAGGCAGCATCCCGAAGACTTTTTTGCCCCAGTACAACCTCTTCTGCCGCGAGATCATATGTTTCTTGGCTCGCTATACCTCTGTATGTTTTTCTTTGGTACTAAGTAGGCATGCTTAAACCAAAACAAAATGAACTTCACCATATTAGCAAATCAGCCATACAAAATAGAACCGAGGAGAGTTGAAACACTCTGTTTCAAATCCCCTCAGTAGCAAAAATCCTCCCATCCGTTATAAAATTACAACCTAAAACCAAACCGCAAGCAATGACTTGCACCATCAATATTAATTCAGTCCTTAGTTAAATGAGCTTTCGAAACATACATAACACAACTCAAAACACCAACACATTGTCAAATTATAGGTAGCTAAAAATAATGATCAAAAGTTACATTTCGCATTTTTTTCGACATGTGCGCTAGAACTCCGCAACCGCGTGGTTTAAGCCAAGGTCGCATACTGAGGGGCCTGCGGGCGGTGGGGCACGGCTAAACAGCGTTGTTGGCCAGGTCGAAACGGTTACAGATTTCGCAAAATTGACGTTGGTTCAACTCACCTCTGTGTCAAAACCCCTCGGTCTCCCCTACACTCCCCCACACCTCTTTCAAGTGTTTTTTTATCGAACACGTTGTTCGCCGAGATATTACGAGTGTCCGGCGTTAGGTGCCGTCCGGCCTTACGGGACTTCCCCCTAAAACCTCTTGTTAATATAGACTAAGTAATTGACTCTCGCTTTACGGTAGGTACCTAATTCAGACACAAAAAGCCAATAAAGACAAAAACATAAGCCAGTTTTAACCTTAATATCGCACAATTGGTCCCAGTGTAGAATTATTCAGTTGGTGAAATGACAATCATAGTGTCTTTCGTTATAGTTTGATCGCACCCACGTAAGGAAATTTCAGCAAAGCCATTACTGCACGTGACATCCAACAGGAGCGTATTCGGTAAAAAAAGACTGCACGGACCTTTTGTCGTTTACGAATACAATGGGGTTTGTTCGAGTACAATGGTTTTCCTCAAGTGGAAGCGACTAAACTAAAAACTATACGTTAATTCTCAGGGATGGCCAAACATTCGCTCAATATTACAATGTCTCTCTGCCTTTTCCGAACTATACAAGCTACATACTAGTTTCGCTGCATTACAGTCAGGTGGCACCACAGTCCCGCTCGAGCACAACACAGTCCGGTTTGTGGACAACTTCAGCGCTGGCACCCGCGGCTCGGCCTCCGCGGAGTACTTCCTCGAGCACGGGTACGCGGTCATCTTCATGCACCGCCAGAAGTCGCTGGAGCCCTTCACGAGGCTCTTCAGTGGACAGAAGCTCCTCGACATGCTGGATATACAGGAGAGAGGGCCTAATACCACCATCACAGGTACATTTTATTCTATAGCTCAACAATAAGAGTTTGATAGTGCCAGGGTAAAACAACCATAGACGACCACTACAATAAGTTGCAGCAATTTGGCGACGCGTTGGCCTAGTTGGTTAACCCTGCCTACGAAGCTAGCGGTCCTTGGTTCAAATCCCGGTAATAGCAGATATTTAACGCGCCGAGCGCGTGTCCGGAGCCGGGAGATTCGCTTCTACGTGTAGTTATTGTTTATTCTTATGCTAGAGCTTAGTTTGGGACTAGGTCAATTGGTGTGACATTGTCCCCTGATATTTATTATTAAGATTGGATATTGTTGCCAATATAATACATACAGCGCTGTTAGTTTTTAAACCTATAAACAAGCTACGCATAGATAAGTCGCTTTTGTCCCTGACGTATGATTCGTCTACTTGCATTCTTTCGTAATGTGTTTTTAACTATATGAACGTATCTGACGACTGCAATTTTTTTGTAGTGATTGTACCGTTCGCATGAAAAGGAAAATAATTTAAACAAGTGAAATAAGTATGTGTTTTTCAACTTTTAGTCGCTAGCATTTAAATCTTCATCTGAGATGTCACAAGTACTTATTGATAATAATATGATCTGAAATTCGATCCATTTCCTCTTTTTGACATCTACAACGTGTCCCAAAACTCAACGATAAGCCGGCA
This sequence comes from Acleris literana, assembly GCA_946894065.1. Lineage (NCBI taxonomy): Eukaryota > Metazoa > Arthropoda > Insecta > Lepidoptera > Tortricidae > Acleris > Acleris literana. The sequence goes on along the minus strand of OX335669.1, from coordinate 8,541,496 downwards.
CCAGAGGATGGAGCTGCTTATGATTAGTCGAGAAAAATAAAAAAGATAAAAAAGATAAAAGAAATTTATTTAGTAAGTAGGCCGCTCGGGCACTTTTACACGTCAAGATACTACCAATACCAATACCAATAAGGAAAAGATATATTTTTTTCCTTATTTTTTCTCGACTAATCATAAGCAGCTCCATCCTCTGGTGCCGGCTTATCGTTGAGTTTTGGGACACGTGGTATATAAATCGGCTAGAACTGCCCTATACGCCTGCGTGTTATAACACCCTTTCCGAGCAAGTGTGATGAAAATGAAATTCCGCTCTCTGGACAATTTATCTATAACTCAGTAGACGACTCCACCAGTCTATGTTTCAATATTTTGAATATATTTTTTATGCGATTTCCCAATCCCATGTGATCCATGTGACCACGTACTCGTGGGCAATATGGTAATAGGGACGAGTAATGAAAATAGACGACGAAGGATAAAGGACAGCAAATCGAACCACAGAGCAATGTGGAATTAGAAAGTTGACTTCGTTCTAACGGTCTTTGGATTACATAGTTCCATTGATGATGACAACGTTTCTGCACAGTGAAACCCGACAGCGTGGACGTGCTAGCGCCGATCCTGCTGCGGTACAAGGCTGCGCATGCCGCGGGCGCGATCCTCTACGTGTCGTTCACGACGGTGTCGGACTACTTCTGGCTGCTCCGCGCTGCCTGCGAGTGCCTGGCCAACCTTGGCCCCCGGGCCCTTCTCTACCTCGCGGCTGCTGTCTCGGACTTCTACATACCTAAGGATAAAGTGGTAAGTGCTATGCCATCTATATCCTGTTGCGGATGCTCTACGTGTCGTACACAACGGTGTCGGACTACTTCTACCTGCACCGCGCTGCCTGCGAGTGCCTGGCCAACCTTGGCCCCCGGGCCCTTCTCTACCTCGCCGCTGCTATTTTGGACTTCTACATAGGTACCTAAGGATAAAGTGGTGAGTGCTGTACCATCTTTATCCTGTTGCGGATGCTCTACGTGTCGTACACGACGGTGTCGGACTACTTCTGGCTACACCGCGCTACCTGCGAGTGCCTGGCCAACCTTGGCCCCCGTGCCCTTCTCTCCCTCGCCGCTGCTGTCTCGGACTTCTACATACCTAAAGATAAAGTGATGAGTGCTGTGCCATCTATATCCCGTTACGGATGCTCTGCTCGACGGTGTCGGACAACTACCGACTGCTCCGCGCTGCTAGCGAGTGTCTCGCCAACCCGGGTTCGAGCTTGCTCTTCCTCGCATTCTTGTCTAGGACCTAGGCGTGTGCGCTGCGCCTTGGACCGCGCGCAGCGGACCTCGCGCCGCCGCCGAAATTCAAACTACGCGCGCCTATATACACTCGTTTCCGCAGTCCAGGAAAAAGTAATGTGCGCGTGAAAAAAAGACTTAATACCAATTGTTATTACATACATGTATACATACATACATACACATATATACACTCACGCCTTCATTCCAGAGTGGGGTAGGCAGAGCTACAGAATTATCAACGACTCCAAAAACTTGTCGTTAATTCTGTAACCACATTTTGCACAATCAGGCTAAGATGTGATATGTATATTAGGGACAGGTTGCAAGCCCATCGCCTAACAATACTACAATTATTCCCTTACTCGCCTCTTACGACTTCCACGGGAAGACAAGGAGTGGCACTATTCTAAGCCGGAAAATTAAGAGAAATTAAGGTAAATTTAGTTATAGGTATTCGTTTTTTTACAATGAAACCAAAGTTAACCTTGACGACGTCGGCGTAGCCCAGAAACGCGCCTTCGCGATTTTTTTTATCAGCGCGGTGCCTCCGCTCTTTTTGTTCGCGGCGTAAACTTCGAAGTCAGACTTCTATACGAGGATAGCGTGGTTCGCGACAGTTAAAAGTAAAGAAGCAGGAGGAGAACGGGCAAGAGACAGCATATTTTTCTTCGTTTTATTTTAGTTTTTTATAGTGTTCACAATTGATGAAATCACGATCCACTGCTTAATTTAATACTCGCTAAATAAAAAACACTATAGTATTATTGTAAAAAATAAAATATAATCCGTTAAAAGGCGAGCATGTTATCACGGCTAAATCTTTATTACTTGTTTCCAATTTGGAACGTAACTCTTGTGTAACCCGCTTACACAAACGCGTTTCTAGTCGAGAAGAAAAATAATATAATGCATCAAAACAGCATGGAGTCGAGAACAAGGAAGATACCATATCGACGAAATCCGAAAGACTTCCTTACTGCATTCTTGTGCTTGTCAGTTGTATTGATTGTGCAGTCTAAAAAACCTATTTTTAGAAATGACTATGACGAAAAGGAAGACGATTTTTCCAAAAAACAGTTAAATTTTGAAGATAAACGTAGGGATTGCATTGAACTAACCGGAGTAACCGAAGAGGAAGCCACCCAGTTATTAGGCGAAACCTACAGGAGTAAATGCTTCTTAGCTTGCCTTTTAAAAAAACAAAACCTTCTGAAAAATAATAAGGTGGACGTACAGGAAGGTTTGAGTTTGATAAGAATGACTTTTGGCGAAAATAATTCGAACGCGACCAAAATGGAGTTGGCTTTGAAGCAATGTTCGGAAGCTGTTATAATGATACCCGATTTATGCGAGTACGCGTCGGCTTTGAGCATTTGTATGGCAACGAATTATAAAGATTTGCAAGTCGCGAAGCCGGAGCCTCAAGCACCGCCCGACCAAGATAATGAAGATTGGATATTTCCAGAATACGGTAAAGATGTTCAACGTCAAAGTCATTCAACGCGTCTACTATAAATATGAATAAAGCATAACACATGGTTGAAGTTGCAGTATTTCGAACTATCCACAAGTTGACAAGTTCCGTGTTATTTCCACCCAAAACATTCCAGGACGCGTTTTTTTTTTGTTTCAGCACCAGCTTATTATCAACTGTGATATTAAACGGAAAGATATGGAATACCCCTACAAAATGTCAGAAAAAATATGTAGCAATACTAGTCAACCGGACTTATTTTTTTATTAAAATTCATAACATAATCAACCTACGCCCAGTTGCACAAAAGTTCTTTATCTCTAATGTCTAATTAGGACAACTTCTGTCACTTTTAAATTTGTGAAGGTAATACATGGATTTATAGTATTTGAGGAAACGGTAGGTGGTTCAAAATGGAACTATATTCTTAACCAACTGTGACACACATAGCAGTGGGCTTGCAGTAGGCGGGCCGCCGCGTTTTATATACCTACCGCTCGAGGACCGCGGTAGTCTGAGCAAGTCGAAGGTTGTCGTGGCCGCACGAGCCAGCACGCTTACGCCGTACTGTAAAACGGGGTGAGTAGAGATTAAAGGGTGAGTAGTGACAAAACCTAAAATGAAGCATACGAGTATGTTACTAATTATGAGACTGAAATTATTTCCCATAGACGTTACTTTATTGTCCATTTAATGTTGTTCTTATCTGTAACAAGTTATGATTTATATTAGGTTGTGTCCCTACTCACCCCTTAATCCCTACTCACCCCGTTTTACGGTACGCAAGTCGTCGGCCATTTCGAAAGCGCAGACACCGCATGGAACTTTTGTTTGTGACTATTTAAAGAAAGGCCAAAGAGACGAGAAAAAGAATGTAAACAAGCTTTGAGGAGTTTAAAACATTTTTATTTGAAGAAATTATGTACAAATTTTAAATTTCCTATTCTAGTCCTCGTCGACTGTATCAGAAGAAGATGATTCGTTAGAAGAGTCCGAATCAGCCGTATTTATGACAATATTATCTATTGTATAAATTGTATTATCAATCATGGTGTCAATTTTGCTATAAAATTCGTTCTGTATTTTTATGATATTGTAGGAAGAGATGTTAATAGAGAGATCTCTCTCCAGGGTGTTTTGCCTGGGGACCGAAGTCCAATGGAATGAAGTTGGAAGTTGTATATATGTCAACTGACTGGAGAAACTTCGTTAGCGCGTTGTAGAACACTTTAGCTTGCGCTGTCTGACATTGGTGGCGCTAACGAGGTAGCGAGTTGGTTGATACAAGTTGCCGTTAGATGTCGCTAGGTCGCCACACCAGCCCCCCTTTGAGACCGGAGGTTGATGGTGATGACGTGCAGTCTGTGCGTTGAATTGCCGCTTGCAAGTGCCGGTAGGGATGTCTCCAGTAGTGCTCAGAGCCGCGTTGGCGAGCGTAGCAGGAGAAGAGGAGTGAGTGGAGTACACAGTGTACCTGCTCGTGAATTACTCGTAGTAGGACGCAGTGAGTCGCGTTGTTGAGCGAGAGTAGTGTGCACACTGTAGACACCAGGCATATGACAGAATGCTAGTGGTGCACAGTGCGGGTCTGGCTTGCTGTGAAACTGCGTCATAGTGCTTGAAGGTCGTCAGGTTGCGTAATTGTCCATTGTCGAGGGTCACCAATGTAGGAAGAGAGGAAAATAGAGAGATCCAGGCGGGTGTTATGCCTGGGGACCGAAGTCCATTGGGATGAAGTTGGAAGTTGTATATATGTCAACTGACTGGAGAAACTTCGTTAGTGCGTTGTAGAACACTTTAGCTTGCGCTGTCTGACATTGGTGGCGCTAGCGAGGTAGCGAGTTGGTTGATACAAGTTGCCGTTAGATGTCGCTAGGTAGCCACAATATGATCCACACAATTTCGCCATTTGTTAGCAGATACATTTTGGATTCCTTCTTGTAGCAATTTTTTCACATCTTCAAATTTATATAAGCTATTATGTAGCCAGCTACGTTTCTCTTCACGTCAGCCCACACGAGTTCAATTGGATTGAGACGCAACAACAAAATAATAAGGAAACGAAAAAAATCATGTCACTTCGAACGCAATCCAAACAGGAAAGAACTTCACAAAATGGAGGCCCTAATGTTGAAAACTTCTGTACTGACAGTTTTGCTGTACCACGAATCACGCAACGACAGCCGTCATCGCCCAACTGAAGATATTATTGCGTATGAGAAATGAGGACAGACATATGATATCGCAATATAACTCAGTAACGGTCAGTTTGTTTACATTGTTTATCTCGTCTCATTGGCCGTACTTTACTCTGTACTGAAGTTATAGTAATATAATAAAATATAATCAAATTGAACTATTATTGTTTAATTATTACCTTTTGGTGTGAAAACCCGAGCACTAAACGTGCGAATGAATATAGACAGAGAGGCGTAAAGGAGGCTTCTCATATCTAAACACCGTTTTTGTTAGAAAGAGAATCGTCTGTACGTGTACAGACGAACCGCTGCTGTCATGTATATTTCATTCACTCGCTTACCGTATAAACCGTTTATCCGGTTATTTTTTATTAATCTGCAATGAATAAATAATATGGAGTGACAAAGGATATGATGCTCATTATTTATTATGAAACTATAAACAAAAACCATAAAATAATAAAAATAATATTTTTTCACGCCACTGCTTGGAAATGTGGCGAAAGATGGTCTGTTCTTGGTCCCCAAAACAATCAATAGTTGTACATTGAATGAGCTAACTATGAATTTAAACTGACCAAAAATCTTAACATTGTTGGTCTGTTCCTCCGCTACGCGTCGAACCTCGAACTAACTCGTCCATCTATTGCTTACTTTTTAACCTCTGGAACAATGTACTATATTTCGTCAACTTGATTTTAAAAGGAAGCAAATGTCGTTTTTTACATTCGATAGTTTGATAGAATTCAGTCTTTGTTGGATAATAATAAGTTCGCTGCTATAATCCATAATCTCAATTGTGATATCATTTTAGAATCTCCATTAAACAGGCAAATTAAGAAAGCAGTACTACAAGTTCTGTTTTTTTTATACCGTGCGATGTCAAACTTGCCGGTAGAAAAACTCAGATTCTTATACTTTAAATTTGACTTGTTTTTTTTAAAACTGCTAATTATTTATTAATTTCGTTAGAAGGGTCTTAAGCAAATTTAATCAGCTTTCTTACACAGCAAACGAAACTTTAAAATTCTAATAACTATGGACGTGGCATCGAAACCGGTAAACCAGGGTACTGCATTTCCAAAAATTTTTAAAATTGCGACTTTTACTAAACATGATTTGTCATATTTTCAACACTGCTGAGCTGAGCTATCCAGTCCTGTAAGGTAAGGTTGTCCACTATATCAAGGACACCCTGTATATACCTGTTTAATTAAAAACTTTTACCCACAAACGACACTTAATAATAACTTGAGAACAATATTTTTATTTTACATAATATGGTCCATTTTACTTATTAAAAACAATGGAAACATCGATAACAACGTTAGTTTCAATCACAACGTGCGTCGCTTCTGTAACGTTAATCAAAGTTAACATTTATCACTCCAGTTATGGCAGGGATAGGTTGTCCTTTTCTTTAATGTTATGTCATCGGCGTCTGATACAGTAATAATACTAGTAAATTTACTGACTTGTGATAAGTAATAACACGAGCTTTGTTCACCGTTTAACACTATTAATGCGGTTTCTCTAAAGCACGGTGGCATTTTGAGGCCTAAACTCGATCTAATAGAATTTTTGGTATAACGTTTATAATACATAACAACATACGAAATAATGATCATAATGATAGCAACTAAATCAAATTCAACAATCCGTCCAACATACGTGTTGAAGCTTGACAAGAATTATGGCTCGCTTAAGCGTTGTATAAATATAACAATAGTTAATCTTCAAACAAAAATACATCACGCGACTTGGATACGTATTTGAATAGGTATCGAAAGTTAAAATATCGAAGTCGCTAGACCGAACTTGGTCTTGAATATTATATCGCAAGGGATACAATACAATAGAGGCGACTTTGCGAGTTTTAAGTATAGGTATAAGAGAGCTTGGGTATATCTTTTTGAGTTTGGCGTTTTAGGTCAAGCGTTTTCAGCCGGTTTTCCTCAAAAGTTCTCGAACATTTTTAGAATAAATAAATAAATGTCAGTAGCGCAAGCGTTTAGGTGTGTTTTAACTAAGCACGTCTTTGTATCGGAGATGCTGCCGCCGTGCTTTCTTTTACCCTCTGCCGTCTCAGAATAAAACAACTTTGGGTAACGAGTAGCCACCCATACGAAATCTTGAAACATTGCACGACCATGAAGTTTCTGAGTATTGATAGTGATGCAAGCAGTATAACAATGCTGTTATTACTATTCCTTAACATGCAATAAATAAGTTTAGCATTGTTTTACTGCGGTTAACATTATCTATATCAGGAACTTGATGATTCTGCAATGTGTCAAGATTGACTTCTTATGCGGCTGCTACACGGTGCGAACGTATAGAAGGTGGTTTGCAACCAAAATTCGTTTGACCTTTCATTGCCCTTGGTTGACGGATTTGCGCTGACCACCGCGGTCGGATACCGCCGGTGTACAGTCAACATCATAAATAAGTGATCATTTATGTACCTTGTCACTTTAACGTCGTGTTTGAAATGTCATACAAAATTGTGAAACGATTGAAAGCGACAAGGTACATAAATGATCACGTATTTATGCTGTTGACTGTACACCGTGTAGACGCTTGTTGCCAACCACGCGAACGCAGTTGTGTCTCTGCAGGCAGAGAGTGCGCACGGCCTCACGCAACAACGCACGAGAACAAGATGGCGAACGAGCAGTAGAACGAGCGTGCAGAAAGTACGAATATCGTCAAAGTCCAGTAAATTCAATAAATTTAAATGACTTAGTAATAGTCTTTCCTTCAGCCATCGCTTCATCCATATTATTTTCTTTTTTTCTTTTCTGTCCTCACTTGCGCACAAAAGTGCTAAAGCTACGCCAACCTTCTGAAATTTTGAAAAGCAAGTAGCCATATCGTGTGCACTGTGCAGTCGTACCGTGTGTTTTCTCTCCGCGAGCAGTAGACTCACTGCTGTTGGCAACCGTGTAGACGGAAACGCGACGGCATTAGCAACCGGGCCCCCAACCAAGGTCACCTTGGTGGAGAGCTTGGTTGCTCACCGTGTAGCAGCCGCATTATCTGCGTTGTACTTTGGGTGTAACTACTTTAAAGTCATTTCTCAATAAAACCGACGCCCGATAACCTTATTAATACAGAACCAAAACCAATTATCTACAATAGACATCATTCGGCTGATACGACGATAATATTGATGATGATGAATTTCCCCAGCCAACACATAAGATGCAGTCTGAGAGCGGTGCGCCCGTGATCCAGCTGCACCTGGTGCCGAAGATGCTGGCGCCGCTGGTGAACCTGTGGGTGCCCGCCGCGTACGTCGTGTCCTTCAAGCTGGAGACCGACGAGAGCCTGCTAGTACCCAAAGCCAAGGCAGCGCTGGAGAAGTACAAGCATAAGGTGGGTTCTTTAGACTCCTCCTCTCAGCCCCCTTTAACCCCCTTTGGTGAGATGTCGGTGGAGAAATATGTTTAACTTAACTTAACCTAGTTTTGTCGCAATTTTACGCTGTTGAGAAGCCATGATTTCTTATACTGAAAGTAAGTACCTGATGTAACTATAGGTACTCGTAATTGCTAGTTAAATTGAGGATAGGGTTGTAAACCAATATTGTTTTAGACTTGAGAATATATTTTATTTGTTGCTTTAGGTGGTAGTAGCAAATCTACTCCAAACGCGCCACAACAGGGTTATACTGGTGACCAAAAACGCCACCGAAGAGATTGCGCTCGCTCGGGGTGACATACTTTCTGGTAAGTTGTTACACAGTCCTACGTTTACATAAGTACACTAAAAACTGTTATTTGTGGTCCAGTCCTCTAGCAATGAAGGTTTTTCAGCTATGATAATTATAATAATTGGTACCCCTTAGGCGCGGACATAGAGATGGCGATAGTGGCGGCGATAGTGTCGTCGCATGAGGAGCACATGGGCGTGGTGGCGCCCGCGCCGCTGGTCGCGCGCTGAGTGTCCCACGGCCGCCTGCGCCGGCGCGTGTATCTCACGACGGACTAGGCGGCCGTGACAAGTGCGGTGGTGGACATACCGGGAAGGCTACTAACATTGGGTACCGTGACTAGTATGTAGGTATCAGCACAATGGAACCCTCACTCACCTTAAATACCCGTTATTTTCATATATAACGTTATCTTTCATAACGTTATATTGAACGAATAATGTTACACTATAACGTTATTTGACGCCTTACCTGTAGCGGTATCCATTATAACGTTATCAAACAAAACGCTATACGTATAACGATACTTCGGTAAGCGCTATAATAACGTTATTAACCGTTATTTTCGTGTAACGTAATTTTTAAATCTGCGTTTGTTATTTGCATTTTAAAATGCATTTTTTGTGATAAAGCAAGGTATTACAGCTGGCTATTTGAAAAGGGTCGGAAAAAGGACGGAATATATGAACGGACATCGAAAGGACATTGGTTGCAATGTCTAAACGGACAGAAATCGTCCCTTCTGGGATATCGGCCAGTCACGCAAAATGCCTACCTAAAGAGCGGCAAGAGCGCGTAGTTCTTATATTCATAACGTTATTATAACGTTATTTAAGTGTAACGTTATTACGATATCGTTACGGTGTAGTGTAACGTTATGAAAAAATATCGATATATTTAAACGAAATTTTGAGCACTAACGAAATATAACGTTATGATAACGATATTATTCATAACGTTATAAAGGTCTGCCCACCATAGAACCGTGTCACGGTGACGTTATGATTCAAGTCGTAAGAAATGTCAAAATGTTTTATAATGTCACTGTGACACCGTTCTGTGGTGGGTCAGGGTTCGATTGGGCGGATCGTGATTTAATTGGCTTCTTTACGAATTTGAGTAGCCGATGACTTTATTTGATATCTTTAGAAGAATATGCAAAGGAGAATTATAGTAAATTTACTGAAACCTATGGGTTGGTTTACGGAGACGCGGAGCGTCGCGCGTGGCGAGCGGCTTGGCGTTGCGCGGCGCGTCGGGCGTGTTTTCCGTTTACAGAGAGGCGGCGCGTGCAGCGGACCGCGTCATCACACGCGCAAACACAAACAAATAGGAATGTACGGTGTTTTTTATAAAGATGCGGGGCGTGATGCGGCGCGTGGTGCGGGGCGTAGAGAGTAGAGGTGTCCGCCACATCCGCGGCGGACTCGCGAGCGTGTAGCGGAGCGCGCGGCGGAGCACAAGACTGTCAGAAGGTTCCGCCGCGGGCCCCGCTGCGGGCGCAGTGGCGGGAACCGCCGTTATTGACGCGTGCGACGCTGCGTGCAACGCGGCGATGCCATCCGCGGGCTCCGCCGCAAGTAACGCTGTATTTGAAGCAAACGCGCGTAAAACCGCTTCTCCGTAAACTCTTTTATACAACGCCATATGTTTGAATTTAGTGCAGACCGCGCCGCCCAACGCTACGCGCGACGCCCCGCGTCTCCGTAAACAAGCACTATGAGTTTAATGAGCTGATTTGAATATAAAAGTACATTTTACTTGACTCAGTCGGTTTTGAAATGAATTGTACAATTCATTCACCCTAGTAGCCTTCTCGAATGTAGAGACTTCGTTCAACAAACTAGAACTATATGTAGAACAAATGTACTCCTACGCGACACTGTGTTAAAGTGTGAAAAATAAATAGTGATTCGGTAGATTTCATAAACTTTGGAAATAAAAAAAAAACTGTTCAAAATTTTATAAGATTATTGGAATTTACGAAATTTGTATTCTAAAGTGTGTTTATAGGTGTTACGAATGAACAAAAATTGCAAATGAAGCGACACGTATTTTTTTTACCCTACATTTATTTACAATACTTAATAGAATAGTAGGTGTTGAATTAAGTTAAAAAAAAACTTGTAACATGTATAAATTGTCCTTTACTGTCAAAAAACAAAGGGCTGTTGGATTATCAATAAACAATTGAGTGTTAGGCCGTCATTCATCGGGCGATTAGATAAATCGATGTAGATATTGGATGTTCGCGTAATTAGCCCGGAACCTGGAACACAGACTTGTGACGTCATAATCATGTTACTTGAAACTGTATTCTACTCCGTAAAATTGCTTTTGACATGTAGTCGTATTGATTTTAAATCTCTGTGTCTGTATTAGTTTAATAATATTGTGGCTATACCTTGGCAAATTCATTCGTGACACTCCCATGGTACACGCGGGGGGCGGGGGAGTTACTGGTCGTTAATTACGTTACGGATATATCTGCCGATATCCCTAACAATATTGTGCATTAACCTAATTTGATTTGATATATAAACGAATATTGTGTAGACGTACATACATGCAAACATATCTTCACGCCTGTAATCCCACAGTGGGGTAGGCAGAGCTACAGAATTACCTACAACTTTAAAAACTTGTTGATGTTTCAGTAACCACATTTTGCACAAATAGGCTAAGATGTTTACCAGCGTATTAGTGACAAGTTGCAAGCCCATCGCGTAACAGTACTACAAGCCTATATTCCCGAGCCATGAAGTGGCACTATTCTAACCCGGCACCCACACGGAACCGCCACCGACGTGACACCGACGCGTAGACGTGATACTTATTAATAACTTACTTATGGGTAACTGTTTGAGTTTCAGTTGATTGTACTGTTTGTAATATAGGCCCGGAAAGTATGTAATTGCCCAAAGAGGTGGTTGGCGGGCCGAGCCTTGGCGAGGCCTGCTAAAATCCGAGTCAGGCAACCCCCGTTTCCGCCGAGGCATATATAATTCTTTAGCAATGCGAGGAAATGATACAAATACATACATAATTATAAGTATTTGTAAAAAGCTATCTAAAAATTAGAGAAACTTTTTTTGAAAACTACGAGTAATAAGATAGTTTCACGCACAATGAACTGCCGCTGCCCGCCGCCGCCCGACACTGCACTCAAACCACAAATTGGGTATACGGAATTTTTCATGGTCCTTTCGATTTTATATGCAATAGAGAGCATTTCTGAATAAAACATCGCAGCGGACAGGAATGGGTTTTCATAGGTTTGTTTTACTCCTGGGAAGAAAATAAGGCGCTTTCCATGTTCATTTTTCAAAAAAAGATCCATCCTTACTGAGCATTTTTGAAAAAACAAAATATAACGTCATGTCAAAAGCATTAAGGTTTTACCGTGTAGAATAGAGCCCATGTAAAGTCGAGTTCATAAATATGTATACACATGGCCGTCTTAACCTATGCTGGGGCCCTAGGGCCCACAAGAATTTGGGGCCCCTTTTCGAAAGTAAAGAAAGCGAATTATTACTAACATTTTTCTACTATGATCTTCTATTTATTATGGGTAATAAATTGTCGGTCCTTCGGGGCCCCCTGTGGACGGGGGCCCTGGGCACGGGCCCCGTGTGCCCTTATGGTTAAGGCGGCTTTGTGTATACACTTTAATACCTATCACTTTAATCGTTGTGACAATTTATTTATGGCAGTTTAAACATGACATTAAATATACAAGGTACTAAAGTGTATACATATTTTATGAACTCGACTGCATATCGGAACGCTTTTAAGTCGCTCAAATGAATGACGTGCCGTTTAGGGCGTTGCCGTCGGCAGCGCGAGAATGTAATGCGTGATATGATAACTTTTATATTGAATTTTATACAGGGTGTAAGTATGGAGTTCGGTCGATTATAATGGAACTAACAGCTTTACACAGCTTTACAGCTGTAAAGGTGTCTTTCTTACGCTGATATTGACTTGTTAGAGCCATTGTATTCGCACTGTATGTTACTACTATCGTGGCATCAAAGCGGAGGCGGGTAAAAGGATTTATAAATGAGTCCATTTCACTCATATGTCTGAATAACTGATATATAAAAACCATTCTGTTTTCTGAAGTCAGTTCGAGTAAGTCTATAGAAATTTAATCGTGACTCTACTTAACAAATCAATTCATCCTCGTTGCCCATATCCGCTCTAGTGTCTCTTTAGAGTCGATTAAAACTTGAGGGATTCGGTAACATGATTTTATTTTCATTCATTTGAAAATTGCATTAGGTACTATTTGTTCAGTACGTTCACATGAGATAACTTGGTAAAATTAAATGTGATACACCCTAGTTTGCTATCCCAATGCCTAATTACGTTAATACAATCGGAAACGCAATTGTTTTTATTCGACATTAGCGACCCGCCCTCGCTTCGCTTTGGTTTATGTGAGTTTTCTGTGCACCCGTACATAAACCAAAATGTATTATACATAAAACCTTCCACTTTAATCACTGTATCTATTGATGAAACCGGCGTCAAAATCCGTTGCGTAATTTAAAAGACTTTAGTACCTTGTCTATTTAATGTCATGTTCAAACTGCCATTTATTAATTATCACCGCGATTATAGTGACAAGGTACTAAAGTGTATACATATTTATGAACTTGACTGTACATGCAGACGGACAGACGGCGGGAAGCGACTTTGGTTTATACAAAGTAGAGATTAGCCGTATGAAAGGAATTCCTTTCTAATTAGCCCAGGCTTTATGTAAAAAAAATGTATTAAAACAACTTCCATTAATGTTAAATTTTAACCTAGAGTGAACCTCAAGGTTGTAAGTGTGACCTTTATTTTGGAAAAGGAGGGCAACACATTTTGAAGCCAAAAGAGTAAGATAGAGAAATGGGGGTGCGTTTTATAGCAGAGAAGGTAGAACAAGTAAGTGTTAGGGTTATTTCGTCTAATGTAGTCGACTCTCTGTTAGGACATAAATGGGTCCATCAACTTTTCGTTCCACCTCGTTGCCATGGTGACGTCTCTTGGGCCACTTCTTAAAACTATGATTTCGAAGGATATTAGTCCACTAAAAATCAGTTTTTTTGGCAATTACACACCCATTATTTTATGGGTTTTATCGTGAGTGTGTTAGAAGCAACATATTATAACATTTTTTCTATGAAACTCTATCACTGTTTTCCCCTGGCTTACTGGACAGAATAACAGCAACAAAAAGTTGATCCACCCAAATAACTATTCAAGCGTGTATCTACTTAAGTATTTACAATTTTCTGAAAATGTATGTCTCGGAAGTTGACCATATTAAACGAAGATGGAATATTGTATGATTGTTAGTGGTTTTGTATACCTTTTTTGGTGTTGTGTGTAACTAACTATATCTCCACTATATATGGATTTATATAGATAGATCGTTGTCTGGACCAGGGCTAGATTTTCTACGACCTACGTTCAATGGTTGACTAATAATTGCCAAGCACGTTCAATGGTTGACTAATAATTGCCAAGCACGTTCAATGGTTGACTAATAATTGCCAAGCATGTTTAATGGTTGACTAATAATTGCCAAGCATGTTCAATGGTTGACTGATAATTGCCAATTGAAACACGTAGTAATAACCTGGATTGGAAAAGCAAAAGACTCATCTTCAATGCCGAAAAATAATAAATTAAAAAAAAACTACATAATTATATGGAAACGAAAAAGGTTAATAAACAGGCTTTATTAGTGAGCCATTTTGAATGAGGTTTAAATTATAATGTATCATTATTATCGTAGTTATGAATATTATGAATACCTACTATAATACTGTTCTTAAAAAGAACTTACATTCAAATGAATCTGTTGTATGTTTTTAACGTTCTATATTTTTATTTCGTAAGTTGCAACATATCATGAACAAAGAACTTGCATCTATGTACGATTTTTAATGTTCTTTGCTATTTATAATATTATCTGTGTTTAAATCGTACTGAAATTTTGTAAAACGTTTTCTATCAGTAATATTATAAACTGGAATATTAAAAAACAATATCAATTGGCTATCGACACACAGTCTAATGAAATATAATGTTTTACCCGATCTTAAGGCTGCGGCTCCAATGAGGCGGAGACGAGCGGAGCTGAGCGGAGCGGAGCTGAGCCAATATTAACCAATAGAAGGCGCATGCGGTCATGTCGAGCGCGCTTTGCGCACGTTAGTTTATATTGGTTAATATTGGCAGAGCTCCGCTCCACTCCGCTCATCTCCGCCTCAGTGGAGCCGCAGCCTAAATACCATAATGATACCTCGTAGTTAAGGTAAAACCTAACTCAAATAAATAACTAGTTGTGATGGTTGTTTTTTCAGCCCTATAGCCTCCTACGGCCAAGCATACAACGAAATTTGTCAATGGAATATGAATCTATTACGAATGATATAAAGTCAATTTTCCAATTTCATCTTATGTCTTAAGAACAAAAGAAATTACACTTTACTTTCTTTGCACTAGATCTTTATTTGAATGGCCGTATTTTGTACTAGTTTTAGTACAAGGAACCTCAGGAGGAAAAAATTGCAATAGATCAGTTTGGAATGATTTATTGTTCCGCCATTTCACATATTATATGTTTACTTATACAGTGATGGCCACATAATTAGGGACACTTGTTTTTTCCCCATACAAT
The DNA here is from genome assembly GCA_946894065.1 of Acleris literana. Taxonomy (NCBI): domain Eukaryota; kingdom Metazoa; phylum Arthropoda; class Insecta; order Lepidoptera; family Tortricidae; genus Acleris; species Acleris literana. The sequence continues at coordinate 8,526,135 of OX335669.1, read as the reverse complement.
TGCCTACAAATATGACTTTTCAATTTTGACCACTAATCAAAAAATTCTCGACCAATTTTATTGCTAAATACATTTTACTTTACATAATTAACTAAGGTTTAAACTGATGTACAGTGAACTTATATTAAAAACGGACCTTATATTTTATAAGGATTTAAAAACTAAGTGCTGACGCGTCCATACAAAATTCTACAACTTTGTATGAGCGCCGAATATTTATTTTTTCAAATCCTTATAAAATGAAAGATCCGATCTCAACACAGATAAATTGTACATACATTTAAACTTTACTTTATTAGTTAACGATAAGTGTAACTAAAAATATAATTGGTTAAGAACTTTTTGATTGGTTGTCAAAATTGAAAAGCCATATTTGTATGGGGAAAAAACAAGTGTCCCTAATTATGTGACCACCACTGTATGTATTCAATTCTGTCGTCACAAATGCATCGCTGCCTCTAAAGTTACTCTGTATAGGTACGGTCACGAGCGTTAATTTGGGACCCATTTCAAGAAAAATATGCTTGAAGTCGTCAATGTCATTAGAGATGTCAAGTCGTTTGTAACTTTTAGGAAACTCAACCTTATTGTTGTAGAATGTCAGATTGACTTTGGACCTAAGGTGGGTACCAAATTGAATCTCGTGACTGTACCCGAAACATTGCATGTTATAGTTTCCGGTATTTCTTAAGTACTTAAGCGATGTCTATCTTAGTTCGTATAAGTTCATGTTGAATGTGTAGCAATATTTATTACTATTTAGCCTGTTAGCTCGTAAACTTATTTATATTTATGACTTTAAGCTCATTTTGCGAATCAAATATATTTATCAAGTTAAGTTTAATTTAAAATGTATTGGATGTTAAGATTTTATGATCGTCGTGTACTCTGAATGGTTAGCGTTATTAAATAATATTTCTAAGTCGAGTTTTTAATTATTCAGTTGCAATAGGGAGCATTCGTTAAACTTTTTACTTAATGTTATGCTACTATTTTCATTTTCACTTTGAAATTAAAATTAAAATTCATCGTTTTGTTACTTACATAATTTAACACGGTATACAAAAACTGATTGTTACTTGCCTTAAGTTTACCTGTATCACTTTTTATTGTACGTATATTGTGTAAAACTAAACGTAATTTGTAACACCCAGAGATGGGCAAAATTTATTCGAATGACGAATAACGAATAAGAATAACCAAATTATTCGCGAATAACGAATGAAATTCTCGAATGATTATTCTTATTCAAATAAATAAACGAATAATTTATTCGCGAATAATTTATTCGTTGAATGAATTGCCACAAATGATTATTATGTACTGGAATACCTGCTCCATTTTTCTCTAATAAATAAATATTATTCGTTATTCGAAAATTAATCAAATGATTTATTCGTGGATAATTTATTTGTGAATAAATCATTCGCAAATAAATAAATCGACGAATAAATTATTCGCGAATAACAATATTACGAATTATTTTTTCTTCGAAATATAAAAAAATATTCGAATAATGCCCATCTCTGAACACCGATAAGCGAACACTTATTCTTTATGTTGGCAAGTAGACTGAAATCATATGTGGCATTATCTATGTAAAGGGACCTTATGGCGGATGGCGCTTCCGCCATTATTAAAGATGCTCCGATATAAATACAACGTCGCGTGATGCACTGAGGCGTAAGCGCCATCCGCCATAAGGTCCCTTTACATAGATAACGTCACATATAACCTTTTAACCTTTTCAACGCCACATTCGGCTCTGGCCGTCAACTAAAAGTCGTGCCACTGACGCCACGTCGGCTACAGCCGACAAGAGTTCAAGATTAAAAGAGACTTTGTTTGGTCGCAAAAATGTGTAATTTGCATAGCATAGAAAACATGTTTGGCGTGTGGGTGGCACATTTTGTATTCGACGTATGGCGTTCAAAAGGTTAAGCGGCCACATATGATGATGTCGGTAGTGTTCCGCTATCTGGATCTCAATAATCATAACTAACCATAACGCCTTTGCGTCTGTTCTTTGGATATATCAAAATTAGCCATAGTTCCCTGCGACTGTTAACGTGAAAAAACGATTAGACACAAAATCCTCGATAGTTTTATTTTTCAAACATGACACCTTTTTCACATGTTTTTCGTTCAATCTTCGAAAACCTTTTTTAACGACACATCTTTAACGATGACTTTTGATTCAATAGATGTGTACCTATAACTTATGAATCCTGGTAAACCATTTGTTCAAATGTTGTAGTTTAAAAATAAACGGCAATTATTTGAATGCCGCTGAAATCAAGTCGCACGCAAACTATTTCCATCTCAAGTTCTTCGCCGGAAGCACATAAAGCCATCCCTTTTCATTCTTGTGCGGGGCTGGCAGCGGATGTCTTAACGCCATGTCGATTCTGAACTCGTGACTCTTCCGCCAATAACAATTCTGCAGCGTGAATTTCGACCTTACTGGCATATACAAGGTGACTCCTAAGTCGTAAACCGAAATTATGGTTTCTAACGCAGCATTTCCAGGCGAATTCAATACATTAACTTCAAAAACCAACTATTGAACTTTGTTGAAGCAAATCTTAATTTCTTTAAAGAGTAAAAATTACCAACCCTGTGGTCACCCTATTCTACTAAACGAGTTAAGTTACGCCCACACCAATGCTTAAAAAACGGTGACGGTACGGAATCACAGTGACGCATCGTATCCGTACCGTTTTTATCGCATGCCCTCCACACCGCTGCTTAAAAAACTGTGACGGTACGAAATCGCAGTGACGCGTCGTATCCGTACCGTTTTTGACGCATGCCCTCCACACCGCTGCTTAAAATACGGTGTCGTTGCGTAAACAAAAGACGGAGTCATTGTAACAACATGACGCCGTTTTTGACGGACCGTAATATACGCACCGTTAAGCAGCGGTGTGGGGAGCGTGCGTCAAAAACGGTACGGATACGACGCGTCACTGCGTTTCCGTACCGTCGCCGTATTTTAAGCAGCGGTGTGTTGAGCATGCGTCAAACACGGTACTGATACGACGCGTCACTGCGATTCCGTACCGTCACCGTTTTTTAAGCAGCGGTGTGGGCGCAGCTTTATGTATGAGTCTGACAGTTTCAACGTAAGAAGTAGGGTAACCATGTGACTCGGTAAATTTAAAATTATTTTTATTAATTATTACATAATATTGCATTTACAGGTTTTTGCATACCAGTGCTTTAACTAACGGTAAAGAGCCAGAAAACATATTTGGGTTCACGACTTAGGAGTCACCCTATATGAGTTGTCTTTTGTGATGGATTTATCCGTCTTTGACATTAAGGTTAAGTCCTCACTAGGCGAGCGACGCCTTTTTCACTCTTACTGCACGGACATAAAACTTTTTCTTACCGGCTCAGTCAAGTGAGTAAGAGTGAAAAAGGCGTCCCTCGGGTCGGCTCGGCTCGATTTGGCGTTGCGAACGGAACGACTTCGTTTTCGCTCTTAGTGCATGGACATAAAACTTTTTCTTACAGGCTCAAGCCGATTCCGCGTCGATAAGTTTGGGGAGACCCTAAAGAGGACACAGCTTAAGGGTCGACACTCACGGCCAGAATTTACTATAAATGGACGTGGTCCAATCGTTGTGAACAAAATTAATTGACAACGATGCGATTTAATCCATTGGACTGACTGTCAATGTACCTCCTTAAAACTGTATGACATCTGTCAATGGTGCTGAAAAGGTTGACATCTTACAGCGCGAGCCGTATTGTACTTTGAGATGTTCTTCAATGTTCTTCATCGAAATTAAATAATCGATGTTTGTCAGTAGATTGTTACTCTAAAGTATTATATGTCCTGTTTTAATCTCCAAGATTTTTAAGCACTGTCAATTTGGTTTACTAGGCATTTTGACATGATTTTTTGAAATAAATACTGGGTTTTTTATATTTTGAGTTTTAATTATTAATGTCATAAAGGAATAAATTGAGGCGTGTTCCCTATTGAGACATCATTTCCATTTGCTGCCGACGATTTATATTGGAAATACTTATTTTTATCAGTCCTAATGTATCGTTAGTCCTAATTATCGTTTATCCTAAAGCAATGGTCGCCCGAATTATACGCACTGGTCATTTTGGGAAACTTCAAATGAGGTGTGGTTTGCGGTCAGGCTAAGTTAACCCTTATGACAAATGGTAATTCTGGCCCGCGATACTTTACGGCTGATACTGACACTGGGGTCCTAGTGAAAAACAAGTCGACTTAACTCATAATAAAAAAGGGTGTAGGGGAGATTGGGTACGGTTGAAACAAAGCGAATATCCGAGAAACTTTCACCTGCAGGGTGAGGGGTGGAAGGGAAAAATGCGTGCTAAATTAGTGCGAACATGTTCCACAGTATTGCATCAACTATCGCTCGTTGTAGTTTCTTGCAGGGGAGCCTATTGTATTTTAGTAATCAAAAGTTAGTATTATCAGTTGATATCTTTGTCGAATAACTTTTGTATTTATTGAATATTGAGTATTTTTCTGATCATTTGTCAGATGTTTATGATAAAATAACAATGATTAGGTACTTTCTGTGTTGGGTTCTTTGTCTCGCCACTATGATATTTTTCTTTGACCTTAGAGGGCGGTGGGTACGGTTGAAACACACGTAAATATTAATGAGTATTGATTGATTGATTTAATTTGCACTGAGTGAATTAATCCGGGAATAAGCAGTAAAACAGGATCTTTAAATTACTTAGGCTGCTTAGTTCCGGGTAACTTTTTTAAAGAGATGCTTTGATTTCATATTAAATAACTTTATTTGTCTTGATGAAGTTATTTTAAGTTTTTAATACATTATAATTGTTGATGTTATTTGAGACTAAGTTGATTAATACGAGAATGAGCAATAAAGCAGATTTAAATACTCGTATTGAATATTATTTCTTTGTGTTTCAACGGCCCCTGCTATGGGGTCGGTTGTAACAGAGGACAGACTTTTTCAAAAACTGCTCCTGTATGAAAATGAATATATCTGGGCATAAAACAAATAGTACACATTTCAAGACAGATGTCTGCCCTCACATGTTTGACATTTTATGCAATTCCCCAATGGGATAATGCTGATGCTATGAGCTATCAAAGCAGAATTGTTTCAACCGTACCCAGTCTACCCTATACATGAACGGAGTATACTAGACTTAAACCCTTTTTCACTTGATCATCAGAAGACTTATACCCATTTTAACTAGGACCCCAGCTGCTACAATCGGAACAGAGCAAACAAGAATAGTCAGCATATTAAACATATTGTATTCAATGTCATTGCCAATAAAGAAGCGCGAAATTAAATCATTCAGACTATATACGTCCTTTTGGTGATGTAAAGGAATTATTGTCCGCATAGGTCGTTTCTCTAGAGCTGCCACAAAAGGATCAAATAGGGAATGAAAATCGACAAGTGTGTAAAATTAATACAGGTTTTGAGTTTGAAATTCAAACTACAGTTTTATCTCACGAAAGCGGGTTTGCCATACTTGTGTATGTAGATGCACGTGCGTTGTCTCCGAGTGCGTAGCTGTCGTTGCTAAACGACGCCGTAGTGTGGGTGTCTACCTATACGTGTTACGACTTCGGCTGGCTATCGCTATCACGCTTGCACTCGCAACTGACAGTATATTTGTCACTCGTATGTCATAGAAAAACGATAATTGCCGATCGCTATTAAGGGCCGAGTTCACCAACAATTAAACGGACGTTTAACGGTTTAGGGCCGAGTTCACCAACAATTAAACGGACGATTAGCGGTTTAACGGGTGTCAAATGTATTGATTAACAGCTGATTAAGACTTAACCGTCCGTTTAATTGTTGGTGAACTCGGCCCTTAACGGGTGTCAAATTGACTAACAGCTGATTAACACTTAACCGTCCGTTCAATTGTTGGTGAACACTGCACTAAGAAAATGGTTGCACTGTACCTAAACAGTGGTCCGGAAAAAAAGTAGCAGCACATAATGGATTATTTTTTTACCCAACTTGACCTTATGTGGTAATTTTTAAGCAAAGCATTTGTTATAGTAATCTGTAGATACTATTCAATAAAATAAAAAATAGCAATCGTAAAAACGAACGGGCGATTTCAAGTTTTCGCCTTTTATATTACATCTCACCTAATACTTTTTGAACAGCGTCCTCTGGAGAATTTATGAGGTGTTTGTCATAAACATAGTTTTTCCTTTAAGTTCGATGGGCTACTTAATACCTTATTAAGGCTGCGGCTCCACTCAGGCGGAGACGAGCGGAGCGGTGCGGAGCTGTGCCAATATTAACCAATAGAATCTAAACTAACGTGCGCAAGGTGACCTCCACGTGACCGCATGCGCCTTCTATTGGTTAATATTGGCACAGCTCCGCACCGCTCCGCTCGTCTCCGCCTCAGTGGAGCCGCAGCCTTAATTGTCTTTTGATCAATAGTTAACTTTTTTGATTTGACTTCACTTTTAGGTAGTTACATGGAATTTCAACATTGGTGTATTTACCATATTTATAGAAATTTGTCTCCCATAGAAAAACCTCTGTCAGAGGTTAAATTGGAGAGACTTCCTTACTATCAAAAGTAAAATCCAGTTTATTAGTATAACTTATCCGTAATATGATATTCCTAAAAGCATGAAACAAGTTGTGAAAACGGCAAGCGAAGATTGTCAAATTGTGTTGTTCAAAGAGTTATAAATACTTATAAAGTACCCGCAATAAATATTGAGAAAACGTAAAGAATCTCATACATTTCAATATGTTTGTAGTTTTATTACATAGTATGATATCTACAGATTACTAAAAAAAACTGCTTCATAATTAGCAATAATTAAAAAAAAAAAACAGATAATACATTGCCACTTTTTTACCGACCCACTCCTTACGTTTAAAAGGTCACACACAATCTACGGGTGTCATTAGTTCCGTTCGGTCTATTAATCGCAGCTCTTAGGAAATGGCCTTAAGTAATAGTTGTTAGTTAGAGGTCCAAAATAAACCGGCGACTTGAGTCTCCATAGAACTGATATCATTGCTTCAGAACGCGCAATATAGGATACTGTTGAAAATTTGTCCGCTTCCATATTTCAGGGGTACTAGCGAAACTTACCTATCATACGCTTTCAGAACGATTCTCTGCAACTGGGATCCCTCTCCGGTGAACAATCAAGGCTTGTCCACTGAAAGAATGACTTCTATTATTGCCCTGGAGGTCCTGCCAAGATGCATTGCGCTAACTAGCGTTTCTATTCGATTCGTTTTTAAACCAATCGCGTCACTGGTAGATGACGTGATACGAAAAGTCACGTGATCTACCAGTGACGCGATTGGTTTAAAAACTCTGTACACTGACCTATTATTTAAAGTCGTTGCTCGTAGAAGCCTATATATGGTTGCATGTTTGTGTGCAAACATATCCCATCCGTCATCTTAGCACTGCCATTTTATATAATAGTACCTGGAAAACCGAGCGTCGCTCGGGTTGAAAACGAAGTTTCCCGAAGATGGCAACTTGACAGATCGATTTTTCGCTCCCGTAAACCCCTATATTTAAAATTTCATCGAAATTGTTCGAGCCGTTTCCGAGGTTCAGACTATATATATACATGTCGTGTTTTCTTAAAATTAAGTCTATTTATCGGTTTGTAGTGGCAACATTTTGTTTTCCCGCCGATTCTTCCTGAAAAGGGTGGGAATCGGAGGTTATATAAACGGTTGTCAGGACAGACGAGGGATTATTATGTTACCTTATTTCAACCAACGAGAACCTAAACTGTAACTCTGAAAGTGTATAAGTTTGTGTTGAGACGAATTAAACGACCAGTCAAAGGAATAACTGAGTTTTATTATATCTCAGAAGTGGCGGATCCAAGCAATGTAAGTACGTTAATTGAACTATTTGAACATTATTTTGTGATGTTATTTATGCCGTCATTGCTACCGACTTATTCAACGGATAATTTGAAAGTTTTTCCCTGTATATTAAAGGCCGAGTGTATGTGAGTGGCGCGTTGCATAGCATCGAAAGGGGATCATTTGGTCAGGGCACCCCCTGATAATGTTCCTTTTAAAGATGGCCTCGGAATTATTTGGTCAGGGTACCCCCTGATAATGTTCCGCGGCAATGCAACGAGCCTGTATTACAATTATATTGAGCAAAGTTAGTATTAAAAACCTACATAAGTTTGTCTACTTATTGGGCCAAGGCAATCCATGAGACATATGACGATTTTCACTTAAAATAAATGAAATCTCGACATACCTTCGAACATTTTTATTTACTTCTGGTTGAGCAATTTAAAAAAATTATAACTAGAGTAAATGTACAAATAAGAATAGTATTGTTCCTGAACTATCAACGAGGAAAATCGAAACCTAACCTATAATGATCAGGGCACTCCCTGATAATACTTTTTCCGGCTTTGGTGATGGTTCATTAACACGAATAATGAATAAGTGAGGAGCAATGGCCCTGTTGTTACAGTAATCATATAAATTTTCTCATACACACCAAATCTGGGTTTGTTGTGTACGTAATTTTATTTTTTGAAGCCAAGTGTGCTTCGAACGGCTAAGTATGCCTTATATGAAAAGCCAAGTGTGCTTCGAACGGCTAAGTATGCCTTATATGAAAAGCCAAGTGTGCTTCGAACGGCTAAGTATGCCTTATATGAAAAGCCAAGTGTGCTTCGAACGGCTAAGTATGCCTTATATGAAAAGCCAAGTGTGCTTCGAACGGCTAAGTATGCCTTATAGTAATAGCCAAGTGTGCTTCGAACGGCTAAGTATGCCTTATATGAAAAGCCAAGTGTGCTTTGAACGGCTAAGTATGCCTTATATGAAAAGCCAAGTGTGCTTTGAACGGCTAAGTATGCCTTATAGTAATAGCCAAGTGTGCTTTATATGGTTAAGTATGCCTAATTTACTGAATAGAAAAACTAAAAGCAAAGTGTGCTTTATATGACTAAGTATGATAAGTAAGGTAAGTTAACCTAAGTACGCACTGATTAATTATGTGCTGTGTGATCAGTGATATGATATGACATATAGGTGTCTTTATTAATGTAGGTACCTAGTTCATGGCTATACGATCAAGTTTTTATAAGAAGTTTTTGCTATTGAAATTGCATCTACCCTTCTTTCATTTTTTTTTCATTTTTTTTCCTGCTTTGTGCCTTAATTGATTTTAATTGATTTTATTTTGCTTTGTGCCTCAATGGCAAGCATTAGTACGAAATCGCCTCATAAAATATATTTTTCTTAATAAGAAAAAAAAAGAGATATAAACACATTATGACAATTGTTTCAGTAAGTAAAATGGGATCTGATGATAACATTGAAGTGAATATCTCAACCACCCCACCACCAAAACGAAACAAAAAGAGAAGACGAAGGAAACCGTCCACCAGCACTTCGTCTTCGTCCAGTGATGAGAGCCCACCGCGAAAGTCAAGGAAGACTTCGAGCCGGCTTACTACAAGGGACCTGGTCAAGCTGCTCACTTCGTGGAAAAGTGACTCAAGTAAGAGTTTTGTATTACATAGTAACAGTATGAACAATGTTGTACCTGAATTTAATCCATGTAATAGGGCTCAAAGTATTGAGCATTGGCTCAGGAAAGTGAATGAGTGCGCGATTATTTATGGGTGGGACGAGAAACAAACCACTCATTTCTCGTTGCAAAAGTTAGTGGGTCTTGCAAAAAAATGGTTTGAGGCTTTACCTTCCGTCGTATTTACGTGGAACGAGTGGCAGATCAAACTTACAAAGGCTTTTCCTAGTGAGGAAGATTACGGACTTTTACTTGAAGAGATGTTAGGACGCAAGTCTCGCTATGATGAAAGTCTGCGTGAATATTTTTATGACAAATTAGGATTGTTAAATAGATGTGATATTAAGGGAAAGAAGGCTGTTGACTGTGTTATTCACGGTATTAGCGATCGGTCTGTAAGAGGCGGTGCGCGGGCACAAAAATGCACGGAACCGGAAGAACTACTTGACTTTCTTTGCGCTCAAAGATCTTCATCTCAATCGTCGTTTGCTAACAAAGGTCGTGAACGTATTTTTACCAAGAATACCGGTAGTACCAGTACATCTAGTAGTGGCAGTAATTTTCAATCAAATGCGAATGAAAGCAATGTTGTTTGTTTTAACTGCAAAATAAAAGGTCACCTTTTTTTTAAATGCACTAAACCCGTAATCAAATGCAGAAAATGTAATAGGATAGGACATGACACCGAAAATTGTAGACTTGAACCTATAAAACTGGATAGTGTACAGCGGAATAACACGAATAATGATAAGAGGGTACTGAAAATCGAAACAAATAGTAATGCAAATGAAAAGTATGTTAAACTGATTAATGTTAATGGTCAAATGTTATCTGCATACATCGACTTTGGTAGTGAATGCAGTCTTATCCGTTACAGTGACGCGAAAACCTTAGGACTTGTTCAGAACTTTGTCGAAATACCAATCATAAAAGGGTTTGGTGACTCTATCATCGACCCCTTGTTTAAATCCTCAGTTAATGTTAAAATCGATGAAGTTGAGGCCTTTGTAGAAGTTTTAGTTATTAACGATCAATACATGCCAACCCCTTTATTGATAGGGCAGAATTTCACAGAGCTACCGTGTGTCACGGTATTAAAAGATAGCACTAAATTAGTTTTCTATAACACTCCTGCACTTGATTCTTTTGATAGTGATGACAGATATTTGAAACTTTTTGTGTCTGAATCGGTTACTATTTCTCATAGCAGTTCCGTGGCTATCCATGTTGAAAATAAAACTTTTACTGGTGACGTTCTTATCGAAGGTTACAGTAATACGGAACCCAGCAAAGAATATCATCTGCTCTCTGGAGCTTATCACATATCTGAAGGGAAAGGGAGAGTGGTCGTAACGAACTTATCCCAAGATCCAGTACACATTAGTGCAAATACAATGATTGCGAGGTCAGTTCCTTTTGTAGAAAGAGATGTACGTCAGATTAACCGTATCAGATTAGACCCTTCTAGTTTAGAACCACTAAATAGATTAGATGTTAAAGTTGGACAGGAATTGAATGATAGAGTTGTAGATAGGCTCTATACTTTGCTGCAGGAATATCGCGACTGTTTCGCAGAACACTTAAACGAGTTAGGCTGCGCGGTAGATGTGGAAATGGGTATTAACCTTTTAGACGATAAGCCTGTAGTTTACAGACCTTACCGGTTGTCGTTTTCTGAACGCGAGAAAGTACGCGAAATGATCGACGAATTACTGCAAAACGATATTATAGAAGAATCTGACTCTGACTACGCTAGCCCAATTTTAATGGTCAAAAAGAAAACCGGTGACCAAAGGCTATGCATAGACTTTAGAGCGTTAAATAATAAAACTATAAAAGATAGGTTTCCATTACCCTTGATAGAGGATCAGATCGCTAATCTCAGCGGAAATAAGTTTTTTACCACAATAGATTTAGCATCCGGCTACTATCAAATTCCCATGGCTCCTAGTAGTCGCCATCTTACCGGTTTCGTGACCCCTGACGGCCATTACCAATTCAAAAGGATGCCTTTTGGATTGGCAAATGGGCCGGTTGTATTCCAGCGTATGATAAATAAAATGCTTGGAAACAAGCGGTTTGAATACGCTCTAGCCTACTTAGATGACGTTCTCATACCCTCTAAGGATGAAGAGGAAATGTTTCTACGTTTAGAAAATATCCTACAGTTACTAAGGCAGTTCGGATTAACCTTAAAGCTTTCAAAATGTCGTTTTTTTGACACTACCATCAATTACCTTGGATATGAGATTTCATCTGCTGGAATACAACCAGGGGAAGCAAAATTAGTTGCCGTTAGAGACTTTCCTACACCTCGAAATATACATGAAGTTCGGCAATTTCTCGGTCTAACTGGTTATTTCCGCAAATTTATTCGAGGATATGGTGAAATCGCACATCCACTGACACATTTGCTTAAAAAGAGCTCTCAATGGCAATGGGCCGAAAAAGAAGAAAGAGCTTTCGTAGAACTTAAGGATAGACTCGTTAGTAGGCCAATACTGTCCTTATATGACCCCAACCTTGAAACGGAAGTGCATACAGACGCCAGTACTCTAGGAGTAGCGGGAATTTTAATGCAATGGCAGAGTAGTCCTAGAGTTTTAAAACCTGTTGCTTATTTTAGTAGACAGACGACCCCAGAGGAAAAACATTTACACTCTTACGAGTTAGAAACGCTGGCAGTCGTGTGTTCACTAAAAAAGTTTAGGGTGTACCTTTAAGGGTTATACTTTAAAGTTTTTACCGATTGTGCGGCTTTGAGAACAACACTAATCAAACGAGATCTAATTCCACGAATAGCTAGATGGTGGCTCCAAATTAGTGAGTATAATTTTGAAATAGAATACCGACCTGGGGTTAAAATGGCCCACGTAGACGCACTCAGTCGAAATACTGTCCACTCTATAGAATCTGATAGTACTAAAACAGTCTCAGTTTATACTATAGAGAAAGAAAACTGGCTCTTAACTCTTCAGATAGCTGATCCTGATATATCCCGTATTACCAAAATACTTAAGCCAGACATTGATGAGGAATATAAAGACATACATACAAATTACGTCGTTAAAAATCATGCATTATATAGGAGAATAGATGACCGATTATGTTTAGTGGTTCCACGAAATGCGCGTTGGCAGATATGTCGCGCTAATCACGATGACATAGGGCATCTAGGATATTCTAAAACGCTAGAAAAGATTCAGGATAACTATTGGTTTCCAAAATTACGTAAATTCGTAAAAAAATATGTTGAGGCATGTATCGAATGTGCGTACAATAAAGACGGCATAAATAGGCAAAAATCCGGATATCTTCATCCTATTGAAAAAGTTAATATACCGTTTCATACTGTACATATAGATCATCTAGGCCCGTTTGTGAAAAGTAGAAGCGGTAACACTCAAATACTTACGATAGTTGATGGCTTTTCGAAATACGTATTTGTTAGGGGTGTAAAGGACACCAAGACCAAAAATACTATTAAAACTCTTCAGAGTATTTTTTACGACTTTGGTATACCAGTCAGAGTTATATCCGACCGCGGTACGTCATTCACGTCAGCAGCCTTTAAAGCGTTTTGCAATCGTCACGGCATAAAACACGTACTTAATGCAGTAGCTTGTCCCAGGGCCAATGGCCAAGCAGAAAGATTCAACCAGACTATATTAAATTCACTAGCGGCTCAGAACTCAGGTGGTCATGAAAGAGACTGGGACAAGTGTCTGGGTAAGGTACAGTGGGGCATCAACAACACAATTAATGCCACCACGCAAAAAACCGCAACCGAAGCTTTGTTCGGCGTTAAAATGAGGGATGACTTGATCAATAAACTCGGTATTTGTACGAATCCACCCACGGGGAGTATCCAAGAATTAAGAGACGATATTAGCTCTACTATTAAGCAAAGCCAAGCAAAACAGAAACTTAAGTATGATTCTCAACGCGTACCTGCTAGTAAATACGAGATAGGTGATTTAATCAAAATGACTCGTAATAATTATAATAATCAAGGAAAGAGTACAAAGCTTCTGTCGAAATTTGTGGGGCCATACAAAATTACTGAGGTATTAGGTAATGACAGATATAAGATAACTGATGTCCCAGGGTTTAACAGGAAGGGAAAAGCTTATGAAACTGTTATTTCAGTAGACAGAATTAGACCTTGGATAAATGTAAAGGCTCTAGAAATAAACAACAGCGATAGTAGCAGCGATGATGACTATGATGAGTAATGGATAGTAAATAGATTTTTATAATTACACCTTAATTGTAATAAATGTATAAACATTGATTTATATAGCTTTTAAAGTATGTTTAAGAATAATTATTTGACCTAATGTCGTGTAATGTAATTTATTTGTTGAAACGGAATCTATCTGTTTGCCTGCCTTGTATTGATTTAGTTATTACCTCCTAATAGGTTGTAGATTTTTTTTTAGTGTTTTGATCACGGTTAAATTAAAGTAAAAAATAAACACTACGTTAATGAAACAATATATTAATTAAATTAATTATACTACATTGATATGAATTACAGTAAGGTTTAATTACTATTAGAGTATAAAGGTAAGTATAGTATATTACATTAAGTGTGTGATAGATTGTTATAATAAGTCATGTTAGTGATGCATTCTTAAATCTATGTATAAAATTTATATTGTTACGATATACTTATATTACTGCCATATTGGAACGATTTATTTGGGTTAAATACCCTAGGATTTGTATAATTTCAATTATTGTATATTTGACTTTGATGCTACTTATGATTCTTTCCATGCGTAATTAGAACGAGAATTTGGCTAACTGATATTGCTGCAGATATTACAAGTTATTGTTATTTACCTATAATATTATTAAGTAATAATAATAATAGGATAATGTATACGTGCGCCGGAGGCAGCACGATGTCCGATGGCCGAATGTCGTGTTTTCTTAAAATTAAGTCTATTTATCGGTTTGTAGTGGCAACATTTTGTTTTCCCGCCGATTCTTCCTGAAAAGGGTGGGAATCGGAGGTTATATAAACGGTTGTCAGGACAGACGAGGGATTATTATGTTACCTTATTTCAACCAACGAGAACCTAAACTGTAACTCTGAAAGTGTATAAGTTTGTGTTGAGACGAATTAAACGACCAGTCAAAGGAATAACTGAGTTTTATTATATACATATATGTATATACAAGAATTGCTTGTTTAAAGGTATTAGACTAGCGACCCGCCCTCGCTACGCTGCGGTTTAAATCAAATATAAAATAGCCTATATTAGTCTGGTATAATGTAGTTTCCTATCCTCTTACATGTAAAAGAATTTTAACATCGGTTCTGTAGTTCCAGAATTTACCCCTAACAAACAACCACACAATTTTGCATAAATATCCAGTTGAAAATAACGCAGCAGTTTACTTAAATATAATCGAAATAAGCTGTTTCGTGGTGTTGTTATGTAGCTACCATTGCTTGTATTGCTACGTCGTTTTACATAGTCGCGCGGTCATAGTAAGTTTATATTCAAATACTTATTGTATGTAGTTGCAAAAAAGGTCGTTGTAACTGAAGTTTATCACTAATGTATACTTATATTTTCCCAAATGCATGGATACGAGACAATATGAAATACCTAATGCTGATACTGCCATCACGCACGGCGCACAAGTTTACGGCAGATGCATCGACGACGAGCAAAGCGAGCGAATGAAAGAGACGTTTTTGTTGATTAAGTACTACTATAACAAATTTCACAAATTACAAGCAAGCTACTGTAAAATTGTAAAGAAAGCATAGTTACGCCGATGTGGATGATGCGTCAAGGTAGCCAGATTTTTTATATATGTGTGAATAATGCTAAAATATGGGTATCTATCGTTGTGATATTTGTACACCTCCTACTGCTATAGTCGTGGGTCAAGGTCAATTTTACTAGACGTAAATAAATACACTGGCCCGCAAAACTAAGTATCACACTTTCAATACTTACTAAGTAGTATTAAAAGTGTGATAGTTACTTAGTTTTGCGGGCCAGTATAGTTATCATATTTTAATATATATTGTTTAATTTAGTCAAATAAAAAACAGCCAATTTCCATCCGGAACGGAATAATGTACTACTTTTCTAAATGGTGATGGAATTTTTCGAGTATGTTCCGTGGTGCCGAAAATGGCGCGTGTTGAACGTGAGCCTACGTGGGTAACACATCGTTATATGTATATACAGTTTTGATTTTCTAAAATCGTTATTTTTAGTAATAGAATTTCCATTCGCATTTTTTCCGTAGTTCAATTATTACAGTCGGTTTTTTCCGCCACGCATTCTTGCCGTCGCATTGTTTCCCATTGCAGAAATCAATTTTATAGTTTTGAATTAGGCCCGATTTTGCGGAGCTCCTATATCTGGGTGCTTTGGCCCTTCGGGCCTGCTGTAAAACCAACATAACCTGAACCTCCCTACCTATTTCGACTTATAAGTAGGAAAATTTGCGACGGAAAAAATATATTGGGAAAAGTGCTAATAGAAATTTGGCGTCAGAGAAGAAATTATTTTGATAAAATAATAAGCTCTTTACTCTAAAATGGCTCACTCTGGAACGACTCGGGACGGACTAAATTAAGGACCGTATTAATATAAACTAATCTAGATTAAATAGAATGCTAATACGTTGTCCGAGGACGCTGCCAGTTCTTTGGTCACCTGTCTCATCGACCAAGCATTTGCATAGCTCCGAAAAACGCTTATGGTCACTTGGACCCCACGGACCAAGGATATCAATACCGGAAATAACAAAATGGTAGTGCCGAGACCCTCGTATCTTATTTTGTTCCATTCTCGGCCACTTCTGCTTCCGCGCCAGCGCTTTTTATGGTCCCAGGAAGATGTGGCGGGGCCAACGTATCCATGCGGGTGGGTGGCATCCCAAAAAAGCACCCAACCCATCCTTCATATGGAACCAAAGTCATCTTGACGTCGTCCCTCGATTCCCATTGAGCTCGAGGATTGCAGGGGCATTGACGGAGGCAAACGAATGGCGAATAATATTGTTGAGCGCAGCAAGACGCGAGAAGCGATCCGCGCTAAATTGGCATAAAAGGCCGTGGTATCAAAGTTGGTCGACGATGGAATAGACCAATAGGTGCACTTGTGGGGAGCACAGAGGTTAACCGCTAGAGTACCGGACTCCTAGTCTCAAACTAGCGGCTAAGCTCAAAGTGTCAGGCTCTAGAAAAGTTCCCGCTGGCTGACAGGGATACGCATATAGCCATTGGGCAGCTTTTTTTCATAACAGCTAACAACCTTGCGCGCCTAGAGTCTGAATTATGGTGTCATTAACCCGGCAAAAGAGTTTTTTCCAAACTCCCTTAAAGTTTCATCGAAGGATAATTTTGACCCGGAAATGCTAAGCCAAGGGTTTCTAGCATCATCCAAGCCTGCCGTCCCATAGTTTAAAGGATAAGCCCTCAGGATTTTTTTTACCTACCTTAGTCAAGATTACTAATACGGCCCTATGTTTGGCAAAGGCTTGGGAACATTGCATAGCTGCAACGCGTTATAACGCGTGTCACCCAAATTTTACCAAAAAGGTATGCTGCAACTCCATCCCAAGCCTATGCCAAACCAAAAGCCATAAAACTAAGAAAAAACATAACTAAAGTGTTTATTGACATTTTCCGAGTTCAAAGTCGTCATGGCCTGTCAGAATTGCACTGAAATATTTGTAAATACATTCCTAAGAGCACGCGTTCCAGTGGTCGCGCGCTAATGTTGTGATTTATATTCATTTTGTTCTAAATTATACAATCATGGTAAGTCATTGAACACGTTACGAGATATTTCACTCAGCCAGCCAGTCAACCAACCGCGCAGCCCCAGCGGCTGAGTCAGCCAGCCGACCGCGACCGCATCAGCACCAACGCCAGCGACCAGTCGACTACGCCTGACAAGGACGCCATACGCAACCCCCAGCCGCGTACGTCCCGAATACCTGCACCTAAAACTCTTTTTCGCGAATAAGCCTGTTCATAATAATATAAGGCAGGATAGCTTGCTTCGTATTTTCCACCAGAACATAGCCGGCATACTATCAAAGAGAGATGAAATTGAAATAGTGCACGAATTGGAAAGAAAAGGTACTTATCCAACTGTTCTATACTTTAGCGAAACCTTCTTACTATCTGGCACTGAGATTAACCTTTATCTTGATAACTATGAACTTGCCTCATTTTTCTCAAGTAAAACTAAAAAACAAAAAACAAAAAATGGTAAAGAAAAAACCAATTTTAATGAACTTACCTTGTTAAGAAAGTTTGCAATTGAGAAGGAATTTGAATGCTGTGGAATAGACATTGTTAATAGTAACCTTATTGTTGTGTGTTTATACAGAACTCCTGATACTAATGTAGTTAAATTTCTTGACCATTTTAACAACCTTTTAAAATTCCTTCGATCCAAACACAACAAAAAGATTATTATATGCGGAGACCTAAACATAAATAGGTATTATTTTAGATAGCAAAATAACGAAGGATTATTTGGGTTTAATCCATAACCCATAAGTCCCATAACTATGGCTTGTACACACATTAACATTCCCACGCGCCAGAATAACTACATCGCTCACATCTTTAGTAATATTAAGCAAGCGAAGGATGAAACACACGCGCTTGGTTCATCGGAAAATATAAGAAAATTTTAAGAAATATATTTACAGGTTGTCATTTCCAATATACGAAGTAGAGTCCTTTCGCTTGTAGCGTTTGAAATATTTCACGATCTACTTGCTTTTCACTCATCAAAGTCAAAGTGACGACTAAATATGGCAAAAGTAAATGGTTAACTTACTCTTTAAAAAAAAAATATTAGAAAAGAAAACTTTACTATAACTACAAAGGACTACAACTATTGTAAAGCAAACAAAAGTCAAAAGTAAAAATTGGAGTAAATTTACGATGTATTTGCGAATCTTAAGGAAGAAGGTGCTTCGGGTTTATACTTATCTCTCACTCGCTCACACGCCCTTATTACCTAAGAGCGAAGAGAGAAGTATAAACCCAAAGCATCTACCTTCTCACAGACTGTACTTCCTTATCCAGGTATCTCAACTATTTAATCTCTTGGAAAATCGCAATGATGCAAAATATTCCAGGATGTTTTCACACCCTCGCGTGTTACTCCAAAACTAGTCCAGTCGATGATAAACTCACGCAAAACTATAAGTAATAACTGCTTGATTGATTGCTTTTTTCCATACAAACTTGGGTATGGTCACCTAGTACGCGTAGGTACCATTTTCGAAATACTTACTATAAAAATGCTTTAAGGCGCTAACAACTATTTAGACCTTTAAATTTTCAAAAAGAATCCGTTTGAAACTAAAAGGCAAATTCCTAAAAGGACAGATTACTAAAAAGACAGAAGTACAGTCGAGAATAGTAAACTTTAAATATCGGCGAATAATTTTACGAATTAATATTTTTACAGAATGGAAACAAAAAAGTATTCTTACACAATGTAAACAAAAAACTCTTCTTACGTAATTAAAATCCCCTAAGCCACTTTGGTAAAATAAAATAATCATTCCGTTCAGATGTTCAAAAAAAATAAGGAACCTGGAGGGGGCAGTGACAGAGGTTGTTGAAAGGGGCGGTTTCCGCCCTGAGGGCCCTGCAAAGATGTACTACGCTAACTAACGTTTCTATTCGATTCGTTTTTAAACCAATCGCGTCACTGGGAGATGACGTGATACGAAAAGTCACGTGGTCTACCAGTGACGCGATTGGTTTAAAAACGAATCGAATAGAAACGTTAGTTAGCGTAGTGCATCTTTGCAGGGCCCTCTGGACAGCTTTCTTCTGCCACATTTGCGGTTGGTGACAGGGTTTACTGGAAGGGACGGCACACAGAGGGCGTGGCCAGATTTCTGGCCTTATAGTAACATACGAAAGAATCACTAAAATCTAAAAGATTTAGAAACTGTTGTTTTTAGGGTTCCGTACCTCAAAAGGAAAAACGGAACCCTTATAAGATCACTTTGTTGTCCGTCTGTCTGTCGGTCTGTCAAGACCCTTTATCTCAGAAAAGCATGGAGGTATCGGGTTGAAATTTAAACCATATATTCAAGTCTATAGTCCTTAAAAAATCAAACTTCTAAGTTAACGTAAAAAAAGATACGGCCGTTTATGCCGCAAAAAACGTATATTTCGACACTCTCAAGGGAATCAAAATTTATAGGGTATTTTGAATTGACCTAGAACTATGAAATTTGGCAAGTAATACCATCTTATACTACAAGTATAGGGAAAAATCTGAAAACCCAACATATTTAGTTAAATCACGAAAAAGCAAGGGTCTGTATGCAAGGAACGGCGGCGGTGCAAATTTTGAATTCAGTTAACCGTGTCATGTGCGGAACCCTCGGAGGGCGAGTCCGACTCGCACTTGTCCGGTTTTTTTTAGTATTGGCACAAAATCTGGGCAATAGCATGTCGGACAATGACTTGTTGCCAACTCTGAGCCCTAAGATGGAATGCCTCTATGCTCGTGTGTATACCCAGTATTTATTACGTTAACATTCCCGACATTCCCGTATTGTGATCGTACTTGATGTTCATCTTATTATTATGTAACCGCAAACAACTCAAGATATATTTGAGAATTATAGAATAAATAAGAATTAAAACCTAAAAGTAAATTAAAACAAACACAAAGATATAAGTACAAATAAAACTTACACAGCGAAAATCAATTGCAAGCATTCCTGGCCCCGGGAACACGAAATGTTCATGTAGGTCATGTAGGTATTACTTTTTAATGCTTTTAGAGTCATGAAATATATCGATTTTGGCAAAGGGGAGTGATGTAATTGGACATCTGTAAAACGCTTATGTAGGGTTGGAAAATTGTAACCATCTTAGTTTTCGGGTAATATGAATAACGAAAATGTTTTTAGGGTAAGGTTTACTAACTTAACAAATCTAGTTCAGGATCATTTTACGATCTTATTCATCGAAATTGTTTTTTTAAGGAAGACGAAATTGAAGACATCGTTGATGAGGTTAAATACACAGATTCGCAAAAAAGCGTCGCCACGACCATCGCGTACTCGCAAGACTTTACAGACAGCAGCTCTGATAAAAACAACTCCTCGGGAAAGAACACATACGTCCTTGAATGCGACAGCGATGACAGTGACGCGGCTTTTCATATGCAAAACAAACAAAGCGTCGTCAATATTAATGAGCTAAAGAACAAAACCGTAAGGTTACCTAATGATAAAGTGAACCCAGTCGACCGTGTATCGAATGCCAGAGTAAATGATAAGAAGCTAGTTACAACTCCAAACAATATTGAAGTACAGAATGATGAACATTTGCATGTCGCAACATCCACATCATGTAAATACTCTGTGGTCTCTCAGGAAACGTTTACTCAGACCAGCAAAACGATAATTGAATTAGCTCAAAGTGATAGCTCTGATAAATCTAAAGCTATAGAAACGCAAACCTCAAAAATCTCATTTACTGAAAATAAGACTATAGAATACAAAATAGAGGTATCAGGTTCACATACAAATTTTAGTAGAACTGAAATCACCAAGGATCCCAAAGAAGGAAAGGAAGATGAACCCTTGCAAGATGGTTATATCAAAAAACATTGTTTGGACATAGAACCGTTAGCGTTATCGAATTCAGACACAGACGATAGCATAGTGGATAATATTATCACTGATTCTGTTGAGATAATTAACATAGTAGACGAAAAACTAGATAATAATACAGATGAACAAATAGAAATTCCGGATAACGTAAGTGAGTACGAAGAAACATCGAATTATGATTCTGATAACGATTCGTTAATTGAAGATGAATATCGTGACGCTAAATTCGACAATCGAGACGATATCAGTGACGATAGTATTCCAAGATCTGTTGACAACGACGTGGAGGAGCTGTATAGCAATTTAAAAAGAAGCCTTGATTTACGAATGTTAGATAGACCAGATGAATTTGATATCACACGATACGTTACTCTTACACCCTTAACTGAAGAATCCGGTGCAGTGAAAGCAGATAGCATTGCAGATGTAATGCTGAATAATATAGAAGTAATCTCAAATGAAGATACAAACGAAGATAGTATAATTTTGTGTAAAAATAACCTTGAAGGGCCAATTAACGTGCTGCCAAAAGAAGATGAAAAGATTGAGCCTTTTAAACTACCACCCATTTACAATCAATCGTGTCCGAGCAGTCCACATTTGAACTCGCTGTTTGGTAATGCTTCTAAAACAAACAAAACCTCACCCCTGCCTAGCCTATTCGAGAGTTACAACAGGGTGGGTGACCGATGGGAGATTGGGACAAAGGATTTGGCATCCGGGGAAAGTGCGTACATCAACGGAAGAAACGGTAAGTACAATCACAATGTTATCGAGTACTTTAGGTAAGATTTTATAAAGTAAGATGGTAAAACCTGAGTTTTACCTACATGAGCTAGTAAATTTCGATGTTTCGAGCTTTTCCCAAAAGACATTTGTAGTTAAACGGGACTTAATCCGCGATAAATAATGATTTTTAATTATTGTGGTCACGAGAAGACTGTACTTTACCATTATTCTACATTTCCCCGATAAGGAAGAGTAAATGTTTGTTTCGTTAGGGAATATGATTTGTACATACAGTATTCCCAGCTTCTTAATAGCTTTCTACTGGCTATCGCTGCACTCGCAATTGACAGTAAGTATATTTATCACTGGTGTGACATAGAAAAACGAAGATTACCGATCTCTATTAAGAAAATGGATACACTAAACATGTTTGCCCTAAAAGATACGTATTTTTCAGATGCAGTAAAAAGGCGATCAGAATCATGTACGTTGCCCTCCATTTATATTGAGGGTCACATAAACTATTTTGAAGGCAACACATTAGACAATTTGAAGAATATAAAAGGCACCTTATCTTCAGATTCGCCGCACGAAACGATCAGTATTCAAGAGAAGATTAAAGAGCTGAAGATGAGCAAGGGCAGAATGCCAAGGGTGCTGCCCAAGTACACTGCAACAATGTAAGCTTTAAATTGATCTAAGACGTGCCTACTGGAGCCGGAATCGTGCATGGTAGATAATTCCGTAAAGGTTGAAGCGGCACAATAAGTATGAAACTTTACAAAAAACTTATTCAACGGTTTTATTTATATATTAGTTAGAATTAGTCACTAATTCCACCAACTCAATTAAATTGTCGCATTGTCTTCAGTAAAATTCACATACGTATATGTACAAAACGGGTTTTATGCCGGTAATTATAATGTAAAAAAATGCGGAGTCCATCATTTTCAGTTTCAGTTCCATTGCAAAGAGTCATATATAGGCTTAGTGTAATAAAAAGTTTAGAGCAAATTAAAAATTGTATCATATGGTTACCAGGACGCCAGAAAGCAGAAGTGTGTCTCCTGGAAGTGCATCGGCCGACGAGAGCAGATTGTGTGACGCGGCCGAGCGCGGCTGCGAGGCGCTATGCACTGTCGTCATCAAGAAGCTACGGACGCAGACCTGGTCAGCTCACTACAGCTAAAGCACTTTATCCTAGCGATTGCATATAATAAGGCGTAAGCATGCTACAAGGATACGACTCTTTCGTTATCTGTGGTTCAATGCAGAGCGCACGTAAGTTATTGTTTGCCGCCAAAATTTGTAAGGGTTCTTTCCCACAAGCAAGGGCCTTATAGAACTATCAGGGGGTTCGTTTGTGCCAATAGAGGTATTAGGGATGCAATGCATGCAGTAAAACACCACTTGAGACATTAGGCATATAATCGATGGATATCCCGACAGTAGCAAAACAATAAATATCACACGCGATATACCACGAGCACTCAACAATCCAGTAGCACGCGCGACAGGCCGAGAGCTTTCGATGACCACCACCTCTGCTGGCGTCGGTCCCTCCAATCACATGCACCGACGACCACGACCACCGCTCGCGTCGTCCCTCCGCTCGCTTGCACCGACGACCACGACCACTGCTGGCGTCGGTTCCTTTTGTAGGAGAAGGGTGGAATCTAGTCAGGGCTCCGCTTCAGGGCGAATCCAACTTGGGTACCGCCGGCCACAGGAACCAAAACCAATTCACCTACGTGCGGGACGGCGGTTGCCTACCCAACTGGGGGGGGTATAGCGGGGGAGAGACGGGTGGTCGCGCGGGTGCACGTCTCTTTCTTTCTCGCTCTCGCGACATCGGCGGTCCCGTTCTAAACTGGCCGTTTGCTGGTGGACGCGCGGTGCGGCTGGCTTGCGAACCCCGTGGGCGCGCGTCGCTCGCCATCTCACTCTCGCAGTTGGCGGTTTCATTCTCGCTCAAACAGGACACAGGTGGCGCTGTCTGTATGTATTCACTACAAATTCTAACCTCAAATATATTTTTTCGTTACGATTAGTGTGTGTTTTGGTGTTGTTATTTTGTGTGGTGGTGTGTGTTTTAGTGTTGATTATTTTATACTTTTAACCCTTTATAAGGTAGAGGCGACTTAGCGACCACATATATTTATTTAGAATTTCAACCTTACGTACTACAGAATATGATACATATTGACTTGCTTTTAGATGATTCCATAGGAAGTGTCAAACATGAAACCGTATTTGAATTTTACGTAGCATAACTGTATAACTGGAGCCTCATAAAGGGTTAAACTTCCAAGGTGGTCGTTACGAGCTCACGTTTTTTTAGTGGCTTTATCTAATCTGCGTTATTCCCTTGCCCCTTGCGGTTTGCGATCATAACGATGGACGAAGATGACACGAAACCTACGTCAAGGTAGAATAGTGTGAGTATGAGTGAAGACGGAATACTCGGTGCTAATATTTGTGAAGAACAACTTGTTGCATGTGATAATTCTTGTAGTGCGTTCGGCGCTTCGCAAGACTCACCGACGAGCTACGCTGCCCCGTCCCTGCTGTTGGGAAAATGCATCAGAAAAGACAATTCGGAGCCAGATATTGTGGACGATGAAGGATTTACTGTTGTGCAAAATATTGTTTAAAAGCTCAGTCAGTCCCTAAAAATGTTACCGTCAAGTTATTAACAGAATTGAAGGTTCTGTGTGGGTCTAGGTCACAGTCGACACAGATCTTTTGGGGGTGTATGCGGAGTGAGTCGGTGACATCCAAAATGCACAGCCAATACCCACGGGTTAAATGTATTGGAGGTAGGTGTAGTGCAGACGGAGTGCGTGCTTATTCCCCTGGGGGAGCCAGCTCGATTGCTTTGTTTTATGTTATACAATATTTTAAATTCTTAAGTTTCTATTATTTTTCATAATATATTTGATTTGATTTCTGTTATTGTTAGTATTCTTTTGATTCGATTTTTTACAGTAAATATTCCAATATAAAAGTAAAATAACAATACTAATACAAAATAAAATGTTACTGATATTTATGTATGTATCACGGGACTGACATAGTCACGAAGTGGCTCAGAGATAGCAAGAATTATAAAAAAATAAAGAACGAAAAAAGTACTGGATATGATCAGATAACCATTACATTAATAAAAGCCAGCACTGTGCATATTGCCGGACCGTTAGCTCATTATCAATTTAGCATTAGAAAATGTTATATTTCCTGATAGACTTAAGAAAGCCTTAGTAAAACCCTTGCGTAAAAAAAGCTCCAAACATGAACAATTATAGACCAATTGCACTTTTACCAAATTTTTCCAAGATATTTGAAAAAGTAATTTTAAATCGAGTAATTTCATTCTTCAAAAAAAATAACATTCTAAACCAAAATCAGCTCGGATTTCAAAAGAGGAAAAATACTACATTAGCCATATTTAATTTTTTGCAACAGTTATGGACAGACATACACAAGAAAACAGCATCTATTGGGCTGTTTATTGATCTTTCCAAAGCGTTCGACTGTGTTTCTCACAAAATATTGTTAAGGCAGCTCGAGCATGTAGCAATCAGGGGCCCAGCTTTAAGATTAATTCATACTTACCTTACAGACAGAACACAAACCATAGTATTAGAATCTTATGACAAAACAACAAAAACAATTACCAGACTGCAGTCAAATTATGAACACATTCTACAAGGGGTTCCACAAGGCAATGTTCTGGGGCCTTTACTATTTTTGATATATATAAATGATTTTCCTTTAATAATTGATCATTTGTGTGTCATGTTCGCAGATGATGCCATGGTATTTATATCCAATGACAAATTAAACGGCTCTGATATTAAACTTGAGGTTCAATATAGATAAAACGAAAATAATACAATTTGTCAACTATAAACTGTTACCACAAACCTTAAATGTTATTATCAATATCAGATTAATTGAACAAGTTCAGAGCACTAACTTTTTGGGAGTCACTTTAGATTGTAACCTAAATTGGAAGCTATACGTTGAGAAAACAAATAAAAAGAATACTAAATATTGTTACGCAATATCAATACTCACCAATGCAACATCAAAAGAGGTAGCTATACAGGCGTATTATGGAAATGTTTACTCTCTACTCACCTATGGCATAATATTCTGGGGTAACTCAGTAAATGTTCGATCGACATTAATTCTTCAAAAAAAATGTTTGCGAATCATATTTAATGTTAAAAATGGAGAGAGCCTAAGGGTGCGGCTCCACTAAGGCGGAGATGAGCGGAGCGGTGCGGAGCTGTGCCAATATTAACCAATAGAATCTAAACTAACGTGCGCAAGGCGAGCTCCACGTGACCGCATGCGCCTTCTATTGGTTAATATTGGCACAGCTCCGCACCGCTCCGCTCGTCTCCGCCTCAGTGGAGCCGCAGCCTAAGTCCTGTGTTTAAAAACTACAAAATATTAACCCTGAGGTTATCTACTAGAAATTTGTTTATTTGTCAACGAAAGGAAAGATATTTTTATTAAAAATGCAACTCTAAGGTGAATTTGCAAAGACAATATAGGTATGACTTGCGTTCAGTCCGCCCTTCCAGCTTTATGCTCAATAAAAGCACATTTGTAACTGGGATTAAGGTTTATAATAATTTACCAGACAATGTAAAGGCCTTAAAGGGTGCACAATTTAAAAGGCAACTTAAGGACTGGCTGCTAAGCAAATGATTTTATGATTTAAATGATTTTTTTGAGTAATTTATGTTTATTATTTAATATTATATAATTTTTCAAATCAAAACAGAATTTTATGTTAATATTGTACGTCCGAAACGGGCGAACTGTTGATACCTACTAGGTAATTACTTTATGACATGTTATAACAATGTACACAGTTTTGGCAATAAATGATTATCATATCTTATCTTATCTTATCAAAGCCCCTAATTTTGTACACGAGATAAAAAAATAAGAGTGTACGAGAATGAACAAGAGAAAAGTACGAATTTAATGGGCATTTTAAGACTAGTTGTACAGGTGGCACTCTGCGTTTGCAATATCAATAAAGTACTGTAAAACATAAAGATCACAGAACGAAACGGAGGGGGAAGATTCCGGCTTTCCAGGGCTCTTACAAGAAATACTGCATAAAAAAGTTAGAAAAAAATGTGATGAGGATATTGATGCTTAATTTGATTGTTGTCAAACTACTTTTTGGAAAGCTATTTATATCGATGTTCTGTGACTGACATTTCCACGGTCTGGCTTATTTCTTCCTTTCGTCTTAACCTTAACCTTTCCGCTACGTTTTCAGGTCCGACGTCGTCGAAGTTTTGGAGGAACTGCCTAAAATTATGGAGAAGTTTTGGTGCGTTATCACGGAGCAACGCATTGCGGATCTCATCAGACAAGTGAGTGGTTAATAACGTAAAAGCATTATTAATTAGACTTCAGTTGGTTTCTGTAGGTACTTATTCGAAAAAGTAAAATGATTTTCTCAAAAATGTCCGGAAATGTTGACATTCCTATCTACAAATTGAGACGCGAAGTACATAGTTTACTGACAGTTCCCAAATTAAAAAAAAAACATTGCGTGCTCGCTACACAAACCCGCAATGTTGCATACAAATTCCATTACTATCTACCTTGTAACTTTTTAAAAAGTGAAAAGGGCCATAATAAAATGAGGGCACAAGTCTTATACATCCGAATTTTACTCGAAACATTTTTTTTTATTTGTGCCTGGAATAGCTTATGTTTTTTTTTAAACAAGAATTGCGTTTCTCCTTGTCATAAACAAAAAGGCGGTAAGGAGTGATGGTTTTTTCACATGAAGTTGCTGTTTGTATGCAATTCAAAAAATTAGTTCAAGCGATGAAGATTTGACTCCAACACAAAAAAATTCTTACGATTTTTGAGAAAAACACTATATTTGCCTCGGCAGGAACAGCAATTGCCTACTTCCATGCCTAGGCAATAATGTACTATTATTTATTGTAAGCATCTGTGTGGAAAAAACGATTCGCATTCAGTTTCTATTGTTGTTCATATTTATCAATACAATAGCTTCTTTTTTATCTCAAATTGATTTAAAGATTTTGATTGATTTGAGAGATGGCCATTTCTACTTTTTACCCACTTGTTTTTGCTATATTTAAAGATTAAATAAGTAAATGTCCAATTCCGATGTGTTAGGTTGGGCTTGATGTAATATTTCTTGATCGGTTTGGCGATGATGACCACTGCTGATTTTTTGTTAGGTGAGTGTCCACGTGGACTCGCCGCGAACGCAGGTTGCGCGTACCGCCTGCAACACTCTGGCTACCGTTCTGAAGAACACTAATTACACGAAGAAACCGGTAAGACATTAATAAACCTTGAAAAAGTCTCGATATCATCACTAATGGCCTTAGTTGCAATAATTTCGATTAAATGAGTGTGGTGTTGAAGTAAGATGTGGCGCAAGGGCACAAAAAGATACTAATTTTTCCGGCGAGCGCGTATATTAAATCCAGAGCCGAGCGAAGAATTCTTTAAGGGAATTCGGAGCGTGACGACAGCGCCTAAGATTAAAATAATTTTGCTACTGAGTGACACATTTACTGCTTTTCACACCTAAATACTTGAGGAAACTCTCCAGCCCCAGCACTTACGGCAGTATTCCGCGCCGACCGTCGACCGTGGAGGTTGGTGGCTCCTACTATCTATAGAACGGAGGTTGGCTACTTCGAATCAAATTCAAATAGGTGGAGTGAAAAATTTAAATTGCCTATAAATAACTACCTTCGTTGTGATAGGGAAATCATGAATGCATCCAAATCCTAATAGCACCTAACACGTGGTTCAATAAGTCCTAAGACTAAATACTGAAAACAAAGTTATTTTGATAAATACAACGTACTCTCAAAATTACAATTTGGTTTTAGGCAGGAAAAATCTACTGAAGATGCTATATTAAAACTTACATCGATAGTGAGCAAAGAAGTTACAAAGCCAATTAGTGCCTCTCTGTTTTCCTTGATTCAATAAAGGCATTCGACTCGGTCTCGCTTCCCACTCTTATAAAAAAAAAGCTGGAACACTACGGCATCAGAGATAAAACGCTAGATTTGCTGAGTGACTACCTGCGGAATCGTAGTCAGAGGGTTAGGATAGGTGACCACATTAGTTCAGATGTGGAGGTGACATGGGGTCCCCCAAGGTAGTGTCCTGGGACCGACTCTGTTTCTTGTCTACATAAACGACCTTACGAACATGCCTATTGATAATGGACATGTCATTTCATATGCAAACGACACTGTAGTAGTATTCACAGGCGAGAAATGGGAGTCGGTCTTCGGAGCAGCTGAGAGGGGCCTATATAAAATCAAGTCATGGCTAAAATCCAATCTGCTAACACTTACCATGGTAAATCTAACTTAATCTGCTTCTCATATACCATCAGTACCACCTCAAGAACTAATATTAAATATTCATTCCTAATTGTGATCTCCAGAATAACAGTATCTGTCAATGTGCCCCACTAGGAAAAGTCATGTCAATCAAATACTTACTTAGGGATTATTATCGACCAACGTCTTCTAGGCATCAGCATCTTGAATAAATGGTAGAATAAGAGAACTAGTGTGGATATTTAAATTTCTAAGACACATCGATAGCGCAATAGCGCTACAGTAATAAATTGAAATGTAACGTAACGCACACACACACATACCCACACACACGCACATGCACACGAACACGTATAGCTTATACCTAAATAGTGTAATGTAACCTTTATGTTTAAAAAAAACCCTGTTAGTTATTTTTATGCATATAGTACATTACTGCAGAGGCCGTGAAATTAAGGGGTTTAAGGACGAGATTGGGATAAAACGAGTCCTTCAATCCCTGTTCCGGCCGAGGTCTGTATAGTGCTGTTCTCAAGCAATGTGAGGAAATATGAAAAGTACATTACTTACTGCAATCTAGCAATATTACGATGGCAATCTCAAGACTGCAATCTTAAAATGGCAATCACAAGACTGCAATAGTACGATGGCAATCTTACGAGGGCAATCTTACGATGGCAATCTTACGAGGGCAATCTAAAGACTGAAATCTTACGATGGCAATCTCAAGACTGCACCAGTACAGTCA
Organism: Acleris literana; assembly: GCA_946894065.1. Classification (NCBI taxonomy): domain Eukaryota; kingdom Metazoa; phylum Arthropoda; class Insecta; order Lepidoptera; family Tortricidae; genus Acleris; species Acleris literana. The sequence continues at coordinate 8,496,054 of OX335669.1, read as the reverse complement.
AGGAATTTAATTTGTGACCCACCTTAGGTCCAAGGTCAATCTGACATTCTACAGCAATAAGGTTGAGATTCTTATCAATTACAAATGACTTGGCATCTCTATTGACAATGACATCTTCAAGCAGATTTTCTTTGAATTGGGTAGCAAATTAACTTCCGTGACCGTACGATGGCAATCTCAAAACTGCAATCTTACGATGGCAATCTCAAAACTGCAACCTAATAATTATGATAATTGTCCTTTGTCAGTTTAATGTCAGTAAGCAAATTTAAAAAGTTAGAGCAGCGGACAATAATACTAATTATTGCAATTACACACTAATTCATAAATGACAAGTGAATGCAGGATGGTATGCTAATTTCCGGGAGCGAAACAGAGACGAGTGTACGTTGCTCTGCAGACTAGTTCACGGTTCCATTGACGGCGCAAGACTAAGTAAAGGTGTACCAATTGGCTTGGTTTTAGGGTGCCACTATCGAAGTGCGTATAACATATCTACCTCTTGTTACTATATTATATCATTGGGTTTTTCATACATTACTTCAGAAGTAATGTAAGGAGCCATAAATAAGAAATTTTAATTAAAGTAAATATAAGTAAATATGTAAGTAAGTAAATATGTAAATTATGCTCGTGTTATTATGATTTTTAAAATAAAATAGTAAACTAATCTAAAATCAAATTTGTTCTCTTTCTTGGTTAATAGTTAATGAAGTGGCAACTTTGTGATGACGTAGAAAGTCTCCCTTTCGGAATAGAAGACCTTATTTTATTAGACCATGCGTCGCTTAAATGTCTGTACCTAATTCAATATTTTATTGTTCGATTTAAAAAAAAAAGCATATCATTTGATGACCAGTATGTACTTTCCAAAAAATCAATTAGTTTTTAATATATGCACCTTCTCCAAGTTAGTCTCGGGACTTATTGAACGATGTAGTATATATGCACCTAAATGGCTCAGGAGAGTTGAGCGGCTTTATTTTATCATGTTCTCCAGGATTTCTACGAAGCCGTGACTTGTCTGCTGGTGAAGACCGGTAGCTTCAGCAAGCCGGTGCGGCGCGCCGCCAACGTCGCTTTGGACGACATCGTTTGTGGCGTGGAGCTGAGTCACGCCGTCACCGCCCTGTGTGTGCACGGCAGTAGGTGGGTGAAATACTGATAAATACAGTTTATTAAAAATATTATTATAGATTGACATAAAATAACTTAACTATCGGTGTCTGAATAATGAAACACCGAATATTCAGCTCAATCAACCGATTTCTTATAATTAGGACCAAAGTACCTAGGTATCGGATGATTTTTCCAAGATATACTGTGCATACATACATACATATATACATTCACGCCTGTCTCTGTACCCCATTGGGAGGGTAGGCAGAGACTATGGAACGCCAGGTGCACCGGTCTAAACATACAACTTTCGCTTCTTCTACATTCATCAACCTCTTTATGCACTTACGTCGGTTTCGGATCCTTTTGATTTGGCCCTTCTTCAGTACATCTTGAATCTGATCACAGTATGTGTGTCTAAGGCGTCCCCTATCGACATATCCACTCATTCTCGCTCGCTATACCTCTTTCGTAACTCTTCTTTCAACCATCCTATCTAAATGACAAAATCGCATACACTTTTCGCTCTTTGTGACTGACTACGACATCTTCTTTCAATCCACATCGTTCTCGGATCTCGCTATTTCTAACTCTGTCCATCATCCTTACTCCACACATATTTTTCAGTGCTCTCATTTCAACTGCATTAATCTTGCTTTCATTCTTCTTCCGCCATACCCATGATTCATCAATGTTAGTGTCAATACTCCCCGAATAATGGCAATGCGAGCTTTGCTCGATAATATGATCTTGTTTGCTAAGATTGAGTGTAACGCCCCATTAATCATATTTCCCGCTTTTAATCTTTTTACAATGTCCTCCTCACATTTTCCATCTCTCATATGCTATGCTTTACAGTGTTTAGCCAGTATGGGGGCATGAGAATTTCCAAAGAAAAGTATCAGCGGTTAAAACGTTTTAATACTTCCATCGTGTAAAATTTGTCCTTTAAAGCTGCTCCCTTGCAGTCATAAGAGCCCGCTGGTTCGCTGTGCGGCCGCCCGTCTCCTGGTGGTGTGCACCGCGCTGGCGGCTGGGGGGCGGGACCTGCTGCGCGCGCGCCCCGCCACGGCGGCGCAGGCGCGCCGGAACGCTCTGCGAGCGCTGTCAGCCTTACTCGATGACAAGAATACCGATACCAGGTATGGATACTTACTATTAGCCAACCTTTATCGTTATGCCACAAAAAGTCGAATCAAACATGATTTTAAACCGAAAACATAATATATGTGTGCCTGCCTATACATATCTAAGATAGTGGCTAGACACGAAGGTGATGAACAGATATTTTTGCATAAAAAGATCTGGTGTACCCAGTTTTATAGCACAGGTTTAGCTTACAGTTATATTGAATTGTTCTTTATTACAGAAAATACGCAGAACGCCTGTACTCTATGCTGCGTCCTCTCACTAACTTCGAGGCGTACTACCTCACTGACGTGGAAGTGGAACTAGCTTCTAAACAGATGAAGAAGTACGACCAAATGCTACTCTGCAATTCTCCCAAGGAGAGTAGGTGATAATAGAGTCACAACGAAGAGGACTGGTACAGCTTGATTATAAAACAACTAGTTAATTCGCTTTACCATTTAACTCTTGATTTGAGACACTAACGCGATAGGCAAATGGATAGGAATTACCACTATTGCCAAGACCTGGAACGTAGAAGGCCAAACAAAAAAATCGAGCATAAGTATGAAATACATTTGTCTGTGAAGTATTTCCTAAATTTAAAACCATACATTTGTCTCTGCGACATTCGTCTACGTATTGTAGGTCTTTCAGTGTTTTTCTGACTGTTTTATATTAAATAATGATAACTGAGTTATCGACATAAAAAGTGAAATGAGGCGACCACAAAGCAATCGTATCGCCGTATTTGATACGAAGTGGTTTTGGCTCTGTATCTAGGCACAAAGCGTAGAGGTACGAACTAAATAATAGGCAGGGGAATTGTGTAATTTGTGTACGAAATTAAAGATAGAATCGTACAAACAATTTATTGTTTCTGAACACTGTTTTAAAGTTCAGGGTCAATTATAGTTAAATTAAAGTACTTACCTACAGTTGAGGTGAAACCGCTGTATTACTCTAACTTCTACTTTAAAAAAACAGCAAGATTGGGCTTCTTACTCTAGCACAGAAATAAGAGAAAGACAACGTTTACTTATTTTTTTTTATTGTTACGTACTTACCGTCTAATCCGCGTCTCAATTTTAGAAATCTTAATTGAGCCACGAATGATCAGTACTAGATGCAGAGAACCGAAATTTCAAAATTACTAGTACCTATCTATCTATCCCTTCTGGATTTTATCGATTCTACATTTCAAAAAGCCATTTTATCCCAAATATTGACTCAGAAACATATTTATTTGTGTATGCCATACACTTGTAATTGTTTGCTCATGTATTGTATCGATCCCTAATTGTGAGGTTTTGTTTAGTGCCCGAATGCCGAAGAAAGAAGGTAACGTTATTTGTAAAGTTGTCCTTGTATTTTAACAGGAGTGTTTTAATAAAAGTATATTTTTAAATGAAATGTAGTTTGTTATGTTCCGAGTGTCCCGAACACAACTTTCCGTGTTTATTTTAAGTTCGAAAAAATCGTGAATAAAGGATGTACATAAAAACTAGTTTTCTTTTTGATTCATTAGCCATGAAAATGATCTCGCTAATTAATCCTTAGGGTTAAAACGATAGTAAAGGGTTTTTAATCCACGACACCCCTCTTATTACCCGACTGCCGAAGGAGGAGGGTAATTTGTTTATCTTATCAGTTATCTATACAGGGTGGAAAGTTCGAATGCCACATGGAAGGCAACTACTTTAAATATTAGAAATAGCACATTCTGTGTAAAGGAGACTTTCCTTTATTTTTAAAAACTATAAAATCTACATTTATGAATTTTTGAAAAATTGTCTGTCTCGTCCGGGACTCGAACCGGTCGGTCAAATGCGGTAAAATAACATGCCGTAGTTTATGATGCAGATCGAAAGGGTTACCGATGTGGTTCATTTATCTCTAAATAACAAACACAATCAAAATAACGGAACGCCATGAATACTAGCAATTATCAATTAACTTTGTTTTCACCCGTCACGGGAAATGTACCGACGCTACCTTAAATATTGGAAATAACAAATTTTACGCAATGGTGACTTACTTTTATTTTAGAAAATAATAAATACTGCATTTATGGATTTTTGAAAAATCGCCTCAGTTAACCGGGAGTCGAAAACATGACAAAATAACAGACAAATAATCGGTCAAATATGACAGAAATAACATGCCGTATTTTAAAATGAAAATCGAAAGGGTCTTTCATAGCGATAGTTTACAATACATACCATGAATTAAATAAAGACCGTGAAAATTAAGAATTACTTGTATTGTGAATTGTCATTACCTAAACATTTAACGAATACTGAAAAAACAAGATACTCTAATCTAATCATCGCTATGAAAGACCCTTTCGATTTTCATCTTAAAATACGGCATGTTATTTCTGTCATATTTGACCTGTTCGATAGTCTCCATTGGGTAAAATTTGCTATTTCCAATTTTTCAGGTAGCTGCGGTACATTTCCCGTGACGGGTGAAAACAAAGTTAAATGATAATTGCTAGTATTCATGGCCTTCCATTATTTTGATTGTGTTTGTTATTTAGAGATAAATGAACCATATCGGTAACCCTTTCGATCGGCATCATAAAATAAGGCATGTTATTTTACCGCATTTGACCGACCGGTTCGAGTCCCGGTTGAGACAGACGATTTTTCAAAAATCCTTAAATGCAGAGTTTATAGTTTTTAAAAATAAAGGAAAGTCTCCTTTACACAGAATGTGCTATTTCCAATATTTAAGGTAGCCTTCCATGTGACATTTGAACTTTCCACCCTGTAAGTATATAGAAAAGGCAAACCTGACTGACTGACTTAGATATCAACGCACAGCCGAAACTACTGTACCTAGAAACTTGAAATTTGGTACATGGGTTCCTTTCATGATGTAAGTGAGCACTAAGAAAGGATTTTCCGAAAATTGACCCCCAACGGGAAGAAATAGGGGGAGTAGCGGGAAACTAATTCTACGCGTACGAAGTCGCGGGCGTCCTCTAGTCAGCCTATAAGGCATCCGTCACCTTCTGATATGTATATAAGTACGAGAGTGACGGATGCTTTATCCACATTTGACACGCGATATAGACGCAGCAAAATAGATATAGAAACTTGGACGCTCACGCAGAAGGTGATCAACAAGCTGCAAGTCACGCAAAGGGCGATGGAACGGGCGATGTTGGGCTTCTCTCTCCGCGACAGAGTCCGAAATACGGAGATCCGGAGACGAACAAGGCTCACCGATATAGCCAAAGTAATCACAATAAGGAAGTGGAAGTGGGCTGGACACATATGTCGCAGAGATGATGGAAGATGGGGAAAGGCTGTGGTTGAGTGGAGACCCAGAACCGGGCGAAGAAACGTTGGCAGACAGGAGATGAGGTGGACCGACGATCTGGTCAAGGTGGCAGGAAGGTGCTGGATGAGGAGAGCACTGGACCGAGATGGGTGGCGAGCAATGCAGGATGCCTACACTCAGCATTGGGTGGCTATAGGCTGAAGAAGAAGAAGAAGAAGATAGACGCAGCCCCACTAGGCCCGCAGATTGGGATACAAATCAATATCATACAAATTATCGCAATAGTTAAGGAACTACATACAATTTTTAGACCTCGCTTTGTACATGAGTTCATAAATATGTATACACTTTAGTACCTTGTCACGTTAATCGCTGTGACAATTCATGTATGGTAGTTTAAACATGGTTTAAATATGACATTAAATAGACAAAGTACTAAAGTGTACACATATTTATGAACTCGACTGTAACAGGCAGTCATGGGCTCGGAAAAATCGGATTATTGTGGCATAATTTTGTCAATTTAACAGTGACTCACTGATTTCCATTAAAACAAGAACCAATGGCAAATAAGTTTCTATCAAAAATTTCATTTTTGGGACAAGCTTTTGTTGCCAACTGTACCTTTTTTTGGAAAATCTTTATCTGCTTATCAAGACCAAACTATTGAGTCCTTACACGGTGGGTCTTCGTTAAGAATAGCGGAGATCCTGTCACCCCTTCCGACTCCGTCATCAGATCACCTCTACTAACATAATATTTCATTGTCATCGGGTTTACATATGTAGTTCAAATTTCAGCCCATTCCGTTAACAGCAAGTGGGTCAAATTTAACTTGCAAGATTTGACCCGTACATATATATATATATATATATATATATATATATATATATATATATATATATATATATATATATATACATACATATTTTTACTTGGCTTATGGTTGTATAAAAGGTCAGCTGGAGAGTTCCATCCCCTGTTCATTTCGAAATAACTCTATACTTCGTTTACCGGTTTATAATTCAACGACGAATTGAAAGTGAATTGTATACAGAATAAAGTTACGCCCACACCAATGCTTAAAAAACGGTGACGGTACGGAATCGCAGTGACGCATCGTATCCGTACCGTTTTTATCGCATGCCCTCCACACCGCTGCTTAAAAAACTGTGACGGTACGGAATCGCAGTGACGCGTCGTATCCGTACCGTTTTTGACGCATGCCCTCCACACCGCTGCTTAACATACGGTGTCGTTGCGTAAACAAAAGACGGGGTCATTGTAACAACATGGCACCGCTTTTGACGCACCGTAATATACGCACCGTTAAGCAGCGGTGTGGGGAGCGTGCGTCAAAAACGGTACGGATACGACGCGTCACTGCGTTTCCGTGCCGTCGCCGTATTTTAAGCAGCGGTGTGTGGAGCATGCGTCAAAAACGGTACTGATACGCCGCGTCACTGCGATTCCGTACCGTCACCGTTTTTTAACCCTTTATATGGCAATTTTAAAACCTGGTACTAAAAACGATACTTTTTGTATTTTTTATTAAAAGAAATTTGTGCGAATAGGAGAAACCTAATGAGGCTAGAATTCAGTTCTATTTTTAGTTTTGCCCTATAAAGCGTTAAGCAGCGGTGTGGTCGCAGCTTAACACCTTTGAAAAGAACTGATCCATAAGTAGTACTTTTATTATAAATGGGAAAGTAGCTGTTTGTTTGTTAGTTGCGTTTTAACGTGTAAACCGAGGAACCGACTATAATGAAATTTCATATGGAGATAGCTTGAACTCCGTTAAGGACATAGGATACTTTTTATCCCAAAAAGTTGGATTGGATTGGAAGTATGGATTTTATATTTTGGATATTTAAATCCAAAATATAAAATCCATACTTTCTAAACCACTAAACTAAAGTATTCCTCGTTTTCCATTCAATAACTTGCTGTCCGTACTGAAAAAAAAATGCTCTAGACCAAGGTTGGCGCAGTTAATCAAGATTTCAAAATCGTCCAACAAGTGCCCAAAATGCTTAGGAATTATATGTATGTATAATAATAATAATATATAATAATAATAATAATATATAATAATATATAATATATAATATATAATATATAATGTATAATATATAATATATAATATATAATATATATATATATATATATATATTCAATACTATTGTATTGAATTACACCTTAAATCCAAAATATAAAATCCATACCTACTTATGTTATTCAAGATTAGTTATCACGTTTTACAATTACAAATTATTGGTATTTTCATCAAAGAGAGCCAAAGGTGTACCGCAAGGTAGCGTTCTTTACCAGTGTCAATAACTCCAATTATTAACAGGTTTCAACCTTCAAGTTAAAGCTATGTGCTGGAACCGGTATAGAAAAACCTTTATATCCTTTAATATTTACGTCAAGTTGTGGGATACTCTGTATGGGACCTTTAAATACAGGACACCTCTATATTATAGGTACTTACTTTCAGTTAAAGTTTGGCGACACGCTGTACTAGTTGGTAGTGACCCTGCCTACAAAGCCCACGGTCCTGGTATCAAATCCCGATAAGGGCAGATATTTGTGTGATAAGCGCGAATATTTGTTCCTCTGATTACCGTAAATTAAAAAACATGAATAAAAAACTATAAAAAGGTAATACCAACATCCGCATCCGCGCCTGTCAAAAAATATAAATCCACAACATCCCTGGTCCTTTTTGCTTTGACTGAAGAACCTCAACACAAGAGTTTATTTTCCCTTGTATTAAGAAAAAGAAGCCTAACTTGAACTTCGTTTACCCTGCAACGTAAAGAAGAAGCTGACATCCGGTACGATTGAGATCAAAATCCCAACTTTATAACTAAGCCGTAAACGTTTTCTCGTCTTTGGAGTAAGTACATCATTAAAAAACATTGCTGCCTAAAATCTGATTATTAATAACCACCCTTTTAAGTTTAAAGCCTTCCGCACCATTAGAAAACGTCGTCATAGGTCGCTGAACGATGAGTACTTGCACTTGCACTTAAAACCAACGCATGAAAACAGAAATAACTTCAATAACATTAAGTGGGAGATTGCAAATACAGTACTTACGCGCATAGATTACCAGAATGTTATTAAATCTATTTATCGTTAATCATAATATCACGTGTACTTCGTAGAACTTCTTGAACTCTTTCAAAAGTTCAACTTTGTTGTTGCAGCAACTGTTCTGCTATCCGTGGCCTTCAATATTACTCGTATTTTTTACCCAACTGCCGAAGGAGAGGGGTAATGTGTTTATCAGCCTATATATGTATGTTTTGTTCCATTGTAGCGCTCCAGAAACTAAAGACATGGTCCCATGTTGATGATTCTTATGGCAATCGATTTGTCTTAATCTTGTTAATTTCACTAAAGATATGACAGTAATTAAAATTCAATATGGCGGCAGCTCGACGCTATATTGTAAAAAAGACTAAAAATAAATTCAACGAACTATGACCAACGGGCTATCATTGAACAGGTATTTAAAATAATTCATAAAAAACAAAAACCCACCTTCAAAAAGGAAAAAATAACTTTTTTAAATGGTAGGTAATAGGTCAGTCCAACTGAAGTCGGCGTCCTACAATATTTTAACCAAAAGCAGATTTCAGTGCGGGCAGGTGGGTTTTTGTTTGTTTTAACTTTTTTTTATACGTTTTTGTGATCATGCTATCAGGTCATGCTGCTATTCTCCCACTTCTCATTTAATAGGAAACTATAGAACATTTCAATCTCGCCGCAAGCAACGCCGTGGGAAAGTCTTAGTCATATATTTAAACCTAAATATGCTTCGTCATAGTCGCTCAACTATCTTAATCGAAATAGGTATCTTGTCCCCCTTGAAATATATACACCGATTAGGAGTTCCGGTGGCCATCTGTGGTCTTCATCATCAGTTCTACTTCACCAAATAGTGCTTTCCAAGAGCAAATACACAAGTTAAATAAAATAAGTAAATAAAGTTTATTACAAGTTACAATGAAAAATACCAAAATATGGGTGTGCCTATAAATTTTGAAGAGTATCGTCGATTCCTCATGGACTCCATCATCAGATCTTCATTTTGATAAGAATGGTCCTATTACCAAGAACGGGAAGCAACAGCTTTCAAAAAAAAATCAATCAAAATCAGTTCGAAAGTTCTGAGGTAACAAACATTAAAAAAACAGACGAATTGAGAACCTCCTCCTTTTTTTGAAGTCGGTTAAAAATCATGTTTAGGTTTCTTTAATCATTTTTCATTCTGATCGATCATTTAGAATTGATAACGATTTAAAGTTGGTTAGCAACAAGAGTCGGGTTTTTTAAAGCTTGCTTTTTTTTCACTCATGGCTACATTAAACGGGATAAAAATATATGAGCGCATCTCCGAAAATCCTCGCCTTTTGTTTTTTTTTTGCTATTTTATTGATAGCAGTCGGTCCTGTCGTTTGACCAAAAAACGTTTCACGGAATGATTCATTTCACAAACATATCATTTGACAAACCGCTTTTTTTTCCGAAACTGTAACATCGTGACTGGACCATCGTGTTGGGTTAGGTTTGTTTTTTAAAAATCCTGAAATATTTACAGTTTCGGAAAAAAAAGCGGTTTGTCAAATGATATGTTTGTGAAATGAATCATTGAAACGTTTTTCGGTCAAACATTAGTAAACCAGTCGGTTGCCATGCGGATTGCAATGTTAGTGCACACGTACCGCACCGATGCATGTGCACTCGTATAGGCGTAGGTCATGTATAAACATCCGACAATCTATAATTATGGGTGATAGCTCGTGAACTTGCTCGAGATTAATAAGCTAGTGGGCCGCCTTATAAGCTTATATGAATCAATTACACGTGATTTGAGGCGTAGGTATTTTTCGTTTTCGTTACGGTATTTAACGGTATTGGATATCGATACCGCTTCGTTATAAAGGTAGAACTATACCGATTGAAATATAAAGGTACGCTACTGGTATAAACGCGCGTGACGCGAGCTGTGCGAACCCTCAACCAAATTGTGGAGAACATTGATTTGCTTCGTGTTCTCTGAATGAATTCACAAAGGCTACATTGTTTATATTATGTTATAGGTGTAAGGATAGAGATTAGTTGATACTGTACCAAAAAGTAGTTACACTATTGTCTTAGGGTAAGCCCTGTAAAAATAGTTGTAAGTGTGGGAAATAAATAAATAAAATAACGGTATCACTATTTTTCATTGGTGTACTTATATACCTTTATTGAAACAATAGTCAACCGGTATTATTTCGGTACTGATATTTAATAACCAATCCGCAGAACGAAATCTAACAAAAATAGGTAGGTTTTAGGCATACACTCAATAACAAGCGTTGATTGGTTGGCGCTATTGGCGCATTGGCGTTATAAAAATGGTTCTGTAGGCTGATTTTTGACTTTCGAGCGCTCGAAAGTTTCACTCGGGAGTGAGCAAAATCTGTAAAACCGTATTTTTGAAATTATGAGAGATAGAAAATTTAAAGACGAGTGGTCCAAACCATTCGTTTTCAATTCTACCGCTAGTATTTCAAAAAACGGTTTCGAAGATTTTGCTCACTTCCGAGTGAAACTTTCGAGCGCTCGAAAGTCAAAAATCGGACCCCAGGTATCGAAAAATCTTTTGCGCTACCGAAACCAACCGAAACGAAACGGTATGAAAGAGGTACGGTACCCTGGTAGGTATCGTTACGGCGGCAGTCCCTCTCTAAATAGTAGTGATGGTACATATACAGGGTGTAATTCGAAGGATGGATGAAACAAAGCAGGATCGGCGTAGATAATGCGATTTTCGGAAACTGTCAAAATGGATGTTTGGAATTGACATTAGCGATCGATGCGATAGATAGTCAGCATACGTTAATACTGTAATTTTTTTCAAGGTACAAGTCGATACAGGACGTCAAGAACTACAAATTTGATCATCTTGTATATTTAGCAATTTTCTATTATTATAGGGCTTGAGTTTCAAATTAACGTTGTGCTCAAACGCGTTTTTTTATAGCCATAAAAGGCAAACGAGCAGACGGACCTGATGGTAAGCAGTCACCGTCACCCATTAACATCAGCAATGCCAGGGGCACAGCGAAGTGGTTTCCTGTCAATGGGATTGGTAGTTATTAGTAAAGTAAAGAATTCATGAACGGTCTTCGTAAACTGAATACTTTCGAAGCCATGGTCAATAAAGTTCACAATAACTTGTTATTTTCAACAAACTAATTACAATTATTATTAACTTTTCTAATTAATTATATGATGATAAATCTGAGGATTTTATTGCGTTAAGCGTTACAACAACATTATCGAGCAAAATTGATTAGCTAATTAAGACCACCAAGTTACAAAGTAACCCTGCGCAAAACTAAATAAGAGTAGGTATGTTGAAGCCGTTGACGAGCCTAAAATACATTCAATAAGTGAAATTACTCTAAATTGCTCTCAAAATTCGAAGTAATTACTAGGTAAAATGGGGTATAACTGAAAATAGAAATACAGCCTAAAATAAAGCATATTCTACTAATTATAAGACTGAAATGTTTGATTGGTCAATTTAGTACTTGTTTTTACTACTTGATTAGTACCTAACACAAGTTATGACCGATTTTAGATTGTATTTCTATTCACCCCTTGACTTAAAACCAGGGCCTCTATTCTGGGCGGTAATAACCATAGGTATCGTCTTTGGTTTGTTATGGTACTGTTTTTAATTTGGCCGTCATTACTGTCAAGTAAATAAGAGCTATGAAAACGTTCACAATACCATATCAGGTCAAAGACAATATGATTTTTATCGCCTAGAATCTCGGCCCTGTACGTTACTAACTCTTTTTGTATTTAATTACTTACTAAACCTCCAGCTAGCTCTGAGTAAAAATAATGATAAACTATTTGACAAACTAACAAACAAGTACGCGTTTGCATTTGTCATATAACATGAATAAGTAATTATGATTACTTGGTGTTATCAATGTTATCATTATCACAATTACAATACTTTCAGCGACTCCATTCATTTGAACTTTCTCGAGATGCCACCCACATCGACAATAACGCAAAACCCTGAATCAGCCGGGTCACACTGATATACTAAACATAACAACCTATTTTCAACAATCAAACAATTATAATAGGGTCTTAATTCAAATAAGGAATATAATACTGCTGGTACGGCTTGTCTTAAGTTCATAACATCGATGCAACCGACTTCCGAACGATAACTAATTTTATTACGTTAGTTGTAGAGTCGCTTTTAAGTTATCGTTAGCTGGAAGAAATAAAGTGGGTCTTGCGCACGCGTGGAGTATCGTACGATATTGAACTATTTGTTTGTATTAATGAATTTTCTTACTTACATTTATTTATGTTACAATTTTTTAAACTAAAATACATGTAATGATAAGGAAACAAATAATACTATTAAATGATAGCAATAATAATGTTAAAGCGAGGTTCAGATTAGCAATAAAAATTACAGAAGTTGACTGTTGTCTTACTTAAACTTCAGTTCTAGAGCAAGAAGCACAATTTTGCTCTCTTTTTCTAACCTAAAAGTTAGAGTAAAACCGCAGTTAACTTCTGCAACTTTACAAGATTTTATTTAACTTGCAATGTAAGAATGTATATATGTACGGGTCAAATCTTGCAAGTTAAGTTTGACCCACTTCCCGTTAACGAAATCTGCTGAAATTTGGACCACAAACCCGATGACAATGCAATAATATGTTATATCAGAGGTGATCTGATGATGGAGTCGGAAGGTGGATACAGGATTTCCGCTATGCTTAACGTAGACACACCGTGTCAGGACTCAATAGTTGGTCTTGATTTTGATTTGATTTGATTGGATTTGATTTGATTTGATAAGCAGATAAAGATTTTGCAAAAAAAAGTACAGTCGGCATTTCGGCAACAAAAGCCCAAAAATGAATTTTTTGTCAGAAACTTATTTATTGCTCGTCTAAACCTCGCTTAAGAACACAATCATAAATGAATACCTGCTCCAGCAGGTCCACCTGCGGCATGGTCCTCATGACGCTCGTTGCAATACCTCTCTTAACAGCTATCCCTGTCCTTTGAGAGAAATACAGCCGGCGTTATAAGTAGCTGCACACTTTTGTACCTTGTCGCTTTGATGCCCTTGACAGGCTTGTACATTAGTTTAAAGATGACGTTAAAGTGACAAAGCACTAAAGTGTACAGCTCCTCAAAAGGCTGACCGTACCTATGCGCCAGTTTTGGGATCCCCAGAGGCATCTTTGGGGCAAGTGAACAACGCACCAAATCATTAACAGGGCCGTGGCGGTACGACGGCCGAGTTGGCCGCAAGCTAACAGCTATTCGCAAGGACTGTGCCTATGTTACGAGAGGGAAAAACGTGGAGCCAGCAACCCGATATCGCTAGCTAAAACAGCAAGGAGACGGGCGCGATCTGAGTCGTCCAGACTATTTCTGATTAAGGATGCATGAATAGGATATTTGCCTGATATTAAATTTCATATATTAATTCGGATAATATACAAATATACGTAGTATGATAAAATAATTCAAAATCAAATTTGAAATTGGTAATAAAATAAAAAAGTTATAGCCTTTTAACGTTTTTTGTCTGTCTCTTTCTCACGAAACTATGTTTTGCGTGTAATTCATATGGCGGTTAAGTAATAGACGTTATATTACTGTATTTTCCTCTCTGTCTAAAAGCAAGTTTCAAAGATTTATATCTTTCTTATTTTTAAAGATATTAAAAAACTATTTATACTAGGCTATTTGGAAGGTAAAAAAGCTTCAATTTAAATACTAACAAAAAATTAGGCTAATACCCTATTGCCTTAAGGCGACGTGCATCCCATTTTTTTTGGATACCTATGTTTCATGACTGGCTATTCAACCCGGAGCACGACTAACACCTAACATCCCTGGTCTCCACCAGACACGAGTAGTATATTATTGGGCGTTTCAAAACACATTTCATGTGTTTCGTGTTTTGAAACTCCCAATCGGTTTTGAGGTGTTCTGAAACTCCCAATCGGTTTTGAGGTGTTCTGAAACTCCCAATCGGTTTTGAGGTGTTCTGAAACTCTCAATCGGTTTTGAGGTGTTCTGAAACTCCCAATCGGTTTTGAGGTGTTCTGAAACTCTCAATCGGTTTTGAGGTGTTCTGAAACTCTCAATCGGTTTTGAGGTGTTTTGAAATGCTCAATCGGTTAAGAAGTTCATACAGTTTTAAAAAACCTGAACATATTCACATATAACTACTCAATATCTTGAAGGTCTACTCTCATTGGGTACAGACATTTCATGCTTACAACACGTAGGTAGTAATATTGTTTTTATATTTGGAAATATGAAGTTTGTGAAACAACTTCAAAACTTGCAATTAGAAGTCGTTTGTCCAGTTCGCCACGATCGCAATTCACGTCATGGAGAGCTTTTACCGAACACAATTCGAAGTATCATTTGTGGTCCTTCTAACTGTGGTAAAACTAATTTAATGGTCGGTCTTCTGCTGCATGAACGGGGGCTACGATTTCAAAACCTTTATCTTTATTCTAAAACTCTCTTCCAACCTATGTATCAGTATTTAGAAAAAATACTAATGTTGGTTCCATCAGTCGAATTTAAAAAATATAGTGAGAATGATGAAGTACTAAGTCCACATGAAGCTAACATTAACTCAATTATTATATTTGATGATGTTGCATGTGAAAATCAAAACAACATAAGGGATTACTTTGCAATGGGACGTCATAAAAATATTGATAGCTTCTACCTTAATCAAACTTATAGTAAAATACCTAAACAATTAATAAGAGATAATGCTAACTTAATAATTCTATTTAAGCAAGATGATGTTAATTTACGTCATGTTTATGATGAGCACGTTGGAAGCGATATGTCTTGGTCACAGTTTCGAGAAATGTGTGCTGAAGTATGGAAACTGCCATATAGTTACTTGGTTATAAATAAAGATTCTACTCGTAATTCAGGATGTTATAGAATGGGTTTTGACACATTTATCATTATGGATTAACTATAATACATGATGCATTATTATGAAACATTTATTGCTTCATAGAAAACCATCAAGATCAGACATGAATCTTAAAATCAATGACGAGAAAAATTTGAAAGAAAAAGTACTTAAATCTGTCGAAGCCGTTAAAAAGAAAGTTAGTCTGATTCGTAATATGAAAACTGATAATGATATGATGTTGGAATCAGTATTGAAACCAATAACAGAACCACTTAATGAAATAGTTAAAGTTAAAAATGAGAATAATTACTTAAATACTAATGATGATGATTTAAATGACGGATTTCGATGGGGAAAGTCAGTAAAAAGATTAAAATTGAGTCCTAGTGAAGAAAAGAGGCAATCTATTCATGATTATACGGTTGTGAGGAAATCTTCTCAATCGAGTCTTGATAATGAAGATCAAGAGGATAACACATCAAACAACGATGAAAGTGATGTAAGCGATGGAGTGGAAAGTGAACAAACTAATGATCAGGATTCAATAAATGATATTTCATTTAAGACGACAGATTCTTTCGCATCTCCTCGTGATGATCCTAAATTTCAAAAGAATTATATTACCAACTTAAATATACCTTTTGGTGTTCGAACGGAACGGGACAAGCTAATGTTGGGATCCTGTCCGGTATACACAACACATGATAAAAAATTAAAAGTAAATGCCCATACTTACTATTTAACGCCAGGTTTAAACGAATTGCTATATAAGAAAGTACCGGATTTAAATATTGTAACTGAGGATGATAAACGCAATTATAAAATCTTATTATTAGAAACTAATGCACATAGAAGAGATTTTAATCCTAATAAACCAATTAAAAGCAACAAAGGCATGAAATATTTATACGTAATAAGACCGCTTTTTAAATTAGCTAAAGAACGTTTAATAAGTGGTGAAGGATTATCGACCATGAAAAAAGTTAAAACCGATGTATCATATGTATATTGGGATAACCCAAACGAATTAGTTGAAAGATTAAAATTGCTTATAGCTTCTCGTGAAGCTGGTAATACAGGATTGGATAATGAAATCATATCTGTTATTGAAGAACTGCAAGAAGCAGGATTAGTTAACAATGTCAATATATAAAACAGTTACTTTACTATTATCGTTAGTCGAGGCAGAACTTTTGACGTGCAAATAGAACATAAAATGAATATAGACAAATTCGGTCATCATCTTCATAAACGCCTGCGTGTATCTGAAGTTTCTGAACTTAAAAATAATGCTTTGCTCCGATCAGATGATGGACATTTCGATTTACAATCATTAAGATTAAAGGGACTTGCACATCCATTGTCACCTGATGATGCAGTTAATAAGCAGTACGTCGATCAGCTCGTTCAGAACCTTTATCAGAAGAAGTATCTAGATTCTATGTTTGATGACATAAATTCTCAAATTCATCAGTTGGCAAATCAGTTGAAATTGAACTTTTATTCAAAAAGGGAAATAGACGATATTTTCAACAAATTAAACAATGGCAAAGCAGCAAGTCGTGAACGAGATACACAGATCAGCTCGAAAAAACTTTAAGCGACGAGCAGTTATATTAAAAGGAATTGATGATTTGTGGCAAGCAGATTTGATTGACTTACAAAATTTACATAAGATAAATAGAGGATATAAATACATTTTGGTTGTAATTGACGCCTTTTCAAAGTATGCGTGGTGTATTCCAACAAAATCTAAAACGAAAATAGAAGTTAAAAATTCTTTCGAACAAATTATTAAATCATCAAAACGAGTACCGATAAACTTACAGACAGACTTAGGGAAAGAGTTTTATAATAATGAATTTGGTCGTTATGTACATTTTTTAAAAATAAATCATTATTCCACGTATTCAATTAAAAAAGCATCTATTGTTGAAAGGTTAATAAAAACGCTCAAAAATAAACTATACAAATATTTTAGTTTCATTGGAAATTATAAATGGGTTGGAAAACCTTTGAATGATATAGTTAAATCCTATAATCAAACTATGCATCATACAACAAAATTTAAACCTTTTGATGTTAATTTTGATAATGAGTCCAAAGTAAAGACAAACATCGAAAACGCGCAATCCAATCTAGGTTATGAATCAAATAAATTTAATATAGGAGATCATGTACGCATAAGCAAGTATAAAAGTGCTTTTCATAAAGGTTATACACCGAATTGGTCGACAGAAATATTTACTATTAAACATGTAAATCACACTCGTCCAGTTACTTACCTTATTGAAGATCAACGAAAAAATACAATACTCGGTTCATTTTACGAACAAGAACTTCAGAAAACAAAGCATCCTGATGTTTACCTCATAGAAAAGGTGATCAAAAAGAGGGGAGAAAAATTGTATGTAAAGTGGTTAGGGCTTAATGATAGCGAAAATAGCTGGATTGATAGAAATGCCATTGTATGAGTATATTTATTAACTTTATTGTATTCAAAATTGTCATTATTATATTGGATATGAAAGGGAGAGGACTTTTAAACAGTGCTATTAATCACTTACCATTTGAGCTGCACTTACCTGGGTATAATTATTGTGGACCAGGTACAAAATTGCACAAACGGTTGCTAAGGGGTGATAAGGGAATTAATGAGTTGGACGAAGCGTGTATGCAGCACGACATTGCTTACGATAAACATTCTAATCTAGATGACCGACACCGTGCAGATTTAGAACTTTATAAAATGGCTAAACAAAGATTAAACTCGAAAAACGCTGGAAAGGGCGAAAAACTTGCATCATGGTTAGTTAGCAAACTAATGAAATCTAAAATAAAAATCGGTGCGGGGATAAAAACATTTAAACAGTTTACATCTAAAATACGTGCTGAATTAAAGAAAAACAAATCTAAAAATAAAGGCACTGCAATTAGCCAAGCTTTCGCAGCTGCAATTAAAGTATTCCGTAATAACAATACGAGTAAATTACGAGTTCCTCGCTTAATACCGATCCCAAAAACTGGAGGTATTTTACCACTGATACCTATTTTTGCTGGACTTTCCGCGTTAGGCTCGTTAGCAGGAGGAGCTGCTGGAATCGCAAAAGCTGTTGCTGATTACAAAGCTGCAAAGAAAAACTTAACCGAATCAGAACGCCATAACAAAATGATGGAATCTATTGCATTAGGAAAAGGTTTACATATAAAACCGTATAAGAACGGCAAAGGATTGTGTTTAAAAAGTTCAAAAAACTAAATAAAAGGTTACCTAGACGAGCTCTCACTAATATAGATCTTTTAAAATACTCAACAGATATTCCTCATTTTCGTGGTGTTTATATGAGAGATAATTTGCCAAAGCGACCTAACAGAGTAGAATGTGCAATCGTTAATTTAGACAGTTCTAAAAACCAGGGGACTCACTGGGTAGCCTATGTTAAAGATAATAATTATTGTGAATATTTTAATAGTTATGGTGATCTTCAACCACCGTTAGAATTAATAAGGTATTTAAAAAATCATGAAATTTCATATAACTACAACACTTATCAAAATTTTGACACTGTAAATTGCGGACATTTATGTTTGAAATATTTAAAACAATTTTGGAGCGACCGTTTAAATGTCTCTGTGCAATAAAAACCTTATCATTCACACGATGTCTTTCACTTTGTCTATAACTGGAACCTCTTCTACCCTGGTTACGAATCATTCACCAGCTCTTCAACTAGATGGTGAATATGAATATGGGTTGCTATACATGTCAACTTTTAACTCTATACCTAATATAGACTACAGAAACAATAAATTTTATTATGGTAAAAACGAAGTAGTACAAATTCCTGAAGGGTCATACGAACTTCAAGACCTTGACGATTACTTCAAAAGACATCTGCAAGGATGCACATTTTCACTGACGTGTAATAATAATACCTTAAAGACTTCGATAGTATGTTCTAAAAATGTATACTTTAATAAAGAAAATTCGATTGGCAAGTTACTAGGTTTCGGTGAAGAAACTGTACAAGCTAATATATTAACAGAGTCCCCCTTTCCTGTCTCCATTCTGTCTACAACTATAGTGCGAGTTGAATGTGACATAGTGAGCGGATCATTTGTAAACGGAAGACCAAGCCACATTATTCATGAGTTTGTTCCGAATGTGCCTCCAGGATATAGGATTATAGAAACACCGAAAAACGTTATCTATTTCCCGGTTACCCAAAAAAGCTTAAGCTCACTTAAAATAAGAATATTAGACGCAAATAATAATTTACTTAATTTACGAGGTGAAGAGATTCAAATATATTTACATCTTCGGAAAAATGATAGATTTCAATAAAAGCAAAGTCTCGCACGATAAACGTATTAGTAATCACTGTGCTATCAAGAAAAGAAGACCTATAGAGCAATTTACAAAGCTAACGAAAGATAATAAACAATTTTTAAAAAACATAGGCTTGTTAAAATGAGTATACTAAGCTTAATAGATCCATTGAGCTATGATAACACGATTGAAAGTTTCGAATATCATTCATATAAACCGTACGTAACCAGTTTTAATTTAAACGATGAAATCCGTATACCTATTAATCAACAAGATCTTTACGTATTACCATCAGCGAGTACTTTATACATAGAGGGTACTATTAAAGTAATCAATAGAGAAACAAAAGCGCAGGTGAACAGTGTTCTGTTTACTAATAACCCTATACTACATATGTTTCAAGATATTCGATATGAACTGAATGGGATAGAAATAGATAAAATAAAAAACGCCGGGGTTACGACTACTATGAAATCTCTTATATCTATGAATGAACTCGAATCTTCGATGTCAAAATTATGGGGCTGGGACGTTGATGGCACAAAAATTACCAATGGATCATTTTCTGTATCTGTGCCTTTAAATAAAATTCTTGGTTTCGCAGAGGATTATAATAAAATAATTATTAATTGCAAACATGAACTTATTCTTTTACGATCCAATAGTAATTTAAATAGCGTAATATTAAATACAAATGAATACATAGACAACATTACTATATCTAAAATAGTATGGCGTATGCCTCATATTAAAGTTTCTGATCGGGAAAGATTAACTTTATTAAAACATTTAGAAAAAGATCGCGCTATTCAAATAGCATTTAGGAACTGGGATCTTTATGAGTATCCGCTTTTGCCTAAAACCTCTAAACATTCTTGGTCAATCAAAACTTCATCTCAAATTGAAAAGCCACGATTCGTTATAATTGGATTAAAAACGGACCGAAAAAATATGATTAACAAAGATATAACATGCTTTGATCATTGTCATTTGAGAGACGTCAAAGTTTTTTTGAACTCAAACTATTTTCCATATGAAAGTTTAAATGTAAGTTTTGGAGACGAAAAGTACGCTTTATTATACGAACAGTACGCTAAATTTCAACAGTCTTATTATAGACGTAGTCAAGCACCGTTGTTAAGTCCGCAAAAATTTAAAGAGAAAGCCCCTCTCTTCGTCCTCGACTGTTCTCATCAAAACGAAACCTTAAAAACAGGTGCCATAGATGTACGGCTAGAATTAGAGTGTGAACAGGATATTCCCGATAATACTGCGGCGTACTGTCTAATTCTGAATGATAGTATTGTAGAATACAAACCGTTAAGCAACATTACAAAGAAAATATCATGATGACTGACCGTTTGTTCGTGGATCTTCAGGGATTTAAATCGTATAAAAATGAATTTATTGTTAAGGAATTTGCATACAGTACAGATGAATACACGCAAATATTTTCAATAAAACCCCCATATGCATTTTCTACTTTATCGGAAAATGAAAAACGTCAGGTGAACTGGATTGAGAAAAACCTCGGAATTTTATGGCGTGAAGGATATGTTGACTATAGAGAATTTAAAAGAATGATTCATGGTTACTTAGAAAATAAGAAAATATATGTAAAAGGATTAGAAAAAGTTAAATGGGTAATAGAATTGTGTTCTAATTGTACAGTAATAGATTTAGGAGAAAAAGGTTTGCCTAATTTTCAATCTATGCATCAAAAATATTGTAAAGATCTCAGTACATATAATTGTATGATTCATAAAAAAACATGTGCGTTAAAAAATGTAATATGTATTAAAAAATGGTATTCTGAAAATAATTTATCATATTCTGTAGAAAATAAATAAATAAATAAATAATTGCTATTAAATCATTGCATTTTTATTTTAGGACCTATTGCAAACACATATATATTCGTACGTTAAATCTAACAGTGACGTGACGACTAAATAAATTTCATACTTAATCAAACATTTCAATAGTGACATTGATATATTTAACGTGCGAATATTATGATTATGATACACGAAGTAAAATAAAACAAGATTGTTAAAAAACAACGTTTATTCAGTAATGATCACCTTTATTTACAATATTACACCTTAAATCTAACTTGTTTACATTAAAACAAAGATTGATGACCCCAAGATAACGTCGAGGTTTGATTCTTTAGTATAACGCGTTTGTCATCATTTGACGACAATGCTACTTTATTTAAAGACTGTGTAAAAATAACATGTTTTAGTGATTTAAATACAATATTCCTCTTTCTTATCCGCTCTTTATTTAAAAGTACTTTTTTATACTCCTCAAAATCCACACCTCGCAATACATGTTTTTTTGTGCCCTTAGCCTTTTTAATTTGATTGTTTTCAGTTTTTATACAATACAATTTAGACCTAAGACCTACAAATTCGTTTATTATTTCTCCACCAAGTTCGTCCTTAAACAAACCTGGTACTTTTTTATGTTGACGAGTTATACCAAATACGTTACTGTCTGAGTAATTACTAGTATCAAAATAGTGGTGAAATTTTAGTTTTAAATCTGCATATAAATCTTCTGTATTTATGGAATACAGAAAGGAATCTGTATCAGTATAACACAAACTCAGATTAGATGTATAAAATGGTTTCATAACAGAATAGTGAAAATCGTACATATGAGTTTTCGATATTTCCAAAACAGTAAATCCAATGTAAATTGGTCGATCGAGAGTTATCGATTCTGGCTTCATTTGTATGGCAACAAAATTTTCAGTAAAAATGGTTGAACTATGAAAATTGGGTCTCCCTGTTAGCTGCTCAGCTGTATATTTCTTTTTTGTTTTATTTGTAGTGTCTCGCCATGCATTAACTAACATGACATTTAACCTTTTTTCGGGGTCCTCCAACGTTTTTCCAAATATAGCATTGTTAAATAGTTTGCATGAATTTTGCTCAAACACGGATTTAGCTTTCTGTCTTAACTGCGTGTTTAAGTCTATATATTGCTTCAAAAATGGACCTTGTTTAAACTTGATTACTCTATGTATTCTTTTTAATATCAAACCGTGTTTAAGACATATTTTTAAATGCATGTAATGGATGACATATTCATATTTATCATATAAATTTGGGATAAGTTTAGGTTGCTTCGAACCAGGAGGTGTGAATTTTTGAGGACAGAATGGAATGTCATTATGCAAGTCATGCAAATGTTCTGGATATTCTAAATCCACTTCCAAAATATATCCATAATCCGAATTATCAGAGATTTTTAGAATATCAAGTTCATTAATTGCATGCTGTGGTAAGAATTTGAAATCAGCATAAGGTAAAAAACCACACATTGCATAACCGTATAGATTATTACAGTCTATGTACAATAAGAAACTATATGGATTACTGGAATCAAAATTCGGCATGTATTTATTATTTGCCTTTGCATACCGAGTAGAACATAAACATACACCTCCACGAATACCCTTCTGAATCATTCTAATTATTTCAAGGTCATCAATGAGTTGTAACTTCACATCAGTTATGAGTAACATAGCATCAAAACTTAAACTTGGGGCGGTTAGGTAAAAAGCAGGATCTAATCTATAATTAATTTTACAAGTTTGACGAAACTTTTCAAATATGTCAGCTAGTAATAATACATCTGATTTAAGATACAGGTCAGTGTATTCTCCTAAACTCTTTACATCGAAAGATTTCCATACAAGTTGCGCATGCTCATAGTCATATTTTGAAATACTGTCATTTTTTATTGAGTTGTAAAAATAATGTTGCTGCGGTAAACATTGCTCTTTATAGCGACTCCAACTAGTCATATACTCGTATGGATAGACACCCTTTCGTTTCAATAGATCAAAATGCTGTTTTATAGGAAAGAAATGACAGAGGTGAATAAAATCTTCTTTATTTAAGGTGCTTACAAGTTCTTCCAAACTTGCTGATAAAAATTTGAATGAATCTACAAAACGAACAGGCATATATCCGTTTTGATCTGTAATGAAAAATTTCGTGAATGATATGTAATTTTCTTTGTTTTTTGCAATAACTTTGATTTGACCAGGAAGTTCGCCCAACTGACGTATAAACAAATGACTGTCGTATCCAGATAAGTTGTGAAAAAATACTGGCACAAATGATGGTAAGCGGTATCGAATATTACAATAAGAATGGGCTGCCCCCCTATAGCGTCCCGTTAAATGACAATGATCTCTCACGGAGTCGCCAAGCAATAACTTGCGACAAAGAAAACAATACTGAGAATTTAAAAAATCATTATCTTCTTCCTTTGTAATAGATATTGTCTTTTGGTTAGAATATATTTTATGAATTCTACATACATCTATTTGCAAATATTCGAGAAATTTATCTACGCAGTCTTTTCCACGATAAGAAACGAATTTGTTTAGCGAGCTATTGTATGAACAAACAATGTAGTACGCAAATGCAGCTGGCACGTGCTCCTGTAATGTTGTAGTACATTTTGAACTAAGCGTTTCGTCTGTATTTGACTGCAATAATGATTCAAAGTCTGCATAAATTATGAAAGGCATATCTTGCATTCGTTCAAAATTTTTAAATTCAATTTGCGCACCCCGTTCAGGTAAAATTGTCTTAACGCCCCCGCATACGTGAGCATTTAATTTATTTTCACTATTAAAAAATATCATACATTCATCACAAAAAAATATTTGTCCGTTATGTTTTGTTAATTGAAGTTTAAGCAGACGACTTAAATTTTTTATTAGGCAATAATGTGTTTGACGCCCGTTTTCTAACATTAATAGGTTAATATGATGTTGTTTCCGACATGCGGTTTTATAAAGCGGGCCTACAATTTCAGTTTTATTTTTGAGTGCATACACATTAATACTTATATTCTGATTGTTTTTTTCGAATATTTTGATGTCAGATAATCCTACAGGAAAGGTCATGTCCGCGCTATTTAGAACACCTTCATAATGAGGGTATGAAGATACCCTATGAGCATTACTTTTAGCGGGGAATAGTGCAGCCATCACACACCACAAAAAGCAAAAATTATCTTTATTTTGAATATTGATGCACGCACGCTTAAGTTTAATATTTTTAGGCAAATCTATGAATCTCGATGCTCGCAGTGGGTTGTATTTACTGATGTTTACCTCTAGGTATAAATTGCGCATAAAAGCCCAACCACTATCCCTGTCTTGAAATTCATCAATTTTTCGACAAATAGAGTGTAAAAGATTTGAAAATATTTCATTGAAATCATAAGTCTGATGTATCACTATATTTTGAGTCGCAAAAGACTTAACGTCGCATGTATCGTTTTTAAGTAAAGAAAATTCTGCAAATAATTCAAAGTTAACTTTAACACTCTTAAAGACTGATTGTCTTGCATCTAAAATTTTTCGAACGCGGGCGCGAACACTGTGTAAAAACTCGGCAGGAGGACTAGTTTGCTCTGGGCAGTCTTCGTGTCCTCGCACGCGGTAAGACGCTATCCTACTTCGAAAGGCGCTAGCTATTTTTTCAACACCATCACCGTTATCTATAGATATATTATTTTTATGCACGGTACTTCGTAAATGGGCAGAAAAAGCTCGACTTGCAACAGATGTTTCGCAAACAGAACAAAATATTGAGTTAAGACTCATTTTTAAAAAGAAAAATTACGGTGAATATTACAAACAAAGGTACCTATCACATCAATTCTAATTATTTTAAATCGCGATAGAACACTCCATCATCGATGAAGTGCTCCTTACTTAATTTTAAAACTTTATTAATATTTGATACCTCTTGCGAATCCGCATCTACCTGAAGTTTTAAGTTAATTAAAGCCTTCTTCCATCGATCTTCTACCGCAACAGTTTTTATGTCAGCAACATTATACAATTTTAACTCAATAAAAAGATTACCAGACAATTGTGCAGTTCGCCGCACCCTGCCGCCAGGAACTTGCCGTATCAAAACAGACGGGAACACCGTTTCCTTTTGCTGAACACGCAAGTCTTCGTCTTCGCTATCGGAGTCAATTTTCCAGCCTGCAGGCGGATATTTTTGTTGACACGTCTGCGACAACTTTTTTGTGCTGTAAATCGAAACCAAAAATTAATAATACGAACATAGGTAGGTACATACTGAGCTAATTATTTTAATTCAGTTTCAAAAACGGTAATTTAATTACTCACCATGAAGTTGGAACCTCTTCTTCAGATTCGGGAAGCAGGGTTTTCGATAATTTCAACTTCTTAGACCTATAAAAAATTAATTTTACATTTTTAAAAGCACATTAGAAGGTTTCAATGTTTCATTTGTTTAAAATATAATTACCGAGGTGTAGAGACTTCGTCCTCAGATTCAGGCAGCGAGATTTTCTTTTTTGAGGGAGCCTTTTTGGAGAGTTTAAGCTTCTTAGACCTATAAAAAACAAATTATACGTTTTATAAAACACATTAGAAGATTTTAATATCATTATACTTGTTTAAAATATAATTACCGCGGTATAGAAACTTCGTCCTCAGATTCAGGAAGCGCGATTTTCTTTTTTGAGGGAGTCTTTTTGGAGAGCTCAACTTGACAGTATTCCGTATCAGACCTGCAAACAAAGTATAACATTAATATTGTGTAAAAAAAGTTAATAACAATGTAATTAAATGTATTAAAAACTTACGAACATTGTTTTAGTGCAGTGTAGGTAGAGTAAAGATGATTGATTCACTGTAGAACGATTGACTGCAACGGTGTCTAATAAAGTTATGCGTTACAACATAAAAAATAAATTTATCGGTACCTACACCACAATACAGAAGTTCTCAACATTTCAATATTTATTACACTCGATTTGTATTAACAGTGCTACTACAAAATACGAACAATAATGGTTTTTATAAAGGTTTAATACCTCAGGCGTCAATTTGCAAAATAAGCAAATGTGTAACAAACAAAAGTATCATGTTAATTATGTTGCAATCAAAGAAGCCGCCGTTTTACAAAGTAGTCGCGAACTTCGCTAAGGCTCATTTTACACTGCATGAATTAAGACTTGTTTAAACTTGTATTTGAAGTGTGTACTTATTTAGCATAGGAAAAATGTTACTGCAACAATTTAATACTCGTATTTTAGTTCTTTTTTGAACGTCAATTTAGACGGTCGCAGTTTTATTTCATTTCCTGTATCTAAAAAATAAGTGTAGTTCTTCTTTGAACGTCAATTTAGACAGGCGTAGTTTAATTTCAGTTCCTGTATCTACAAAATAAGTAAGTACAGCTATCTCAATTATGTACTACTTTTTAATAAAAAAAAAAAAAAAAAAATGGTTAGGTAGTTATAAATCTAATTCTATTCATTTATTTTGCAGAGTATGACGAGTTCTCAACCCATTGACTGCGTGAAAGAAATCGATGAACAGTTCCCACTTTTTTCATCTCAGACTATTGCATCATTCGACGAACCATTTTCCTATTGCCAAGACATGGATTCCTATTTGAAGTACCAGGAAAGATGTATAAATCAAAATCAGGATACATCTTTAGCAAATTCTCCGAAAAAATCAAAACGAACATTGAAGAAGAAAACACTGCAAAGAAGGACTCGAACATCAGATATTGGGTTAAACTCGCATGTAATTAGAAAAGCTAACAAGGGGAAGCAAGTAATAAAGATTACTATTGCGAACCTCGAGTCGAAACAAGGTGAGGATTTGACGACGACGGTGCAGTATGTCGTCCAAGATAACTACGATGAATTGTTAAGTGCTACGGAAGAGTTAGTTAGCCGAATTGTGAAAAGACTAAGTGACGTTAGCTATTAGATTTTATTAAGTTCATATTTTAATACTTACCTTGAACAAAATTACTAAGTATAATTATTATGTCTTGTAATTGTTTATGTGCTATAAAGAGTTTACATACATATATACTACATTTAAAATAATCAATTTTTTAATAAATTTCGTTATGCAACTTTTGATTCTCGATATTATTCAAAACCATAAAATTACTACAATTATTGTCTTGTAATTGTTTATGTGCAATAAAGAGTTTACATACATACATTTTGATATTGTTATCTTAATTTGTTTAAAATAAACATTTTTTTTTTTAAACAAATTGTTTCTTTCTATTCAAAACCATTATAATTATATTTTGTGTACCATGTAAACACTGCTTAAGTACATTATTTTGTCGTCTTCATCAAAACAATTAATTATTTAATAGCCGTGTCGCATAGTGATAGATAAGCAAATTGTGAATATGCAAAAATTTATTAAGGCAACATATCAAATGACACTTCAACTGATTGTAAACTTTACTTGTACAGTTAAAGAAACAAAATCAGGTTGAGTAATTTGTAGAGTAATAACTTATTTAAATTTCAAGTAACTTTTTGCCATTGATAATTGTATGTTTAGCGTCACAACTACGTCACAGAAACTAACCAATCGCAGGCTCAGGTCTACATCGCGCTAACGAAGTTTTTATACTTGGTTGATATAAATAAAACACAAAATATGTAACCGACGTGCTCCCACCTTCCGTGACCGACCGGCGGAATGGTAGGGTGCACCAGCAACCTGTGGCTCGGCCTGATCACCCTTGCTACTAACCGCTGAATTTGTTATCCTTGAACTTGAGGAGATTCTGTGCCTATGCGGTGGTAGGTACAGATGACCCACGCCTTGGTGGAAGGCCCCCAAATCCACCTTCATGTAAAATGCAGCCATAAGACCACTGGGAACCTATAGCATCCCGGGTGGCTCGTCCTTGTTGTGGAGATTGATCACCTTCGCAGCAAGTTGTGAAAACACCTTAGCAAACCAAGTCCGTCCGTAGCGGTGTGGTGCGCTATGAGGGTCCTGGACCCTTGCATACATGCTGAGCCTGATCAACTTAGTGTGTGTGTTGTGTTAAGCTTTTGTTATTTTACTTAATAATACAAATGTAAAGTAAGTTACGACTTAGCATGGTGAAAACGCATTCAATTTTGTATGATGTGTTACGGGCACATCGTGAGGCGACACGTAAACCCGATTGAACGTTATGAACCAAATATATCAAAGAACGCAAAGGCGTTTCGAATCAATTACAACTTAATAAAATAACTGCTATGAGTTTCAGAGAAACCGATTGAGCGTTTCAAAACACCTCAAAACCGATTGAGAGTTTCAGAACACCTCAAAACCGATTGAGAGTTTCAGAACACCTCAAAACCGATTGAGAGTTTCAGAACACCTCAAAACCGATTGGGAGTTTCAGAACACCTCAAAACCGATTGAGAGTTTCAGAACACCTCAAAACCGATTGGGAGTTTCAGAACACCTCAAAACCGATTGGGAGTTTCAAAACACGAAACACATGAAATGTGTTTTGAAACGCCCAATAATATACTACTGACACGCAATGTCAACGTATGTAGCAACCTAGCAACGGATACCAAGTCTAGCGAAACGAAGTCAGAGAACCGCTTAGGTCTATGGCCTTATACCAAAATTAAAATACTTATGTTTAAAAATTTAGATAGAGTTGTCGATGGTAGCCATGATGTCGGGAAACCCCGAAAATTGGCAACTGCGTTTCAAATACATCAACAGCCAGTCGTCAGTTTTTTAAATATCCAACAGATTACCTGATTTTGTAACACAATGCATAGATCAAATTTCCTTAACACTAACAAAACAAATTTGACAACACAGGCTTATCCGAATTACCCCCAACCCTTCCTGCATCGTGGCTGGCTGAAACGTTCCCTGCATTACACCGGCTGCATTGCCCCGCTGAATTAGTTATTTATTTAATTATTGAATTAACTAGTACGGTGAAATAGAAACCTGCTGAACCAGCCACGGCCCGGAACGAGGATCCCTCCTTCTGTCCCACAGACGACGGCCTAACTCCTTAAAAAGCTCCTTGGCTTGACAATTCGCTACATTTCGGGCCTATTTAGGCGAAAATGTACTATTTTTTCAGTGCATTTCCGTTCTCGTCTCGCATCGTCTCGCCTCACCTCGTCGGTGGAAAAGCAGCTTAATACTCTGGTTTTCTATTAAGTGGCCCTACTCGGCCCTGGACAGGATGCATTCGGCGAACTTTATTGTTATTAAAAATGTATAGGATTGACTTAAGCTGCGCCGTGTCGTTTCGAGCGATTATGTCAATTCCATACTTTTTGACAGCTTTAGAAAATCGTTATGTTAAAGTTATGCATCGTATACCCGCAGAACTTCTAGACTATTAGGGTGATGGAACCAGTAATGGACAAGGACCAATAACGGACACTTGATTCTTATTTTGCAAAAATCCTACGGTCCTAAATTGATTGATGCTAAACAAATGAATATTCCTTCATTTGTTTAGCAACAATCAATTTAGGACCGTAGTATTTTTGAATTAAGAGTTAAGTGTCCATTATTGGTGCCTGTCAGCTTAAAGTGTCCAACACTGGTGCTATCACCATAATAGGCGCTATCACACTTGCTCTCGCATCGGATAGTGTATTTTGTCGTTCGTGTTTCGCTAATAGCTTGGAAAATCTGTATAGTTTTATCTATCTCATCTGGGATGACGTTACCCAATACGTACACATCTACCAATTTTTTATGCGATACCTTAAAGAGAAACATTAAAAAAAACTTTTATTTACTTTTATTTATTTTGTCACATATTTTTGTTCGAAAAGCCTTATTATACACAATTAAAAACTATATTAATAAATATTTCTTAAGCTATATAGTTCTATAACAATAATAATATTAAGATAATTCAAGCGTTTAAAAATACTTTACTTTTTATAAAATTCTATTTTTTTAAACGCCTAAACGCTAAAGTTTCTCTACTTAAAGTCGTCATGAATATCGTCCCTTTACTTTCTCAACCTTATATCTGAAAGAATAGTTAGATAGGAAAAGCACTCATGTTCCTAATAAAATAAAGACTACTTTCCTACCTAAAATTTCGATCAGATACGAGGTTGAGAAAGTAATGGGACTATATGCCCTTTCGCATGCACATAATATAGCACACGCAGCAGTAGCTAGGCTGTGACGTCTACATTGTCGACAATCTATAATTTCTAGAACTTTCCTATGTACAGATAATTCTGTTAGGCGGAGGCCTAATATAGGCAAATCAAGGGTAATACTCAGTTAATACATTGAGTTTTTCTTCAATCTCTAAATTTTCACGATCACTTCTTCTGTCTTCTCTGCTTTTTTTCCAACACGTTTTTCTTTTTCTAAACCAGCAGCTTAAAATGTTGCCAGTGTGTTGTCTCCGTAGTGACGTGGCGTCTTCAGCTGATTATTATTCAAGTTCGGCTAATAATGTTGCCAGCGCAAACGAAGTCAGCTCCCTATAAGACTGAACACCTCTTCTATGGTAGAATTTCAACCCTGTGTACCCTCCTCGACGTCGGCAAAGAGAAGCTGCAGAGCTTCAGGAGGCAAAGGGAACGTTTTTGGACATGATTCTTGTGAGCCGGCGGGCGTGCCACGGCCTGTGTTGCCAGTAACAGGACCGACAGAAGAACCAGTATAAAATGCAGCAGACGCATCTTGATGGAGTCACTCGAAATTCACTTCAAATAAAAAATAAAAGCAATGCGGGCTTGTTTGTACACAGCGCGTTAACTAATTACTGCAATGATTTGTTATTGATTGTTTGGCGCTTGAATGTGTACTGAAGATTTCATTGAGAACCTCCGCTTTTATAGCTGGTGAGAGGTTATCTGGCGCGTGTGTGATAACCCGCCGAATTTGATAACGGGAGGTTCGATGACTGCGGCTCAATGTCAGTCGTCCATTGTAGTAAATTTATCATGGGCGCGTGTCTCGGAGCTTTGCGGTCGAGTTTCCCCGACGGGTTTTGGACGCCAGAACCGGCCGGTGTTGCGTCAGCACGCGAGCCCCACGCCGGGCTGTTAAAAAACGGCTACTTTATTTTCCTCCTAATGCAAATATTGATAATAATGACGTACATAGTATCGCTTCGTCAGTTAGCAATAATAGCGCGTAACTGAACTGCACCGATTGTGATAGTTGAGAAAATTTGTGTAAAGCTTCGAGACACAGCAGAATAGTTCTCTTAACCGTTCTAGTCGAAGAATGAATAATTTGACGAGAGAGCTTGATATTGATATATACTTATTTAACTGTGTAATTCCTTCTGTGAGGCGAAAATTAACTAAAATGATTTGAAATTAACTTGAATGAGCGATCTTCATTTTGCGATCTGTAAGCGAGCTTAGAGGGTCGGGCATGTTTTGAATGTTCACAGTTCTTTTAAGTTCTTTTAGGTCTTAAATCGGGCCCAGTGGAGGAAAACTGGAGAGGGGTACCTATGCCTAACGGTGGGCACATATGCGCTGAAGAAGAAGGTCTTACATATGTGTGCATTTGTTTATTTGGTTGTGGCACTGTTGTGCGTGTCACTAAGGTGCATGTTTCTTAAATTATATTAGCCCCGGATCTAGGGGCAACTGGGGTACCCTGCCCCGGGCGGCAGTTTCAAAGGGCGCAAAATGCATATGTTTAAAGAAAAAAACTTGTTTCATAACCCTGGACGTGGTGGAAAGTTCAAGTTCGGATCCGGTTCGGAAAAAAACGTAGATCCGGGGCTGAATTATATCTATTTGTGAGTTCCTGTAATTGGCTCTGTACCTCTTTTTAAACGACTATCTTAATTGTACTCGTAAAAACTGTTAGTTCTTCTTAAATAAATAAATAAATAATTGTACATGTTCAAACGCAAAATAAATCCTTCCTTATCGTTCAGTTCAAGTATTTTACAATCAATCTTACCTACTTACCTAAGTATTCGGATATTTCGGATTAAGTTTCAAATAAAAGAAAGAATTTGTCAGCAGGTGGAAAGAAGTGGTCTCTGCCTACCCCTCTGGGAAACAGGCGTGATTTAATGTATGTATGTATGTAAGTTTCAAATAATGCAATTATTGTGAAATTTCGCGGCGTTATACCTCAAAATTTAAATATAAATCGTTTTTATCTTATCAATCACTAACTTGGCTTTTATATAGAAGACTGATCTGTCAGTTTACAGACAACAAAGTTGCGTAATCGGAGAAATGATAATAGCTAACATTTCGGCACTTTCAGATTGCTGCGGTTTTTCAGTTTGAAAATTATGAATTTAATGAACTTACCACAACATTTGAATGAGGTTTCTTCCCCCTATCTCGTTAATCTGCCTTTTGGGCTAGGTTGGATCGGATCCTGCTTTATTTAGTACATATTAAGTAGGTACCGTGTGTGTGTATTATTATCTATGAGACATTTCCAGTTTTTTTTTCAGTACTATTTACTCGTATATTCTCCCACCTTCGCGTCGATCCTCCAGTGCCTGAAGACCAGAGCTTTAACCAGCGTATCTTGCCCGTGATGACCTATGGTGGCGAAACGAGAATCATGACATTGGGACTAGTTTACAAATTGAAAGTTGCTCAGCGAGCTATGGAGAGTACAATGCTTGACGTGTCATGGTTGGATAAGATTGGCAACGAAGCTGCCTGTCATAGGACTAAGGTGGTCGCCATCTCGGAAGGCTAGCAAGCTGAAGAGGCAATGGGCTCCCATATGTCTAAGAACTGATAGTCGATAGACCAGTTACGTTTTGGAGTAAAGACATCGCATGGACAAACGCAGCGTAGGTAAGCCATCAGCTAAATGGACGGATGACGTGAATTTTGCAGGGAGCGGTTGGATGACGAAGGCCCAGGATCGAGCCAGTTGGCGACCCATGTTAGAGGCCTATATCCAGCAGTAGGCTGCTATAGCCTGATGAAGATAATGATGATGAAGACTCGTATTTGTGTCAAAATGAATAGAACTAGCAAGCTTAAATGGATTTTTTCGAGGAAAATACCTATTACGTATTGAAGCAAAAGCAGCAACAGACTTTTTATACAAGCAAAATCAGCATTAGCTTCGATTCCTGTCGATTATTTTTTTACACGTGTTTCTTGTGACCTGCAGGCGTAACGCCTTGGCGGATTTTAAAGTGTCACGTATCGTTAGATTGGTATTCACATAAGGAGTGGTTTTGAGCTAATGATATGTATAGGTATCCTAAACGGCCCCCAAATCTTAAAATTGATACACACAATATTGACAAGTAAAAAAGTCTACCCCTGCCATACATTATAATTAATTTAACAGCCTATAATGTCGCACTGCTGGGCAAAGGCTTCTCTCCCGCCCTTCAAGGGAGGGCAGCAAGCTCATCTCGCCTTGCTTTACATTGGGTAACCAAATAAAAATCAACTTATTTCAACATTGATCTTAGTGCACGGTAAAACATCTACCCCCTTACTAATAAACGTTGAGTAACGTCGGTATAGCTATACAATGTTTTGTCCTTATCAGTCATTGTGACATTTGAATTTGACAGATAAGGACAAAATATTGTATAGCTATACCACCGTTACGTTACTCAACGTTTATTAGTAAGGAGGCTAATGTGTATAAAATGTCAGTTTTGCAACTGCGTTTGTTTCTGAGAAAAAATGAGTGTGACAGACAGACGGCCATGGCGAAACTATAAGGGTTCCTAGTTTGACTTCAGAACCCTAAAAAGGATAACTGGATCACAGTTCAACTTCAATCAGCGGAATAACGATCAGTATCTCACCTCAAACCGATTATTAATTGGGTCATTGAGAATCACGAACCTTGGGTCGGCCGCTGTAAATAAGATCCAGACTCCCGCGCCGAGTTTTATCTAACTGGGTTATACAGAAATGTTATTCATGCGATGGCAATCGGCAACCGATAAGGTCTCAGTTAATGACGAATAGTGTATTACATTAACTCAGTTGTTTAAATTAGCTTTATTTTAGTATCTTTAATTTTCTAATAAAATTACTAAAGTTCTAAAGTGTGGTTACCCTACATTTAATACCTAACTGTCATACCTGTCACTCAATGTTATCAACCCAATTTAAACATAGTGTTAGGGTAACCACATTAAGCCGAAAAAATGGAATAAATTAAAACTTAACATCATCATCATAAAATATCATCATCATCGGCCTATACCATTGCCGTCTTTACCATAAGGGCACACGGGGCCCGTGCCCCCATCCACAGGGGGCCCCGAAGGACCGACAATTTATTACCCACAATAAATAGAAGATCATAGTAGAAAAATGTTAGTAATAATTCGCTTTCTTTACTTTCCGAAAGGGGCCCCAAATTCTTGGGTGCCCTAGGGCCCCAGCATAGTTTAAGACGGCCCTGTGGCCTCAGTCCACTGCAGACCTAGGCCTCCCCGAATGTGCGCCATATTACCGTGTCCGTGGTCTATCCCATCCAACATCTGCCAGCAGCGTTTCGTAAATCATCACTCCATCTTGCCGTAGGGCATCCAAATAGGGGACAAATCACTAGACTCCTTATGTCAACT
The DNA here is from genome assembly GCA_946894065.1 of Acleris literana. Taxonomy (NCBI): domain Eukaryota; kingdom Metazoa; phylum Arthropoda; class Insecta; order Lepidoptera; family Tortricidae; genus Acleris; species Acleris literana. Next base: position 8,460,770 of record OX335669.1, on the reverse strand, counting down.
CTATATTTACATATCGATTCAATAGAAAACAGAAACGTTGGCATCGTTTGCATCTTGGCTAGGCTTACTGAAGAGCGAGAAAAAGGAGCATACAGATGGCTTTTGCCACCCCTTGTTTGCAACTTATTCTGTTATAGCATTGATTACAGCTACTTTACACTATCTGCGTTAGGTATACATAACGCCAGTTATCTAACCCCACGACTCTTGCTCGTTATATTGCATTATTTGACACATCGGATGATGTTTACCCCGGTAGACAGGTTATGTTATCAAAAAGCGAACCAATTAGCGTACATTCATGCTTTTGGGACATGCTCGTACGAACATTATTAACTGAGGGCGAAGAGCTCCTCAATCGAAAAGTCATATTTGTAGGCAATTGTATGGGAAAAACGCAAGCGTCCCTAATTATGTGACTAAGACTATTTATATAGGCTACGCATGCTGAGGTTTAACTTGTGTACCGGAGTTTGAAGGTGCCTTAGTAAACTAAGGCGTTGCGGAGTAGTTGGCGTCGAGGTGTCACAGCCGAATGCGCTTGTTCAACGTTACCGCTGGGTTTTTAGTGGGTATTCCGACCGTTATCGGTCCCACATAACCATTCCAGGTCCCCCTGGACCTGGGGTGTACGTGAATGCAATTCAACAACAAAAAAAAGGGTGAACTTGTGTACTTTAGAGCGGACATATGCACCCTGGCGGCGACACGCTGACGGTCAGGTTAGGTTTAGGTTAGTTAGATTAAGGTTAGGTATAATTGCCCTGCGTTTGGTCTGAACAATTACGGCGATTGGTATTAATGCTTAAAGCTATTATGAGCAATAAATTTATGACAATTGCTATTAATGCACATCAACAGTATGAATAAAAAATATATGCGAACTACTGATGATTATGACTTATGACACAAGTAGGTAGTTATGCCTATCAAAAATATGACTTAAAATTTTATGCAACCAAATATTATGGACCCTTTACAAATAACACACAATTATATAACAATATATAACTTACTCACAATCACTCATAATAACTCACTAGTGTTAAAGTTGCGTAACAAGTAAATATATAGTACATGCTACTTAATAGGTAGGTTATCGTAAATCGAAGTATTAGAGATGCGATGCATGATTCAACGATCTGATTATAAATTATCTAAATCCTCTCTATACCAAGTTATCAGAGTTGATATTCCAACAGGTGTTCTATCGGTTTGTATTATAATATAAGTACTTATCTACCTAATTTTGTTATCCAAGTATATTGTAAAAACCGAGCAAGAGCATGTCTGACCATGCCGTGTAGGGTTCCGAAGCCTACTACACAAAAACTATCTCAAAAAACAACAAGTACTTATGAACTAATTCTCTATTTAAAGTTAATTGGTGCTGTCTTAGATGATTTTAGTAGGCATAAACACTTTTAGTCGCCAGTATTTCAGAAACCAATCAAGTCTACTTAAGTCGTGATGGTTCTCCTTTAAAATTCGTTATATGTGCTTTCATTTAAGATATTTTTCTGAGATTTACCACTTTGTCGGCGTGACTAAATATGTATATTCATGCCAAATCACAGCTTCGTAAAACTAAGTCTCCGAGCTAAGCTGCGGACGGACGGACGGACGGGCGGACATGGCGAAACTATAAGGGTTCCTAGTTTGACTACGGAACCCTAAAAACTAGACATAGTAGTCGTATATAAATTATATGCACCTGTAAATATTAAAACCCTTTCCTGTCACAAATAACGAGGTGTAGCGACCACCGGCATCAACCGTGTGTTTCGACGGCGAGTCCATATAAAATGTAAATGAAATGAAATGAAATGAAATGAAATGAAATAATGAAATGAAATGAAATACTACTAGTACTAGTACTAACAAAACTTATTCGGTGGCCACGTTTTAATCGCACCGATATAAGAATATTTTGCATACCTACTCGACCGTGCAGACAAGGCACGGTAGATATTGGGTGATGCAATGTCGAAAAATCTTGGGCTAGATGGTAATTAAATATTTAAAATACAACGGAATATTACCCAGATACTGCCAAATACCTACATCCCATTATTCATGACCGGCAATTTGCCGCCGTACGCAGACATTTTAGAGACCGTTATGTCGTTACTTTTTCAAAATTGTGTAGACAAGTCGTCACTAAGAAATCGTCTAACACGGACGTTTTACATTACCTCAGAGACAACTCCTTTGAAAACTGTAAGTGCAATGCGAAAATTATATGTATAATCTTTCACATTTAAAAGGGGAAATAATTACTTCCAACTTAGATATTTGCCTTATCTATGTAGGGTATACGACGGAAGCGATCAAGTGCTTTCCTTCCCTTTATAGGCGTCGCGTCGGTTTGCACTGGTCACACGCACCTAGGAGCGGGAACATTTACTCGTACAGAGTTTTAAATATGGAGTGCCACAAGGAAGGTCCCTCGTCTAAGTATTCCCTGTTCTCTACTTCATTAAGTTTAAAGGCCGCAGGCATTAATAAACTCGGTCTTACGTGAAATACCTGTTACCTACTGTCATGTCGTCCATGACACGTCTTCAAATGGATGGCCTATTCCAAGTTGTCCACACCCCCTTTGTCCACACTGTGGACAACTGGGAAAAAAAATCCCAGTTGTCCACAGGGTGATTTTTTTTTCCCAGTTTTCCACAGTGTGGACAAAGTGGGTGTGGACAACTGGGAATAGGCCAAATGGATCACTCTCAAGATCAGATTGTTAAATTAAAACGGCATTTGCCGTACTCAGAGGCATTTTAGAAGCAATTTTCTCGTTCCTTTTTCAAATTTGTGTGTAAAAGGTCGTCACTAACGGCCGCACTCAGAGTCTGTTAGTGACGATTAAGTCGTTGTTTAGTGACGATTTTTTATACACAAGTTTGAAAAAGGAACGAGTGTTTTGTCATTAACGGACTCCGAGTAGTCTGAGTGCAGCCTTACTTAAGTGCTTAACATTTGTGTAATGCGACCGTAGGTATACTTAACTACCTATGTATAAACTTCAACTGTTACCCAAGTGTGAGATAACATTAAGTATGACTTTATTCAAGTGATAGATACTCACGAGTTTTGTATTATGGTACGTCGCATTTTAATAAGGAACTATGAAAACTGCGATTATTATCACTATGAATGCGAAAAACGAAATATGTACCCATTTCCTAGGCCATCATGTAAAATTCTTACATTAAAATAGATACAAAAAACTCACGAAATATCTAGGTACTCAAGTTACGTTGAAAGGCTCCTAGAGACCCTTTATGCCCGACCGGTGCAAAATAGATAAACCATAAAAAAGATAAGATAATAATTGCATAAAAATGGGGAGGTGGTAGGAACAGTGTCACTATTGCCTAACGCACTCGCAATCACAATCGGCTTCAAAGCGGAACAATTATTTTCATTTTGTATGCAGACAAGCCTTCGATTTTCAAAATGAAAACGATTGCGATTGCGAGTGCGTTAAGGTGGGTTTAGACCAAACGAGCGAATGCTCATTATATCCCCTCTCTACCAAATTATTTTTGTGTAAACACACTCAGAGCATTCTTTCGTTGTTCTCCCTTTATTTGCGAAGATTCTAAGAATGCTCGCTCGCTTGATGTAAACGACGGACGAGCGTGCGAAAAGTCGCCTAGAGCGTTCTTTCGTGTTCGAACGGGCTCGCTCCCGGGGCGATCTTTTCAAAGTGTTCTAGTGCTCGATTCTTGCTCGTTCATATTCGCGTGGTGTAAACGGTGAAAACGAACTTTTGTTTACACTAAAAGATCAAGAATGAATGCTCTACTCTGGCTCTAGCTCTTTGTTTGCTCGGTCTAAACCCACCTTGGCAATAGCCCCTCAGGTTCCCTTTGCTTAATACTACATTTCTTTCCTACGTACAATACGAAAGCAGGTGTACCAGCACAGAGATTATCTCAAGTGCTCCTATGGCACTCAAAAGCTGGTTGCTCTAGATCATGTCACGTGATCACGTCTGTCATGTATCAATCTAGGTCAACGGTTAGACGTATCTATCAATAGTATTTTATTAATAGCTTATCTGGTCAATTTATCTAATTAGCGTTAGGTAAGTCGCGGTTATCGGACACGCCGCCGCCACGCTACACGTATTTGACTGTTCGGGGCGGCGGTTGGTCGCGTCCTCGGGATAAATTGATATTAACAGTTGCGGCCTATTGGTTAATGGAAGACTGGTCAGGTTTTGGGAATTAAAATGACTTAAGTGTCTTAATTTATTTAAGATCATTTACTGGCATAGTACAGTCGAGTTCATAAATATGTCTAGAATTTTGTACCTTGTCACTTTAATCGCTGTGACAATTCATATATCGCAGTTTAAACATGACATTAAACAGACAAGGTAATAAAGTGTACACATATTTATGAACTCGACTATACCACACAAATAAAAAGGGTAGTGAACCACCTAAAAACATGGTTAATACCTACTTAATTCCTTAAAATTATCATTATACTCAGAATAAAATGTTACTACACATAAAATGTTTTAGTTCTTGAAACTCATAATCATCAAGTTTATGGATAGTGGTGGGGGTGTAATATATTATTATGTTGTAGGACTACTTGAACAAGACTAAAATCGCCACATCATTTCTATACCAATACTTAATAGTTACTGAATTACGAGGTTACGACACTTCAAACTACAGGCAGTTAGGACTAAGTAATTGCACAATATTCAAACTAGTATTAGTTGCATTATATAGGGGTTATGCTGATACTGAAAACCTTAACAAGCTGCGTTACCAACTGTTTGTCAAGGCTTTACTTAAAATTACTGATTTTTTTCTTAAATGTTGAAACAATTTATAATGATTCATCAGCTGCCCTCCGATAAGGTCATTTTATCTACATAAAATCCGGCTTGTTAGCTTTAATTGAGAAGAAATGAATAATTTATTTAAATATACTTTTGGCTTTTAACCTATTCTAGTGTGTTCACGTTCACGCTAAGACAAAGATAATTAATTCAAGAATATAGCCACGCATATTGACCAAAACATAAAATTGTTAGACCATATTTTTGCTCTCACATATAAACTACAGTCAAATAAATGGATTAGGTACTATGGGAATACGTCAGAATGCAGCGACCATAATCACAGCTTAGGCATGTCGGATCGCAAGATCTTGCCAACAATCTGCTTTAAGTATTACTTCACAGACAGTTTAATAGGTTAGCTTTAGAGGCATGTCGAGTCGCAGGATGCTGTTTGGTTTTAAGCCTGGATTATCGACGGAAACTGCGATTCTTTGCCTTAAAAATACCCACAGACACAGATGACACAGATGGGAAGACACCTGCCTGTTTCTTGGAATTATCGAAGACATTCGAACCAGTCTCATATTATGACGTATTGTGGACGTGGAGTAAGCTGGAGTGGGACTGGTTTACAGGTTACAAGTTTCCATTTGATACAACCTCGACCAATCACGACCAGCCATTTGAGCAGTGTTGCCAGCTTAGACCTGTAAAATTGTTACTTGTAGCTATATAAAACGTGCCCCAGTACGCCGAGGGGAGTCGTCAGCCGATCCGTTACTGGTACGGAAACCAGACTAATAAGGTGAGATGGGCTGGCTCGCATTCGGACGTGTACAGGCTGGAATGTGGGGTAAGGTAGGGGGGTTAAGCTCGCCAAGACTTTTCAACCTGTATATGGACGAACTGATTGCCCGGCTCAACAGTACCGGTATCGGATGCTCGGTCGGGGGGTAATCATAAATAATATCAGCTACGCAGATGATATGGTACTGCTGTACCCGGCAATTAGTGCCCTTGTTAGGCTCATGGTCTAAGGTACAACGCGAGCAAGAGTGAGCTGATGGTATTTAAAGCCGGTAACAAGGCAATAAATACGGCCCCAACGGTCCATCTATGTGTAGCTCCTCTTAAGAGAGTATTCGGTTTAAGTACCTGGGGCACTGGGTCAGGATCTCAGGAATGACCTAGATGTTGATAGGGAACGCAGGGCATTGGCGGTGCGCTCAAATATGCTGTCCCGCGGGTTTGCGACCTTCTATACGCGCAGCCTGTGGGCTAACTGCTCCAAGAAGACACTGAATGCCCTGCGCGTCCGTTATAAGAACAGTTTCAGGATGCTGATGGGCTTGCCCCGTTTTTGTAGCGCTTCTGGCATGTCAGCAGAGGCGCGGATTGATAGCTTTGGCGGCGTGATGCGGAAGCGGGCTACGTCGGGGCGTGGTGTCGCGTACGGGACAGTCCCAACAGCATCCTGCAGCTAGTCTGGGCCTCGCATGCCTGCGGTTTCTTAGGCCATTGGGATTTCATTCATATGGAGTCCAGAGCTAATTAGGATTTTTTAAGTACATTGTATTACTAACGTAGTTTTATAAGACTTCTATAACTAACACTATATGGACACATGTCTGAAATGAAAAAATTAATTGAATTGAATAGTGGTATAAAAATCATGTCCTTACATCTTAGGTAGGTAACTCTGAACTCCATTAAGGAAATCATAATGAGCGTTTTCGGTATAGTTTAAGACGCAATTAGTGAAATACAATTATCATTATCACCCTTGATTGACACATGCCACGAGCATGATAACAATTTAATTTGTCTCGTCGAGTTTGATCCCGTTCAAGTTAGTTTGAAGTAAAAATCATCACACTCTATTACCCGTATCTTGCAGTCACTTTATTCATAAGTTCGTGACTAAGTAGGTAAGAATGGCTAGTTAGACATGAGTAGGTATGTAGTAAACTTTGACCGCCCACTTACGAACGAACAAACTCACCATCATTCTCATCAACGGCAGAACGGTCTAAGTTTTTATTTTTACTATCTTTATCTTTTGTAAAGTAAAGAAGGATGGATTCCGTTGATTTAATGAAATGTCAAAAGACATTCCAAACAATAAAGAAGGTTCGGATGATACAACTATCAATTATGGGCCCAATTCAACTTAACGGTTTTCTGCCTTTTGGCAAAATGATTCGTTTCCCAACCGTTTCATTTGCCAACCCGCTTTTTTTCTGTAACGAAATATTTCAGGATTTTTATAAAAACTAACCTAACCTATAGGTTCTACACGATAACACTGAAATAAAACCTGAAATAATTACAGTTAGGTACACAGAAAAAGCGGGTTGGCAAATGAAACGGTTGGGAAACGATATATTTTGCCGAAAAAATAACTTAACATAGTTACGAAGGATTTTTATATGCATATACCCCATCGCACAGGTGTTTCGTTGCGCCTTTTATATGCACATCACCTTGACCATGAACTATTGTTGCAGTCGTTGCAGATCTCAGTTTGAACATCTCTACAAAGGCCAGACATGCTTTAGGCAGTATAATATGTTATCTCTTCTAGGGTCACAATGTGCCACCCTGTAACCCTGTATACCTGTGACCCTGCTGTATACCTATGACCCTTTGACCCTGTTGCTCATGAGAAATCCTCAAGTAATTCTCCTCGTTACTAAATCGTTAAAGGCTCAGTCTGGAGTGAGTCCGTTCCATAAGTTTGGTCACCTTACTTACTATACTCGAAAATCTAATTAAAGACCAAAATCCTAACCTCAACCGGCGCACATTCGCTGTGATTACAGCATTTTGGTTTAAGTGTAGGTATTTTTATCAATAAAACTTACCCTAATATTACTGGTTACACGAGTTCTCATTCATATTTTTATGAAATAATGTTAAAATAACGAAATAATCAAGATGGGAACTGTCAAATTTTGGTATTTAATTAGATTTTCGAGTATAGACTGACAAAAAATGGTGTACCTAGACTGGGATTGCAGTCCAGCAGTCAGTAGGTTAGACTCAGTCTGGTATTATTTTGGCCAGACTGATATCAGACGGAGACTGGCCCGACTTAATGCTCTTCCCAGGTCCGCATGAACAGAGGGTATATTGCTTTCTCCTCTTACATCAAGCAAAACCTGCTCACGGCGTACTTTTTCACACCTATTGGAAATATGCTTCATTGTTTAATTTCTTATAAATAATAAACAAATAAATATCAGGGGACAATGTCACACAAATTTACCTAGTCCCAAACTAACCTTGTACCTATATTATGGCTACTAGACAACGATAAAAATACTTATATAGGGAAATATATATGTAAGCTCCTCCTCATCTTTTGGTAAAGGGATCGTCACGATGGTCGAACTTAGGTGTAGGCGAGGATAGTCGGGCAAGGAGAACCAAAAGCCTTTTCTAGATTTTTCACATATTTCTTGTTTAATTATCAAAATACAGTCAGTTAATAAGAAATCCGCCTGACGACGTTCCAGGGGCACAGGGTGCCAAGGTCAGATGCAAAACTATCACGCTCGCGGCGTACCATGTTTCACGACCCAATTTTACCAGCGAAGTCTAGAACAAGAGTGTCAAACATGGCGACGCACGTCCGGGACCCTACTCCCAACACCACAGCAGTTCTAATAGATACTCCGTTCCTTTCACTCGCCCATCGTACTGAAGTCGAGGGAAAGTGACGGAGCAAGCGTACCGTTCGAACTATGAAAGTAGAGGCCCAGTGCCCAAGTTACGACAGAGTGAGCAGGACCATAACATAACTAAACAGTATGTCTACTCGCTCTCAAACCACACGCGCCGTCATATACTTAAATAGAAATCATACATAGGAACAAATATTTGCGCTCATCACACAAATATCTGCCCTTACCGGGATTCGAACCCAGGATCGCTAGCTTCGTAGGCAGGGTCGATCTTGCTTAAAAACTCTTTAATAAGTGATTTCAATCTTGTTTTGAGGAGATTTAGTCATTTCCCCTTACAAATTGGTATGATATGAGCATTATTTCTCTTTCTTGTACTTGAAAATAGACGAGGAGAGAGCCAACTTTACATGTCTGATAAAACTTGTCGATTGTAAAACAGGCCCTTAGATTAAAAACCGATTTCGCGGTAACAGACCCAAAATTACCCTTACCACTACAATCAAGGACTTTAATTGTTATACCACTATGGAACCCTGGCATAATGACAGCGTCAAACCACATGATATAAATTACGCTTAAATGAATGATTAACGTAATGCGACAGGGTTCCATAGTGGCATAACAATTAAAGTCCTTAACTGTACATTATACCAACTGCAAAAACAATATTAGGTACCTATTCTATTGTAAGTAGGTACCTACATTCATTAATCATAGATCTTTATTTCCAGCTTATTAAACGGCTCGTTTTATTATAAAACTTCCCAATGAACTTATAGGTACCTACTACGTTTGCATGTTGATGCAAACCGAAATTTAATAAATTTCCGTTGGGGAAAATACCTGAATTGAGTTGGTAAAATTCTGTTTGTTTACTTGATTAGTCATAGTTGTTTTGAAGTCGAATTTTTCGCACCGCCTCAAAAATTTCCAACTATAGAGGAAAAAAATATTTAAATATCCTTATATTGAGATATTCCGCTATATAAACAAATTCACGCATTGAGGTCAATAAATGTAAACGGAAAGCCCCCGACGAAAAAAACGATTAAAATCTGCGTCGCAAAGAATCTGTGTCTTTTGTTTGGATGAGGCGAGTTCATATCGAAATATTACTAAAGCTAGCATTTTTTTATGGATGACAAAAATGCGTCGTTGGATTTCATCACGTTTAGTCGCCACGTTTTATATGCGGTTAAAATGGTTTATCACTTTGTTCTTTTTATGTAGCGGTCAAAGATCGGGGTTCAACGACAAATTGTACTTTTAACGTCCCATTGTTAAATTTATCTTTAGGCCGTGGTCTAATTAGGCCCGCAATATAGCAACGGCCCCGTTTCGTGGGTTAAAACTTCTAACTGGAAATATACATTGATGACGCGATTAACGTAGAATCTTAAGTATAATGTGCATACCTAAGAATATACGAGGCAAAATTAAATGACAGCTAGGGATTACCTATACCGATAAACTCAACTATCGATGCTTTTCCCATATACAAGTGATCGCTCCAAGTTTAGTTTGTCAAAATATTTTTTTATTGAAAGTATGCAAATGAAACAAAATAGCAACATAATTCTGGTTAATCTTTATTTTAAAAGGATTTTTAACCGACTTCAAAAAAGGAGGAGGTTATACGTTCCACTGTATGTATTTTTTTTTTTTTATGTATGTTCACCGATTACTCCGTCAATTGTCGACCGATTTCAAAATTTTTTTTTTGGTTTGATAGAGTATACTTCCGAGGTGGTCCCATTGTCACCAAATCTGTATCTGATGAGGGGATCAGTGAGGAATTGAGGGAACTCCTCAAATATTGTAGGCAAACATATAGCGATTTTTGTATTTTTAGTAACAAATCCAGCATTTGCATTCAGAAAGTATCATTTGGTGTAGTGGAACTGATGATGAAGACCACAGATGGCCACCAGAACTCCTCAATGGTACCGATTTCAAGGACGGCGATAAGATATCTCGATTAAGATAGTTGAGCGACTACCTACAACGAATAATATTTACTTGTTGAAATATGACTATGACTTTCCCGCGGCGTTGCTTGCGGCGCGCTTGATATAAGTTAAAGTTTCATTTCAACTAAGAAGTGGGACTACGTAACAGCGTATTATGATCACTAAAAAGTATAAAATAAAATAAATGTTTTAAAAAACAATCCTTATTGTGTATTTCAGAATGACTGTCCCATTTACTATTGTTAAAATAAACGATCAGAATTTGTTACGAGTAAAAAAATATGATAATGACGAGTGAAGGTTAAAAAACCCTTTTAAAATAAAGAAAAAACCAGAATTATGTTGCTTTTTTGTTTCATTTGCATACTTTCAATAAAATTTTATTTTGACAAACTAAACTTGGAGCGATCACTAGTATATGGGAAAAGCATCGATAGTTGAGTTTATCGATATAAGCAATCCCTAGCTGTCATTTAATTTTGCCCCGTGTATTCCTAGGTCTGATAATGTGGGTGAGGACCAAAAAGTTGGACTATAGTCAAGCGTAGTTAACAAACAACGAAGGCGAAAAAAGTTCCGTTGTGCGACGAAATCTTTACATTTGTATGGCTAATTTTCGTGTAACAACGGAAAAGATTCATAGAAAACTTAATTGCGTGAGTTAGCGGGCCCAACTTTTTGGACCTTACCCACCTAGCCACGATTAGAAAGGGATTATAAAATAATAAATAAATAAATAAAATATCTTTATTTCGGACCACAAGTCATCCATAGGATGTTAGTAATGAGTTATGCTAGGTTAGTAAAACTTATTTAAACATTGGATTTGTAAAAATTAAAGTACAATTTGGGCTACGCCCCTGATTTGTCCCACCCAGAACTTTAAAATGAGATCGTCAAATCTGCCGGCAATCGCGTTCATAATGCTGTTGGGGCTTTGTCTCACACGAACCAACAGCGACACTATCTTTTTGCGTATAACCGCCTGAAAACAGTCCGTGCGAACTTCTGCGAGCATACCCGATGCACTACACCTCTTCGGCAGTCCCATCAACATTCTGAACGCGTTATTGTACCTATTGTACGCGCAGAGCGCTATAGGTCTTTTTTGTATACCTACCACAAGTTGCTCGAGTAAAAAGATTGGCTAAAAGCTTTAAAGAGCGCAATTTTTACATCATGTGAACAACGAGAAAACCTGCGGGCAAGCATATTACTTCGGACCGCTAGCGCCCTACGCTCTCTCTCTATATCTTGATCATCTTTCAAGTCGCTCGTAATAATATGGCCAAGGTACTTGACCTTGTCCACAACATTCAGTGGAGTACCGCTCAGCGTAATTGGGGGCACATAGTAAGGCTTCATTTTTCCCGCCTTAAAAACCATGACCTCGCTCTTCTTAGGGTTGTAATCCAGACCATGAGCATACGCCTCGCAGGTGGCCAACAGTTGCTCAATCGCGTCGACAGAAGGGCCCAGCAGAGGCATTAGACAGTTTTACCATTTACTTACGTCAAAGTGCATATGAATTGACAGCTATTCTAATCCCAAACTAAACGCGGTTTCATAATACCCGAAACCGACGTGCTTGCATGACTCGATGTATGAATGTGGAAGAAGCGAAAGAAATTTGTCAGCATATTGTGGAGGTGGAAAGAAGTGATCTCTGCCTACACCTCTGGGAATCAGGCGTGATTTAATGTATGTATGTATGACATTTACCGCCTGTTTCACAATCGACAAGCAAAAAATATTTGACTGATAAATTTAGCGCTTTCTCTTTCTTACACATGAAAATAGACTAGGAGAGAGCCAACTTTAAATGGCAGATAAATTTACTCGTCGATTGTGAAACAGGCCCTTAGTCTAGTAACTAGGTACTAGTTGGTTGTGACCCTGCTTACGAATTAATTCCGCAAAGGCAAATATTTGTGTCATGAGCGTGAGTTTTTCCTGAATGTTGGATGATTTTTTATGTATTTAAGTATGTATTTTGTCTAGTACAGTCAAGGACTTTAATTGTCATGCCACTATGGTCCAACAAGTCCTTGAATGACAGGGGTCATTCAAGGACTTGTTCAATTTGTGTGAGATTGTCCCCTGTTATTTATTATTTGTTTATTTATAGTTACCGTATATGGCCTCCTGTAATATAAAACATATTTTTGGACCATTCCATTTCAGTCAGACAAGAAAATGAAAGAGGAAAGTTTATCAATGGTTCTGTAGCTGTGCAAGCTGAAACGTCGACGGTAGCCTCATGCAGTAACTCCAATTTCATCGAGTGGACTTTCATGTATGGTATGCAGGACATAAGCCTCCCCGAGGCTTGCCACAAATTTTCGGTCCTGCGCCTCTTGCTTCGGATACTCGTTGCAACAAGGTAAGTATATTTTTTAAGTCAATTAAAATAGTAATTGTAAGAATGCCCTGAAAACATGATAAATAAAATATGACATTAAAATGTATTGCATTTATGCCACTTTGTATTGTAAGATAAATAGCTACTTCGATAACACGGTGACTAAACCCATCGAAAAGTTACTTACTTATTATTATTAAAATTTTAATATTTTTTTAAGTAATTTTAGTTAGTTATAACCCTATTGAAACACCTATGCCTTTACTTATAAACGTGAGTACCTAACCGTATAGTAGCTAAACCATACTTTGTCCTTATCTGTCAAATTCAAATGTCACAATGTCAGATAAGGACAAAGCATGGTTTAGTTACTCCACGGTTACTCCACGTTTATAAGGGCACTAATATTTTTGAAGCCTCAATAACAGAATAAGTTCAGCTGAAAATTTCCTGGCACACTTTTCAATAAAACCTAGGGGAAGATAATATTGGTACTAAAAAACGATATAAATACCTATATAGAGAAGTACCTAAATATACTTAAATCCATTGAAAACTTTTAGACTCAGAAACAAATACTCATGCTTATCACACAAATATTTGCCCATACCGGGAATCAAACCCGGGACCGCTAGCTAAACAATACACACAACTACCAAATAGGCCAGCAACGCGTCGCGTCGTCAACGTAATAAGAAAATGTACATATTCGGTGAACAGCTGGCCTATTGCCTAACGCACTCGCAATCGTCTTTAAAGCAGAACAATTTTTTTCATTTTGTATGCTGACAAGCCTTCGATTTTCAAAATGAAAACGATTGCGATTGCGAATGTGTTAGGCAATACTGCCGTCCTTTACTTAGAAAGCCGTTAACCCTCATCTGGTCGATTTTGACTTTTTGATACGAACCGATACAATTTTTAATTCTCTATCTTTCACTCTAAGACTCATTTTCCAATTCCACATAGATCCAGAGATATAAAAACGTCGTAGGCCGTTAAGTGACAGAACTTTTGACGATTCCTTCACTTTAAAGCGACTAACCCACATTTCTTAGCTTAACGTACGTTAAAATACCCTAACTGCCGAATTTGATGAATATTTTCTGGCCTTCTACTTAACTACAAATACGTTATCAGATTATTCTTACCAAAAAAGGCGCAAAGCAACTTTAACTTCTTTTTAGTTAAGCATGGTCTAAGACATTCAGTGAAGGAAATTTAAAAACAAATGCAGTTTTAGAGAAAAACTTAACTTATTTGCAGTTATCCTCCCTTAACGCCATTTAAAATGAGTTTTTAATACTGTAATTTTTCGTAGTACTTTGCTACAAAAATATTTTACAGGCATTTATCAAATCGGTCGGAATAATTTAATATAATACTTAACTATTGAGCAGTTAAGCCGCATTACTTACCTATAAAGCAGTTTTACAACGCTCTTTAAATAGCTAGAAAGAGTCTAAGGTATCATAGCCGCTTATTACAGAAGGTATTATCATTTTAATTTTAGTGATTTACTTACTTATAAAGTAGTTATATCGCTTAGCAACTTTATAGCTAAGTATCTTTACATAATTTTACCAAAAAATATAATTGTTAAATATTTAAGGAAATTCCTTTACTAAAGAGCCGCTAAGTGTAGGTTAACAGCCGTTTAGAGCAGTAATTAGATGTAAAATTCCTGCAGCACGCTTAACTAAACAAACAAAAAACGATTTTAATAATAATTAAAAAGGGTTTTCTCAATAGATAAAAGTTTATAAGATGCATGTATAAAAATGTGAATGATTTGTGCAAGAATCAGTGTTCTAGGTAGCGTAGTTTTTTAGAAACAACATTCCGCGCGTTTTTTGCCAATATCTCCGAAACAACTTTTTGGGCTTAACGGCTTTCTAATTAGAGGACGGCAGAATAGCCCTCCCTGTCAACGAATCGCTGTCTAGACTACTGCTGCTTGGCGCTATCCTCCACCTCTTTAAAGTCACTCCACCTTAATAGGCTACCTGCCCATAACAGACGATTTTGATGAAGTTTAAGTTCTTATAACTCAGTCAAAAATGAAAGTAAATTAATGAAAAAATATATATTATAATTATCCATATATTCATCTTTGATTCTGAGGAACAGAATTTCAAAATAACCCATGGTTATTTTTTAATACATTTTTAAAAACATGACTATAAAACACAAAATTGGATGTAACTTTTTCATCTTGGCGTCAATTGATATGGAAACTACATCTAAATATTCTTCATTAATATATCTAAAAAATCAACAAAGGTTTTTTTCTAAAGTGAAAAATATGGAAATAAAGGCCAAAAAACTACTTTTTTGGAGTAAAAATGACAAATTTTGATAGCATAAATCTCGATATTAGTCTCTGTTAAAGAAAAATTGAAATGGCAGCTAGTTTAGAACAGCAGTGTTAATGCAAATAGGTTTTAACAACAACCGAAAGTTTAGAGCTTCAGATCGAAGGTCATCTGCCCATGGTAGATGGCCCTTAAGGGGGCCTGGCATCCAAAACTACATTTTCCTGCCCTTCAATACAGCATTTACTATAACTTATTGCGTAGTCAGCAGAATAAATTCCCAGCCGGCCTCAAACTTTCACTTCTTTTCTTTTCTCTGTTATTATAAATAAAACAGTTTATTATCTGAATCATCAACAAATCGACGTAAGCGCACGTGGAGCCACATCTAAAGAAACTATCTCAAAAGGGAGTGTCTCGTTGACCCGTGCAACATCGCGCGTCCATATTGTTATTATTATTGATATTAGAGATTAGATTTAGCTGAGCTCGTGGAAATATGCGTTCAGCGACATCGCAATGGGTTATTCTCTTAAATATACTCACATAGGAACATGTCGACGTGGTGTCGAGTCGACCAACTCTGGTTGACCCGTCAACGCGTACAAATTACATGTTCATCCGTGTGAGCTCTTTGGTAGAGCAAGCTGCGTTAAAGTATGACCAAGGTCGACCAAGGAGCACGTCATTGCTGGTACCTAAGTATTGCACAACTTCATTGCATTCCTTTTCCCATGTTTTTACTTTTTTAGGGGGGTGATACGACTAGAATACGGACCGTGGGTAGGACTGCCCCAAGCTTCAATCAGGTACTAACTGTTTAGGCGACCGACCAACTTAAACGTTTATGCAAACTATGGAATACCCACTACCTAATACCCACTTTGATTATGGTTTTACACAGTCGATAAGTGACCTTTGAAGCTCTTTTGTAATCTCAAGATATTCCTTGATGACTAAATACAAAAAGACCTGTCTTAATTTTCACTGGTGGTTGTACCACACCGGAACTCTAATAAAATTGACGGCAGGTTAGCGGGTATTCGGAAATGTTTGTGGATATAATGTAGATTAGGTACCTACTCATAGAATCGCATTTTTATAATAACGTAAACATTGCCTCAGGCAATGAGCTTGTTGATAATATTTACCGAAATAAAGACAATTGTAATAAAACAATGTTATCGCGCGGAATCAGAGTGGTGGGTCACCTTTATCTAATCGGAATGGGTTGACCATATTTATATTCGCAGATTGCATTATCGCGTTATATAAAATAAGCGTAGGTATATTATAAACAGTAACTGCTTAGTAAATTCCCTAGAATGTTGATAAGAAAGAGCGAGTACCGTCAAACGTGGATACTTGGGACACCATAGGCACCTATTAGGGTCTCTTTAGTTTATGGTCCCAACGCATTCCGGTGACACATGGACCACAGACTAAAAGACCCTAGTGTTGCCAGCGTAATTTGTAAAAGTAACCCACACAGTCCCAAGTAACCCCAGATTGCCAGGTGTCCGGCTTTTTACAGCCGTGTCCGGTCCGACCTTCGTTTAGGCTTTTGGTTAACCTCGGCCCGCCAGAAGATGCTGAACGAAAGCGCGCGAGTGACGCACAACACAAGGACACGTAAGACTCGCGATCTCGAAGGAGGCGCAGGCGGCGCGGGCATCATCCAATGTGACTCATATTAAAATATAAACAAGAGTAGAGTAAGTTTCAAATGAATAACAGTAGTAAAAACAACTTTTTTTTAAAAGTATATCGGGCTTTCAGGGAAAAAATGTCTGGCTAAAGACTAAATATGAATTTGTGTCCGGCTTTTTTTGGGCCTGGCAACCCTATTCAACTGTCCACGTTTGGAGGTAACCTCAAAGGTGAGAGGACCGTAGGTAGTAAAGCTGCAGAATGCACTCTCTAACTCACATACACACTGTCAGTGTAAACTATTCTCAATAATCATTTTTCTTTCTTTATTTAAGTATTTTCATCTTCCTCTCACATATATATAAGAGAGACTACGTCACAACTTGTGTGAGATTGTCCCCTTACATTTATGTAAGTATTTTTATTTTTAACTTTTTACAGTTTTAATTTTACTATTTGTCTTACTTTAGGTATAGTTACAAACGAGTATATCTCCTGACATCTCTGTATTTAATTAAACTATTTATGTTATCAGATGGTCACGTGGCATAAAGCGCGCTTTATTGAACCTACTACCTACTTGCACCGTTACATTTTAATATTATGCAGTTACTAAATAACATTACTTACGTTGTTACTTTCTAAATTTATGGTAACTATCATTGGGTCTATCGTTGTCCCTATGTCAGGCAGAAGACGTCTTTCAGCTATGTTTTTCTAACTTCTTATTTTCACGCTCTGAGGTCAGTCAACTAAAACAGATATATTATTATTATGATAGAGATAACATTTACAGTGTATATTTCATTAAGGGTTCCGCAAAATATACTGAAAAACCTTTCCTTTAATTAAAATAAAACCGTAATACACCTCAACTTTTTAAATACTATTGCGGTTACTCGTATTATTCATAACACTAATAATAAAAATACACGGGTTGATGCCGCGGTTTAAATTTCACCCCTTCTACACGGTCGGAACAACCACCCAACTCAACCAAGGTCATCGGTCAATATCAGTGGCCCGTTTCACGAAGCTACAAGTTACAGATTACAAGCAGGACTCTCTTTCTAACTCCTTTCGCTAGAAAGAGAGTCCCGCTTATAATTTGTAACTTGTAGCTTCGTGAAACGGACCCCTGTTGGTCAGTTCCCGAACACCAAAGCGCCTTATCACACTTTTGCTATTTGCGGGCGAGTTGAAAGCGAGGCGAGCGCGCAGCGATTTCGCCGCGAGCGCACAGCGATTTCGCCGCGAGCGCACAGCGACTTCGCCGCGTCTAAAGTTGGGATTTTCCCGCGCATACGCAGCGAATTTATTGCACGCTCGCGGCGAAATCGTGATGCGCTCGCGGCGAAATCGAAACGCGCTCGCCTCGCTTTCAACTCGCCCGCAAATCGCCAGTGGAATAAGGCCCAAAGAGGGTCGACATACGTACCCGCAAAATTCAATTATACCGTGATCAACGAGTACAACATCGTCCAAGATTCAAACCGCGGCAAGAACCCGTAATTATGAATTATACCTAATTTACTTGCATAAGTTTACAAAGCAATATAAGAAGCACATAAATGTCCACATCAGTCGTGATACCTTCATTAAATACAAATTGATTTCCGATTAGGTACTATTCTAGTTTCTAGAGCGATGATATGCTGACTTTATTCTAATTTTAGTACACAACCAGTATAGGTGAAAAACTTAAGTAAATTACCTTTTGCATGTAGTGGTGTATAAAACTAATTTACGTCAAATTTCAAATATTTTGTCGAACGGTCTATACAGATGTGTTAGGTACCACTATATGCAAGAGGTCATTTAAGTTTTTCATCTATACCTGCTATGAATCACTTTTGAACAGACACAGGACTTACAGAGCCAAAAGCCCTCTACGCCTTATCCTTCTTGACGTACAGCCGCGCACGACCGCCGGGCCCGATGGTGCTGTACGCACTATCGTGCAAAATATCCATCATGCTGTCACAGACCACAAATTCTTACTTCGCGCTTTCGCGCTTCAAGAACCTTGTGTATAATGTGTTTTTTTATTACAAAAGCGAAATTCTAAAATCCAGTAGATTTTTAGGGAAAAACAGTAGAGCAGTAGATACACCCCAAAACCAGTAGCTCCCCTGTAAAAACAGGAGATCTGGCAACACTGTGAAGATTTGATGGACGTCGTTGGACACAAATTCGGTCGTGCAAGTCCTTCATGGTAATAATAATAATTATTGACGTCCAGCAAGCCTACGCACTATCCTTTTGCATCATGCATCTTGCCTGGACGGACAGCACGGAAGGATAATGCGTAGAGGGCTAAACAATGGATTTAGATAGGTATCCAGTTTTACGCATTAAACGTGGTATAATAAGGCCGGCCGCATACATACGTTTTCCGAATGCGGAATTCCGAATAGGCCGGCAGCATACATACGGTTTCCGTATACGATTTCCGAAAACGTATGTATGCGGCGGGCCGCGGATGTCCGAATGCGGAAAACGTATATGGAAAACGTATGTATGCGGCCGGCCTAACACATTGAATTTAAATAAAAAACCTAGGTAGAGGTAGCCTTCCAATGTTAAGACAAGCGAGCCTGCTGCTTCTAATAAAATAGCAAATAATATCAACCTCAGTTCACGCTTGACCGATCTCGAACTTTATGTGATTGACGCAAGCATAGCGTCTCTTGCACGAGTCAGCTAAAAATAAAAAATACCAGATAATGTAACCTATCAATAATTTAAACAATTATGGAAAATAACGTAATCTTATTATTATTATGTTTTATAGCGATGATACGCAATTGCAGCGACCTTTTGTCAAGATAAACAATACGTTCGTTAGATATATCTGACGTCATTGTTACCTAAGGGAAGATACGTCAATTTACGTTGATATTTAATCGGTTGATAACTGTTCCACACTAGCTAGAGGCTATGGAAAGGGTTAAGTTTTAATAATGTGCCAAATTATTAACTCATGGTAAGGGTAAGAAGTGATTTTTTTATTGACACACTATTTAATTCCCTATTCGTAACAATTTTGAATTGCATTTTATAGACCATTTTGCATTGAATAGAGGCCCTGAGGGCCTATTGCCTAACGCGCTCGTAATCGCAATCGACTTCAAAGTGGAACAAATGTTTTCATTTTGTTTGCAGACAAGCCTTCGATACTCAAATTGAAAACGATTGCGATTGCGAGTGCGTTAGGCAATAGCCCCTCAGGGTCTCTATTCAAGACGGTTAAACAAATTGCTTTGACGTGTTTCCGTATTGTCAAAGTTGTGATAGCTCTTACGAGTATTTACTAACTTACCTACCTAGATTGCAAAAGGTATATGCCATAAATATGTTATACAAATAGGTAGATGCCTGTAAAAAACCAAGTTTCCAACCTTAGAACTGCTGCTGGCGAACTCGCGAAGTCGATAAAACAGCGAAAACTTTGAGGTCATAAATAAAACCGAAGCTTCGGGTTTTGAGCACCTTATAGCTACTGCAGCACAAAGATTTCCGTTTCGAAGTTACAAGTTGAAAGTGGTGAAACACTGAATGATAAAATTATATTGCG
This sequence comes from Acleris literana, assembly GCA_946894065.1. NCBI lineage: Eukaryota > Metazoa > Arthropoda > Insecta > Lepidoptera > Tortricidae > Acleris > Acleris literana. The sequence continues at coordinate 8,440,397 of OX335669.1, read as the reverse complement.
TTTTCTTCGGACTTTTGGACCGAACAGAATCAAGAGATTCACAGAAGAGTTATGGATATCTCCAATTCTCCATAGCTATTAATGTGGCTAGTGGCTTTAGAAGCAAGTGGCGAGTCACATCGCTTGTCACAGGAAGACCAACTTATGGGGAAAGACTTTTAATAGGTGTTTAATAGGGCTGGTAGGAGTTACTACTCCAACTAAGTAATATGCATTGAACAGGCTGGAATAACAAAGACCTAAGAATCGCTAGACCTAAGTGGCAGTGGCCGGGGCACATCGCTCGCAGAATAGATGGCCAATTGGGTCGAAGAGTTCTCGAATGGCGTCCGCGTACTGCTAGACGCAGCGTGGGTTGACCGGTAACAAGGTGGACCAACCAACGCCGCGGCTATGGTTGCGGAAAGCCGATGGATGCAAGCGGCCCAGGATCAGTACCTGTGATCAACCTTGAAGGAGACCTATGTCCAGCAGTGGACGTCTTTCGCCTGAGATAATGATAATAATTAAATTTTCATTTAAAACTAAACCTTGTTTCATCATTATAGATTTTATACGAATATTGGTTGATGTTTTAGTATATTGATAATATGTATAATGTGATTAAAGTTTGAAATGACATCCAATAATTGCTTACTTTATTAAGGTGATTCCGGAGCGTAGAGGGAGAATAGAATGGAGTGGGCATTGGACCAGTACCAGGTGGGAAGTCTGAGATGTATTTATACATAATTACGTATGTATAAACGAGATGCACTTACTTTTACTGCCCCTCTCGCGCAAAAAATTGTGGCAAACAAACCCTGACAGCTGATGCGAGTCGTATGAGTTTTTAGTGGTTTTTAGCTGTTTTCGGAGTTTTTTGCAAAATACAAGGGTGAACTTTACGTGTAATGTGTTAAAGAACAATTTCGTGATGGTGAATTGCAGTATTTTAGGCTGTAAAAGCCGGAGTGAGCGGAAATATGAGCACATAACCTTTCATACGTAAGTGGATACATTATACTATTATTGTGGTCTTATAAATCCTGATTGACTATGTAAACAACTAATTATTTGAAATAACGTCTCCTAGTTACATTTCAACATAAAAAAGGATCGGTTTTGTGTTCAAATAAATCGTATTTTTCTTCCGCTAACCGTCCCATTTATGTTGATAACGATAATACATCGTAATCCTTGTGATTGCTGACATTTAAATTTAGTCGTATAAAACCAATTTCGTGTTGTCATCCATCTAAAATGCATTTTACCCAACAAACGGGGTAATATATAATTATGATATTATTGGGTATTTTGTTATACTAATAAAACAAGTTTTGTTGATTTGACGTAGTATTTTTTTTAAATTAACTTATAATCCCTGAAATTTACCTTTTTACGTTCGCAAAATTTTAGAACATTTTTTAATATTTTTCAGATACCCTTCTGATAGTGAAGCAAGGAAGCTTTGGATTATAGCTACATGTAGCATAAATTGGCAACCAACAAAGTTTTCTCGTATCTGCTCAGAACACTTCGAAGCACATTGTTAATATAATATAATGACTGTACCTTCTGTAACAAATATTTATATAAATAAACATTTGCACAATCATGCAAGTGGCATTTTAATCGTAGGCATTTCAGACCTAAAAACATATATAGAATTCTATAATTACTGTAGATGTTTTGACCGTTCGACATTGTAACTTTCGATATTCAAATACGTACATACATTTGGAGGTTAGGTGGTTGCGAATGTGATTTAAAATAGTAAGCAACGCCGTATAAAAATTATAGTGTATTATGTTCTAGAACCAATGTCACAAGCACGAGGATTATATTTCCGACTCTCAATTGACCGGTTGTTGTAGTCAAGTAATAAGTAGCTATTGGGGAAATTTAGCAAAGTGTTGGCAACTGAGAATTGATTGCATATATACCACACTTATATGTATAGATGCTATCTCCATCTCAAAGGTATATGCACGGGCCAGGTCTATTCTATACTCTGTTTACGTTCCGGAGGCTCATTCACAAGTTTCACAACAGAGGAAGGCTAACAGATTTATTCACTCTTCAAACGTAAAAAATAATGGTTGTCTGTAAAGTCGGTTTACGAAAGATAATTTTACGTGATAACGTCATAAGAAAACACACAAGCCGTACGCTTAAGCCGATCGTGCATCTCTATCGCTTGTAACGCACTCTCGCTTGCACGCTCGGCTCAGGCGGAACGTGACAGTTTTTCGTGCGTGCAGCCGGCGTTCATCGATTTATAAGACGTTATCACGTCAAAAACTCTTTCAAATTATAAAAACATTAAACTAGTATTTTGCTCTGTAAAAATCTACTCAAGTATATTGCTATTGGATTGATTCATTTAATACCTCTATGTAAATGCGCTTCAACAGCTTAATTTGTTCTTTACAGGCTGTTAATGGCACTTCTATTGATAAATGAACAAGTCAATTCGGAGCGACAATTTTTTTCATGAAATTCAGAAGTAGGTAAATATGCCGTCCTCATAAAGCTCTCTGTAATGTTCCTACCTATCAATATGCGCAAACTAACCAACGTTTTTGCTTAATTATTGTGTTGCAAATTAATCTGTACTGATATGACGCACATATCGGCCACCTTATCTCTTTGCCCGGAAAAAACCAGTACTTAAAGCAGTTATAGGTACGAATCTAATTGAAACCGCAGTAGATATGTAAACAATCATGTTAGGTACTGCTTATTATTTATTCTTTCATTAGATGGAAGATTAATCAAGTAGTAAATAAAGTGAACGTAAATCAGAAGCGGACGAAAAGTACCTACAGTCTGAGAGCACTTAGAAGGTGCTTCAGGTTTGTACTTCTCCCTCACTCGCTCTTAATAAGAGCGTATGAGAGTGGCAGACAAGTATGTACAAACCCTTGCTTTTAAACGGAGTGATAGGCGGGCGAGTAATTACGCCGTACTTGTGCATTTTCACGAAAAAGCGTACCCAAAAGAACTGAAATTAGAGAACTTTAACTTTGTCAGTTTTGGCGGCCGTCAATGTAGTTATAGCTAATTTTCGTCACAGAACTGACAAAGATAAAGTTTTTTAATTTCAGTCCTTAATTGAGTATACTTTTTCGTGAAAATGCCCAAGTACGACGTACTTACTCGCCCGTCTATCACCCCTTCAAGAGCTATTGCGCTGTACTTTAATGGGAAAATTGCATTCCTACAGCGATGCTACACAAGTGTTGCCGGTGTGTTACGTTATCGCAACGCTGTGATTTTAAGTTAAAGTGACGCACGTATTTCGACGCATCGTGTGGCATGTCGTTCTAATTTATATGTACCTAGAACAACGCAGCGGCGACGACGCAGCGCATTGTCCGAAACGAAATCATTTTTCGAGGAATGTTGTCATTGCGGAAAGCGTATTTAGTATAATTGGTAACTATCCAAATGTTTGTTTGGACGAATTTCAAATACTTAGTATACTATTGACCTTGTTTGCATCTCTGCTCATAGAAGAAACATACTAAGATTTCTCATCATGCTTTTAGGAGAAACATTGAATCACCAGTGAATAAAGATGACGAGAATTGGACAATTAAGACATTTTATATTTTAGACATCCCAGAAATCCAGCTGACATTAATTTCTAATGTAAATAACTAGGTAGGTACCTATGTAACTTCATCTTTATAAGCCGAAAACTTATGGCCATTCCAGGAATATGAATTAGGCAATACGTACGTACCTAATTGATTAATCAACCACTAATTTGGATTTTTGTTTGATTCTAAAGTTTACTCTATACAAAAGACATCAACGCGTCTGCACTTAGCAAGAAATATTTACTAAAAAGGAATAAAATTAAAGCCTTTAAAATCCAAAGTGAACCAACGCATATGATGCCGTCTCTTCTCTAGGTTCCACATCTTTTGTTTTATACGAAGCACGCATACGTAAGAACACAGATACGCTTCCGATACGAGTTGAAGTAAAAGTCAGGAAAACGCATATCCTTATGCGTTGCCAGCAATCAATGCGTTAATTTAGTAAGTACCTAAAAGCTGTCCTATTTGTAACAGTCGATAAACCTGTGGTTCCTTTCCATAGATCATCCCCAAAAGAGTTCTGCTGCAACTGGTCCTGACTTACTTGACTTAAGGTCCTATGTCCCTGATGGGGCAGAGGGCATCCACAGTGCGCCGCCAGCCCGGTCGGTGTTGAGCTTCGCGTTTCATCTCGCTCCAAGTTTTCCCTATAGCCTCCGCTTCCGCAATGATCGTCCTTCGCCAAGTCTGCTTAGGACGGCCACGTTTCCACCATCATTGGGGATTTCAGTCTAGGGCTTGCCTCGGTATATATTTAGGGTGCCTTCGGAGCGTATGCCCAATCCAGTTCAATTTCCGGCGTTTTATCTGTTGGTCGATCGGAGTTTCATTGCAACGTTCTCACAGATTTGCGTTGGAGATTTTCTCCGACCGGTAACAACATGTTAAGAATCCAGCGAAAGCAGGTTGATGCAAGATTGGAGTCGACACGAGATGTCTTTTGGGATCTTCCACGTCTCGCATCCGTAGGTATAGCAATACGGTTTTGACTATTTTAGTTTCGATCCTCCGTGTCAATTTCCATACCGGGCGGAGCTGAGCAAATGTTGCTCTTGCTTTGGCGAAGCGATGTCCTCTTCGGTTCCTCCAGTTTCCGCAACTAGTCCGGTAAGTAAAAATGTTTTGCCCGAGCTGTGCCTACAGAAACGATAAGAGGAGGAGGTTTCATACAAAGGAAAGGAAGGAGGGTCGTGCGGTGTCCTATCGTTTCTTTAGAGCCCGCGCAAAACGTTATTAGCTCCGAGCGGAACGTTTTTCACCTCCAAGTCCAATTTCCACAAATTTTGTAATATTATTAGGTTTGTTTTTAATTTGTGAATAAACCTATTTTTTTCATAATATCTAAAACACATTTAAAAATCGTAAGAATCAGGGCTAGGTTTACAGAGCGAGAAACGTATTTTGCATGGATTTTTTTAGCCTCACAATCGACACGCGCATCCTATTGTTAAAGATAAGACCACGTCATTAAAAACCACATCCTAAGGGGTTAAAGGTGAAATTCAATCGCCACAGATTGCCGTACGATGCCCCACTTCGCTTACAAGTTTATATAAATGGAATGTTCTAGTAACAAGAACGTAGATTGTGAAATGGATCAAAGAAACTTAGCTGTTGGCATGTAGAGCTTTATAAGTAGGTACAGCCGATTATAAAGAGATGTAGCCACATGTTCACCTTAGGCTGCGGCTCCACTGAGGCGGAGACGAGCGGAGCTGAGTGAAGCCGCAGCCTTAAGCAGCATACAGGGCGTCCCAAGACTCCGCTTGACTGTTTCCACTGAAGCGGAGACGAGATGTGGGTTTCAACTAATATGATTGGTCGATTCCTACATGTCTCCTCTCCGCTTGACTGTTTCCATTGAAGCGGAGACGAGACGAGATGTGGATTTCAACTAATATGATTGGTCGATCCGTACAAGATCCCTACACGACTCCTCTCCGCTCCGCTTGTCTCCGCCTCAGAGGAGCCGCAGCCTTATTGCATTGTAATAAGGTCCAAAAATAGACACATCTCTTTGTACCTGACTGTACGAGTAAAGGGCATCACTGGAAAAATGAAATGTCAATCAATCTGTTTACAGAGGGCTTATTGCTAAACGCACTCGCAATCGCAATCGTTTTCATTTTGACAGTCCGAAGTCGAGTCTGCTTTAAAAATGACAGCAATTGTTCCACTTTGAAGTCGATTGCGATTGCGAGTGCGTTAGGCAATAGCGACGCCGGTTGGTCTAGAGTTTACTCGCTATGTCAGATGCAAAATACTTCACTCATAGGCCAATGATGGCTTAAAAATCGAACAAATATCAACCTTGCCTCAGTGTTAAGTAAATAATGTACGGGAGGTAGGTACCTTAACCTTTTGAACGCCATACGTCGAATACAAAATGTGCCACCCACACGCCAAACATGTTTGCTATGCTATGCAAATTACACCTTATTGCTACCAAACAAAGTCTCTTTTAATCTTGTACTCTTGTCGGCTGTAGCCGACGTGGCGTCGACTGTGGCGTTGAAAAGGTTAAATACACGCGCCTTATAAATATCTAATACGTGTACAAAATTTCATTTTATGATAGGGGTGTGACCTGGGGAAAAAAAAAACTAATTAGTCCGTCAGTAAGATTATCAAAAAATATTGACCAGATATTTTTTACTTTTTCAAATTAATCAAAAATAGGTATCAAAATCGACAAATATAACACACATCAAAGTTTGGGAGTGGGGGCTCGTGACGTCACAACTTGGTTTAGTGTGCCACGGTGTGACGTCATGCGAAACTTCAACGCACTGTATCTTCATTTTTTGTTTAATTGACAAAAGAAATAATATGTGTTCAATATTTTTTGATAACGTAAATGACGTACTAATTAGATTTTTCTAGGACACTAGCCTATTTTGATAGTGCTAAGACACACGGACATGGCGAAACTACGAGGGGCGGCTGAAAAGTTCTAAGCCTAAGGTAGAAAAAAAATGTTCAGATTTTTTTTACTATTTTTATTTTTCAATATAATCTCCCTCGAATTCAATGCATTTATTATATTTTTTAAATAATGCTTTTAGACCGGTAAAAGAATAAGTTTTATTTTGGCTGTCGAAATGTTCCTGTACAGCCGCCTTCATCTCTTCATCACTGCCAAATCGCTTTCCCCTTAAATCTTTCTTCAAATTGCTGAATAGAACATAATCACTAGGGGCCAGATCTAGACTGTAAGGTGGATGATCAATTTCCTCGAAGCCAGTTTCCTTCAGAGCAAGCTTGGCAACACGAGCGGTGTGAACGGGGGCGTTGTCTTGCAAAAACAAAATGCCTTTGCTCAGTTTGCCCCTTCGTTTCTCGACTATGGCTTGTCGCACTTTTCTTAATAGCTCAGCATAATAAACTGCATTTATTGTAGAGCCTTTCGCCAAATAGTCTATTAAAAGAATTCCATCGCAATCCCAGAACACGGTGGCCATTAGCTTAGACGCCGATCTTTGAACCTTGAATTTCTTTGGCGGCCTTTCACCCTTTTCGATCCACTGCATAGATTCAGACTTCGACTCTGGATCATACTGTCTGATCCATGTTTCATCAACAGTTACTATGCGGGAACAAACTTCATCTAAACCTTCTTCACATAATTCTAAAAATGCCTGAGAAGTTTGAACACGACGTTCTCTATCGAAAGCTGTGAGCATTTTCGGCACCCAACGAGCACTTACTTTTGTCATATGCAAATGTTGATGCAAAATCTCTCCAACTCTTTCCTTACTAATACCTAAGGCTTCAGCTATTTGCCAAACCTTAATTCTCCGATCCTCTAATACTAACTTTTTGACTTTTTCAGTATTTTCTTCAGTCACAACCGATATTGGCCTTCCTGAGCGAGGATCGTCTTCGATCGACTCCCGTCCAAGTTTAAAAAGTCGACTCCATTTTTTAACAGTGGCATGAGAAGGGCCAGATTCACCGTAAATACTAGACATTTCTTCAAAAATTCTTTTCGGCGATTTGTCACTTTTCGTGAGGAACTTAATGACTGCACGGTGCTCAATTTTCGTGATATGCGTTGATAATTCACACATGATGACCTTTAGCGTCGGATATCTCGAGATGTAATAAACAAAAGACGACATTTTTTTCTTTTATTTATTAACTTTTTAAATGGTCTTTTTAGTGGCCAGTATCGCTAACGCATATGCAACCTCAAAATACCTTAGGCTTAGAACTTTTCAGCCGCCCCTCGTATAATGGTTCCTACTTTAACTTCGGAAGCCTAAAAATAATCTCATGTTTTTGAGAGCGTCGGTGGCCTAGTGGTTCAGGGGGTCGACTCGTGATCGTAAGGTACCAAGATCGAACCCCTGCGGTCACCAATACCAATGTGTTTTTCTAACTTAAGTGCATTACCCGATGCTCTTACGGTGAAGGAAAAACATCGTGAGGAAACCTGCACATTCTAACAGCTGAGTGTGTAAGAGGGTAATTGTACAAAAGATCCTAAAGGGTCGAAGTGTATCCGAAAGGGCCCATCTGTAAGATAAGATGTTTCGACAGGAACTTATCACATGGGGCACTTCAGTGGAGCTAAACGGAGAAACAAAGCGGAGTGGAGAAGATGACAAATTAGGTTATACAGCTTAACAATTACATACCCACAATTCGATTACAAGTTACTTATCCTCGTAGTGGGCCCACCATACTAAAAACAGGGAGATTTTTGTAAGTGGGACTTTGAATCAAGGCAATAAAGTTCAATTTCGTTTGTTCTGTAATGCTATTTTCAGTTTATGAAGATAGGAAAATAAACCTTATTCTCATTGCAACAAAGTTCAAATTACACGAGATCTACAAAGATGAAGTTTTTGGATTTGTGGTTAATGAGAAGTTGGTCGTGAAAGCTTTCGTTTTATTTACTGTATAAGGCCCACTTGCACGTAAATTTAACCCCAAGTTAACCCCAAGTTAAATCTTTCAAGAATGTCAGATTCACATGAGAACTGTAAATTTTAACAAATTGAACTTTGAACCTATTAACCTAAGGTTAAAATTTACGTGCGAGCGGGCCTAATAATTTAAAAATAAGTACAGCAAAAATCCTTGCCTTATTGAAATAAAAGGACTTTCTTAGATTATAAAAGCGAGGAAAAGTGTAGTACAAAACTTGAAAAATGTGTTACTTATACAAAAGATAGCCTCTTTTAAGCTGTTTCTCTGGCGTTGTAGGCACGACAGCTTACGACTCAAGGCGTCGTTGGCGTCCAGAAGGTGAGACTCTCGAGGGTATTCAAGTTAAATCAAAATCAGGAGCAATTCTTATATTAATTTATTGCAGACACAAACTGTTCAGCTCAGTGACCCCGCCGAACTGAGTTTTGGTGTACGACCCACGTTATAAAATACATACCTATATTATTTACAACAATTAAACTATAATTATATTTAACTAAGGTAAAATAAATAACCAATTTTTCTAAGAACCGAGTACAGAGCGATTTACAGCTAAATGCTTAATTTAATTTAAAATTAATAAAAAACAAAACATGTAACGTTTTATGTAGTTAAAAAAAATACGAGATCATTGTTTTACATGAAAAAATTAAAGAATACGGTATCCTTTGAACACAGCTGGTGTGATTCGATTTCATAAGTTGATTTTACATTGGCCGAGTGAATAAAAAAGTGAAATCGCATTTTAATTTACTAATCAGTGGGATTTAACATATACACTATATACATTAAGTATATTTTGATCTTATCGTGTACGGAATAAGAGCTATAGTAAAAAAAGCAATAAGTGGTTACCAAACACCACAAAACATCAATCAATCACAACGGTATTTAACAGGAATACATTTATGACAATTGAATAGTTAAACAGTGGTTGGTGACATTAGGTGTGTTTTTTTTTAATTATGAAAATTTAGAGCGCGTCTGTTCAGCCATAGATAAGTTAATTCTTATTGATTTTTTTTACTATACCCCTTATTTATTTTCAGTGTTCACAATTTTTACACTTCAGCCAATACTATAATTATGGAGAAAGGCAACACTTAATAGTTGTTTAAAACCTTGTGATGATGTTCTATGACAGATATAAAACAAATTCCAAAATACGCAATCGAGAAAATTTAGTTTTGTTTGATTCATTTTTGGTTACTCGTCTTATCAAAGAGATGAGATGAGATGAGATGTTATCTGGCAGCTTCTCTTTTTGCGTATCGATAACCCACTTTTTAATTTGTTAATTTACAATATCATAGACAGATTTAGATTTCCTGGCTAAACGGTTGAAATTAAGCTTCAAACAGAAAAGATAGTTAAATGAACTGAAAACGACTGAAAAACTGAGTTTAATAAAAGTTTAAGAGCATGGTGGTTTGACAACCAAACAAAAATGGGGGTGGGCAGTTTGATGGCCTCTGCGAGCAGCCTCGTGTCGCCTTTCCCACAAGTTTCAACATAACTATAACCGTAATATTACTGCAAGAATACGACACTCCAACACACTTAACTTAGTGTTTTTAGTGAGCTGTTTAGTGTCATATTAATACAGTAGCATGAATTATTACACTTAAGGATTTATTTAAGTGATTAAAATCCCTAAATGAAAAAAAAAAAGTTTAACAACTGTTATCATTGCACACACAATCGCTGTTGATGTAAAATAAAAGTTTTTTTCGGAAATTTGGTAATTTTAATGAGCATTGTGCTTAGGACGGACAAAAATTGATTGATTAATATCTGTCGTATATGGAAGATTGTTTAGCTTTGAACGTCCGTTCGACCGAGGAACAGATTTCTTATTCTTTCTTCTTTATTCTTTTATTCTTTTTGTCTTTGTATTTGGGTGATTCCACGGGCGTTTCAACCGCCGTCAGTCCGCTGTCATAAATATTGAAAGAATGAGCTACACCAAGCAGCTAACATTCACACAGAGCTATACTGTTATCGTACTTCTTGCCACAATTGATCGAATTTTAAGTATATTATCGCCTATTTCTTAAATACTTACGACGGCGGACTGACGGCGGTTGAAACGCCTGTGGAATCACCCATTTGAGACCTAATAATTTGAGTATGAACATTTTTTTGTTAATTAATTTTTATGTTGATTCAGAATCAAAAGACTTTTTTTTGTCAAATTATAGATTAATCCGATCTCTACACTAATAAACTAATAATACTCAATATATTTACGATTCCAATCTTGTTTGTCATAAAAATGAACATTTGAAAATGAGCTAATCAATCAATGCTCGGAAACCAAATATCAAAAATCAAAATACTCTGAATTTTTATATTTTCTGCGATTAGAACTTAAAGAACTTATATTTTTTCGCGCGGACTCTCATTCATCAGAGTTGTTGGTTTCTACTAAGAGTTTAATAATGTCGCCATTTTGTTTAACATTCCCCACCAATATGTAGGTTTGAGTACAAGTGAGATCCAACAGAATGGCTGCTTTATCATTCATTTGAAACTGCTGTAACAACTTTGCTATAAACGTTACTAATAAGAGTCCGCGCAGGATCTTATAATTTAAATAGAAAATTATAACAAAATTAAAATAATATTTACAATAGAAAAACTAATTAAACGTAACGCAAGTTTGTGCTCCATCCGAATATGAAAGACTATTCGGATTAACTTATGAATAAGTATGGGGTAAAACCTAACTATACCAATGTTAAATTATTTTAACTTTAAACACATACATTTAGCGATTTATCGGGATCAGATGAACATGCAATTTCAATCGAGTATACATTGTATACATTGGCTAGTCACTCAGTAACGTTTTATACAGACAGTAAAAGAACTCGAAAATGTAAACTTTAAATTTATACGCTGTGGTACTACAGGCATACTGATATTAAAAATAACAGTAACTAGATACCTTGGAACTTTGTGAATTTATAAGTAAATTATTGGCGGTTTAAATCTTTGTTTTCCCTTTTGACAACGATAGCCAAGTTTGTGGCTAGTCTCCCGAACGCTAACAACAGCGATGTATACTAACATATTCATCTGATCACGTAAATCGGTTCAAACAAATAATTTTGAACTCAACAAAATTTACCTATTTCCCAAGTCCCGGTCAGCCAGAATCTCATTACACAAAAATAAACTAAATAAATAAAAGTTAGTACAAGCGGGGTACCTATACCGAAATGCCCTGGATTCGACTAAACATATCCTATGACACTATCCGCCGCACGACGAGTGTTCACGAGGCACTCGCTAGACGTCGCTACGACGACCATTTTGCAATCAAGGAAGAACCACACAAATTATAATCACTGGCAAGATTGTTTTAACCTTTTCACGATGCGGAAGTACGCCAACAGAGAATGAAGTATACTACGCTTCATATGTTTATCACGTCATCATATAGCGGTCAAAGGGTTGAATACTTGACTGGGGAAATCCGAATTTGTATGTTTATACTTATAAAATATTTACAGTTCAGGAAGTCGATTTTCAAATCCAGTATTTTCAAGATAACCCTAGAAGTAGCGACACCTAGCGACATTTAAGCTTACAAACATCCGATAATTCAATATTTTTTATTATTGGAATTAACATAAAACGACCAGAAAGTTTCATAGTACAAGTCATTTAGTTTTACAAAAGACGAACTTAACGAATCTGATATACGTGGAACATGCATGTAGTTTGAATGCAAACCCACGCCGCATGAATAATATCTGTAGTAGGTCATCCACAGAATAAGGTAGACAGACTATTTTCAAGAGAAAAAGAGCAACCTTCTGCGGACAGTATAAAGAAATTAAATCTATTAGCCGTCCAATACCTCCAGGACTATTGCCTGACCACAATGAACCATTGAAAAAATGTACATCTATGTATGTATTTATTAAAGCAAAGTTTTTGTGCTATGAAACAAATCCGGGAAAATAGTCCAACCACGCAAGCAAGACTGGACCACATATTGTGTGTTGGCACTGCTATCAATGAGCATGAGCGTCGTGCGGCGGCCATTATTCGCTTGTTATCCGTAAGTAAAATGCTCCTCTGTCCCATTTACACTTGGTCCTGTATTTACACTTTAGAATTAAATTTCAATTTTAACTAGATATTTACAACGCGGTTTGGACGCCGTTTACACAATATTAGTGGTAAGTACGAAGGTTCTTTTCAGGTTGGCACTATCCAAAAAAACAAGTTAGGAAAGACTGTGACTCCTATTCAAACACTTAAGTGACCTGGTACACGTCACGTGCTAGCCGTCCCTAGGGTAGTGCTTTTAAAAGATCAAGATCGGGGTTAAATCAAGACAATACAATCATCACATCAGGATAACGAAACTGTAATAAAGGATTACCAATATTACCATTCAAATTCTGTTATGTGAAAGTATTATGCGAACTATAATAAATACAGCCCAATTGACAACCCTACGTCGACCTTGACATGAAGTATAAGCTTGCAGAAAAAATTGCAATCTTATACAAAATGAGTTTAGATAATAACGAAGGAACCCCGGCGCCCACAACCAGGCATCTACGCCTCGCTCGCGACCGGCTCGCGCGCGTGGTGGATCTTTACGTGCTTGTTATGGTTGGACTTATTGCTGGACGTCTTCCCGCAGATGTTACACGAGAACGGCCGCGCCCCGCTGTGCACCTTCATGTGTTCCGACAGATAGTAACTCCTATGGAACGACTTACCGCACTCAGGCACTTTGCAGACGTACTTCTTCGCCATCTCGTGCTCTCTCACGTGGCGTTGGCAGTTGGATTTCCTAATGAACTGACAGCCGCAATAGTTACAGGTGTAAGGTCTAACCGACTTATGAGCGTTCATGTGAGATATGTATTCGGTTTGCCTGATGAAGGCCCCCTTGCACAAAGTGCACTTGTAGGGTTTGGCGGAGCGGGACATGTGCGTCCAGCGGTGCAGCTTGAGGTTCCACTTGGTGGAGAATGCTTTATTACAGATTATGCATAGGTAGGGTTTTTTGCCGCTGTGAGTTAGGAGGTGGGCGCGGAGGTTCGTTCGGAGATACACCTGGAACACAATTTAAATTTTCACGTCAAGGTTTACAAAAATCTAGGTCAATTCAAATCTATTACTGGCTTTTATCTACCTTAAATGTACCTTAAATGTATCTACGTTAAGTGTACATGTTTGAGAAAAGCACTACAAAAGACTCGGCCGGATGAAACAGTTCCTAGACTCGTATGGGAACGTCCAGCAACCACTTGTTTCCCGGCCTCTACAGTCTACATTAATGTACTATTCATAAATTAAATATCCATGGGGAATTCAAGTAATGCTAGAACAGCACATCAGAGAACATTAGAACAGTATCAAACCGAACTGACCTGCTTGCAGACGGGACAGGGCACGTTCTCAACCTTGCCGCTGTGGCGCTCGCCTAAGTAGTACTCGTTGTGAGTGCGACGCACGTGGCGCGTGAGTGACGCCGCGTGCACGAATTTGTCGCTGCAGTACAGGCAGGCCTTGGGCCGGTCGTCGTGCGTCTCGCGGTGCCAGCGCAGCTTGGCGCGCGAGTGGAACACGGCGCCGCACTGGCACACGAAGTCGCGGATTTTGCTCTTCTTGTGGAAGTGGTGCCGGTCTCTGTAACACGTTGTTGATCGTGTTTACTAAGTTAACTTTGTGAGAGTGATCGTGCCATAAACACGTTTAATGCCCATGGTCATGACGTTTACAGATTTAGGGTGCATCATAGTTTAACACGCCATAATATTCTCAAGACACCAAGAACCGTATAAATAGAGTGATGTTGAGTGGGATGAAGGTGTTACTCCGCGTTAGAAATTAATTATTCTATGCCTTGACGTTTACTTTGACGTATCTTGAGAAGAGGAGCTCAATCAAGCAAGATCAGTTTATTAATTTGACAAAAGATATTAAGAGGCGTTTACATGTTTTTAAAACTTTGTCGGCCAAAGTCAAGCGGGGGCTATTTCGACTGAGGGGTATGTCTAAAGGTCTCTGCCCACTACACCGTACAGTCAAGGGTAATAATATATATCCGCACAAAGGTGCAAAAATATGTACACATAGACCTTATTGTATTTGTGCCCTTGACTATTTAAATGTCATGTTTAGGATTAGGATTTTGGTGGAAAATCGTGGTTCTAGAATCCATGGAGTCGCTATTTCTTTATTATTATAATACATGACACTTTGATTTTGACCTTCAGTATGGTCATATTTCAAAATGAACTTAATATTTTTTTTAGTTCGTTTATTTCATACATACTAATATTTGCTTGCTTGCAGCTCCATACCAAAATTCATTTAAATTGGTTTGGCGGTTTTATTGAATAAATGAATTTTGAAATATTAAAATACTGAAGGTCAAAATCAAAGTGATATGTATTATAATAATAATAAATAGGAAAAAGCGACTCCACGGATTCTAGAACCACGATTTGTCACCAAAAGTCCTAACTCTACATGTTTAAACTGCCACAATATGAATCGTCACAGCGATTAAAGTGAACACATACTTGTGAAATCGACTGAACTTGGAAAATAAATAAATAAGTTCAAAGTAATTATTTAATCACTACGTATGAAAACTTACCTGTGCTGCACCATGTTAGAGTATCGACGAAAGGTGTCGTCACACACAGTGCACTTATACGGCGTCCGGCCCGTGTGCGTGTTGTGGTGCTCCATCAACTTCTGCCGGGTCAGAAACCGTTTCTCACAAACCTCGCATCTACAAGGAAAGTTAACGTTTTAGCAGCCATAGTAACTTTGGGTTATGATCACACTGCCTAAAAAAATGATATTGCCTATATCTAATAAAGCACATATGTTCACCTTTTTATATTTTTCGTTACTATTTTTTTAAGGTGATTTCAAATCAAATAGGGTTTGAATTCACGCCTTTTTTTTGCCAATTTAAGGGTTAACAAAAATGCTAAAACGCGTCTTAAACTTTAAATTGACTCGACTGGTAACGTCCAAAACACAATAAGCCTTTGCTTAGCTTTTGTGGGTTCTATGCCTGGAGGGTCAAAACGGATCCCTATTGCTGTCACTCACGTGTCCATCTGTCCGTCGGTCGTCTGTCTTACAGTTTTTACAGCCGAACGATTAAAGCCAGTCGTCTAATTTTGTTGACCCTAAGCCATAAAAATTGTCAAAAATACACCTAAAAGAGAGACGCAATTAAATAAAATCGAATTTAAAAAAATTGAAATTTGAAATTGTTGACTATTACTAGGGTCCGGATTTTTGGGTGCAGCTTTTGACAAGTTGTAGCGAGTGAACATCACAGTATATTTATGCTATCGACAAAACAAGTTTTTTTTTCAATTTATGTTTGTATTAAATAAAACCTCAAACTTTCCGATGAAACGTACCTACTCTTTTCAGCGGTCGATGATGAAAAAAGTTCAAAATATCGGAAATCTTAATTCGTTTAAAGTGTTTTAAGAGCACCTATAACTTATAATGCATAATTTGAATTTGAATTTATTGAAATCAGTATAATTACGAAAACTTTTTTTTTTATAATACCTAAAACTTTACGGTTACTAAAACTGGTAACGATGAAAACACAAAATGCCTATATCATATATATGTAAAATACTTATTTAAAGCCCAGATTGTGTTTTTTTTTAATTCATACTTTAACTGCAAACTTTAGCCGTTATACTTACTACTTGGACGAGTTACATTTTAGTCTGCTTATTACTGTAGGTATTATAGGGTAAAGTCACCAGTGGTCAGCCAGAGACCAGTAGTCGACCTTATATGAGTGCGAAGAGTGGGAAATATATCTTTCGTACTCTTCCCACTAATACAAAGCATAGGCAGAGGCCGACTACAGGTCTCTGGCTGACCACTGGTCACTTTACCCTACTACTTAGACAAGACGCACTGTAGCCATATCACAATTTAGACTGTTAACAAGTTATAGGCATTATGATACTGTGGTAGGAGGAGTTGCACTGTGGTCATATAATTAATGTAGAGCGCTTATTACTTTAGACTTATGGTAATAGCCGAGCTACGCTATGGTCATAATAATATGTCAATTTCGACTGTTTGCAACTTCAGGCATCTTACTATAGTCGAACTCCATATTAATGGCCTGTTGTTTGATCGGTAGTTAAACTAACTAATGGTCAAAAAACGTTACTAATGGTTAAAATCTCAAGGAAATGTGTCAAATTTTCCATTCCTTTTTCGAATTATAACAATTACTTAGTTTAACTACTGATCAAACAACAGGGCCTAAGCATGACATTATTTAGAGGTTTTTTATTATTTGGATTTTTTTTTTCTAGACATTGTTATCATAACCCGGCTGCGTGGTAGACAGATGCGGAGGTTTGAGACATACTCAAAATTAATTAAAAAATCATAATAAACCCTGTGCTGACGTAATGAATATACATCCCCTTGCAAAGAAAACGGGCACCTTTTTTTAAATAAAAAATAAGAACTGATAATATTTATATATATAATTGTTTTTCGTCAATAATACTTTCTTCATTTTGTAGCATTAAATCTCATTAATTTACGATATATTTAAAATACTTTAAAAATCGAAAGTGCCTGTTTTTTGCACAATATACACCCCGTTTATTCATCACGTCAACACAGTTATGGGCAGGTTGTAAAGAAATTAAATTATATTTCCGCTGTGCTGTGTTTAGATAGCATACGAAAAATAGAGAAATTAGGTATATAAAAAAATATACTATTCTAAAGAAATGTAGCTATGAATAAAGATTAAATGTGTTTATATTTACGAACCCTTTTTTTTTTCAAATAAACAACTAAAATATTAAACAAGAACTAAGCAACTCATACGTCATGCATGATTCCCTCAATTTGTTTTTTTCCGTACCTACACATTATTTTAACACTTTGTTTTAGAAAGTGGAAAGAAAGAAAATAAACCATTAGAAGTTTTATGATGAATATGCTCTGCGAACACATTAGACATGTATTTTTTCGCAACCAAACGCGGTGACAGCGGCGTGGCCCCGACTTAACTGACTTGGCGTGAGTTGTTGAGTTTGCTTGTGGTGGCTCGCGGCGCGTACGGTCCAGGCACGCACACATGCAAGCCGCGCGATATACCTTTGTTTGAAGACGAACTACTGTCTATACTGTCTTAACAGTAGGTCCACCGAGCTTGGGACTCGTTTAGGTGGCCTTGACTTAGTTATCATTGAAACAAATACAGTGGGCAAAAATACAGCTTATAATTTTACTAGTAACTAAACTTTTAATTCGCAAAGACGTACTTCCCCCACATTTTTTTTGTGTTCTTTAATCTAACCTAACTTATTTAATAAGCCCATTTAACCTATGTAATATGTAATAGTTTAAGCATATTTACATTTTTGCGAAATGAAAGTTTGTAAAATGATAGTTTGTCAAAATGATGATTTGGTAAAAAGTCAGGATAATTATACTTTTAAATAAACAAAAAAAAATTACTTTTACAAAAGTGTTAGAGTCGCGTAAGTTCAACGCCAAAATCACAAATTTAAATATATTTCGAAGTAACTTTACATCGCTAATACGTGCACGTTTGAGATAGTCAACATACTCGAAAACAGATACTTACTTGAAATTCTTAATTCCCAAATGCGTCTTGATATGCACCGCTAAATTAGCCCTCCTGAAGAAGCACTTCCCACACGTGAGACACTCCAACGGGTGCAGCTTCAGATGTACATGGAACGCCGCCTCCGAGCCCTGATCTATCTTGCACGTAGGACACACGAAGTCTTTACGTTTTCGCTTGGGTTCCTGTTTGATTAGCGCCTCTATCTTCGGCTTGGCCTCCATGACGTCATACACTTGGAGAATGGATGGGGATAACGATTCCTTAGAGTCCGGAAGAATTGTTACTGGGGAAAATATGATTAATTATGTTTAGTGTGTGGTTTAATAAAATGACCCAATTTAATGATTCTCATTTAGACTTCGCCGATACTTCGGCTGTATTCCTGGAGATACTATTGTAAAGACGGATATTTAAAATTTGGGTTTTTAAGCACTTAAGCAAGTTGTTATCTTCTTAACGATACTTTTTGAGGAGTGAATGTGTACAGTCAAAGAGAAAATTATTGCAACGGCCTAACTATGAAATCCCGAGTGCACACGACTCCTGTATGAAGAGCACATTTTCATGTTTTTCAGAACTTTGTCTGTTGCCATATTTTTCGGTAAACCTATACGGTTTAACAATCTATGAAAACTCAGGACTGTATCTCACCTGGGCTGATAATCTCAGTCTTCTCCTCCTTTTTGATGCACCTAGCAGTGACGAGCCGGCTGTACGATGCGCCGGAGCAAGTGGCGGTGGCGTGCGCCAACGCCTTGTGCGCTCGCATCTCCTTAAGGGACTTGAACTTGGCGCGACAAACGGAACACGTGGACAGACGGGGCTTGGGCAGCTGGATCTCATCTTCCCTAAGAATTAAGTATTGTGGGGTAAGCATTGAAGGCATTACAGCCTTAATAATTTCCGTTACTCTATAAAATGTGATTTCTCAGAAAAAAAACTGTTTTTAGTGACTAGGGAGTCTAGACTTACATCCGCTATGCAATAAAACATAACGGAGTGAAGCCTGTTCAAGGCAATAATAAAAATAACAAACAATATCAGTAATAAAGAACATACATTCATGGAATAAACAATCAACTTATCATTCTAAACTTTTTTTTGTAAGTTTATGAGTGGCAATATCCAAAGATTATTTTTTTCATTTTCATACATTAAACTCTTTAAGTTAGGTTCTGCAAGCTAACTAAGAAAACTCTCATAGGCAATCCAATGGCAAAGTAAACAATTGACTCTTGCGCGTGATGCGAGTTATTTAAGCACGGGCAACGCCACTATCCAGCAAGTCAGACCGCGGTGTTTTAACGCCTCGTATGCAGCAGGTAAAATAAATACCAAGTTCTAGTCTGTTTGGCTGCTAATCCTAAAAATAAGCTTAAAAAACGTTTAAAAAACTGGACACTGATCAGTGTCGGAACATACGAGGGGTTAAGGTGCTCCATTATTGGCAGTTCGCGCTAAATGGTCATCCTTTTATATTTGGGCAATTCTATAAGTGATCGTAGAGAGGTAGAATTGATAGTATAATTATAAAGCCCGTTCATTGGTTACACGATCATTCTACTTCCGACTTGATTTTGGTTCTGAAAACTAAAAATAAGCCAAGCAACAGCTGCTTGTTTGTAAAATCCACCACGATCACTGCCAAGAACAGTCCATTGTTCAAGAGAATGTTTATGACAAATGTTTTTTTTACAATAATAGAAATAATAGGCAAAGGAAATAATAACTGGTTTTAATACGACCAGCATCGCAAAACCCAACACTTTGTTATTTATTTCTTAATTTAAGTATCTAACATCTTGCTGGTAATAACTGGAATGCGGTATAATGCTAGCCCATCTTTTAGAAAACACGTAATTGAATGATTGTTATTTAATCCATGTTATTTTTCTTAACGTAGTTTTGTGTTAAGTTTGTCACTTTCCGTCTCTTCACCAAGCGGTTCCAACGGAAGACCAGGGGCCCGTTCCACAAAAGCCACTCTGCAACTCTGCACTCCACAAATCCCACTCTTCAACCGTATTTTTGTTCCACAAAGCTATTGCAGAGTTGAAGAGGCAGAGTCAAATGCAGAGTGTGGATTTGTGGTTTTGCAAAAAAAATCTGTTCCACAAGACAATCGCAAAGTTGAAGAGGCAGAGTCAAATCCAAAGTGTGGATTTGTGGATTTGCAAAGTATTTTTTAGGAACAGAATCTTTTTCAGAGTTTGCATATTACGCAGAGTGTTTTCTGGAACACGTTTACTCTGCACTTTGCATTATCGTGGATTTGCAAAGTGCAGAGTGCAGAGTTGCAGAGTGGCTTTCTGGAACGGGCCTCAGTGCCATCTTTACGGCTAGCGAATACCGAGTTGGGACCGTTTCGCAACAATTTCTGTGTCTTGTTCTTTTTGTATCTATGTAATGTAATTTTGTATTGTTACGAATAAATGTTTCGTTATATTTATCTTTTAATTTCTAACTGGTCCCAAGTAAAGTATCAGCCTAAAGATAATACTTTAAAAGATAATATTTCGAATAATCAACAAATTATGAATTGATTTTAAGAAAAGTATGCTATAACAGGCTCAACTCAACCATACTCATAGTGAGTCAACCGGTCGGCCCTTTTTCCTTTCAGCTAATTGCGAATACAAAATATGAAGCTGAAATCAACTATAGTCCAGCACTGCCGCTTTTAGGTCGTTCCGATACGCACGCAGCCAGTAAGTGTCAGAATTATTTTCCTGTGCCAATACCCATTACATTTTACTCCAGTAAAATTGGGGATTCAAAGTACGGCGTAGTTTGCGTCAAATCCGGTAATTCTGATTTTTTGCAGACTTTTTTTGATTTTTTTGGCCCAATGAATAATCCAAGTTCGTGACCTCGAGCGCCGAACGCAACTTTGTCAAAATAAAAAAAAACCGCGAAGATTTCGGACTTTTTTTCAGATTTTGGCGATTATAACGTTTTTGAAAGTACCTTCTCAAGACATTTTTAAAGCAAACTAAATTTGCTACCATATGATACTAGAATTGTCTCTGTAGACCCAATAGTTTTTGAGACAAAGCTTTTCAAAATTCATCATTTTTTCGAACTTTAAATTTTTTTGCAATTAGGCGTTCTGTTTGGGGTAACATAGTTCACTTTGTGATACCAGCACCAAATTTTACTATGTTGCTAAACATGTTATTCTATCTTGAAAACCGTCGGGACCCCATCTGTAAAGTGCCTGGATCCGGAGATATGACGTCATCAAAACGGCGGCCGCTGTTTTTTAAATATTGCGAACAATTCTGATTCTATGAACGCTATATACATGTGTGGTGTATCAAATGAACACACGAATATTGTCAAGTGACGCGAGCTATTCACTACTGGCAACACATTAACGTTTTTCTGATACCATCCAGAATGTATGTGTATTTTTACAGATTACAACACATACAACACTTTATCTGCTGCACGCATTATCCATTGCTTTACATTTGCCCTTAACATAGACAGCTGAGGAAAGCTTAGCAAAAAGAGTTTGGATAAAATGAGGACATTGTTCATAGTGAAATTGGCAATATCATCCTCCACTATCAGCACTATCAACAGATTCTGCTACTACAGTCGGTTTCATATAAGATGATTCCTGTGACAGTTCATATAAACACGTATTACACTTGTTTCTTTAACTTTACATAAATACTACATTTGTTGATAGTGTTGGTACACACCTAGCCGTTCAGGGACTTAAAAATAGGCGATTAATTATAATTGCCTGGCATGTGAGTAAAGTAAGTGATTGAAATTACGAAATACGGTTGTCACAAGAATCATCCTAGATGAAACAAATTATAGGTGCTAGCTATCACTACCTAAGAATGACACATTACAGGTAGTAATACTAACAGATTCTCTCGCTTCTCGCTGGTGTCGACGTCCGACCCGTCGGAGACCCAACTCTCGCGGGCGATGAGGTCATAAGGCTCCGTTGGAGCTCCCTCAGGGTACATCTGAAACGTGATATAATACAATTGTCTTTTTTCAGTTAATCCTCAAATAATAGTACGAAAGAGACCTCTTAATTTAGGCATTAGGCTAAGAAAATAACACATTTTCAGAACTAGCTCAACATCTCACAAGAACTCTAAAGAATATTATTTAAGAATTAAGCCAAACTATATTATTATTAAAATTGTATTTTTCTTCTGCTTTCACACTTTAGCTACTAAAAAGTATACTATCATCCTTCCTATCAACAGCTTATCGATGATCGAATATTACGCGAAAGAAGCAGCAGTAAAGGCTTATTATGTAGTTTCACAAAAGCTGCCAGTCTAAAATGGTTTAAAATTTCAACTACACGTTGAAAAGGACAACACTTACACAATCATAGGTAACATAAATTTCGTCTGTTCTATTTATCGTAACTTCTAAAGCTACCTACCTACCAGCGCTGCATTACACTGGCTGCTTAAAAAGTAGGTCACTTAACAAACATTTTACAAAATGGAACATTCCCCTTGTTACTAGAACAATCCATCTGTTTCTTTGAAGAAAAGAAAAAACTTATCAAAATAAAACTTACCCCACTCCAAGGTGACTCCATGTCCCCGTTGCTTTCCTGGCCGCTCAGTTCCCCACGCGGCGGCATTCGTTCATCCGCGCATATATTTAAAGGGGCTTCGCTCTCGCTCCTTCCCTCGCTTAGCACATCTGCTTTACTGTCTTTCTCACTCGATTCAGGATCAGCATCAGCTCGATCACCTATTCCCGCGTAATCTACCCCGTTCTCGGCTATTTTATAGCTCTCATGAATAAAGTTAGGAAGGACAAACTCGCTAACCTTCTGTGAGGACTCTCCCCAAATGTAGATGGGATCTTTAGGAGCTTCTTTAGAAAAGGCTACAGATTCCCTCGCGGCATCAAACGACTCTACGCGATCGGGCGTAAAATAATCCGCATAAATATTATCTCCAAAGTAATTTTCATTGATCATGTTTACAAATTGTTTGGTTTTGGATGCCGCTTCAAGCTCTAACAGTTCTTTATGATTAGACTCCTCGTCGAAGTCGTCGGCCGCCATATTTCCGTAAGATATAACATTGATGGGTCTAATAGACTCCAAGGGTATCATATCCTTTTCAGGACTGACAGCGCCATTGCTAAAACCACCTTCGTTGCTTGAGCTAATCTCCTCTTTAACCTGCACTGTAGTAATGCAAGTAATACTGGAGTGAGCCACCGGCTCTAAGTCCATTGATTGCTCTTCAGTATCAGCATCAAATTCATGATGATTGCTTTTATCATTAAAAATTTCAACAGACACAGTTTGAAGTGAATCTATTTTGTTTTTCTCATCTGCACTATGAATCTTATTCATTGTAAAATTTTCAGGGGGACGAATAGGAGATGACGGCCCGGACTGTCCGTCTTTGCTGCTGCAAGGACTCATTGAAAAACTCCTAGAGTTCTTGATTTCTAAAACCTTTTTATGCTTCTTCACAAAGATATTGTTCAGTCTTAAAGGAGTGTGTCTGTGAGGTTTATGTGGCTTTGTCTTTTCTACTTTAACAGGCGGTGGGGCTATCTCTGGCTTGGGGGATATAGAAATCCTATCGGTGGAATTGTCCCCATTTTCAGAGAGCTCACTGCAGGGAGAAATAGAAGGTTTCTCCTTACATATGAGATCAGGCATGGGGCAGCTATCCGAATATTCATTATCAATTTTATTATCTACTACACAAGACTTGGAAATCGAGTCTTTGTATGAGGGAGGATTCCCAACATTTTTTATCACAGAGAATGTATTTGAAACTATACTATCATTACTAGTTGCAGAAGCCTGCATGCAGTCTCTTGATAAACTGTTATTTGTGTCATCAAAATCTGGAAGGATCCTGTCAGGGGAGGTAGATCTGTCTGGATAGTCAGATTCATTTGACCCAGTAAGGTCTACCACAGTATTGAGCAAATTCTTGTGATGTTGCACAGGTACTTCCACCTTAATATTGCTAAGGATTTTGAGGCCCTTGCTTGGCCCTGGTGTACTATTTCTACTATTTCTACTATCATTTCTTTCTAGAAGCTTCTCAGGCACTGGTGTAGGTGTAGAGGATTCCGAAGTAGTATGAGATGCCTGTGAGGCGCTCGAGGTGGTACATGTGTCCATTGGAGCTGGGGTCACAATTGGACTAACTTCAATAATTAGCGTTTTGTTTGTTTCACTAACCATATTATTGGATAAGGGTTTCTCCAGATTGCCCATAGACACTTCATTATATGTCGGTGTGCTGGATGGTTTTGACAGAATCTGTTGAGGAGTTGCATACATACAAGACGTGTTCCCAAACTGGTCAACAACCATTACATTCTGGTACATGGAGCTGGTTGCAGCAACATTTGTCATACTGTCATGGCCACTGAGGACAGCAGGCATACTAGAGATGAAGGGTTTTCCATCAATATTGTGTACCATTTCTCTGTAGATGATCTGAGAGTTCTGGGTCACAACAGTGGTGCCAGGAGTAAAAGTACCTGAAGTTAATTGATTGAATTGACTGTTACTTGTGGATAAAGGTGAGTTTACAGACTTCGACTCCATGATCTGAGTGGTAGGGATACTTCCAGACACAATCATACTGTTTTGAACATTCTTCTGCACAAAAGTAGGTGCTGTGGGTACCATTAAATGCATAGGCTTCACACCTGGGGTAAGATATTGCATGCCTCCCATATTTGCCTTCACAAAAAGATTGTTAGGTTTGGGCAACAATTTTACCAGATCATTATTCCTACGAGACCCCGTTGGCATCAAAGTTGTCTGTAATTTAACCCCAGGGGTCAATGATGGCATATTATAAGCAAAAACATTGTTAGTGTTGTCTATGGCACTGTACTCAGCGCTACGTGAATACTTTATCTCTTTGTCCTCCTGCTGTTCTGGGTAATAAATATACTGCGGATCAAACTCTGGCACTGGAAGGTTTTGGATGAAGGGCTGAGTGGACTTGTCAGTCTTCATAAAAGGTATCCCGGGGTAGGGGTTTGATGAAGTAGTAGTAGGGCTGCTTTCAAAATTAATATCACCTATTCTCACATCCGATGGTGTTCCATTCCTAGTTACACTGGACACGGGAGTTTTGGAAGACCTACTTGGGGTCCTGCGCCAGTATCTGTCATTGTCAAGACTGCGGTGCGAGCTAGTCCACCGGGGACTCTCCTCGGCGGGGGTCCGCGATCTGCTCCTGAAGGAACGCTCGGAGTGCATGGGAGTGGAAGTTCGGCTTCCAAACCCATTGTTAGCTGATATACTGCACAGCGCTTTGATGACCTGGTCTTTGGGGTGGGTGTCAAGGTGGGACTCCAAAGACATCCCATTATGCAGGAAGAGCGTGCACACGGGGCACTGCACAAGCTGCTCCATGGTCACCTCACAGCACAATCACTAACTATCGCGAGAGATCGCGGCGGGCGGCCCGCGCCGTTAGCCCGAAACACCAACCCGCACGATGTCCGTCACGATCATAGTTAGTAACCACACACAAGGCTCTCATACGGCCCGAGATTGAGCACAATCACCGTCGAACCTTCTCTCCTTATCGATCTGTCGGGCAAAATAACTCTATATAAATATCATGATCGCAACCCACAATGTCGAGTTACACAAACTCGTTTAAAGTGCAAACAGAGGACAAAAGAAAACAAAACCCCGAGATAAAGGCCATTGAGACATAAAAAGTCCAGCATTATGTACGAGGAAGAAAGAAATGAATACATTGTATTGTTAACGCGCAGTAACGGGACTTACCTTCGATTATTCTTTGTCAAATATTTTTCATAGCATCGATTATACCAAAATAAACCTTTTAATTAGTTACATACACGAGTACTAAGCTAAGCTAAATCTAAAAATATTTCCAAATAGTCAGACATATTGCAGACGTCTCGTTCTATTGCTTGCAGTCACAAAACTTTTGTATTCCGATATACGTGCTCAAACGTCGATACGCGCTTCGTGGCAATGTGCTATAATCGGAATTCTATATATTATTTCCCGAGAAAAAAAAGAGTGACGACCGCTATATGCGTCGAATGGATTAATGTTTAACCATAGATAATTATTTACTTGTCTTTTTATTATAAATGCATGGTTTAACATTATATAAACTTTATAATTAAACCTTGATATTCCCTATCAGTATAATTCAAAAATATTGCGTCTGATCCAAAATGAAAAATAATGCTGCAAAACACTGAGTAGGTAACTAAGTTTTAGTTATATTTTATTTGTTCATTTTATACCTACTCTACTGTCTCTGGCATTTTAATGATTATGACACACCATTGGCACGTTTCACGAAGCTAAAAGTTACAAATTACAAGCGGAAGTCTCTTGCTAGCGAAAGGAGTTAGAAAGAGACTTCCGCTTGTAATTTGTAACTTGTAGCTTCATGAAACGGGCCTCATGTCATTCTGACATGCAAATCGATACCCTTGTGCCGTGCTTGTGCCATAGCCTTGGGCTTATAATCTGTCACAGTCACAGTAATGTTATTATCACATAATGTTATTATCCAACGTCAATCACTACGTTTTATAATATAATCTGTGTTCTGAATGACGTGCGTGCATGACGTTTCCTGCTACCCAATTTTCAATAATTTTCCAATTTCCAACATTTCCAACACCAAAATACAATCAATTAGTTCTTAAATTTTGAAGACAGAAAGTTAACAGCTGAAAATGACTTACGATTACGAAGATCTCAGCATATCAGGTTCGTTCACTAAAGTAATAAAAAAATATTCAGTTTGGTCATGTCATAATTAAATAATAATAAATTACTAATTAAACCATTAAATATAATATAATCAACACATTTTGAAGTTTAATTAGGTATCTACGTATACTTTGTTCAAAAAAAGAAGTACATTTAATTCTATAATATAAATCTATTTATCTACCTAAAAGTACTATAACTTTCCTGAACCCGTTTACTAGAGGCCATACAGTGCCCACTGATTTGATACGATCCTACAAAAAAAAGCATTTTATAAAAAAAAATGGTTTTGCGTCAGTTCTACTACCTTAACTGACTTGATATTCATATTTAATCAACCTATTTTAGTTACTTAAATTTTATTTCAAATCAAATTTTTAAGGAGCTTGATTGTGTAATGATCATGTTGCGCCATTTAGTTAAATCGAGTTTGGCTAGCAATTTACGTGTTTTTACCCATCCATTCCAGAAATAAAAGATTTGCTAAGGCAATGGCGTGAAAGCAATGAACGACGCAGTGAAGATGTTATGGAATACTGGGCCACAATTATGGATGACATGGGCAAACTTGGAAATGAAAGTAAGAAATTACTCTTCCATAGAATAAGTTATTAATATTATTATTTCATCTTAACTATCTTTAAACAGATGGGCCCTTTGAGATACACTCGGACCCTCGGGTGCAATTACCCCTCTTTATAATAAATATAGAGGGTTAAGTATTTTTTTATTAATTATATTCAATCCATATACAAATAGACTTATTACTTTAGAGCATGGCATTTTATTTATTACTTTAATTGTCTATCTATTCTATATTGTCTGTCATGAACTCTTCCATAAAGTAGGTAGTAACATTTTTTGATGAGGAAATATTTTAGTTGTTTTTAAAATATATGGGTTTTTTCTTTTATTTTAATTTTATCAGATATTTTGTTGTATATATTTATTAACTGGTAGTATGGACTATTCTTGTAGATACTATGTTTTGGTTCGGTAAGGCTAGTTTATTATTATTTGTGTGCTTTTAATGAAAATGTAAAGACGTATGTTTCTAAAAAAATGTTGATATTTTAGTATGTATATTGATGAAAGAGTTAAAACTTCATTTTGAATAAGATGTGGTCAGCAGCTATTTCTTTGTTTTATGTTAACAATAATAATGCAAGCACTTTTTACTACAAATAAGTGTTGTGCTTCCATGCTCTCACAGCTCTCACAGCTCTCACCGCACATTAGCACCTGAGCCAGGCTATTGAACAACTTCTTCTACATTTAATAATTTTTAGGGTTCCGTACCAAAATGGTAAAAAAGGAACCCTTATGGTGAGACTTCGTTGTCTGTTGGTCTGTCTGTATGTCACAGCAGGTTTTCTCAGCAACTACAAATGCTATCAACAACAACAACAACACACAACAACAACAACTACAACTTGTACAACTTGCTTGCCTGCATCTGTTTTTAGTAAAAAAAAATATGAAATTAATATTATAATATAAATAATTGAAAAGGGGTCTAGAATGGGGAGTTGAAAAATTAAAGTGGTTTGATTATAGCAAACTAGTGACCCGCCCTCGCGTCGCTTCTGTTTATGGCAGTTTTTTGTAATACCCGCACATAATCCAAAACTTATTATACATAAAAACCTTCCTCTTGATTCACTCTATCTATTAAAAAAAACCGCATCAAAATCCGTTATGTGGCTTTAAAGATCCAAGCATACATAAGGACAGACAGACAGCGGGAAGCGACTTTGTTTTATACTATGTAGGGATGGGGTGTCATATGAAAGGGCTTCTTAATCTGCACATTTGAAAACTATTTTTATTTTTTATTTTTAGTGATGTACTTTCTGATTTATAGCCAAAAATGTACAAAAAATGACCGTTATCTCCAAAGGTCGGAATAGGTAGTGCTTATTAACCTAAACTTGTTGCATCTTCATTCAATAACGTATTCCCATCTCACTCGCGCATGAATGAACATGAGTCAAGTTTAGGTTAATAAGCACTAGCTATTCCGACCTCTGGTTATCCCTGAAGTTTTTTAATAAAAAAATTAAATGAAGTGTTCATTATTTACAGTTTTTGAGAAATAACAAAAATACTGTATGTGTATTAAAATTTAAGCTAGTCAAAATGGACCTTAAGGCATAGAAAATAAAGTTCATAACAAATGAGTATTTTCTTTTGCGGTTACCAAGTATACTATCTTAAATACGGGACCATCGGTGCGCGAGTCCGACTCGCACTTGACCGGTTTTTTTATATCAATAGGATTCATAATCGTCTTTGGTGTGGTCTAAATTGTATTATTTTTGTTTACTGTTATTTATTCGAGAGAAAGAAAAGAAAAGAAAGAGACGTCACTCAAATTGACGTTGCGCTTTCACAATAATGGATTTAATATCAAGTACAGTGCTACCATTTTCTTAATAACTATCGGCAATCTTCGTTGTTCTATGACACACGAGTGACAAATATACTGTCAGTTGCGAGTGCAAGCGTGATAGCGATGGCCAGCCGAAGGCGAGGGTGCGATTTCGTGGACGTAGGTACGCAGTATTTCAAACTACAGGATACCCGCGACTTCGTTCGCGTAGAACAGTTTCTCGATTTTCCCCCTATTTCTTTAATGCATCCCTAAGGTACTAATGGAATATTCGCTCCAAATTTCAAGACTTTAGGCTCAGCGTTTTATGCTCTCTGTTGTCTGACAGTCACGACAGAGTTTTATATGTAAGGTCTTATTTAGTAAACACTTTTATAACCTCAAAATGCTCCTTTTTCGCCTAAGATAACAATTTTGTCATAAAGTAAACCATCCATGATGTAAAATCAGGAAAATAGTGTGCAAAATATGGTCTCTAATTGCTTTATTCAGCAGAAAACGGCCATTTTAGCCAAAAGTATTTTCATCTATTTTCATGAAATGAATCAATGTTTTATATTACCCATGTACCAATTAGTTTTACTATTATTTTAATATCATTATTATATTTTTATATAATAAGAAAGATTTACTTGATATGTAATTATTATCACTATCAGTACATATTATAAAACAAAGTCGCTTGCCGCTGTCTGTCTGTACTTATGTATGCTTAGATCTTCAAAAGTACGCAACGGATTTTAATGCGGGTTTTTTTAATAGATAGAGTGATTCAAGAGGAAGTTTATTTTGTATTAGTTTATATGTATAATACATGCATAATATGGTACAGAAACACTGATAATTTTAGAGGTATTCTAATGTGATGTCGTAAATAAACACATTTTTTTGCGCTTACATTGCAAACGCTGGCTAAACCTTAAGAGATATATCAAAATAATGTACTGAAGAATTGTAGTTCTTCAAAAAACCTAAAGAAAAGTCCGTGATGGCATATGTCTATCTCCTAAGGATGAATCACAGGGACCATTTTTATCTTTAAAATGTTATTAAAAAATATTAGGTTACTTGCGAAGCTATTTTCTCCAATTCAGTATTTATTCTTATCCATATAAATACGTTAGTTACCTTGGGAATTTAATGTAGATTAAAATTGTCCTTTACACTATATTATTTAAATAAATACTTTAGAAGATACGGCAGATTCAAAATTACGCGCAACCTAAATCTGTATTATCGAAACGCTTGGCCGCCGGCCCTATAGTACGGGCAAATTAGATGAAATTTCACTAAAGTCTGGAAATAATTCTAAGAATTGATAAAAACATTTCTGATTGCTTTGTAGGGGTTAAAAAAAGAGCTTTATGCATCCCTTAATAAATTCGCCCCCCCGGAAAGGGGTGCAATTGGTTGAAAACCTTGCAAAGGTCATAACTAACGAGGGAAAAAAGGTGTACTCGGTGCAATTTGGCATACGTTTTAATCCATCTCAATCTACATTTGCACGTATTATTTCATTTAATTCAACCTACGGAACATATAAATAAAAATATATATAAGTAAAAACTTACTTTCGGCCATCGCGGCTCGGGGGAAAATGTAGAACGCGGTGCAAATTGAGGATATGATTAGAAAAAATATCTAAATACAATATCTAATTTGCACCGGGGTGCTCCCCCCGGAAAGTAGTTATCTACGTTTAACGGTCTTCGTACTTCGGGGGAAATTTTGAAACAATTGAAAATCGTCACAATCGTATTCATTTGATTTACTTTAAATTCGCACCCCATAAAAAATTGGCATTCTTATCGGGATCATGCAGTTTTCTGTATGTTTGTAAATTACTTATTACCATAGAGCAATAAAGCCACAGAAGCGCACGCACGCGTAAACGGACCGATGATGCACGGTTCTTGAGGCATGGGCAAAAGTAGCGTAGTAGTCGGTTATATTTTCTTTTTTAATTAAATAAATATTCTTGAACTCTCTTATTCATAATTGCACAATAAAGCTATTTGAGTTAAAGTATGCTTTGACATTCCCTTTCCGAGACTGTACTTATTAATTAATTAATGTTTTATAGCTTCAGTAGATATCGGTTATTATTATTTCCTTTGGAACTTTTATTAAGCTATCTCCATTTCAAATTGCATCCTAATCCATCCAGCCGTTGCAGCGTGCAAACTAATACACAAACTTTCGCATTTATAATATTAATTGGATATTAAGTGGGAAAGTGGAATTTTTTAACTTGTAATACAAGTTTTAATGAAAAATAAAGTTGGTTTAAGAAATGCAGTAATAAAGAAAAAAATCAATTTTGAGTTCTGATCGTCAATAATCAAAGTAAGTGTCTAATATCCAAACGGTATAGTCACCAGCAAATATATTGGAGCGGACAATGTAAACAATAATAATGTCATCATTATTTGTGCATTCTGAAGTATATTCACTGCCTTCTGAATCTAGCTCTGATCAAGCAGCCTAGCAAGGCCTTTGAAGGTGTAGTTCGAGGATGCCGTTAGCTATAAAACTATTTGGAAAATAACTATAGAGTGATCATTCCACGTGGTGGTGGAACCTCGAAAGTAAGATCGGTATATTTACTCAGTTTAACTTTGTCCGTTTTTATATGAGGTTTTCATCATGCGGAATTAAGAGAAAAAATAGACGCCACATAGACGGCGACTACCTTAAATTTTGAAAATATCCAATTCTCAAAATTTAAGGTAGTCGCCGTCTATGTGGCGTCTATTTTTTCTCTTAATTCCGCATGATGAAAACCTCATATAAAAACGGACAAAGTTAAACTGAGTAAATATACCGATCTTACTTTCGAGGTTCCACCACCACGTGGAATGATCACTCTATAGTTATTTTCCAAATAGTTTTATAGCTAACGGCATCCTCGAACTACACCTTCAAAGGCCTTGCTAGGCTGCTTGATCAGAGCTAGATTCACGTCACAAAGAAGTGTTACTTTTATTTTTGAAAACAATTAATACTACATTTATGGATTTTTGGAAATTCCTCTGCCTTAACCGGAAAACGAACTGTACTGTACTCCAGTAACTTTATACATGAGGGCTTGCGTCAAATCCGGTAGTTTTGAATTTTTGCAGCCTTGTTTATGATGTTGGCCCAATGAATAATTCAAGTTTGTGACCCCGAGAAGATCGCAACTTAGTCAAAAATAAAAAAACCGTGAACATTTCGTTTTTTTTTTGAGATAATGGTGATTGTAACTCTAAAGGACTAGTTTTTGATAGTACTTTTCTAGGATGTTTTTAAAGTAGACTAAATTTGCTACAATATGAGACTAGAGTTGTCTCTGTAGACCCAATAGTTCCCGAGATTAAGCTTTTCAAAATACAACTTTTGTCGAACTTCGCAATTTTTTTGAACAACCTCGACGAACTGCGATACCAACTTACTATTTGCCAGGGCTGCGACGAAAACCAGCTTCAATCTGCCCAGGTTACCGCCGACACGAGACTCTCGAAAACTATCACAGAGACAATTCTAGTCTCATGTTGTAGCAAATTTAGTCTTATTAAAAACGTCCGAAAAAGCTACTTTCAAAAACTAGTCCTTTAGGGTTATAATCGCCAGTCTGAGAAAAGTCCGAAATTTTAACGGTTTTTTTTATTTTTGACGAAGTTGCGTTCGGCGCTCGAAGTCACAAACTTGGATTATTAATTTGGCCAACATCATAAACAAGTCTGCAAAAAATCAGAACTACCGAATTTGACGCAAAGTACCCCGTACTTTCAGCGACATGGTTACTGGACAATTGGTCTAATATGACAAAACAACAATAAAGTCTTGTTTTATGATACAGATCGAAAGGGTCATGATAGTGATCATTTTAAACTTACAACACATACGCCTTCAAATTAATTAAAAACCGTAAAAAATACATGGTTTTATTGTTTTGTCATATATTCGACCAGTTCGATTCCCGGTTAAGGCAGACCAAATTCCAAAAATGCAGTAATAATTGTTTTAAAAAATAAAGGTAAGTCTTCTTCGTGTAGAATTTTCTTTTTTGAATATAAAGGAAGTTGCCGTTCATATGCGTTTTCACAAAGTCACAATATTCACAATATCAGATCACACAACAATTTTCACAAAGTAACTGACTGAGCGGTGCCATGCGTTGCGCTCTTCCCCGCCCCGCGCCCCGCGCTCCCACTACCCGCGGCAAAGATTAAATAGGTATGCCCGCGGTCGCCTGGCGTTCGCTGCGATTACATTTGATAAACTTCCCGTTATTTTTTCCTTTTTTTTATAAGGTGCGAATGTAGTATCTTTAGAACAAGTGCCATGAATAAATTTTCACGACTACCTTAATTTGCCCCGAAGTACAATCTATAAAATAATGAAAAATTCATGTTCCATAATTCGCACAGGGGTGCAAAATAAACTGGGCGTTTATTATGCTTTAAAAAGCTTAATGTAAGTTTGCACCAACCGACTGAATTATCCTCGAGCCGCAATCTAAGAAAAACAAATAACTTAATTTTGATACATCTCACACCTTTTTAATTAAGATACGTTAAGTATTAAAGGGGTCTTTACACGTGGCTAAACTTGCACCAAATAGTTTTTAACATACTCAAAAATTACGGCACTTTAAAGTTTATACCTAACATTTAAAGGCTTTCCGTACATAATAGAAACGGTGCAAACCGGGGAAAACTATCTAGTTAAGCCCTCTAAAGATTGCCAAAAATGCACGACTACACGACTTAATTCCATACTTTCTGCTAATTCGACCATACTACTATAGCCACGCCACGAATAGCCACGCTTCGCCCTTTAGTACCTACAGCCTACAGCATCACATAGTATCAAACACCGGAGCTCTCCTGTTAGTTACGTAGGTACTTATATTTATATTAAGCTTTTCAAATTGTTAAATTAGGGAAATGGGTAGGTAGTTCGATTGAGTTTTGGTTTTTTGATTAAAAGATATTTTTATGTTGTCTACACTTCTACACTTAGGCCGTATTTCTCCAAACTTGGAATAAGACTTACTCCGAGATTACTCTATACAAATTCAGCTTTTGATTTAGGTATAAGACCTTATTCCAGTTTGGTGAAATGCGGCCTTAGAGGTATTATAAAGAGGAAGGATTAGATTTTTTGTTTGTTTGTTTGAATTGAATAGGCTCCGAAACTACTGGACCGATTTGGAAAATTCTTTCACCATTAGAATTCTACACTATCCCTGATGAACATAGGATATATTATATTTTCAAAAAAGTTAGGGATCCGTATGAAAGCTTCGATAATGTAACCCAAGGTGTGAAAAATATACCAAAAAAATCCTTATATCGCGTACGCTGCGGAAACTATTGACAATAGAGCAATGTGATGTACTACAGTTTTATAGAAGACATCAATTTCTAAAAAAAAGTTCACAATACCATATGTCTAACTATTACAGTTATGTCACAATAACTACTTTTTCATGTTAAAATATGCAATAGTAACGCCGGTTCTAACTAGGCCCCATTATTCGTACCTTGGTATTAATCCGTATCCAAATAAATCATTTCGTTTTCAACGCTATATCAGTACAGTCACGAACTTAAATTTGGGACCCACCTTAGGTCCAAAGTCATTCTGACATTCTACAACAATAAGGTTGAGTCTCCTATAAGTTACAAATGATTTGGCATCTCTAATGACATTGACGACTTCAAGCCAATTTTTCTTGAAAGTGTCTTTAATTGGTTTTATCTACAACAGAGAATATAACACATAAAATTAACACGTAAAATTTGGGTAATGGTTCCTGTATATTGTGTAAATGAGTCAGCAGAGCATCAAAGAGTGTATGACATACCTACATAGGTACATTAAATCACGCCTGTTTCACAGATGGGTAGGTAGAGACCACTTCTTTCTTTTGTAGTGTATGTGATGATGAGAAATCTATTACTTAAGTATCTAATAATTTAACCGAAACCATGCATCTCTTCTCTAAATAGTATAAATTAAAGTCGCTTCGCGTTGTCTGCCTGTTCCTCCGCTAACTCCTTCTAAACCACGCAACGGATTATGACACGGTTTTCACTGTCATTTAAGGAAATTTATTCTTGATGGTTTATATGTACAATTCATTCTAATTTAGTTTTAATATAGTTGAGAAAACTTAATGTTTTCCTACCACGTCGTCAAAAATCGTTTTTCGGGCCCTTACATAGCTTACGCTGGCTAAACCTTAAGAGATGTGTCAAAATAATGTACTGAAGAATCGTAGTTCCCTAAAAAAACTAGAGAAACGTCCTCGATGGCATATGTCTATCTCCTAAGATTGACTCACAGTAACCATTTTTATGTTTATGATTTTATTTTAAAATATTAGGTTATTACCGAAGTATTCAGTATTTAACCTTATCCAGATAAATACGTTGGTTACCTTGGGCATTTAATGTAGATTAATATTGTCCCGTACAATATATTATTTAAATAAATACTTTAGAATATATGGCAGATTCAAAATTACGCGCAACATAGATTAGAACTCAAAACTAATATGAGTTTCGTTGTCTGCACGTATGAAAACGGCTCTTTGCAGAGTCGTTGCTCAAAATAGGAAATGGACAGAAGCCCCAAGATAATAGGAGCATTAATCTTCAAAATGAGAACCTTTGCGTTTTAGTAAAATAATTAGTCGACAATGTTTATTCCGAAATTAATAATATTAATTCTAAGACTGTACTAAGGAGAGAGCTATTTTATCACCAACTAATAGTCAAGTAGGTATAGAAAATCAATGCACCGACACAAACATAGTACTCTGTAGACACTGTGCTCGACCTGGAAGAGGCTATCCATTTCCCAACGGAATTTCTCAATTCCTTACAACCTTCTGGATCGTCCCGCATAATTTGGTTTTGAAAGAAGGGTGTCCTTTTATTTCAGAACGGAACCTTAATCCACCCAAATAACATCTTTAAAATCGTTGATAATAGAGTGCACAATACTGACCGGATGTGCGGCTGGAAAAGTCGTTTTAATTTCCCGGATTCCATATAGGTACTTTCCATTTTAAACGACTGCAATGACAATTTACAAGTCACAAGGTCAAACATTCAAAGTTGCGGGCTTAGACCTGTGGGCCTAATATGGCTGCGTTTATCGCGTGACAAAGCGTGGATAAGGCATCCGTCACCTTCTGACACGTAAATAAGTACGAGAGTGACGACGGATGCTTTATCCACATTTGACGCGCGATATTGACGCAGCCATGCTACTAGGCCTGAGCGTTGAGTGTTTTTCCCATAGAGGTATGTAGCCCTTTCGCGCGTCACTTCCAGGCAAAATTTGTTTGTATTGTGCAATGAGAAGTCCGCTGTAAACATTGTATATAGAGAAATTCTGTGAAAGCTGGCAGTCATGATTTGAATTGAATTTAAAATCTAACGGCATCAAAAACTCAATTTCGCAAAGTTGGACGTCTTTCTAAAATCGTCATGCAATAAAACCTCTATGCATAATGCACCTATCTATAATTTGAAAAGTATATTATTCCAGATGAACTTGGATTATTTTAACTTATTTTAACCGAAGCGAAGCGAGGGCGGGTCGCTAGTTATCAATAAAATGAACTGAACTGAACTTTTGAGGTTATAAAATTGTTTACTAAATAAGACAAGTCAATTGGAATGGAGTTTATAGATGTCTAAATCTGATGAAAGCTTGTAATCTTTTTTAGAATACTTAATCCTGGAGCAAGTGCTATACGCTGCGTTGGACACGCACTCGTACGGCGTGGCCAACCTGTGCATCACGCTGCTGGACCAGGAGTTCCCGGGGAGCCTGCGCGTCATGAGATACAACGCGGCGTGGCTCGAGGCCCAGGAGAAGTAAGGGCATGGTGTAGCTGACAGCTTCGCCAGGGCTTGCGAACAGTTCCAATACCAGTTAATTATGGTTCATAACCAGGTTCTTCATAAAAGCTCGCTCTAAAGGCTCGAACAGACTGCTAGCGGAACGGTAGCGGGGCGTGATGAGTGAGTGATGCGGGCGGGACGCCCGGTCACACAGAGCAAGCGCGCATCGCGCTGGCCTCGCGCCATCAACCCGCCAGGATCGCCACATCAACCCGCCAGCATCGCGCGCGTGTCCCGCCCGCATCGCGCTCTTCCGCTCTATAGTTTGGTTATTCGTTTCGCGCTGCGCTGTCTGACGTCACACTGACTGGCGCTGGAGGGTGGCGACGGAAGCGGGGCGCGATGCCGACGGGGCGCAGCCTGTTTGACCACGCTAGCGGTTTGTATGGACATATCGTGCGGCGCGCCCGTCGCGCGCAGGCCGCGCGCCCGCGACGGTGCTGTCTGGCCGAGCCTTAGGGCTGGTCCAGAAGGAGCGTTTTGCGCACGTGAGCACTCGCGCGTAGACACTCGCGCGTTTCCAAACAAAGACCAGCATCTGGACGCGATGTATGTAGCTCTAGTACCTCGGGAACGCGCGAGTGTCTACGCGCGAATACTCACGCGCGCAAAACGCTCCGTCTGGACCTGCTCTTAAGCGAAATAGATTCGTGAGCGTTATCATCGCTGGGATTAACCTTTTTTTTCATTGCAGGGTTCCGTACCAAAATGTTAAAAAATAAACCCTTATGGTGAAACTTCGGTCTGTCTGTCTGTCTATGGCCGCATTTCACCAAACTGGAATAAGACTTACTCCGAGATTAGTCTATACAAATTCGGCGTTTAATCTAAGTATAAGACCTTATTCCAGTTTGGTCGAATGCAACCTAAGTTTATGGTACAAAATATCTGAAAAATACCTGATTGAAAATTAATTATTTCTATTTTAAATATCTGTATTAAAATTCAGGCCGGTCGAAATGGACCTTATTGCATAGAAAATAAAGTTCGTACGAAAATGAGTATTTTTTCGCGTTTTTCAACCATATTATCTTAAATACGGAACCCTCGGTGCGTGAGTCCGAGTCGTACTTGACGGCGTTTTTTATAAAAATGCTTGATAAAAAATTAATTTGTGTAACATAATCCAAAATAATGTATTCTACACTAGCGACCCGCCCTCGCTTCGCTCCGGATTATGCGCGTTTTCTGTAACACCCGTACATAAAACCAGAACTTATCATAAAAACCTTCCTGTTTAATCACTCTATCTATTGCTGAATGCTGCATTAAAATCCGTTGAGTAGTTTAAAAGATGTAAGCGGACAGACAGCGGAAGCGACTTCATTTTATACTATGTAAATAATAATAATAATAAATATCAAGGGACGATCTCACACCAATTGAGCTAGTCCCAAACTAAGCTCTAGGCTTGTACTATGGGTACTAGACAACGATATAAATACTTATACATATAGAGAAATATATACTTAAATACATAGCAAACATCCACGACTCGGGAACAAATACTCGTGCTCATCACACAAATATCTGCCCTTACCGGGATTTGAACCCAGGACCGCTAGCTTCGTAGGCAGGGTCACTACCAACTAGGCTAGCACGTCGTCAA
Source organism: Acleris literana (assembly GCA_946894065.1). Classification (NCBI taxonomy): domain Eukaryota; kingdom Metazoa; phylum Arthropoda; class Insecta; order Lepidoptera; family Tortricidae; genus Acleris; species Acleris literana. Next base: position 8,401,554 of record OX335669.1, on the reverse strand, counting down.
ATAAAGTCGTCGTGTAAAGATAATGTAAAGAAAAGATAAAGATAAAGATGCTTACAACATTGTTGTTAACAGATATGATGAAGCTCTTGAAATCCTGGATGTGATCATAAAGGCGGACGAAACCAACGCCGTGGCGAGGAAACGTCGCGTGGCTATACTGAAGGCGCAGGGACTCATTCCGGAGGCCATCAAAGAGCTCGCGGACTACTTGAAGAAGTAAGATGATTCATACAATACAGATGTCTCCTGGGTAAAAAAAATATATCTAGTTAGTCCGTAAGTAAGATTATCAAAAAATATTGAACATGTATTTTTTGTAGAGATGGGCCGATTACGGATTTTGCCGACTGGCCAGTCGGCCGACTAATCGGTTTTCAATTTGCCGATTAATCGGCCGACTAGTCGGCAATGCCGAACGTAGGATTTTGCTAAGTTCGGGTGAACTCGGAAACGTTCGTTTCGCTTCGTCGGTCGCACTTTGTTACCTACCCCTACCATGTTTTGACCAGTTTTGTTTACGTTTTTTCTGCGCGACAAAAAAAAACAATTAGTACCCTAATTATAGCATTAAAACGAACTACCTAGTGCTTTTTATAACTATGTCGAAAAGAAAATCGCGTGTGTGGACATTTTTTGACGATATTTCCTATAGGCAATAAAGTGCCGAATATTCGGCATTTTTTGCCGACTAATCACCGACTAGAAATCATGCCGAATAGTCGGCATTCCCGACTAATCGTCGACTAGTCGGCCCATATCTAATTTTTTGCTATATCAAATCAACCAAAATTGACAAATATAACGCGCATCAAAGTTCGGAAGTGGGAGCTCGTGACGTCACAACATGACGTATAAAGTGCGCCACGGCGTGACGTCACGCGAAATCTTAACGCACTTTATCTTCGTCAATTTTTGTTTACTTGACAAAAGAAAATTGATATTGTAAATGACGGACTAATTAATTTTTTATAGGACACTAGCCTATTATTATAGTCGTTATGTTCGCGCTCGACTGTCCCGGGGGACTGACTTCACTGACTTTAGGAGAAGCGAGGAGATTACTAGGATGCGCTTCCCTTCCGCGCTTCATAGCCTGTCCCTTTAAGCCGTTGAAAACAGTGGCTGCTGACCTGCTAATCCAAAACGCGATATCTCTTGCAAAACATCTGTAGTTTGTGTGTAGAATGATTGAAAACGCACAAATTTTTAACATGTACCTTTATCTAGAATGCCTCTATAGCAATTTTACCGGTTGTCTTATCCCCATACCGGTACACAACAATGCGAACACGTTACTTAGATTAAAGGATAAGATACTGTATCAAACCCTTAATTTAACACACCTTTATCTACACACATACCATAAGTCCTCTATTATGCGTTCAAAACCCGTAAGCAATGACCAGCATTACCTGTGGTTGTAGGTGACAGCGATGGCAGCTGTTAATTTTGGAAGATGTTCCAAATTTGGATCTCATTACCTTACAATATTCGATACCGCAATTTCAAAATTACGTTACTGCTGTCATCGCTGTCACCTACAGCACCAGGTAACACACACACACACAGGTAAGGTAATGCTGGTCAGTGGTCATTTGCCTTTCGGCTTCTGAATCCATCTTAGAGTACTTAGAATATGTGTGTGTGTAAAGTATTGTACGCGACTCTGCGTAATTGGCATTACAACACTCGTGTGATCTATTATGAAACTCGCCTTGCGGCTTGTTTCATAAACCACACTCATATTATAATGCCTGTCATTACGCAACCGTCACGTAAAGTAGTATTACAGTTAAACAAAAAAACAGACTACAGCACAGTGAGAGTAATTTTAAAATTACTTAATAATGGGGAAACTGAAATAACAAAATATACCTATTAACAAAATCACTTTGAAACACTATAATAACCTGACGTATTTACCAATTACATCTGTAGAAGTTGAGCGATCGTTTTCATATTTAAAATAAATCTACGGTAATAGACGATAAAATTTAACGCCAACTAATCTAAAAAAAACTCTTAATAATTTATTCAGAAAACTAATTCAAGTAAACAAATCTGTGTTTTTATTTACCTGTAAAAACATTTTTCCAACCAATTTTTTTTATATCGGTGCCAATATGTCACTTTGACAACGACATAAATATTGTGCGACGTCCTTATGATTTAGTTTCAATAGATTTGCAACGCTGATAACTGGGTTTGCTCATTAATAAAGAAAGGGGATCGAATCTGCTTCAGCTATTTAATATAGAAACCAACTGTTGGCTTAGGAATTGATTCTTTTGAATGTTTATGCTTTTCTGTCGCGTCCAAATCATTGTGACTATAGAAAAGACCTTTGAAATATCTATGATTTGGTGAAAGAATAATTAAATTCGCTTCAGGCGTTTGGAAGAAGTAAGATTTTTGCGTTTAGCTCTTATAGAAAACAAAACAAACTATGATTTTAATATGGTTGGATCACATACAACAAAGTTTGTGGAGTAGGCATACAAAGAGAGGTCTATTTGACAGTTTAAGGTAACATAGTGCCTTAACACCTGACTGTCTGGTCCTCACCACGCCTTCAACAGAACCCGTCAACACGTGGGATGGACATGTTCGGCTAAAACTTCATACATAGTTAAACTAACGTAAACATAACAGCCGTGGTCACGAGAAGACCTCTCGTGACCACGGCTGTTGTAACACAGTCAAAAAGTCTAGGTAAATGTTAATTTATTAAGTACCGATTTATAGTTTTAATGTGTGAAAATCGTGTTAGTTTAAAGCAAGCTTGATATTTTTTCTGTAGGTTTATGTCCGACGTGGAAGCGTGGCAAGAGCTGTGCTCGCTGTACCTCCAGGTGCAGGAGTACGGGCGCGCTGCCTTCTGCGCCGAGGAGCTCATCCTGCACCAACCGCACAACCACCTGCTGCAGCAGCGGCTCGCAGAGATACGGTACACCATGGTAAGTCCATTTTTTTACACCATGGTGAGTCCATTTTTTTACACCATGGTGAGTCCATTTTTTCACGGGAACAAAAAGGCAAGCAAGCTCGCCATCTCGTCGTCAAGCCTCGTCATCAATGCCGTCTTTGCGATAAGGGCACACGGGGCCCGTGCCCAGGGCCCCCATCCTCAGGGGGCCCAGAAGGACCGACAATTTCTCTCACGAGATCATGTTAGAAAAATGTAGTATCTCTATAATTCGTTTTCTTTACTTCCAAATTCTTGTGTGCCCAAGGGCGCCAGCATAGTTTAAGACGGCCTTGCTCGTCATGGTAGTCTATATACCTCAGAACTCACAGAGCATAATTACAAATCCATCGTAGAGTATGTTCGAGTTATCGGAGACCTTGAGGGTCGAGTGGTTGGAGTCCCGCCACATTTTAAGTCCTTTACGGTGCGAGTACCGACCAAAGATCTGTCGACCTTTTTAAAGGAGGAATTCTGGCCGAGGGGTTTCATATTTAATCGATTTCGTGGCCACCGGCTCCCATATAGCCATTTTTGGTCACAGACTTTTCAAAGCAGTAACAAGTCACAATCGTTTCGTAACTGTTTCGGCACATTGCGACTGTGTAAGGATTTGGTTTCTAAGTGTAGAAACAGTTGATACACAATGCTACCACTAAATAACTAGTAACAATGTTTAGTCGCTGCGTCCACAAATAACGGAAACATTTGTGTCACACATTTTTATACACTTTGCGTTTAGTTTGTGACTAGTGTACAAACTAGGAAATAATGTGTAGCAACCGTGTGGTAACTCTGTAACCAAGTTATAAACAATAAACGCGAAGTGTTGTAATGTTACGTCAATGTTTCGGAACTTTGTAACGTTAAATGACGGTGTCCCCGAAACCTTTAGAATCTCTGTAAATAAAAAAATACATGGAACCATTTTGTGATTTCAGTAACTTTGTTACTACTTTAAGTTTCACGTCGACACATGTCGACACAAACTAGTAACTGTGTGACCACTTGTGACTGCAATGTTTGTCCGTCATAATAACATATTTATATCATAATTAATAAGTTTTATGGTTTATTCTTGCTTTTATATTTGTTGTTTTTGCTCAAATATATTATTCTGCCTATGAAAGCTTCAGAGATCTTTAAATTATAGACTTATTCAATAATGCAATAATACGCATTCCAGTCATGTGTTTCACTAAATTGGCTAAATTATGATTTGGCTATTTTATGATGGCGCGTTGATGAATTTCAACCAATATAATCAAATGACACGATGAAATTATTTTTTCCTTTGAAATTTGAACACAATCATAATGAATTAACACAAAACGAAATATTTAACGTCGTCAAACTTTTTTATGACGGCGTCTCTTCTTATATATTTTTTTAAATCACTATGAAAACGACATCAGACACACCAACGAATTTCATTTAAAAGAGTGAATGAACGAATGATTTCTAACGAACTGGTTTCAAACTGGGAACATTGTTACCACACAGCGACGGAACAGTGAAACCAAAAGTTACTGTGTCGACTCTTTCCCAATTTTAGTCGTCGCGACGTAACAATTACGAAGCAGCGACCAAACGTGTTACTAGAATCAGTCAGTGTCTACACATAAGTTTCGACAATTTTCGTAACGGCTACCAAAAATGGCTATATGAAGTACAATGTCTCACCGTTACAGTTCCAAGAATCCTGGTTGGTGTGCTAGGCGCTGAATGTGTTAAGGATGGTTCAGACACGCTATAAGTGTCTTTGGAATTAGGAAACGCACATATTGCGACTAGATAGCCGAAGACTCATTTATGCAACTTTTGTGGACACACACACACACACACACACACACACAGCTGAAGTAGTAGGCAATTGGACCGGGTTGCGACCTTTACCAAAAAAAAAAGGATTTTTAGGGAGTTTTATGTGACGCCAAAGCTCTGCTTTAGAACTGTGTCGCGACAACTATCGCCAATGGTCCAGAATATTTCAGTAATTTTGTTAAGATACTAATATAATAAGTTTAAATAACTACATTTAACAGCATTTAAGACTAGTTCTTTGGTCATTAATTTCTAGGGCGGCGTCGAAAACCTGGAGTTGGCTAAGACTTACTACTGCCAGGCGCTGAAGTTAAATCCAGACAACATGAGGGCCCTCCTCGGATTATTTTTGGTAAGGTTACTCTTAACAGATTCGGCTTCCATATTCTTCATTATAATGCAATAGTGGCCCACCAGCGGCTTCGCCCCGCTGCCAATTTCTGACGTTCCCCGTGGATTTTTCATTTTTTTTTAAACTAAATGAAATAAAATGAAATATATTTATTTGCATTAGACATAGTACATATTATGTTGATCTTAAAACAAAAAATTATAACCATACATCTAGACTAGACTTAGAAGTCTGCAAGTGTTAATTATAGTGAAATCAGATTAACATTTTAATTACATAACATCATCATTTAGGTATAAACCTCTGTGTGGCGTATCAAGAAAATCGTTAATACTGTAAAAGCATCTTTCTACCAGCCAAGTAAACTGTTTGATTTTAAAGGGGTTTCGGTAAAAGTGTTGTCATTTGTAAAATTCATACATTTTCAAGGTGAGCGGCCATTCGTAAAAGTGGCAAATTATGATAGAATTATTAAAAATAAACATATTTTATTATACTCTTAAGTGCATCGGAGCCGAGATATTTAAATATTCATACTTAGGCGTACTTTTGTACTAAAAACTGAACACTTAAATCTTGAAAATCTCCGCTCCGATATTATTTAACGCCATAAATTATATATATATATATATACGAGGGGCGGCTGAAAAGTAATCTACCTAACAATGAAACAAAAGACTGTCGTGGCTAATTTTTTTTTATTTTTCTATATAGTCCCCTGCTAGTAAAATGCACTTATTAAATTTTTCAAATATTGAATTTAAACCATTAAAAAAAAAATCTTTCGGTTTGTCGTCAAAAAAGTCAGTAACCGCAGCCTTCATTTCGTCATCGGTCATAAACCTTCGTTCCCTGAGGTCTTTCTTGAGAAGTCTAAACAGAAAATAGTCACAGGGGGCTAAATCTGGACTATAAGGGGGGTGGTCAATGGTTTCGAAGCCATTGTCTTTAATTGCTAGCTTCGTTGTGCGGGCGGTATGCACTGGTGCGTTATCGTGCAAAATCAGAATACCTTTGTTTAGTTTACCTCGCCGTTTTTCTTTTATTGTCTCTCTTAGTTGGTATAGTAAGTTTGAGTAATAATCAGCATTCATTGTAGTTTTCTTCGGTAAATAATCTATGAGCAAAATCCCTTCTGTGTCCCAAAAGATTGTAGCCATAAGTTTACCTGCCGATGGACAGACCTTGAATTTCCGAGGCGGCTTCTCATCCTTAAATTTCCACTGTAACGACTCTTGCTTACTTTCCGGGTCCCATTGTCGAATCCAAGTCTCATCACATGTTACAATTCTAGAAATTATTTCTTCCTCTTTCCCTCGACTCATCTCCAAAAACTCTTCGCAACATTTGACACGCCTCTCCATGTCAAATGCAGTCAACATTCTGGGGACCCAACGTGCACTAACCTTGGACATGTTCAAATGCTCATGAATTATTTCATTGACTCGCTCTTTACTGACGCCCACATCTCTAGCTATCTCCCACTGCTTCACTCGTCGGTCCTCTAATATAATTTTTTTCACCCTGGCTACATTTTCATCGGTGACGGCCGAAACTGGTCTTCCGCTACGAGGATCATCTTCCAGACTCTCACGACCTAACTTAAACTGCTTTGACCAAAACTTTATAACAAATTCGGAAGAACACAAACTGCCAAACACACGTAACATACGCTGTCTGATCTCCGAAGGCGTATTCCCTTCTTTAGTCAAAAACTTAATCACCGCACGCTGCTCGATTTTATCCATTTTCACTTTTTCTACCGACATGTTTGAAACAATTGTAGGAGACAAATAAACGTGATGCAATAAACAAATGAATGTAATACATTTTGAAAATAGAATAACAAACGAATATAAATCCGTACCAGCCAGCATTATTTTTGTATATATTTCTGACCAAGGAGATTACTTATCAGCCGCCCCTCGTATCTATATGTATTTAGAGGTTATCTAAACAACTATGTAAGAATCATCCGTGTCCGCTGAAAAAAAATATGACAGTATTCTTCAAACTAATTTACCCAATGCCCTTTATTAAGACGTAATAATTGCTTTAGATTTTTTCTTACAATACAACCCTTGTACAGTAACGAACACAAAAAGAAATCCAATTTCGACGATCCATTTTTAATTTTATACATTTAAAAGAAGTTGTTTATGTTTCTCGATAGACGACCAACAATCTCCTGAACCACTACAAGCCCTCAGGCAACACCGCCAAGCGCGCTGAAGTGTGGAAACTGCACCGATTTGCTCAGGTGAATAACAGTTAATGTGCACGTACGTTATTTCCGGGGCCCAAGCCAAGATGCAAACGTTTAACGTTTTTCTTTTGTATCGCTCAAAAGGTATGGGATGACATTCTCGTGCGTTACGATAAACCACGTGGATAACTGTCAATTCATACGTTTTGAGAGATAGAAAAGAGAATCTTAAGTAGCGTTTTGCATTTGGTTTGGGCCCCAGGGGTTCTAGTGAAAAAGATTATAAAGCGAGGTTTTTTAACATTTATTTTCTGAACAGTTGATTAACATTGATGATGAATTGATGAAATGAATAAATAAAATAAAATAAATCAGAAACGATACTTGAGCCATTCTTCTTTTTGATGACTAAGAAAACGTCCCTTAACGTGAACGTATGTTTAAAGTAATAATTTTCAACAAAATTAGATGACATTAGAAATGCACACAATTTTCAGATTTTGATCTACGTACCTGAATAATGTTTTGTACCAAATTGTGTGGGGTTGGCTAAAAAAAGGCTAATATAGTAACGCCGTGGTCGTCATTTGCAAGGGGACGTGGAGACTGGTAACGCAGTGGTAATTTGAGCAGCGAATTCTTGTTATATATAGAAAAAGAACAATAATAGCGGGTAAATTTACAGTAAAAAGTAAGACCTGGTTAAGACTTAACGTAAAATCCTCCTCCTGTAAAATAATCTCAAGATATCTACGAATTTTTTAAATGGATCTTAAATTTTCATTTCTATTTTAGGCATCGAAAAGTAGAATAGCCCAATTGTCAACATGCAGTGATCAATCCGCAACATGAGAGGCATGCAACGAATGTTTACCATGAATACGACGCTGGTTCGCAGTATTCCACAAATAAATTTCGGAAAAGACTCCACGCAAAACAGCACCATTAAATTGATATTAAAATTTCAGGCTCAAACATTGAAAAAGCAGAAGAAAGAGGAAGGCACGCCAGCCTCGCCGCCGCTTGCCAACATGATGTTAGCTCTCGCCATTACCGAATAGTTACTATCTATCACATCACTTTCTGTATTCCTTTACGATCAACATTAGGTGTTGGCTTAAAAAACATACAAAAGCTACTTTTTACTCGCCTACCCAAAAATAAACATGATTTTTTTCTTTATGACCTCCTGCTCCTGTAGGCTAAACATCGTTAGACTGGAATAATAACGTATGAGAGCGACTGAGCCGTTTTAAGAGCTATCGCATTGTATACTCTATTCCAATTAACATTAGACTAAAATAGCCGTGATTTCAAAATTTATTGGAGCAAAACGATCACATGTGGTTAAACGTGTGTAAATGTGCTTTTCCACCGGCGAGGCGAGGCGAGACGCCCGAGTTTTTTTGTACAAATTTAAACCTCTCACCGTTGGAAAAGCACCGTGATGCTACCTTCTGCAAGTAACTTATAGGGGAAGCTATGGATGGCAAAATATTTATTAGTGATGCCGTCGCTGAACTACGAAACATTATCGAATTCGACCGGTACTAGTCTAATGTAATGTCATAATATAGTATAGTTGGCTCTAGGTTTTATAACCTAACAAATCAGAATGACTGTACAGTACAACACCGCATTGAATACATACTTAATGCATATCGTCCAATTATATCATTAGAATAGTCCAATTGTTTGGATCCGGTTCGAAGGACCAAAAGGATGTACGGTTCGCACCACACACCTTTTAATTTTGATATAGAGATTGAAAGAGTGATATGCTTGATTGATTTATTTCACACTGAACTAGTCCTCGACGATTGAATGTAGACTGAGTAAGGAAGGTATTTACCTATAAAATGAAAATGACACTATGGCTGAGTATGCATTATGTATTCAATGTGCGGTGTTGCACTGTACAATGACAATAATGATCTTCTGATCTTATTGAAATTTGAATTGAAACCATTGATTGTGAACCTTATTTTGATCGTAATCTTTTTTCTATGCATGTAAATGAATTATTAGAATGTTATTATATTTTATGTAAAGGCTGACCAGCGACCATACGCAACGTATTTTGTGACTTATCATGTTGGCCATTCTATGGGTAAATGAATTTTCTATAGGAAGGTAAGAAATAAGTTATTGTATCTTTATTTGTTAATAAAATCATTTATTAAGTCACATCCATTTGATTTTCCATCGCCTTTCGTTTCACGTAGGCAGCCATTTCGGCGGCTTTCCGTTCCTTTCTCTCCTGCCGTGTCGCTTCGCCCATGTTAAAATATTTTTCCCTGTAGAAATGTTACAAAAGTTAGAAGTATCCAAAACTCGTCTGTTTTTTATTACTATGTAATTTAATTACCTAATTAGGATGAAAATTAAATAGCTTCGATTAAGTGTTTCATATACTTAAGTATCTATTCATTTATATTAGGAGATATGTATATTGTTCTATAGTACCCATAGTAGTCAGTCATAAATTTATATACGGTCCCAAAAATCCACCCCTATGCCACTGATAATAAGGTCTATATTAGGTTAGGTTAGATTTGTGTAAGACTACTGATATTAATATTACTTATTTACGCCCATATTAATAACATGATTTCAAGTGAGATGCCAGGGACGCGTCAGAAACGACAGTTTTCTGTCTTGACGTTTACTTTGAAATCTCTTTATCTAACTAAGCTCAGTTTAATAATAAGCCCTTATTAAGACTCTATTTGAGTGACTGACAAAGTTCAACTTTATCCCTAAAGGTCATCGACTCATCGCACACTACAACGCCCCGGCACCAGATATCAGTATCGCTTCAGCTCAAAGTGAAACATTAAAAACGCCGTGCGCGGGCCTCGTGTCGTCCATCGAAAAATGTATCGTACTATCACAGATCAAAGTTCACTTTTCAACGTTTCAATTTGAGCTGAGACGGTGAGGCGTTGTAGTTTGCGATGACCTTAAAAGTAAAGGCATATTTACCTAAAATTATGCTCCCCGCCGGCCCCATTGACCGCGCTATCGCAGCTCGGCTCTGAAGTCTTCTCATAGGTCAGGAGACGGCGCGCCGTCAGCCGAGAGAGCACTTGCTCGGAGCTAGCCACTAGTTCGAGGCACGGGTGCGATGGGAGGTGCTCCTCTTTGTATTCCTCTCTGAAATGCAAATAGTTGATTTACCAAAAGAGGTTACTCAAGACTGCGCTGAGTATTAGGCTGCGGCTCCACTGAGGCGGAGATCAGCGGAGTGGAGCGGAGCTGTGCCAATATTAACCAATAGAATCTAAACTAACGTTCGCAAGTCACGCTCGACGTGACCGCATGCGCCTTCTATTGGTTAATATTGGCACAGCTCCGCTCGGCTCCGCTCGTCTCCGCCTCAGTGGAGCCGCAGCCTTACGCTGGATGACTATGCAGTGGCGTTCTCATTACTATTATTGTGTTTTTTAATAAAGTACAGTATTAAAATCGAAGTTTTTTTTGTACAAATGAATACACAAATTATAGCATATAATATGACAGATTAACAACTTTCGTGTAGTCAACTTAACGGAAAAAGGTGGTTACTTTTTATTACAAGCTTTTATTTAACTTCACTTGTATGTGCTGGAATTTTGCAAGTAGATTTTGAACCAGTTCCCGTTAATGGAATGGGCTGAAATTTGGAATACATGTGTAAACCCGATGACAATGCATTATGGTACCATCGAGCTGATCTGATGATGGCGTCGGAAGGTGGCGACGGCATATTTGCTGTACTTAATAATCAGTGATCGGAATAGGTAGAGTATATTTACCTAAAGTTCGCATAAGTTGATTTAGTTAAGCAAATTGTATTATTTTTATCTTAAGTGCTTTAAGTGCCAAATAATTTTTTTTTCATTTCATTTCATTTTCATATCAAAAGGACAATATAGAGTGGTTACAACCGGATGAAATATTAATTTATTTTTATTGAAATCCGGATTTCCGGTATTTTTAATGCTAAATATACATAATATTTACTTCCAGTATGGGATATTTTATGTTAGTTTGTAATAAAAGGGGCCTGTAACTCATTTCTTTTAAGTATCTAGTTAATCGGTGGAGCATATTTACCTAAACTTCGTAGAACAGAGCATAAACTAGAAACTTCCTTGCGACTACATTTAATATTACCAGTAAAATACCAGAAATCCGGAATTCAATAAAAATAAATTAATATTTCACCCGATTGTAACTACTCGATATTATGTCCTTTTGCAAACTTTAGGTAAATATACTCTACCTATTCCGATCACTGTTAATAATGCACCCGCCGATTTAGGGCTCGTTAGTTTCGTCTTGATAAGCACATTATGTTTGAGCGGAAAAAAGTATAGTCGGCGACAAAAGCTTGTCCCAAAAATTAAATCCCCGTTAAGTTGCTCACTCATAGGCCAATTGTTAATAAGTTATTTTATATACACGATAGATTGTGTATTCATTTGTACAATAAATAATCACACTTTGATTTCAAGGAAATATAAAGATTTATTTTTTGTCAAAACAGTCTTGTTCACATAAATTTCCATGCAATCGTTTTGACACTTCCTAAAAAGTAACTTGTTTGATCTATCACTCAACCTCCCTATTTCTGAACATGATGCCACTAGTACTAAAGCACTACCATACCACATCCTCACCTAACCAAAGGGTACCAGCACACGAGCCGCTTCCCCACCGCCAGATGTCTCGCCGCGAAGTTGAGCAGGTCGCGGTAGATGTGCACCAGCCCATACTCCACCTTGGCCGGCACGTGGTTCAGTAGGTGCTCCTCGGTTAAACTGTAGTTGTCTTTGTCTATGCCTATCTTCTCTGTGGGCTCGCGGACGCCGTATGGAGCTAGAATAAAAAAATAAAAAAAACTTTGAAATTGTCCACTGATATTTATTTATTTTATTTTCACACAAATTGATGATACATTATCAAAGATGCACAGACCAATTTCCTCGTGCGGCAATTGCCACGTAAGGCTGCTCGCTCTGAGACGACCCGCCATTTGAAAATACTAGGTGTACTACAGTATGCTAATTTCTTTTTTATACCCTAATCGTTAAAACTTACGGTCTGTAATGATAGCATCAAAGCGCAATCCCTCGCGCCACATCGGCAGTGAAAAGTCGCTGACGATCACGTTGAGATATTTAGATCGAGTGCCGTATTGCGCCATGTTGCCGCGAATGCTTTCTTCTTTAGCACGGACCTGTTGGAAAATGTACCGTAATGAGTGTAAATATGTTTTTAATTCTCCAGTGGGTTGCCTGTAATTTGTGTCTGTTAGTTTTGGATGAGCTGAAATCTAAAGTTAAGTCTTATAATGTCAAAATCCTTGCTAGTTTGTTTCAAGTTCATAGAAGTTGCATTAAAGCTGATTTTTAAATACAGTTGTATTTTGAGTTACTACTGTTTTGATCTAGCCGTGCGAAGTATGTAAAATTATTAGTTCATAATAGGAGTCAGTGGCTAAAGGCGTAGTGACAATATTTCACGAACCACTAGCAAAAAACCAACTTTTGCCGTCCTTTTCTGGGTACCCAAGTTTGAAAATGAAAATTCCAAGTTACTTTATCTCCGCCTCACTCTCTCAATTTAGTCTGAGATGACGAATGAAAGGAATGGGGAATTTAGTGCTTTATTACTACGAATCTATCCAAGGTTAACAAACTCCGTGATCTTTAGGGATATTCCTACAACCTTATTAGTGCTTAAGAACGTTAACCGACCAAAGGTCGTCATCATCATCGTCATTCTTAGCCAATTTCGGCTTCAGCGACCGCTTTTTAGGAGTGCCTTACTGCTCCGTCCTTTGCTTTTATTCTATCCAGACCTTCTAATGTTTTGATCATTTAACTGATTAGATATAAATATTCCAATTAGTTATACTGGCTAGGAATTGACGGTGCTCTGCTTGCAAACGGAGCTCATATTTCTACTTGCTAAATCATTAACACGGGTCTATATTGACTGACATAATTATTTTTAGTCATAATGTGCTTTAGGTCATAATCATCGCAAGTCATAACGTGTTTTTTTAAAGAAACTGTTACTTTTTCAGGATTTTTATAAATCATACCTAACCTAACCCAGCCTTGTCTACACGTTACATATTTCAGAACTTCTGAAAAGTTTACAGTTTTTTAAAAATAATTGTCAGTCAATATAGACCTATATTGACTGAAATAATTATATTTAGTCATAATGTGCTTTAGGTCATAATCATCGCAAGTCATAACGTGTTTTTTTAAAGAAACTGTTACTTTTTCAGGATTTTTATAAACCAAACCTAACCTAACCTAGCCTTGTCTACACGTTACATATTTCAGAACTTCTGAAAAGTTTACAGTTTCAGCGATATAAAAAATTATGACTATCAAAAATGCCCAATAAAATTATGGGAAACAAAGGGCTCCCCATTAACACAACCTAAATCTACCTCTTAGAATTGGATCAAAATCTGCTTGTCCAAAAGGTTCATCTAGCCCGTATAACTAATTGGAATATTTTTGTCCAAACATTTGATCGAACTACTAGTAACTAACTAAAAACTCTCATTGATCGCATTTCGAGTCACAGCACCGACGACAACCGACCAACTATCTACGTTGAACCATCACCATGTAGTACATACATTGTTACCTTTTGTCCGACGCGAGTGGGCCGCGTCTTCGCGTGGAGCATCATGTAGTCTATGTCTGATCCGTACACGTAAGCTGGCGAACAATAAGAACTTATAAACATGATAAATTAAAAAAAAACCTGATGGAAGATCATCGTCATCATCTTGCCCTTATTCCACTCATTCGGTGTCGGCGCAGCATGTCTCTTTCTCGCAAACATACTTGTTTTACATAACTCTCTTCACACATGCGATGGAAGATAAAATAACAAAACAAATATGAGAGATCTTATTGGAGATGGTAAGTTTAACCAGGAAAACTTTTTTTTTGAAACAGGTAAACTTAAAAAAAAGAAATTATTGAACTTTTGGGCTGCCTGAGCACTCATATTTTTTGGATTAAAGAGCAGAAGAGCTGGGTTATGAATGACAATATACAGAGATTTGTCGTTTATCCAACGTGGATATGGATATGGAGATTTATCGTGTATCTTAGCATAGCTTGACCTCGACATCGTCATCACCACGCCATCCAAGTCGAGCCAGCATCAGACGGATCATGACAACTGGCGTCGCACCGAAAAGAGTAAGCATGTCGTTGCTGAGCACGGCGTAATGTATGACCTTTTCCACTACTTCCATGTATTCTAAAGGCCAGCGCAAACCGGCGGACGGCAGGGGAGAGCATCGAAGAGGATTTCCTCCGCCGCAGCGTACACTGATGAAGGAAAATTCCTCACGATACCGCGACCGTCCGCCAGCGCGGGGTCGGCGCCCAGGACTGCAGAGTGCGCCCTTGGTTGTGCTCCGGCCCAGCGCAAACTGGCGGACGGGAAGGCAGAGGATATCCACTGCCGTACCGTCCGCCGGTTTGCGCAGGCCTTAAACGCGGGCGGCGAAATTTTCGGGCGCGAAATTTAACTTCAATGTCACATCAAACCGCCGTTGAGTTACCAGATTGCCGAAATCAATGGTTTACCTCCAAAATGCGCCGCAGCCACCAGCAGAGATCCGGAGCCCACGAACGGGTCTAGCACGATGTCGCCACTCCGGACCTGCGCCTGGTTGGCCATGAGCAACGCGAGCTGCGCGTCCATGCTAGTATTGCCGATGAACGTGCGCTTCTTCAGCGAATGGAACTGGATTAGGTCGCGCTGCCCGTCTGCTACCTTGGAAAGATATTGAGTGAGGTTTACCAGTTACTATAGCGATTTCTCTCAACATAGTAGTCATTTATCCCTTATAATGCGGGAACTATCAGTTTTTTATGAATATAAATATTATGTGGTAATTTAAGATATGGACTATCTGGGTGTTATGTGTGAAATGTATAGAAGAACAAACATCCATACGTCCTAACAAAGTTATACATTTATAATATTGTTATAAGTAGGAAGTAGAATAAATTTTGTTTAAAGGTGCTTGCTTTAATGCAAGCATAATGCTGAGTTGGAACTATTTCATGACAAATGACAACAGACCTTTTTTGTCTGTTTGTTCCATTTTGTTTTTCTGTTTATCACAAAAAACAAAAAAAAATCTTTTTTTTCCCCCTCTTTCAATTACACTATATTCTTAGCTGTCTGCAGGTAGTAATAAATAATAAATAAATATCAGAGGACAATCTCACACTAATTGACCTAGTCCCAAACTAAACTCTAGGCTTATACTATGGGTACTAGACAATAATAAACACACTTATATAGAGAAATACATACTTAAATACATAGAAAACAACCAGGACTCTGGAACAAATACTCGCGCTCATCACACAAATATCTGCCCTTATTGCAATTTGAACCCGGGACCGCTACCTTCATAGGCAGGGTCACTACCAACTAGGCTAACACGTCTGCAAATAAATTAACAATAAGATTTAAAAAATATTGTTAATTACCATATTCGATGATTATTTAATGTCTCAATTACTTTATTTATTGTGATAAAGTCCTATTGATATAAAAAGCAAGCACATCTGTAGCAATGCAGCAATTAAGCATTTGATATTAATATGCTTTCTCACCCATCTTCCAAAAAACAAGTCTTCAGGCTCTTCGGGCACATTGTTGGGATCCAATCCATAAAACTCAATGTAGCTTAACATTACATCTGGTTTCTTCAATTTTACTGGGCCTTCAAAGGCCAAATACTCAAATTTCTAAAATAATATTAATACAATTTTAAATAAATAAAATTACAGGAGATATCGGAACGTTTTTATTTTAAACTAGCTGTTGACTGTGACTCCATCCGACAGAAAAATAAACAGCCTATGTTCATCAGGGATAATGTAGGGTTCTAATGGTGAAAGAATTTTTCAAATCGGTTCAGTAGTTTCGGAGCCTATTCAATGCCAACAAACAATCAATATAATAATAATATTATTAGTACAGATTAAAAATACTTGCCTCAATTTTTTCAACCTTCTCCTTAATACTAAAATGCTTGCAGAATGTTTCAACATCTACCTTGAAAGACTTCTCTGCGGATCGACAAGCTCCGATCAGGGAGCCAGGGCAAATATCATTGTCACTTGTACCATTTTCTGAATTCTCCGACACAATCCATTTGTTTGTTTTATTTTGTAAAGCTTTTTTTAAGTTCTGATGCAGTTGTGACTCTGTTTTCGCTCGGGACCATAGCTCTATACAATTTTTAAGCAGTATGGATCGAGAGGCGAGTTCTTTAACACATTCTTCTGAAGGCAACTCTACTACCCAGTAAGGTTTCACTTCGCATGGTTTTTCAACGAACTTTATGGGAATAGTGAGTAACGAAAGCAAGCTTTGCATTTCCTGAAACATATGTTAATTACGTTTAACTTTACAACTTCTTTAAATAAAAAAAAAAATTAAAAGTTGTTTTACTTACAGCATGTCGAAAATCAACGTGTTCTTGAGCGAACCAAAGCAGATACCGGGACCACATTTTTAACAAAGGCATTTACAACCTTGTCAAAGAATATAAAATGCTTTTGTTTAAATTATATTTAATCAAACAATTATTTAAATATTTACCATGATCGCGATTCACAACATAACCTTAAAATATTTGACGTTACGCTTTTATGACTATGACAACTATTTTTTTCGTAATTGTGAGACTTGAGTTATATCCCTTATTCTGCCTAATTGATTTATTTTATTTAGTCCTCAACTGAAGCTTTTGTTCAATGGGTTAATGCAATAAATATACATACATAATATCGCGCACGCACTGTACATAATTAATATCTCGCATTACCTACCATGGTTATGCAAATAGAAGGCGGCTTAAACAATTTTTCTCGAACAATTTAAGGCTCGAACAGACTGCCAGCGGGACGGTAGCGGGGCGTGATGAGTGAGTGATACGGGCGGAACGCGACAGAAGCGGGGCGCGATGCCGACGGGGCTGTCTGGCCGAGCTTTTAGGTATTTTGAAAAAACGACAGCGGAAAGGGCCTCATTTCCTTCCTAGGAGTAAAATAAAAGTATAAAAACCCATTAGTACAAAACCGAAGACTACTTATAGGAAGTTGAAGATAGATTACGCTTTAGCCAGCTCTGAGAGATGAGAATAACATGTATACACATTGATTCTTTCTCAAAGGCTATCTTCTCGTAGTTTAATGAAAAATATTTTCAAAAGAAATTTCTCTCTCAATTTGTCGAAATCTACTTATATTATTTCTTCGCATTGGTTTAGAAAGCCTTACCTATAATTTTATTTTAGCAGGCCTCGCCATGGCTTGGCCCGCCAACCACAAAGATTAGTGTAATATACTGGGACGGGACATATACCACCTCATAAGGCAATCCCCTACTTTCCAGGGCTAGGCAATAATGTTCCATTGTACGGATGTAGTAAAAAATCATGGTATGAATCAAATCGTATTTTTACCCCGGTGCGCAGAGTAAAAAGGAGGGTTATGAGTTTTAACAGTAAATAGACTAACAATAAGTATAGTTCCCGTCACGTAAAAAGGTCGCTGGCGATGTACCTGCGCAGTCGCGCATTTATCGACGAAATTGGTGGTATGAAGGGTGCGGGACGGGGAAACACTCCGCCGGCCATGCTTCTGCGCTTACGCTATTGCTTGGCGACTGTACCCATGTGCATACATCCCCTCCATTGTCGCTCAGCAGCCTTTTTATGTGACGGGATTTGTATGTGATCTTAAATTGCATGTTCCACTCTAACTCATTAACTATTGGACCGATTTTAATAAATGAGGTGTCATAATACTCATAATTAAGTATTATGATGATTCGTACGCATAGAATAACAAAGGTAGAACAACAAACGACAAGGGTGCGGTGCGTAAAACTAGTCGCCATCGGATTTTAGTTTATAAGTATTCGTTTTTGGAAAGTTCGTATTCATCTCAGCTTTACTACCATTGATAGACAGAACAAGACTTCAGAATTATTGTTCATAGTACGGGCAAATTACATGAAATTTCACTAAAGTCTGGAAATAATTCTAAGAATTGATAAAAACATTTCTGATTGCTTTGTAGGGGTTAAAAATCGAGCTTTATGCATCCCTTAATAAAGTCGCCCCCCCGGAAAGGGTTGCAATTGGTTGAAAACCTTGCAAAGGTCATAACTAACGAGGGAAAAAACGTGTACTCGGTGCAATTTGGCATACGTTTTAATCCATCTCAATCTACATTTGCACGTATTATTTCATTTAATTCAACCTACGGAACATATAAATAAAAATATATATAAGTAAAAACTTACTTTCGGCCATCGCGGCTCGGGGGAAAATATAGAACGCGGTGCAAATTGAGGATATGATTAGAAAAAATATCTAAATACAATATCTAATTTGCACCGGGGTGCAACCCCCGGAAAGTAGTTATCTACGTTTAACGGTCTTCGTACTTCGGGGGAAATTTTGAAACAATTGAAAATCGTCACAATCGTATTCATTTGATTTACTTTAAATTCGCACCCCATAAAAAATTGGCATTCTTATCGGGATCATGCAGTTTTCTGTATGTTTGTAAATTACTTATTACCATAGAGCAATAAAGCCACAGAAGCGCACGCACGCGTAAACGGACCGATGATGCACGGTTCTTGAGGCATGGGCAAAAGTAGCGTAGTAGTCGGTTATATTTTCTTTTTTAAATAATAAACCTATTTTAGTTAAAGTATGCTTTGACATTCCCTTTCCGAGACTGTACTTATTAATTAATTTATGTTTTATAGCTTCTGTAGATATCGGTTATTATTATTTCCTTTGGAACTTTTATTAAGCTATCTCCATTTCAAATTTCATCCTAATCCATCCAGCCGTTGCAGCGTGAGGGAGTAACAAACTAATACACAAACTTTCGCATTTATAATATTAATTGGATATTAAGTGGGAAAGTGGAATTTTTTGACTTGTAATACAAGTTTTAATGAAAAAAAAAAGTTGGTTTAAGAAATTCAATAATAAAGAAAAAATTCAATTTTGAGTTCTGATCGTCAATAATCAAAGTAAGTGTCTAATATCAAAACGGTATAGTCACCAGCAAATATATTGGAGCGGACAATGTAAACAATAATAATGTCATAATTATTTGTGCATTCTGATGTATATTCACTGCCTTCTGAATCTAGCTCTGATCAAGCAGCCTAGCGAGGCCTTTGAAGGTTCGAGGATGCCGTTAGCTATAAAACTATTTGGAAAATCACTATAGAGTGATCATTCCACATGGTGGTGGAACCTCGAAAGTAAGATCGGTATATTTACTCAGTTTAACTTTGTCCGTTTTTATATGAGGTTTTCATCATGCGGAATTAAGAGAAAAAATAGACGCCACATAGACGGCGACTACCTTAAATTTTGAAAATATCCAATTCTACACAAAGAAGTCTTACTTTTATTTTTGAAAACAATTAATACTGCATTTATGGATTTTTGGAAATTCCTCTGCCTTAACCGGAAAACGAACTGTACTGTACCTACTCCAGTAACTTTATACATGAGGGCTTGCGTCAAATCCGGTAGTTTTGAATTTTTGCAGCCTTGTTTATGATGTTGGCCCAATGAATAATTCAAGTTTGTGACCCCGAGAAGATCGCAACTTAGTCAAAAATAAAAAAACCGTGAACGTTTCGGTTTTTTTTTCAGATAATGGTGATTGTAACTCTAAAGGACTAGTTTTTGATAGTACTTTTCTAGGATGTTTTTAAAGTCGACTAAATTTGCTACAATATGAGATTAGAGTTGTCTCTGTAGACCCAATAGTTTCCGAGATTAAGCTTTTCAAAATTCAACTTTTGTCGAACTTCGCAATTTTTTTGAACAACCTCGACGAACTGCGATACCTACTTACTATTTGCCAGGGCTGCGACGAAAACCAGCTTCAATCTGCCCAGGTTACCGCCTACACGAGACTCTCGAAAACTATCACAGAGACAATTCTAGTCTCATGTTGTAGCAAATTTAGTCTTATTTAAAACGTCCGAAGAAGCTACTATCAAAAACTAGTCCTTTAGGGTTATAATCGCCAGTCTGAGAAAAGTCCGAAATTTTAACGGTTTTTTTTATTTTTGACAAAGTTGCGTTCGGCGCTTGAAGTCACAAACTTGGATTATTAATTTGGCCAACATCATAAACAAGTCTGAAAAAAATCAGAACTACCGAATTTGACGCAAAGTACCCCGTACTTTCAGGCGACATGGTTACTGGACTACTGGTCTAATATGACAAAACAACAATAAAGTCTTGTTTTATGATACAGATCGAAAGGGTTATGATAGTGATCATTTTAAACTTACAACATATACGCCTTCAAATTAATTAAAAACCGTAAAAAATACATGGTTTTATTGTTTTGTCATATATTCGACCAGTTCGATTCCCGGTTAAGGCAGACCAAATTCCAAAAATGCAGTAATAATTGTTTTAAAAAATAAAAGTAAGTCTTCTTCGTGTAGAATTTTCTTTTTTGAATATAAAGGAAGTTGCCGTTCATATGCGTTTTTTCCACCCTGTATAGGGTACGCAGAGATCATCAGATCACACAACAATTTTCACAAAGTAACTGACTGAGCGGTGCCATGCGTTGCGCTCTTCCCCGCCCCGCGCCCCGCGCTCCCACTACCCGCGGCAAAGATTAAATAGGTATGCCCGCGGTCGCCTGGCGTTCGCTGCGATTACATTTGATAAACTTCCCGTTATTTTTTCCTTTTTTTTATAAGGTGCGAATGTAGTATCTTTAGAACAAGTGCCATGAAAGAATTTTCACGACTACCTTAATTTGCCCCAAAGTACAATCTATAAAATAATGAAAAATTCATGTTCCATAATTCGCACAGGGGTGCAAAATAAACTGGACGTTTATTATGCTTTAAAAAGCTTAATGTAAGTTTGCACCAACCGACTGAATTATCCTCGAGCCGCAATCTAAGAAAAACAAATAACTTAATTTTGATACATCTCACACCTTTTTAATTAAGATACGTTAAGTATTAAAGGGGTCTTTACACGTGGCTAAACTTGCACCAAATAGTTTTTAACATACTCCAAAATTATGGTACTTTAAAGTTTATACCTAACATTTAAAGGCTTTCCGTACATAATAGAAACGGTGCAAACCGGGGAAAACTATCTAGTTAAGCCCTCTAACGATTGCCAAAAATGCACGACTACACGACTTAATTCCATACTTTCTGCTAATTCGACCATACTATCATTACGTCTAGCTGAATCTATGTATGCATACTTTTTTGCTTGTTCCTTCTTACTGGTTGTATGAAATTGAACATGGTTTGAATACTGAACTGAACACAAAAAAACTGAAAATTCACATTTATTTATGGGCACCAGTAATATTACAATTATATTTATCAGCTAGGAAATGTTCTTCTCGCTATCCTCATTATCTTCTTCCTCCTCCTCCATTAAGTCCTGACATCTGTCATGCAAGAAGTCTTGGTATGCATCCTTTATTGACCCTGAACATGCCACATAGTGCCCTCCGGAATGTTCTGCTACCACTGGCTTTATGAATAAATTTATCAGTGACTCACTCATCTCTGTAACATAACAAAAAGTTTTTTAAATTTCCTGTTTGTTTTTAAACATATATAGTGCAAGGTTTATTTACTAATTGAATTTAAATTTATATTTACCAATTATATTGATTTGTCTTTTTCTTTGTAAACACTTAATTGTACAAAAATATAGTAGGGATGAACAAAGGCGAACTTATCCCTTTAAGGGATATCTTTCAATTAACATTGGTTTACTCACCTTTTGGTATAATAGAATCACTTTCTCCATAAACATGCAAGGATGGCAGGTCAATCTCCTCGTCATAGAACCCTTTGTGTACCAGACTGCCAGATCGGAAGCCAGACGCTAATATTACAAACTTGAAAGAGTAAGACAAGTCTGAAACAGAATTGTAAATTATCTTTTTGGTGAAGGATTAGGGTTATTTTTAATCTTATTCTATTAACCCTACAAGAGGCAAGCAGCTGTGTAACGTCTGCTATCGAAAAACAATTAATACTTTATGACATTATCTCAAAATTCAAATTTAAACTAACTACAGTTTTCTTGCCACGTGAAGCGTTATATTTTTGCTATGTTTTAGACAAGACTTGGATACCCTATCCCTTTTTCTTACTTTTTGTGACTAAATCAAGAAATCAAGATGGAGCTATTACAACTTCTAATTCTGACTTAAGTATTAGTCAAGTTTTAGATATAGGATAACAAATGCCCACTTACAGCCCTTCTGTTGCATCGCTGCCAGCAGTCCCGCTAGACAGGCACCCTGTGAGAAACCCATGAGCCCGTCAAAGGGCCCATGCTCAGCCATTGTCCTCTCGACCAGCTTCAGCATGTCCTCGAACCCTAGTGCTGGCCCACCCAGACACTTGCCACTAAATGTATTGTCTTCAGCGTTAAACCACCAGGACCTCGAGTCTGGAATAAAGGTTTGTTTTCTGTTCACTTCACACTAAACCTTAAAAATATAATGAATTTGATAACAAAACTTTGCTTCATAAGGGTTTTCTTCAATATTGAATGCAGTAACGATTGATGTTGATGTATGAACAAAATATCCTGCAAGCTCTACAAGTAACAGTATTGTTAGGCGATGGGCTTGCAACCTGTCACTAATACACTGGTAAACATCTTAGCCTGATTATGCAAAATGTGGTTACAGAATTATCAACAAGCTTTTAGAGTTGTTGGCAATTCTGTAGCTCTGCCTACCCCAAACTGGGAATAAAGGCGTGAGTTTATGTATGTAGTTTACTCTACAAGTAATAGATATTGCAAAATGATATGGTTAGCAACAAATATATATTGAAAGTGAGCTCTTAGAGTTAGGTAAGCTTACAATTTTACCTTACCCTCCTCGCCACCCCCTTCTTCGTTCACCACTCCGTGCGGTGCTGATATAAAAGTTAGCTGAGCGTACTTTACTACAGCTTTACGGAACGAGCCTATCTTCGCGCGGAACACAGCACCATTTTGCCTGTACCCGTGGAAAGCTAATATCTTCAACCTTTTACGCTCTGCTTTTGGAGTCTCTAGAATTTCTTTGCTGATTTCAGCCGGCGGTTCACTCATGTTGGAGTTGGAGTTTTCGGACAGATGAGACATAATGTGTTTTAGTTTTAGAAACTGCTTGTTGCCCAGGCCATATATTTTCCTAAGGAAACTGATTGTGGATGGATGGGGGGCCAATTTAGAGAATTAAATTAATATAATTAAATTATTGATGAAGCGCTCGGCTTTTTTTTTAGTCTTCCTTCACGGATTGCACGTACGGGTTGGTTTTTTTTGAGGGAAAGACTATTTTTGAAGTTAAGATCTATACGCTTGTGATAAGAATGATTTTCTTTTCGTCACTGTTTGACAATTGTAATGCGTTGAGAAATAAAGCGTTGTTGTGTGTTGCGATGGGTTGTTTGAAGCAAGGGTTAAATCGTTATATTCTTTACGGTGAAATCGTAACGAACGACAAAATGTAATTTATTTCAATCTTATTTAGTTTTCTTAGATATACAAATCTTTTATCTAAATTTAACGTAACGTTACAAAAAATAACTTATTCTTAATTCAATTTTTGTATTATTCAATGCATTCTATAACTTCGTTTCTAAACGAAAATAGATAATAGCCGCTGTCTTAAACATTTCATTTCTTTTGCATGTGCTTTGTTTGCAATTAAGAGAAGCTTTATTTCGCTAAATTTAGCTCTATTTCAATGTTGATACCAATTACAAAATATTTTAGTACTTTATAAAATTTAAAACGCTAAATCATTTGACTAAGTAATGTTGCCTCATACAAAATCTCTTAACGCAAGCTTTTGGCGCCAAATCGCTAAAACTGTCAAACGACCGACCAAACCGAAGTTGTTTGTGGTGTGCTGTGCTGTTTATCCGGTTACTTTCGTTGTTAACAGTTTATTTAGGTTTAGTTTGTGTTTTATAATCGAGCAAAATGGAAGACGGTGATTTCGATCAAAGATTACGGGATCTACAAAGGGAATACCTAGAATTCTTGGACGATGAAGTGAGTACATCCTATACATAACCCCTAAAATTACAGCAAAGGATTGTAATTATGTTTTATCCCATTGATTGTATCAAACTTCTATTATTCTTAGGAAGACCAAGGTATTTACATGGAAAAGGTGAAGCAGATGATAGCTGACAAGTCCAAACGTCTAGTAGTTAACGTTAATGATTTGAGGCGTAAGAATCCAGATCGTGCCAAAAATTTGCTCGATTCCGCCTTTGAAGAACAGATTGCGTTTCAAAAAGCTCTTAAGGAATATGTGTCTTCGATCGATCCAACATACGCAAAGGTGCAGGAAGAGTTCTTTGTGGCATTCTCTGGTAGTTTTGGAACCAAACATGTGACTCCGCGGAGCTTGACATCCAGGTGTGTGTATGAACTATTACTGGATTAGGGTAAATGGACTGTTGGAATTATACACATATGTTGGCCTATTTTTTTTGCTATTCAACAAAAGCAAGTCCAAATATACTCTCTGCGGTATTGACATTTTAATTGTGTTATTAACACTTTCATTGCCGGCAACCCGCCAGGTGAGTCCATTTTGTATGAAAATCAGAGACCTTGGCAATGAAAGTGTTAAGTAAATATAAACAATGCAACTTTATAATTTTGTTACATACTTTTTGTGTAAAATATAATAAATTATGATTATGACCCTTGAAAACATTAAACACTATAATTTTTAGGTACTTAGGCAACCTGATATGTGTGGAGGGGATAGTGACGCGAGTTTCTCTTGTACACCCTAAGGTGGTTCGCAGTGTACACTATTGCCCCGCCACTAAGAAGGTCATGGAACGGAAATACACAGATCTGACATCATTCGAAGCTTTCCCAAGTTCTGCTGTTTACCCAACAAAGGTATGTTCAAAGAATAAGGCGACTCTACGGCTAGCAAGCTCTGGCTTTAAGGCTCCGTTTGATTGGTTGATAGCCCGCATTCTTGTAGAAATCCATTGTCAAATTGTTTTAACATTATTGCCCTGGATGGTACTGCAGCAACGCAATGTACTACTAAAAGCCATGGGCTATTGACTTATGGAACTGAGTCTTTAGACTAGGTATTTTTGTGCTACAAATAGTAATACTCAAACTTTACAGGTTGGAACCTGTACCAGTTTTGTTTCACATACCAATCAAGGTTTTTCTTATGCCATTTTGGTGTCATTATAACACTATTTTTCAACTATACAATGTAGATAACACTCAGTGGATTTTAATACCAGCATAGGTGACCACAGTCACTGAGTCATTGGGCCTGTCTAGGCTTAATATCATACAACATTCAGGCTCAGCCTGGTTTTGGCTCTATGGGATATTTTCATTTGTGTATTCTTGTGCTTGGTCTGTCAATAAACTTGAAGTGTTAATTTCCAGGATGATGAAGGTAACCCTCTTGAGACAGAATTTGGTCTTTCACGCTACAAAGACCATCAAACACTAACAGTTCAAGAGATGCCTGAGCGTGCACCTGCAGGTCAACTGCCTCGCAACGTGGACGTGGTCTGTGATGATGATTTGGTAGACAAGTGCAAACCTGGTGACAGGGTGCAGATCGTGGGGAACTACAGGTGTCTGCCATCCAAGCAGGGCAGTTTTACTGCTGGGACTTTCAGGTGAGACATTAAAATATTTCATTATTCTTTTTTATGACAAGAAGGCAAACAAATACATTAGGCCACCTCATGGTAAGTGGGATCTGTGACCCATACTGCCCTTCTAAATAAAAAGGACACATGCTCAATTTGATAGTCAAAGAAAATTGAACCCCCTGTCTTAAGAAATAAGGTCACTAATACATTCGCAATTCTCTGAGACATCCACCCTTTTTTCTAATGAGGGCAGCATAGACAATCACATTCTGAAGATTGCAATCCTACAAAAGCTATAATCTACAAATGCTTTGCCAACCATGAGGACTAAGATACAATGCCTCTATTCCAGTAATTTGATGATTGTTCAGCTGTATTTCTTAAGTAAGGTGCAATTCACACAGCATTGCACCTAATTTCCTTTGGTATTTATATGGTATAGAACTATTACTGATGATAAGCAGTTCAGAATGAGTAAATAGTAGATAAAGGTTCCATATGTTTACAATATCATCGGCTATTAGGAAACTACTCACAAGTTCGTTGAATATTCGGGTGTTTCAACCGTCGTCATGGTTGTCTTCAATATAATGACGAAATTAATGATTACTACCAGTTACTTTTGATATCAATGCACCAGATCCGGGGGTAGTTTCCATACCATTTAAACAAGAAAGTTCTTAAGTTTATCTTGAATAATATGCGAAGACAATAATGACGGCGGTTAAACCACCGAATAATCGCCCACTTCACTTACTAGCATAGCCTTTTCTTAACCTATATTTGGTATTTTTTACATCTGCTAATAGAATGAACTATTTTATCATTTCAGAACTGTCTTAATAGCCAACAATGTGACGCAAATTAATAAAGGCATGGACCTGGCAATCACTCTTGATGATATAAAACTGTGCAAGCGTCTTGCCAAGCGCAAGACTGAGGACATGTTTGAACTGCTCAGCAAATCCCTGGCGCCCTCTATACACGGGCATGAATACATCAAGAAGGCGATACTATGTCTGCTGCTGGGTGGTATGGAGAAGATATTGGCAAATGGCACGAGACTTAGAGGGTTTGTATAAATTTTAAGTATTGTTTGAAACTTTCTTGTGTGTTCAAGTTTTATTTGTCTTGGGGAGGATAGGTTTTTTTAATTCTTATCAGAGTACTTGGCAGTGGCGTAGCTAAGTGTGTGCGAAATGGCCCCTCGCCCACTGCCTCGCAATTAGGGGCCTTGCGAGTGGCCCCTTTGTGGAGGGCGACTTAAGATTGAATGCCACAAACTCGAAATAGTACGAAAAAGACCTCGCTTATGCCACTTCGCCAAAGTCTAGATTAATCCACGCAAGCCATTGGTACAGTCGACTACAAATATATTTGTATTATTCCCGAAACGTAAAAAGGCCGTTGGCGATGTACCTGCTCAGTCGCGTATTTATCTACGAAATTGGTGGTTTGAAGGGCTGCCCCTTTGAAGGATCGGGAAAACTCCGTCGGTATGCTTATGCGCGTGGTGACTTTATCCATGCGCAAACGCATCCCCATCCTTTGTCGCTCAGCGGCCTTTTTGAGTGACGAGATCAAGAGTCGACTGTACCTGTCGTGATCGTGATATTATTTTGTAGTAAAACACGACTTACAACATTTTTCTTTAAATCATTATATTCTTAATGTTATATGTGAAAGAAATGTGAATTGTTTAGTGACATCAACATTCTTCTCATCGGCGATCCGTCAGTAGCGAAGTCGCAGCTGCTGCGTTACGTGCTGACGACGGCCCCGCGCGCCATCACCACCACGGGCCGCGGCTCCTCGGGCGTCGGGCTCACCGCCGCCGTCACCACCGACCCCGACACCGGCGACCGCAGGTCAGTCGCAGGGGACCGTCACCACCGCCATGGACTGATTGGATAAAGGACCAATAATCAACACCAAAAATGATACATTTCACATCCTCACTGGGTGGATGGATCGTTAGTTTTTCAGTTTTTCTGTGTTCGACACAGTCTAAGCATTAAATTTAAAACATAAAACCAGACTAACCTATAATAGGGAAAGATGGACATAACGTAACTTTAAACTGATCGACTGGCTGACGACTGAGCGAGGCGCGCTCGGCTGAAGTTGTAACCACGGAAGCGAAGCCGTACAATTTAATAGTATTTATTGTACTGTGGCATCGACCGCGGCGCGATAGTGCGGGTGTCAGTCGCATCGGTCGAGTCCTACGAAGGTCTACCTTGTTAGAATCGTTTCGGCGAGAAGCCATTTGGGCCATACATTATGACCACTACTTGCCGCCACTTAACGCAACGCAAACACTAGTGGTTCAGCTACCTAAGCCACTATCAGTCACCAATCGCGGCCGCTGGCGGCTGACTGTGCGACTGTACGCACGAGGCAAGCGACAAGAATGATCCGTTTGCGCCTATGCGATATAAAATGTATGAAAAATCGCGCCACACCACCTCTATTTAGGTTCCACGGTAGCTCTTACACTTCTTTCTCATCCTCTTACTTTATTGTCATTCGTCTTGCTTCCCGTTCGCCCACAAATCTGATAAACGTTGTTCATAGGCTGGAAGCTGGCGCCATGGTGTTGGCAGACCGCGGCGTGGTGTGCATCGACGAGTTCGACAAGATGTCAGACATCGACCGGACGGCTATCCACGAGGTGATGGAGCAGGGCCGCGTCACCATCGCCAAGGCCGGAGTGCACGCCACGCTCAATGCGCGCTGCTCGGTGCTGGCTGCTGCCAACCCTGTCTATGGCCGGGTGAGTACTGACTCATTTAAAAATAAATAGATTGATCGCAAATAGATTGAGCAAGTCTCCGACTAAGCTGTAGGTTCGTAAGAAGGCTACTAGAAACAAATGCTATCCCTCATCAGACAAATCTTTGCCCATACCAAGGAAGCAGTCGAAGAGCTTATCGACTGCTGTGAGCGCTACCTTTCTTGGTCTTAGAGTCCGCATCCATTCATTGACTGGCACCTCTTACAAGTTAACCATACAACAGGTATACGCTAATTACGCGTATGTTTTGCCTAAAAGTTTACACCAATAGTTATACCTCGGTTCTCTTGAGAGTAACCCTCTGAGTGACAGTATGTAATGCTAAAATAATGATTTAGCTTTCCCAGGACTAGGTATGTGTGGAGGCTACTTCTTGGGGTATACAGTATTGTGTGTTAATAGCACTGTCCATCATTATCATGTCAGCAATAAGACATTCATTATCTACTGGCGATTGGGTTTCTTCACTGGCTTATCTGAGTAATAAAGAAACTTCTAAATATATACAGTAGTTTTTACATGACTGTATAATCTTTGTCAGGATCGTAGCAGGTGGAAAGAAGTAGTCTCTGCCTACCCCTCTGGGAAACAGGCGTGATTTAATGTATCTATGTATAATCTTCATCTTTATATTAAATTTGGTAGTCAAACCATTTAACTTTATCTGAGATATCTGAATAGATTAATCGATAGGTTTTTGAGATACTAATACAACTCAGTGTTTCATCCAATTGTAATGTAAAAACGTAAAATAGTATCTCTAATCTCGTTTCACAAAAAATCTAGGCAATCATCATGGTCGAAGAGAAATGTAATTTGTTGTCAGTTCTGTATGAATGATACATGATCTTGTCCCCAGTACGACCAGTACAAGACGCCCATGGAAAACATCGGCCTGCAGGACTCCCTGCTCTCCCGCTTCGACCTGCTGTTCGTGATGCTGGACCTGGCCGACGCCGACCACGACAACATGATCTCCGAGCACGTGCTGCGCATGCACAGATACAGGTCAATATTAACCCCACATTGTTCTCAACAAAACAATCAAAAGTTCCTACCTATCTACAATCTTTGTGGAATTATGAAAAAAAAAAGTGTCCAATTGTGTCAGATGCGAGCACGTGATAGCGATAGTCTATGGATATTATGGAATTGGCAGATACTGTATGTCCCAAGGTCGAAGTAGAAAGTGACAGCATGCTGCTGCTATACACTTTCTACTTCACAACCATCCCTTTGGATAGTTGTTTCCACATAACTTTTTAAGACTAGGCTCGCTACCACAATGTTGTCCTTGATTGTACCTAAAAATGTTTATATCAAAGCAATTTGGAAGTTGGATCGCGACGAGCGAAATGCTTTTAGTTCAGGAAATATGTACTGGCCGTTTGTAATCTTCACTATACTCGAAAATCTAATTTAAGACCACAATCCTAACCTCAACCGGCGCACATTCGCTGTGATTACTGCATTTTGGTTTAAGTATAGGTATTTTTATCAATAAAACTTACCCTAATATTACTGGTTACACGAGTTCCCATTCATATTTCTATGACATAATGTTAAAATAACGAAATATTCAAGATGAGAACTGTCAAATTTTGGTCTTTAATTAGATTTTCGAGTATAAGAACTTTTTGTTAATATCAAACAAAAGGTAATCGTAAAACTACCCTCGTTCTTCCAACAGCACAGTGGGTTGAAAGGTTTTGATACTTGAGTCACATTGTCCGGTAAGTCTTAACGCAGAAAAAAAGATCGCAAAGCAGATACCATACGGCCAAATCATATTCCCTGAACTATACTTAGTAAAATTAATCATTAAAAGGAAAGAAGGAATACAAACAACACAGCTACAACACATGCATTTGTTTACAGAAACCCAAAGGAGCAAGATGGAGAAGTTCTCCCAATGGGATCCTCGGTGGAAATGCTGTCTACTGATAACCCTGATAATGATGAAGTGGAGGTAAGTTTCGCTGGCAGTAGCCCCTGATCGGCGAGCAAGCCTTACTTAGGGTACCTAAAGATTGTTGCTGTTTCTCGCTCTTCGCTGCAACTTGTCGTCAACATTCACAATATTACGGTCCATCGATGACCCGCAAACGTATTGAGTGCGGAGTTGGCGCGTTCCCACCAAAAACTCCTTCGCGACGTTTTGAATACGCTTATTAGCATGGCAACGCGCCGCCCGTGCTTTATTGGCGATCTATGCATATCCACTCCGAGAAAATCGATGAACTTGTTGATCAAGATTATAAAATTCAAAACCACACGTTTTTAGTGTAATTTCATTGCTAATCCTTAGTGCATATTCTGCAGTAATATGAGAGGGCCTCTACCTTAGCCCCCATTTCAGAAAGAAATAAAGAAAAAATAATTATTACCACATAATACCAGTTTGAGCATTGTATATCTTTGAAATTGCTAACAAATTAGGCGGTGGCTCATTTAGGAGATCTTTCTCAGGTCTCGATAAGCAGTTGATGACTGCGCGTGCAAAATATGGTCTGAAACGAATTACAGATTTTGAACCAAAAGACAATCAAAACAAATTAAAAACGAAAAATATTACCAGTTCACCGCAGACCCCTCATTGTTCAAAGACACACGGATAGTCTCATTGTTTAGAGCCTCCCGTCTCTCAGGGCTCCATAGTGAGCATATCCTTGCCGGATTCGGCTCGGCTGGCTCTGGCCTAGGAGGCGTTCAGGCATAATCCCGCGGATGGTAGCTTCGCACCACCGGCCGCTCGACCGAACGCATGAACCAAACCGTTTACCTTTGCAGGAGGGAGATGAATGAAATCACTGCAGCCGATTACAATATCTAATTAAATGTTAAGACTACGGTCAATATATACCAGAGGTCCCCAAACTTCTTTGTCTCGTAGACCACTTAGCAGCAGCAGCAGCAGCAGCACCAGGTCGACGTCGACCCCTGGGGGTCGATATAGAGCACTTTGGGGATCACTGATATATGTATACTATAAACTATGCTCATTAGGCTATCAACAATCAGCTAGTCATCACATATCTACGTGATGTTTAAACTAAGAACATACGTCCATACCAATTGACTTGTCTTATTTAGTAAACACTTTTTCTCAAAAATGTCTGGAAATGTTGACATTACTATCTACATATTGAGACGCGAAGGACATAGTTTACTGACAGATCTCAAATTAAAAAAAAAAACATTGCGTGCTCGCTACACAAGCCCGCAATATTGCATACAAATTCCATTACTATCTAGCTTGTAACTTTTTAAAAAGTGAAAAAGCCCATAATAAAATGAGGGCACAAGTCTTATACATCCAAATTTTATTCGAAACATAACTTTTTTATCTGTGTCTGGAATAGCTTATGTTTTTTTTAAAAACAAAGGTTGCGATTCTCCTTGTCATAAACAAAAAGGAGGTAAAGAGTGATACTTTTTTCACATGAAGTTTGTTTGTATGCAATTAAAAAAATGAGTTCAAGCGATGAAGATTTTACTCCAACACAAAAAAAAACTTGCGATTTTTGAGAAAAGCACTATATTTGCCTCGGCAGGAACAGCAATTGCGGGCTTCGTATTTTTAAACGGACTCGCAAGCTCGTCCGTTTAAAACAATACTCGGCCCGCAATTGCCTACTTCCATGCCTAGGCAATAATGTACTATTTCTCAAACATGCAATGGAATGTTGGCGTTATGTTAGTTATTTTAGGCCTCAAAGTATCACGTTGCGGGCGGAACACCTCGAGAGAACTGTAAAGGAATTTCATACAAAATTGAAGGCCTAAGCCGAGAAGTAGTTTTTTTTTAATATTTTCATGTAAATATGGCGGCTGTGTTTATGAACAGGCTAAATAGCTGTTTTTTTTTAATATACTAAGCTGTGCATCCAACCAAAGCG
This sequence comes from Acleris literana, assembly GCA_946894065.1. Classification (NCBI taxonomy): domain Eukaryota; kingdom Metazoa; phylum Arthropoda; class Insecta; order Lepidoptera; family Tortricidae; genus Acleris; species Acleris literana. The sequence goes on along the minus strand of OX335669.1, from coordinate 8,368,749 downwards.
TTTGCATAAAGGCACCAGGTACCAGGAGGGCAGAGGTTATTAGGGGTGCGTAGCGCAACTTAGATCGCAGGCGATCTAGCACGGGGCGGCGCGCCGCGGGGCGCACCCGGCACAGCGCGGATGACTGAGCACTGTAGGTTACTTTTAATGTTTATGCACTCCTAGTACGTATTTGACGTTGTAATTTTTGTTTTATTTTTTTAATGAATTATTTATATGTTTGAGAAAAGCACTATACAAACCTCGGCGTGAAGTGGGATTGCCAGCCTCGTAACTATCCGGCCTCGCTTCGCTCGGCCGTCTATGTGCACTCGGCCTCACTTTTCGCTTAAAATATCAATTCTGTCGTAAAAAAACTATCCATAATGTAAAATCAGGAAAATGGTGTGCAAAATGTGGTCTCTAGTGGCTTTATTCAGCTGAAAACGGGCATTTTATTGATTATGCATTTTGAGGCTATAAAAGTGTTTACTAAATAAGACAAGTCTATTGGAATGGACCATACGATTTACATGTGGGTCCCGCCACAGTTCGAAATTGCGGTACACAGTGACACTTACTGGTAGCTGCCTTGCTTAATTTATTCATTTGAGGTTAGGTTAGGGTAGGTAACAATTTTGATTATTTTTTCCAGAAACCAATTTCGAGATAAATTATCCTTAATCGAAATTCAACTTTCGAAGAATATAGAAAAACAAAAGCTTTTTTTGAAAATGATCGTAAAAAGGGGTGATCGGAATTTAAACCGCTGGTAGAAGTCGGTCACGCCTATCACATTGGACTGTGTTAGTACTAGATGATTCTATTATTTTACTATTTCGGCTATTTCCAGAGAAAACTCGGAAGTCACAAATTAACTCGATAAAATTATTTCTGTTTTTAAATGATTAAAAATAAATGTTTAAAAAAACAAAAACCCGCCTTCAAAAAGCAAAAAATAACTTCTTTAAAATGGTAGGTAAATAGGTCAGTCCAACTGAAGTCTGCTTTTGGTTAAAATATTGTTGGACGCCGACTTCAGTTGGACTGACCTATTTACCTACCATTTTAAAGAAGTTATTTTTTGCTTTTTGAAGGCGTGTTTTTGTTTTTTTAAACATTTATTTTATTTTATACTTTTGAGTGATCCTATTTATGCTGTAACGTAACTCCACTTCTAAATATTAATGAGAAACTATAGAACATTTCAAGCTCGCCGCAGACAACGCCGCGGGAATGTCATAGTCATATTTAAACCTAAATGTGCTTCGTCATAGTCGCTCAACTACCTTTATCGAAATATCTTATCGCCACCCTTGAAATAGGTACCGTTAAGGAGTTCCGGTGGCCATCTGTGGTCTTCATCATCAGTTCCACTTCACCATATAGTACTTTTCAAAAGCAAATGCATGAGTTACAGTGAAAAATACCAAAATCGCTATAGGTGTGCCTATAATATTTGAAGAGTTCTCTTGATTTCTCCATGATCCCATCATCAGATCCCGACGTGGTGACAATGGGACCAACAAGAAAGTATAACCATACGAACAACGAAAAAATTTTTCAAATCGGTCCAGTGGTCTTCGAGTAATAGGGGAACATACATAAATAAATAAAAAAATATATACAGGGTGTCTGGAAAACCTTTGGAGATATTTGGCGCGGTAATAGTTCGCACGATTCTGATCACAGGGGTATGGTTCATTTTTGTTTCTGTTAATGTAAAAAAAAAAGAAGGTTTAATTATATTCATTTTGTTACTTGATGTATCGCAGCCGATATCTTGACCTTGACATTTTGCAAACGTTCGTAGTAACTAACGTCAAAATTCCAAGTTCAAAGTCAATGACCTGAGACCATACGTTGTTTACATGGTATGTAAACAAACAGTTCGCCCCATGTAAACAAAAATCAAGTTAACGTTATAAAAAATGATTACTTTTAATGCAACTTACTGTATTTTCGTTTTGCAATTGAACATTTTAGCGGGTTTTGAAATATTTACCAGATTTCTTGGAACACGCACTGCCGAGACCCGATCATACCGTCCGTTTTATTATTAATGTCGAGATCTAAACATTTACCATTGTTTTCTGCTCTAAAATTGGCCATAAAAGTTGTTTTCTAGTAAAAATTAAATTCATATTTGAAAATCTGAAATTTAATTTAACATGACATTTAATGACAACCATAATTCATAGACTTCTAAAAGTTCGGATGAATATGAAATAGACGATCCGTTTATTGCTGTCCGTATTGGTCTGTATGGTATTGTATTCGTAGCGGTTTAGCTAATAAAGGCCGTCGCATAATTGATTATAATTTATATGATGATATCGCACTTGTCATAGAGAAATAAATAAATGACCGACCTTTCCGGCATTGGAATCGATATACGTACGTAGCACATATTCATTTCATGTTCGAGGCTTAGAGCATTTAACAACCGTTACTGGAGTCGTCTTAGGCTTCTTACAGACGAGCGACATTTTGCCAACGGCAGAGGCTACTGCAGCCGTCGCCACCTGACGGCCAAAATGCCGCTCGTCTGTAAGAAGCCTTACAGAAACTTTCCCCTGTACCGGAGTATAAGATCAAAATTAAATTATTCTACACGATAACAAATAAAATCCTCATAAGTCAATAAAATAACCTGACATTATTCTTACTCATATTCGTAACATAAGAAGCTTCAAGAGAATGCCCTGCTATAGCAATAGCCGTGTGAGAGTGTAATTTTTAATTGTATTAATGTTGAATTCTGTACTTAGAAAAACAAACGACAAAAAATCACGTTTGTTGTACGGGAGCCCCTTAAATATTTATTTTATTTTAATTAAATTATTTCTTTTTAAAGTGAATATACAACTAAATATTCTGTGAATATTTCAAGTGGCTTCCTGTTGCCGTTATATCGAGCAAAAAACGGCAAAAAAATCACGTTTGTTGTATGGGAGCCTCCCTTAAGTAATTAATTTAATATGTTTGTAGTATTTGTTGTTATAGCGGCAACAGAAATACATCTTCTGTGAAAATTTCACATGTCTAGCTATCACGGTTCATGAGATACAGCCTGCTGACAGAAAGACGGACAGACAGACAGACAGACAGCTGGACAGACAGACAGACAAGGCAGGCAGACGGACAGCGGAGTCTTAGTAATAAGATCCCGTTTCTACCCTTTGGGTACGAGACCCTAAAAATGAATTTGATGTGTTGTGTTTATGATATCAAAGACTTCCATTGACAAACGTTACTTTTCTGATAGACCTTAATCAACGTGGTACATAGAATTAGTAGGTACTGACATAGAACCCGGACTATAAGTTGAACTTCGCAACAGGTATACTTCTCTAACCGCCTGTTTCACAACAGTAATAATAGACGAGGGAGCCAACTTTAAATGGCAGATAAATTTACTTGTCGATTGTGAAACAGGCCCTTTGTTTTAGATTACATATTTCTTAAGAGGAAATGAAACAAAAACTAGGCGGTTTTCTCTCCTTCGAATGTCTCGGTCACAACGTCGAATTCAACGTGTACTGTGAGAATGGACCTCTTGTACGTCTTCGGGCTTTACAGACAGACCAGACTAGGGCATCTTCCCGGGACATCCCGGTTCCGTAATTCCCGGGAAATCCCGGGAATTTCACAGTGCCTAAAGAACCGGTACTTAAGATTACATCCCGGTTCTCCCGGTTCTTTCCATGAATACCAAACAAATATCGTCGCGCATGTCACATATACCCAATTCACACCTGAGCGACGAAGCCGGCACAAGCGGCAACATCGCATCAACATCCATCATATTTTGCGGCGTATTTGCAATAATTGATCTCTAGATTTGTAAAAAGGAAGAAAAAATAACTTTCTAGTAAGTATTTGACTTAATCAAGAATTATGTTTTTGTTGAAGAAAACGTGCATGATTTTATTGCATATTTATAAAAAATTAAGTTTCCTAATGTTTTTCAATCGTTTTATATCTCAAATGGCTATTATTGCGGTGATTTGAGGTAAAAAATAAAGAACCGGGAGAACCGGGAGAACCGGGAATCCCGATACCGTCCCTGCTTAGAACCGGGAAATTGATGTCTTGGAACCGGGCCCGGTACTGCATGCCCTAGACCAGACAGATAAGGATCTATTCAAACCTTGTGACGTCTTACGTGACGTAATAACGAAAGCATACAAGGACATCTCTTTCTAACTAATTATGAATGCCATAAATAAAAAGGTCAAACATACGTCTAACAGTTTTATAGCCTGGTTTCTATGCTAATACCTACTTATTCTGTTGCACCTTGTCTTCTAATCTGCGGACTGGATACTCACAAAAAATATGCCTTAAGCACACCTCTTGCACATGCGATTGAAAGAGAAGTTTTCTCGTGATCCTGCCATTTTTGTCCTATTGCACAAAAAGTACACCTAGATTTGATCACCAAATACTAATTGTGTTTGAAAAGTAGGTAGGTTAGGTTTGAAAGTTACCTTCAGATGCCCGAAGGGCAAACCACCCAGAAACAGTACGGGCGGGGCTCCAGCGGAATTGAGTAGGACAAATATAGTAGGACCACAAGAAAACGGCCATTGAAAGTAATAAATAAATAAACAAGTAAATCATTTATTTGAAAAAACCGGCATAAGGACCATGACAATGCTCCGCCAAATTCCACAAACAGTTTGAAAATTGTACGCAGTCCTTTGGCAAAAAAGAGTTTACATGGTGAATTGACTGACGGAACAAAAATATTCTCATGTAGCAACCACCATATCAAGCATCAGATTTTGGTTAAAAATAGCTCACCTGTTTACTTGACAGTATAATGGCGGCAGAGTTAAAACAGCCACAGCAACAGCGTTGGAATAAACTACCCCGAAATTATTTTCCCTCAAAATTTGTATTGCCATGCCATTCGCTATAATTTTTTTCCCAGTCTATCGTTATTCTTCTCCTTTTCCATTCGCGGATTTCCCCATTTGTTAATTTTACTAGAGGCGTCGGTAGGTTTAGGTTAATTATGTTCGTTTTGCAGCAGCGCTTACAAATAGGAAATCCGCGTCGACTTTGTGGAATTGATATTTGAAACATGCCAGTCGGAAAAAGCTACAATGTAATAAAATGTGTGTGGTTAAATTATTAATTAGGAAAAATGCGAATGGAAAAAGAAGGAAAAGAATAAACGACCGGGAAGTAAAAAATATGGGGAAATACGCGAATGGAAATACAAATATTGGGGATAAATAATTTTGGGTTAGTCTTTTTTATAGTCGTTTTATCCACATCGATAAACACGACTATACCTATTAAGTCCTTCACGGTAAAACCATATCGACTTTGGCATGTTATCGTTTTGTCAACGTTACTATACTTAGCTCTTTTTTACTTGACAGTAATAGCGGCCGAGTATACAGAGTAGTTGAATAGAGTAAAAATTTGTAGGAGCGAGACGCCGAATGGACTCGTTTGTCAATGTCGATAGAAATTTATGAAAAACTAGCTTATGCTCACTAGTTTGCGACTCCCTCCGCATACAAGTCGTTTATCGCTATTCCCTAAACTAACTATCTATCTGCGGGTACCTACCGAAGAATTTTACGTCGCGTGATCACCAGCCAAAGACCGGCCGCTTATGCGCGTTCGCTGCGTGTTCAGACGTCGAATTAACTTGGTACGTAGTTACTATTATTTAATCTGTGGTACGTAGAACTCACAGATAACCTTACTTTTGTGCGACCTCGTAAAGCCCGACGTCCTAAAATTAGGACATTTGTCAAAGTGACTTTTGTCTTTAGATGACCGACACAAGATCCTTTTTCGAACTAACGGAATTTGACGTGGGCCTTACGAGGCTAAAGGGGCTTGACATCATGCTATTTACAGCATGCAATTTGAAACGTATGAGAAAAAATGCATAAAGGCAACTGATTTATGCAGAAAGACGGATTGTGAACATGTATACATTTCCAATGGTAGAGTCCGTTTGTTACATACACTGACGAAGCTGGCTGGAACAGAAACAATATAAATAAGGATCAAACTAGGAAACAAATTATAAACCTATCTGCTTGCTTATTAGTACTTAGGCTAAGCTTATAGAAGTTATGATGGATTAAAGCAACAGACTAACATACATGCTGGAATACTTAAAAGAAGTTCAAACTACTTCAAACTCAGTGAGACTATACATTAGGTACACTGGATATTCTGCACCCACCTTCCGACTCCATCATCAGATTAACCTCAATAATTATTAATAATTATTGTATTGTAAACAGGTTAATATAAAATACATGAACACTGCCCTCGTCCCTACCCCTCATCAGCATCATCATCATCATCATCACATTATACCACTGACTTAACGTTTGCCTATTACGATTTATGAGAAACATCCGCTGACAGACATATGGACGGACGTAGTAGGTAAATAGGATCTAATCTAACTGAAAAAACATGACCGCATTGTGAATTAGAGTGAAGTTCTAATAATGAAAACCCAGAGTCATATTCCTAACAGGTTTATGATTTCCTAGTACTTAAATTGAACGTAGCAACCCATCCGATACTTTTTATTTTGCATATTGCATATTTTCCTCGCGGGTTGGGTAAAAAATCCTTTCGTATCCCTTACTTGTTTATGATCTCCTGGTACTTGGCTAGTTTTATTACTGACCTAAGTAATCTGTCAAAAAATCAGGTTCCTGGCTGTACTAGGAAAAAGTTACGAGGGTGGGAAAAAGGGCTGAATGAGTTCGTGTAAATATTAGACACTGCAGTAGGTACCGCTCGGTTTTTTTCTTCGAACTTGGCCGGACACACTACCGTGTGTCTTAATCATTCTTGAGGCAAGCTTTTTTTGTTGACTGTACTTTTTCTTTTGCAAAATCGTTATCTGCTTATCAAGATCAAACTAAGGAGTCTCTACCCGTTAGGTCTACGTTAAATATAGCGGAGATCCTGTCGCCGTCGCCACCTTCCAACATCATCAGATCAGCTCTTAGATACACTTAGATGATGGTTTGATTATCTTAGATGCTCTTGGTTTACGTATGTGGTCCAAATTTCAGCCCATTCCATTTAGGGAACTGGTTCAAAATATACTTGCTTGTTTTAACGGACAACTTACATACATATGAACAATGCATGTTAAATAAAAGCTTGAAAAAAAGCAATCTTTCGCATTTTGACCTACGTATTTATAATAATAGTACTTATTAAAAATTTAAGGTTACTATTCATCAGTCTTCTCTTGAACTTTGATTTTTAGCTCCGTTTTCCTTTAATAATTGTTTTCTTTCTTCTGTTTCTTTTTAAAAATGTAAAAGTCATAGTGTTGCTCGCCTTTATTAACCTAAAATCAGACTATTATTAGTATCTACATCTGTATTTATTTATTTATAAAATGCCACAACGTACGTAATATTGGCCACGTTTCGAGTACATCATCAGATCAGCTCTTAAACGTCAATAAAAATACATTGAGAATATTAGATATCATTTATTAGGGTTTACTCTAGGTATTTTATTCGTGCTTTTATGAATTTCTTCATTTATACACACAAACTTTGTTAAACCGTTCTCAAGTATGATACATGAGGCAAGTGATTTTTATCTAATAGAAGATTAATTTGTTTTTCACTATTCCCTTGAAAACTACGATTTTTGGGGCATAATAAAAACAACATCAGTACTAAATACCTAAGAACGTTTTTTTTCGATTCGTTAAGATCTTCGTTCGTAATGAAAAAACGAATAAGGAAAATTCTACGACAGGTACACAGTCATTATACGCTTATCGAACCCAAACTAACAAATCCAAACTTGGTGAGCCTGTAATGTAATCGCTATAATGTATGCCTATAATATTTGAGGAGTTCCCTCAATTCCTCATGGATCCCCTCATCAGATTCTGATTTGGTGACAATGGGACCACCTCGGAAGTATATTCTATCAAACTAAAAAATAATTTTTGAAATCGGTCCATAATAGAGGGAGAAATCGGTGAACATACATAAAATATTAATACAGTGGAACAAAGAACCTCCTCCTTTTTTGAAGTCGGTTAAAAAGAAACCTTTACGTACCTAATTTTCAAAATCTTGTACAGCTATTGCTATGACTTCTGATGTATTGACACGATAATACTGGCGTTCTGTTTTTAGTATTTGCTGTTATAGCGGCAGTAAAAATACAAATAAAATCAACAGTCTAGCTATCACGGTTCATGAGACCGGACAGACAGACAGACAGACAGACAGACAGACAGACAGACAGACAGACAGACGGACAGACGGACAGACGGACAGACGGACAGACAGACAGACAAACAGACAGACAGACAGAGAGACAGACGGACGGACGGACGGACGGATGGACGGACGGACGGACGGACGGGTGGACGGGCGGACGGACGGACTGACAGACAGATGGACAGAGGAATCTTAGTGATAGGGTCCCGTTTTTACCCTTTGGGTAACATACCCTAATAAAAAACCGCCTTCAAAAACGCAAAAGATTACTTTATTTTAAAATTGTAGGTACCTAATAGGTTAGTCCAACTGATGTCGGCTTTTTAGTTGAAAATATTGTGGTCGCCGACAGTCAGTTGGACAAACCTATTAGGTACCTACAATTTTAAAAGAAGGTATTTTTTACGTTTTTGGAGACGGTTTTATGTTTCCAAAAACTTTTATTTTATTTTATACTTTTTAGTGATCATAATACGCTGTTACGTAGTCCCACTTCTTGGTTGATATAAAACTTTAAGTTATTTCAAGCGCGCCGCAAGCAACGCCGCGGGAAAGTCATAGTCATATTTCAACAAGTAAATATTCTTCGTTGTAGTCACTCGACTATCTTAATCGAGATATCTTATCGCCACCCTTGAAATCAGTACCGTTGAGGAGTTCGGGTGGCCATCCGTGGTCTTCATCATCAGTTCCAGTTCACCAAATGATACTTTCTGAATGCAAATGCTGGACTTGTTACTAAAAATACTAAAATCGCTATATGTTTTCCTACAATATTTGAGGAGATAATATTATCCTTTTTCCCCGGGACTCTAAACACAATTGGATCATCGCTATATCTCTAAAGAAAAATTAGTCGTACAACCAGGCAGAAATACTTACTAGTTTTAAGATCTGGGTTAAAATAGCTCCAGTTTTTTGCCCCATACATATCTTTCAATATCTTTTACGTTTATTACGATGTCTTTCAGATTTTTCAAAATTATTTCTTCTGACATTTGATAGTTTGACATAAGTTTGATACTTGTCAAAGACTTATAGCACTTGATAGCACTACCGAGTCATCGTTCGAAAAAGGTTAATTAATACCGTTTTACATAATAAATCGCAGCTTGGAGTGAAATTGGCAGCATGACCCAATTTTTACTCAAAACGACCAAAAATTAATAATTTGAATCTATCCTCTGGAAGGTAAGTATGTTCTGTATATTTAAACAGGTTTTTCAGATCGCAATGAAAGCTTCTAAAGCCGAATGATATATGGTTGTTGGTATCAGTCAAGCTTTAGAACTTATAGCTGACATTAAGTAAATAAAATATAAATATAAATGTATATCACGAAAACGAATTCTAAATACCAAAATATCTTAAATATCTTCACATTATTGCTTCCAATTAGATCCTTACAAAAGACTGTAGACCGGGAGATACTGACACAAAATTTCCGGTCATTTGTACCAGTACGGCGACCCTTCAAGGGTCTAATTACGTAATGACGAAATGGAAAATGATGGTCATAGCGCTGGTACCGGTGGCCCAAACGCGTGGGCGGCCATTTGGAACCGTCGGAAAAGTATAGCATGGTGATTTTCGTGAACGGCTACTCGACGATGATTAGCTGTGCAAAAATTAGCCTGGTACAAATGGTTGCATTGTTTTTTTTTAATTAACGTGTTTTCGTCGGTATGGCGGGCCACACCGGAGAAGTATGGCATTACGCTACCGCCTACTTCTTTTTTCATCGACTATTGGAAAATACAAGAATTTTAGTGGTACAAATCGTTCGACTTTCGTAATCTATCCGACACGTTCGAATAACGTCCACGCGTTTAGGCCGCCGGTACCAGCGCTATGACCATCATTTTCCTTTTCGTCATTACGTAATTAGACCCTTGAAGGGTCGCCATACTTGGTACAAATGACCGGAAATTTAGTGTCAGTATCTCCTGGTCAAAAATGTAAAAGCAAGTAGTTATTTTATTTGGTGTTCCCAATTAATTCAATGATTGTACATACTACGACGTTGATGTCTTCTTCACTGTGGTCTCCTCTTGAAGCGCTGGTAGATATTAACGTGTAGAAGTGCCCGAGGGGGCTACTTCCAGAACATACATAGGTACATTATTTTTGTGTTTTATTAAATAGTTTATTTTTTCCATTTCAAAAATAAGTTTGCGTTTTACGTCTCGCCACGACACTGTTTCCGTATATTGATCTTTCCATACATAATTATTATAAATATTTTTCGTATTAGTTCCCTAAATGTGTAAGTAATAAAATACTGAATTTAAATCTCCTTAGTATCCGCGGCCTTTTTTTAAAGTGTTTTTAGCCAGGATCTGGCATTGTTCTTTGGTAACATGATTCAATTTTGCCCCAAAACATTCTGATTAATAAACTATTACTTCCAACTAAATAACCACCATTAACTGCCGCACTCAGAAGCGTCATTTAAGTTTAATGCTTGTTTAGTGAAGTGTTGTCTTCTTATTGCTATAGCAAAGAAAGTGACAGCAGCAATTTGAATCAAGCATTAAATTTAATTGACGCCTCTGAGTAAACAATGGTTGCTACTTAAGAATACTGTAGTGTCACCACAGAGTTTCACCACGTTGATCGCTTCTTAGGGCCGTATTAATAAACTAATCTCGACTGCAATACCCGTCTCAAGGTGCGTCAAACATGACAGTATTCTATGGCTTGACAGTTACTTTGACGTATCTTGTGACGAGCATCTTAGATTAAGAAGCTAGGCTATGTTTTTCTAGGATACGAATATCTTTCAACCACGTGTATGATGCCAGCTTTAAATGTAATTCTGATAAAACGTAACGTGTAGGGACGAATTTATTTTCACAAAAAACACCTAAAACTCTTTTTATAAAGAGTTTTAATGGCACAAGATTTAAAAAGATACTAATGTCAAATTGTCAAAGCACAATCACAACTTTACTTAATGATTCGTTTTAATTAAGGTTTTTTTTCGTAATAATCCCCGATAGTGGTACAAATCAATAAAGTAAATCCATGATTCATGATCTCTTAAAAGAAGTCGAATGTACCTACGAGTACAAGTGCTATTTTAGCTGTGTGAGTGTGCGAAGAGTGGAACATAAAAATCGGAATCGTAAGTTTCAATTTTAAATTATTTCACATAATAGCCCTTAACAGATACTGTCTTTTCATTTCAGAATAATGTGTCAGTTTTCTAAACACCATGGAGCTTTTAACCATGATTAGAAACATAGTTCAATATAAGGCACAACTTGTTTATTTACATTACGTTGTGACACATGTAATGAATGAATTAGTTAAGATGGGGCACACTGAGAGCATCGTCAGGAAAGGCGATGATAAATCCGTCTGTAACTCAGTCAAATATTAACTTTAAAAAAAGTTACCAATATAGGGATGATCCAAATCACCCACCCTATCTACTGTTAAAATTTCTCCAAAGGTTTTCCAGACACCCTGTATATCCCGACGAATTGAGAACCTCCTCCTCTTTTTGAAGTCGGTTAAAAAGAATTGACAACAAGAACTTGCGAATGTAAAGTAAATCAGATGTGATCCATGTAAATAATTCACTATACATATCTCTGTTGTAACTTTTACACAATAAATCAATTTCTACGACACATAATATCGTTTCAATTTCACTAATAAATGGTCAGTCGCACCATCGGCGCAGGCGCGACCTCTGTGGCGGCTCTCCTTTAGCATTGTTTGGCTATCTTTTCCGTCTTCTAACAAAGTGATAAGCATGGTTTTGAGCGCCTCAAATTTGTCCGTGTCCGGTGGTGTAGTTAAAAAATCGTTGATTTGCACAATGATATCTTTTGGCAATTTTGACACCGCTATGACGAATTTTTCGTCGTCTCCCATCTTCTGAGGAGTGAGCACGGCTTCCGCCCTTATGAACCAAACGCGGGGTTGGTCCACCCACAATTCGGGGATGCGCAACGAAACGGACACCGCTGTGACTTCTACAGGCGCCGGCGTTGGTGCTTGCAACGATTTCGACATATTTCTTTTTGAGTTTGTACACTCGAGCTCGCGTGACTTTTTCAGCTCCAAGGTCACTATACATATATGGGGACTTCTATTTATTGGTGAGCGTTTTCGGAATTAAATGCACTGGTTAAAATTGTTCAATAAAAGTAAAGCGTTCTGATTAGTCGAACCCGCGGGAACGACTGTCGGCGCGCGTCCTGCGCTGGCGCGCGTTGCTACGTCAGCCGCCTCATCTGCATAGTCATAGTAGAGGCATTTTAAATTCAACGTAGTTACTAATAGAGTATAGAATGCTTTGAGTACTACATTACAGTTAGCGGCCTTCTTTAGTTTTACAGCAGTTATATCCAAGTGCATGTGCACTGCCATATGAGCTGACGCAGCATACTGTGTCCCCTGCAAAGATTTTTACTAACGTAAATACCGGGTGTCCCATAAACCAACGTCAAGCCGCCTAGGGCTGATGGAGCAGCTAAAAATCTATTGATTTAATCCCTATGTATGTTCAGCGATTTTTACTAGTTTCGGACATTCGATTTGCTGATGGAAAACTTTGCTGATTCGTAATGATTGTAATTACGTAAGATACCACTGAAAAACGTATGAAATAAAACAAGAAATTAATGATTTTTCGTGACATGGACATAAGGGAAAATTGCAAAAATTTAGATTAAAATGATCAATATCTCCGAAACTAAACTCGGATGCATAATTAGATTCCGTCAAATCTACCACGGTGTTCCCATAAAATGAAACATTCCAAAATTAGTAAATTTACTCTTGTTGAAAGAATGCACGTAAGTAATCAATTATTTAGTAATTTTAACAATAACATTTATATATACTGTCAGTTGCGAGTGCAAGCGTGATAGCGATAGCCAGCCGAAAGAAATTAAGAAGCTGGGAATACTATGAGGCCAATGTCCGCGGGATCTCTCTACAAAACCAGAAGGTTGGAATACAAAGGGTCGCGGTCGTATTAATAAACTCACCTTGACCGAGATGCCGTCACAAGATACGTCGAAGTAAACGTCATCTCTAGGGTTAGGTGTTTTGGTGGCATATCGTGGTTGTAGAATCCATGGAGTCGTTGTTTTCTAATATATAAACATAACACTTTGATTTTGGCCTTTAATATTGTCATATTTCAAAATAAACTAAACACATTTTTAATTCGGTTTATCCATACATAACAATTACGAGTTATATTTGAAAATTTGTTTGTTTGTAATGCTTTCACAGCGGAGATATCCTCTTTAACAAAATTCGTTTAAACTCGTTTAGCGATTTAACGAATGAATGCATTTAGAAATATTATTATGACAACACTGAAGGTTTTATCAAGGTTATTATATATAGATTATAACATTTAATTAGGAAATAGCGACTCAATGGATTCTAGAACTGCGATATGCCACCAAAAGCCCTAACCCAAGTCATCCCATAGAAATCTGTCACTTCTAACGTGTCTTAAAACGAGCATCTCAGCCAAGACCTAAGTTTAAGAGCCCCCGCAGACTGCAGACTTTTAGTCGGCCAATTGTGTTTTGTCTCCGCAAACTTAGCAGAAATGGATAGGGACAACAGCACGATCGGCCGACTAGGAGTCTGAAGTCTGCGGGGGCTCTTACAGGGAGCTCAATGGACGCCTGTTCTGGTAATTATACGGCACGGTAACGCGGGCCACTGGGTTTCTAACAATAAATACCTGTTCAATCCCCTAAACACCAGTTTAATTGTTTTTTTCGGTTTCCGTAGCGGAAGGGAGGCCAACGGGACCCTATTTAGTATACCTACGATGTCCGTCCGTCAGTCCGTCCGTTCGTCCGCCCTAACTTGAGAGTTGTCTTTTGAACTGTAAAATATAGAAGGGTGTTTTTAAAAATATGTGTCATTACGGCGGATTTACAGAAATCAAAGTGAAATAATAAATAGTTCCCCATACAAGTCAGGCTTTTTTCAACGTATTTTTATTTCTCTTGTACAAACCGTAAAGGTGCGACCGCACCGCTGCTTAGCGGTGCGTATATTACGGTGCGTCAAAAACGGCGCCATGTTGTTACTATGACCATAAGAATAAACAATAACTACACGTATAAACTCCACGTAAAATACTGTTTTGCTAGAAAGAGATAGGAACAAATCTTTGTTAGCTTATATCTTGGTATATTTTTATAGCTATACAAAAAAATGTTTTTTCTCACCTGTTTGTTACATGAATCAGCTTTTATTGAAGATGTAAAAAAAACATGGATATTCCCCATTCCAGGACACAGCAGAATCCATCTACGAGAAGTACGACCCTCTGCTCCACGGGAACACCCGCAGCAAGAAGGACCGCATCCTCACCACCAAGTTCATGCGCAAGTTCCTGCACATCGCCAAGCTGATGAAGCCCAAGCTCACGCAGGACGCCTCCGACTCCATCGCTGACGAGTACGCCAGGCTGCGGAACCAGGATATGATGGACAGCGATGTTGCTAGAGTGAGTTCTTTACACTGCAGTTAGAGTCCGACCAGCGAGTGGTGACACAAAAAAGGCGGCAACTTCAAAATATCACTAGCTGGTAACACGAAATGCATAGCGACTGGATAGGTATTTATAGTGTGACTCATTAGTAATGAGGTTGCATTTGCTACAGTAGTTTTGTCTGAAATACCGCCATTTGTAACGTAGTATAGTTGGTTACCCCGGCTCGTGTTGTCTTCAGACCCAGCCAGTGACGGCGCGAACCCTGGAGACCCTGATCCGGCTGGCGACGGCGCACGCCAAGTGCCGGCTGAGCTTCGAGGTCACGCAGGACGACGCGCTCGCCGCCATCGAGCTCGTGCAGTACGCTTACTTCAAGAAGGTCAGTTCACGCAGCTATCACTACCTTTTTGTAACCTTTTCTCAATTGGCCGAAGTTGTTTTATATTTGAAATCATATCAGTGCATTTGCGGCTCAAATCTGTAACTAAGCTTCCTTCTTAACTAATGATTCTGGTCTCGATACACAGCATATGCGCCATTCTTGGGGTTCCGTACCCAAAGGGTGCCAATGGGACCCTATTACTAAGCCTCCGCTCTGTCTGGCTGTCTATCAAGCGGCTGTATATCATAAACCGTAAAAGGTAGACAGTTGAAATTTTCACAGAGTGCGTATTCCTATCACAGCTATAACACCAAATAACAATATTGAAAAGAAACTATTTATAGGCAATAAAAAGAAATATAAACAAACCAATCTTGGTGGCTCTGTCAAACTGTCCAAAGAAACGGTATTTACGAACTTTGACGTATCAGTATTCTGTTTCTATTGACTGACGAACTATATCACGTGGTTTTTGTTTTCATTCATTTAAGTACCTAAACAAATGGAGAGTAAATAAAAATAAACATTCTAAGGTTTTGTAGCATCATATACACACGAATACTGGTTATTCAGGTACTGGCAAAAGAAAAACGTCGCAAGCGGCGCGCTTCTGTCGACGAGGACGAGTCGGACACGGAACCCAGTCAGCCCAAAGCCAAGAGAACCCGCCGGACGGTAAGTGCTCAATATGTTTTTTTACTATTTTAACGCTTTTGACGTATATCCGCACCACTGCTTCAACGCCAACGACGAATATTTCTGTCATGGTTGCTAGCGCAAAATAGACCTGAATGTCTACGAGCCAAGGTTGACATTCGCTCTGGTTTTAAGCTGTCATTGTCGTGTCAGTGACGTCTTTTGTATTTGACATAACGTTTAGGGAGTGAGCTTCTATAACGTCAACGAATTGAAATAGAACCACAGACAACTGAGTGAGATAATAGTAATTGAAGGGATCTAAGACCCATAGACATTTGCAATGTCGAGACTACAATCCTAAGACTGCGAATGTGTTGCTTACCCTGAGAACTAGAGTAGCATGCCTCGGGGTCGGCAACCTTTTGAGTCTGAAGGGTCAAAAATGATAATTTACAAAATATCGATGCTTTGCCACAAGAAAAATCTTGCCATCAATAAATAGTACTTGTATAAATAAAGTTGGGACTAAAGAGCCGTAGTTTCATATCCAAAGAGCCGCAGGTTTCCGATCCATGCTCTATACTATACATTACTATTTCACCGGTTGAGCTCCCACAACGGAGCACAACAATACGAACACTGCTGCTTGTCCTGGGTTAACCTTTTCAACGCCACAGTCGGCTCTGGCCGTCAACTAAAAGTCGTGCCACTGACGCCATGTCGGCTACAGCCGACAAGAGTACAAGATTAAAAGAGACTTTGTTTGGTAGCAATAAGGTGTAATTTGCATAGCATAGCAAACATGTTTGGCGTGTGGGTGGCACATTTTGTATTCGACGTATGGCGTTGAAAAGGTTAAAGAATGAGATGGTAGTAGCGATCCGGACAGGCCCTGCACAAGTCATCCGTTGATGTCATCAAATGGTCTTCACATTTCAATCGGGACGTCATCTGCTGGTTTCTGTATGGCAGGATTTCCTAACCTTTTTTGTTTCGAGCTTCCCCGAATAATAAATAATTTAATTTTTCGTGACAATAAATAAACGCACCTTTGAATATTTGTGATGTTTTATTTACGCGCAGCGGGTCACTCATTGTGCTTGAATCTTTATTCTCGTAGCTTTCTAAAGATTATCTCTGAATTTGTAGATTTTTTACAAATACTTACAATTGTGTATTTTTATAATTTCCTCGCATTGTTTGAGAAAATTATTATTATATGCCTCGGCGGAAACGGGGATTGCCTGATTCTGATTTTAGCAGGCCTTGCCAAAGGTCCATCAACCACCTCGTCAAGCAATTCCCTACTCTCAATACCCCTAACCTCGTTAGGTCCACCATACTACAAACCGAGAGTTTTTTGTGAGTGCGACTTTGAATCTACCATCAAGGCAATAAAGTTCAATTACGTTTGTTCGATAAAGCCATTTTCAGTTTATGAAGATAGGAAAATAAACCTTATTTCCATTGGAACACAGTTCAAATTAAATTGCCTTGATTATGTACGTCTTTTAACACACCGGGCCTCACGAGGTTAAAGGGGTTTGAACTAAGTTAATACGATTAGAGTTATCTTCCAGGGAGGCACGGAGGGCGCGGACCCGTACGCGTACTCGTCCGACGAGGAGGCCGCGCCCGTGCTGCGCGCCGCGCACGCCTCGCAGCCCGAGCCCGCGCAGCGCGCCACGCGCTCCTCGCAGCGGCCGATACAACCCAACAGGTCATTTGCACACCATATAGGCGTCCAAATTATAGTTATTTATGTGACTGGTGCATAATGAGACGCATTAACACACGGGTGTTTTAATGCCTAATTATGCGTACGGTCGCATTCATAACTTTATCTACATCGTATTATTTCTACAATATGTGAGAAACCTGTATCAGTCGTTACCCTATATCTTAATGTTCACATTAAAGTATCGGTCACCGATACTTTAATGACATGTTATACTTTAATGTTAACATTAAAGTACAATCACAGATACAGGTTACATATAGGCCATTTGCTTTTCGGTTCTAAACATTTTATATTGAAGTTATGATATGGATATAGGTAGATGAACTTTTTTATGTTGTAGCTCTAGCTCATATAATCGACGCTGACAGTTACGGAAGAAGGTTTACAAAGGTACTCAATTTAAAACTTCCCTTTCATTCGTAATTCGTGACTAAATCGAAAGAAAGGGATTCGATCAATTATCTAAGTTAGGCCATAGGAGCACCCGTTGTCACTTTCCTCGAGGGAGGGTAAATTCGATCAGTAGTAGTTAAATGATTTATAGAATGGCATAGGTAGGTCGCACGCATGCGAGTATGTAGGTAACATCACGTAAAATATCGCGGTCAAAAATTTGTTTACATGGGTGCCTTTACAAGTATTGTACATACGTAGAGACTTGTTTTCCCTACTTTCTTCTATTGTTTTTTTTATATTTGCGTTAAGTAAAAATTGTCTATTCTATTCTTTCTAGGTATTTAATAATTTTTGAGTCAATTATTTATTTTCACTAAATGTTTAAGGTATTTTAAACAAGTTATTAACTATGTACATTTATGAAATTAACCCGTAATACAATACTAATTTGGAAGAGATACCACCCACTCAAAATTGAGTCCCTTCATTTTCCAAAATGAATAAAATCGTGGACAGGAGTTTCTTGGGGCGCGTCTTCTCCGCAATTATGGTCTTGTCCGAAGCGCTAGTAGATTCACTCCATATTACCGACGTGTAAAAGAGCCCTCATGTGGCCAATTTACTATTTTGAATTTTGTTGAACGCGTAAAGCCCTCGTGTTTTTTTTTTGACAAAAGCCTTTTTTGTATTTCCAGGCTAACCCAGTTCAAGGCGGCACTGCACCAGCTGTTCCAAGAGGAGCGCGCCAGCTCGCTGCCCGTGTCGCGCATCGCGGCGTTCGTCAACGAGAAGTACTCGCACCAGCCCTTCGGCGCCGGCGAGGTGGGCGCCGCGCTCGAGCGCATGACCAGCGACAACCACGTCATGGTCGCCGACGACATCATATTCCTGATCTAACAACCATCATCGCCACCACCATTAAGAGGATTGTGATTTTGTATTTAGCAGCGTTAAAAAGGTTAAAATTGTTTTATTGTTATTTAGAAAAATAATCCAGGATACAAACCAGAGGGCTTATTGCCTAACGCACTCGCAATCGCAATCGTTTTCATTTTGACAGGCCGAAAGCGAGTCGGAATACAAAATGAAAACAGTTGTTCCACTTTGAAGCCCATTTAGATTGCGAGTGCGTTAGGCAATAGCGTAGCTGGTTAAAAAATGGCAGTTGAAGTCCTGTTGCGCTGCTCGTTTCTCCCTCGTTATATAGAGACGCTAGAATACCTTGTTCATCATCACCACCATTAAGAGGATAGTGAGGCTGAAAATTTCCATACAAAATGCGATATCGTTTGTCTACCTTTAAACCTAGTTAGATTTTTACAAATTTTCAATATGTTGTAGACATTATTAAAAACTAAGGTCTGTTCATTCTTACTTGTCTTATATAGTAAACAACATTCTAACCTCAAAATGAACCTTTTTTTGGCTAAAACAGCTCTTTTATCATAAATAAGGTCAACTGAGTATACATTTTGGACATCACTTGGCCAATGTATTGTCTGTAATTGCTTTATTTTGTTTAAAATAGCTGTTTTAGCCAAAAAAAGGTTCATTTTGAGGTTAGAAAGTTGTTTACTATATAAGACAAGTAAGAATGAACAGACCTTAGGTCTGTACATTTTCCTTCCCAAGAAAATCAAAATTGTGGGAATTGGATTTAATTTAGGGGATGAGAAATGTTATCACACGGAGGAGTATAAGACAAGGTTGACATTAGCTCTGGTTTATTGGCGTGACGTCTTTTGTATTTCACAGCGTTAAAAAGGTTAAAATTGTTTGTTACTTGGAAAAATATTTGAGGTTACAAACCATGTTACAAAATGGTGGTTGATGTAGTCAACCAATTTGATTTCTAGGCCACTATGGACTTTGTCAACTTGTCGTTGTAAAGAAGTCATCGGAAGTCTCTTACGTTTTGGTTGTCAACGTCACTAGCATAGTCCAAAGTGGCCTAAAATCAAATTAGTTGACTGTACTGTTGCGCTGCTCGGTTCTCCCTCGTCATATAGGAACGCTAGAATGTTTTCTAGCCCATTGTTGTGAGTTTACATACAAGTACAAGTAAGTTTAAACTTACTAGTAACGCAGTAGCAGTACTTCAAAAGTTGATATACTTTTATTGTTGATTTTGTTTGACTGTATTGATTTGTTTTACACAATAGATTACTTTGGATCGTATCTCAATACGAAATGTCGATGAGATGTTAAATCGTCAAATACTGTTTAATCTACGAGAGCGCGCCCCGCAAGTCAAATTGACTTGTTCTGTGAATGTATGAAAATTGAGGCGGGGACTTCATGGATTGAAAACGCAATAAATAATCCTGTAATGTATAATCATTGCGCTCCAAATGTTTTTTGCTGCCATAAAGTGTAATTAAATTTAACTATTACATTAAAGCTACTTTTATATCATAACGCCCGTTGTGGCCTTACGAAAAAGCAGCCTGGTTGCCGTTACATTGTTGTATGGCCGGCGATGAAGGCTCAAAATAAATATCATTAAATGATCACATATCACTCAGTGCCTTGAAGCAAAGTACAAAGAATCATTAAGTAATTTCATCACAATCTAATCAATCATAGATTAATACAAAACCCGCCTTTTGAAGAGGAAGTAGATTATTGTACCATGTGACGAGGTACTTTGCATGTTTGCAAATCACTTCAGTGTATGTGTTATTTTTAAAGTGTTTTAGAGTTAAGTTTTCTACTAAGCATTACAAAATAATTTACATTTGTATTAGAGAATCAAAGTAAACTGATTTTTGATATAACCTAGTTTTTATTTACAAAAAGGCTTCTTATAGGTATCTCACAAACATTTATTACTATTTCCTATTCTTTCCTTTGCTCTGTTTCCCTGATTTGAATTTGTTCATTTTGCCGCCAAAAACTTTCTTGGGTTTGTTGAACGATTTTCCATTGTCCTTGTTTCCTCTTCCCTTTTTTCCTTGGAAGTTTCGGCCATCTTGGTTTTTATTAAACTTCCTTCCACCTTCTCTGTCGTTTTGGAAACTCCTCTTGCCACCATCTTGGTTTTTATTAAACTTTCGTCCGCCGCCTTCTCGCTTGTTGTCGAATTTCCCACCTTCTTTATTATGGAATTTCCTGTTTCCGCCATCTTTGTTTTGGAACCTGCCATCCTGCCTTTTCTGGGCATTGCCCTGGTTCGGCTGGTATTTCTTCTTTAACTTTTTGTCGAGCCTCATCTTTTTGAAACCTCTTACTGAGTCGTCGTCAGCTTTACGTTTTCTGGGTTTGCTGAATAGATCTGAAAACAGGAAACATTATAAGCCTTGATTTTATCTTATCATACTTACAGTACTATTGTTAACTTAATAGCTGTAGGCTTTCCTTATGACAAACTGAGAAATATTTACAAGTGTGGGGGCGATAGCCGGCCGGTGGGTTACTAATGCCCGACTTCCACTGCGGGCGGAGCCAGCCCTGAGCGGACTCGGTTTAGCTAACAACGGTGACTTCAAGTGTTTCCAACGGAAGCAAACGTCTTGAAGCGTTGTAAGCCAAACGGAGTCCGTATTAGCCCGCTTCGCTTGCATAATGGTTGAGAACATTCGCTAGAATGCTCGAGTAAATGATCAAATTTATCAGAAACTAAAGAAAATGTTAATAATAGAGTTTTAATTGATGGATGAATGAGCGGTCCAATGCAAGCGCCTTCCCCTGGACAAAACAAAACAAAGACGCAACCTATAGGTTGGTTAGGTTCTGTGTATACACAGAATAGTGCAATAGGGAATATGCATGTTTTTTTTACAGCGTCAATAAAAGCTGATTCATGTAACAAACAAACAAACAAACAAACATGAACAACATACACATACATGAGAATAAACATTTTTTGAATAGCTATAAAAATAACCAAGATATAAGGTAACAAAGATTTGTTTCTATCTCTTTCTAGCAAAACAGAATTTTACGTGGAGTTTATATGGCCGTACTGCACAATGACGTCACCGGTGCACATCGGATCTCTCTGTCTAATTAGCATTTTAAAATGCTTGTATCATCCGTATTACTTGACCGATTTTAATTTTAATTTCAATTTTGGTGATCTGTTTTACGGTATTTTCATATTTTGTTGAGAAATGCTATTTAAAAAATCCATCCATATTCCCTATTGAAATGGAAGTTAACCCATAAAACTTTGTACAACTGTTAGTTTACCTTTGTCCGGCTCAGCGCCGACCTCGTCGCGGTAATACTGCGCGTCGTCGTCACCGTCGTCGCCCGACATAGCCGCGTCCTGAGACTCCGCCGCTGCCAGCTCCATTAGCCTTTGGAAAAAATCTACATTGAAACAGTATCGACAACGTGCTATCGCGATCGTTAATTTGCGACCCGTCTCAAGAAAAATAGGCTTAAAGTCGTCAATGTCATTAGAGATGTCAAATCATTTGTAACTTATAGGAGACTCGACCTTATTGTTGTAGAATGTCAGAATGACTTTGGACCCTTAGGTCCCAAATTTAAGTTCGTGACTTTATAGCCGATCGTAAGGCCCTCCGTTATTATTTTAATGATGAACTTTATAGGTAGGTAGGTTAACCTTAAGCTGTTAACCTTTTCAACGCCACAGTCGGCTCTGGCCGTCAACTAAAACTCGTGCCAATGATGCCACGTCAGCTACAGCCGACAAGAGTTCAATATTAAGAGACTTTGTTTGGTAGCAATAAGGTGTAATTTGCATAGCATAGCAAACATGTTTGGCGTGTGGGTGGCACATTTTGTATTCGACGTATGGCGTTCAAAAGGTTAAGTAGGTCGAATTACACACAACTCTTGGTGGCAGTGAATGTGTAAACCTCTTGAACGCCACAGTCTGCTCTGGCCGACAACTGAAAGTCGTGTCTCTGACACCACCGTCGGCCACAGCCGACACACGTTGAAGATTAAAGAGACTTTGTTTCGTATGAATTAGGGTGTAATTTGCATTTGATTCAAAGCACATTTTGTATTTGACGTAAGGCGTTCATAAGGTTAAAAGTATCAGAAATAGCTTCATATAAGTCACACAGGAGACCATTGTTTAAGGGGCTACAATGGGCAGATGACCTTCATTGTGAAGCTCTAAACTTTCAGTTGTTGTTAAAACCCATTTGCATTAACACTGCTGTTCTAAACTAGCTGCCATCTCAATTTTTTCTTTTACAAGTCACTGATTTCGAGATTTATGCTATCAAAATTTGACATCTTTACTCCAAAAAAGTAGTTTTTTGGCCTTTGTTTCCATATTTTTCACTTCAGAAAAAAAACTGATGATTTATTAGATATATTAATGAAGAATATTAAGATGTAGTTTCCATATCAATTGACGCCAAGATGAAAAAGTTATTATGCAATTTTGTGTTTTTATAGTCATGTGTTTATAAAATTCTAAAAAAAATAACTATTGGTTATTTTGTAATTCTTTTCGACAGAATCGAATATGAATATATGTTTTTTTTTTCATAAATTTACATTCGATTTTGACTGAGTTATAAGAACTTAAACTTCATCAAAAACGTCTGTTATGGGCATGGTAGCCCCTTAAATTGTTTAATTTAAAAGGACATACATCTAAATAAGTATGTCGCGATATATAAACCTGGGGGCCTAATATGGCTGCGTTTATCTCGTGACAAAGTGTGGTTAAGACATCCGTCACCTTCTGTCACGTAAATAAGTACGAGAATGACGGATGCGCTACCCACATTTGACACGCGATATAGACGCAGCCATACTAGGCCCGCTGTAGTAAAAGGCTGTAAATTATGAAATAAAATAAATCTAATATTGCAAATGCTATAGCAACAAGGTCACTCACCTCTGGCTCTCAGTTGTATCCCTCTTCTTCTTGATTCCTTCTAGAGACTTCTGCTTATTTTCGTCTTTCTCGCGCTGTTTCCGTTTCACATTCTCGTCTTGCTGCGCCTTGCGCTTCTCTTTCTGTTTCCTGTAATAATATAAATAAATAAGTGATATATTGCTGTTATCGTTGTTGCGTTTAGAGGTATGCACAGACTACTTCAAGCGAATGAGTTAAATTATATGCATGAACATTCAACAAACCAACATTGTGATGTTGGAACTGTCAAAGTACCGTGATCATTTTACACCTTTTGATTTACACAATTTTTAACTTTGTTGTTATTTATGTTCTCCTGACGACCATACTTCAAAGAAGTTCCGAAATACAGCTTGGATTCGTACATATGGATGGGTAGGAAATAGAAGTACACTTACTTCTTAGCATCCCTCTTCTTCTTTATTTTTGCTTTCTCCTCTTCAGTCTTTTCTACGAGCTCGTGGAACAGGACTTCACCATCCATCAGACCGTCTTCTACCTGCAATAGCAATCTACAATCAACTTTTACTGTTTATCAAAAGCAGCGGCACGTAGTTGGTTCCTGCTGGTGTATAATATCTTGACCGCACGATTCTCTCTGACATAGAGAGAGAAGAGACTTTTTACTTATAATCGCTGTAACGAGTTCGGTCTCCAGTAGCCGCCGTCTATAGTCGTATGAAATAAGTCGCTTTTGTAATTAAACAGCTTTGAAATAGAGTTAAAAAAAAGGGTCGAACTGGTATTCCGCGACTACACTACTTGAATGCTTTCTGTGATAGTCAATTATCTTACGGTGAAAAAAATGTGAGGAAACATTCCGCTAAGTGAACATGTAAGAAGATGTTACAAGTTCACGTAGATCCGAGAGGATCTGGATAAGATAAGATTCTCCCTCACCAAGTAAACCAAATGAATAATATTCAGATAAGTTTTTCCGCAAAAATTGGATCATGTTGCCAATTTCACACCGATCGGCGCCATCATTTTTGCCCGACTACATACTTTGGATAAAAAACAAATATAATACCTTGATGAGCTGCAGCGATATCCGGGGCCCCAGCTCGACGAGCCGCAGCGCGGAGCGGGTGTCGGCGGCGGCGCCGCGGCCCGCCAGGCTCTGCGGCAGCACCAGCTGCGAGTTGGGGTCGTCCTCGAACTCGCTCTCGGACAACAGCGCAGCTCTAAAATACGGAAAAATATAGTTATTGTTGGTTAGACGGACTTACACCGTAGACGCACTTGCCTCGTCAGGTGGGGTAAGAGCGTCAACGGGGTAAGTGCGATAAACCATATTTTTTTAGGAGCTATTGTTGGTTACACGGACTTGCCCCGTAGACGCACTTGCCCCACTTTACAAATGTGTTTGGAGTGGGAACAGGTGAGAATGGCTCATTACAGTACATTACACCGAAACGTTACAAGTCAATCACCACCTTTAACCTCTTCGCCGCCATTGACTTGATACAAAAATCGTCCACACACGCCAATGACAGCTGAAAACCACAGCTAATTTCAACCTTGCATCACAAACACTCAGGTCAATTTGCACTGTAATCCTCGACTTGATATGAAGGCATGGCCACACGCATGAAGGCATGGGCACTAAATGTACTGACTTTATATCAAGTCAATGGCGGCGAAAAGGCTAAGCCGGGAATACATCGCTGGCACACTTGCATACATCTACTTTCAAGTGTATACACTAACTGGCATGCCTATATCTGGAAAGTAGGAAGATCGTAAGCAATTTGATTTACTGGCATGCCATATGAGGGAGGGGAACCCTAACCAAACCGTATAGTTATGGCACGTGTGAATAAACTCGACAACTACAGGTGCCTGCCTGGATGAAATTTCATGCAAACCTTGTAAATGTATTCACTGAGCGCCAGTTACTTGTACATGCCGTTAACTAGTATGCACATTACTGTTCCGTTTTACAGGCACGTGTAGTCCCGGCTAGTCAACATAGTCAAAATGTGCAAGTTTATCACACAAACGAGACTCTTAACTCCAATGTGCCAGTACATACTAATAATCCCACGTCAGCTACTAACTTACTTTTCGAAGAATTCAGACATGTCCTTGCATCGGTTTAGGTTGGGAATTTTTCCTTGAACCACCTAAAATAAAGAAATTCCAACATTATAAGTTTTTTAAATTAAGTTATTTCAACAAATAATACAAAGACAGATTTAGAATTTTGTTGCAGTTAATAAACATTGCAGACTATGGATATACTTCCGATTGCCATTAAACACAAAATTGGATTGGATATGTATATTCTTACCTTTTTAGTTCCTTTGTTGAGTCCTACAGGTATCGCTCTGATAACATAATGCCGCAGATCTATTATTTTCGTAGATGGATTATAGTTCATGAGCACGCATCTGCGTATATTTTTTAATTTTACCTGCAATCAAATTACATCACTTGAATGATCAGAAATCGGTATTCCTAATTTTCTAGAATACTTACCACATAAATGCTACACTTTACTACAGTAAAACTTTGTTGTAAAATATGGCACATAGAATACTCATATAAAATACAATCATTCAAACTTGATAAAATCAGCATGTATGTGACAATCTGGCTACATTGATCAGAGTATCCAGCTGCCGTAATTTGGCTGGCTGTAGGAGCAATTGCGACGCGCTAAAAGCATTAAAAGGCTGTAATGCGTTGTACATTTCCATTTGGATGCCCATTTAGGTACTGTAGAACTCAGAAGTAGCTGTACATTTAATTATGTTGTTGCAGCAATTGATACACTAAATTAAAATCACTTTACAACATTACTGCAACGAATTCCAAAAATGTAAGGTAAGTTACTACTCTCATAAATGCTAATTAGTAAGCTGTTATCAAACCAATTTTAATTATGACAAGAAAGGACTGATGTTGTTAATTATAGTCATTCCATCTTATGCTAAGTTACCTGTCTACAATACAGTAGACACTAACCAATAAGTGTATCAATTTGTACTTACATTAGTAATATTTATAGTAGGGAACATGTTTTGGAACATGGTTGCCATAAGTTTCATGTGCATGCCTTCTCCGGAGAAGCTGTTCAGCACAATCAGGGGTGCATGCTGGAATGCCTTCATCATCACATACTGCTTGCGTAGAGACGACACCACATCACGGGCCAGGCTGTACTAAAAAACGTTCAAATTTGATTCATAACTGGATTGTATAGTACAGCTATTGTCAAAGTGTGCTGCATAAGGCCTCTGCCAAAAAATCAAGCTTAAGAGCAATACTATTATTAAAGAAATAAACAATATGAATCCATCCAGGCATTACTTATTTTGGGATTCTGTCTTGTTTGAGAACCACTGGTCTATTTAATAAGATTAATATTCCATCCATCTGCTAATGCTAAATTTTTATGATTTATATAGCTTTAATAATAAATAATAATAAATTTATTTATTTACCAAGAACACAAATACAAGAAAACTTTTCCTGTGGTCTACGCACTAGGCTAGGCCTGTCTCGCGAACACCACAATGACAGATTGACAAAAAGCAGTTAACAGCCACTCTTGCACTAGTGCAGGCTACATTTTTAAATAGGTATTTATAACTAGGAAACATGAGTAGCAAAAGGACAAATTTTATATTTATATCTTCTTTTAAATTAAAGAGCATAATACAATATTCAAGCCACTAATGTGTGTGTGTGTAAGGTATGTAGGTTTGGGAATTTGTGTGAGTGAGGATAAGTATGCGTGTGAGGGTGTGTTTCTGGCAATGTATTGTATATAGATTGTGTTTAGACATGCGTGTGTGTAAGAGTTAGATAATAACCATCGAAATATAATAAGTATGGAAGAGTAATTGTCATTCAAAAAGTGTTCCACATACTTAGTGCTAAAATGGGCGGAGCTAATACTTGGTGCTCAACTGGCTTGCAGTAGGCTTTGAGTTGTTATGTCAAATGGTTGTCATCATAGTTTTGTAAAATAATTATAAAAAACTGATAAGAAGAAGAAACTATAGCAACAACGATGCCGACGTGCACCGTAAATTGGTGTAGGAGTCGCACGGACCCTAAAAAGGATGTAATTTCATTCCATTAGTAAGTAATTACAATTAAATAATTTCCTTACAAAATGGACATGGCCGATGTTATGCAATATAAGTTCTGAAATAATTATAATATTAAAGATTAATGTTTTTTTTTAGTTTTCCTAGAAATGAAGAAAAACGTTTTGCTTGGATAGCTGCAGTTCGTTTAGAAAAACGCGATGAAACGTGGCTTCCCAGCAAACATTGTAGGATATGCAGTATCCATTTTGAAGAAACTGACTTTTTAGTTTCAAAAACTGGGAGACATTTTTTGAAATGCTCAGCGGTTCCAAATTGCACAGTACGTTAAAAATATATATTTACAATGGATACATTAGATTCATGCATCATCATTCATCATCATCATCATCATCATTTTAGCCGAAGGACATTCGTGCACTCTATTCTATTTATTCGATTCTATTTATAATAACCATTCAGTATGTCACAGCTTATTTCTCTGAGACTAAAATACCTATTCAGTCTAACTAGATTAAATGTGAAACCGCAACATATAGGTATCCTACGATACTTATATAATGTCAACAAGCTGAGTGAAGTAAGAAAAAACTAATTCAATACAAGCGTGGAGGTGGGGCATCTATATAGGGCTTATTAGATAAATGTAATGTAAAACCACAAAGGTCTTACGTATTCGCTTTTTTCTCTTCTAACTTTTGAAATACGGACTAAACAATACTTTTAGGGCCACTTAACCGGCTTTTAAATATTACAGATGGTTAATTCACGAAAAATTCACTCAAACGGAAATCGCGAACTTGGTGTTATCGCAGAAACCAAGAACAAGACACCAACTCACGTAAGGTCACGTAAGCATAAACTGGTGAGAATCAAAAAAAATGTTAAGCCGATGATTTTTTTTCCTATCTTAAATGACTAGATATAAATTAGTTTCTTCATTGCAGCCAAGCTCAACGATTCAATGCCCGCACTGTCAATGCAAGTTTAATGTGCAAGGTAACTTAGACGATGACAACGAAAGTCCTTCCAAAGTCATGAAAAGACAAGATAACCTCGATTCAATTTCATCTTCTGAAATAGAATCTACTTTAAATTCTCCAAAAACATTTCGAATCAAAGAACAACTCAGGCGTAAAACACATCTAGCAGAAAAGCGACTTACGAAAATTAAAAAATTACAACGGAGAAACCGAACCATCTTGAAAACAAACATAAGTTTAAAGGATGTTCTTACAGAATTAAAGAAAAAAGGCCACGGGCAGTCAAACATCCATACCGCATTAGGGGGATTTTCTGGCGATTTAGTTACTAACTTACAAAAAAAACAATCTCAAAAAAGTAGGGCTAGTTTTAAGTTCACACCAGCCATAAAAAAATTTGCTTTGACATTAAATTATTACTCCCCAGCTGGTTAGGGTTACAAATATGTAAGAACGCAATTAAACTTATGTCTGCCGCATCCTTCCACATTAACAAAATGGTACCAATCTATCGAGGGCGGGCCAGGTTTTACAAAGGAAAGTTTCAGGGCACTTAAATCAAAATATAAGCAAAGTGACAAAAACCTTGCCTGCTTAATGGTAGATGAAATGGCTATACGACAGCAAAGGATTTTAAATGGCAATGATTTCGTGGGTAATGTCACTTTCAGTCCTAAAGGAGATATTGCCAGCCAAGCCTACGTGTTGATGATTGTATCCCTAAACGATTCATTTAAGTTGCCTTTGGGATATTTTTTTGTAAATGGGTTGGCTGCAGAACAGAGATCCAATATCATTAAAATGTGCTTAAAAACATGTCATGACGCTGGTGCCGAAGTCGTCAGTCTAACTTTCGATGGGTGTCCATCTAATATTGGAACCGCTAAGCTTCTAGGATGTAATTTTGACGATCCAAACAATTTAAAAACTCATTTCAATCATCCTTCGACTGGAAGGCCGGTTGTTCTTATATTAGACCCATGCCATATGTTCAAACTTGTAAGAAATACATTTGAAGCGAAAAAAACCATAATCGATCAAAACGGGGAAAAAGTTGAATGGAAATACTTGCAAAATTTGAAACTTCTACAAGATAATATTGGACTGCACTTTGGAAATAAATTGGCGGAACGTCATTTACAGTTTCGAAACAACATAATGAATGTCAAATTAGCCACACAAACACTCAGTCATAGTGTTGCTTCCGCTCTTAAGTTGTGTGCTCATGAATTAAACATTCCCGATTTTAAGAATGCGGACGGAACAATTAATTTCATAGAAATAATCAACGATTTATTTGATATTTTGAACACTAGATCACTAGATAGTCATGGTTTTAAACATCCTTTTTCCATTACAGAAAAAGATTATTATTTTAAATTTCTCGATAAAGCTAAAGCTTATATAAAAGGTCTTAAGATTGACGTTCAATCAAAATCAACGCGAATAATACAAGGTCAAAAAATAACGGTAAACAGTACAACCCAAAAATGTATAACAAAAACCCAATCTAAAACTGGCTTTTTAGGACTACTTGTATGCATTGAAAGTCTAAAAACGCTATTTACAGATCTCGTTGAAAACCGACAGAAACTGAAATTCATACTGCCATATAAATTCAGTCAAGATCACCTTGAACTATTTTTTGGAGTCATTCGGAACCACGGCCGTTGCAATAACAACCCAAACGCAAAACAGTTTATGGGTATTTATAAAAAAACACTCTTACATTTAGAACTACGATCCAAATTCACCGGTAATTGCATCCCTTTGCAAGATTTTCCAATCCTGAACTGCTCATCGACAATTAATAAGTCCACTCTTGGGTATCGACATAACGATCAAGAGTGTGAAGATGTTTTTGCAACTAGTACGGTCGACACGGAAATGCAAAATTGCTCAATATTTTCCAATATGCTGGATAGTGAACGACCACTGCCAGAAACTATTGAGCAAATTGTCGGATACATTGCAGGATTTGTAGCAAATAAAGTTCATTCAAAATTACATTGCCCAGATTGCATCAAATTGCTATTTGCAAATGAGAAATTGTACTTTCATAAGCTCATATCTTTGAAAGATTTTGGCGGTTTGGTTTATTCGTCAGTAATAGTATTTAAAATATGTGCCCAATCAGAGCGAATACTAAGAGAAATGATAAAACGCAATAGTCACGAGAAGATTTTGTACAGAGCCAAAAACCTTCAAGTTATTGTGAATCAGTGTCAAAGCTTAATAATAGAAAACGGTGATATTTTAAGGGCATTGTCAAACAGCCATCCGTTCGACAGCAACCATACTATGCTGTTATTGAAAACGGTCATAGAAGAATTTTTAAGAGTGAGGCTTCATTACATCGCAAAACAAGATTCTTTATTAAATTCCAGTCGTCAAAAATTAAACAAATTAACCATATTTCGCGGTACATAGGTTTTCATATATTTTTTTCTAAATTTTCAGCTATATTTTGTATGTAAGTAGGTTAAATAAGTTTTGAGTTGTGATGGGGTCAAAAATAGATAGAAATGTTTCGTGTAACAACACACGGCTACTACGTCGCCAGTTTCTTTTTCTTTGAACTTGGCTGGATACGCTGCATCGTATCGAGATTTTGATAGCTAATCTGTAATTTTGTATGTAACTTACCTGAATCTGCCGAGTTAAGGTTTGATCAAGGTTGTAGATGATGATTTCGTTTTTTCATGTACTGTGTGGAAAATAAGTCGGGCCCTGGAGGGAAACTACCTTAAATCCTTAAGTTGGCTCATTTTACTTTAAGGAGACATACTCTGATAGTATTTTGTATATATTTAGTGATGTTTTTTTAGCGTTTGGACAAGATGATATTAAGAATAAACGACTATATTAATATTATATTCCGAAAGTGCAGTTTTACTATGTTGAATAGCCTCACACACCTCATCATTCATTTTACGAAATTTTATAAAAAAATTAATTATATGTGTTTTAGTAGGTAATACTTAGGTACTGCAACTTGTTTTATTTAAATTAGGTACGATCAAATACCGCCACGCCTCATCATAACAAATCTTGATTTACCTATTAGGTATAATAATGTGAGTTTTGTCGATTTTCTATGTAGATAATTATATCCGTATAATATCGTTATTTATTGCCTACTAAATATTATATTTTTAAGAATAAATATTTACTAAAACATTATTGCTGTATAAATAAAGTATACACCTTAACTTATTTAAAGTACGGATCACTTCTGCATTAAACCATCCAAGTTCAGCAAAATGTCAGATGTGTCATTTTCTAACGTGTTTGATTAGCCATAACGAGAAAAATATAGACCAATCAAATCTCTTGTCATAGCAGTTTAACTAATCAAAGTTTTCTTATGGGTGAAAATATATACAACCTCTACAGTAATGGCGTCTACTCAAACGTTTCAAGCGTAGAGGAAATGGGACATATTTCAACGTCAAGTTTGTTCGGTGTTACTCTTCCATACTTATTATATTTCGATGATAATAACCTTCAAAAAGTTGTCAGTTTCTCTGTAACTCAGCTAACTTAACCATTGGAAAATTTTAGATTAGCTTTGGTGTTAAGTGTAAGCAAATATATACCAATATTCATTGAAATATGAGGTTCATTTTTACTAGGAAATAAAGCAATTAAGGTGAACAAATGGGTAAGGTCCAAAAAGTTGAGCATATTATGTCTCACACAATTAAATTTTCTATTAAACATTCTGATTGTGTGACGAAAATTAGCCATACAATATAAGGATACTTTTTATTGCCCAAGGGAACTTTTTTTGCCTTAGTTGTTTATATG
Organism: Acleris literana; assembly: GCA_946894065.1. NCBI lineage: Eukaryota > Metazoa > Arthropoda > Insecta > Lepidoptera > Tortricidae > Acleris > Acleris literana. Next base: position 8,336,165 of record OX335669.1, on the reverse strand, counting down.
GCATTATCTTGCATATACAAATCAAATTGTTTTTTTGTATACTTGTTGTTTTGTTTGTTTTTCGAGAAAAAAATAATCTATAATAATAAACTAAGTGAGATGCTTGTTATAAGTCTTTTCGAAATTAATATCGAAAACTATTTCTGTCGTGACCTAGAGAGGCATTAAAGATAAGTTTATTATTATGGCCCTTCTAAAAATACTTACATTATGAATCTTGAACGTCAGTGTAGGTCCTCTGGGCAGCCGAGCAAGGCGCATATAGGACCCTAGTTCTGTTTCCGTAAACACCATCATGTGTGACACATGCAGATATCCCGACACTGACAAGTAATCTTTTATTGTGTTCTTCTTTCTTTCCTGAAAGCATATTTGAATCAATTAAAATGCTTTATTTAATGTTCAGACAGTGTGGTGGTGGTACAGATTCTAGCAGTTGAAAATCCACTTAGTCTAAGCGTTTTACATCAGTTTAACTATAGTAAAGCGAATATGCAACCAATTAAAGCAGCATAACACCATGAACTTACTTTAAGTTGAGAAGCTGTAAACGGCTCCATGATCTTCCGGAAATCCTTCGCCAGGTCAGTGAGGTTTTTGCTGCAATGACCGCGATGGATCACGAAGGAATGCGGAGCCTTTACCAAGTTTTCGGGCTCCAAACCCTGTTTCGTTGTGCTATTTTTCTTCGCACATTTTCCTTTACGTTTCCCCATTGTTTACTTAAGTGTGTACCGGCTAGATAAACTTAACTTAAAAGCACAGTGCTTTCTTACAATCAATACAAATATTGGACATACATTGTATGTAGTTGAAAAAGAAACGTGATATTTGTTCTACTTTTAGGTTATAATATAAACATCAAGCAAGCGCAGCGCACATTAAATTGACAATGACACCTGTCATTTTTAAATTCATCATTTGTGTTGAACAAAGACTATTAACCATACAGCCAAACAAATTGTATAATTTTCTGTCCTGTTTATCAAATGCAAACTAATAGAGTTAAAATGTAAAAGTAACGTTAAAAATACACTAATTTCAGAGGTCGGAATAGGTAGTGCTTATTAACCTAAACTTGACTCATGTTCATTCATGCGTGAGTGAGATGGAAATACGTTATTGAATGAAGATGCATCAAGTTTAGGTTAATAAGCACTACCTATTCTCACCTCTGCTAATTATCAGGGTTCCATGCCAAAAAGGAACCCTTATGACTTCGGGGTCTGTTTGTATGTCATAACATTTCTTCTCGGGAACTAAAAAGCTATCAATTAAATAGAAAATTATAATTACTATACAACTAGCCCCCCCATCTACTTTAAAAATAAAATAGGAAAATAATTTAATAGAAATTGAAAAATAGATTGACTTGTAATATGGAAAATCCGGATAATAATTTATAATTGAAGGAAATATAAGTTTACAAACTAAACAAAAAACTTGAAAATTTTGGGCAAGTCAAAAGGGACCTTATTAGTTATTACACCAAAAAAGTTCATAAAAGCGTTAATCAATTCTTCAAACCTTTTTATACTTTTCTATTTCATTTCATCTTACTATAGTCCGGAAAAAAATAATTAAGAATGGTGACATGTGAAACAACACCAAAAATTATTCTCTCAAGCTGTAAACTGTATGTCAAACAGCACGCTAGCACAAGTCGCCCGCGACTTGTTTGTCGCTCGGATCTCCCTTCCTATGTAGTCCGTATCGATAGAGACGCACGAGCGGCAAGCGAGAAAATACAACTTGTGCTACCCGTGCAGCGCCCTCATTCTGTCTTTTTTGCCAACCGATACAGCCAGTTAGGAAATGTCTTCATACTCGGCTTTTTTACATGGGGATATTTGGGATAATTAAAACAATGCAAAACAAATCAAAACAGCTTTATTTCCTGCTGGTTCATTATGTAGAATTCCTTACTCGCACATGAAACTACACTATTTAATACATACTTCTAAAAGTCTCGTTGTGTGGTGATTATTGATTATTCTCTTCTAAATTTCGAATGCAGCTTGTTACACAAAACCTCCACAAGAGACCCGTAGACGCACGGATGAGAATAAATAAATACATTGATTAATGTTACTGCGTATCCATCGCGATCACATACTTGGTTTGTACGAGTCACCGAGGTGGATATATGTGGAAAAAATACCGTTTCATGGTCACCAGTACCACCTATCCCATAAACCTAGACTAGTTCGGGAATATTAGCAACTACCATGGTCCTATTTGCGCTAGAGAAAAAATTTAAAAAATATTTTCGAATTTAGAACTTTAGTATAACGCGCATGGTAGGCTCCTTGGTGAAAAGATGGTTTGATTCTATCCATTTTTTAGTACCTACAGTGAAGTGCAATATTGTTATTTACCCGATCACTCTAATTTGCATTATGTTTAAAATAAATCCTGCTATAAGTGAGGCTGAATTAGCTAGCTATGCACCGACATTGACTCTAACAAGGCTCAAACTTTAGAGATGTAGTAAACTGTTTAAATCAGTTAGAGCCCGCGTCAATGCGCACCGGCGCCATAGATTAGAAATATGACCACCTAAATAACCACATAACCTTGGTGCTTTATAAAGACAATTTTAAGAATACGCCGAGGATTTAGCGACGCCGACGTTATCATTAATAAAAGTATTAAGAGTTTAATTTAAAATCACAAATAAGAATGTAGCAGACTTGCGTTCTGCCTCTATTAATATAAAAGCCCCTATTTACCCTCTATTACAGTATTAACTATATCTATAGTCAATTCTATTCTATTTTAAATACCGTACCATGAAAAAGGAAAGGGTGTTCAGTACAATGGGTGAATGGAATCTGTTGGTTATATCTGCGTCTGTTCACTATACATTACAGGCTATTAGTACGCTGAACATGTGTTAAATTCGTAATAAAGTGAAGGTAATGGCGTTAACTATACTAAATATAAAGCCAGAGATATTATTTATTGTTTTAGATAGATTATTTACTCAAAAAGTATGGAAATACCATAAAGCAACACATTTATAACTTGTTTAATAATGTAAATTGGAACCAACCATACAATTCATTCAAACACCGCGAAATGCATAAATAATTCGTTCGAAGATCCGTGAAAGTGTAGACAATTGATTAAACTATTCGTATTCGTATAGTATCTTAATGCTAAAATAGTAGCTCTACAAACTTTGCTGAGCCGGTGGAAGGGTCGCGATTACTTTACTAGCAGCCAACGAAATGGTCACTATAAATTCAGCGAAATTGGTTAAAGTTCATTGGCCCTTAATGAAACCTTGCTGACCTACCATTCATTTCAAGCTAAGCGAGACCACTTCTTTGACAAACTTTAGCCAGTATCAAATTATCGTAGCAAAACGTTACCAATAGAGTTGAAAATGGCCGCGTTCACATAGTTATGAGGACTTTATTTTATTTTATTAATATTCGGAAAACTAACAGCCTTCTTGTCACTAAATAAATGTTACAGTGTATAATAAACTAGGCCATTTACAAGTTTTCACGTAAAAAAATCATGATCAGCATGTATGTAAATTAAGTACGATGCGACATTCATTTCAATGACAACCACCAAGTCAGAAAACTTTGTTCGAAATGCTTTTCATTCATCAACTCTAAAAATCAAAGGTTCTCTATAGATCTTCAACAAGTATGCGAGAAACCTTTAAATTTCGTAGTTGGTGCGAAGTGACAGATATAATCAACAGAGCACGTTATCGCTAGTGAGATGACTGTACCTCCCTTCTATAGAAGGCATATTTGTATTATTCGTTAGGTCTATACAGGCGAAGAATCACTTTAAGAAATTTGCTCCGATTCGGAGTTATTCACTTACAGAAACAACTGTCTACTTATGTATACAAGTGATTTGCAAGTCATGGAGATGATCACTCTTTACGATTTCCTCCTTTTTCGAGTTTATACCATATCATTACATTTCTACAAGACAGCTGTTCGTTCTCTTTTTTACTAGACCGCAAACCCTAAAGTGATTCCTGCCACCCCTCATTAAAAACAGCGTAAGCTATATTATTAAGTGTTGTAGGTTGCATTAGTTACACGATAATTTTACTTGTTTAGTGCAAAAATGTTTAGGCACGAATGTTATAGTTTCAATTAGCCACTTAATTAGTATTCTAATTGCAAGAGATGAGATGTCATGGCCTAGTTATATAGGCCAAAGATTTACTTTTCAATGCGAGGTAGAAATAAAGAGACAACTATACTCAAATTAGCTGAACTTTCATGAGATCTCATTCAGTATTTGAAGGCAATTATGTTTAGGAAGCGCTACAGTAATGTTACATTATGTAGATAGAAAATTCATATTTGTATTTTTAATATCTCTACCTCAATCAACCTCATTCTAAAGAAATCTTTGCCTAAAGCCGCATGTTCGACTGTTTTTTTTTGGTTGACATTCTGAGGCCCATTATCCTAAATATAGGAAAAAAGGACATTTTAAAGTGATACTGAGGGACGAAGGGCTTTGAATTAAATTACTTTATCAAGTTGGGCCTCAGAAGTCACACAATTTATTAACTAAGTGCAATGAGCGCGTCCAGAACCTTCAACTATACTTGAGACAGGGTGTTTTATCCCAGAAGTGCCATCTGATCGAACACGCCTACACAATTTCATAATTGAAACTTCGAGAACGCGCCAACTCCGCCCACACAAACGAAATGATTGACAATCCGTCCGCTCGTCTAAATGATTAAATTACAAAAAAGCCAGTTAACTTCCTTCGTACAAAGCATCACAAAAATACTACAAACAAATGTGTAGATGCAACAGAATAATGTTAAAATCGAGCACAAATCATCGATAAATTATTAACAAAATATGTTTATATGCAAAAAAATATTGTTAAGGTCGAGCCCGCGAGGGGCGGAAAACAACTATGGTACAAAGTGGCGCCGGGGCGCCGCTGCCGGCTCGCTTAGTGCTGATCCATCTGAAAGAGATTGAGTGGAGTGAGCGAGTGACGCGTGAGGAATAGTCCGCCTTCTGAACGTCACAGTCGATAGTCGCCAAGACATCATAAATACCGATGCAAGTTGTACGACAATCAGCTCAAGTGGCTTGCTGATGTGGCGTACCGACTGTGGCGTTCAAAACATAAGTTTACGCTAAACAAACTGATTCTGAACCAGCCGAACCTTGAGGTGGCGGCCTTGCAGTGCAGAAAGGTAGGGCGAGTCCCATTATTCTTCATTATTCTTTAGATTTATTAATTTTAGGGCACCGCTTTCCGAGGCCGCTACCTCTGTCAGTATACTTGGCTGAACACTACCAAACCGCACACTTAATGAAGCAGGTACAACCAATTCTCGTCGTAGTCTGCTTCATTTAGTATGCTATTTAACATACGATAATATAAGACGCTATTTTAAAACTTTCCTTGCTGTTTTTGAGTGCAAAATCCTATAAGGTAAATATGATTTCAAACATATCACACTATAAAGGGGCCACAATCTCCGCCTAACTCGATTTATTATTACGTAGTCAATAATCACCAGTGATCGGAAATAGGTGAGCTAATTTGCCTAAACTTGATGCATGTTCATTCAATAATGTATTTCCATCTCTCTCACGCATGAATGAATATGCGTCAAGTTTAGGCAAATTAGCTCTACCTATTCCGATCACTGATAATCACATAGAGTAATAACGTAGCAGGGCATAGCAATGCGACCAGTCATCATGGGCATGGAATAAATTAATAATAAATAAATATTAGAGGTCAATCTCACACAAATTGACCTAGTCCCATCATCATCATCATTTCAGCCCACATCCACCCACTGCAGGATAAAGGCCTCTAGTCACATACTAAGCTCTAATTATACGATGATAAGCTCCAATGTGATGTGATAGCATGTGCATATGTGGTGTGTCTGCATGTACGAATAGATGACTATGGAAAGTAAATAGTAAAATTTGGTCCGAATAATTGTTATTTTGAATATCCATTTTTGAATGTAATTGTACCTAATCTTTATGTATTTGTTTTTAGTTTTGAAGCGTTTATGGCTCAAGGCGTCAATGTGACCTCTGCATATATTTTGCAACTTGTTCGGCAAGACAGCATCCGTCTGAAGCTCGAGCAACGCGAGTAGGTTGTGCTCCTACACTCGAAATGGTTCAAGGAATAATGTATAGAATTTCTCGGCAAAACAATTCACAGAAGTATTCGGTTACAATATAGCTTACATTATTTCGAATTTATATAAGAATATAAGTTCTGAATGCTCTGAGTGTGTAGATAAGCGTGCAATCTGATTCATAAGTACTTGTAATTTAAATAAACGAATTAACAGACTTCAAATTTGTATGGGAGCATCCTGAGGGTAAACGAATGAAGATATTGGAACATAAACACTAACCCCCTTATTTATAAACGCACAATAAAACTATTTTAGTTAAAGTGTTCTTGGTCACTTTCAGTCAAATTCAAATCCTAAAACTGTATTTGCATGCTTTTTATGTTTAAAGGAGCGTCCCCACTGAAAGAATTCGCGTGAATATGCGAGTGGTGTGGACGTTGAGCCGAGCGTTACAAAGCTTACACACTACTCGATGTTCTGTGATCGAGGAGCTCCTTTACGCAAGCAACTACATGACTTGATTGATGGAGATGTTATAATGACAGATAAGGACCAATCATATTTCAACTATTGCGCAGTCATTATCTGTGGGTAAAGGTCTTAAGACTTTGAAGTCGTTTAAATACCGTGTTCTGAATAACCAAGTCCATAGTTCAAGGGCTGTCACAACATCCGTCCCAATATGAAAGGACAGATGCTGACCCGGTAGAAGACTATGGCCGTGGAGCATCAAATCAATACTTTTTCAACCTATCGCATAAAAGCAATAAGCTATTTGTAGTTAACAATGGCGACTAGGAATGTGTATAATAGAGAATGTCAGCCAGTTTCGATTTTTGGCTTACCGTAGTATTCATTAAAAACTAAAAATAGCTGTAAAAAAATCATTTCGATACGTCAAATAGTTTTCGAGATATTAAATTTTAAACTTCGTATGCGGCGCTCGAAACCCGACGGCTAGCGCTCACGGATGATGACGTCATAGCTTAACAGCGGTACGCGCCCTTATATGACAAAGTAAGTTTACAGGGCTATAACTTTTTAACTGTTATAAGTAGCCAGTTGAATTTTTCACAGAATACGTGTTATTATAAAATATATCGTTTAAAATTGTACAATGAACAATAAATCAAATCCCAAGAGGGGTCCCCATACAAGAAACATGAAAATAAATCATTTTTTTTAGCATTTTTATACGGATTGTATTTTTATAATAGCTTCTTATTTTGATGCTATTTTGAGCTTAAATTGTTGTCTAATTTTTGTAGTTTACGACTAAATAGCAATGTCAAGTAAAACTGCTACAAATATGTGACAAAACTGATTCTATCAACACGATGTTTTAGGCGGTCACCCATCCTGTTATAGACTACGCATGTAGTTGCTTAACTTTGGAAGGCGAAGTACGAGTTGTATTTGTATAATAGCTTTTTATTTCGGTGTCACATTAACTTTAGATAATAATCAAAACTCCATACAAACATATATAGTTTACGAACAAACAGTAAACTGTAGTAAAACTCTTACAAATATGTTAAAAAGTGCCTAGTTTAAATCAACACGATCGATGTTTAGGTAAGCGGCAGCCCCGGATCTAGGGTCCCGGATCCATGACGTCACCCCAGCGAGATGGCCCCCGCGCGCTTTAATATTATTGACCCAAATTTTAAACGTTCATAGAATCAAAACTACTGAGTCTTTTTGAATAAAATAAAAAGTAGTAGGTTTGTTTATTTATAAACTTTACTGCTACAAAGTTTCAAGCGATTTGGCGCATCTACTGACATTCTTCATTATAAACAAGCAAAGTCAAAGTCAATAAAAAGTTAAAGTGACAATGATAACATGAGTAAAAAACAGAAAATTATAGGCCGTATTATCATCATCGAGATTAGTTTACAGTGCGTCATTTAGCCATAAGGCAGATCTCAACTACGCCAGAAATAGTTTTCTATGACTTGACTTGATGTAATGTAAGTAAGTAGGTGAACTCTTTATTGCACAAAAATAAATCGTTTCATAAAAAACACTTTATATGAACATAAATTATGCACAAAGGCGAACGTATCCCTTAGGGACTAGCCCAAGTGTTAATATATCCCTAAGCCTAATTTCATGAACCATCAGCGTGCACGCCCATCTACACTACCTCAATCACAGATATATTTTTGAACCTGGTTTAAAATATTGTATAGGTGAGTTTTTAATAACGTTTATACACTTTAGTGCATAACATACTGAGGATCATTGAAATATTTTTTAGACCTATCTTGAATTGATACAATTGACACGTCATATCCTAAACTAAACGTTTTGAACGCCACGTCGAATTCAAAATGTGTCAGTCACACGCAAAACATGTTTGCTATGCTATGTAAATTACACCTTATTGATACGAAACAAAGTCTCTTTTAAACTTGAACTTGTGACGGCTGTAGCCGTCGTGGCGTCTGTGGCGTTCAGAAGGTTAAGTATTGCTCAAGTCGTAAAGAATAAGCATCATTGAAATTGTTGGTCTCTTGAGCACAAATAAATTAGAAGCATTTATAAGATGCGGGGTCCAGTTAGAGCACCCATCGCCACACGGCCCGTTTAAAGCGAAACACCGTGGCGTGGACCGTGCATGCCACGGTGCCCGGGCGCCGACTAGGGCTCCCTGGACTTGCCTCTTTAACCGGCTCTTCCGTCACCTCCGGCAGTGCCTGAATTGTCGAAAATGTTAGTAGTGTCACACGAGCTGGCAGAAACGGAATGAATAGGTATATAACATTATAATATTTACAACATAATTATTATTGTGTGAGAGCCGTTCTTGTGGTTTTTGTATTTTAGCTCATATTTTGTATTTTTAAATTTAGCTTTAGTTCAAATTTCTGTCAGCCTGTTTTAACAATAAAATTGTTCTTATACAGACAACTACAGTGCAAAAGTCATTCGGGGTCTGATAGTTGTTTAAACATGCATAAGAGCGTATGAGAGCAAATGGGAGGAGGTACAAACACAGAGGCCATAAGAGCTATCACGCTGTACGTACATACTTTCGTATACTCATTCCATTCTTTCTTGCCGGGTCTTGTGAAACTTATCTATAAGTACTACAAGCATATAATCAAATAAGTCTTGTTCTAAGTTGTTGATAACATACTCACAAATGACGATCTTTTGATTTCTCTCATCTATTTTCCAGTATTTGGTCGTGGGTTTTTTCCATTAAAGCAATGAAATGTTATACGCAAAACGCAACGTTCCGTCTACTAAGGACTTTTTCCACATCAGCCTTTCAATCCCCACATTGGTTTACGCTGCATAGTTATAGTCAGCTCATGTCCAGCAGTCAACGAGGATTTAATTATTCTTTGACCAGATTAAAACTGGTTAAAAGTTAAACAATTACCTGTTCCTGTCCATTGGCTTCCTGTGACTTCATGACGTCGGGCAGATCCGGAGGCGAAGAGTACGGGGTCAGATCCAAACACTCGAATTCACCACTTTCCTTTCTGTAAACAAATTATAACATAAAACGCGAGATTCGTACAATCAGCAGTTTTACAGTAATGACTTCACAAGGTAAATATGTTAACAGAATACAAAGGTCAAATGCCTTTCAAACAATGGATTTAAAGATCACTATTATTTTAAAATCGTATCCGGAAGTGTTCTTTTAGATCCAAATGGTTACACTCTTCGGTTTGGAATGTAAAGGATTTTAGATAAAACTCTAAAATCGATGCACAAATTTTGATGCTATATTTATATTAATTTCAATTCTCAAGGATCAACTTTCCAAGTCTATCCCATCAGTCTGTCCTGCAGTAAATCCAAAACTTTGTATGCCCCATCCTTTTTACTCATTTTTGTGGCGTAATATAACATAATCAAAAGAATGAAATGAAGATGACTTAAATTTGCCCTCGGCTATAACTGTTGTAACCAGTTGAAATGTTTCAGAATGTGTTTTATTAATGTGTTTATTCTAACAAATATTAACAATTATTTAAAAAAACAAGAACCAAACTGCAATTATATCAACTGAAAAGTAAAAAACAAGCTCTATAATCTATAAAAAATTGTAAGAGAAAAGGTATTGCAGGCGGAGACAAGCAACCCCAACAATAGACATAGAAAAACACAACCCTACTTCAGGCAGTCAGGTAAAAATAAAGGAAAAACTATAAGTATAAAAACTAGAGAAATAGGGATTTGCAATTGATCAGTTTTTTGTAACTTTCATTTTGCTTTAAAATAATGTGCACAGTCATGGTTCCACAAGGTGAACTGACATTTTGTAGATATTTATAACTTTACTATTTGTAAACTCATTCCAACACGGTACCTCATTAGTCATTCATTACACACTTCAATTTCAATTTCAATTAGCCTTTATTCCAATGACCAGTATTAATACATTTCATATGTTTTGGCATGCAATACAAAATATTTTGTAAAAAAAAATTACTTTGATGAATAAATAAACTAAACTGACTAATATTCATTAAGTATTGCTATTTGCTTGGTCATGCTGTCGATTCTCGACATAGGCCTCCTCTAGTGTCCTCCACATTTTCCTGTCATTACACACTTATGGAAAGATTAATAATTATCTTATCAAGTGCTTCAAAGGTGAGTTATAGACGGATCAACAGCTATCATTAAAATTAAACCATATCATGGCATACAGATATAATACACATACTAAGGTTTCACTAAATTGGTCAATCAAAATCACAATTTTTATTTTACTTTACATATCTCCATATAATTTTATACAATATTTTAATTTTAGTTTAGATTTTTCCATAAATCATCTTTTTAAAAAAGAAAGGTGTGGGTGCTATTGCTAAAGCTGCAGCACATACCAGGTCTGTTTTATTTCTAGCACAGGGATCCTGATATATTATAGAGACACATTTATGACAATAATTTCAATGGTTTTTTGATGTGTCATTTGTATCATAGGCCGTGAACACTTTAAAATCATATACATACCGACAAGCAAGTCCAATGGGCGCAGGGGACTGAGCTTTGGCAGTAGCAGATGTCAATCCATACTCAGCAAGGGTCTTCTCATCTTCCATCAGCTGACTGTCTTTGTTGAACAGCATCTGACTCGGAGGAGTTATTTTCAAGATGCCTGCCAAAAAACATTATACCTATTTAACTAAAATATATAATTGGCCTGGATTGTTTTGCATTTTCTTTACTTAAAAGATACAAAAGTTCAAGTATGAGAAAGTAAGGTTGCCTTCTATTTTAAAATTCAATGGAATATTCATATGATTCAATGTAATTTTATTGATGTTTTAGAACTGTGAAATGAAAAGACAGCTGGAAGTAAAAACAAATACAAAGCATAAATGATTATATATATATTTTCATTGTTCACACAGGCACAGCCAGAACCAGCATAGCTGTATTTCTGTAAGAGTTACCTTAAAATATGTAATTTATTCATATAAATAAAGTAAAGTAAGAAGCTTGGTCAGGCTCCATAAAAAGGCAGTAATGGATTAGGTATTGATAAAGACAAAACAACAAAATATCAAAAAATGCATTGTAAATAGAACAAGAGTACTTCTACCCAACACAAATTTTAACAATTAGCATAAATAAGTTTGTAAAAAATTTTTAGAGATTTTATGAGAAAGTACAGCAAACATGTTTTGTAAGCAAACAGGATGATTTGGCTAAACATTTTGTTTGGAGTAAGCAAAAAAAAATCGTTTTAAGTGCAGCCTAGTGTAACATCTAGACCATCTAGATGGATTAAATACAGTTTTTTAGTCAGCTGATTGCCGCTCGTTCCAGACGCTGCCTCGAGGAAACATTGCCAGTAAACATAGTATTAACGGACGCAAACCGACTGACATTGTCTCGAGACTAAAAATAGACTTTTCTCAAATCATGCAAGTTTTACTCACCTTCAATCATTTTCTTTAATTCCAATACCGTTGTCGTATCCTTAGCGTCCGTGAAGATGGTTAATTTTTTTCGCCTAATCATTAGAAAGACATCCTGAAAATAATTTAATTTTTTGAGGTTACATGTCGAGTCAATGAAAGACTAACGATTTCTTTTGTTAAATCAGGTTCAAGGATACAATATTTGTTATGTGCGCTTACCATTTTTGGGTTTTTATTTAGTAACTATTAACCATTTATTCAAAAAACGCTGCCCTTTGAGGCGTAGGTACGATACGCAATTGACTGAAGTTTCGATTCTAGTTTGTTGAATTTAGAGTTTGGATTTTTCGTTGATTGGTAGTTTTGGGTAACTACTCGCTTATGAATGGTTATAAGGGTTTTCCAGACGCTAATGCAGCCAATGAGAGGCACTTGATGATGACGGCTTATGTTTTTTTTAGTTATATGTTTTAGACCCGACTACTTGACGAATTGAGACTTTTTCAATACAAAATCTGTGGATTAAAGTAAAAAAAAGGAATAGAAGTAGTACGTTTAACATGGTTTAACGCTAAGTATTTAGCAATTTTTATAAAATTTAGCTTAAAGCAATGTATAAATATGAAACTAAGTATAATTCTATAAATTTGATCGCATTCATATCGTCTGACAGCTATAGGCGTCGGAAACGTTCGGAAAATATTATGGTTCATAAATTTACATTTCTGCTTAATTTCCCCATTATTGTATTCTTACAAGGAAAGTAATAACAAAACTTATATATTTATTTTTGTTGATACTTTACCTTTTTTTAACTTTTTTTACAAATATTACTGTTTGAATTTCTTGATTAATATTGTGTAGTAAATTATGTGACATAACAAATGTGACACTAGGCTGATGTGATTTCAGAACGTTATTTTTTGGATCGCAATTTTGGATTCGCAGTACAATATTTATACAATTATGAGTAAATTGAAGAAAATAAAATAAATAGTAATGCGCAGGGTATCGTTTAAATTCTTTGTAAGTAAATACAGTGGCGCAAAGTATCGTTACAAAAATAAACAACCTTTCGTTTTTGTTGTTCAATAATGGAATCCCAAGTTTGCGTTAACTGTTTGAACAAAAAGTCTGTAAATACAACAACTAACCGCTTAGTAACTGAAAGCTGTGGACATGTGAAGTGTATGGATTGTCTTATCCACGAGAAGGCTGGCTGCCTGGCCTGCGCGGAACGAAATACCGCGGAGTCTGAGGTCGAGGCCGAGGTTAGCGAACGCCTGCTCTCTGATGCGGAGACGGTTGCAGTTCGGACTGATTTCCCGCTTCAACACTTCATGCTGTCAGGAGAAGATAGTGAGAAAAAGAAAAAGTTGGAGACTTCACATATTAGAATAGAAACAGGTATAGTCGTAACTCCACAATCGCACTTGTACTATTAGACTAACCATAACAATGAACTTTTGAGAAATGGAGATTGAAAATCATCTATTTTACGCTTATGTAGGCATTAGTTTAAAAAGTATTGAAGGCCAGAAAGTTATCCTATAGGGAATTAAATTAAAGCTGGTTTTCAATGTATGTAAATTCAATCTAATGGAAGGCCTTTGTACTTTTTTATAACTTTGGTCTGCTGCTGCGTTACCAACTTAATATTTTCTTAACAATTTCTATTTGCCTATTTTTTGGTTCTTACCTTTACAAATTGAAGTACCGTGCATCAGGTTACTTCAGACCTAGGTTCTAGGTAACATTGTCGACTTTTGAAACTATAATTAATGTAGTGGTCATTGTCTTTAAACGTTTAGATAGTTCTACAGATTTTTTATAGAAATAACTTAATCAACAGTTACATATCAAATTTGATTTCGGGGTGGGCAATGTCATAGGGCTAAAGTAAGCTGATGTGGCTAGCTTTAGCTTTATCTATTTCTCTTGATTCAGATACAGCATTTTTGTTTTTGATATTTCAGATGAGAATGGCAGAAGTTATTTTTGTACATTTTGTGAAAAAAAGTTTCAAGCTCGCAGTCAAGTGGCCTATCATGCATATTGCAACGGACAGCGCAAGCCATACCAGTGTCCTGAGTGTAGTAAAGTAAGTTGATTTATTAAAGAATGGATGTAGAGTACAAGGTTCAATGCCATCTAAGACCACCTGATTATTGCAACTAAAAAAAATATTTCCAAAAATACTAGTATGGTTTCCACCATATACCCATAACTAATGTTGTAGACATAATTAAGGGCTGTATTAATAAACACATCTTGGCTGAGATGCCAGTCACAAGATACGTCAAAGTAAACGTCAAACCATAATACACTGTCATTTTAGACGCATCTCGAGATGAGCATTAGAGTTGAGATTAGTTTATTAATACGGCCCTAAAAGTCTACCCTCTCATTGAGCTATGCTAATAATAATGATTGGTGTTGATTTAGAGTGGACTGACGAAAGAATGCCTATACCCAATATGAAATTGACATATCAACTGAATTTTTGCACTATTTGTATGTACTTATGCAATGTGTGATAAAATGCATAATAGAAATACTCAATTTAGGTAATACTGCATGCTTTAAAAATAAAGCAAAATTCAGCTGTATGTCCCTATGTTATATTTTCATTATAATAAATTGCTTCAGGGCTTTGCAACACATTCACACTTCAAGTATCACATGCGTGTGCACCGGAACGAGAGGACCTATGCCTGTGAGCTCTGCGGAGACAGCTTCTTCCAGATGTCCAAACTGCAGCGGCACAAGCTCAAACACACCAGTAAGTACAATGTAATGTTAACGGGTTAGTACTGCTTCCTCTTTCTCTGGGAGGCGATAAAATCTAACAAATGGGTGATTCCACAGGCGTTTCAACCGCCGTCAGTCCGCTGTCGTAAGTATTTAAGAAATAGGCGATAATATACTTAAAATTCGATCAATTGTGGCAAGAAGTATGATAACAGTATAGCTCTGTGTGAATGTTAGCTGCTTGGTGTAGCTCATTCTTTCAATATCTATGACAGCGGACTGACGGCGGTTGAAACGCCCGTGGCATCACCCAAATGGTAAAGATTTATGACATTAACAGTAGTTCTTTTTGCAGTTCAGACTTTTGATTGTTTCAAAATTAATGACCTGATAGTTGTGGACAATCATTGACTCCTTTATCTAAATGTTAATGAATTCAATGACTTACAAATGACATGAACAGTTAACCCTTATCTTCTGTTATCAAATGTATCTTAATGCGTAATCAATTGTGGATTAAACACTCAATAAAACAAAACTATTGAAATTTTGCTAATGTGTGATTTAAATGCTCTATTTTATTATGTGCCTGTAGAGGAGAAAAAGTACACATGTACAGAGTGCAACAAGGCTTTCAACAATCTGACTTCACTGCGCAAGCACGGGCTCACGCACTCTGAGGAGCGCCCGTACGGCTGCAAGATATGCGGCCGCTGCTTTCGCGATTCTAGCAACTTTAGGAAACATGTCGCTAAACATAACGGTAAGTTTATGTTGGAATTGTTACAAGTTTAATAGCTGATGCTTCTAATGATGGTATCGGTGCAGGACTAGAGCGACGTCCTATAAATCGGACGTTCGGTGGAACAACGGCAAAATGTACAATATAACAAAAAGTGCAATTGTGCCCTTGTTTTCCTTTGGTGTTTATGTTTCTTGTATATGTATGTACAAGCTTCTGATGTCCCTAATTTCTACTGCCCAGTTAACTGTTTTTTTGTCCTTTTAAGAGTTTGCTTGTAAATGTGGTATTGAAGGCAGTCAGGATACATTGGGATGACAAACTTGTCACAGTTGTATCAAAAGCTGAATGCTAGTATTTGCGTCAGGGTCGGGCGGCTGCGCGGGCGGCTGCGCGTGCGGCGCGTGCGCGCGGCGGGCGCGGGCGGCGCGCGCGCACGTGTGCCCGCGCTGCCCGCAGGCCTTCCACGCGCGCAAGGACATGCGCCGCCACGCCGCCGTGCACGACGGTTAGTGCTCCACACAAACAAGAGAGGTTTCAAAAAATCATTCCAATACTTAAACGACCTAGTATTGGAAAAGTGCAGTGGCCCGTGATTGGCTGATGAGAATCCGCTAAAGCCGCACTCACGATGGAGCAGGTAATCAGTCGGCTCTTACATCTGTACGGTGCGGACGCGTTTGTTTCCCTTCTTGCGACTTTACCTTACTTATAAACGTGGAAGAACCGTGGGGTAAGCTAGACCATGCTCTGTCCTTATTGTCATTGTGACATTTGAATTTGACAGATAAAGACAAAGCATGGTTTAGCTTACCCCACGGTTATTCCACGTTTATAAGTAAGGACGTTTATGTATAATAAATTCTGAGTTATGTAAAAAATCATGTTGCTTGTAGTAATATAAAATGAAACATTTCCAGATAGCAAACCCTTCCGCTGCAAGGTCTGCAACCGGCGTTTCCGCCGCAAGGACAACCTGGAGCGTCACATCCGCAACACGCACCCCACGCACGCGCCCGCCAGCGCCGTGCTGCGCGACCCCAGCCCCGGCGCGCCGCCCAAGCCCGAGAAGATCTACGAGAACAACGAGAAAACCAAACTAGAGAGCCTCAACCCGCTCCCACCGCTGCCAATTGAAGTTATGCAGAAGCATATGCACACGGAGAAAGAGATCAAAGACATCAAAGACAAAGACGTTAAGGAGAGCAAAGACGTCAAGGACAACAAAGACATTAAAGCCATTGAAGACAAAGTCAATGAAGATGCGTCAGAGAAATCGTTGACTGATAAGATTAAAGAGGCTAATAACGCCCGTAAGAGCGTCATATTTGGTCCCATGAGGAGTGAGCAGCGGGCGTCGAGTCCCAAGGAGAACGAGTATGTCCATAAGATCAGGAGAGCGCATGTCATGCCGACGTGCCGCATAGAGGTGCAGCTGCCGCCGATCGACGCGAACAAGCTCGTTGAGCTAGAGCAGAAGAATAACCAGGTATGTTACTATTATTATTTGCCCCTTTTCTCAATCGTATAACAATTGGAAAGAAAGGGATTCGGCTTCTGGAGTTTCTCTATTAGTGTTTCGGAGTAAACCAGCTGTGATACTAACTCGGATCTTCGATTTTAAGAGTAGAGCGCTTGGTATTGCAGATTTTTATAGCAGATGTAGTTGGACGTAGCAGTGTGGTGGAAAATGCCGTGGTGGAGGCGGTTTTAGTATGGCGAAGTCGTTTTGCGTCGCCTTTGCTCCCTGTACGTTTACGCCTTTAGTTAGTTTAGTTCTACAGAATTAATATCCCACTTGTCTTGTTAATATGGGGCAAGATTTGAAAGGAAAACGTTTAAATTTATTTTTGCTTCCTTTTAAAGAAACGAACACTAAATATTTTTGTTATATCGCCTAAAAACCTATCGTATTTCAGAACAATCTGGACGTAGGTGCGCCCCCGGAGAAGTACCGCGAGCTGTACAAGAAGATCCTGTACGAGAAGAGCGAGAAGGAGGCCGCGCTGGCCGCCGAGGGGCAGGTGAGCGCCAGCCCCCGCGTGCACTGGAGGAAGATGAAGCTCAACAGCAACTGGTGAGTCCCCGACGACACACGGTAGAAGTACCGTTTGTGCCCGCTGTGCCTTTTTTGGCCACTTATGATGATGATGATGATGATGATGATGATGATGATGATGACGATGATGATGATGATGATGATGATGATGATGATGATGATGATGATGATGAGTGGGGACGCCGCCGAGGCAGGCGGGCGGTCGAGTGGCTCTCCATTCATTCCGCCCAGTTCCCCTTGATCCAGCCTCAGGTTACTGGCTCTGCGGCGCTCCCATCCAGCACTGATCCCATCTTCTTGTTTTCCTACAGAACAATAGTGCGTCCTGAAGGTTTTGCTTTTAAGTGTCTTTGCTGACAGTGCGTCCTCCCCGAATGTGCGATGTCTCAGTGACGAGTACATTACACACTCGGCTAGAACGTGTTGATTAGTTTCCTCTTTGCCGCAGTGTGGGCATCGAGGATCCTGTTTGACTCCTATTACCGTCAAATTTATGTTGAGTGGACAGTGTCCAGTCAAGATCCCTGTCAGTATACTTAGGTTGTACTTACCAAGGTTTAGTAGATACCTTGTTCTGTTCCTATTTACCCTTCCTATCATGAGTTTGGATTGTCTGCACCCTTGTGTTGTTATCCACGCCTCATTTGTCTTTGTCTCTATTCTTCTGGCGATGACTCCTTTCGTTACCGTTGCAGATATCGGAAGTGCTGGTTCCGGGCCCAGATATTGTTGGTCCGCCCCTGCTCTGGCCAGCTCATCAGCCTTCTCATTTCCTATTGCTCCACTGTGTCCTGGTACCCATGCCAGTGTTACTTTGGATGCTATGCCTAGATTATTCAGTTCATCTCTGCACTCCTGCACCAGGGAGGATTTGATTATTGGATTATCTAACGCTTTTAGTGCTGCTTGGCTGTCTGAGTAGATTATAACGTGGCTCCCCGTTATATTGCTTCTTTCCTTGAGGCTCTGTGCACACTTCATGATGGCATACACTTCTGCCTGGAACACACTGGTGAAGTATCCTAGTGGTATCGTTGTGTGCTCATTCGCTTCTAGGTAATAAATGTCTGCCCCCGCTCTTCTTGTTGAGGTCTTCCATGAACCGTCCGTGAAGCATGTCACTCTGGGTTCCGGTATCTCTGTCTCCCAACTATCTCTCTCGCTCTCCTATATGGATTCTATATTTCTTGTCGAAAATCTTCCTTTTCTTTATTAGGTCGTTGTTAATCATGAGCATATTCATGCTCACCATTGACTCCCTTTGTATGCTTGCGTGTCTCTTGTCCATCTCGGATCCGATCCACTCTCTGCTCATTTTTATTCTATACCACTGTTCTGTGACTCTCTTCTCCACTTCAAGGTGTACAGGGTTCAGTCCTAGCATTATCTCCAGGGCCTGTGTGGGAGCTGACCTCATTGCCCCGGTTGTCATTAGGCATGCTAGTCTCTGGACCTTCGTCAGCTCCTTGTCTATGTCTTTTATTTTTGTTCTATGCCACCACACTATGGCTCCATACAGCAGTCTGGGTAAGACCACTGCTTTGTAGATCCATTGTGTTATCAGTCGTTTTAGTCCCCATCTTCTTCCTATGGCTTTCCTGCATTGCCATAGGGCTATTATTGCTTTTCTACATTGCTCCTTTACATGTGTCTTGTATAGCAGTTTGCTGTCTAGTACTACACCCAGGTATTTTATTTCCTTGAGTGTTTCTATCTCTTCACCTTTGATTTTGATGGGTGTCAGAGTTGGCAGCTTCCTTTTATTGGTGAAGAGTAGTATTTTCGTCTTGGTCGGGTTCAGGTCTAGCCCTCTGCTTTGACACCAGTTTAGTACCTGCTTTATCCCTCTAATCATGACTTCTCTCATTACGCTGAGGGTTTTACTCCTTACTAGGAGTACCCCATCATCTGAGTACGCTTGCATATGTATACCCCCTCTGTTTGTTTCTCTAATGAGCGAGTCTAGTAGGAGACACCACAGGAGTGGTGACAGACAGCCCCCTTGCGGGAAGCCCCTGCTCGTCTTTATCCTTATCGAGTCTACCCCTAGTTGTGCCGTGATCGCTCTACCTGTTAACATGGCCATTATCCACTTTCTAATTGCAGGGTCTATGTCGTCCCTCCCTAAGCATTTCTCTATTGCAGCAAAGGTAGCTCTAACGAAGGCGCCCTCCACATCGAAGAAAGAAATGGCCACTTAAGGTAGAAATTAGTATCAAAAATATTGTGATATTAAAAATAATATTCATAAATAGTTAAGACTTAAGATTTAATATAAAGATAAAATATAAAAATGCTTTACATATTAGTTTAAACTTAGAATGGCCAAAAAATATTCAAAGATTCTCAAAACCGGTACTTCTACTCTACGATAGTAGAAAGAAAGAAAGAAAACATTTTTTGCCACGCACAAAAATAGTACACAGATTAACTTTACTTAACTAACTAGACTAGACTAGAAAAAAAAAATGGCAAAGGATCGGACTCCGCGTTAGTTGTATTGTAGGCGCGCTCCGGCAGGATCGCACTCTCACAGCGCTGGTTTTCAGTCCGTCCCTCATATTATGCAAACTATCTATCGGGTGCTATGCTAAAAAATGTTTAAGTCTATAACATCTACATACATACCGTCACGCCTTCATCCCAGAGTGGGGTAGGCAGGCTTTTGTTAATTATATAGCCACATTTTGCACAAACAGGCGAAGATGTATAAAATAAAATGTGTATAAATAAAATCTAGATATTAAAATTCTTACATCTATGGTGGACATCCGGAAATTTTAACAAGGCATGTAATTGGAACTTGTTAGGTATGGGCGGACGAAATCGTGGGTACAGTAAGAATTATTTAAAACGTCGGAATCTACTTGGGAGGTTCCCAAGTGAATTCCGACATTTAATTATTTTTTTACTATTCTAGTTTTATCTCACGAAAGCGGGTGGGCCATACTTGTCTGTGTACCTATAGATGCACGTGAACGTTGTCTCTGAATGTTAAGCTGTCGTTCCCAAATAATGTCTTAGTATTACATTTTAAATAGCTCCGAAGAATCACACAATAATCTAAGCCACAGATATAAATACACATAGATAACGTAAACACCTCAATCTGTATGAAAACAAAACGTGTCACTTTTTGCTACAAACTAGGACACACCGAGAGAAGAAAATTTCCGTTTTCCGCGCAAAATCGATTCAAAATCGTCGCTTTTTTGGTCTATTGCAGTTTATTATCACGTAACGAGGCATTTTCTTAATTTTCATAGCCGACGGGCTGCAACAACAGGCGCGCGGAACGTCAGTAGCGATGGCCAACCCCGACGCTTGGTCGGGGATTAAGTCCGCATTAGGGAATGCAAATTAACCGATTATTAACCGTTTTTGTATGAAAATAACCGGTTAAAATCGGTTAAAACCGGTTATTTGCATTCCCTAGTCCACATACGCGAAGTAGATGCATTTGCGTTATCTATGTGTATTTATATCTGTGATCTAAGCTCTTGTCATTTTAAATTCCTACTGTTTTTGCTAGAATGTTAATATATTTTTCTTTTACAGATATTCGGGATGTGAAGGTTGATTTGGAGAGAGAAGTACTTACAACAGGTACATACTGTAGCTTTTAAATACACTATCGCAACTATCTGACTGAGTATATAATATATGTATAACTACCGCAGCTGTATCTATTCAGGTTCTTTCACACTATCTAGCGTGTAAGAGTCCTAAACATATTAGAATTCGATGTATCTGTAACGGGTCTTTACCGTTTGGAAGAAATATTTTTGGTCGAATGTATTATTTCCCAAATTAATTTTCATTTGCCTAAAAGATATTTCCTGCCAGATTAGATTGCATTCTATTTTACTCACAAGCCTAATCTCATCTGATCGACGTGAATAGAGATTCTGATCTGTGAGGGTTTCGCACCTACGTCGTATTTGTATTAAATATTAGAACCCTAATAAAGCCCGGTTGCTGCTTTTCAAAGCAAAAAGAATCAGTTCTATATTTATAATGATTAGGCTTTGTTGGAACCATTAAATACTACAACTGTCCTAAATTTCAGCCCGATAACAGACAGACGAACAGACGGAAATACAGAAAGCTTATAAGGGTTCCGTTTAACCGAAATGAAAATTTGGAAAATACACAGTACATTCGACAACTAATATTTCGCCCAAACAGCAGGCACCGATCCTTTAGTATCTGCTTGTAGTTGAAAAGTATCATAATAGTATTGTATTCTGCATTTATCGTCCAATAAAATGCATTCGTTGGGTGTTTCTTCTGATTAATAATAGAGTTAAGTCCATCTAGGATTATCCCTGTGACAGCTCATATAAACAGGTATTATAAAACCTTTATTTGGGGCAACGAGGCCCATATACCTCACAGTCTAACATGCATAATAAACATAACTGAAAAACCCACACACTAATATTTAATACTCGAGTTATAAGATTTCAGCAAAAAAAAAAACTTGTGTCTATACCCTCTTGTATAAATCTGAAGAAACAACCCAAGGAATAAGACGTGTGTTACCTAAAACGAGGTTAAAAACAAATATATTATAATGGTGGTTCGTTGGAGAAGTCATTAACTTTGTCGTGATTTCAACGCTATACTCATTGCTGGTGTTTATGGACGCTGGTGATTACTTTCCCTCCGGTAACCTACATGCTGGTTTGCCTCGCACTCTTATAAAAAAAACTCATTTCAGGTGACACCCTGTTTAGAATATTCATCATATAATATTTAAAAAGTCTGATAATCGATTATTTGTAAAATATTCGTGTTAGAGCGTATTAGTTGAAACTGCCTTCTTCAATATACTATTAAATATTTCCTAATAGTCTGATTCACAAAGCTGCAATATACAATGATTCTAAGCATTTAAATGTTATCAATGCATATTTGTATTGTATGACAGTATTAAGAGCACTAACGTAAGTGTGAATATGCACTAATCGCCGTAACTCAGAGACATTTTGGAGAAAATAAACTCGTTCCTTTTTCAAACTTGTGTAAGAAAAATGGCCGCTAAGGAACGACTTAAGCGGGCTTTACACTTGGCTAAATTCAGCGTGCTAAATTCAGACAGCCGTCGTGGAGGGGATACCGTCCTCCTGATCTTGATAGCGTACTAACTCACTACGGATGAAAAATCGAGCGTCGACTTACACAATGGCGCCTGAAAAACACCAAAGAATACGGCTCGCCACGGCTTTCATGGCGTCGAGCTCTATTTTAAATATTCCATAAGGACTCTATTGCCCTCATCTCGACAATCCTTATTTTTGTAGTCCTTATGTTTCTTATCCCACAAAAAGGACATTTTCTTATAATAATCTATAAACTTAACCTCTTTTTCTTTAGTTGCCATAGTGCAGGCGCCCGCGCTCACTCCACACGTAGGTATACACTCCGCCGCGCGCGACGACGAGCAACTGAGAGCGTCCATTGTCTAATGGGCCCTTATATACAGTACGATTCGTCTGCACGATTGATCTGATGAAAATCGTGAGGATTGATCGCATCAAAAATGACGCCCATAAACGAAACGATTGGTCGTAACGATCGATCATTTACATGTTTGAAACGAACAATAAAGACGTGTTCAAATTTTCGTGTTAGAGTGAGACAAAATCGAATCGTTGATCGTAAAGAGCCATACACTGTCGATTCATCGTTACGATATTCATGATTGCATGGATTTTTGTTGCGATGTCAGTATCCTCTTCGATGAAGTAAATCGTCAACGATCTACATACACTATCGATTCGTCGTTCCGATCGGTCTGAAGCGACGGATCGTAACGACGGATCGTTCCGTATATGGGGTCCTTAAATCACTTTACACTTTGGTAAATTCAGTGTGCTGACTGATTTAGATTGGCAGTGTTGAGTCTCGCTGTCTAATTAGCTCGACTAACATGCTAACTGCCTTTATACTTGTCTTTTTACCCGACTGCCGAAGGAGGAGGGTAATGTGTTTATCAGCCTATTTATGTATGTTTGTTCCTTTGTGGCGCTCTAGAAACTAAACGCGTGGACCGATTTTGATGAGCCTTATGTCAATCGATTTGTCTTAATCTTGTGAGTGTCACTAAAGATATGACAGTAATTAAAATTCAATATGGTGGCAGCCAGACGCCATATTGCAAAAAATAAAAAATGTAAAGTCGACGAGCTATGTCATATGGGTTATCATTTTTAGGTTTATTTCATAATTTTTCATTCTGAATGACTATTTAGGATTTATAACGATTTAAAGTTGGTTAGCAACAGGCGGGTTCTTTAAAACTTGCTTTTTGTGACTATTATTTTAGAGTCCTTTTCATTTAGCACACTGAATTTAGCCAAATCTAAAGCAGGCTTTAATCGTCATTAACTGACTCTGAGTGCGGTCGTTAGAGAATTGTATATTGTACCGTTATGAAACTGGCTCCAGTAGTGCCTAAATACGGCTTTAGTCAGTAGCATATAAAGTGATTTTTACCTTAATATTTGGTAGTTGGATAAGTCAATAGTAAAGTAACCGGTGAAATATTAAACATTTTTATACTGCGTAAGGTATGAGGGGTAACAGACTGAGAGTTTTACGGTAACTCTATTCGTAAATCGTATTTGCTCTATATCGAGATGACGCGTTAGCCTAGTTGGTAGCATCGTCGATGTGTTGCCTACGAAGCTAGCGGTCCCGGGTTCGAATCCCGGTATGGGCAAATATTTGTGTGACGAGCGCGAGTATTTGTTCCTGCGTCTTGAATGTTTTCTATGTATTTAAGTATGTATTTCTCTATATTAGTATATTTATCGTTGTCTAGTACCCATAGTACGGTCAGGAGCGTTAATTGGGGACCCATTTCAAGAAAAATATACTTGAAGTCGTCAATGTCATTAGAGATGTCAAGTTATTTGTAACTTATAGGGAACTCAACCTTATTGTTGTAGAATGTCTGATTGCCTTTGGACCTAAGGGTGCGGCTCCACTGAGGCGGAGACGAGCAGAGCGGAGCGGAGCTGTGCCAATATTAACCCATAGAATCTAAACTAACGTGCGCAAGGCGCGCTCGACGTGACCGCATGCGCCTTCTATTGGATAATATTGGCACAGCTCCGCTCTGCTCTGCTCGTCTCCGTCTCAGTGGAGCCGCAACCTAAGGTGGGTACCAAATTTAATCTCGTGACTGGACAAGCCTAGGGCTTACTTTTGGTCTAGGTCAATTTGTGTGAGGTTGTCCCCTGATATTTATATGTGGTATCATGCTAGTTTCCTTTTTAGGAAACTAGAACTAACTGACACTGTTGTCGTATTAGAATCGCCCCTCAGCCTCCGAAATGCATTTAATTTTAACCGGTCAAGTTTGCACGTGGCGCTCCTGAAGTTTTCTGTATCAGCGTAGAGGGACGCGGGGAAGGAATCCATGTTAACCACGCCTCCTCTTCCCTCTTTCGCGTTTTATCTGCTAGTGTGCCACTTGCTCGGTTTCTAGTAAAAATTAGAACAATTGGGAATTGATATTTGTATACCGCGTTTTTGTAGTATCACCGACGAAACAGTTACTATAAAAGCGTCCAAGACGTGCTAGAGTAAGATAATTGTAGCTAATAAGTTCAATTTATATGAATGTTTATGAATTTATCAAATTTCGAAAATGTTATTTACATAAATGATTTTGCTGTAATTTTTATAATCCGGCTCGAAGGACCAGATTTGCCAAGTCACTTCGTAGCCTTTTTTATATTAGCTTTATCAAGCTTTATAAGTTTGATGGAGAAGCACAAGTGATTCAAAATCACTTTGTTGCAACGATACTCTAAGTACAGACAACCAGTTAAGCCTCTTATTCATAATCGGACAATAACTGAATTGTCCTTAAAATATGCTTTGTCCTTATATGTCATTGTGACATTTACATTTGACAGAAAGTGACAAAGCATACTTAAACTAAAATAAGTTTATAAAGTGTTTATGAACATACATCGGGGTTTTCGGTACGGGAATTATTTAAGAATAGAGTAGAGATAAACAGATAGGTTAATCTGAGAAAATATCATATTATGCCTAATGAATAACTACCTCTCTCCGAACTTTATACACACTATGATACAATTTTATTTTAACTCGTGTAGTACTCTACACGGGTAAATAGAGATAAAAATAAAAATAACGTTTATTATATTTACCGGCAGTAAATTTTGTAGTTGACACGATTTTCAGAATAGACTATGAATATTTTTTCTATATTTGGAACAGTTAATCTGTGGCGTCTGACTGTAATCCATTTCAATGAACTTGACGATCTTTCTACGTCGGCAGTTGTAATTGGGGTGCATATAAATGTGATATATCAATCTTTACGCGTCCGATAACTGTGAACTATTTGCTTATAAATGAGTAGGGACTTAACTGAAGAGGTTGATAATGACTGACCATTTTATTTATAAAATACTCATTACTTTTTCAAGAATTTTTTTCAATTAATTATTCATTTCATTAGGTAGAAACCTGCTAGAGTATATTCTGTTTTTCAAGTCATTATACTCTTTGGCTAATGTCAAACATTCCTGCACCGAAAACCCCGATTTATGTATATGATTATGAATAAGGGAATTAATATTTATACAGATGTGTAAACTAAAGTAAAGACGTAAATTTTACGTTTGGACTGCATTGACTTCTTCGACGTAATTTTGGGCTGGTTCCAATGTTTTAATGTAATTCAATGTTACCAAATGCCAGCAACAAGACTGACGAAATAGTTATGGAAAGCGGAGAGTGCTCACAATTGTACATTTGTTTATACCATTGAATATAATAACGTGGGTAAGTTGCCTTTGTTTGTCTTAGCTTTATAATCTATCGCATTCTTTCGATTGGAATTTAAATATTTTCACCTTCTCGTAAACTGGTGCGTTGTTCCAAAAATCTTTATACTTATTAACTTAAACTGAAATATTCTTTTCCTAACGCTCCACAGTTAAAAAGCGATCAAAAGAAGTTCAATTTATAATACACAGTGTGCCTTCCATACGAACATATATTTTAAGGGCAAAAAGTATAAGCCCTATTGAATATAATTTGATGTCTTTGTTAAAAAAAATAATCATACAAATTAATTCGGAACGCAATGTATCGGTAAAGAAGGACATTACGACTGCTGAGTAACATTACCATTAAAATTGAAATGAAACTAAGCCTGCTTCTCAGAAGTGTCAAATAATACTTTGCATTACATTGCTGCTCGAGAAAACTTTAGAAATCTGTTACGGTAACTATCGTTAGTTAAAATATTTATGTTCGTATGGAAGAAACGCACTGTATTTACGCAAAGCACATATTAAATTGTGCGTTTACTTCTCTCTGTCATTTGTGAGCAAAGAGCTATGCCTGCTTGAACGACTGAAGATCGATCTCTTTCCAACTGATCTCAATTATTTTAATATAATTTGTGTTTATGGAACACTTTAATTACAGAATTATGAACCACAAAATGAAATAACTTAAGAGGCGCAATTAGTTCTTGTATCTGATAAGCCCACGATAGCAAATATTTGCATTTTATGTAAAATTATATGTATTATTATGATTGATTTATAAAATTATCTAAATATGTTAAATGTCCGTTTGTGTTTAACTTTAATTTACGTTTAAGATATTGTTTATGAAATGTACGCGTCACTTTGGTACGAATAAAATAAGTTTAATCAATCCTCTTTTTTCTTAAACCAAGATAAAATAAGCAACACCTAGGACCTTCTCCCGAGCTCCCTCTCCCTGCACCTGCCTTTTCATATGTCCTTTCGGTTCAGCGATTCCTGGAATTACAGTCGAGACCACACTAGACGCTATGTAGACGACATAACGGTTGCTCAGTGAAGTATGACGCTGATACGTAGTCCATCTCGAAAGCGAAAGGAATACATTAGTGCATTATACACATTCTAGATTTCAAGATTATACTTCAATATTTTTTATTTTTTGTAAGTAGCGGTCATAAGTAGATGATAGCCAGAAGACAGACTTTAGACGGACGCATAAGTGATGGTACGGTCGGCCAAGAAAGTGGTCTACCAGTTTTGACAAAAGTTTCTGTGAGATGAGATCTAATGAAGAATGTCAGTAGGTACGCCAAATCGCTTGAAACTTTGTAGCAGTAAAGTTTATAAATAATCAAACATACTACTTTTTATTTTATTCAAAAAGACTCAGTAGTTTTGATTCTATGAACGTTTAACATTTGAGTCAATAATATTAAAGTGCGCGGGGGCCATCTTGCTGGGGTGACGTCATCGCTTAACAGCGGTACGCGCCCTTATATGAAAAAGTAAGTTTACAGGGCTATAACTTTTTAACCGTTATAAGTAGCCAGTTGAATTTTTCACAGAATACGTGTTATTATAAAATCTATCGTTTAAAATTGTACAATGAACAATAAATCAAATCCCAAGTGGGGTCCCCATACAAGAAACATGAAAATAAATCATTTTTTTTAGCATTTTTATAAGGATTGTATTTTTATAATGGCTTCTTATTTTGATGCTATTTTGAGCTTAAATTGTAGTCTAATTTTTGTAGTTTACGACTAAATAGCAATGCCAAGTAAAACTGCTACAAATATGTGACAAAACTGATTTTATCAACACGATATTTTAAGCGGTCACCCATCCTTTTTTAGACTACGCGTGTAGTTGCTTAACTTTGGAAGGCGAAGTACGGGTTGTATTTGTATATTAGCTTTTTATTTCGGTGTCACATTAAGTTTAGATAATAATCAAAACTCCATACAAACATATTATAGTTTACGACCAAACAGTAAACTGTAGGAAACTCTTACAAATATGTTAAAAAGTGCCTAGTTTAAATCAACACGATCGATATTTAGGTAAGCGGTGGTTGCTTAACTTTGGTGGCAGGCCTCTCTTTACAAATTTCGTGTTAATTTAGAATTAATATCGCTACTGTATAAAACATGAATTTTTGATTGACCTAGCAGTAGTTCTGATACTTCGTGTATTCATTTCATCGATTTCAAATTTCGCGCGCGGGCGCTACCAAGTCGATAGACGTACCCACCTACAACACTCTCGCTTTGCTAGGTCTAGGCATTATTGCCACTATCCCAAAATTTAAAGTGCTTGATTATTATTCTAATTTTATTTAACCAACTTATTCGACAAACATTACAAATAGAAAAGCCGGTCATTGACAGACAGCTAGTTATGTAATACAAAATAATAGATAAACATAGCTGCCATAGTAACATCAAAACGAATTCGTAAAATATTACGACTTACAAAGTTAAGCAAGTACAAGCGTGGTCTATAACAGGATGGGTGACCGCCTAAAACATCGTGTTGATAAAATCAGTTTTG
This sequence comes from Acleris literana, assembly GCA_946894065.1. Lineage (NCBI taxonomy): Eukaryota > Metazoa > Arthropoda > Insecta > Lepidoptera > Tortricidae > Acleris > Acleris literana. Next base: position 8,307,208 of record OX335669.1, on the reverse strand, counting down.
TCACATATTTGTAGCAGTTTTACTTGAGATTGCTATTTAGTCGGAAACTATGAAAATTACACTACAATTTAAGCTTAAAATAGCATCAAAATAAGAAGCCATTATAAAAATACAATCCGTATAAAAATGCTAAAAAAAATGATTTATTTTCATGTTTCTTGTATGGGGACCCCTCTTGGGATTTGATTTATTGTTCATTGTATAATTTTAAACGATAGATTTTATAATAACACGTACTCTGTGAAAAATTCAACTGGCTACTTATAACGGTTAAAAAGTTATAGCCCTGTAAACTTACTTTTTCATATAAGGGCGCGTACCGCTGCTAAGCGATGACGTCATCACCCGTGAGAGCGAGCCGCCGGGTTTCGAGCGCCACATACGAAGTTTAAAATTTAATATCTCGAAAACTATTTGACGTATCGAAATGATTTTTTTACAGCTATTTTTAGTTTTTAATGAATAATACGGTAAGCCAAAAATCGAAACTGGCTGACATTCTCTTTGACACTGGTCACTGTCATAATAAAATTGCAAGGAAAAATCGAACTTGTTGTATCGTGACGTGCAAATGAACTTTAACCGTAGGGTGGTAGACCATATTTTTGGCCAACTGTACGGTCACGAAAGTTGATTTAAGGTTGATTTAAAAAAGAATATGCTTGAGTCGTCAATGTCATTAGAGACGCCAAGTCATTTGTAACTTATAGGAAACTCAACCGTATTGTTGTAGAATGTCAGATTGACTTTGGACCTAAGGAGGGTCACAAATTTAAGTCTTTGACTGTACGTAAACGCAGCTTGCTTCTTAAATAGCAACACGAAGAATAACAAATAAACACGAATTAAAATAATGCATAAAAATATATGTAACGAATGTAAAAACAGCTCACTAAATTTACAAGAAACATAAAAAAACAACAGCTCAATCATCTTGTCAAATTTTGATTACAGTAAGTACCGACTAAATAGATTTATTCAAGCGTGTGATTTTTTTTCATGACAATCAACTGTCGAGTCGAGAAGTTATGTATTCAACACGGTTCGTTTTGCGTCCTTGACTCCCACGCTTGCTGTATATTTGCTACCCCGCTCACTCACTTCGGTATGGGTAGAGTAATGTATGGCCGAAGTTTTCGTTCTGCTATATTTAATTTCTTCCGTATCATATTTTTTGGGCAGTGGCCAATTTTTATAACTGATACTATTGGGATGGCACAGGTAGGGACTCTGTTGCGAAAAAGTATTAAAAAATTACTATAGGTAAAAACTTATTAAAAAAAACATTTGCCAATATAAATTCAATCCGAATGGTAAGATGTCCTTATTGTGAATTATTGGGTGGAAAGTCTAAAATATAAAAATATATAAAAGGCAAACCTGACTAATTTATATATCAACGCACAACCTGGTACAGGGGTTCCTTTCATGATGTAAGTGAGCACTACTAAGAAACGATTTCCCGAAAATCGACCCCTAACGGGAAGAAATAGGGGGAGTAGCGGGAAACGAATTCTACGCGTACAAAGTCGCGGGCGTCCTGTAGTATTTACAATATTTATAGTTTGACTAGAGGACGTCCGTCACGTTGGATCCGAAGATCCTTTCTTAGTGTACCCCTAGGGTATACGAGGAATATTATCCTCCCAATTTCAAGTCCCTAGGTTCAGCGGTTTAGGCTTTGCGTTTGCGTTGTCAGTCGAACAGTCAGTCGCGGAAGACTTTTTTTTGTAGGAATAGATTGATAAATATTGATTTATTATATTGGTGTTATTCAATATTTAATTGATTTAGGAGTTTCTCGACGAGATGATACACTTTGTAGTTTTAGGTGTGATGTTATTTTATTTGCCTTGCTATTTGAAATACCTTAGGGTATAAGGGTAAAATAAACAACCCTACACCAAAGAACCTATTGTTGTATGCTATTTTCGAAGCTGAAAGAAATAAAGAAAACCCGTTTATAAAATTGTAAAATGTTAACATCATCTCTTTGTTTTTAAATTGTACTTTTTACGCAGTCATTACATTTCGCACCATAATTTAGTCTTCACTCCCATTCTTATAAATCACTTATCTTAAAAATATATTCCCAAGTACTTGTATAAGCAATAAATAGATCATTAGTCTTTACGCAACATATGATGCATTCACTTCTCCACGGTCAATGATACGGTTGTGCGATGGAAGACAACATCGTGAACTCCATCGTCGGCTTGTACAAGGAGGGAGACTGGAGGGGCATTGTTGGGACGTACCACGACCATCCTGAGCGGAATAAGATCCTGTGGGTGTATCCTAGCGAGGAGAACTTTGTGTTCATCGAGGATTGTGTGAGAGGGCTGGGCTGTGATGGTGTTATTAGTGTTGGTTGCGGCAGTGGGTTGCTCGAGTGGATGATTACAGAAGCTACTGGTACGTAAACCTTTAATTGTTTCTTAGAATTAAGTAAGCTAGTAATATAATAGAAAATACCATCGCAACGTTCAAAAAAAATTGACTAAATAGGTACTAAGCAGGTTGTACTTAAGGGACTTTCTCAAGTTCACGACCTATCACTTAGTTTTTTCCTGAAGTGTCACAGAGGAACGTTTGTTTATTACGCCCTTTCCATATGATCCTTGGTTGAAATCGGCTGGATAGCATTATCATGTTTTCATTTAACTTGGTTCGTGCGTATGTAGGTATGTCATTCCGGTTTAAAATTTGTTATAATTTTTTCCAGCACTTGGCTCAAATTCTGCATAGATACTTATTTAACTTGGGGGACAATGCAATGATATAGTGCGAAGGAGTTGGTCTGATGATGGAGTCGCTAAGGTGGCAACAGGATCTCCGCTGTACTTGACGCAAACCCACCGAGTTTAGATTCATTAGTTTGGTCTTGATAAGCAGATCGCCACCGTGCAATTTTTTTTACAAAAGCTTGTCTCAAAAATAATATGATATAAATAGCCAGAAGTTTAATTTCGGAAGGTACTAAGTATTCATTCTAATTTTATTCTGCAATTACCTACTGTCTATTGTAACAAGGACCCTAATCTTAGTGAAGTTCAGGAATTGTCATGTCATGATTTGAAAATATTTTACGACTAATCCATAAGTTCCATAACATACCAAACGGGACATATTTATTACAACAATTCCATCTTTTTCAGGATTGCCCGTATCAGGGATCGAAGTGGACGGTGCATGGTGGCACTGCAAATACGCACCGCCGACATTTATACCTCTCCACTTCACCACTCCGAAGTTAGACAAGGATACAGAGGACTTGTTAAGAAACTCATCAACAAAAGCACTGCTTTTCTGCTATTTTAATAACAGGCCAGCATTTGAAGAGTACTTGAAGTGTTTCTCAGGGAAGGTTCTGGTTATTATTGGGCCGGGGGATGGAAAAGGGGTCCATACAGACCCAAGACCGTTTAGTGACGTCTGCGAACAGTGGAAGTTGTACAAGTCTGTGGAAGTGAGGACTAGTTTAGATTTTATTGCAGTGTATTGCAAGATAAGAGAATGAAGGTGGAAACAAAATTGTGGAAAAATCAAATAGCTAATACAAAAAATACCAATATTTTATTGAATTGTTTTTTTCTAATAATTAACTTTTTTCTGTTTTACATATAAATAAAACAAACAATAATTAACAATCGAAATTTGAATAATATGATATTGCTATATTATAATATTTATAATTATCATAATGTATGTGACGATCTTAACGTAACGTATAATTTTGCCATAAATAATGTACCCACTAAATAAACTGGTCAAAAGATACGTTTAAGCTAAGCTCGTCACTTATATTAATGTCATCAGAATAAAATAAAAACATTATATACGAAATTAAAGGCTAATTCCAAAAAAATTAAGCCTGCATAGTACCAAATTAAAAGACTTGCATTATAATTTTAGATAAAGATAAAAAAATCATTACATTACTCATTTCTCGCAATATTTTGCGATACATTAAATTAATCTTTTTTTAAAGCATTGACCAGAATTTAAAAATAAATGAAGACTTTAAATAAAAGTGAAAAAGTAACCCCTTAGGAAAAACAGGCATCGCAAAGAGGAATGGCACTTAAATTAATCTCTGAATTTACGAGTATTTGCATAATAGTTGGGACAAGCACGATCTTGGATCTTCACGCCCAAGGCGTCTAACCTAATATTTAGAAATAGAAGCATGTAAGATCAATATATCGAGTCAACCTACCGGTTTACTTATCGAAATATTCTATAATCTCTGAATTTGTTCCTTGGCTGGTCTTGCGCTCTATTGGTCCGCTAGTATGCCTACTCGGAACGCTTCTTTATTTCAAAGCGGGAACGAATATCAAAAAAAATCTTCACGAATCAGCTTGCGCCAACTGTACGGATTGCTTCAGCTTGAGAGGGAGCTCGTTAATCCTACAGTATTACTAAAACGCATGCTTGAGTGTCGCGCACACTGACCACTAGCAATTACCCCTGAACGCCGTCAAGCGGCGTCACAGGCCGAGAGGAACGCAGGTATTTGTGAGAATGAGAAAGTTATATACGTCTCACATTCTAACAGATAGCTGCGTACCTATTATTCTGTTGGAGCCTTTAGGGTTCGGACCATGCCACGGAACCGCAATGGCACCGTTTTGTGTCCATCGCAAGTGATCCATGTGTCTAAAAGCCTGGCCACGACCATGCGGCTATAAGCGGAAACTGAGATACAAAGAGATGTATGAAGCTACGTGCTCCCCGGTAAAGACACCGGACTCCATTTCGCTTAGTTCAAAGTCGTGGCCAGGCGTAAGGCACTCTTTGGTTTAACTCTTAAGAGCCAATTAGCAAGACAGCGCTGGTGGAGTTTAGTTGACGCCGTTGATGGCCGCGAGGTCCTCGCGCTGCTCGTACGGCGACCGCGGGGTGATCTTCTCCCGCTCCTCGTTGCCCGCCAGGAATATAGCCAACTGGTCCTGAAAATCGAGTGTTATGAAGTATGGAAAAGATTTATCTACTGCTCCGGAAAAATTGAATTGATTAAGTTAGTATGAAAGAAGTACGTATTGATGGCAATTAACATTCTAGATATTAAATGTCTTTTTCCTGATACGCTGCACCAAAAATTTTCTTTTACTCTTTTTGAAATAATTGACATTCTTCTGAATTCTCCTCCAGAAATCTTACCTAGTAGTTTAAGTTTAGTTTAAAAACGTTAAGATTCATTAGGAACTGTCAATTTCTTTCTAACGCCGTGTTTATCTTTATTTAGCGGCCCTTAAAATGGTACAGATGACTGTCTTACCAGATAAACCTTGGAGCTGGACTGGAGTTGGAGTAGCAGAGCTTCCAGCTTGGTCCGCCAGCCTCGAACCTCCGCGATCGCCGCGTCCACCGGCATCGTCTACGAATATAATTCTTGTATACAAGTAGGTAAGTATCACACTAATTACTCTTATTTAACAAATTGATACCTGTGCGTATCCCGTCAATCGTTTCCTTACAAGTCTTGCCCAACATTATAAAAAGATAATTTTGTGAGTTTAGTGCATGTGTAGGGTAATCTCCAAGCAAATTGCAGCTATTTGAAAAAATCTTTCACCTTGTGAAAGGTATATTATTGAAGGGCGAAGTTACTACATAAAAAAAAAAAAACTACACAAGAAGTTCCTCACTCGCCCATCAATGTAAACTTGAAGTAGGTTAGTTAGAACTATGCACTGAACGCTCAATTGTGTATCTTTGAATTAATTATTACTAGCTACATGTTATAGGACATGGCGGCATCCTACTGTCCCACTCCCACACAAGTAAAAGTCGTTAAGTGTACAGTCAACCAATTTGATTTCTAGGCCACTATGGACCAAATCATAAGAAGTCCCGTACGTTTTGGGTGACAACGTCACTTTAACATAGGACATAGTGGCCTAGGAATCCAATTAGTTGACTGTACATGTCAGGGCTGATCGATGGGGCTGGTGACGATGCGCAGGCGCAGGGACAGGGAGAGGCTCGCGAGCGCGCGGGCGGGGGCGGGCGCGGGGGGCTGTACCTTGAGCAGGGCGTCGGCGGCCGCTGACAGGGATCGGGTCACCAAAGACAGGCCTTGGGTCACGTTTCTGCAAGAAAAGTTACACTGATTTACAATCTGTAAGTTGAACATTTAAAAACAATGAGACAAGAGCTGGTTTTAGAGTTTGCTTCAACCTATTTTCATGAAGCTTAGGTTAAACACATGCCAGCAACCAATCTTCCAAATTAAAAACCGGTATTTAAATCGGTTTACCTGTTCCGGGACTAAGTGATTGCAGATATAACACGTAAGAAGAGACTTAAAATGTATAAAGGTGGTTAGTGACCACATAGTTTTTATAGGTGTACAACTTAACTTACAATGAGACCATGGGGTGCGGGGAGAGGACAACGGTGACTAGTTTAATCGTACCGCACTCACGCACCTCATGCCTACCACGGCTCCAATTAACTAGTACTAGTTAATTGAAAGCCGTCTCTCTCATCTGAACCTGAGTGCTTATTCATTCATGGCAATTTAAATTATAGTTTCTGTCAAAAACTTATTTTTTTGCAATTTCGGTTAACTACAGCAGATATCCTGTTGCCACCTTCCAACTCCATCAGATCACCTACCTACTAATAACTACCATACCATAATATTACTATTATTTACATTGTCACCGGGTTTACACATGTAGGTATTCCCGAGTTCAGGTCATTATGATAAAGGGGAGTGGTTCGTGGTTCTAAATTACCTAACTGGCAAGATTGAAGAAGATGCTCGAACACACGAACTAAAATAACTTTTTATTATAAAAGTTACCTTATCTAAGAGTGGGGTGATAGGTCAATATTGATAAAAGGTGACATCATTCATACGACTCGTTAACTGGTATATTAATAAGTATTCATGACCGTACAAATCGTTCGATTCTTTTACGTAACCAATTTTCTAGCCAACGCACTGACACATTGGTACGAGCATGTACGTGTCAGAGAGTGATTTATTGACATGCGTCCAATAAATGTTTAGCACTTTATAGTACTTGTCAATACACGGCAACAACTGATCGGTTGCAAAAAGGGTTCAAATTCAATCAAATAGCAAGTGCTTAAGTACGTAATCTATACTAATATTATAAAGCTGAAGAGTTTGTTTGTTTGTTTGAACGCGCTAATCTCAGAAACTACTGGTCCGAGTTGAAAATTTATTTCAGTGTTAGAATAGCCCATTTGTCGAGGCTATACACCATCACGCTAAGACCAATAGGAGCGGAGCACCAATGAAGAATGTTTCAACCTTCTACGTTAACAAAGTCGCGGGTTAAAGTTAGCGTTAGCCCAAAGTAACTATTCCACGGGGACGAAGTCGCGGGCAGAAGCTAGTTAAATTATAAACGTGGTGGTTTTGATCGATCTTTGGAACCTTTGGATCAAAGTCTGCAGCTGTCCCAAATAATGATATACATAACATACAGAGTCACGTCGGGCTTCATGGAGATTGTTACAAGTACATGTTAATCGGTTTTAATTTTGTTCAATTCTATTGTCGTATACAACCGGTTTGTTGTCGCAAGCCGGCCAAGACCGTTATTTAGACGCGTCTGTTTAAAGCGATATTGTATCGCATAGAATACAATACAAATAGACGTTATCGACCTCCACAAAAAAAATATACAGAAAAATTACACTTAAGATTTTAAGTTCACAACAATTTGAATTACCGATCACCACCATATTGCTTAGTTAATGACGAATATCTAAGTGTGTTTGTTTAGATAGATGAATGTATGATTTACGGCCTGAGACCCGTTTCACAAAGCTACAAGTTACAAATTACAAGCGGAAGTCTCTTTCTAACTCCTTTTACTACAAAGAGAGTTCCGCTTGTAATTTATAACTTGTGTAGCTTCATGAAACGGGCTACTGGCCATGACTTTGCGCATGGTCACTGCGGCACAGTAGCGGTTAGCGGCGGGCGGCGAAATCAAATGCATATAGAGAACGCCCATACGCCGCCGCAGCGACTCGGGCACGCACTTCGGTTATTTTTTTATGTATGGCGGTTCCGTTCATATTCTCTATGCATTTGTTTGTTCACCGCTCGCACTCGTCGCTGCTGCTACGCCATCGCGTAGTGGTCACTTGGTCAGTCCAATAGCATGAAAGCTCTGCGGTTACCTGGGCAGATCCGTGTGCGTGTAGTTGACGAGGTGCACGACCTTCCTGGCGGTCTCCCGCGCCAGCAGCACCACTAGCTCCTCGAGGGTGTTCGGCCGCATCTGGTTCTCGGGCTCCGGCTGGCTCAGCGTCTCGAACAGCTGCTTAGCCTTCTTCCAGGCGAGTGCTGGGTCCGTGGCCACCTGAATATACGTAAAGGTTTTAACTTCGGGTATTTTGCGTGGATGTTAGAGAATCCGGCATTTAATGTTGATGATTATATCTCCTTTTGGTGTTTCTGTATATGTATCTATCAGTATGAATGAAGACTGTAAAGACTAGGATCGTACCAGGTCGTGAGAGTTATTCACAATTTAAATTACGCATAAAAATAAACGAATATGAGTCTTGTTCATTAAGAAGATCATCATCGATTACTTCACATTAAGCTTGGACAAAAAGTGAGGACGTCTCATGAATGAATCCTAGCCCGTAGTGCCCAACATTCAATACTTAATCTTTGTAAGTTTCAGACAGCAAGTATGGAGTCAAGCCTCCTCGAAGGAAACCAGTATAGCCAAGCTGGTTTAATTTGGCTATAATTCAGATGAGAGTGTTCGATCCCTCTGTAACTAGGAGTTTAGGACCTGGAAACGACCTGCTCCAAATGCGGCGGAATGCCTTCGGGCCAAATAATAATGAGGTTTAATAAGGATTTTGATTTATTTTTTTGTAATTTAAAGATTATAGGTCGTCGGCGATTGATCGAACCGTTAGACTGATTGATTGAGCCAACCGCGTCCCTCAGACCATAGAAGGACCCACCTTATGGTACCTACATGAGCTATAGATCACAGAATCACAACGTAACAGCCTCACTTACCAGTTCAGCGACATACACCAGCACATGTATCTGCTCCTTGATGGCCTTGGCCTCGGCGAGCGCCTGCCGCGTGAGCCGGCGCTGCAGCTTCCTGCGCAGGCGCGCGCCGTGCTGCACCGCTTGAGCAGCGCGTGCGCGCCCCGTGTCCGCCGCCGTCTCCGCGCCCGTCACTATGATTGTCACTACAGTCAGAACTAGGGTTTGCAACTCGGATATCTGGATGTTTAAATTATCTGAATATCCGCCTATTACGTCATCATCATCATCATCATCATCGTCATCGTCATCGTCATCGTCATCGTCATCGTCATCGTCATCGTCATCGTCATCGTCATCGTCATCGTCATCGTCATCGTCATCATCATCAGTCGAAAGATGTCCACCGCTGGACAAAGGCCTTCCGAAAGTTTTTCCACAACGATCGGTCCTCTGCTGCTGTCATCAAGCGGTTTCCCGCGACCTTTATCAGATCGTCGGTCCACCTTGTGGAAGGCCAGCCGACACTTCGTCTCCCGACAACAAGTTACCTACTTACACACTAGTTACGGATTCTACCACCTTTCCTACTTTAATAAATTGGCTTGCTAGAGTAGATTTTTTGTACAAAATACTTAGTTTATATTTTCAAACTTAGCTGTAAATGACCCTGCATTGTAGAGTCTGGCCATCGATTTTGTAATTAACTTTTAACTTAATACTTAATGACAAAAGCATCAACATTGTTTAACTCTAGCCCATATAGGTATACTATAGCTACAATTTTAAATTTCGCGGTCATTTTCAGTATCACGTTTCGATGGCCAGACTCTAATACTAGCACGTATTTAATCGCGTCCTTCTATAATGCTCGTTAATATAATGGTTGGTTGAGGCGATGATGGCCTCCAACACCCAAATTCCCTATGTAATACAACCGAACCAAAAAAAATATTGCGTCGTCGGTCATTCCCGGAATTACCTACCTAAAAGTTGTCATTACTGTCAAACCTATGCCTTAATTTAGAAACTAGAACATAACCAATATGTACATAGAATGTCGATGCGCTCATTATATTAAGTAGGTACCTACGTAATACTCTCAAAGTCTCAATCGCTTATCTATACATGCACGCAACTTATTTTAGCCTGTAATTACAATGGCATATTCCATCCTAACACAGATAAACCTCGAACCCTGGACCCCTTGCGCCAGGCTAATTGGTCGTTATCAACCTATAAATTCTATTTCGAAACACCTCCTCAAAGACCATTCTAAAGTCAAAGATCTTTTAGTTTGCTCGTTGACAGGAAATTTATTTTACGACTGTCTGGCTGCTATCAGTCTGGCAAATTAGGCTGTGGGTGTCCACGGACTCTAAATGTTCTGCGGCTATCAGTAATTAGTCAGACACTACTAATTAGACACTTTAATTGCAATGTTGTAGTCCTGTTAATGTTTACATGTACTTATCTACTACTTTAAATCATTCCAATTATAAATAATTGTAGTTATACCTACATGTATTTAAGAGGGTGCAACTGGGAAGTTGACATCTTAAAGAATAATGACCCATTTCCGCTTTGATGTTTTCCAACCAAACCTAGGGTAAAGTAACCATGCATTGGTCGGCCAGAGACAATTAGTCGACGTTATATGAGTGGGAAAAGTGGGGATTATTTTTTTCGTACTCCTCCCACTCATACAAAGCATAGGCAGAAGCCGACTACAGGTTTCTGGCTAACCACTGGTGACTTTACCCTATGCGTAAAAGACCTACAATTTAAAGGCTAGGCTATTTCAAGGATAATACTTTCTGACTTACTCCAGTTAATAGCAAACATTCATACATAAATACCCATACCTACAGCTCTAAGACTGGCAATAAATACATGAGCAATTCCAGCTGTTGAAAGAAACCGATTCCTTTGGCATTATGATCCAATTTATGCCCAAAAAACTGCCTAAGTAGGCAGCAGGCCAATTCAAAACAATGTGGTGGTTTGAGAGGTGAAAGTAGAGAAAACAGCTGATTTTTTGTGAAGCTTGTAGACGATGACTTCTCGCTTGCTCGGACGGTCTCACCTGTATCATAATCGACAGCGGTAATTCCCCGTGCAAGCCGTTTACCGTCGAAGCGGACAGTTTTTGACTCCTTAAAATGGCTGCTTATCTTTACCTAATATGTGGTAAAACTATGAATAAGATGATGTTTATACTAACCGTCAGCCGCATCCTGCTTGTCGGGCGGCAGATACTTGTCGACGTACTTGTCCGCGGTGGAGAGCGCGCGGTCGAGCGCCGTGGCGGTCGCACAGGTCACCCGCGAGTCCAGCACGGCGGTGCCCAGCTGCTTCACGGAGTCTGCTCGCCGCAGGACAAACTGACGCGTCTCCGAGTACATCTAGGGAAGAAGCTAGGGTTCAGGGGTGTAGGAGGGTTAGAGAACCGAGAGATTGTAGAGACGGAGTAAGTTTGACAACGTGGTCATAAGTTCAGTTCTATAAATGCAAACAGATATGGAGAACGCAAATCAAAATAAACCAACGGGTTGCAGTCTATTGCTAACGTCAATTCTGTGCTGGTTTCAGCATTTTCTCTTCCCTAGTCGTTCCAAAAGTTGTAGTCACAGCGGCCAGGCTACACTCCAGTAAACCACGTCTGTGGTTAAACCTAGGGAAAGGGAGCTACATCTACGAACATCTGTAGGGTAGCTATGGGACGATCCCCGATCTAAATCAGTATTTTAAATCGGTGTTAAAGATTAGAGAAGCTGCATGGCAGAATGGAAATAGGAGTATACTTAGGTAAAAGGTTGAATACCATACCACAGCACTTACAGTTTCCGGCGGCATACGGATGGATGGCACCCTCTTCTCTACCACGTCGAGCGACGCGCAGAGGAACCGGTCGAGCTGGTGGAGTGGCGACTCGAAGAGTAACACCGCTGGCAGCGCTAGCTGCACGCCAGTGGCCAGGGACTTCTCACCCATCGAAAGGTACCAGCGGAACAGGGGGTTAGATTCCTAGGAAATGATGTGGTTTGAATAATCATTTAGTTTCACCTTGCCAGCATCAGTGCCAGCTGCACGCCCGTGGCCAGAGACTTTTTCGCATATTGTTAATGTAAAAAATTAGATTCTTACAATAAGCCATTTAATTTGATGTGTCACACGATATAGTTTGCAATACTTGTGACGACGCGCTAGCATAGTTGGTAGTGACCCTGCCTGTGAAGCTAGCGGTCCTGGGTTCAAATCCCAGTAAGGGCAGATATTTGTGTGATGAGCACGAGTATTTGTTTCTGAGTCTTGGATGTTTTCTTTGTATTTAAGTATATATTTCTCTATGTAAGTATTTATATCGTTGTCTAGTACCCATAGTACAAGCCTAGAGCTTAGTTTGGGACTAGGTCAATTTGTGTGAGATTGTCCCTTGATATTTATTTATTTACTTTATTTTTCTAATTTACCCCTAAAAGTGGCCCCCATGTTTAAAATCCATTTATTTACGTCCCACGTTCGTTTTTAAGTCACCGACTTATGTACATTTGTGTACCAAATTTCAACTCAATCGGTCCAGTAGTTTCGGAGCAAATTGGCTGTGACTGATGAACGGACAGACAGACAGACACGCGAGTGATCCTGTAAGATCCTAAAATGGTTTCGTTTTTTCCTTTTGAAGTACGGAACTTTTAAAAACCAGCGATTCTCGTCTTAAGACGACACACGACAACTGTAGGCCCTGCCAAGATGCATTACGCTAACTAGCGTTTCTATTCGATTCGTTTTTAAAGCAATCGCTTCACTGGTAGATGATGTGATACGAAAAGTCACGTGATCTACCAGTGACGCGATTGGTTTAAAAACGAAACGACTAGAAACGATAGTTAGCGCAATGCATCTTGGCAGGGCCTCCTGTTTACATCAAGCTATAGAAAACCGTCACTTCTGACGCGTCTTGAGATGGTATCTCATACCACACAAGATCAGTTCCAAGTTTCTCGGTGGTTATCTGTTTGTGGATACACCCTTGGTCATACAAGTAGTAGGTATAAGGTGTAAGTCACCTTGATCATCTATTTACTCGTGTTCTTTCTTTTTCAGTTACTTCAATTTGGTTCGATAATGAACGAATCTTGACTTCTTAATGCAGATAAGTAAGTTCTTACTCTACGTAAGTCAATTAACCGCTAACTTGCGTCAAATCAATGAATGCCGCCAATGTCGCTGACAATCTCACTATTTTCTTCAATAACACTCTCGTTATCTCCATAGACCACTTGTCATGACATTCCTCTAATCTGCGAACTTGTAAACACGCACGCATATAATATCTTTGACCTCGTACTTGACACTGGACCAATAGAAGCTGTTATGGTGTGACGAAGATGACCACCGAGTCCTAAAGTTCAAGCATCAGATCACAATCATAATAAGTTAATCATTCGATTTCTCGCAAGCAAATTATAGTTCAGGAAATATGATTTGGCCGTCTGTTCTCTACTTTACGATCTTTTTTCTGCTTTAAGACTGACCGGACCTAACCTTAACCTTAACTTTTCAACCCACTGTGTCGTTTGAAGAACGATTACCTTTTGTTTAATAATAACAAAAAGATCTTAGTGAAGATCATATAATAGTCTTTATTTTTGAATTTGTGTACGACTAGACTAGGGCAGAGTTTCTTAAAGTGGGGTATGGGTGGGTGGGGCCCCAGGCAGAGGTTCGCCAATGACAAGATTTACTGAATTACTGAACCCTATTAAAATGAGTTTTTTTTAAATACAAATATTATTTTAAGAGGTTCAGTACGGTACTCGTACTCGTGGGGCTATAAATTTGAGAAATTCCTGGTCTTGAGTCTAAGATTCATCACCATAGAAGCCTGACCTAAAGGTGAACTAAAAATTACAAGCTGTCTATCAATACAAAAGGCTTGAGCATTAATTGGCGACATAAGCTGCCACGACCACTTAACAATGATTATGGCTTATGTGCTTACGCGCGAAGAACGTGAAATGGAGATAGTTTGCGCGCACCATGATGGCAGCGTCAACTTCAAATAATTGCTGTTTACTTTAAAACTACTACTTTTATTAAACTTATAAACAACTATTGAATCAAAAATCATCGTTAAAGGTAATCATCGTATAGTTACGAAGATTCAACAAAAAATATACGAAAAAGGTGGCATGTTTGAAAAATAAAACTATCAAGGATTTTGTTTCTAATCCTGTTTTCACGTTTAACAGTCTCAAGGAAATATGATCTAGTTTAATATATCCAAAGAACAAGTATATATACTCGAAAATCTAATTAAAGACCGAAATCCTAACCTCAAAAGGCGCACATTCGCTGTGATTACTGCATTTTGGTTTAAGTGTAGGTACTTTAATCAATAAAACTAACCCTAATTCTTCATGGCTTTTTAAGACTCCCTGATAGTCCTGAACCCCGTTAAATGATAGCTTACCTTTATTCTGAAATATATCCTCTCGGTGACCCCTATTCCGGACTCCACGATGGGGATGGCAGCCACTCGGGACACCACCTCCAGGCTCGGTAGCTGCGGTTTTGATACTGCCGTCACTGAACAAACAAAGAAAACACATATTAATAAAAGAAAATTACAATTATAAAATGACTTTATGTCAAAATATCGATTAAACATTCTGTTCTTAGTAGGATGAATTAGGACCAGTGTTCTTTACTTTAAAAAATCTGTGAACCTAAATTTATAATCTTTGAACTTGATTCTAGTATTACAATAGAGTTTGACATTTATTAAATAAATTAGTAATTTAAATACATTTTAAGAATACGTATGTTAAACTATTATTTTTAGATTTATTCCACTTTATTTAGAGTTACAGTAGTATCGGCTAAACGTAATGTTTCGCGGCGTGGTCTTATTTTTTTCCCGACTGCGGCGAAGCCCAAAAGGGTTATGTGTTGGACCTGTATGTCTGTATGTCCGTTCCTATGTCCGTTCGTAACTACTCAACGGCTCAACCAATGGCGCAAAAGTCACGGGTACATAAAATTCTAGAAAAATCAAAATGTCAAATATTATGCGCTTTAATGTTTTAACATATATCGTTGACAATTTAAGTCAGGTTTTTGATTCACTTGTCAGATTTATGTAACGTAAAGCCATAAAACCGTAACTGGCAAAGATATTATTTTCGTAAAATTGTAGCCATGAATTACTTCTGCACATTGGTTGGAAGCGAACTGCCTAAAGCCGGGCTGGTTGGCGCTCACTTGGGACGCCTCACGTCTACCACTGGACGATTAGCTGATTGAACTGCACAGACTGAATCGAAGCAAAATTTTACATATGAGCTAGACACTTGTTGGTGTTTAGTTTACATTGACGACATTACTTAATGCCTTTGTTATCGCTTTCTCTGACGTACCCTAGTGTGATCTTAACGTGCGTCTAATCACATAGAACCCAGATAGCTCGACGTTAGCAAAGGTCAGCGCGGACGTGACCAACATGAACGTGATTAGTGCTTTTACAAAGTGCAAGTTACAAGTTTAGTCGTGGTAGGACATTATGCCCATACGTCTAAAACCTATTCCAAATCCTTCTCGGTGCACTCTGTCAGACTGTGGAACCGGCTGCCATCTGATATTAGGAAATCGCAATCGGTCGCATCTCTACAAGGAAAATTGAGGACATACTGGCTTGACTCCTTATAATTATTTATATGCTGTCCTTTGTTTTTATTATATAATATATTTATGTATATATTTTTTATGTATATTGTATGTACGTATATGATGTATATGTGTATATTTATGTAAGTTTGTGTATTTAATTATTTTGATATTTATTTTTATTACTTTTATATGTCTCTGTTAGTATTTATTCATAAGATCTAAATTTTAGTTCACGCAGTTTCTGTAAACTTTGTTTTGTACTAATGTCTACCACATTCTACTTTTCTTATTTTCCTCAATCACCCAAAGGTTAGCTGGAAGAGATCCCTTAAAGGGATAAGTTCGCCTTTGTACATTCCAATTCTGTAAATATTGTATTTGATTTGCTGTTTTTTGTACAATAAAGTGTTTACATACATACATACTTATGCCTGGTCCCTTCGGGTAGCTACCACCATTTTATCGCTTAGCCTACCGTCAACTTCGCAGTTGAAGTTCGCATTATTGTGTTCCGTGTGGTAGTACTTAAGACAACCGGTGAAATTACTAGCAATGAGTTATTTCATCTTACCACAGGGTTGGCAACGCATTAGCTTAGTCTTAGGATTGCAGGCAACTTTGCAACAGAATGCAACTGTTTATAAGTCTCAGCATTTATTATCAGGTGGCCTGCGTGCTAGGTTGTCTATTCCTTGCCATAATAGTACATTACTACAGAGGCCGGGACAAAAGGGGTTGCCGGCCGAAGACATATAGGCGGCCGAGCAAAGCGAGGCCGGATAGGTCTGAGGCGGGCAACCCCATATAGCCCGCCGAGGTATGTATAGTGCTTTTTTCAAACATGCAAAAATATCAAAGTTTTATTTTTTTAATACGCATGGTGGCAGAATGTCATGATGCCTGTGCAACAAATTTACGTGGAATGGAAATTAAAAAAGAGGACTTTGCCGGCCTAGGCCTGCACGATTTGTATGAAATTCCATTAAGGACCTCTTGTCCTAGCCGCACCTGAAACGTCATACTTCGCAGCCTATTATAAGGAACATGACATCAATATTTCATTGCATGTTTGAGAAAAAAAGTTTCCTGTGATAAGGCTCCGCCGATTTGATGCTCAAATTGGCACGAGCACGGGTAAAATAATACCGTAATATAAATCTCCAATGAACTGTTAATTCAGACCAATTATGTTAATTCAGTCAGACTAATCCTAACTGATAATTTATCTTTATCATATTGTGGTGTTAAAAATCGATCTTAATAAGCCCACTGCACGTACCTACATCTTTGAAATCTTGCCAAAAACCACGTGTTTTTACAAATAAAGAAAGTAGCCAAAAAGTTTAAATGTATATTTTTTCTGTGTCTAAGTTCATATCGTAGATAAAACATCATACTATTAAACCCCTCTGTCGTTAGATATCATATTCGCAACACATGACATTCGCTAATCATCATAGTAGCAAAACATCACATTAGCAAATCATCATAGTAGCAAAACATCACATTAGCAAAACATCATTAATTAAGACATGAATTAGACAGTGTACAGACATATAAAAACTGTTATTTCAGGCATAAGTATTTAAAATTAAAATGAATAAAAAACAAATTTTATGAAAATTTAAAGCTCGCTAGTTACTTATTTTTTGCTGTTGAGTCAGTTAATTGACGCAATCTTTATAAAAAGTACTGTAAGATGGTACGCGTTAACGTTTTCTGATCATTACTACCTACTACATCTTTTCGCCTTAAAATTAAGAAAACCATATTGACGTTAGTTGCTATTTTAGTGAGGGTTTTACAATAAATATTGCAGCGTTTTGCGGAGTTATTTTAATTGTATGCAATTGATCATCAAAATATTAATAACTTAAAGGAATAGGAGGTTAATACCAAACGTAGCCACATGAAAGAGCTCTATCGCATAATGTTTACACAATCAAGGCTTAAATTAATAAACAAATGTTCTAGACACGTAAGAGCACCTTAACGCATCTGACTCAACTTAATTAACTCTTACGAAAAGTTTTATGTCTTATCGCCTCAGTTAATAAAAGCTCCAATCGCTTCTGCACGATCCTCAGTTCCTTACCCTTAGGAGGCGGCCCTTGGCTCTTGGTCACGGCCTCCAAGTAAGCCTCAGCCCTCTGTGCGATGGAGCCCTTCCCCTTCTTCAGCCCCACTGTGCAGCTCCCGTTAAATGTCTTCTTGTACACACTACCATTTCCCGACATATTGCTGGTCACCGTGATCCGCGCACGGTACTCTATCGACATCCGATCTTAGGGTATACGCAAGTAACTACAAAATACTCGAACTGGTATCAAGTTTGACAGTGGATGGTCACTACGAGTACCACTGACTTCCAAGGAGACGAACCGTTAATCTCAAAAAGGATTGTGATGATTTCATTTACTGTTGCTTATTGTCATCGTTGCTAATATAGGTTACGGCGAAAAAATCCCCTGAACAGTTTTAGATTTACTTATTAATCAATACGCGGACCTGTCCTCACAAAAATCACACGTCAACTGATGAACGGTGCCTTCGGTTTAACGAGATAAATCAAAGGTTATCTGGGTGTTTTAATATTGGAATCTATTTATTGTAAGTACAGTTAATTGTTGTATCTAGGTCATCGCCTGAAGCGACGGTGATGTCATGGAGAAGTGCCTGATAAAATGTATTAGCACACGTGTGGCGCGTGCGCACATTCGTCATCTATACACGGCTTACTTTCATTGCGCGATGGCCCCGCATGCTTTTTGTGATACATTGCTTCGCTGCAATAGCTCTCGGTTCAAAAATGATAAAAAATACCCGTCATTGGATTGCTACAAGCATGCTCGCTATCGACCAATATAAAATAAATGTTTTAAAAAACAAAAAACCGCCTTCAAAAACGCAAAAAAAATACTTCTTTAAATTGTAGGCACCTAATAGGTTAGTCCAACTGATGTCGGCTTTTTGTTGAAAATATTGTGGTCGCCGACTTCAGTTGGACTAACCTATTAGGTGCCTACAATTTAAAGAAGTATTTTTTTTTGCGTTTTTGATTTTATTTTATACTTTTTATTTAGTGATCATAATACGCTATTACGTAGTCCCACTTCTTAGTTGATATGAAACTTTAATTTATTTCAAGCGCGCCGCAAGCAACGCCGCGGGAAAGTCATAGTCATATTTCAACAAGTAAATATTCTTCGTTGTAGTCGCTCAACTATCTTAATCGAGATATCTTCTCGCCACCCTTGAAATCGATACCGTTGAGGAGTTCCGGTGGCCATCTGTGGTCTTCATCATCAGTTCCACTTCACCATATGATACTTTCTGAATGCAAATGCTGGACTTGTTACTTAAAATACTAAAATCGCTATATGTTTGCCTACAATATTTGAGGAGTTCCCTAAATTCCTCACTGATCCCCTCATCAGATACCGATTTGTGACAATGGGACCACCTCGGAAGTATACTTTATCAAACCAAAAAAGATTTTTTACAATCGGTCCACAATTGACGGAGTAATCGGTGAACATACATAGAAAAAAAAAAGATACAATCATGCAGTGGAACGTATAACCTCCTCCTTTTTTGAAATCGGTTAAAAACTGAGACTTATCCTCGTAAGGTCCAGTGTGCAATTGGACATGCATAATCAAGACAATTTAATTTGAACTGTGTTGCAATAAGAATAAGGTTTATTTTCCTATGTCCATAAACTGAAAATGGCATTATCGAACAAACGTAATTGAACTTTATTGCCTTGATGGTAGATTCAAAGTCCCACTGACAAAAATCTCCCTGTTTGCAGTATGGTGGGCCTTACGAGGTTGAGACTCTTTTGGGACTGACTGACTGATCGACAATATACAGTCGACGTCAACGATAATTATGTTTACACTTTAGTACCTTGCCACTTTATCCGCTATGACAATTTCATATGGCAGTCAAAACATGACGTTAAATAGACAAGGTACTAAAGTGTAAACATATTTATGACGTCGACTGTACAGCCTAAATCGCTGGACCGAGAATCTTGAATTTTGGAAATAATATTTCTTTTGTATCCTAGGGCTAGGGTTGCACTAAGGATTTTTGGAAAACTGACCCCCAACAAGAAGAAATAGGAAGGGAGTTAGGATACTAATTATACGGATATGAAGTTGCGGACGCCCTCTAATAGTATAATACGTACATATGACAGACTAGAGGAGGAGGTACAATTACTTTCCCGCTACTCCCCGTTTTTTAACCCCTTAGGGGATGAATTTTCAAAAATCCTTTCTTAGTGCTTACATCATGAAAGGAACCCCTGTACCAAATTTCAAGTTTCTAGGTACAGAAGTTTCGGCTGTGCGTTGATATATAAGTCAGTGAGTCAGGTTTGCCTTTTATATACCTATATAGATAGATGAGATAGACAACGCATGAGATAAACTGCAGGTCTATTTAGAGGGAATATTCCTTGGGTACCCTACCCTATCTATCTAGGGGCACTATGAAATATTGATTATTGGAAAGTAGAGCGCCCAACAGGGAGAAATAGGAGTAGAGCATGGCACTGAATGTTCCAATAGGGAATGAATATGCAACAAAATATGAAAATTTTTCAACAAAATATGAAAATAACGTAAGAGAGATCACCAAAAGTGAAATTAAAATTAAAATCGGTCAAGAAATACGGATGATACAAGCATTTTAAACTGCTAATTAGACAGAGAGATGCGAAGTGCACCCGTGACGTCACTGTGCAGTTCGGCCATAATATAAACTCCATGTAAAATTCCGTTTTGCTAGAAAGAGATAGGAACAAATCTTTGTTAGCTTATATCTTGGTTATTTTTATAGCTATTCAAAAAATGTTTTTCTCAGCTGTTTGTAACATGAATCAGCTTATATTGAAGCTGTAAAAAAAAAGTCATGCATATTCGCTATTGAGGGCGCACTTTTATTGGTGATTGGGGGAAAACTTACATTGCGTCGCTGCATAGCTTATCACTCAATCACGTTAAATACTAACTTATCAATGTATTGTGACTCGATGCCATGTCTCGTCCAATGAAAATGCGCCAAGTTGTAAGTTTAACTCTTTAGAAAGATATGCACCTACCGTGCATGACAGGTCTCTTGAATGAAACAGTTAAGAGCTGTTATATTTTGCCGATGTTACTAGTGAAGACCTTGTTTTTAAAGATAACTGCTGAATTTTAAGTACACTTAGAGACGAATTTAGAGGAAAGTTAATTGTATGCAGCATGTTGAAATTAAAATAGTAATTTGCTTTTTTTACTTGCAAAATAACTTTTTAACTGACTAAATACGTATTAAGAGGAAAAAAACCGCAAAAGAAAATACTTGTCACTTTTTTTTATTACTCATACAATGTAAATATAAGTAATAATCTATACTTACAACAGGATTTTTTCAGATTTTTGGTTAATAATCTTTGGAGATAAAGGGGGGGAATTTTAGGCTATAAATCAAAAAGTACATCAAGGAAATTAAAAAAAAATAGTTTTGAAACGTGCAGATTGAGGCTTTTCATATGACACCCCTTTTGCTATAATCAAACCAATTTCATTTTTCAACTCCCCATTCTAGACCCCGTTTCAATTATTTGTAAAATTATTTCATGTAATTTTTACTAAAAACAGATGCGGGCAAGCAAGTTGTACAACTATGCAAAATTTCAAGTTGATAGCATTTGTAGTTGAAGAGAAAACCTGCTGTGACATACAGACAGACAAAAAGACAGACAGACAGACAGGCAGACAACAAAGTCTCACCATAAGGGTTCCTCTTTTTCCATTTTGGTACGGAACCCTAAAAAACCGGCCCAAGGCACAACTTAAAATGAAGTATTTCAACATTGCCAACTTTAGTAAGTGCATACCTTAGACTTACGATTGTATGATATTGATATGCTGGTGATTTGACGAACAAAAATATGTTTTTTTGTTGTTGAATTGTCTATGTTTAGATCCGCCAATTAGGCATTTTTTTTTAAATGAAAGTACCCAATGACACTCGGGCCAGGCATATTTTTCTTCTAAACAAAACTACAAAGTACGTCCGATCAATACCTACAACGTATTGTAGGCATATAAAACATATGTATAATGCTGACCGAACGCGCCTAAATAAACCTTATTTACTCGTGTTGAAAATTCATTTTTCGAAGTGTCCATCGAACATAATATAGTGATACCTACGTTTGCACGCTCGAACGGTAGGGTTGTCAACACAATGAAAATATTAATATGAAAACATTATTATAAGAAAAACAGTTATTTATTTATTACACAAAAAACTACTCACTACTACTTACTTACATACTTTATTTTTTACTTTAATAAGGGTCGCTCAATAGTTATTATAACTAAGAGCCATTCCTGAAGTACAAGAATTATATTTCAAGAAGAATTTTGCAAATCGGCGCAGTACCTAGTTGTTAGTGGTTACATATTACATAGATCTGGGTCAAAAAATTAACCTCCTTTTTCATGTTAGCTACCTGCCTTACCTACCTACTTACATCTAAGAACTTACGTATTAATGAATTCGCTATCACTAAGGTATAGGTATAACATTTTTGTAAAAAGTTTAAAAAAACAAAAACCCGCCTTCAAAAAGCAAAAAATAACTTCTTTAAAATGGTAGGTAAATAGGTCAGTCCAACTGAAGTCTGCTTTTGGTTAAAATATTGTTGGACGCCGACTTCAGTTGGACTGACCTATTTACCTACCATTTTAAAGAAGTTATTTTTTGCTTTTTGAAGGCGGGTTTTTGTTTTTTGAAACTTTTTTTTTATTTTATACTTTTTAGTGATCATAATTATGCTGTTATTCTCCCACTTCTCAATTAATAAGAAACAATAGAACATTTCAATTTCGCCGCAAGCAACGCCGTGGGAAAGTCATAGTCATATATTTAAACCTAAATATGCTTCGTCATAGTCGCTCAACTATCTTAATCGAAATATCTTGTCGCCACCCTCGAAATATATACCGTTTAGGAGTTCCGGTGGCCATCTGTGGTCTTCATCATCAGTTCCACTCCACCAAATCGTGGTTTTCAAGACCAAATACACGAGTTACAATGAAAAATACCAAAATCGCTATAGGTGTGCCTATAAATTTTGAAGAGTTCCGTCGATTCCTCATGAATTCCACCATCACATCTTCATTTTGAAAAAAATGGGACCAATCTGGAAGCACCAGCTTTCAAATAAAAAAAGAATCTTCAAAATCGGTTCACCCAGTCGAAAGAGCTGAGGTAACAAACATTAAAAAAAAAAAAAAAAATACAGACGAATTGAGAACCTCCTCCTTTTTTTGAAGTCGGTTAATAAAATAAATAACAATTTTATACTGGTGGCCTGTTTTTTTTTTCTTGGTATCATTTTTTTTTACTTAAGGCCCTTACGAATATGTAATTGATCACCCTAACATGTTTATAATAAGTAAACTAAGCAGTTTGGTAATCAAATCGTTCTAACCTAATGAATACTGTTTCGTGTTGATCACTTTAAATCTTTAGTTCTCTTGTCATCCACTCACACAGCAATAATGAGTATTTTTTTATAATATAAATTCACCAATACAACACCAGAAACAACAATAAATCTAACCCAACTTGACGTAATGAATAGAATGCACTACCTAATTGCCTACTTGCATCTCGCTTGACGTGTGTCGAACTCTCGACACTCAAAAACCGGTCGAGCTGGCCACGCCGCGCGCGTGCATCCTTCATGTATTAGCATCGGCAACTATGTTTCGTGAGGCGGTGATTATCGTACGTACCTCGCGCAGAGAAATATATGTTCCGTAGTAACTCTTATTTTAATCTGTGCTCGGGCTAAGACGAATCTAATTACACCTTGTTTGTTGAAATCGGGCCACATACATACACAAAAAGACCCATACATACGCATATACAGGTCAAAAAAAATGCACTTCGTCCTCGGAATTCGGGTAAAAAACTTCAATATGGTTGGTTTATTACAATTAAGGTCTTCACACACTATATCAACTCCACGCCACTGCGGCAGCAACTCTACTCACACTTTCGATGAGTAGTCAACTAGTTGATCCACCCAATGGTCACTAACGGACAACGCGGTGTCAACGAGTGGACAACGCAAATTATTGCCCGTCACGCGTCAGTCGCAAGCCCATAGTCGCCGCGGGGACGACGTGTGGTCAACGCGTGACAAACGTGTCGGAGTTGACCTTAGTGTACGACACGTAGACCACACGTCGTACACTACTTTAATGTCATTTTTTGAAATTAAACCTAGAAAATATGACACAGGGCTTATGTATCAAATCAATATTTGGCATAGAATCGAGTCGCCGACGTCGCCGTTGAGTTTTTATACTTCGCGAAGACCTTTATCATGAATTAATATAGATATAGGTGTCCTCCCGGAACCGCGCTATCGCAATAACTTTAGACCTGTCCTTATCGACCGGTCGATTCTCGGGCTGATCCGGCTGGGAGGACGGACTGTGGACCTTAATAGGAAATCACGCGGGGCTTTTCTTTATCGATGTGTCAATATCATCAACAAATCATTATTTTATAGGTCAGTAGCTCGCTGACCTCGAGCCTCGACTCTAAAACTGGGTCCTTTTAGAACATTTCTATCATTGTTCCATCAACAGGTTAATCATTTGCTTAGCCATCAACTACGATAGTCAGCTACTCTTCTTATGCCGGCAGGAGCCTTATACGTTGGTGAAGTCATGCTGCCAAATTGAATACACGCGCTAAAATGTGTTTTGTTCGCTCTGTCGGGACTACTTAAACTCGCCGCTTGGACCTTGACTCGAGCGAACGATCACCTTTGCTTGGAGAGAATCACCACCCAGAACAGTGAGGCAGAACAATGGACAGCAGAGTCCCTACTACTACTGTGTGAACGCACGAAGCAGTAAGTATCTACTCTTCTGTTTCGGCGTGTGCGTTCACACAGTAGCCATTGAGGTATATTAATATACCTTAATGACAGTAGCAGTAGGTACTCTGCTGTCCACTATTCTGCCTCCGTGTAAAACCAGCATTAGCACTTAGAAAACAAAAGACCCTACACAGACAGTTGAAGTATTTCGATAGAATCCCGTCTTAATAAAATAAGTGAAAGAAATTTAAGATCGATTAGGTACTTAAACAAAATAACCGGGCAAGAGCATGTCGGACCATGCTCAGTGTAGGGTTCCGAAGCCGTTACTACAAACAAATTAACTTTGCCGTTGGAAAACTGTTATCCACATACATCGACGGCCGCGGTCAGTTTACCAACACCGCAAATAAGTTTTCGATAGGTATAAACATTTAAACTGTTTGTAACTCAAGAACCATTGAAGTCTACTTAGACGTGATAGTTTTCCTATTAAATTCATTATATGTGCTTTCATTTAAGATATTTTTAAGATTTTTAGTATGTGTAGTTTTGGCTGTAGGGGGGGACACTTGGCTCTAACAAAAATTAGCGCTTTAAAGCTTAATATTTCATAAACGGATACCTTAATCGAGAAATTGTTTTCAAAAACACAACAAAAAAGACCTATCCAACGACACCCCACACTATGGGGTAGACAAGAAAAGAAAATTACATCCAGACGTTACGTGTAGGGGAGGTACACAAAAAAAAATATTTTTCAATGTTTTATTTTACCACTTTTTTGGCGTGACTAATATGTATATTCTTGCCAAATTACAGCTTTCTAGTACTAATAATCTCTGAGCTAGGCTGCGGACGGACGGACGGACGAACGGACGGACATGGCGAAACTATAAGGCTTCCTAGTTTGACTACGGAACCCTAAAAACATGAATATGGGGTAGCACAGTAATAATAGGTAGCAGAAAATGTAAGGTCAAGAAAAACCTTAAGTAGTTGCGGCCTAAATCAGGAAAATATGTCTACACGTATTGTAAAGATTACCTATGTGACGAGTGCATATACCTAAATATTTACGAGAACTTCGTTCGCTACCATACCCATTATCCTTGATTGAATATTTTATAAACATACCTACTTCTCTCTGTTAAATATTATTTCGTTTTGTGTTTGTAACTACCCACCTAATATCGTTATTTTGATCATGATATTGATTTACTTTTAGTTTTTGAATGACATAAAATGTGGTTAAGTAAGAAACGTACAAGCCAGCCATTTACAAAACAATATCAATCAAAGTCAAAACTTCCGCCGTGACTTACTGACAGACTGCCTAAACCGCTGGACATAGGGACTTGAAATTTGGGAACAATATTTGTTGGGTACCCCAGGGGTGCACTAATATCGGATTTTTCTAGAAAATATCCCCCATGGAAAGAAATAGAAGAATAAAGGGAAACTATTTTTATGCGGACGAAGTCGCGAGCGTTTTCTAGTATGAATAAATAGCGATAATTCCAACAAAAACAACTATGAACGTAGGTAATTTTAATTGTGAAACTGTCATATAACTACTGATAATAGGTATGCATTCTATAGAATCACATAAATACTTATAATCCCACATAACACCTCCCTAAGAATATTATTTAAGCACTTTACGTGGGTAGATATCTATACTCATCCTTTTCATTTATCTAGCTTAAATTATAATACGAAAAAGAAATCATCATCATTCTAATATTATTTTCTATTTCGAGGGACTTATTTCGCCAATTATTCTATTAACACAGTCAAAAATAAAATTCAAATTTCCAAAGGCGCATTTCAAGTCGTTAGAAACAACGTAAAAAATCGAAAAATAAACGTATTATTTGTAGAGTCCGGATATAACAACAGTATTACTAATTTATATGTTATTTATATATGTTTATAGTAAATAAACTCACTGTTTGTGTGTGGAGTTGTTTCCCGCGGCGGTTCCCGGTCTTCACTGGCGGCGCGCGCGCACGCCTGCTGCGGTGGCACGCCCCAGGGCTAAGGAGCTAAACGGACTTTGGTATCCAGTGACCATCATAGATAGATATCTATCTACATAAACATGGTGTATAAAGTATCAATAGCTTTATAACAAATTTTCTGTGCTTATGACACAGACGGCAGGTATACTGTAAAGATATGGGTAAATAGTGAATGGATCCCCATGCCATATGTCAATTTATTATACTCGTACGTACCGGGATGTTGTGTAATGTAATAGTAGTAGAGTACTATTATGTCGCATATTTCGCATGTCGCATAGTTATAATGAATTCAGAATAAGATCGACAGTGTACTGTACATAATACGTATATTTTAGTTACCATTTGTGGCGGGCTTCAAGTGTATAGATTCATACTTTATGTACAGTCGAGTTCATAAATATGTATTCACTTTAGTACCTTGTCTATTTAATGTCATGTTAAAACTGCCATATACGAATTATCACAGCGATTAAAGTGACACGGTACTAAAGAATATACATATTTATGAACTCGACTGTACAAGTATCATGGTAAAACACTATACTTGCACTGTATATTCTTAATAGTATATAAATTATGCAAAAGTTTGTTTCAATGTGTCAAATTATGTACAAAGTGTATTTTATAGCCCAGAGATGGACGCAGGGAACTTTTTATCCCAAAAACCTATGAGTTGCCGATAGAATAGCGATAAACAAGTCGGTCTTATAGTTTGTTCACACCATGATACTTTTATACGTACATACGAGTAGCATACAACTGCTAAAATCGGTATTTTTTTCGTTGTGCCATAATGGAAAGTATAAATGTCCATTTAGCTCGCGTGCAAGCGGTCCACACAGATCGTAAGTACTCGGCTGCACTCGGCAGTTAAAGAACTAGCGATAACTCCAGCGGCCAGATAACATATTTTAATTAACACATCTTTAACACCCGTCATTTTAATAATATTAAAGTGTCACCTCTGAATAAATACATAGGTTCATTGAACAATATCGTAAAAATAATGGATGTGGGTGTTATTCGCGTGCCGCCGTGGAGGCGTAGCCATGGACCTATGAAACTACCGGACGGGCCCTTGCAATAGGGTATTTGCTAATTTTTTTATTAGAATTTAAATTGAAGCTTTTTTACCTTCCGAATAGAAATGGTTTTTTAATATCTTTAAAAATAAGAAAGATATAAATGTTTAAAACTTGATTTTAGACGGAGAGACAAAACATCGTTTCGTGAGAAAGGGATAGACAAAAAACTTTAAAAGGCTATAACTTTTTTATTTTATTACCAATTTCAAATTTGATTTTGAATTATTTTATCATACTACGTATATTGATATATTATCAAAACTAATATATGAAATTAAATATCAGGCAAATACCCTATACGTAGGTAACAGGAGTTAAATTTATTGTACTCGCTAGTGACTCGAATGCTCTGTCCTTCTCAGTCTATAAGAATACTGCGGGGGACAGGCAGAGCATTCGACTCGCTAGCAAGTACGGTAGGTAATTGTAAGTCATGGTACAGTCAACAGCATAAATAAGTGATCATTTATGTGCCTTGTCACTTTAACGTCGTGTTTGAAATGTCATACAAAATTGTGAAACGATTTAAAGCGACAAGGTACATAAATGATCACTTATTTTTGCTGTTGACTGTACTAAAGCATTGCAATGGTGGCCGCGTGCCAGTCGCGAAATTAAAATAAAAACAGCGTTTAATTATAAGTTGAGGCCCTGCATTGTTATTCCGTTTTGCATTGTTATGTTATTTTACAATATAATTTATTAGAAACGTAACAAAAAAGTGTAAACTTAGGTACCCTGAAACAGTAAAGAATGCGTAGCGACATCTAGAAAAATCATTAATCAAATAGTGGATTTAAGTTAGGTGTTTTATTTATTTTGGGCCGTACCCCGTTCCAAAAATTTGCTGAGAGTGGAAACTTAGGTGGGTATTTTATTTTTCAAGTAAATAAAATACAAAAATATGTTTTTATTGTATTTCATGATTTCTAAATAATGGTAAAATGTATTTTTCACCATGCCATTTTAAAATTAATTCCATAAAATTATGGAGCCCTTGGTGAACCTTACCTTTGCTTTATCCCTGGTTGCTTTAATGTTAAGTTTGAAGGAAAAAAGCGATTAAGTACATGCTATCTCGTTAGATAGGCCGAGTGTAGATTTAATGATGATGGCCGATGTAAGTTCTATATTCTACAAAAAAATATTTAATTATTTGTTTGTTTAAATATTGTTATTAGGTAGGCCAATTAATTGCAGATACCTAGGATAAATCCTATTATACAAATAATAATTAATGTTAAAGTATGTAAAGTGGTACCTAATAGCGGACGCTACACAGCTCCTGCCTACAGTATGCCACCATTCATTTTGGTAGTTTTGCAGATCTAGTTCATAATAAGATCTTATCTTTAATTACACATAAAGGTACTTCGTTTTTGAGTAGTATAATGAATAAAACGCCGGCGTATCTGGCTAAATATACTTCCGATTGCAGACCAGATTAGATACTTGTATGAAAATTCCTGATGTTTATAGCCTTATCGGTTAATGGATGAAGATGATAAGAGAATTGTTGTTTTTTACTTTCATCTAGCAGCGCGCAGCGTGGTGAACACACGGTAAACGACACGAACCACACACACGGGAACTTTAAAAAAAAAAGACCTTCTGCTGGAGTTTCTTGCGGCGCTTCTTCTCCGCAATGATGTTCTTGTCCGAAGCGCTAGTAGATTCACTCCGTATTACCGACGTGTAAAAGAGCCCTCATGTGGCCAATTTACTGAATAAATATTTTGAATTTTGAATTTTGAAACGATTTAGTGGTGGTAGGACCTTGTGCAGAGTCCGTCCGGATCGCTACCACCATCTTATCCATTAACCCACAACCAAGCAGTAGGTAGTGTTCGCATTACTGTGTTTCGGTGTGGGGATAAAACAACAAGTGAAATTACTAGCATAGAGGCATTCCATCTTAGTCCTCAGGGTCGGCCACGTATTTGAAGTCTTAGGATTGCAGTTTTGAGATTGTAGTCTTGAGATTTCAAATGTCTATGGGTCTCTGATCCCACTTACCATCAGGTGGCCTGAGTGCTCGCTGCTTGCGGTCCTTCTCCTTGCCAAATAAAAAAATACCACAGACTTGAGATTCATAACTAAGTAATGGCACTCACAGGTTATTGACGAATCACATGATACCCATCGATTAAAATCGGTCCTAAAGGTAGCAAGCTATAGTTTGCCAATTTTAATATTTGATACGTATAGTGACTACAAGCATTGCATATCGTAGATACGTAAAACTTGATGATATTATAGGTAGGTAATAGTATATTAAAAACAAAACATGCGAAATATTGGTTGGCATTGGGTAAGTTTGTATGAACATTTGTCATGTTTTTCTTCAGCGGCCACGGATGATTTACTTATAATGGTTTCGAGAACCTCTAAATACACATAAATGCATAACATTTTATGCATTAAGCGGAGATATTAAAGATCTAGGTATTACGTTTTTGGTATGTACTAAAAGTACCTACGCCCATGTATAAATATTTAAATATATCAGCTCCGATGCACTTCAGTATTACATGACATAACAAAATATTATGTTCATTTTGAATAGATCTATCATAATTCATCACTTTTACGAATGGCGGCTCGCCTTGAAAATTTATGACTTTTACAAATGACAACACTTGTACCCAAACCCCTTTGGTATGGAGATAACTTGGATCCCGAAACATTACATAGCATACTTTCTATCCCGGAAATTGGATCGTTTCGGAGGGAATAGCGATAAATAACTTCTCTCTGGACTGAGTCGCGGACAGCAGCTAAACAACAGAAATACGCTGCGCGTGCCAGTCGAATTGACGTTGCGTGGTTGCGACAATGTACGTCAAATTAAGTAGAGGAGCAGCACGTAGCGGATAAAAAAAACATACGGGGGTCGCATGGCTAAGTGACACCAAGGGAAAGTGAACCTTAAATATTGTAGATAGGGTATTTTGCTTACTGTATGAAGACATTATTTTAGTTTTAAAGTAATTGCATTCCAAGACTTTTTAAATTGCTTGCCTCATATAGGAACCAAACCGACCAAACGTGAAAGAATGACTGCACCTTTATGATGCCAATCGAATGATAAGGAATATTCTCTTAAGTAGCATTGTATCTTAATATAATTAACTCTCTAGACGTGCGGCCAGCACAAGTTGCCCGCGACTTGGTTGTCGCTCGGATCTCCCTTTCGATCTAGTACCGATAAAGAAGCGACAAGCGAGAAAATACAACTTACTTGTGCTACCCGCTACTTGGGCGGAGACAAGCATGCCCCCCCCCCTCTCCCCCTACTGATGCGGTGGATCGGCTGGCGGACAAGGGGTAGCTAGCGTCGTCCGGTCCATAAAATATGTATATGTCCGCATTTCTGAGTTGAACGATTCTGCCACGCCCCAGAAAATAGCTCGAGCGCGGTGGGAGAGATGGCCGGGTGGTCCCTCTCCACTTTGGGTATATTGCGAAGTTCCTATATTGTGACATTTTAGGAACTGGATATTTAAAAAGTGAGGCAGCTTGCCCCGAAAGGCTATATTGTAATAACAGCGGAACCTGTAACTTGTGTCAATAGGCACATAATTAATTAATTATGATTGATAGTTAAATTTTTGATCATGCCGCAATATGTCTATGTTAAAGACAGACAGAAAGTATAAATTGATACGTGATGATGACGACATAACAGTTTACAAAAATAAGGGGGTTATTCCCAAAAAATATCGAAGCCTCTCAAAGCTCCGTCGGCATTCCATCATATTTCGGCGAACAAAGCGTTATCATCATGTCCTTAATCGATACCAAGTGAATAATTATAATATCTAATCTTATCGGACGAGTGTCATAGCGCAAAATAATGTTCACATTAAGATCTATATCAACCAGTGTGAAAATATCGCTTATAGACGACGTTTCCTGTCTTTGAAAGGGAAATCGGTTTATTATTCATTTGTTTTCGGTTGGTGTTAAGTAAATAGACATTTGATATTTAAATTGTTAACCAGTTTTTAAGTTATTTTTTGGCAGTTGTTTTGTGATCGGAGGACACCTACAAGGATAATCGGAAAAGTATTTATTTTGGCTTTATTTCCTGTTTTGTGGAAGTGTCTTGGTTTCCAAATAAATAAAGGTGCAATCGGAAAAACGGTCAGTCGATAGAATAAAATTCAGCTCATTACAGTAATTTACTTAAATATTCTTCTTATTTATATGATTTCATTACATATTATATTACCTATTATGAAATTAAGTATCTATACGTATCAGGTTTGAATTCAAATTTTATAGTTAGCCTAAGCACCCGATGCTTGATACTTATGCCTAGTTAGGGACTCTAACTCTAAATGCGATGGACATCATTATACGAGTCGAACGGGCGCCTTTTGAGAGTTCCTACGTAGAAGTACGACAAGGTTCTATAGTAACTTAACGTGAGCTTAACAATGATGACTAATGTCGACGCAATTTCATTATCTTACTTAAAGTTGTCATATTACTTATGATATGACAGGTTGAGGCACGTGTATGAAGAGACATGAGTGTGGAGGAAGCGAGGGAAGTTTGTATGGATCGCAGCAAGTGGAAGGAATTGGTCTCTGCCTACCCCTACGGGGAAGAGGGGTGATTGTATGTATACAGGGTGTATGGTGACTCAACAAATTAAGTCAATAATGTATAAGGGCTCTACAAGGTGTTCCAGATCTTATATGAAGGTATACAAAAACCCCTCCTATACCGACCCAGAATATAGTTTTAATTTTAACTTTCCAATAAGATTAGTTTAGGAGTTATTAATGTTCTAATGATACTGGTAAAGAACGCTACTTTTGGGCTCTCCTGGCTATATTATTAGTTTTATTTTGTAAGTAAAACTTGATATCTAATTCCCAATAACATAGCAATTACACCATAATTTTAAAACAACTATGCATCTTACTAATTAGAAAGTTTTCATGTTTGTTAATTACTCAATCACGCTAGAACGGCTTCACGGATTTGAACCAAATTTGGTACAGACATAGATTATACCTATTGGCGGCAACTAGACGCCATATTGTAAAAAATAAAAAATAAAAAGTGGACGAACTATGACAATAGTTCATTGAATAGGTTTTTTAAATCATATTCAGGTTTCTTTAATCATTTTTCATTTTGAACGATAATTTAGGATTTATAACGATTTAAAGTTGGTTAGCCACAACAGTCGGGTTTTTTAAACCTTGCTTTTTAATTCAAGTTATTAACTCAACAATTTTGACCAATCGTAATGAAAAACAATTGCTCTAGAATATGGAAGCATGTCTTCTTAATCATTGAAACAAATGAGAAAATTTTAAAATTGTGTAATTCGTTATCTGTGGTGTCTTGATTAAGACTTGAACATTTTCAGCAAAGAAGACGATGCACGATGGCGGTTAACCCACAGCTAACAGCCGCGGTGCTGTTGATCGCAGCGTCGCTAGTGGCGGGGCAGAATGAAGGTATCGATTGACCAAAAAGTTCCACCTGAAATTCGATTTTCGAGTATAATCAATGATATAATTGACATACCCGTATGTTTAGAGTATTTTTAAAAGCCTTTTGTAGAATCTGTATTTGCAATACACCGTCTTCACTCGTTAGTCTATTATTTATAAGTACCTACATAGTTTGTACAACATTTGATGATGCGCTTGTTCCCGGGTTTGTGCGACTAGCGCGATTATTTTTTGTTGTTTTTATATATTTATTTATTACAAGTGTATCAATATTTCATAACATAATTAATTTACCAAGACCAATGTGGCAATTTAGAACTCTGTCACAGCAACTACCTAAACGATTCGTTTTAATTTTATTTCTCTATTAGTGTACTCTATAAACGTAGATTTTACGAAGTGTTTCGCTTGATATAACTGTGTCTTTTTATCTCAGGACATAATTGCTCATACATGTTGGATATCCCGCGACTTGATCGACCTGCCGACTGGCCGGAATTCAACTTCGATGGTAAATACTTTGTTATTTAAGCATCATTTAGACATTAGTTGACACAGTAATTTAAAGACTGACCCTAGACAAGATGCATTGCGAACGTTATCGTTACCGAAAATGTACAGAGGGCCCTGCCAAGATGTCTTGCGCTAACTAGCGTTTCTATTCGTTTCGTTTGTAAACCAATCGCATCACTGGTAGATCACGTGACTTTTCGTATCACGTCATCTACCATACCAGTGACACGATTGGTTTAAAAACGAACCGAATAGAAACGATAGTTAGCGTAATGCATCTTGGCAGGGCCCTCAGGATTCAATTGATAAATACATTTTGACAGACATTTACAATAGCGTCACATCTTGTCTAAGGCCACTGCTAAACCAAAAAGCGGGAGCTTCTATGAAACACCTGTAGTACCTGCGGGCCGATTATGTTCCTGTTTATCGACGTAGATAAGCGTGGATAAAACATCTGTCACTTTCTGACCAGTATTTAAGTGCGAGAGTGACGGAAGTTTTATCCACCGCGATATAGGCGACCATAATACACGCCCTGGTCTATATGTGCAACCTCATTACTAACGGAAGATAATTCACGATTCGAGGAAGGCACTGCAACCAGCAACCCGGATAAATACATGCTTTATTACAGTGATTAAAGAAGTATCAGTGGAAATCACAACTTGATTTTATAGACTTAAAAAATCTTGCAAGGTCACCATGATAACTTGCGATGTATCTTTAGGTCTATCGTGGGTGACGAGGCCTTTGCTCCCGGCCCCGGACCGCGAGGACCTTTGCATGGACGAGTACTATCCTGGGTCCAATAATAGAGGCGTCCAGCTCATCTTCATGGAGGAAGAGATTGAAGGAGACATAGCCATTGCGAAGCTAAATTATCAAGGTAAGATACTTCTACACGGAGATACGTAGGGTACCGTAAAATGGGGTTAGTTTGATTAATTTTTAAAATAAATCTTCTGTATCTCCCGCATTTAATCGTAAAATAAATTATTAAAAATATCGTATTGGCGACTACTCATTTGGAGTAACTTGAAGCAGCTAGAGGCAGACTACGGCAGACGGCTTAGCAGGAAAAAATAATTACGCAGCTTAAAATCTCGATTCTTAAAATGGGGATACTTTGATTATCCCTGTGTTTGCATCACAATATCAAAGTCACCCCTGAAACATGTCAAAAAAGTGTGGTTTTTTGTTTTGAAGGTTTTAACTCCAATTTGTCTGAGAATACTTGAACTACTAATATTCTGTGCTCGCATATGAAACATATGAAAGTAATGTCGCGAAAGAGCTAAATAAAAACTCAGACATTGCACAAAATCGATGATTCAAAAAATTATCAAAGTCACCTCGCGTTTCCAAAGTCACCCCATTTTACGGTACAGAAAATAGCGTATGATTTGGAAGGAATGGCTAATGCTTATTCGGAAGGGAATCGCTTTCAAACCTTATAGTGTTAAAGCAACATTTGGTTAAAAATTGCATCCAGACTAATATTATACATGAGAAAGTAACTCTTTCTGTTCGACTGTCTGTTTTTAGGGTTCCGTAGTCAAACTAGGAACCCTTATAGTTTCGCCATGTCCGTTCGTCCGTCTGTCCGTCCGCAGCCTAGCTCAGAGACTGTTAGTACTAGAAAGCTGTAATTTGGCAAGAATGTATATTCTTTATATTAGTCACGCCAACAAAGTGGTAAAATAAAATCATGAAAAAAAAAAACATTTTTGTGTTCCTCCCAGACAGCTAAAACTACAAATACTAAAAATCTAAAAATTTCTTAAATGAAAGCACATATAACGAATTTTAAAGGAAAACTATGACGACTAAGTAGAATTGATTGGTTCCTGAGATACAGGTGACTAAAGTGTTTATACCTACTGAAATCTTCTAAGACAGCACCAAATAACTTGAAATAGAGAATTAGTTCATAGCTAATTATTATTTTTTGAGAAGGTGTTTGTTTAGTAACTTCAGCTTCGGCTTCGGAACCCTACACTGAGCATGGTCAGACATGCTCTTGCCCGGTTTTTTTATGCTTCCATTGCCGAACCGCTGATCCGATATCGATGAGTTATAGAGATAGCTCGAGACCCGGGAAAAGACATAGGGTAATTTTTATCCCAGAAATTATATTTTTTTATCCCGAAACCGACTTCTACGCGTACGGAGTCGTGGGAAACAATAAGTGCGAAAGTTTGTGAGTCTTTGTTATTGACTTAGTATAATAATCAGGGGTCGGAATAGGTAGTGCTTATTAACCTAAACTTGACTCTTGTCCATTCATGCGTGAGTGAGATGGGAATACGTTATTGAATGAAGATGCATCAAGTTTAGGTTAATAAGCACTACCTATTCCGACCTCTGATAATAATACTTGTTCCTCCTTCACGCTGAAACGGCTAGACGGATATGAATGAAATGGGTAGTTCTACTAGCGTTTCAACCGCTATCACTTTCCTGGTCGCATTATTAACCATTTCCCTGTAGGATCGGATTACCATTTTGAGTTGTTTTGAAGAATGCCTGGACTCCTAGAAAATAACCGAAAATGGTAATCCGAACCTCCGGAAATGGTGAATAATGCGACCAGGAAAGTGATAGCGGTTGAAACGCTAGTAGAACTACCCAAATGTGAAATGGAGATAAATTTAACTCTGAATTAGCACATGAGCTACCTGAATTCCCGAAATCTGTTTAGTAGGGATGCTTAACGTAGACGAAGTCGCGGGCAGAAGCTAGTCAATAATATATTTCATGACGTAGACTTGGACGAATGTTCGCGCCCGCCCCTCTTGTGTCGGCTTCATTTTAAGAACGGAACACCTTATTTAGACAAAAGTTAAGCAAGTAAATTGAGCAATTACCTAGATGTCGCAAGGTTCCTTGAAGATTGTTTAAACCTTTAATTGCATGATGACATTTTGATTCAGGTACTGAAACCCCTGACCTGATAGTAATGGTCGGTCGAGCCGCCTTGCTGGGAGCTGTGATTCGGCAGACGGACGGTGAATGGTACATCTACATCACCCAAAGGTAAAATTGCTATACCTAACGATTTTACAATCGAGCCGAATAAGAACATGTAAAAAACCCGCCTTCAAAAATGCAAAAAATAACTTCTTTTAAAATGATAGGTCAGTCCAACTGCATTCGGTTTTTGGTTTAAAATATTGTGGGACGCCGACTTCAGTTGGACTGACCTACCATTTTAAAAGAAGTTATTTTTTGTATTTTTGAAGGCGGGTTTTTGTTTTTTTAAACATTTATTTTATTTTATACTTTTTAGTCGGTTAAAAAACCGCCTTCAAAAACGCAAAAAAATAACTTCTTTTAAAATGGTAGGTATAAGTCAGTCCAATTGAAGTCGGCGACTCACAATATTTTTACCCAAAAGCCGAGAGGTAATTTCTTGCGGCTTTAAAGGCGGTTTTTTGTTTTTTAAAACATTTATTTTATTTTATACTTTTTAGTAATCATAACAAGCTGTTATGCAAATTCTAAACTTGGTACTAAAAATACTAAAATCGCTGTATGTACCTATGCCTATAATATTTGAGGAGTTCCCTCAATTCCTCGCGGATCCCCTCATCACATTTATATTTGGTGACAATGGGACTACCTCGGAGTATACTCTATCAAACCAAAACAGAATTTTTAAAATCGGAGAAGTCTGTAAAACTGAGAAACTCCTTTTTTCAAGTCGGTTAAAATACAAAAACCTTCTCCTAAGTGTTACAAATACTTTTCTGAAAACCGCATCAAAATCGGTTCAGCCAGACGCGAGATAATCGCGAAAAAACATACATACATACAAACATATACATACAGGTCAAACTGAGAACCTCCTTCTTTTTTGAAGTCGGTTAAAAACAAAGTTGCTGGGGCTGTCTGTATCCTTTTTTTGGATTTTAATGCAGTTTTCAGCTATAGATTGAGTAATTCAAATACGAGGTGAAGGTTTTTGTGTTTAATAAATTTTGGATTATGTCCGGGTGGTATGGAAAACTCACATAAATCGAAGTGAAGCGAGGGCGGGTCGCTAGTGTAATATAAGTATCTCTACTATCTATTCTTTTAGCTTTTAGTTTTTTCTCGGCCAATGTTTGATTATGTTTGTATGTATGTATGTATGTAAACACTTTATGTACAAAACAAAAGCAAAACAATGAAGATTTAAAAAAAAAAAAATGTACAAAGGCGAACTTATCCCTTTAAGGGATCTCTTCCAGCTAACCCTTGAGAGATTGAGAGAAGTGAAGGTTGTGCATCAAGTAGGCAAGTGTACAACCAATAAAACATAACTATAAAAAATCATCTACATAAATAGATATAGAAATATACCTCGCGTAAGTTTTGAGACGAAATAAAAAGCTCATAGTTTTTTTTTTGGGTTAATCATAATTTTAAAATTTTCAGATGAATATAAGTATACATTAACCAATAACTACAAACACTTATTACTCAAAATTACAGCCTCTATTCTTTCAACGAGCTCTTTGACGCCTTGTTGGCAAAAATGGAGCGGAATGACACCTTCATACAAAACACCCCACCATACCATCACACTCGCTTGAAAATGGGAACGCGATACATTTCGTGCTGCAGCTGGAACATCTTTGCTGCTTTTGGCATAAACTTTATTGTTTTGGCGGTTGAACTTTTCTTCGAATGTGAAGATGTTCTCATCGGTGAAGAGTATATTTTTAGTAGCGTGTCTCTGAAGTAGCATCGGACAACGTTCGCGTCGTAATTTACGGAGGCATTCATTAAGGAAGTGAACTTTCCTAGGATTGTAGGCCTTTACCTTGAGATTGTATTTCAGTATTTCGTTTACCGCAACACGCGAAATGTTAGTCTGCAGAGCACTTTTTTTCTGGGTGCGACATGAATTTCGGTGAAGTCGCTCTCTGATCATTTTGATGTCCGCAATCGTCTTTACAGACCGCGGGCTACCACTCTTTTGGCGATCTTTTAGAGAATCAGTCTCCTTGTAACTTTTATGATGTAATATATAAAGTTGCGGTTAATCCCAAAATATTTTAGGACACGGAAAATAGTTTTTTTCCCGCCATATGTAGCGAAATGATAGTCGCACGTAATTCTTTTTCTTCCGCGATCACAAGAAAATTAATTTAAATAAATAATAAAAACATACAAATAGAACACGAACATTCCAAATTCAAAATTGAAAAAAGAATTAGACAGCTGCCACTATTATTATGTTTTATTTTTTAAAGTAAAAGTTCGTCTCAAAACTTATGTACACACGAGGTACTATATTTATGCATCCATATACATAATTAAACTTACATAAACTAAATATAAACTACACTTATGTAGAGGACAATTGATACAATATTTAGGAGCTAGTGTCAAGCCAGAACTTCCTCAATTTGTCTTTTAAGGAATCAAGTGGTTGTGATTGTCTAATGCCGGCCGGCAGCCGATTCCATAACTTGACAGAGTGCACTGAAAAGGATTTAGAATAGGGTTTGTTGTGTTGCAGTGTGTTTTGACAAATTAATGTTGTGAGTTAGAGTTTGAGTTTCCGTTACAGACAGGACTACGAGGAAGGCATGGTGTTCTACTCGTTTGAGGTTCGAGTGGCCAGCGAGACGCTGATAGCCGAGGTGGCCCTCACCATCGTTAACATCGACGACAATCCGCCCTGGCTGCATATCTTAACGCCTTGTCAAGTGCCGGTGAGTCAAGACATGCTACGCTTATTGTAAAGTTAAACAGTAATTCCATGAAACACAACTCGTTTGTTTAAAAACTCATTTGATTGTTAAAAATAACCTGTAACTTTATACAAAATGCAATGAAATTACCTTAACGCATTCACTGCCAGTACTGTTTTTTGAACTTTCGCCAGGTGCCACAACTTTTGTTTTATACGGAGCTTGCCTACTGTAAGAACGCACATATGCGTTGATGGCACTTGGTGGAAGTCACGGTGACGCATATATGCGTCGGTGGCAGCGAATGCGTTAAAACAAAATATTTGTACGAAATATACCACATAACTGCTTTAGCTAGAACGTTCCAATTGTAGTGGCAGCTACTTGCTTTTGGATTAGTTAGGCAGACTGTAAAATTGACATGTAGGTAACTAAGTACCTAGTTTGGACTGGACCACGGAAAAAATCTGGGTTTACTACCAAGTTAAACTTACACCCAGTTGTACAAAAGCTTATTACCAAATCGGACGGTCATTTTTTTTAATTTGCCAGTGTTGCTTTAGTGTCAGCACGCGATTTAAGTTATTTTTTGTTCTCGTTGTTGTTGAAAACTATAAGTATTAAGAAGATAAGTGCTATTGAGATTGACTATTCCATGCTATTTCACACAATTAATCGAACTAAGCTGTTCTTCGCAGTCACACCTAAATCTGTTCATATGTCTATTCAGGAATTAGGGGAGGCGCGGCTAACCGAATGTGTGTACGAGCTCACAGACGCTGACGGCCGCATCAGCACTAGTGCCATGACCTTCGAGATCCTCAGCGAGAGAGGAGACAACGAGACCTTCTACATAAGGGGCGACCTTATAGAAGGGGAATGGTTTTCCATGAACATGACCGTAGGGATCACTCGGGCGCTAGACTACGAGGCCAATGCGCTGCATATTTTCACCGTTAATGCTTTGGTAAGAAACCAACATAAATAAATAATATCAAGCGGGGCTATTCCGACAGAGGGGTAAATGCGTCACTTATTTTTTTCAAGGGAATGCAACGTTTTAAAACTATTAACATACATACATAAATAAACTCACGCCTTCATTCCCAGAGTGGGGTAGGCAGAGCTACAGAATTACCAACAACTCTAAAAAAATATTGATAATTCTGTAACCACATTTTGCACAATCAGGCTAAGATGTTTACCAGAGTATTAGTGACGGGTTGCAAGCCCATCGCCG
The DNA here is from genome assembly GCA_946894065.1 of Acleris literana. Lineage (NCBI taxonomy): Eukaryota > Metazoa > Arthropoda > Insecta > Lepidoptera > Tortricidae > Acleris > Acleris literana. The sequence continues at coordinate 8,266,586 of OX335669.1, read as the reverse complement.
AACAGTACCTACTACACAAGCCTTTATTCCCTTAGTCACCTCTTACGACATCCACGGGAAGACATGGAGTGGCACTATTCTAACCCGGCAACCACACGGGTATTTATGCTTCCTTTTATAGTAATTAAGGTACTTACTTAAACTACTATAAAAGGACACAAAAATAGTTTTAAAACGTCGAATTCCCTTGTAAGCAATTAAGTTACGCATTGACCCCTCTTACGGAATAGCTCCGCTTGACCTTACGTAAAACTCTTTCGTGACTGACTGACTGACTGATTGACTTACCAGTGACTGACAGGAGGACAGAAATTTGGAAGGAATGTTCCGGGTACCTAGGATGTTTTGAAAATCAGGCTTTAACGGGGAAAAAAGAAGGGATGACGTAAACGAATTTCACGCGTACAAAGTTCTCAAAGTTTAACGGTGAAATGGACAGCTTGGCAAGAAAGAGAGAGAGGCTCATGAACTGCTGTAGACTAATCTGGGCTGATTGGATGGGTGGATGAAATGGTGAAATGAGAAACGAAATTTTGTAGTCTTTCAAGTATTTACGCACGTATATGCATAGTTCTAGATATTTGGTATATTAGTATTCAATGGCACGTTGTTTGTTAATCACCTGCGTCAATAGAAAAAAGTCAAGAATCCTGGTAACCTGACTACTAGCAAATTATATAGAGCAAGCAGTTCATGGCTTCAAAATTGCCTTCTAGGACTCCCTTCCGAACATCGGTTCGGCTTCCCTGATGGTACAAGTGGAGAACGTGGAGCACCGGCCGCCGCGCTGGGTGGAGATCTTCGCTGTGCAGCAGTTCGATGAGAAGACTCCGATGAACTTTACTCTGCGCGCGATAGATGGCGACACTGCGATCGATAAGCCTATCTACTATGAGGTTATTCAAGAGGAAGGCGGTAAGTTGTAGGAACACAATAGGAATACCTGCTATTCGGAAACTTGTCACTCTAGAATAATAATTGGATACCAGAAGCTTAGCCATACTAAAACTACCACAAGTCGGTTCGATTACAATATAACACAAATGACAAAGAAAAAAAAAATCCTTAGAGTAGTGTTACGAATCTGAGATCATTTTCGTAAAATTGACATCGACAGGGGACAATTCGTTTGACAATGTGTATGAAGCCAAGTGAAGTTCCCCAACGAAAACGCTGACACTTTACATAGTGCCTTGTCAAATACCTGGCAAACACCCGAACTCCCAAATTCCTTAAACCAGCAGCAAGCATTTTCGCTCAGCCACTTGTTCTTTTTTTGTAAGTTTGTTTTTGCTCTTTTTTTTTCATATGTAAAAATAAAAACCAAATCTAGCAAAAACTACTGCCAAATTCGGCGTTCGTAATTCCGTGCCATCCTAGCATGTAGAAATGGAGGTAATTAGAAGTGCCATAACTGGGAAAACGTCGTCGGCGCGCGGCTTTCGGTGTGTCTGCGTTAATTTTGGCAACTAACAGCAACTTCTACCACAGAACTGAAGCGAAATATCTGCATGATCTAAATATTTGTCGAGCCTCAAGCGGAATCTAGCTCGTGAAATTCTTCGCGCGATTTTTCCGTCAGATTTGATTTGAAATATTTTTCTTTTTTCCCTTCTTATTTGTACCCTTGTCTGATTGTCTGCTTGTCCAGACACGTTCTTCTCGATCACGACGGTGGAGGGCGGGCGCGACGGCGGGATCTTGCACGTTTCCCCCATCGACCGCGACGAGCTCCAGCGAGAGATCTTCCGTCTCACCGTCGTCGCGTACAAGTTCGATAACAGGTAAAACACATGGGTCTTTATTGTTGCCATATTTATTTTCAATCATATTTTTATAAATGGCGTACCCTAGATAATTCAATGAGTGCAAAGGCCTACCACGAGGGATGTAAGGGCCCTGCCAAGATGCATTGCGCCAACTAGCGTTTCTATTCGTTTCGTTTTTAACCCAATTGCGTCACTGGTAGATTACGTGACTTTTCGTATCTCGCACGCCCTCTACCATTGACGCGATTGGTTTAAAAACGAATCGAATAGAAACGTTAGTTAGCGCAATGGATCTTGGCAGCGCCCTCAGATACCTGAGGACTTGCATTTTTAAGATTTCAAACACGTCGTTAACTCTGAGGACCAAGATGAAATGCCTCTGTGCTAGTCATAATGGTGTTGTAGTGTATTAAGTGTTTTAATTCAAAATTATAATAAGTGCGTGTGAAGGAAAAGTAATAACAGCATTGTTTTACTTCTGGCAACATTATCTATGTTCAGAAACTTGATGGTTGTGCCATGTGTCAGGATTTACTTCTTTTCGGTCGGGCACTATAATAATACAGACTATTAGCCCAATCAAACCCTGACCCACCATAGAACGGTGTCACAATTAGCTTTAGGACAAACGATGCATTAGGACAAATGACGATTAGGACAAACGATATTATGGATTCCAATATAGACTCGAAATTACCAGCATAGAGGCATGCTCATTATTTTTTTCATGTTCTTAAATACATATATAAACAAACCAGTAGGTAACTAGCAATTTAAAAAAAAAGTCTATAGAAGTCAGAGGGTTTAGTCACATTTCAGTACTTTGGAGGACAATTTCTCCCAACAGGTTGAGATTGGGCAACTAAAAAAATACGTGTCTGTTATTTTAGACTACTTGTTGTCTAACATATATCAAAATAAACCAAATCGGAGCTGAATAGTTGGGTACCTTTCCTTGTTAGTGCTAAGGGTTGGCAAAGCATTTGCGATCTTAGGACTTGAAAATGCAAATGTGTATGGGTGACAGATCCCTTTTACCATAAGGTGGCCTGTATATTCATATTCATATTCATATTTATTCATTGCTTTACACGGGTATATAGTACAGGAAGTTGTTATGTTCGTTGCCTTTCTCCTTACCATAAAAAAAACCTTTTCTTTTCCAGGGAATTTTCGACGGAGGCGAACATCGTAATCATCATCAACGACATCAACGACCAGATCCCGCTGCCGATACAGGAAGAGTACTTCGTCAGCATCCTCGAGGAGACGCCGCTCACGATCAACTTCGAAGACCAGATCTTTGGGTTCCATGATCGGGATTTGGTGAGCGAGATTGGACTAACTGGTACAATCGAATTCATAAATATGTATACATTTTAGTACCTTGTCTATTTAATGTCATATTTACATACATACATAAACTCAAAGCATTAAGACCTGGGAAACGATTAGATCGACAAGCCTGTGAAATTATTATATTATATTATATTATATTATTACTTCTTGTTTACCTACACCTAATTTCTATATATTTGATCGTGGTGGTTTTAACATCTCGGTGTGATATACTTCAAACTCGTGGTTTAACATTTGACACTGATAACTAAAGTACTATATTTATTTAATACAAACATGTCACTTAATACGAGTAATACAATAATTCTTAAAAACGTCGGCATCATTCGGAAGTAGACGTAAGTTCCGAGTTTTCACGATGCGAAAGGATAATTCACTAGATCTGTACATATTTAAGAACTTGAACGTACCGTGTCTCAATACTGCAATCCTAAGACTGCAATTGCAATGTCAAACCTGAGGATTAAGATAGAAGGCCTCTATCCTCAGTCCTAGTCATTCCACTCCACATTTTAATACAAGTTCTCGGTAACTTTTCAGAATTTATGTTTTAAATGTGTTCGAGATGGTTTTCAGTAATTTCTTGAGAAGATTTCCCAACTTCTGGGAATGTACTGCAACTTGCACATTGCTAGGGCTCAGTCCTAGTCATTTCACCGGTTGTCTTATCCCCACATTTTAATACAAGTTCTCGGTAACTTTTCAGAATTTATGTTTTAAATGTTTTCGTGATGGTTTTCAGTAATTTCTTGAGAAGATTTCCCAACTTCTGGGAATGTACTGCGACTTGGACATTGCTAGGGCTATCTGTGGGCTAACTACTCGACAAGAAAGCTAAATCAAGTTTTAATCTTATGCGTGTATGTGTATAGGGTGAAAACGCTCAATACAACGTGGAATTGGAGAGCGTATTGCCCCCCGGAGCGGCAGAAGCGTTCTACGTGGCGCCTCAGGTTGGCTACCAGGAGCAGACCTTCATCATGGGGACCGTCAACCACAGCATGCTCGACTACGAGATACCGGAGTTCCAGCATATTGAGATAAGGGTGAGTCTAAAAAACTCTGGACGGTGTTCTGATCAGCGCTTGCTTGGCGTTAGGAAGAAAGTTTATCACTATCACGGCGAACTTTGGTCAAATAGTTCCAATTTATAAAGATCTATGAGAATACTTGGCAGTAGACTTCTTACAACTTATCCCGAATTCATAAAACAAACATTAAATCACTTATTACAAAATAGAGTATTTTAATTTGGTCTATATGTAACTATTTAAGCGTTGTCAATTTGGCCGCAGGTAGTAGCAACGGACAGGAACAACTCTGCGTTCCAAGGCATCGCCACGGTGTACATCGATCTGATCAATTGGAACGACGAGGAGCCAATCTTCGAAGAGGCTTCTCACATCGTCTCCTTCAACGAGACTGAGGGCGCTGGGTTCTACGTGGCCAGCATCCTGGCGGAAGACCGGGACGTTGATGATAAGGTTGTGTAAGTAAGAAACACGAATATATTTAGTGGTTGTGACAGTAAAGTGTGAAGGCCGACCGTGCAAATAGCTTCTACTTATTTTTCTGTGCTACATGTAAACATAAGTTGATTAATATCAAACTCCAATATGTCCTTGCAATTTGGTATATGAATTTAAAACTTAATTCGAACAAATTAAGTTTCAAATTCGTATAACAAATTTCGAGGACATATTGTAGTTTGATATTTTATCAACTCACATATATCTACATTTAGTCAGTAATACGATCTATCATTAGATGTCTTATCTGTTTTATGTGTTTCAGGCACTCCCTGATGGGTAACGCGGGTGAATACCTAACCATAAACGAGACCACAGGGGATATCTATGTTTCTATTGACGAAGCCTTCGACTATCACCGCCAGAACGAGCTCTATGTACAGGTATGTGTACTTTATTTATTTATCGGCTGGCTATCTATCACATCTGCCAGGGCCCGTATTATGGATAAGGCATCTGTCACTCTCGCACTAACATACTGGTCAGAGATGTTTTATCCACGTTTATCTAAGGTCTGTTCATCCTTACTTGTCTTATATAGTAAACAACTTTCTAACCTCAAAATGAACCTTTTTTTTTGGCTAAAACAGCTATTTTAAACAAAATAAAGCAATCACAGACAATATATTGGCCAAGTGATGTCCAAAATGTTAACTCGGTATACTTTATTTACGATAAAATTCATTTTGAGGTTAGAAAGTTGTTTACTATATAAGACAAGTAAGGATGAACAGACCTTACATCGATACACGACCATAATAGGCACGACTTTTAAATTCACCATTTGACGTTCAAATTAAGCATGAGATAGCCTTTGGATTACTTTGTTTACCGGCTAAATCGTTTTAAGTAACTCAGTAAGGGCCACTTGCACCAAAAATTTTACACTGGGTTAAGACAAACTCGATATATATATATATATATATATATGTATATATAAATTATTTATATATATATATGTATATGAATTTATATATAATGATATATTTATATAAGTATATATCCATCTGTCTATTTGGCATTGTATTAAATTATTTAACTAAGATCTAGATCATATTTATTTATTTATTCTTAGAACTTTAAATTGGTTATTTAATATTAACGTAATTATGAAACATCTAGTCCCTTTCATTGTTGTACGTTTGGCTATTTATTTTTTCAAACTTTTCCCAATCGCTCAAAGGTTAACTGGAAGAGATCCCTTAAAGGGATAAGTTCGCCTTTGTACGTACCTTTTGTGTTTCTGTCTATTTTGTTGTTTGTTATTTTCCCGTTTGTACAATAAAGTATTTACATACATACATACATTTAATTTGGCGGTTTTCGTATGAATCTGACGTTTACTAGCTCGAGTTAGTATCCTAACCCAGTGTTAAATTTTTGGTGCATGTGGCCGTTATAGGCAAGGAAGAGGTTCTTGTATGCCGAAATAAAACATAGCTGTCCTATATTTCAGGTGCGAGCAGTGGACACTCTCGGCAACGGTCCGTACCACACAGCTACCAGTCAATTGGTCATCCAGCTTCTGGACATCAACAATACACCCCCTAGTCTCCGTTTGGTTAGTACATATCGTCGATGAAACTGCAATACCGCGTAACCAACAATTGCTAATGCCGCGTAACTGACTTGTGGCAAATTTTACAGGAGAGCATTAAAATTGAATATCTTTGTGTTTATTGAGGTTAGACTTACCCAAACGCTAAATAACTTTGTTAACCCATAATTTAGCTGTTTATTATATTAAGCATCCGAATTTACCAGTATGTATTTATATAAAGCACTTACGCGGTATTACACAATTGAATAATACGTCATCTCTATACTTGTATGCACATTCGCGGAATTGTAAAAACGACATGCTCTCTCGCGGTATCGACATGACGTGACTTTGGAGCTTTCTGATTGGTTATCGACACAGCTGTCAATGCCGTCTGGAGCCTATTACAGTGCTCTACCTACAGCCGCGAAAACTCAAATTTGACACATTTGTTAGTTACGCGGCATTAGCCATTGTTGGTTACGCGGTATTGCAGTTTCATCGACGATATAACAAAACACGGATCTTTTAGTCATTTCATTATTAGATATAGGGCTACAGGTGGGTTAGGTAAGCCCATATTTTTTATTACCCGACTGCCGGAGGGTATTGTGTTTCACAGCCTCTATATGTATGTTTGTTCCTTTGTGGCGTTCTAGAAACTAAACGCGTGGACCGATTTTGATGATTCTTATGTCAATCGATTTGTCTTAATCTCGTGAGTGTCACTAAAGATATGGCAGTGTTTAAAATTCAATATGGCGGCAACTAGACGCCATATTGTAAAAAAAAAAAGTCGACGTACTATGACAAATGGGGTATCATTGAATAGGTATTTAAAAATCATATTTAGGTTTCTTAATATGATTTTTTCTTCTTAGATTCTTAATTGGATTTAAAGTTGGTTAGCAACAACAGTCGGGTTTTTTAAAGCTTGCTTTTTAATTCATGTGTTATTTATTAATTGGTATCAGCATTTCAAAACAATTAATGAAAACAAACGGAATGAAACTTTTCTAGCATTTGTAATTGTCATTGCTATTATGCACATTTTGGACCTTTAAGCCGATTAAATAAACTATAATACTAATGATTTATACACAGAAAACGATCAATAAAGCCGCAAACGCACTGAGAGCGGAGATGACGCGTTACGGCACGTGCCAATGCCATAGGCAATATGCATGGAATTTTTAAATCGTATTTCTCAACAATGATGTATGAATGTAGAAGAAGCGAAAGACATTTGTCAGGATCGTAGCAGGTGGAAAGAAGTGGTCTCTGCCTACCCCTCTAGGAAACAGGCGTGATTTAATGTATGTATGTATTTCTCAACAAAATATGAAAATACCGCAAAAGAGATCACCAAAAGTGAAATCCAAATTAAAATCGGTCAAGAATAAGGATGAAACAAGCATTTCAAACTGCTATTTAGACAGCGATTAAACAGAGAGATCCGATATGCACTGTGAAGTCATGTAACAGAGGCCTCAGACAAGATGCACTACGCTAACTAACGTTTCTATTCGATTCGTTTTTAAACCAATCGCGTCACTGGTAGACCACGTGACTTTTCGTATCACGTCATCTTCCAGTGACGCGATTGGTTTAAAAACGAATCGACGACGACGACGGTCGGCCATATGAACTCCATGTTAAATTCTGTTTTACTAGAAAGAGATAGGAACAAATCTTTGTTGGTTTTTGACAACTATTTGTTATATGAATCAGCTCTTATTGAAGCTGTGATAAAAACTTATGAATATTCACTATCTATTAGATTCCGTATCTATTACAGTACGTTCTTATTCCATTGACATTTTATTATATGATTAATGGAATTTGTTCAAAGCCCCGCGGGAGTCCCAGCGTGGAGGAGAACGTGCCTGAAGGTTACGTGATCACCGAGGGCATTACGGCCACAGACCCTGACACCACCGCCTATCTGCGGTTCGAGATCGACTGGGACACCTCATACGCCACGAAGCAGGGCCGGGAGACTCCTGCCGTTGAGTTCCATGAGTAAGTACATAAATAAATAAATAATGAATAATTGTCAGAGGACAACCTCACAGACCTTGACCTGGACACAAACTAAGCTCTAGGCTTTTACGTACTACGGGTACCTACTAGACAACGACAAACTTAAAAAAGATAAAAAAGATAAAAGATGTTTATTCAGTAAGTAGGCCGCACGGGCACTTTTACACGTCAAAAATCTACCAGCGCTTCGCAAGAGACCACTGCTGAGAAGAAACGCCGCAAGAAACTCAACAGTCAGTCGTTTTTTTTTTAAATTACTTGTACAATTATAGAACTTAACCTAGCATTATATAAAACAATGAATTTAACATTAAAATATATATATCATGCGTAGTTGAGCAGGAAAATGTGTCAAAACTCAGTATGTTCAGATGAACTCTTAAATAGTAATAATAATAATTATATATATATATACATATACTTACCCATGACGGTGCAAAACAACCACATAGTTTTGATACATTCTCCTACAGAAACCGTGTCCCCTAGACAATAATTATACCTACAATGTTTAGATATTTTCCTGACTAAGCTATTACTAAGTTATTTAGGTGTTTAATTTAGGCCAAGCATTTTTATCTGTTAGATAGTCCTCGACCCTATAATAAGCTTTCGACATCAACGACTTTTTCAAGTAATTTTTAAATGCTGGAAATGATAACTTTAAAACTTCGTCAGGTAATTTATTATAGAAATGAATGCATTGACCAACAAATGATTTATATACCTTACGGACACGAAATTTTTTAATAGCAATTTTATTTTTATTTCTTGTATTCAAATTATGTATATCACAATTCTTAACAAAAGAGTCTTGATTTTTAATGACATAATAGTCTTACTTATAGGTATAGAGGTACATGGAAAATATCAGACTCACTTGAACCCCGGACCGCTAGCTCCATAGGCAGGGTCTCCGTCGCTACCAACTAGCTAACGTGCCATCGATCATCATATTTGTCATGTTTACTTTATGTATATACAAATAACAAGGCTATTAAATGAAGAAAATAATACCAGAAGTTATGTTTGGTTTTGCAACAATCTTCCTAGAGTTTAGCACTATGAGTGTATTTATTTATTAATATGCCAACATTTTATAGCAATCAGCAGTTTTTTTAGGATGTTAATAGTGACTAAAGTTCGCTAAGATTTGGTGATCATTTACTAAATTTGGTCCGCTGAAACAAAAGTACGGACATCACTTAAATAGTCAGGTCTGTTACAAATTAGCTCGTATTTTTCTTGCTAAGATTTGGTATTATTGACTAAATTTGGTCGAGGTACAGAGGCAATTTCATTTGATGGTCGTTTTCTGAATTTAGGTCTCAAAGATAATTGTGGGTTATTATTTGTTGACCCTACATTTCAACGAAAAATAAAAATAAAATGTTTTAATAAAATTCTTTGTTATTGTAAACCGTGTAGATTTTGTGTCAGAAAATTATTTATTTATTTTTCTTTCTTTCTTTCAATTAAATTGAATAACTGTCCGAATACCATTGTATTAACAAGAAACAGCTGTTTCATATGCGCCATTTTTTTCAGTTGTGTAGAAATCATGACAGTGCACGCGGAGAACGACACCGGCACAGCGCATGGGCATCTCCTGGTGAAGGAGATCAGAGACAACGTGACCATAGACTTCGAGGAGTTCGAGGTTTTGTACCTCACTGTGCGCGTCATCGACGAGATGACGGAGTATGGCGATGAATCTGATGAGAGTGAGTCCGCATTCTCTATACAACGAGTATATGTTTTTAATTAGCGCGCATGTCCGACTTGACTTGACCGGTTTTTAAGCGATCTTAATATGTTACAAATGCGAAAGTTTAGATGGATGTTTGTTACTCAATCACGCCAGAACGGCTGAACGGATCTAGATGAAATTTGAAACTAATTCTACGCGTACGAAGTCGCGGGCGTCCTCTATTGCTCTATATTCACAAACTTACTCGTATTTGTCTCAGTGACGTTCACGATCATCATAATCGACATGAACGACAACTGGCCGGTGTGGGCGGAGGGCACCCTGGAACAGGAGCTCAGGGTCCGGGAGAACTCCACCAGCAACGTGGTGATCGGGTCCGTGCTCGCCACTGACATCGACGGCCCGCTCTACAACCAAGTGCGGTACACCATAGTGTGAGTGTCAAATCTCAGCCCACCTCCACCCACTTGACCCACTACAGGGTAAAGCTCTCTTCATTTTCACACCACGTTGCCCGGTCTAGTGCTAACGCCACCCATCTTCACCTTTGAATTATTGGCTCTTGTTGGTGAAATAAACAAAAACCGTGACATAAATAAATTGAGACTGAAATTCACTCTTATGTTTGGGATTTTTTAAAAGTTTCAAAAAACAAAAACCCGCCTTCAAAAAGCAAAAAATAACTTCTTTAAAATTTTAGGTAAATAGGTCAGTCCAACTGAAGTCTGCTTTTGGTTAAAATATTGTTGGACGCCGACTTCAGTTGGACTGACATATTTACCTAAAATTTTAAAGAAGTTATTTTTTGCTTTTTGAAGGCGTGTTTTTGTTTTTTGAAGCTTTTTTTTTATTTTATACTTTTTAGTGATCATAATTATGCCGTTATTCTCCCACTTCTCAATTAATAAGAAACAATAGAACATTTCAATTTCGCCGCAAGCAACGCCGTGGGAAAGTCATAGTCATATATTTAAACCTAAATATGCTTCGTCATAGTCGCTCAACTATCTTAATCGAAATATCTTGTCGCCACCCTCGAAATATATACCGTTTAGGAGTTCCGGTGGCCATCTGTGGTCTTCATCATCAGTTCCACTTCACCAAGTGCTTTCCAAAACCAAATACACGAGTTACAATGAAAAATACTAAAATCGCTATAGATATGCCTATAAATTTTGAAGAGTTCCGTCGATTCCTCATGGATTCCACCATCAGATCTTCATTTTGATAAGAATGGAACCAATCGGGAAGCACCAGCTTTCAAATAAAAAAAGAATCATCAAAATCGGTTCACCCAGTCGAAAGTTCTGAGGTAACAAAAAAAAAAACAGACGAATTGAGAACCTCCTCCTTTTTTTGAAATCGGTTAAAAAGTATTCGGACCTTGCAGTTTACAGTACGTATAAATCCCGTGTGTTTCTATTTTAACTTACTTAAGTATAATTTTTACCAAGAGTATTAAATGAAATCATATATTTGCTTCCACTTAATTATTACTTTGTTCTTAGTTTAGAAATGCGCCCCAAACAAAGTTACGGGACACAAATCACACGATTGCCATGGTAGCAGTGAGAAATAGAGAGACGTACCTAATGTACATACAATTGAGATTCTTGCTTAGACATGTTTACATCATAAACATTGGTTTTGTTTGTTGTAGGCCTACAAATGACACCCCAAGCGACTTGGTCAAGATAGACTTCGTCACAGGCCAGCTAACGGTGGATCTGGATTTCGCCATCGACGCAGATATCCCTCCCAGGCAGAACCTGTACTACACCGTGGTGGCCAGTGACCGCTGCTTCGAGGAGGATCCTGAGGACTGCCCCGATGACCCAACCTTTTGGGAGACCCCTGGTGAAGTGAGTAGCATCACTCAGACTAAAGGAAGGAAAAGGAAAAGTGGAGATGTTTAGGACCATGACAAGTCAATACGGCTAGTGCACGGTACGGTACAAGTCAGTGTTTTACATCGACCACCTTGACAGCCCCCACGAGGAGGTCGTCAAAATCAGATTCACTGACGGCGGCTTTCCTAAGGGTTATAAATAAAATAGCGTTTTCTGACGACCACCGTTCAAAATGTCGTAAAAAAAATTGATTTACTGACGGCCACCCTCTGCTGGCTTAGATGGCCGTTATTTAATAAACAGTGTTTCCTTCATAAGGTATTCAAAATTCTGAGGAACACTGCTTATTTATATCGACTACTTCATTAATTATTATATTATATTATTATTATTATTATTATTAATTAATCGATATAAGCACGTGCAACGAAAGATAATTTTAAGGATGTATATAAACTTTTAATCTGGTGCTGGTTGGTTGCATCTTTTCCTTCCATGCGTTCGCTCGTAGATTTGCGACAGGGTCTATCTAAGTAAAATTGAAACGACTCGATCGAATTGGAATATTATGGACATCTAAAATTTGTTTCAAAATTGTATTGTCACTCTTGGTTTGTCAAAATGGGATCTAAGTACCTAAGTGAAGTTTTTGCTCTCAGATATCTATCTTCATCATCGACACCAACAACAAGATCCCCGAGCCTGACTACAATCAGTTTCCAGTCGAAGTTCGCATCTACGAGAACGCCACCGAAGGGACAGAGGTGGTGCAACTCGTGGCTCAGGATCTGGACAGAGACGGTGAGAATCATTTAATGTAGACGTTTCATTTTCCTTTTGCTCAAGGGGATGACTTACGAGTTTTCTTTCCTTTCTTTTTTGTTACGGTGATTTCCCATCTATGGCGTGATTGGTCTCTCACTCCCTTAGATTTAACATCATGCTTAGGAGATAAAAATCCACAGTTATTAACTGCTTTCGGAACCCGTACTGCGTGAGTCCGACTTGTATTTGAGCGATTCTGCCTAACCTCTCCAAAATGTTTATACACGCCATGGGTTTCGGTACCTTTTTGGTTTTCGGTTACTTATATAACTCTAGCGATCCCTCCCCCCCCCCCGTGCGTCTCCCTTCCTTTCGATTTATGTGACTTTTCTGTACCACCCGTACATAAACCAGAATTAACTATACATAAAAAGTTTGGGCTTTAAAATCCGTTGCGTGGTTTAGGAGGAGTTAACTCATATACAGACAGACAGAAAGACAGACAGACGCGGAAAGTGACTTAAAAATAATGATAAAGATATAGATTACCTATGTAAAGAAGAAGATTAATACAAATCTTTAAATTACTTATTAAAATGTTAATGTCCAGATATCTACAGCACGGTTCGATACCAGATCAACTACGTGATCGACCCGCAGCTTCGCCGCTTCTTCGCTGTGGATGTGGACACGGGCCTGGTGTACGTGGAGTTCACCACCGACGCGGTCCTCGACAGGTGAGGAGAACCGTTCAGATTATTCCATTAAGTCCTACTAGTAGATTCATTATCTAACTGTTTTGCCAAAAATATTCCAATTAATTATATTGGCTAGGTGAAACATTTTGGATAAGTAGGGTCAATAGATCCAATTCAAAGAATTAGGTTTAGGTAATGTTATCAGGCCCGAAGGGCCAACGCTCCTAGAAAAAGCTCTGTTAATCCTCACCCAGTACCTATAACTAATGTGAATATTTTTATACTACGCCTCAACCTCGCTAGTAAGCTCGCTATGTGCTAAAAGTTTTTGGGTGAGATGAAGTGATAGTTAATACCGAACCAATCTTAAATAATACCAACTCATTGCAAACATCTATTTAAAAAGACTATATTATTAATTACCGATAGTGTTTTATTAATAATTAATTACGATGTCAAACCCTACCATTTGAATTAACGTTGGTCAATATAAGTAGCGGCCATTTACTTAGTGTGCATGCCGCCGCTCGTGGATTGGAAACCGAAGTAGGTAATATGTTAATATGTACGACTAGAAACTTTCGAGTGCGGTACGGTGATGAGAGGTCAATTAGCCATACTGCTTGTCAATAATACATGTCACTAACGTGTTAAGATATGAGTTCTCGTCATTTTGTAGACTGTGTCATTAATATGGTACTTTTATTTTATTTCAGAGATGGAAACGAACCAACGCACAGAATTTTCATCAACTTGATTGACAATCTGTATTCAGAAGGAGGTAACGTACTACTTTTGTTGTATAGTAAAAAGTGTTTGAGGTTGTCCGATCTGTTGAACACACTTTATAAAATTTGTACTATAAGTGTAGCGCTCCCAATACATCGAAGTGTAAGTGTAGTGTTAAGTAATGGTAGCTTTACTGGTCGACTATTAAATATAGGATATTTATAATCAGATGTAAAAGAAAACTAATGATGTTAATGCATATGAGTAATATGGGACCTTATTTGTTTAGAGGGCTCTCCAAACACGGTAGCGACGGAAGTGCTAGTGGTCCTTCTAGACGTGAATGACAATGCGCCGGAGTTGCCGTCGCCGGACCAGCAATCATGGCAGGTTTCCGAAGGACTTACGCAGGTGACCAAGCCGATATGTTACGTGTGAATCATATTTGGAGTTTGAAGTGAAAGAATCCATATTTAACAAAAAAAACGGGCTGGCGAAAACATAAGTCTTCAGCCGTAAAAACCAGAGTAACGTTAGATTTGTCTCTTTCTCGCGATTTAGTAATGAGTAAAGAGTGTCGAGTACGGGCGGAGCATTCGATATCAGTTCCGAATTTATACTATCCATTTGTTAGTTGGTAACGCTTTCACAGCTAAGAAGAACTACTGCGCCGAATTTAATGAAAATTGGTATGGAGATAGCTTGATAAACGAGGAAGGAAGGAATAGCGGTAAACGACTTCTAAATAACGGTGGATAAAGCGGGTTACATCTAGTGCTCTATAAAATTAACGGTAACTAGGAAGTCAACTAAAATAATTTTCAGGGAGTCCGTCTAACGCCAGACATTCACGCGCACGACCGTGACGAGGTAGGAACGGACAACTCTCGCGTTTCCTACGAGATCGTGGGGCTGGCGGCGCTCAACCGCGACATCGAAGTGCCCGACCTCTTCAACATCATCAGCAACCCGCCCAACGCCAACTGGGAGTCCCGCGGGGAGCTCGAGACGGCCATGGATTTGAGGGGATACTGGGGCACCTATGGAATTCATATACGAGTAAGTTGCATTACACACACCACACAGCATAAAGAGCATATTGTAGCTAAATTTAAGTTCAAAAAAACCGCTCTTTGGATAGCGTTGGCAAACTCAAACCAATTATTATAGGTACCTACATAGTTATTTTGACGACGCAGTTAACCAAGTTAGTGAATGTCCCACATTTTATTTGTTCACGACCTACGCCACTTGTATCAAATGAAAGTTCATTCCTTATTTTGTTAAAACCAGGCACATGACCATGGCGACCCCATGCTAGATTCCTTCGAGTGGTACGAGGTTGTGATCGACCCATACAACTACCATAATCCGGTGTTCGTATTCCCCTTGACCGGGACCACGGTGCGTCTTTCAAAGGTAAGTAAACGAAACAAAACGGTATTTACGCCTCTTTTTGATACCTATACAAACCTTTATAAATTATAACAATAAGGTATTCGTGAGAGATCACAATAACTCTTGGTTAAAGTAATTGACGCAGTTGAAATCGGAAATAAGATTTATTTTCTTTTTCGTGTTAAAACAGTAACGATAAAAACTCACACGTAAAGTATACAATGTAAGTACTTACCTAGGTACTTCCGTTGGCCTTTTGCGAATTGAACATAATCATCATCCAGGACTCCTTTCAAACTGATACTTAGGATATGCCCTGATCTGTAATCGTGATGACTTGCAGGAAAGGTCAGCGAACGGTCCCCTGGTGACAGTAGGAGACGTGTTCCTCGAGCACCTCAACGCTACAGACGAGGATGGCCTCCACGCGGGCATTGTGGACTTCTCAGTCGCCGGCAATGGTAACAAGTCCTTATTTACCCAGTGCTTGCCAATGGCCCGTAACGTGAAATCGAGGACAAAAAGTAGACCTGTGTTTTCTGTTAACTTAACCCTTATTAAAACTATGTAGATTTGCAAGGAAAAAAAGCTAATAAAAAATCATACGTGTCTCATGAAGGATAAAGCGTCAGAAAATAATTTAATGACGTTAACAACGACGCTAATGTTCAACAAAAGCGCAAGGCGCAAACGCAAGATAAACGGGGCCCTTGCCAAGATGCATTACGCTAACTAGCGTTTCTATTCGTTTCGTTTTTAAACCAATCGCGTCACTAGTAGATGAAGGGTTACGAAAAGTCACGTGATCTACCAGTGACGCGATTGTTTCAAAATGAAACGTATAGAAACGTTAGTTAGCGTAATACATCTTGGCAAGGGCCTGACGTAGGACGAGGACGCTTTGCCGTCGCGGTGAAGAGTGAAGCAACACGCCCGGGACATAGTATAAAACTATAAATAGAAAAGTAGCTCGACTCCGGCCCTTTAGGAGATTCTGATACCTATTGCCGCTGGGGCGTCAGGGTTGTCCAAACATGTTTTTCAATTTTAGTCACCTACTTGGCCGTACTGTGATTTATAATCATGTTAATTTTCATAAATAACACAAACCTAAAGTAAGTATAAATATTGTTAGGTACTAAGTACGAAATTTAAATTATTTAACTTACATACTTTTTATCTGTTGACACTAAATAATAATTATGTTTATAGGTATGTGACGTGATATGTAAATTCCTTTTCGACCTTTTGATAATGCCGCTTTCGCGCAAGGCGGCTTCCTTTGACTACTTAGGTACCTATTATTGGCGGCACGCGCCGCCGCCGCGCGGCTTCCTTAGAGCATTGGCCGCTCTCTTTGGTTCTAGGCTTGTGCTTTGGGTACTAGGCAACGATAAGCATACTTATGTAGTGAAAAATACATACTTAATATGACTACATAGGTACATATAAAACGCCCAAGACTCAGAAACAAAAAATACCTACTTGCACTCATCACACGAATATTTGCCCTGACCGGGAATCGAACCCAGGACCGCTAGCTTCGCAAGCAAGGTCACTACTTACTTAGTCACTACCAACTCCAGAATGAAATTAGTAACACATAGCCATCACATGATGATAAAAAATTATAACCACCTACCTAACTTTATAAAAAATATAGAAAACCCTACTGCTTTTATTAAACAACTAAAACTATTCCTTGTAGATAAATGCTACTACACATTAAACGATTATTTTAATGAAAGTTTCTAAATCTATATTAAGTTACGTTATAAGAATTTATGTACCTATTGTTTCCTAGACATAAATTAGTTATTATATAAATATAGCTAGCCCTCTCGTGTTGCTGCGCCCTTGCAGGGTGTCACATGTATGCCTATTCCTGTTTGTTCCACCTTGAATTGTAATGTGATATGCAATAAACTATTGAATTTGAATTTGAATTTGAACTACCTAGGCCATCCACGTCGTCACATGTTACCTGTCACGTCACACTCAATAACTTAAATTACCTACTCAATACGTATTTATTTCACCTAGGTATACTATAGGCAGGCCGGTACGAAATACCTTTTATTAAATCTGGATATAGTTGTACCTAAGTAAGCTAGGTTTAGACATCCGTATACATAACAATATTTAAGCGTTTTCGGCAGCGACATTGTCGCTCGATAGCTAAGTACGCGCGCTAAAACAAAACGTAACCGAACGCAATGACGCCGCGGCCCCGACTAGGCGACTAAGTTCCCTTGAAATTTCTTGAGATCTCGTTTCGTATTGGTTCGCCCCGCCACAGGCCCCGCCCACAGCCGCAAGCCGCGCGATGTACCTTTGTTTAAAGACGATCTACTGTACTCTATACTGTGCCCGGGACGCGTTCTCGCCTCGTCTCTTCCGTCGGTTTTGCAACGAGACGCTTCTATGCATCTCGTAAATTCATTAAATGGGCGCCGCGACGGCGACGCGTCCTCGTCCTGCGTCTCTTCTGTTTGTGTGTGTGGTTGCGTCCACAAAGTTGATGGTTCATAGACGTCGTTCGTTCATACCTTCTTTTCACTTTGTCACAGCTGAAGCCTTGGAATACTTTGAAATCGATAATCTTGCGGACAACACCGGCGAATTGAAACTTAGACAAACATTTGCCGAGGACGTCAGAGAGTTCCAAGTAAGTAAGACATCTAATTACCATTTGACAGTCCAGTTAGCAGAGTGTAGGCGTGTAAGTAGGAATTGTTTAAAATTGAACCTTAAAGGAAAGTTATTAAAGTGCTGTTGTTATTTTACCAACCGCATAACTTTGAATACTAGTGTTTCATAACTGTCAGGTGGTTATAATTGTGTCAAAACTGATTCCAATTTGACTACTACTGATTTTACTTGTTTTTTTTCTAGGTGACAATCCGAGCTACTGACCGCGGCACCGTCCCCAGTTCTCTATCAACCGACACGGTACTTCACGTGGTATTCGTACCCTCCCTCGCGGATCCTACCTTCAGCACCGATGCAGTGACTGTAGCCTTCTTTGGTAAGAAGATGTTGACTTCCGTATGATTATAACTAAACCAAAGTTGTTCAGCATTTCTTTATACACATATCTAGAGGACATAATCGTTCCAGTCCCTGATGAAATTTGTTTGTTTTTATATGTTTAAGTAATATTTTACATCTTTAAAAAAATAATGTTTCCATCGAAATTACCTGGTATTTCATCAACATATCCTCCTCTACATACTCTACTCTTGGTTGATGCTATTTGTTTAATGGTAAGTACCTAGAATAGTACACCTTCTTTAAAATTAAGTTGAACTTCTATTTTTTAGAACAAGAAGTAAATGGAGAAAGGCATCAACTCCCACAGGCCGTGGATCTCAAGAACTACCTCTGCACAGACGACTGTCATCCCATCTACTACAGGATTACAGGTGAGGATTACAATGCAGAAACTCTCCTTCTGGATTTGGTTGGATGGTCAAGAAAAAATTCTATTACCGACTTGAGATTTAAAACTTGGAATATTCGATTTCAGTAGCTATTGTCATTTTATGACAATTAAATTGCAATTTCTGTACTCATTCTCAAAAATCTCCTAAACCAATGCCTCGATGTAGATGGCAACACCGACGGGCATTTCGAGCTGGACGCGACCACCAACACGCTGTGGGTGGTGAGCGCGCTGGACCGCGACGTTGCGCAGTCGCACACGCTGATCGTGGCGGCCAGCAACTCGCCCACGCCCGGCGCCGCCGCACAGGGCTCTACCCTCGTCATCACCGTCAACGTGAGCAAACATTTACCATACAATACAAACACTCTTGATTGAATATCCAGACAACACAAAAACACAAGTAAATACCACAAGCACAACAATAGGTACAGTAGTTACCACACCACTCAAAGACGTTTTACAGTCAGTTAACTCGTTCCTTTTTCAAACTTTTTTATGAAAAATCGTCACTAAAGAACGACTTAAATGTATTTCTTCTTCTTCTCTTTCTTCATTAACTGACTCTAAGTGCGGCCGTTAAAGCTGCCTGTCCCATTGCTGGTCAAAGTCCTTCCTTAACTTTTTTAGTTGAGGTGTTTATTGCCAGTTTAAAAAAAAATCGTCATTAAGGAACGACTTAAATGTATTTCTTCTTCTTCTTCTCTTTCTTCATTAACTGACTCTAAGTGCGGCCGTTAAAGCTGCCTGTCCCATTGCTGGTCAAAGTCCTTCCTTAACTTTTTTAGTTGAGGTGTTTATGGCCAGTTTTAAAAAAAATCGTCATTAAGGAACGACTTAAATGTATTTCTTCTTCTTCTTCTCCTTCTTCATTAACTGACTCTAAGTGCGGCCGTTAAAGCTGCCTGTCCCATTGCTGGTCAAAGTCCTTCCTTTACTTTTTTAGTTGAGGTGTTTATGGCCAGTTTTAAAAAAAATCGTCACTAAGAAACGACTTAAATGTATTTCTTTTTCTTCTTCTCCTTCTTCATTAACTGACTCTAAGTGCGGCCGTTAAAGCTGCCTGTCCCATTGCTGGTCAAAGTCCTTCCTTTACTTTTTTAGTTGAGGTGTTTATGGCCAGTTTTAAAAAAAATCGTCACTAAGAAACGACTTAAATGTATTTCTTTTTCTTCTTCTCCTTCTTCATTAACTGACTCTAAGTGCGGCCGTTAAAGCTGCCTGTCCCATTGCTGGTCAAAGTCCTTCCTTTACTTTTTTAGTTGAGGTGTTTATGGCCAGTTTTTAAAAAAAATCGTCATTAAGGAACGACTTAAATGTATTTCTTCTTCTTCTTCTCTTTCTTCATTAACTGACTCTAAGTGCGGCCGTTAAAGCTGCCTGTCCCATTGCTGGTCAAAGTCCTTCCTTTACTTTTTTAGTTGAGGTGTTTATGGCCAGTTTTTAAAAAAAATCGTCATTAAGGAACGACTTAAATGTATTTCTTCTTCTTCTTCTCTTTCTTCATTAACTGACTCTAAGTGCGGCCGATAAAGCTGTCCTGTCCCATTGCTGGTCAAAGTCCTTCCATTACTTTTTTAGTTGAGGTATTTATGGCCAGTTCTTTTAAGAGTCTAGGTCATCTCGCTATCACCACCAAAGTCTACCGTTTTTTCGGCACATGGTTAATTGCAATGACAAGGTTAAAAATGCTGCGGGCCAATTATGCGTGACACCATTTTATCGAGTGGATATGTCTAAATTTTTAACAATGTCGTCTTTTTTATCAAAATCCCTAATATGGTTGACCATGTCGATAAAGTTATTGCGCCGATATAGCGACGACTATTGTGTTTAAGTCCAGTGTGACAAGAATCACGCGAGATTACTACTATTTAGCAAAAAAGTTGCTAGTGACACGAAATCGATCCATTTTTGCACATGTTGGATGTTGAATAGCGGACTTTATATAATACTTCTAAAATGAGTTGTTATCAAGCAGTCATTAAAAGGAGCGGACTAGGCATACTTTTAAAATGGTTGGTTATCTTGACAGCTCGATTCGATAGTTCTAGGATCTGTGGTCCGAACTGAACGGGAATTCGAATGTTTATTTTTGCAAGAACTACGATTGTTTGTGTTTTACGAATTTATATAAAGAAACCTCCATAAAGAAAGAAAATTTGAGGACAAAGTTAACACATCAACAATAAATCAACCAAGAAAAGTGTAAGTTTAATATAGTGAACTAAAATGAGCTTTTTCTAGTCGATTTCTTTAAGTATTTATTGTTACTCTTTAAAAATCATTTTGTGTTACAGATGCCGTACGGCAATGCAAAACGGAAGCGTTGAATACATGGCAAGCCACCCCCCATTTGCCAACGGTGAATTTAATGGGCCACTCGGGTTCAGAGAAACGAAAACGAAAGTTGCGAAATGTTCCTTCCGTTTTAAGAGAATTTTGAGCTAGACAAATCTGTGGCAGCTTGGAAAGTCGTAAGCAGGTACCTATTTAATTTGTTTCACACTCATTCACACCGGGTAAGTTTGAATACTTTGATAACATTTGCCTATGGGCCTTTCAATAATACTAACATAAAAATACATATAACATTCCTGTGTGACTGTACACATTTACTCAATGAATAAATAAATAAATAAGCCTTTATTATTCCTTAAACATAGCATAGTACATGTTTGTTGTTAGTATTCTTATTTTATATTAAGGACCCCTGTCGGGTATAGGTATCCTCCATGTTTTTCCATTTTTCCCTATTCTTGGCACTGTTAGTCCAGTTTGCCCCCGCTATATTTGCGATATCATCTGACCATCTTGCCTTGGGTCTTCCTACTTTTCTTATTCCTTGGGGTCCCGGCTTCATTGTGCCTCGGTTGCTCCACCTCACCTCTGGAAGGAATAAGAGAAGTAGGAAGACTCAAGGCAAGATGGTCAGAAGATATCGCAAACATTTACTCAATAATAGAATAGATCTAAAATAAACCACTGAACCGATTAAACCGGGTATGTAGGTAGCTTGAGCTTAAGCTATTTTTCATCAAGGAAAGAATCAGATTACCTGCTTTATTTTGTAATTCCTACTATTCATAGAAAACCTGGTTAGTGTGATTACTTCTAATATGAAAATGAAATAAAACACAGTGTTAAGGAAAATAATAATTTATTATGGTGAACCTTTTTTTGAGTCACTTTTAATTAAACCCCTATTGCTGATAACTTCTGGGTGGCAACAACATGATTGCTATCTGCGGTAGTGTCCAGCTTTATTCTGAAAAATATTGTGTAAATTAGAAATATGTTCTAACTCTTATATAACCTTGTTGGATCATATTATATAACACACTACAGGTCTTAATTATTTTGAACGCTCTTCAAAGTGTTACCCCTAAATACGTATGCCCTAAGCACTGAATACCTTTTTACACAACAGAATTGAGCGTATGAATGAGTACATTCATAGGCTTAAAATGCCAGTTGGTGTATTTTTCATCTGGACTATTCAGGCCAGAATTCAAAATAGGCACCATGATCCATGGCTCAAGAGAGTACCCGAGTCACCTATAAAAATTACAATATACAAATATAATGTATGTTCTTTTTTTTTCAGGCTAGATTACACGAAAATTGTTACCGAGGTGGAGTTCAGAACACTATATAATATGTATATAGGTTAATTACAATTTATCTACGTTTATATTAAACATTACAATTACAATAAGATCTTTTAATGCTAATAAAAGCATATCCCAAACAAGAGAAATCAAAGGCCATTTGGTTTGACGCACAATTATTATACAAGTTTATTAAATAGAGTGTGGTTTGCCTGACTCTACTAGAGATTTTGTTTAACTTGCACAGAAGAAACTACTTCCCAATGTGCGAGTTAAACACCCTTTTGAGGTCTATTTTAAGAACAGAGATTATTAGCATTCACTGCTAATACTCTGCAATTCACATAAGCTAGGTACCTATCTACTAAAAACAAGTTATTAAGTTGAAACACCTACATCTACTCTTTTATACAATTATATTTAATGAAATGTTTGTTTGTTTGTTTGTTTGTATGTTGGGAGCTTTCTCTGAGAGATAGAGGCAAACTAAACTATAATTGTCTGTAGATTTCAAAAGGATGGATGGATTTTAATGAGGTTTTTACAATTAGAAGCTAGGTGATTTGATGAATATCGGTTGGGTCGTTCGAGAGTTATCAGCTTTGAAAATAGGTGTCGCAATTACATAGGGGATTTTTATTTTTAATCTGCTCAAAGTTTTTTTTTCTTTTATTTCATCTTTGTGTCTGTATAACCTTTTGCATTAGAAAGTTTGTGTATATATTGGTTACTATTTAACTCTTAAACGACTGAACGGAAATGGATGAAATTTGGAATGTACATAGTATACATAGGATACACCTTATATCTCAAAAAACAATTATTGCTCCTGCGGGGTAGTCAATGCGGATGAAGTCGAACGTTATAAATGCATAGGTGCAGTGAAGTTAGTAACTGTGAAATATGATTATATTTAATCATAAAGTAACAATGCAATCAAATTTTGTATGCCAATTTTAACCTACTTTTAATTGTTGGATTGATTTGAAAAGCATACTTTTAAAGTTCGACAATATAATAAAATGGTACCATCAAGCTGGTATGATGATGGAGACGGAAGCTAGCTATAGGACTTTTGATAATGAGTTTACTATCGATGTTTGAAGTACAGTCGGCAATAATGCATGTTGTTTTTTTTTTCTTTTACTTATGAGTTACTTTGTCAATTATTTCCTAAACCCTCATAGTGCCATAACTAGCATTAATTATACAAGTCGGTAGGTATATGTAGGTACTCGTAATATTCTATAAATGTATGTTTATAAAAATTAATTGCCACATCTATGACGGAGCATCACTTGAGAACGACTCGACCGAGTTTGCTGTTGTTTGTTGTTTTCGTTATTGTTAGGACAATGTTTGTATGATACGAAAAATCACCCGAGTGATACCGAGCACGAACAGCTAGTAAATAATAAATATTACTTACGTTAATTTTATTTACACGGGTAATTCGTCATTATTGTGCGGCTGGAGGTGTAATTCGAATTCGGCACATAACTGCTGTGCTATCTCCTTGCACCTCTGTATATTATGTCGAAACTCTTCCTCCTGAAGCTGAAAGGGGTTGGGAGCATCAATGATCGCCCTGCACAGCAGTTTCTTCTTTCTTTTTCGTCTTGCAGCGGGAGGCGACCAAGACACACTTGACATTCTACAAATAATGATTACCCATTATATTATAATGTTAAACACCTTTCTTGTAAGTAACGAAGTCTTTTTTGATAAGTGAAACATTATAAAACCAATACTCACGCTTAAATTCAAGTTTTTTTTGAAGATTAATGTCTTATCGTCACCAACACGGCACTCGTATAAACTTATTGATTTGAGATGTCAAAAGTCGATCCAAAGTGGCGACCCATATTAAGCAAAATCGATAAAATATGACGTTTGCCGTATATCGTTGTCAAAAATGGATAATGCAATGTAACCAATGCCACCATGTTAGCATACGTCGACAATGATAAAATGTCGATGATCTTGAGATAAAAACGTTTTATTGCGTGGATAAGTGTCTGCATAATTGGCCCGCTGCTTTGCTAAACTTAAGAGGTTTAAAGGAAATGTCTGTAAGATAGTAATTTTAACAGCAGTAGTCTTATCTCCACATTGCTTTGTAACTTTGCGAATGAACACTGCTGCAGCGACAAGTTTAGTGGATAAGATTCTAAAATTACTCTACACAAGGTATTGTTTATAACATGAAGAAGACAAATGAGCACACAGTCTTCCGGATGGCTTTTTCAGTCTATGGACATTTGCTATACTTCTCACTCAACCCTTAAACGTAATTTCTTCAAAACACGGTGAGTTAAGTGTTTTGGCCATATATTCCACAATATTTTTGTAAGATCAAATTTAACTTCTATGCAAAAAGGATTTTAGAGCGAAGATGTCCGTTTTGGCAATTTTCAAGGTATTTCTAAAGCTAGACCACTTTAAAGTGTAAATATTATCCAAATAAATAAAAGGTTAATTATTAGTTATTTAATTTTTGTCGTGTACCATCTTTTAATATTAAATGTTTTACCCTTGACTTGGACAATGTTGTTACTTGAAAGGTATTAAGGTCCCTCAAACGATGTGGAAAATGGGCTTCCTGCCCGTTACCAGTTACTAACCAACTCTAAACAAAGTTAGGGAAATAAAAGAGGTATTGTAATTCTGTGACAGGTTCGAGAAGCTAACCCGCGCCCGACCTTCGAGCGGAACCTGTACACCGCCGGCATCTCCACACTGGACGTCATCGGCAGAGAACTGCTCGTCGTCAGGGTAACCACGATCAAGAACAATTATCAAATAGCCATTAAATGTCCTATAGTTGGCCTATACCATGGATCCCCGATATTATATAAATGAAGCACCGCCGACCGCCGACCATGATATCTGTACTAAGATATGTTGAAAGTTGAGAAAGAAAATGTGGAACTTTAAACCGGTCGCGTATAGTTTAGTTTTAATATATCACCTCCTTCAAAAGCTATCGTCAATATATAAAGTAACGGGTGGATATAAAGCTACCAGTATGAACAACATGAGTGAATAATAGTAGATTATACACCGAGGAGATAAAGCACTGTTTTATGTCACGGACGCGATATTGAATCCTGAGTGCAGCGAGGGATTCAAGCTTGGCCAAGACGAAAACAGCTTTATCCCAAACGAGAATACTCTACTTTTCTCACCTTTTGTTTTATTTTTTCTGTTTTGCGTATATGGCTTGTAGTGGCCAGTTCGATTTTCAAATAAGTTTTTTTTGCTATAGGTTTCTATGGAACAATTTTTCACATGAATTCAAATCTCATTATTAACCATCGCGTTATAATGAGATTCAGTACAATATTATAACCCCCGGGTCATAATATTGTACTGAATCTCATTATAACCAGCTGGTTAGCCGATGGCTATAATGACTTACTTTAAGTGAGGTTTGCATGATATATAATTGGGCAATTTCGAGCATGTGGTGTGAAAAATTATTTATTAGACAACGTTGCGAGTTAAATTTTCATTTCGTCCATGCCATACAAACAAAACAAATGCGATCAAAAAACATCCATACACTCCTTTATACATTCGTTTTTCCTCGTGCGTAGGTCATATTATAGCGAACATACAAGAGACTACCGCCATTTTCAAACACATTTTAGAGACAATTAAGACGTTCCTTTTTCAACCTGGTGCATTAAAAAAAAGTCACTAAGGAACGACTTAATCGTCTTTAACTGACTCTGAGCGCGGCCGTTAATATATAAGTCAAATATAATATGCCTTATACATTTCTCAGGCGACGCACTCCGAGAACGCAGCGCTAACATACAGCATAGACCTGGACAGTATGCAGGTAGACGCCAGCCTGGAGGCGGTGCGCACGCAGGCGTTCGCGCTGGACGCGACCAGCGGCGCGCTCACGCTGACCATACAGCCCACCGCGGCCATGCACGGCATCTTCGAGTTTGATGTCATCGCAGCTGATGCTGGTACGTGCCTTAGCGTTTTCAAACTAGAAAACAGGACCGTGAACAGTGGCGGCTATAGCATTACATTGGGCATTTGTCGGGGCTATAAAAAGCCTTTAATGTTGTCTCCTATTAAACGATTTTTTGGTATGCGCGGTATGAAAGACAAGACAGTACAGGCTATCGTTAATCCATATACGGTACTTCCAGATTCTTAACGTTCGGTTTGCTATCGCTCACACTTGTGTTTCATAGGAAAAGTAAGATGGCCGATTGCTATTAAAAAACGGGATGGAACATACGCATGTCAAATCCTTATTTTGCCAAATGCTTATCATGGCAAAAGCTTATTTCGTCACAGTATAGTTTTGTCCAATCGTTGGTACGTCTATTCTAGTATTGTCAAGGCCCTGAGGGCTCAGACAAGATGCACTACGCTAACTAACGTTTCTATTCGATTCGTTTTTAAACCAATCGCGTCACTGTTAGACCACGTGAATTTTCGTATCACGTGATCTTCCAGTGACGCGATTGGTTTAAAAACGAATCGAATAGAAACGTTAGTTAGCGTAGTGCATCTTGTCTGAGCCCTCTGTTTCGTTAAATACTTGTTCTGTCAGTTGCTTATTTCGTCTAATTCTAGTTACCTACGTCTAATCCTAGCTTCGTCGGATCCTTGTTTCCTCAAATGCTTAGACACGTTTACATTAAACGTTCAACTACTTAAAGACAATGTTTTTTAGCCGGGGCAAATGACTCAGCCGAAGTGAAGGTGTATCTGATATCGTCGCTCAATCGTGTCACCTTCATCTTTGTTAATACATTGGAAGAAATCGAAGAGAACAGAAATTTCGTAAGTACAAACGACACTTTAGCCTGTTGAATCTCCTGGTATGTGAACATCATTTAGCGATCGCCAGCATTTGGGTTTACGGCGAATTCTCTATCATCTAAGCCCAGCGCAATTTTAACCATCCTTCGTGATGGTAAGGTAAAGATTACTATACCATGATAATTCCGAGACCCAATTTACAACACCAATTAATTAACTTGCCACCTTACATCTCTTATACTTGGATGGGCTTGTTGACTTTTTCTCACGTTTCTGGGGTTCTTCCCGACAGATCGCGGACACGTTCTCGACTGGGTTCAACATGACGTGCAACATCGACCAGGTGGGCCCGGCGGCTGACGCCAGCGGCGTCCCGATTGACGACCTCACTGAAGTGCGAGCTCATTTCATCCGGAACGACATCCCCGTGCCTGCCGAGGAGATCGAAAGGTAAAACTCCGGTCAAGTTAGAGTTAGGGATAAAGTGTCAATGCGAGATAATATTGATCCAGGGATCGTTTCTTTAACTTGTCTTAGGAGTCTTGCAAGTGCAAGACCGCTTTCAATTATCCGATGGAATTGGGATATCCTATCGCACACTTACGTCAAGAAGGCCGCAAGGTCGTTTGTAGTTACAATTCACTACTACGTCTAAGTTACAGTAGAGTAGGTACCCTTAGGTCGGTCATCCTGAAATTTACAAGAGTAGTCAGTGCATCACTTTGTTATGCTCGTAAGGCCCAGTGTGCAAAAGGATGTATATAATCAAGGCAATATAATTTGAACTGTGTTACAATGGGAATAAGGTTTATTTTTCTATCTCCATAAACTGAAAATGGCATTATCGAACAAACGAAATTGAACTTTGCCTTGATGGTAGATTCAAAGTCGGAGTCACAAAAAACTCCGTGTTTGTAGTACGGTGGGCCTTAAGAGGATGGCACTAGTTAGTATTAGATAGAACCTCAACACTTAAGGATGAATTATCCATATCAGTCAATTTACATGAATGCAGTGTTCGCTTGTCACCTGGAGACAATTATGATTACGACCCATAATCGATTGGCAGCATCCGCGACGACACCCAGCTGCTCTTCGCGATCCAGATGACGCTGCGTGACCGCGAGCTGCTGCTGCGCGACTTCGTGACAGACCTCAGCCCCGAGGCGACCTCCGACCCCTCCCGCATCGCCATCTACGTTCTCGCCGCACTCTCCGCCGCGCTCGCCTTCCTCTGCCTCGTGCTGTTACTAACCTTCATCATCAGGACAAGAGCGTGAGTACACTACGCGGACACTCTGTGATCTATGATAGACTGAACTCTAAAACGGTAGCTAATGCTTCTCACCGCCGTACTCAGCGACATTTTAGTGATGATTAACTCGTTACATTTCCAAACATGTGTACGAAAAATATAAAGAACGATACGATAGGCGTCATTGACTGACTCTGAGTGTAGCCGTTAGTCAATATTATAACGACATTAACTAGTCGTACTGATGAAGGTTATTTACTTCTGTTGTGGTAAGTAAGCATAGCAACACGACTGTCAATTGTAAAGGCTTTAAGTTAAGGGGGAAGTCATGCGTCAAATGGGAAGAGCCTACTGTACTTCCAAACTGCCAATATAGGAGTAAAACAGAACAGACAAATATACTGTTCGATTAGATGCGAGAGCGAGTGCAATAGTGGTACACAGGTAAAATTGTATAGTTTGAACGTCTGAACTTTAAAGAATGTGCTATCTTGAATTCTTTACAAATATTTATTTAGGCTAAACCGATCGAGAGTCAGCCCAGCATTTTTACTCCCATAACAAGAGAGTGCAACAGGTTGGTGTTTGTGCATGAAAGAAGTGAATAGTGAGCTCGTGTCTTAGGTTGAACCGGCGACTCGAGGCGCTGTCGATGACGAAGTACGGCTCAGTGGACTCGGGGCTGAACCGCGTAGGGCTGGCGGCCCCCGGCACCAACAAACACGCCATCGAGGGCTCCAACCCTATCTGGAACGAGTCGCTCAAGGCGCCCGACTTTGATGCTGTCAGGTAACCATTTGTCATAACTTCTTTCGTCAATCCCTCTCCACTTCATAATGAGTTTTTTGGTCTTTCCAATCAGGCCAGTAGGCCCATCATAATTTGCATTTTCTCGTTGGTCTGTACTTACTACAATACCTCTGTTTAGTTGATGTTTGACGTACATACATGGCGGAATTTAGTCCCTCTTATATCCCAGGATCTTGCCAGCTGTTACCCATAAGGGTAAAGGTTGTTTTTGCCAGTTCCAGCAGCTGTAAAAGTCAATATCAGCTTAATTATTCTAGCCCACTGCTACTCAGGCAGGC
This sequence comes from Acleris literana, assembly GCA_946894065.1. NCBI lineage: Eukaryota > Metazoa > Arthropoda > Insecta > Lepidoptera > Tortricidae > Acleris > Acleris literana. The sequence goes on along the minus strand of OX335669.1, from coordinate 8,237,002 downwards.
CAGTGCCACAGACATACTACATCTATAATCATCCTCTAACTAAACCTAATCGTCCCGTAAATAAAGTAAAATGCACCTCGTTTCTCAGTGACAATTCGGACGACTCTGACCTCATCGGCATCGAGGACCTGCCGCAGTTCCGCGGCGACTACTTCCCGCCCGCGGACTCGAGCTCGCTTCAGGGCATCTACAACGAGCCGGTAATGGCGCGCTTACACAGGATAGATAAGTAGACCGGTTGCTTGCCGAAAGCGACTGCCTGCCCGGTGTAAACACCCTGTCGCTTGACGACTGCTACTTCCAAGCGAAGTCTTATTGACCCAGTGTAAACACACCGTAAAGTCTCAATAATATATACGAATATTATAAAAGAATACCGACGTTGATAGGTTTCTATGATGTCTCCGCGTATTAGGTACGTATGTATGTATATAAGTGTACTTATTTATGAATGTACACAGTGTGTTTTATGTGTCCGAAACCATACTAGATACAGGCTAACCGACTTAAGAACCATTAGGTTAATCTTTTCTTGAAATGGTTTTAGCAAACGAGTACGTCAAAGCAAGTTCTTTTTTGAAACAATCGATGAAGTGAAATCCGATAAAATTATGGGTTACCAAATTGTTATTGATAGATATTTAAAATTAGGAGTCACCTTTAAATTTCTTAAATACGGCCCTGCCATAAGTACGGCCCTGTTCGCTGCGTGGCCTTCGACGCAGGCGCTCCCCGCTCTCGCCGCGCCGCCAGCGCCGGGCCAGGCTTCAGTCACGACACTGGTGCCGCGCGAAGACCGCGCCTGACAGCCGTGCGATATACCCACCTACGCCATGCGACTTTTCGTTTGTTAGTCTTGTGTTCTGTCTACTTTTTCCGACCGTTACTCTCTTAGTTTCTGTTCCGATATTACCCTCCTTAAGACTCCTACTGTATTAAACCTACCAAGGGCGTATCAAGCTTTTGGCTCAGGGAGAGGAGGCAAATCAGAAACTAAAGCGCGTCCCCCGCGCTCGTTATGCCTACATAAAAAAATACAGGCGTAAAAAATTCAGAGGACGGAGGCATCTGCCCCCCACGTACCCCCTCCCTTGCTACGCCCTTAAAACCTACAGTTATTAAGACGACTTATTATAACTAGACCTGTATGTAGGACCACCCCCATAGCACCATAATCTATTCATATACATTTCGCACGCAGAGTGCTTTGGGTGTTAGGGGGTTAAACACATATCAGCAAAATTTTCAAGGCAATTGTATACCGGCAATTATCGTTGCTTCTTTTTAAGGTATGTTAGAATATGATGCCTAGTTTGCCAGAAACCTCGTGACTCGAGCACGTGGTCAGCTCGTGTGACTTCACTAAGGATGCCTCGCCTCTTTTTCCAGGGTTTCTCCAAAGGACCCATCCCTAACCACAGCAACAACTTCGGGTTCAACTCCAGTCCCTTCAGCACGGACTTCACCGACCGCCAGTTCCGAAGAAACTAGACTTGATGTACTCTTAAAGTGTATATATCTATAAATAAGTACAATTATGTATATTTAATATTTAAAAAACTGTTGTGATAATTATATACCTAATTAAATCCTAAGGATCTACTTTTATTTCGCTTTCCTTCTATAGTACACATGAAATACGCATGAAATGCACAGAAGCGGCGCGTCGTGGGCGCGGCGCAGGCAAGGACCGCGTTAAGGCTGCGGCTCCACTGAGGCGGAGATGAGCGGAGTGGAGCGGAGCTGTGCCAATATAATCTAAAATAACGTGCGCAAGGCGCGCTCGACGTGACTGCATGCGCCTTCTATTGGTTAATATAGGCACAGCTCCGCCTCAGTGTGGCGTGGAAAAGTCGCAGGCGCGATTCTAAATTATACAGAAGAGGCGATGATAAGGCGTGGTGAGCCATTATTACAGGCTGACTTTGTTCATATTTATATTTTATATTGAGTTCAAAATCGTCACGCATTTTTATTTTTATTATACGCGTCTGCTATAGGCGCGGCGAGGGAGCGGCGAGGACGCGGCGAAGGCATACCTTTTCCGGGCCTACAGGAGGCGCGCCGTGCCTTTTGTGCGTATTTCACAACTTGTCGGTTTCTTACATTTTGTATGAAAAAGGTTTGGGGCGCGGCACATGCCTGCGCCGCGCCACTTCTGTGTATTTCATGCCTAAATTGTTTCTTATTGTATCTAATCTTAGGTATCTAGTCATCTATATTTCACTTTGGCAATGGTCTTTCTCTGACGTCTCGACAACTCTTTATTCAGCAACTTCTGAGTCTAGATATACCATGCCATACCCACCTCGGTGTTCCTTTTCTCTAGTGCCTTGGTTTCGTTAAACACTTTCCACTGTACAAAACATCACAAAGGTCCAAAGCCAACCGTACGATCAGACAGCCAGCTAGCCAGCACAATCCCGTTTCAGCTCTATATCGCAAGTAAGCCGCAGAGTAAATCTTTGATCGATCATTTTTATGAAGCGTATTATCAAGGCCTCTATTCACCACGTTAAAAACCATATCGTTTTGGTCCCGTTATCGTATTGTCAACGTTTTGATAGCTCTTATTTACTTGACGGTAATGCCTACGATTCCCAGACTGCCATATTAGATTGTTTTTGTTAGTTATTAAGAATGAATAGTCAACCTTAATAACAATTAAAAACAATCTAATAGTGCTGATTGTGCTGAAGCATGTTCAAACACATTTAACATCCCCGTCGCAAACAGAGGGGCTTTACAAGGTTCAACGGTGTTTATCTGTGTATCTGTGTACCTATCAGCTGCTTGGGGCATGTTAAGAGTGTTAAGAGTAATCAGGACCTCTATTCTAGGCGGTAAAAAGCATATCGTCGTTGACCTGTTATGGTATTGTTTCTAAATCGGCCGCCATTACTGTCAAGTAAATAAGAGCTATCAAAACGCTGACAATACGATAACAGGTCAAAGACGATATGGTTTTTACCAATGGCGTAGCTAGGATTTTGTTAAAGGGGCGGCAGGCGTACACAAACCAAGAATATATCTAAGGAAAATTCTGCATACGCATGCAGAATACTTATTACTTTTATCAAACAAGCAATGGAATCGGAAACGCAGGCGTATAGGGCAGTTATAGCCGATTTAACTCCCTAGGGAGTTATGAGTTTAGTTTTAAAATATAGAATCCACGCATATATCATTTCAGACTAAGGAGGTGTAAAATCAGCCAAGGTTTATTTCCTATATTCAAAACTTGGCTACAAACCAATTTTGCTATATCATTAAACTTATACGGTACATTTATCTACATTATATTTATATTTTACCATTATTTCTAAATCGGTACAATCTGGCAGTATGGCCTGTCAAGTTTAAAAACTAAAGCAGTTCTAAGTATTATCTGTGGAAGACTACCTATATTGAAAAAAGTTGACAAACTCTTTTAGCGATTCGAGTTCATTTGTTTGATTGTTGTTTTTTTTATCTATTTTTCTTTTTATTTCCTCGCAAATGTGATGAAAAACATTGTGTGTATCACGGGCAGTAAGAGGATTACAAACTCGAGTAATTAAGTCTCTCGTTAGCAATTCCCTTCTTACCACCCTTGATGCACAATGTACTATTAGGCCTCAAAGTATAACGTTGCGGGCGGAACACCTCGAGCTGTAAAGGAATTTCATACAAAATTGAAGGCCTAGGCCGGGAAGTATTTTTTTTAAATTTTAATGTTATCATGGCGGCTGTGTTTTTGTGTTTTTTTAATATACTAATGGCCTGTTGTTTAATCGGTAGTTAAACTCACTAATGGTCAAAAAACGTTACAAATGTTTAAAATATCAAGGAAATGTGTCAAATTTTCCATCCCTTTTTCAAATTTTAACAATTAGTTAGTTTAAGTACTGATCAAACAACAGGGCCGTACATCCAACCAAAGCGTTTGCAAGTTTAAATAAAGGCACCAGGTACCAGGAGGGTAGAGGTTATTAGGGGTGCGTAGCGCAACTTAGATCGCGGGAGGCGATGTAGCACGGGGCGGCGCACCCGACACAGCGCGGATGACGAGCACTTAGGTTACTTTTAATGTTTATGCACTCCTAGTATTTGACGTTGTAATTTTTGTTTAATTTTTTTTAATCTATTATATAAAATGCTAAGCTGATTGTTGATATATCAACGCACAGCCCAGACCGCTGGACCTAGAGACTTGAAATTTTGCACATAGATACCTTATATAGTGTAGAGATCCACTAAGGAATGATTTTTGGAAATTCCACCCCTAAGGGGGTAAAATTCGGGAAAAACATTTGTATGAAACTCCGTGAGTTTTGAAGTTAGACGCTTCAAATTTTATGTTTAGGTTGGAGATTGAATTTTTACTTATACGTGTCTCAGCGTTTATGATAATTTCAACCCCGAAGGGATGAAAAGGGGTAAAACGGATTGTTGATATATCAACGCACAGCCCAAACCTTAGGACCTAGAGACTTGACATTTTGCACATAGATACCTTATATAGTGTAAAGATCCACTAAGGAAGGATTTTCGGAAATTCCACCCCTAAGGGGATGAAAATTTGTGTGAAAGTTCGTCAGTTTTAGTTTAAGTTAGACTATTAAAATTTTGTGTTTAGGTTGAAAATTGAAAATTAATTTATACGTGTTTCAGCGTTTTTGATAATTTCATCCCCGAAGGGATGGAAAGGGGTAAAACTGACTGACTGATCGATCAAAGCACAGCCTAAACCGCTGGACCCGGGACTTGAAATTTGAAGGGAATATTCCTTGGGTACCCTAAGGGTGCACTAAGAAAGGATTTTTAAAAAATTCATCCCCTTAGGGTTAAAATTGGAGGTAGAAATTTGTATAGGAGATTAGTTATTTTTAAAATAAGCAATTTGGGATTTGGTATTTAGACTACTGTTTATAAATAAAAAATACTTCTTTCAGCGATTCAGAAAAAACTGCCCCTAAGGGGGTAAAAGGGAGGTTTAGTTTGTTCCTCCTTCACGCTGCAATGGTGCTGGATGGATTTGGATGAAATTTAGAATGAAGATAGCTTATACCCTGGATTAACACATAGGAAAATCCCATCCCGGAAAATTTAAAGGTTCCCGAGGGAATAACGACAATATCTTTGGTGTATTTTGAAAAAGTCATCATGGGTGTCGTTTTCTTAGGTTGCGTTGACGCAGATTTCGAAAATAATATCAAATTAGGGATGCAAAATGGCCGCCATGATGTTTATTGAAAAAGTCGTCATTGGTATCATTTTCTTACATTTTGGGGACGCAGATTATGAAAATGATGTCAAATTTAGAATTCAAGCTGGCGGCAATGATGTTTTTTGAAAAAGTTGTCACGGGTAACATTTTCTTAGTTTTTGGGGACGCAAATAATTACTAATATAGAATAAGATTAGTAATTATTTGACAAAATTGCGCAATTGAATAATTTATTTCTCCTATGGCTTTTGCCATCCAGTGTGGCAACATGAGACAGGCTTTGTATCTACATTCAGTTTTGTTAGTCTGTATCAAAAGGAGCGGTGTCAGATTGAAGTTGTCAGCGTTGACATGTCCAGATTTTAACATTTTTTTCCGCTATTTTCAATACTATTCACTATTCACGGCGTATTAATTCTATTATTATTAGGGCGGTTATTATGATCACATGAAAATAATTACGAACAGGCATTTAATTTTTCGGCGAATTGGTCGGTTATTTAATTTTAAAGTCATTTCAAACAATACTCAAGGGGTAAAAAAACTATACATCGATAGGTATGCATAATATTGCTGTAGAAAGAAAATCCATACTAATATTATAAACGTGAAAGTAATTATGTCTGTCGTCTGTCTGTTTGTTATGCATTGAAGTATAAACTGCGGAACTAAATTAGATTAAATTTGCATCTCGAAAATCACCCCTAAGGGGTGAGATTTGGATGGTAGTTTGTATGACAATTCGGTCATTTTTTTAGTTGGAAACGTGGTAATTGGTGTTTAAGCTACTGTTTAATACTGTTTAACATAAAAAAAACTTTCAGTGATTTCAGTAAAACTCCCCTAAGGCGATGAATGGGGAGTAGAAATTTGTATGGGAGATATCGAAATGGCTACATTAGGAAATTGATATTTAGGCTACTGTTTATAAATAAAATATACTGCTTTCAGCGATTTAGAAAAAACTACCCCTAAGGGGGTAAAAGGGGGTTTTAGTTAGTTACTCCTTAACGCTGCAACGGCTAGATGGAATAGGATGAAATTTAAAATGGAGGTAGCACCCTGGATTAACACATAGAAAAATCCCATCCCGGAAAATTTAAAAGTTCCCGAGGGAATAACGACAATGTTTGGTGTTTTTTTGAAAAAGTCATCATGGGTGTCATTTTCTTAGGTTGCGTCGACGCAGATTTCGAAAATGATATTAAATTTGGAATTCAAAATGGCCGTCATGATTTTCATTGAAAAAGTCGTCATTGGTATCATTTTCTTACATTTTGTGGACGCAGATTATGAAAATTATGTCAAATTTAGAATTCAAGATGGAGCCCATGATCTTTTTTAAAAAGTGGACGTAATTGTCATTTTCTTAGATTTTGAGGACGCAGATTTCGAAAATGATGTGAAAGTATAGTTAAAAATTCAAAATGGCAATTCAATTATGTCTGTCGTCTGTCTGTTTGTTACGCTTTCACGGATTAACCGCGGAACTGAATTAGATTAAGGGGCATTGGGTAAATTTGTTTCAAGAATATTGTCTTTTTTTTTTCAGCGGCCACAGATGATGTTTGGGAGTTCCGCCATTTATAATGATAGATACATTATAATTAGTATTAAGACTTATAATACAATATATGTAATATTGAACTATGATGGATATTTTAAGAGCAACTAAACTATCATGGGAGGGATGGTGCTTTGAGACGGCGAATTTAGACAGATTCTCATCTACCAGTGATAACTAGGGGCACACCAGCGGATAAAATAAATGCATTTCGGCATCTACGATATGGGTATATATATAAAAAATATACCTCACTACAAATATGTCAGGAACTACGAGTACACCATGATACACAATCGGGGCAATATATGCGGCAGCTCTACTAGAAATTGGCGAAGATCGTATGGCGAGAGATAGTAACGATTTGAATACATTAAACCGCGAATTCTGTAATATTGTACAAAACACAGATGATCTAAAAAATAACGTGTACCCCGATCTAAAAAACAATATAAAGAATAGAGAATGTTTGTGCGAGAGGGCGATATTAGCCCCGACAAACGAAATTGTCGGGCGGATAAATATAAAAATATGTCTCATGTAGCAGGCGATGTTGTGGAGTATCTCTTGATAGACAATGTCATAGACACAGAGCAAGTCACGTCCTACCCTTAGAGTTCCTGAACTCTTTCGAGGTATCGGGAGTGCCCTCCCGTAAGAGTTAATGGTTAAAGTTGGTGTCCCGGTAAATTTCGAGCTCAATATTACATTGTGTTTGAAAGATCATTCTTGCCAGGGAGGACGTCAAACTATAGAATTACTTAAAACTATTAATTTACTTAACTGCGATAAACGAGTTCTACGCGGACGAAGTCGCGGGCAAAAGCTAGTGTACTATATGTTTGAGAAAAGCATTATACTTACCTCGAGTAATGTACTACCTACTCGTATTACGGTTTGTGAGCATTCCTGCATCGCCTATGGGTGGGCATGCCCCCCCCTGCCCGTACCTCGCTACGCCTTTGGTTTTTACCGCCTAGAATAGAGGCCCTGATACCTCTTTAATGGCTCAACTGATACACCTACCCAGGACCGTTGAATAAATACTTATTTAACCTCTTTGAATACCTAATGTTAATCTGTGCCTCAATACTATTTCTTGTAAGTTAAATGTCAAACTTGCTTCTTGTTTGTCCGCCGAATTCGTCTTTTAATCGCGCAAGCACGCGTATAATAAAGAACACAAAATTATTTAAGAATTAATGCGATATACTTAGTTTTATAGCGGGGATCATTGCCGAAACTCATGACGTTCACGAAGGTTTATCAACCCTCCATAGGAGTTGGCAAGTTTCCCAAACTCATCTTTTAAACCTTTAGAAAAACTTAATAGGTTCATATTCGTGGTTAAAGCATCAATTTTGATAATATTTTTTTCATATTTTGGCGCTGTAAACATGGTGGTGAACGCTAAAGTAGTACTTACCTAGTGCTTTCAATAGTTTCAATCCACTACGGCATTAATGAACGTAAAATCCCCTCCGTCGTTGGATATTTTATAAGCAAAAGATGATAATCTCAAAATATCGTACAAGCAAAACATCATATTCGAGAAACATGACATTTGCAAATCATCATTGTAGCAAAACATCACATTAGCAAAACATAATTATCAGTACCTAAGACATGAATTAGACAGTGTCGATGGAGCTCCACTACCGCGGAGCTCCTGTTGCTGGGTGGCTTCGCCCTCCGGGCCTACTGTGAATCTAACATAACCTAAACCTACATATGATTCTATAAGCAAACCCGACTATTTGTAAATTAAATATCATGTTTTGCGAATATCGTGTTTTGCTAGTATGAGTTATGATATGATGTTTTGCTAGTATGCTGTTATGCGTATATGATGTTTTGCAAATATCAAAAATATAAATATAAATATATAAAGATAAATTCATGCAAAAGGACAGCGTAATTTGCGTTTTTTTTCAAACTGATTGTTTTAAATTCGTATACCAAATTTCACGGAGTCCAAGTTTGAAATGTAACGACTCAAATGTGATATTCACTGTATGAAAGGGTAAAATCATCGAAGGTACAATTAAGTACTGCGGCGCACCGTCTTCGATTGAAAAGACTATATATACTAACATGTATTGAGAACTATACGTGGTGCTCGCTTCGCCTTTAAAACGTCTACACTCACGACCAATTCGCATTAGGGTTCAGTTAAGTAAACCTTTTCCAACAAACACCCGACGACCGCATATGATAGAACAGGATATGTACGTATGAATGGGTGTAGGTACTTATCTATCTATCTATATATATAAAAGGCAATGTCCCGGGTGACTCATCATCGCCCAGCCAAAACTACAAATGCTAGAAATATGAAACTTGGATAGTATGTGTTTTTTGTGATGTAGAGATCCACTAACAAGGGATTTTTTGAAATTCAACCGCTAAAGGGATGTAAGGGGGTTGCAAAGTTTGTATGGGAAAAAATATTTTTATGGTCCAATTTACTTGAAACTTGGTAGAAATGCTCTTCAATGCAAATAATAAGACACGTATTTCAGTGATTACTAAGATTTAATCCCTAGAGGGATGAAAGAGGGTTGCAAAGATTGTGTGGCAAAAAATATTTTCATGGTCAAATGTACTTGAAACTTGGTAGAAATGCTCTTCAGTGAAAATACTGAGACACGTATTTCAGCTATAACTAAAATTTCAACCCCTAGAGGGATGAAAGGGGGTTGCAAAGTTCGTGTAGAAAAATATTTTTATGATCAAATTTACTTAAAACTTGATAGAAATGCTCTTCAAATTATATTTTGAGATACGTATATCAGCGATTACTAAAATTCAATCCCTGGGGGGATGGAAAGTAGTTGCAAAGTTTTTGTGGGGATTACTTTTATGGTAAATTTTACTTGAAACTTGGTAGAAATGCTCTTCAATGCAAATATAATATACCGACAAAGGCAATATACATATAAAAAATATTACTTTCGGTGATTCAGAAAATACCTCTTAGGTGGTAAAATGAGGGGTAGAAAATTGTATGGAAGATATACAGTTTTGAAGTGAGAAACGTGGCTAATGAATATGAATTAAATATACTGCTTTAAGCGAATAAATTGGCGGTAGAAGTTTATAATAATGACAAAAGTTGTTTTTAAAAAGCTTTTCAATGGACCTTATTAGGAACAGGTTATCTCAATAAGCTCATTCCTGTACCGTAGATAATTCCGAAACTACACAACTTAATTTTTTTATTTAATATTTTTTGTTAACTGTTACAATTGTTTTTGTCATTCCCGAAGGATAAATCCAAAAATTAATAAGAATTGTAGTGTTGGTCCTTAAAAAGTCTATAGAAACTTAAACGCAGAATTATAGATTTGATTTATATCTTTTAATAAAGCACAGTTTTGTATTGTATTGATATTTACTAAGTGAAACTATTTTAAGCATAAAACCACATAATTAGGAACATTTTCATTCATTAGCTCTTGGGCCTTATTAAGTCTTTAGAAATCACATTTTTGGCGGTGGGCCTTATTTGGAAACAAAATGGTGGTCCTTGTTAGGCACTTCGCCATCCCGGAGAAAACCAATCAAAATTGACAAAAAAAATTGTTCTTTCAATAACCTTGCCTTCATAATCCACGCATAAATGTTAGTTATTCCTTTTCATGTGTAAAGTTCTCGCCGAAACGAAACAGAAACATTTAAATTAATCAAATAACACCAATCAAGGCTCGCGCCGACGCTCCTCATTAACCAATCATTGAAGCGCATTGGCATTACTTGGGTTTTACGCCACCATTTTGCCAGTATGGCTGTCGATGCTGTTCACGTCACGAGGCGTAGGTCGTTTATAAAATTTGTTGGTGTTATTTGATTAATTTAAATGTTTCTGTTTCGTTTCGGCGAGAACTTTACACATGAAAAGGAATAACTAACATTTATGCGTGGATTATGAAGGCAAGGTTATTGAAAGAACAATTTTTTTTGTCAATTTTGATTGGTTTTCTCCGGGATGGCGAAGTGCCTAACAAGGACCACCATTTTGTTTCCAAATAAGGCCCACCGCCAAAAATGTGATTTCTAAAGACTTAATAAGGCCCAAGAGCTAATGAATGAAAATGTTCCTAATTATGTGGTTTTATGCTTAAAATAGTTTCACTTAGTAAATATCAATACAATACAAAACTGTGCTTTATTAAAAGATATAAATCAAATCTATAATTCTGCGTTTAAGTTTCTATAGACTTTTTAAGGACCAACACTACAATTCTTATTAATTTTTGGATTTATCCTTCGGGAATGACAAAAACAATTGTAACAGTTAACAAAAAATATTAAATAAAAAAATTAAGTTGTGTAGTTTCGGAATTATCTACGGTACAGGAATGAGCTTATTGAGATAACCTGTTCCTAATAAGGTCCATTGAAAAGCTTTTTAAAAACAACTTTTGTCATTAATTTACTTTGGATTCATGATTTTTGGTTATTGTTTTAACTTCAGATATAGGCAATTTGTACATTTCATATATTTTTTTAATTAAAGTACTTCTAAAATCTGATTTAGAAGGATTTACAAAAACCTGGTCCTTATTAAGCGAACTTACCTTATTCAGGCTACTACTTATCAATAGGAAATACGATTTTAGCGTCTAGCGAAGTTAGTAAATAAGCGACTTCGGTTATTGTTTAGGTGAGAAACGTGTAAATAGGTGTCAGCCTGTTAGGGCTACTAAATTGGTTTCGGAGATTTTGGAAAAAACTATCTCTGTAAATGGCGGTTGTAAATTGGCGGTAGAAGTTGTAGTTGTGTTTTAAAAGAACTGTCGAAATAGGTATGTTCCGCACGATGATTTATGGCGATTTTTTTTTCATCAACAGTCACATTTTGTAGGCAGTGGGCACAACCTAGAAATATTTATTTTTGTTATTTCACTACCAAACTAAGTAGCGGCTTCTACAAGACACCTATTCCTACTCCAAATTTCATCAATGAACCTCTGTAGTTTTCGAGTAAAATGCGTGCGACATACGGACGGAAGGTCGGACATGACGAAACTATAAGAGTTTTTGCCATTTTTGCTACGGAACCCTAAAAAGGCGTTGGGCGACTTCCCCAAAGGTGGATAAATTAAAGAGAGTTTGGCCATTTTTAAAATGAGAATAGTGAACGTCATAGTTTACCATAAATGAAAAAAATACGGCAGTTTCGGAAAAGGGGGTAATATGGGGGTACCTAGAAGTTGTTGTGGGAATTTGGTCATTTTTGATGTGAGAAATGTGGACATTATTGGTATTAAGGTTACTGATTACCTATAAATACATAAGGATTATGACTGGGCAAGTTAGATACATGAATCTTGGTATCAACACCATTAGGTATTAATTAAATAAAAAAACAGGTTTTAAAATAAGCCCTTAACAGTGTGAAAAGCGGGGTGAAAGTTTTTGAGGTATTTGAGTTGGTTTTTTTTCCAGTTACATGAATGTTAGCATCTAAAAAAGTGCAAGCTTCAGTTTTTTTTAAACACTTGCCCCTTAAAGAAACAAATAGTCAAGAACAAACCCATCATCAATAAAAACAAACAAAAGGGAAAACTTGGGATCTTAGACTACTGATACGGACTGTAATGTTTGTATGGAAATAAAGTTACTTTCAAACGTATATACGTACAAGATATGAAAACGGGTATTGCGACTAAATACTGTAACATAAAGAAAATATCCAGATTTGGTGTTTTTCGAAAATCTTCTGCTAAGTGGGTTAATTGTTTGTATAGAAATTTAGTAAATAGATGAGTTGACTAAATTATCAATCTATTAAATCTAGGGTTAATTAAAAAAAACCTAATGGTGAAAAAGGGGCAGTGAATTTATTTTGTATGGCAATTTTGTTGTTTTAGAGTCATAAAATGAAAGGTGTTTGTGAACCGCTTGCTTAAAATTCACGTTCTGGACTTTTTTTCATAAAAAACTATTTGAAAGTGATAATATAAACTATGTCTGTACTTTTAACATGAGTTCCGACTCTCCGCAGACGAAGTCGCGGGCGGAAAGCTAGTACTCTATATTGTACAAGAATAAAAAAGAAATACAAAACACAATAATAATATTCTTCGAATTCTGGAATACGTTTATTAACTTTTAACACAGAACTTACTATTCTTAAACAACTGTTAGAATGAATAGATAGTAGCCGCCACGGTGGCAGCAGCTTATCCCAGTCGCCGGAGTTCCTACCAACCACAAATCGTCATCATCACGTTCACGAATTACGTCCATTGCATGATTGTCCCCCAAATATAGGAATAAGAATAAGGAATGTTTTATTGTCACACACCAAGGAAATTTACAAATAGACAGAAACTACAATTTATGACATAAATATGTTCTAAAATTATCTCAGTCGTGCCGGGTGACAAAAGGAGCGGGCTCAGCGTGTGCTGCGAGCGCGGGCACAGCCGCGTCTGCGCATCTCTATATCGTGGCGATCCTGTGCCACTCGCATCTAACTGTTTGCTCCGACCCCAATCAGATCAACGGTCCACCTTGTGAGAGCCCTAAATAATATTCATTTGATTTTCAATGCTTATTTAGGTTCCGATAGCATGCTCCCCCAGAACCCAAACGCAGGCTGGTGCGGGCGCGTGTGCCGCGAGCTGCGCAAGGTCTCCCTGGTCTCGGAGCATCATCCACGCACCTTCGAGCACATCCGGAGCTACCCCGTGATGGTGGCGGAGCGCCAACGCCAGATCCTTGAGGGGGGGGCGCTGCTAATACACCCCTTCAGCATGTTTAGGTTAGCAGGAATTAGCAGTAAATAATAATGTACTTCTAAGTCACTGTTTTCCTTCATCTGTATAAAGTTACATACAAATACCAAGGTCATGAACTTTTCGGCCGCCTAAGAAGGCTATAATTAGTACCTAATAGTACCTAATAGTACCTATTAGATAGATATGTAAGAGCAGTAAAAGACTTCTCTAAAAAATAGGGCCCTTAGTACATACATTAATTTCAGCTTGTATTGGAGCAACATGATGGTGCTGGTGAATGTGGCCCACATGGTGGTCTCCAGCCTGCGGCTGTGCTACTTCCTCGACCCTTACGACCACGCGGCGCTGCACGTGTCCGACTACGTGCTCCTGGTGCTGCATGGTATCTGCCTCGCGGACATGCTGGTCAGGTTCAACACGGGCTATTTGGAGGGCAAGCCGGGGGTTGTTGTGCTGGACCGCCGGAGCATAGCTTGGTGAGCATGGGCGGATCGGTTAAATAGTGATGATATTATAAAAAGTCCATACCCTACCCTAATAGATGGAAACTCTAATGGTTTTTTTCCATTAGGTGACTTGTATGCTTTTTCCATGGCATAAAAAAAATACAGAATTACAATTTTTTTAACGAAAAACACACTTATAATAATCGTTGCTGATTGAAAACATTCCACCAGCGTCAAATTCTTTTTAGCCAAGCTATATATCGCTTGTCCAAAACTCCGCAGTCACTACCTCCGCGTCGCCTGGCTGGACCTGGTGTCCTGCACACCGGTCTCCTTCGTGTTCCTGGCCACGGCCCGCCCCTCGTACCGCACCAGCTTCGAGTGCCTTATCACACACAGCCTGCCGCTCTGCCGTGCTGCAAGGCTCTTAACTGTCTTCCGAGACCTCAGAATACTCATGCGGGTAGGTCACAGAAGAAAGAAAAAATCAGCAACATATTATGTACGTAATATAAAAGAAACAGTGTAAAAGGGGTGGTAGACGGGCGAGTAAGTAAGCCGTACTTCACGACATTTGGGCATTTTCACGAAAAAGTGTACCCAATTAAGGACTGAAATTAAGGAACTTTAACTTTGTCAGTTTCGTGACGAAAATTAGCTATACATTGACGGCCGCCAAAACTGACAAAGTTAAAGTTCCTTAATTTCAGTCCTTAATTGGGTACACTTTTTCTTGAAAATGCCCAAGCACGGCGTACTTACTCGCCCGTCTATCTGGGACTTAGGCTTCTGTTACCAATATATAATACGAAAGAAACGCGATAGATGCCACGCCGGCCGTGGCCATTACATGTAAGTCCAACCAGAAATATTATACAACCTTAAGACCACACCAAACCGTATGGTTTATCGCTTACATTTATCGTGTTGGTTTGATCATCATTATATCAATATCGACATCACAACTGTGATCAGTATCATAATGTAGTTCGGAGAATAGCAAAGGATCGTTGAACGCGCTGTCCTTGTTTAGTGGATTCCTATGACCTTTGTCTAATAAAAATCCAACTTCCCCATCGAGCTGGTTTTCGGGAAGAGGGTCGTATTGGTAAATCTTGAGTGAAATGCTCGTCGCAAGCAAGACATGTCGAATATGGCAGTTATTAATAACTTTTGTTAAACCTTCTTTTATAATAATGCACACCCTGGCAATTTATATTCTATTATTTGAAATTCTCGTGTGGTTGCCGAGTTAGAATAGTGCCACTCCATGTCTTCCCGTGGATGTCGTAAGAGACGACTAAGGGAATAAAGGCTTGTAGTACTGTTAGGCGATGGGCTTGCAACCTATCACTAATACGCTCGTAAACATCTTAGCCTGATTGTGCAAATTGTGGTTATAGAATTATCAACAAGTTTTTAGAGATGTTTTAATTCTGTAGCTCTGCCTACCCCACTCTGGGAACGAAGGCGTGAGATTATGTATGTATGTATGTTATTTGAAATTGTCTTATTGTCATCTGAACGTCTGTCTGATTTTTGCTTTTGCTATCAATGATTATATCTTCTTGCACTCCACGAAACTCTGCATTTTATTAACTTAAAAGGTTATGGTCCTATTTGCAGCAGTGCTATATATATAATATAGTAAATGCTTTATATATATGAAGAATAATTAGAGTGAAAAATTTGTGCTATGGATAACTGTCCATCGACATCAACGTCGGCACTAAGCCTGAATCAGTCTACGACGTCAACAGGCGCTAGCTTCAGTAAACTAACAGGCAAGAATTTCATCCAGTCATTAGGTCAGCTACTACGGCCCATCAAACATTAAGCAGTCTCAAGAAAGCCTATGCTGACAGTGGTCTGATAAGAAGGCTAGGCCTTATTAAAAAACTCCTAAATAATGAGTTTAAGGGAAACCTTCACGAGTATGTCAATAACTCACTGGCTACGCAGCAAGAACTGCAGGGAATCGAAGCAGGAGTTGATGACGAGTTCCTGGCAATAATAATGCTTGCTGGTCTACCCGATAGATTCAAGCCACTCGTTATGACGCTGGAGCACTCCACTATGAAGATCACATCGGAAAACGTAGTGACAGCTCTTTTAAAGGAAGAATCGCGAGCTGTACCCGCCACTTCCAGTACCCGGGGGATTACAAACACCGTGCTACATGTCGGCAGTGCACCGAAGAAATTGTTTTGTACTTATTGTAAAAAGTCAGGTCATGTAGTCTCGAAGTGTAGGAGTTTAAAAAACAAAACCACTAAGAATGATTCGGCGATCAAGTCATACAATACATCCGAATTCACTCTGTCGTCTTGTTTCTCTAATATATCTCCCTCAGGTCAACATCATTGGTACATCGATTCCGGCGCAACATCCCATATGAGTAATAGGAGAGATTGGTTTAAAAACATTTCATCCCACATCACCCCTATTACTGTTGCTAACAAGGAACAATTACTGAGCCATGGAAAAGGTACTGTAAATATTGAAATTTCCGACAGTGTAAATAAAATAAGTAACGTCTTGTATATTCCTGGCTTAGCAACTAATCTTTTGTCAATAAGCAAATTAAATGAAAATGGCTTCGATGTGTTGTTTACGTCAAAAGGCGCAAGCATCGTCCCAAGTGGAGGATGTCACTTGACGGGCTCTGTCATTGCCACAGGTTCTGTACATAAAGGTATGTATAAACTAGACGTTTGTTCGACTAGTTCACAGGCCATGTGCTCTGTCAGTAAAGAGTCTGCTATGCTATGGCATAGACGCCTTGGTCATTTAAACCATAAGACTTTGAATATTTTAAAAAATAATAACGTTGGCATAGATTATGCTAATAGAGGTTTGAATGTTAAATGTATTCCATGCTTACAGGGAAAACTAGCAAAGAAACCTTTTCTGAGCTCTACAAGTAAATCGAGTTGCGTTCTTCAACTAATTCATTCGGATCTATGTGGTCCAATGAGCACGCACTCGTGGGGCGGAGCCCTATATTTACTTACTTTTACAGATGACTTTAGTCGAAAATCTTTTGGATATCTCCTTAAATCAAAGGATAAGGTTTTCACTAAATTCGTAGAGTTTAAGCACTTAGTCGAAAACCAAACGGGTCGCCAAATCAAAGTTCTACGCTCTGATAACGGTCGTGAGTACGTTAACCACGGGCTGTCTACCTTCTTGAAAGAAAACGGTATTGTTCATCAAACTACAATTACTTATAGTCCTCAGCAAAACGGAGTCTCTGAGCGTGCCAACCGAACTATTATTGAGAAGGCGAGATCTATGCTTCAAGACTCTAAACTACCAAAAGCATATTGGGGAGAAGCGGTTAATACGGCTATTTATTTGAAGAACCGTACACCTACGCAAGTTTTAAATAATAAGATTCCTGAAGAAATTTGGACAGGGAGAAAAGTGAACCTTTCTCATCTGCAAGTCTTTGGTTGTGAAGCGCATGTTCTCATACCGAAAGAAAAACGAACGAAGCTTGACGCGAAGACCCAAACTTGTATCTTTGTAGGTTATGCGACAGAAAGCAAAGGCTATCGTCTCGTAGATCGCCAAAACCCTCGAGTTTTAATAGTCGCAAGAGATGTTGTTTTTATGGAAGAACAAACACGCTTAGATTCTAATCAATATCTCCCTTACAGTGAGATACCAGAAACTTCGCCTGAATCTCCACAAGTCTTTCTGCCGATTTTAGAAGAAGAACCTATTCAACAAGTTCCAGTGCCGTCACTTAGTCAATCACCACCTGATATTCAACCGGAAGCATTACCATCGGACCAATCCGAATCAGCTACCCCACAAGTAACATCTGGTATCTTGGGAGCTGAAGTCATTCCTGAGCTCTTACCTGAACGGAGATACCCTAATCGAGAGAGGCGTCCTCCTGAAAGGTATGTCTGTGCAGTTCAAATGACAACAGACCTGGAACCAGAAACTTACAAGGAGGTTACAGATCATCCTCAAAAGGGTCAGTGGCTGGAAGCCATGCCGGCTGAATATAATTCGTTGATGAAACATGGAACTTGGACTCTAGTCGACAGACCTAAAGATCGCAAAACAACCAAATGTAAATGGGTCTTTAGAATAAAAATGGACACGAGTGGAAATGTAGTCAAGTATAAAGCTAGACTTGTAGCTAAAGGATTCACTCAAATACCAGGAGTGGACTACGGTGAAACTTTTTCACCTGTTGCGAGGCTATCATCAGTTCGACTTTTGATGGCATTTGCCGTCAATCTTAACTGCCAAATTGATCATCTCGATGTGGAAACAGCCTTCTTAAATGGTGATTTAGAAGAAGAAATCTTCATGGAACAACCAGAAGGTTTTTCAACTGATCCATAACACAAAGTGTGCTTACTTAAGAAGTCACTCTATGGATTGAAGCAAGCTCCACGCCAGTGGAATAAAAAGGTGTGCGAAGCAATGGCTGCCTTATCATTGAAACAAGCTTCAACGGAGCACTGTCTCTATCACAAAAGGAACGGCAACGACATACTAGTCGTAGCAGTTTTCGTCGATGACTTTTTTATAATGTCCAATAGTGACGATTTAAAAACACAGTTCAAAAATGAACTTAAAAAGATCTTTATAATTAAAGATCTGGGTCCTGTCAAGGACTGTCTCGGTATGAGAGTAATACAAAGTCTGAACTATATAACTCTCGACCAGACGCATTATATCGAAAAACTAATTGACCGATATAATATGAATGAAGCTATATCTGTCACTACACCAATGGAACCTGGACTTAAATTAAATCTACCTGAAAAAGAAAACGAAGTTGAAGTACCGTATCGTGAACTTATCGGCTCGTTAATGTACATTGCTATTGGAACGAGGCCAGATATTTCTCACACCGTGTCGTATCTCTCTCAATTCAATGCACATTACGGGGGAGTACACTGGAAGGCCGCAGAAAGGGTCCTTCAGTATATTAAAGGTACCAAGGACCTCAAACTTCAATTTCACAAGAGTGAAATTCAACCCATTGGTTACGCAGACGCTGACTATGGTAATAACATAATGGACAGGCGATCATTTACAGGATATGTTTTCATTATGAGCGGTGCACCTGTCTCGTGGAAGTCTCGAAAGCAGCGCACGGTCGCCCTTTCGACTACCAAAGCAGAGTATATGGCCCTGGCCGAAGCGTGTAAAGAAGCCATATACCTAAAAACCCTCATAATGGAAATCTTCGCTGTCACTCATCCCATGGTTATCCACACAGATAATCAAAGTTCCATTAAATTAGCACACAACAGCACTTATCACGCCCGCACAAAGCACATCGATATCAAACATCATTTCATACGCGAGTCTCTAACACACCATCAACTTTCCCTTCAGTTCATACCTACTTATGACATGATCGCCGATATTCTTACCAAAGCTTTACCGAAGATTAAACATTTTAAATGTGTAAATTCTTTAGGTTTACGGTAGATTAAGATTTTTCATTGTAAATAGGCAGGTATAGGGTGTGTAATTTAATGATGTAAATATAGGATGTTTTTTTTGTGATAGTATTTAGTGTGTACAGTTTACTTGGATATTATGTTATACTTGTATGTACGTATGTACAGGGTGCTTTTATTACGAGGGGGTGTTAAATCTTCTTTTATAATAATGCACACCCTGGCAATTTATATTCTATTATTTGAAATTGTCTTATTGGCATCTGAACGTCTGTCTGATTTTTGCTTTTGCTATCAATGATTATATCTTCTTGCACTCCACGAAACTCTGCATTTTATTAACTTAAAAACTTTGAAGTGTACTGACATCCCTATCAGATCAGAACACGGTAGTGCTAGAATGGCAGAGCGTATTCATTCGACTTACTTCTTATTGGTTTATCTGGTCGCTCTAGAAACTGACGCGCTCCTACATCTGCTTCCGCGTCGTTCGACACACGCTTGCGTTCGCGCTCCTAGTGCACTGGTTCTCCTGCCTAATGTATCTGCCACCTGCAGTACACTATTACTGTAAGTCACACTTTTTTGGCTACACCCCGTTTACATAACATACATAAGTACTGACCTTCTGTTTATAAACTGCGTCTAAAACTTGTACTTACTTTCATGCTTTGTAGTTTTAGTATAAATATATAATATAAATATTCCATTACGTGACGGCAAGTATTGGCTTATTTGACCCTGTGAAATTGTAACTTATACGCAGTAGGTTATTTCCCTATGCGTGCGAAACGATAAGCGCTAGAGAAATGGGTTTAGATCCTATCTAGTAGGTAGTTTAATGAGGGACACCGCTGATTGAAATCGTTTGCAAACCGAAAGTTACATTGTTGTAAACTTAGACGATTTACTGTGGCATACTGGAATAAACGCCCTGCCGCGCCCACCACTTTCTACCTAACACAATTGTTGTTTTATTATCCAATCCAACTACTTCCTAAATCTTAGGACATCACACCTATAGTAGGTGTGATGTCCTAAGATTTAGGATTAAGTAGTTGGATTGGATAATATAAAGCGGGATTAAATAAGTGCGTTATTTATTCCGATTAAGTTCGGATAAACAATTAGTAGTACCTATCTATGCACAATAAAGTAGTCGTAGAAAAGGCTAAATGTTAAGTTATGCAAGGTGAGTCGGGAACTCGGGATCGCTACCACCACGGATCTACTAACCAGCGACGTGTTAGTCTAGCGATCCAGTCTTTTTCAGACGAAGACCCTTCATATGTCCATGAGCCACAGTTATTTATCATGTACTATTTTATAACACTAAATGCGGGCACGGGTCCTTATCGTGTTTCTTGTATGGATCCGCGCCTTACCCGCACACGCCGTTTGTGTGTTGTCGGTCATAATATAGAAATCGATGAATAGGCCTGCCGACCTGACCCACGCCCGCGTTCGGTGTATAAAGGTATAGTCTGCATGCTCGTGCCTTCTCTCCATAAAAACCTTTGAACCTGTCAGGGAGCGGCTCGATCCCGCCAGGGTTCAACCGGTTCGTGTCCAACAACCGCTCCGCCCCGCTGAACCTCACGCAGCTGCCTGTCGCCGACCGCTACACGATGGGCCTCTTCATCGTCCTGTCGGCCTTCTTTGGTAGATCACGTAATTTTTACGCTGCCTGCGACTTTGAGCGATGCCACACGAGCAGCGTTGCCGTTGCATTGCGTCGTCGCAACGCTGTGATTTCTATATAGAACGACGCAAGTGTTTCAATGCATCGTTTGGCATGTCGTTCTAAGATAATTTATATTTAGAACAACGCAGCGGCGACGACGCGTATGTTTGTCGTAATTTTCTATATCTATATTGACAATTGGATATAGTGTGCGAATTAGCACACCCTCAGATTTTTTTTAAATAATTCGGTACTTATTTGAACGAATTAATTTGGTAGATTCAGGTCTTAATAAACATAAAGGTCATTTACTCATTAAATTAAAAAAAATAGGAATAACTTAACACATACCTATTTATAAAATCTGATCCGGGAACAGCTCAAACGAGTATAAACTGTATTCAGTTCAGTACACCTTGTTTCTTTGACTTTTCATAAATACTACATTGATACAAACCTTGTGGCAACGTACATTTATTCTCAGATTAATCGCCTCTTTTTACACGCTTTACGAGTATAAAAAAACCTTATAACTATACATTAACTTCACTTGTAACTAACAGACTAACAAAGTAATCATATCAAATTGAAAGTTAATTTGAATCTTCTACGTATTTGGGATATTTATGCAATTACGTTGACTGAATACAAAAATATAGTACCATTACTAGTGCCTGTCCTCAATGGTTCATAGTAGATTAGTCGAGTTTAGACTCCTTGACTCGTCTTTTGATAGGGTGATGGAACCAGTAATGGACAAGGCACCAATAATAGACACTTGATTCTTATTTTACAGAAGATAAGGGTTATTCATTTATTTTGCAACAATCAATTTAGGACCGTATAAAGTTTGAATTAGGAGTGAGTGTCCATTACTGGTGACTGTCAGCTAAAAGTGTCCATCATTGGAGCCGTTACCCTAGTGAGTTTATTAACAGTGTTAAAACTGTTAAAAGTAGTCAACAATAAACACGCTTTATTTTGTCTGCAAAATGGCAGTTCAAATGCTGTCCGTCTGAACCGGCCCTTAGAAATTAATTTTTTGATAAAGCTATTTACTAAGTATGCCTATATATGCCTTCCTTGCGAGTACAGAAGCGCATCAAATTATGAAATACGGCTGTCATTGGGATCATCCTACACTGACTGAATTATAAATAAGACTATATTTCTCGAAATGGTTAAGTAAAGGTAAAAATAAGTTTATTGATTATTTAAGCAAATACAAACATACAAGAAAATATCCCATGGACCCCAAACTAGGCGTACATCTGTAACTTTGCCTACGGTTCCTATTATTTCGATATACAGGGTGTTAGGTAATGAGTGGATAATCCTTGACTTATGGATAGAGGGCACTTAGGATGTTATAAAAAAGCTCAAATAGATTAGTTAAAAGTCGCACGGTTTTCGAGATATTTGGAGTTTTAGGTTTTTTTCGAAATCAATGTTCAATGATGATGATGATGATCAATGTTTTGATCATAGCACCACTCTAAGCAAATTTCTTTTTTTTTTCTTGAATACTTATATATTTATCAGATAGGCATCACCATTAATGTGAGACTACAATGTTTTTTTCTTTAATCGCAAACTTAATTTTTGCGTTTTCAATCGTACATTGATCGAACTTTCAGCACCCATGGTGAAAAAAAAATACACTACCATCTAGTTGCCCATAAGTTTAAAAACATGCCAATTTATTGACAATTTAAAAATAGTAATTACCTTTGGGTAATTGCATTTGCATTTTGATTTTAAATTCAAAAGGTAAGTAGGTACTATTTTTAAATTGTCAATAAATTGGCATGTTTTTAAGCTTATGGGCAACTAGACGGTAGTGTATTTTTTTTCACCATGGGAGCTGAAAGTTCGATCAATGTACGATTGAAAACGCAAAAATTAAGTTTGCGATTTAAAAAAAAAACCATTTTAGTCTCACATTAATGGTGATGCCTATCTGATAACATAAGTATTCAAGAATATTGAGAAAAAATAAATTTTCGATAAAATTAGCCTAGAATGGTGCTATGATCAAAACATTGAACAAGGGTGTTCATTTTCGAAAAAAACCTAAAAGTCCAAATATCTCGAAAACCGTGCGACTTTTACCTAACCTATTTTAGCTTTTTCATAACGTCCTAATTTCGATATTTACGGTTATTGGTAAGTAAGTAGGTACAGTCGAGTTCATTAATATGTGTATACATACACTTTAGTACACCTACCTTGTCTATTTAATGCCATGTATAAACTGCCAAATTTGAACTGTCATATCGATTAAAGTGACAAGGTACTAAAGTGTAGACATATTTATGAACTTGACTGTTCCTAGTATTTATTTGGTAGTTGATTCCACTATTTTTTTTGTATTTCTGAAATTTAAGTTTTGTCTACAACTTCAAATCCTTATCTAATGCAATATTATCACGCTTTGATCTAGGAACCGGGTATACTCAATTTGCGGGAACCCAGCCGTCAGAAATTCTGGTGAACTCCATCATCATTCTTGGAGCCACCATGTTCATGATCTTCAATGCCGGTGAGCTATTTTTGACTATAGTTAATTGCTAACGTGATCGTTAATTATTTATGGGTGACACGATTTAAGCCGCAAACGCACTGCGAGCGGATTCGCCGCGGTGCGGCGCGCTCCCATACTAAAAAGCGTGCCCAAAGCGTGGCGGAGGCGTTTTTTGTATGGAAAGGCGCCGCACCGCGCCGCCTTCGCTCTCAGTGCATTTGCAACTTTAGAAAAACTCAGCTCAGGAACTGATGATGATGAAATTAAAATGATGTGCTGAATGATGCGCTGTAGCGTGTGGTAAATGCGGGTATAGTCTTCATCACGCTGCGGCGCTTGGCTGGACCAGAGCATGTTTGGAATGGTTAGATGGCGTGTGGATGGCATGTACGAGTAGATCAAGCTTTCCTTCTCATCCCTGTTTCAATTTATAGGTATTTGTAGAAATCTTTACCGGGTGGATATTATTTTCTAGTGTTCTACCTGCATTTGTACACAACCATCTACAACTCGACCATGCGGTACCAGGAGCTGATGAATCAAGTGGAGGTAATGTACTGTTCGAGATTTTAGTCAGGCCCATTAATCTTTCCTCTTCGCCTCTCCGCTCCTTTTAACCCCGCTGAAGTAGTAAAACAGGCAAAATTTAATGTACCCAATCATTTAAAATTTTATCAAGTTACTTGGTAATAATTATTGTTGTATTTGCAGAAATATATGAGTCACAATCAGTTCCCTGCGCCACTAAAGAAGCGCGTGCTCGCCTTCTACCAATACCGGTACCAGGAGCGGTACTTTAAGGAGGAGACATCGTTTGAATGCCTCTCAGGTAGGTATAGTACTCTAAATTTTAAAATACGCTGAAGTTCAATGCGACAGATATCGTTACAATTTCTTACGTTTTATGTAAAAAAAGTTACACACGCAAAGCAGCGTATAAGTTTCAAGATTTTGCATAGCTTTATACGGGTTATTTAGTGCACTAGCAAGCGACCGTGATGGATTTGTTCGTCGTCGGCGGCGAACCTGTGATGCAAATGATTTCGATTTACATCCATCAAAGGCGCTGAAAACCCATACGACCATTTTAAGTAACATTCGGTAACTGTGTACACTCTTTGCGTCGACACACGTAACATTTTTGAGTAACCCAGGTACCACACAAAATGCACACAAGTTTCGTATTTGCGTCGACTTTGAATGAGAATTCATTCATTCACTTTGATTTGATCTCTTTGATGACAGCAAAGTGAACGAAATTCACTTTGGAATCATCGCGTGATGTTATGTTATATTATGAGCGGAGCGATTTCAGTCGGCAGTTTTGGTGCTCAGACCCTTGACAAGTTGCATTCTACGAGAGCTGAAAATGTATGGACATACGCGAACTAAAAAGGGATATGCCCTTATTCGCAAAGTGCCATTTCGTCGGCCTAAATTGCAAACCTGCTAAATCCATTTTTAGGATTTAGCAGGTTTGCACTTTATTTCATCTATTTAGAATGCAAAACTGCTAAATCCTAAAAATGGATTTAGCAGGTTTGCAATTTAGGCCGACGATTTGGCTTGTTCGGTTGACCTAGACATTGCTGGTCGGACTGCTTCAAGCTCAAGCTTCAAGCTGATAGCGACGCTGGCAACATCCAAGAAGGCCATGACTCTTTTTAGTTGTTGAGAACTGAGACACTCAGTTTGAAATAGCATTTAGTTATGTTTAAATGTACTTGTCAACTTGCCGCGCATGCTTCCAGAACAACTTCGGCACGAGATAGCCCTCCACACGTGCCAGAACCTGGTGAACAAGGTGACCCTGTTCGAGGGTCTGCCCTCGACTCTCGTCGGAACGCTGCTTGGGTGCCTCAAGTCCGAGGTAGCTCGCTAAACCGTCTTAACACCACCGACATCAAGTCGCTTCAAACTAATATTATAAATGCGAATGTTTGTAACGTACCTATTTGTGTTAGTATGTTTTTTACTCCTTCCGCGGAAACAGCTGAAATTTTGAATGGAGCTTGGTTATTTACCCTTTTTATTAATAGTTCTTATAGATTTATTTTATATTATTTTTAAAGGATACCTTTTATTGACCTTTTTTGACCCGGTGAGTTTGAAACATACTCCTTGATTTCGAATAAGACGCCGATCTCAAGGCGCGTCAGAGATGACAGTTTTTATGACTTGTCGTTTACTTTTACGTGACTTGGTACGTGCATCTCTCTCAGCAGAGGCCCCTGCAAAGATGCACTACGCTAACTAACGTTTCTATTCGATTCGTTTTTAAACCAATCGCGTCACTGGTAGACCACGTGACTTTTCGTATCACGTCATCTCCCAGTGACGCGATTGGTTTAAAAACGAATCGAATAGAAACGTTAGTTAGCGTAGTGCATCTTTGCAGGGCCCTCAGGCTTATTGCCAAACTGGCCAAACGCACTCGCAATCGAAATCATTTTCATTTTGACAGTACGAAGGCGAGTCTGCATATAAAATGAAAACAATTAATGTTACACTTTGAAGTCGATTGCGATTGCGAGTGCGTTAGGTAATAGGACTAATAGGCCAGCAGAGGGCCCTGCCAAGATGCATTACGCTAACTAGCGTTTCACGTTTTTAAACCAATCGCGTCACTGGTAGATGAAGTGATACGACAAGTCACGTGATCTACCAGTGAAGCGATTGGTTTAAAAACGAAACGAATAGAGGCGCTAGTTAGCGCAATGCATCTTGGCAGGGCCCTCGGGTTTAATAAGGTATATTAATGTATACTAGCGACCTGCCCTCGCTTCGCTTCGGTTTATGCAAGTTTTCTGTAACATCCGAGTATAAACCAGAATTTATAATAAAATGAAGTCGCTTCCGCTGTCTGTTCGCTTAGATCTTTTAAACTACTCAACGGATTTTAATGCAGTTGTCAGCAATACATAAAGTGATGCACGCATGACTTTTTGCGTCGTACAATGAAACTGTGGAACGAACTCCCTTCGATGGTATTTCCAATCAGTTATGACATGGTGCCTTGAAGAAAAGAGCTTTCATTTCCCTAATTGGCCGGCAACGGACTGACAACTCTTCTTGAGTTTCTGGTGTTGAGCGGTGGTGAGTACTTCTATCAGGTAACCCGCTTGCTCGTTTGCCTCCCTCTCTTATAAAAAAAAAATCTTCCCTATTACTCCAGGTGTACCTGCCGAACGATCTGATCCTGCGCGCCGGTGACTTCGGAGACTGCATGTACTTCGTGTCCAATGGGACCGTCGCAGTCTACTCGAACAAGGGGCTCGAAGTCAGTATTACCTACTTACCTATGGTTGCGTAGCTTGCATAGTCGTAGAGCAATTTCCTAGAAACGTAGATGCACTTAAGGTCTGTTCATCCATACTTGTCTTATATAGTACCTAAACAACTTTCTAACCTCAAAATGAACCTTTTTTTGGCTAAAACAGCTATTTTAAACAAAATAAAGCAATCACAGACAATACATTGGCCAAGTGATGTCCACAATGTTAACTCGGTTTACTTTATTTACGATAAAAGAGCTGTTTTAGCCAAAAAAGGTTCATTTTGAGGTTAGAAAGTTGTTTACTATATAAGACAAGTACCTAAGGATGAACAGACCTCACACGTGCAATTTTGTAACCTTTGATTGCATGTCAACTATATCTATCTTACTTACTCTAATTTGATTTAATAGAATGAGATGTCGTACTGTTGACGGGCAATTATTTCTTTAAAAATTGCCCGTGTAAAATGCTCCTTTAGTCTTTGCGTTGGATCTAGCTATTTAAGTACATTGCTGACAAATTACCATAGAATTGCGTTGGCTAACCTATGTACTCGTAGGGTAGAAGTACCGGCTTTGACGATCGTAAGACCGTTTTTGGCTACTCTAAATTTTAACTAGATAATATCTAAAGCATCGTGAAATTAGTATTTTTTTATTTTTTTAAAATAATATTAATCTTCTGTGTTAACTAAGTGTTTATTCATCTTACATGTTTTTAATTTGGCAGTATTTTTGATACTTCTTCAACCTTCAAATTCAAATTCAAATTCAAATGTTTTTATTTGCATAAACAAGGGTACAAGAAGGTGTAACACAATTATAAGACAGTTCCATTCCTGGTTTTCCCATAAGGGTGGGTTTAGACCAAACGAGCGAATGCTCTAGAACATGTTTTGTCTTTATTTTTACAAAGAAAACGTAAGAGATAATGCCATAGAATTATTATTCGTTCGCTTGGTCTAAATCCACCCTAATATGGCGTACAAATATTTCATGATTTTTACTTAAATTATTAGGTACATGCATAGGTGCAGCTTAAAATATTTACAAAGTTTAATTTAATGTCAACTAAAAATAATAATAATTTAATAAAAATAGCGTTAATAGTAATAGTAATCGTGGCCAAAAAGGGTACAGTGGCGTCAAACGGTACTTATACCCTACCTATATTTATGACAGTGTACTTAATTGTTTGACGTAACGTATTTTTTTCTATTGTTGGATAAAAAGAAGAACACCCATTAACATTCACTATTCGACACAGTCCTCAAGTCTGATACTATACCGTAAGAATGTCTGGTCGGCTCTGTTTCCCCGAATTTGGCTTCTTTGTTTATCCTGTTATTCGTTGGCCGTTTTTAACCGTCCGTCCCGTGCCGAAAATTACTTATTAAAACATCCCATTGGCATGACATGACAACCCATCTTAGATATGCCACATGGAGGACGGCGACTACTTCGGGGCCCTGGCGCTGCTGACAAAGGACCGGAAGCGCTCCTCCACTGTCGTGGCCATCGAGATCACGCACGTCTACCGGCTTGACTACGAGGACTTCCGGTAGGTATGGTTACTCAGGGCTGCCCCGCGGGGCGGTCTTCAGAGTCTTAACTATCCTTTTATGCGGCCGGTGTGAGCTTCTATAACTGCACCCTTAAAAAAAAATTGCTATAGGTACTACCATGCATGATCCAAAACTAGGTCCTGGTCTTGCCATTTCGGCTCTTCTCCTGGATTTACAGTTACGGCACTGGGCCCTACCAACGGCCGAACGGCAGACCGAACTTAGCTCAAGTCAAGAATGATATTGGATCTTATTGAGTCTTCCTAATTACCAGATTACGAACTAGTATTGTTTTATTTTTAAGGTTTCAATAATTTGTTTTTGCTCATTTTTAGTCACAGGAAAAAGGTTAATTTTCAATGGTATTTAATCCTAAAGGCTAGAGGGCAGCTAAGTAAATCCAGTATCTGTGAGAATCCTTGGGTTGGGGGACTATGTCTGGAATGGACAGTTCTTTCAGCTAACATGTAAATGTATTTATCTACATCATATCATAACTTCAATATAATATGCTCAGAAGCGATTAGCAAATGCCCTATATTAAGTACCTAAGGCACTGGTCCCACTGCCGGCGAGTAAGCGATGAACTATCGGCGATTTTCTTGCCCAAGAAACGAACAAAAGATAATCGCTCCCGCGCCGTGTAAATAAAAGAGAGAGGTTTAAGTTTATAGTTCATCGCTGGCTCAGTCGCTCAGCGATGAACTATAAATTTATATCTCTCTCTTTTATTTACACGGGAGCGATTATCTTTTGTTCGTTTCTTGGGCAAGAAAATCGCCGATAGTTCATCGCTTACTCGCCGGCGGTGGGACCAGTGCCTAACCTATCTGTGTTTGTACTTTAATGTTAACAACAACGCAACGGAAAGTATACTTGTCACTCGTGTGTCATAGAAAAACAAAGGTTGCCGATCGCTATTAAGAAAATGGTTGCACTGTAAATAACTATAATGTACTTATTCCGCTTTGAGTCAGATCTTCTTCAAATTACCTACCTACCGCACACCAAGAACGAGAGACCCCAAGCATGTCTTGCTTGGCAGAAGGCATGTGAGGCTTCTTGCTCTTATATCGTCATTAGGTCGTTATTTTCTTCGTTATTCACTTGACAGTAACATAGCAACTGCTAAAATGTCAGCAATACAATTACTACTAAAATGAAGCAAATACGAACTAAAACGAATAGGTATAGGGCCTAGCGATAACAGGAAATGAAGATTATCTTCTTATCGTCATGGTGATCCAAACTATAAAGTTTGATGACCTACCGTATGTTCCAGCCGGTTCATCATGACCAACCAGGTGTTGAGCGCCCGGCTGGAGGCGGACGCGAAGCGCTGCATCAACGAGACAGCGCTGCTGGACGCATCCCAGCGCGAGCGCCATCAGGAGCAGCTCTCCCGGGACCTCCTGGATAGACCTAGCTCGTAAATCAGGATCCCTACTTTGAAAATCGAAGTAATAATAATACGTTACGAATACATTCGCTGAATCCCTTTCTCTCGATTAAGTATCAAATGACGAGTGACAGGGATGGAGCTTCGACTTCGAACTTCGATTTTCAAAATAGAGCCTCAGCTAAGCGAGAATAACTTCGTTCATTTTCAACATTAGAATATGGAAGGCTTACATTCGCACACGTTTCCTTCTACCTCGTAAGGCTCACCGTATACTAAAAACACCCATTTTTTTGTCAGTGGAACTTTGTAGTCTACCATCAAGGCAATAAAGTACAATTACATTTTGTTCGAAAATGCCATTTTCAATTTAGGAAGAAAGGAAAATAAACTTTATTTTCATAGCAATACAGTTCAAATTAAATCGTCTTGATAATGTAGGTACATCCTATTCACACTGGGCCTTACGAGGTTAACGTGTGGATGATACTGAAAAATATTTGTGTAGTTAAATAATTTTAATTCTTGTTTATAAAACAGATAATTGTTTTTAATTTCTTATTTTGACTTCGTTAAAGGCACTTGTGCAAAATAACGGTCACTTACTCTCATCATCATCATCTTCATGTCAGCCGAAAGACGTGCACTGCTTGACATAGGCCTCCCCCAAGGCTCTCCACTCAGACCGGTCTTGTGCTTTTCGCATCCACCGCGTTCCCGCGATCTTTACAAGGTCGTCACTCCATCTTGTTGGAGGACTACCTACAGCTCGTCTCCCGGTCCGGGGACGCCACTCAAGAACCTTCTGACCCCATCGGCCATCAGTCCTGCGAGCAATGTGCCCCGCCCATTTGCGGCTATGTATGAGGATGTTTCCAGAGCCATGCATAGCTCCAAAACTCACTTACTCTAATCTTTAAAAAATATACACTGACGACCGACGTTAGCAATTAGATAAATCTTCATCGCATGGCGTACGACCGCATAGGTACTAGGAAAGACTAGCGAATATGTAGGGTCAGCGTCATATATAAGGTAAGATTCAATGCAATTAATATGCTACACCGAACTATTTGGGCCATTCTACTTTTCAGTGTACAGTTTTGTTATCGTCCGATAAAAGGTATACCAAATTATGAATCCGCGTAAAAATAAAGAAAATGAACTTAGAATGTTTAAGTTAAAACGATTTTCAAAAAAACAACTCTTAAATTACGCAATTATCGTTGAAGAATCTTGGTAACTCAGTGGTAAATTGCACTTTTCCATAGAAAGGGCGGGGACGTCAACGTCCACTGCGTTACTCACTTTGTAGTTATTACAAATAACTTTTTATGAGTTAGGGTAATTCTAAATATAAGCTTATTTACGTCCCTTTTCGAGTTTCAAGTTAAAAAACGCAGCACTTTATCATTTTTTTAAATAATAATAGTTTAGTGAGAACGTGGCTAAAACGTATGTAAAACGAAAAGTAGAATGGCCCATTTGAGCACTTTGAATGTTACCTTATATAATTTAGTCCATTCGCTTAGATAGTGTCGCTAC
This sequence comes from Acleris literana, assembly GCA_946894065.1. Classification (NCBI taxonomy): domain Eukaryota; kingdom Metazoa; phylum Arthropoda; class Insecta; order Lepidoptera; family Tortricidae; genus Acleris; species Acleris literana. Next base: position 8,205,602 of record OX335669.1, on the reverse strand, counting down.
ACATACACGTACTTGCGGTTATTGTTATAAAATACGAATATAATTCGAAGTAAGTTGCCAAATTCACTTGCGGCGTAACACCCGCAAGAGAATTTGGCAGTCTACATGGAATTTTATATCGTATTTTATGACAATAACAGCAAGTACGTGTGACTGTAGCGACACTAGGTATCTAAGCGAATGGACTATATAATATATAGTTATGTTATGAAGCTGACTGTACCGACTGCTGGTAGGTATTATTTACTGTAAGCGAAACAGCATTTTGAAGTTGCATAAATACAAACAAAATATTTCACAGGGTGAAGTGGTTTAAGTCGTTATTGTATTTTTCAAGTAAGTATTGTTAACCGAATCCCTCCTGAGATTGGTTAAGGTACCTAAGTCAAGAATATTAATTTTATTTTTAAGTTAAGGGATATTAACAAATAAAGTAGTACCCTGCTGTGCTGTTTTATTATCGCTTTTAGACCTAAGGAAATATATTTTTTCTCAAAAACTAGTCATAGGATTTTATTGCCCTCCAAGTATTTTTATATATTGATCAAGCTACGTAATGCGGTTACCACACGCACAAGCTTCACAGTTTGGCCTGCGCAAGCTTCTCGCACGAAATAACTGAACTCTGCGTGTGCTACCACACGGCACAATTAAGTACGCGCAAGCCACATTCTTGTCGAAATCCTTGTCGTTGAAACAATGTTTCCCAATGAACGACGAGCGAGCCCCGACTGTGGCTTGAAGACTGAACGCCCAACCACACGCACAGACAAGTACACGCCAGAGGCCCTACTCTGAAAATCGAAGTTCGAAGTTACGTTAGCTCCATCCCTGTTACTCATCATTCGAGACTAAATCGAGAGAAAGGGATGAAGCTATCGTAACTTCGAACTTCGATTTTCAAAGTAGGGCCTCTGGCTTGCGCAGGCAAATTTCAAGCAAGTCGAAAACTGCGCAAGCCGCGCCGTGGGGTTGGCGCGTGATACAGTTTTACCAACCACACCGCGAACATTAACGCCTGCCGAAATAAAATATAAAAAGTCTGATCCACGTAAGCTGCCGTTTGTTCGTATCAGTCACCTTCATGAATTCCATACTCAGAATATAGTTTTACCCGACCAGCAGTTTGGCTTTCGACACACGGAGCATAGCTTTCATTATGTTTCGATGAAATGCTATTTTTCTGAAAGGTTATTCGTAGTGAATGAGGCTGGATTTACATCCAAGTGTCATATCTTTAAAGCCGGTGTACCGCAGGGTTCCATCTTAGGATCGACATTAGGCTACGGCCGGCCTTGTAAGTAGTTACCTAGCTGCACACTAGCGCTTTGCCACTTTAAAGTCGTGTTTGAACTGCGGCAGTAATCTGTCAAAGGCGTTAACGCGACAAGGTGCTAAAGTGCGCAGCTTCTTTGTAAGGCCCCTTACGCACTAGCGGTTAACCGCGCATGTGGTTGCGGCTAATCGATAGTGCGTATAGCGCCGCGGTGGCGGTTTTTCATATAGGTACATATTTTGATCACGGAATAGAAAAAACAGTGGAAGTGCCACGAGGTTCGCTTAGTATCAGATGGTACCAGACCTGTTGTCGCCAATGCTCACACTATCATAAAAAAAACCGGTCAAGTGCGAGTCGGACTCGCGCATCGAGGTTTCCTTATTTAAGATAATATGCTTGGTAACCGCTAAAGAAAATACTCAATTTGTTATGAACTTTATGGACTATGCATTAAGGTCCATTTTCACTAGCCTAAATTCTAATACAGATTTTTAAAGTTTTGGTTATATCTCAAAAACTGTAAATAATGAAGACTTCATTTTTGTTTCCCATAAAATATAAATAATTATCTATACGTCGGGATTTTCCGAAGGTCCACAAACTTCGGAGATAAGAGGGGGAACGGTCATTTTTTGTACATTTTTGGCTATAAATCAAAAAGTACCTACACTTAACTTGGATGATGATGAACTTGGATGTCCTGGCATAGCCAACGTTTACGGGTGAAACTAATTGGAGGATTAACTAATCACAACTAAACTGTGGTTGCCCAGTTAGAAGCCTCGTGTGGTTGCCGAGTTAGAATAGTGCCACTCCATGTCTTCCCGTGGATGTCGTAAGAGACGACTAAGGGAATAAAGGCTTGTAGTACTGTTAGGCGATGGGCTTGCAACCTGTCACTAATACGCTGGTAAACATCTTAGCCTAATTGTACAAATTGTGGTTATAGAATTATCTACAAGTTTTTAGAGATGTTTGTAATTCTGTAGCTCTGCCTACCCCACTCTGGGAACGAAGGCGTGAGATTATGTATGTATGTAACTAAACTGCCGCTAAATAAACTGCTAAATCTTAGGGTCTATTCACACTTACCACTAATACACCACCCACCATGAATAGAATTATTTAATTTCATAGAAATTACCGTCTCACCACACACCACATTGCTTGTGGCTGTGATGTAGTCGGACGGTAATTTCTATGAAAATAAATAATTCTATTCACCACGGACCACATTTTGCCGTTAGTAGTAACCATAATATTTTTTGTCGCTGCGATGGAGTGTGGTTGTGGTTTGTGTGAAACAAGCCTTATGAACAATATTTTCAATGAAATTAATGTAGCTTGACTCCCTCAGTGTACAGTTAACAGCACAAATAAGTGTTCATTTATGTACCTTGTCACTTTAACGTCGTGTTTGAAATGTCATACAAAATTGTGAAACGATTGAAAGCAACAAGGTACATAAATGATCACTTATTTATGCTGTTGACCGTACGAGCGTAAACTGTCAGGTCATCTGAATAGTCTATCGGTTCAAGTATTACATCAAACAAACCCTAAGCACTTTAAAAGACAACAAAATTACATAACTGATTGTAGCCAAGCCACTCTATAAAGATGAGTATCTGTTCTGACCGAAGAAAGCGCACAACATTATAACATTCACACATCTGATTATAGTAACCTGTAAAAAATAATTATATAATAATTACTGCTAAAAAATAAAACTTTCTGACATCCGACTTCTGAGGCCTGTTTCGAGAAGCTACAAGTTACAAATTAGAAGCGGAAATCTCTTTCTAACTACTTTTGCTAGAAAGAGAGTTCGGTTTGAATTTTTAAATTTGTAGCTTCTTGAAACGGGCTACTGGTCATTAGTTAGCTTTTATGCATGGTTCACACTGTGCTTTGCGGTTATTTGGCATTAACCTTCCAATGCTATGCCAAATACAAAAGTTGAAGCTGACATGCCAATGGAAGCTAAACATTATCATACTTTTAACCTGACTACCAAATGTCCATTTTCTGCTATCAACCCTAATATTGACAAATGAAAGGTATCAAATATAAACTTTTCAAACCCAATGAAATCATCATTTTCATGTGTATAAAGGGAAAGGAATAAAATATGGATAAAACAAGTTGACCAACATACTGGTGCTACATTTCAATATAACACTTGTCTTGGCGAGGCTTTCACTTATTGGTTTCTAAAGATCTATGGAAATGAAAAAAGATGTATTAGACACATCACTATACCCCTACTACACTACATTAGTGCAGTAGGGGGATTGTTATAGTAATGTTAACAATAAACCACATGACCCCATAATTCTGGGGTCCTAGTGAAAAAGGGCTTAAGTCAACTTTGCTCATCATAAAATAGGGTGTAAGTAATATGCAGAGACTACTAGACATATCCCCATTTTTCACTTGACCTACAAGAGACTTATACCCTGTTTCACTAGGACTCCAGAATTATAGTCATCAAAAGTATTTTCTTGATGAAAAAGAAATCATTGATAGATAGTGTTGGTCTTCAAATTTAAATTAATATGAAATTGTTAGGAAAATATTTGGCCACCGGGAACCAGCACAAGAATTACTCCATTGTCATTGGCCTTTTTATTTCTCCACCGAGACTTAGTAACTGTTGCTACAGGTGCATAGGTGGTGTCCGGTATTGGACAATTAAACACAAAATTGACAGCATAAATTGTAATTCTTAAAATATAAAAACTCTAACAGAGTTTACTCTGTCCCAATCAATCTCCCAGGAATGGTGCATTATAATAATTTCTTATCAGCTAAATATTTGTTGATATCACACATAGATCCCCACCCACAAGAGTAGGAATAAGATGCCGAATCCAGAAAACAGGGCGGCCACCAGAGATAGCAGAAGCTCCTTAAATAAATCCCGGGAAGTTTTGGTGCTTGTGACCTCGTAAACGAAGAACCACGCCGTGAAGAAAATGCCGATGCCCAGCAAGAGCATCGTTAGGTGAGGAAAAATCGCCGGGTTGATCGGCGACGCGTACCGCACCATAGATTCGATTTCCAACTATAAACAAGCAAACATTTATTAATGCTTTAGCTCTGCACGTCACTCAAAGGGTTTATATAAAATTTATAATAGCGAAACTTACAGTCATTTTAGTGGGATTTCGTAGTAAATTCCAGTAAAATTACACGAAGCACGAGAGCTGTCAAACGCCGGGTAAAGGAAACGTCAGCGTTTAAACCTCGTTTCATTACACGCAATGATAACATACACCATCAGGTACATTACCACCATTTACGAGCTTCGATGAAGATTCGTGTTGGCATCTCTTGATTTACCATGAAGAAAGAAAGAGACTTTATCACGAATATTTGTCGAACCCGCAGATGCCACTGCAGCGTATATAATTCAAGCAATGCGTTTATAAAATAGAATAAAAAGGACTTCGAAATTCTTTGTTTTGTCAGTATTGTTATTTACGGGGAAAATTGCCTAAAGCTTTAATGAAAATGGATATTCGCATTTTTATGAATAATTTAAAAATATTTACAGTTTTAGGTTCTATATAACTCCCGCTCATATTTCTTACTATAAGTGGGCCACAAAAATGCAAATATTTCTGGCTCTGCTGGCTCACCCTATACGCAAGAAAGTGAACTAATGCACGGCGCTGCTGAAAGCGCGATGATTATTGTTTCACCTATTATAATCGCTGAATACTCATCCCCTTATAATCGAGGATTATTATTGACGGTAAAATCTGCAAGTTTTACAGATACTGACATAAATCGCATAGGTATTTTACCATTTTACCGTCGCTGAAGATCTGTCAATTCAATTCATTTTTTTTTTTATAATCTGTCTGTCAGGCCTGACAGCAGTGACAGCTGTCAGCTGTTTTCTCTGTCTGTTTGTCTCATAAGTTTGTCTCATTGTTGGTGTGGCCTCGTCAAAATCGTCCAATACGACGTCTACAACATGTTTGATATCAAAATGATCACTGTGCTGTGACAAAAGCAATGTCGTCACAATGTTTCATCATGAATGTGGAGCCCGGCGCTCCGAGCGGCGCGAGTGACGCTAAGCCAATACTCAAGGACAAGCTGATGTCGTACGAAGAGAAATCCGTTGGTTCCACGGCCTTCTTTAAGTGCGAAGCGTGTCCCTATATGGCGCTCGCAGAAGTGGACATAAAATACCATCTTTTTACCGTCCACCCTGATCTCGCAAAAAGCAATGGCCTGGCCGACAACATACAAATACCCTGTCCAGGATGCACGAGTATCTTCGACGCCGAGGAGACATTAAGAAACCATCTACGCAACCATCACAAAATGGGAATCAAGGATGTCAAGAAAATGATCAAGAGTCTGATTCACCTGGCCCTAAAAAATGTAAAACTTAAAAAAGAGGATAGCAGGTCTTTGCCTCAAGATTCTATTGTGAAAATCCCACAGGTGATTGAAATTATCCCTGATTCTGCCAATTCTAATAACAAAATACTGCCCAAAGGTGTTTCTTTTATATCTGTTGAGGAACTACAGAAAATGAGCACTCCGAACTTTGAAACAGTTGATCCTAAAGACATGATACAGGAAGCCAGTATAAATATTGTCTACACAACTGAAGCTTCAGCTCGGTATGTGAATATGAGTAATGCAGTTACTTCCATCACAACTTGCAATATGGTGCAAGTGTCTAGTGTTACTCCCGATCTCATCTCATCTATTCAACCTCGCCTATCCATAGATAGCCCTAGCTTAATAACTAATCAAAGTAATGATAGCACGGATCCAGTACGGAAGAGACCTGGCCGGCCTAATGGGTCAAGAGTCGGTACATATAAAGCACGCAAACCACCTGAAGATATAATCCAAGAAGAATCCATCGAAGGCACAGAGGCATGCGCTGTTGGTAACTGTTTATTGAGACTGAAGGACTTAGAGAAACTTGCCTACCATAGAAAATGTCATCAAAATGGCAAATTTCAATGTCCAGAGTGTGTGAAGATATTTTTCGACACAGAGCATATGCACATGCATCTCTGGAGAGCTCATGAAATTGACATGGAGCTGGCAAAATGTGATATGTGTAGCTACAAGACCTATAAGAAATATAGGCTATATAACATACACATGAAGTGCCATGGGACTGCTAAAAATTATAATTGTAAGACTCTTTATGTTAAATTAATAATGAGGTTATTTTTCTAATTAACATAATGTGTTCAGTAGAATAAGGCCACAATGTATGATACAACACAAATTGCAATTGTGTCCTTGTCCTACCGAAGGTAGGCGCATGTACATAATTATAGTCAAATTAAGAACCTCATATTGAAACCAATATGCTTTTTAATTTGCTGCAGTAATTTACAAAAAGGTTATTCCTTGCTGATACAAATTTATTCAATTTCATTTACAGGCACCCAATGTCATAAAAGTTTCAAGAATGCGAACCAACTAGCCAAGCATCGGTTAATCCACAAGGATAAAGTTAGATTTACCTGTGCCATATGCCAGGGACGCTTCAGCAATCAACAGAGGCTAAAACTCCATGTAGCCACGGTACATGAGAAGGCCCGTCCTTTTCAGTGCTGCCACTGTGACTACACTGCTGCCAGAAAAGAGGAGATGAAAGTGCATTTGAGATCACACACTGGTAAGGATTTTTGCTATGTGTACCAAAATCCCTGATTTCAAAGAGGACCCGGAGTGATTATTTTGGTAGTTTTTTATTTAAAGCAACCTGTTTTACTTGGTTCTAAACACTAAACACAGTATGGTCAGCACAACTGCTTCATTCACTGCATATGTTTCATATTAGATTAGTTAGAGAGGTACAGCTGACTGCTGAGCCACAAAAGTTGTTGCATGCTAGTTGTGATAGATGCCTAGATTTAAATAGAGATTTGTACATTTTGCAGGCTTACCCTAACCTGTCTCTACTCTTGTTTCACTCTCACTGAGACTAGGCAAGACATTTTCCTGACGGACTGATCTGTCCCGGAAGGTTGGCGTGCCTGTCTAAACAAGGCAAGAGTATAAGAATGGTTTAATACTTTTACTTAATCAAGAAATAGATCAGCTGCAAAATTATACTTAATTGAAATCTTTAATTCAATTTCTGATTCACAATCCTGAATCATGACCTGGCCTGGCAGTATCCTAACGTTTAGAATTTCGATTTAAATCTCAAGTTATTTATTTTTCTATCAGGACATAATATGATTAAAACAGGGATTCAAAATTCCAATTTTTTTTAATATTGTTATATTAGTTAATAGTTTAATCATTTAATTTAATAATAGTTTTAATAGCATTGAGATTTATTTCTTACCTGACTGGCAAAGCAAAAGCATGATGGCTTTAGAAGTTTAATTTATTATTAGAATGGTCATAGAAAGAGAGAAAGACTTAAACTTAAAATGTACAGTTTTACCTCAGAAGTTAACCCTAGTTCTCGCGCAGTAGACTATTATTGTAGAGTTTAGTAGTCTACTGGTGCTCACTCAGTTATTTCTGGTTAGATAGCTTAAACCCTGTTCGCGAAATAATTTCGTAAAGTCGAGTAGTCGAGTTCTGGAAACCAGCCTGCCATAAAAAATATGTTTTGTTGTGTAGTAAAATAACGTCCGTTTTGTAAGAGGTCCCATTCGTTAAATGCCTCATTCAAATAAGGCAGATTAAAAATTTGACCTGATTGATTGATTAATCTGCCACAACTTCCCCGGTGTACATTTAAAGTATTTAAATATAAAATGCACACTGTATTTCTAACGGTTTTTAAGTCAAATAGGCTTCAAAATATCCAAAAACCTATGAGGGCTCTTAATATTTATAAAAAACGATTTGTAAAACCTTAAAAAAATGGGACAACAGTTTCAGGAATAATCCTATAAACAAAAAAAAACAAGTAGGTAAATTTCCAATTTTACAGATACTGACTGATATCATGGATTACGGAAACCTTTGTACTCGTACTCATTTATTTATAATATCAAATATTATGTGACAAGTTAAAACCTAATCTCAACATAGGTAGTCGTTCAAGTCCATCTGATGCACTAAGCTGTGGTCGCCCAATCGAAGTCACTGAGGATGTTGTCTAAAAAGTTCCTAATGTCTTACTGCCCAGCCGAGTAAAGGTGAGGATAATTAATCTTACACGAAGATTTTGCTATGATATGACGAACCTGTTTGGCTAACTTTAAACATACCTAATCGTCAACATCTTCAAGTGCCGAGCTTGCGATTATTACGGGAGTTCGTACTACATAGGTGTTCAGTCCAGTTCAGGAGGCTAGCTTAGAGACGGTTCGTAATGACTCTCGAGAATTTCCAAAATTGACGTTTGTATTGGAAGTATAACGTAATCCTTAGGTATTTTTTAAACGAGTTCTTTTATACCAGAGTCGAAAAAACAGTCCAAAAAAAGGATATCGGTTGCTGTTGAACGTGCCTCAAAATAGTGCCAAACTGTATTTGGAAAAAGGAACTCAATGGCCGTTATAACGCAAAAATAGTAGACCGTTTTAACGCCGAATCTTTAGAACAACAACCCAAGTTGTGCCGCAAGAAAATCCTCTTTCGTCAAGACAATAAATACCCTACAGCATACCTCAATAACTGCGTTAGTTAAAAATCAAAAAATGGGTTTTTGAGCTCGTTGAAATTAATGATTGGGTCGAAAATTAGGCTAAAAAAATGCTTTCTAACTTTTTATTAAAACTTGTCAAACAGTCCTCGTATGTATGCTTGTAGGTTTTGAGTTTAAACCTTAGCTTTTAGTAGGATCCTTCACGTTTTTCGTGTACCATAAGTAGACCCCGGTATCGGAGGTGCAAAATGGTAGCTGTCAATTTCGAGCCATTACTAGGGAAGGGTAAACATTGTTTTGAAATATTAACTTCATGTCGATAAACATAGTTATATGTCGATATTTTATTATATCATAATGATAGCGTTTATTCTATAAAGTAGGACTATATAATTACAAAACCAACATGTATTGAACATTTTTATTATTTACAAAAAAAAATCTTTCATCATTAAGAAGTTTTAGTTATCTTCTTAGCATAAAGCATTCATAAATAAATTTAAAACAAAATATAAACTCTTTTATATTCACCAAAGGTCATACCATGTTCTTGATGAATGATCAGATTCTTTGCAGTAAACTAGTGTAGTTACAATAAATATACACAACAATTATAATATCTTATCAATGATTATCATAGATCAAAAAAAAATAACTGTGTACAACCTAATGTATAGAAAAATCGTGTATCGATATCAACATCAAAAATATGATTACCCATCCCTAAGAACTTGACAGCTACCATTTTGCACCTCCGATACCGGGGTCTAACCATAAGAGTACCATCTGATAACGTAGGAACTTAAATGAGTAAAACTTATTAGTACCTGGCAACCACTTGGCGCTGAAGTTCGAACTCGGTACCTTACAATTACGAGTCGACTCTAACCCACTAAGCCATCGACGGTCTAAAGTATTGTACCCAATCACTGCTGTTTTTTTAAGTACTGTTCAATAAGGACAGGATTTATTACAATCGAGCACGCATTTCCATTATTTCAGGCGACAAGCCGTACTCCTGCGATCAGTGCAACTATCGCACTTCGGACCACAACGCGCTGCGGCGGCACAAGAAGGTGCACACCAAGGACGGCATGTACAAGTGCAAACACTGCCCTTACACCAGCATCCAGGCCACCTGGTTCACCTCGCACATGATCTCCAAGCACCCCAACGTGCTCTCCAACGACGTGCACCTCTGCCCCTACTGCAACTTCAAGTCCGTCAGCAAGGACAACTACATCGTCCACCTCAGCAAGCACACAGACCAGGATATGACGAAGAACAAGTCGAATATACCCAGCTGGACCATCCCTAGCGAGACAACCGCGAAAGACGGCGCAGATACGGACAATTCGGCCAACGAACAGGAGGAATCTAGTCTTAAAACTGTTAACGATATCCCTATAGAAGTGTACGACTGTGACAGTTTGTCTGAAAGCTTGTCACAGAACTTCGGCCCGTCACATTCCAACGATAAGCAGCTCACAGACTTCGATACTCGAGTCACAGACTTGAGCAAGGATGACACTAACTCCGACTGTCTGATCTCCGAGAGCTCCGGCGACAATTTGCGGCACCAGTTCTCGACGCAGCACGCGCTGCAGGACTTGACCTACGATAATATTCAGACGAATCTCCACGGGTATCTGAACACTCCTGTTCAGCTGGACCAAAGCTTATGCCCCAATAGTACCGTGAGCTCACTCGTACCTAGTCATTCTGTCATGGGCGGCAGCATAAGCAACAACATCATGGGGAACTTTCCAATTAGATTGCCACCGGCGCCTCAGCTGTCCATGCGCAACAACATAACGCTGAACCCCGTCCACAAAATATCTCTTCCCATGACAAAAGTCACCGGTCCTATAATAACACCCACTCAAATACTACCGGTGCCTTCTTCGAGTAATTCACCTGTCAATATATTGAACGAGGTCGACGGGATACCGAGGAAGAAACCTAAGATATCGGTGAAGAGCAATCTAATATTGAAGGGCCCGGACCAGGAGAACATGTTCCATTCGCAGCAAAAGATGGCGTTCAAACAGCTGGAGGATAGCGAGAGGTTCGGACTCGGCGCCGTGACGTTCAACAACCTGATCACGACTCAGTTCATGCAGCTGCCGCCGTCACCGGCGCCGAGCGAAGCCGCGGGCGGCGGGCCCTACGCTGAGCCACGCCTGCGCGCCGCGCCCGCGTCGCCCGCGCCCGACGCGCAGCTCTACGCCTTCACCGGTCCGCTGCCGCCGCCGCCGCCACAGAAGGTCCAGACCAACGACCCCAGCTACATCAAGATAGAGGCCAGTATCAAGCAAAACACTCAGTCGCCGAGTCTGGAGCGCATGTGCAACGCAAACATCATGGGCAACCAGTCGCTGAGCCGAGAGTACAAGGCGTCCCCGCCGCTGGAGGACATCCACAAGAACATCAATGAAATAAAGAACGAAGTGAAATCGGACGCGTTTTACAACATGGCTCTCAACTCTACCGCGACGAACCCGTCTCTGATGGACCAGTACCTCATCGACAACCTCATCGAGCAGTACCCGGCGCACCTGGAGCTGCCGGCCGGGCTCGCGGTGCCCGACGACCCGCGCAGTGACGTCATCGAGATCGACGACAACTCTGATGACAACAAGCTGCTGTCGCGTTACGACATTAATTTCCCCTTAGAATCCTTATATCTAATGCACAACGATTTCCATTTTCTAGAAAACGATGTCCCTAGCAACAATTTACCTTTAGAAGTTAATGAAATAAACAGAATGGTCACGGAGGTTCCGATTATAAACCAGAAGGAAACCCTGATCCCCACTGAGGGCACGAGCAATGATTACCCTAATTTCATCCAAGGGAAGAAGGATCCGATGATGAACATTTCAGCAGTTAGGCAATCAGTGAACAAGATTAATGTAAAAAATATCGAATTATTGAAAAATTAACGTTTTATATATAGTTGTGTAAGTTATGTTAATGTTTTAAAAGACTGTTTATTATTAAATATATTATACCTGCTTGGTATTGTTTGCTCCTACAATTTGTTTTATTTAAATTCGCAATCGAGAGGCTGAATGAAAGTTAGACGAATCGAAATTTGAAGTTATGTTAGCTCCATCCCTTTCTCTCGATTTAAATAGTCTTAATTAACTTCGAAGTTCGATCTTCAAAGTAGGGCCGCAGACTAACTTTCATTCAGCCCACATCCACCCACTGCAGGTAAAGGCCTCTTTCAAATAATTTCAATCATTTTTATTGTGGCAACTTTATATTACAATAAAACAGTTATAGGTGGTCTCCGGGTGCATTACTATTGCCGCCGTAAAAAGTTACTCATTTGTTTCACGCACTTTAGCCATGTTCATGTCTTTCCCTTAGACGGGCCTAAGGGAAAGATATGAACATGCACGTAAATTTAACCATAGGTTAACCTCAGGTTAAATTATTACAGAATGTCAGATTCGCATTATAGAACTGTAAACTTTAACAAATTAACCTGTTAACTTGAGGTTAACATTTACCTACGTGCAAGTGGGTCAGAGGATGACCATTATATTATACGCCTACCCTAATGCTGGCGTTACATCTGCGGGATTCACAATTACGATGTCGCTGACATAAATATTCGCATAATCTTGACTAACAGATTTAACCAAACGAGGGGCACGGTTTATAAATCTTATAATCTGTGTTATAAAGCTACAAGTAACAATTTTACAGGTTTAAACTGACAACACTGCCCAAATGGCACGTTTTATAAAGGCCCCCATAAATGTAAAGGCCGATCGATTCAGGCCGAACTGCGTCAGTTCCGCCTGACCGGATCGGGTGCCCATACATGTAAAGACTTTACAAGACACCATACAAGAAAACCGTTCAGGCGGACGGATGCGATTTGCCTTCAGGCCAAATTTCACATAGGTACATGATGCTATTTTACATCCGGTCAGTTAGACCTGAAGGCAAAACGGATCATGTATGGAGGCCTTAAAGCTGCAAGTAACAATTTTACAGGTCTAAACGGGCAACACTGCTCAAATGGCTGGAGCACGTTTTATAGAGCTACAAGTTAAAATGTTACAGGTCTTAACTGGCAACACTGCTCAAATGGCTGGTCGTCATTGGTCGAGGTTGTGTCAAATGGAAACTTGTAACCATAGAGGTAGTAAACATAGAGAGAGTGTAAAAACGGCTAATAGAATAGTACTCTTCGCACCTGTTACAAATTCCCTTCGTTAAAGAGAGTCGTCTATATATGACCGCTTTCGATTGGATTTCAAAAGCGTACCAGTTTTTAGGTGTGTTCGTGTGTGTCACTCTGCATTAGTGTGCGTAAGTTTGCAGTCAGTGATGTGCGGTTTATCGATATATTAGGTTTAACCATAATTAAAAGGCAAAGGATAAGCCTATTTTCAATAATAATTGTGATTGATTTCCAATTGAAAAGTGGCCTTATTTCGAAAAAGTAAACTGAGAAATTAACTTTTTTATCGTGTAATAAAACTAAAGACAGTTTTTACATTTTTTATTTAAAAATAAAACGTTTATCTTTAATAATGATGAATAAGCCTTGTAATTGTAAGACAGTTTGTGACCCTTTTTTGATGCCGGATTGCATTGCAACTTCTGAAACAACGACGAACCATTTCTGTCAGAGCATCTCCAACCATTCCTGTTTGAGCATCAAGGTTAATTTGTTTGGGTTGCGATTACTGAATATAATGGATGTGATTACTGAATATATACATGTTTCTTATTAAAATCCGAGCGATAGTGCAAATCTGAAACAATAAAATTAATTAATATCACATTTAGTAGGCTCTTTTACCGATCGATAGATATGTACGTACAGTCATGGAAATTGATTTCTTGACCATTTTGGACTATGTCAAAGTGACACTGTAAATAAAATCATAAGAAGTCTCTTACGGAATCAGGAATCGAATTAATTGATCATAAAATTATTATTATATGCATATATAGAGTTCCAAAAAATAGCAGTCAGAGTATAAGAGTATTTAAAAAAAAAGTTATATTAAATAATGTATGTTATACAAGGAAAAAGATAATAATTTGTGGCGATTTTAATATCGATATTCTAAAATGGACGTGGCAATCGATTGAATTTAAAAATTTGGTTCTAAGCTTTAATCTAAGATTACAAATAACTGTACCGACCAGACTATCCAGCAAAACATGTATCGACAACACCGTACACAATGTGCGAGGTAGCACAGCTGAAGTGATCGAATTTGCCCTGTCAGATCACACAGCTCAGCTGTTGAAGTGCCCGGTTAAGAAAACATGTATTCTTTCATATTTTATTGTTTATTCTTTCGGGGCTTAGGTTTGTACCTATTGGTACAAAAAACAAAGAGACCTGAGCCCCGAAAATATGAATACATTTTTAGAATACCTACAAAACCTAAATTTTCATGGAGTGTATGTGGCAAATACTGCTAATGAGGCATATGACTGTTTCGCTGACTTGTTCGAATTACTATACAATGTGTGTTTCCCATTCAAAAAGATTAAAATTACGCCAGCAAAGAGACCAAAGTGGATAACTAAAGGAATAAAGATATGTTGTAAACGGAAACGTGATTTACTTCGGAAATACCGACTCTCTAAAGATAATAAACTTTACAACAAAGTCGTTTTTAAATATTATACGAAATTATTAAAAAGAATAATAAAACTAACCCAAAAAGCCCAAAATGACTACTATATAAAACACTCGAGAAATAAAACAAAAGCGTCGTGGAATATTATTAACAAAACTAAATCAAATCAACCAAAAGAATATATCTTTCAAATAAAATCAGACGGGAAAATTATAAATAACCTTAAGGACATTGCTGATCAATTTAATCGCTACTTTATAGACCAAATTAACTTGAATTCTAACAATATGCATAATAACTTTAATTATAAGAACACATTGAGATGTAATTTGACTAATTCTTTATTTATGAAACCAACACATGCAGATGATATAAAAAAAAATCGTTAACAATAAATCTAGCACTGGTTATGACGGTATAAGTACAAAGGTGGTGAAGGAAGCTTCGGAAATTATTTCACCTTTAATAAGTCACATAATCAACTTATGTATAGAACACGGTGAGTTTCCAAATAGGCTAAAATTAAGCATTATAAAACCACTTTTTAAAAAGGGGGATAGGGAAGACTTGGGGAGCTACAGACCAGTGGCACTCATCCCTATATTTTCAAAAATAATTGAAAAAGTGATTTATAATAGTATATATAACTACTTTGAAGTTAATAATATTTTTGCTCAAGAGCAGAAAGGTTTCCGTAAGGAGAAATCAATAAATATGGCGATTTATGATCTATTGAAAATAATTTTGTCTAATGTTGATAAACGAATTCCAGTTTCAGCCTTATACATGGATATGACAAAGGCTTTTGATTTTGTCAATCATGATATACTTTTAGATAAATTATATACTTATGGCATACGAGGTAATATAAACAATTTAATTAAATCATACTTAATTAACCGAAAACAAATCATACAAATAAATAGATTATGTGTTAATTCAAAAGAAGAAATTACATATATATCAAAAATCAGACAAATTAATGATGGTGTCCCACAGGGCAGTGTTTTGGGTCCTTTATTATTCTTAGTTTATATTAACGATTTGCCAAAAGCGATAAAATCCCCTATGGTTCTCTTTGCTGACGATAGTACAGTAATTTTCACTGGTACACGCTCAGAAACATATGAAAGTGAAATAAACGACTCACTGCAAAAAATAATTGAATGGCTAACTAGTAACAATTTAAAAATTAATTTAGGAAAAACCAAAATTATGACATTCCAACAAAGAATTAACAATGTACGTACTTTAAATATAGCTTATAAGGAACAACGGATTGATCAACCTGACGTTACAACATTTTTAGGATTAAATCTAGACCATAAGTTGACTTGGAAAAATCAAACTGACATTATATGTAAGAAGCTAAGTAAATTTTCTTTTGCCTTATATAATCTGCGAAAACTTGTCAATGAGTCAGTGGTGTTAACCGCGTACCACGCTTATGTCACATCCTCTCTCAGATATGGTATTATATTCTAAGTAAAGTTTCTTTTGCCTTATATAATCTGCGAAAACTTGTCAATGAGTCAGTGGTGTTAACCGCATACCACGCTTATGTCACATCCTCTCTCAGATATGGTATTATATTCTAAGTAAATTTTCTTTTGCCTTATATAATCTGCGAAAACTTGACAATGAGTCAGTGGTGTTAACCGCATACCACGCTTATGTCACATCCTCTCTCAGATATGGTATTATATTCTGGGCCAATTCAACTGACAGAGAAATGGTGTTTAGAGCGCAAAAAAAATGCATTAGATCTTTATGTGGCATTAATAATCTTGACTCATGTAAACCACATTTTCAAAGATTACGTATATTAACTTTTCCGAGTTTATATATATATGAAATGATAATTTTTGTTAGATGTAACCTCCACTTATTCCAAAGCTTTAACAGTTTACGACATAGGAAAAAATTTGGAGTAGTGCCTTCTAAAACTGCTTTACTGCTGAAGAGCATACTCGGAATGGCCCCTAGAATATATAATAAAGTGCCTGATGAGTTAATGGAAATAGAAAATGTATCCGAGTTCAAAAATCTATTATTTAAATTTCTAGTGAAAAAAGCCTTCTTCTCTGTTAATGAATTTATATCTAGTAATTACAATTAGTTAATAAGAACTGCATGTGTACCTTATTTAACTGAACTACAATTTGTATGCCTTGCGGCTCAACATAGTGATACAATATTTGCTGCTAACAACCTCATGTACCTACCTGTGTTGGAACAAATAAATTATTTTGAATTTTGATTTTGAATTTACGTTTTTATTGATTATGTCACTACGAAATACTCCAAAATGGTCTAGGAATCAATTTCCTTTACTGTACGTAAAAAATACATACATACATACACATACATAATTTCACGCCTTCGTTCCCAGAATGGGGTAGGCAGAGCTACAGAATTACAAACATCTCTAAAAACTTGTTGATAATTCTATAACCACAATTTGCGCAATTAGGCTAAGATGTTTACCAAAAAAAAAATACATATTAAATTAAAATACCGATGTTAAAATAACGAATGATCCAAACATCAACAATAAGTATTTTATGCCTATGTCTATAAAAGGCACACGCCTGTGCCATTAAACGTTGTAAGTTTCGACATTTAAAACATCGGCCTTTTAACTGTTCGGCATCGCTATTTTAACCCAAAATGTATTCACTTTTTGATATTTAAACACATACTGATACGAAAATATCGAAAGTTTACTTATCGATATTAATTTTGGAAGCACTATTGTTTACTTCCTAAAGAAAATCTAAAAATGAGTTAAAATTGCACATTTACTGCACATAGTGCCTTTGTATTAATTACAAGACGTAATACCATGATAATGTTTCTAGTTATACTTGCAAAACGGCCGGATTATGGCCGAAAATCAACAGTTTTATTGTAAAACATCACTCACCTGTGAAAGCTTATATTTTGTGGATCATTTTCTTTATTTCCCATTCGGGATTTACACCCACGAAATACACACGCCATTCCACTGAACCTATACTTTAATACTTCACTGATAACTTGTCGAAGAAATAAATTTCGGAGAATTATTTTACAATTCCGACGGATGGGCGCACAGATCGCGAACAACAACAGTAATCCGACTAAATTAAGTGACACTTTTTCTTAGGTCTTCCGACTAGCCGCTTATTCTATCCCATTCGTTTTAATTTAGTAGGGTTCACATGTCGGGTATTGACCAATAAAAATTGGCTACAAAACTGTGTTGTACACAGAAGAAAAAGGTGGTACGCTTGACAGTTGGCTACACGGGATCTAGTGTTTTCCTTCATCTTTGACACATACCCTTAATTTATAATCTGTGGAGCATTTGTCTGCCTAGGCTCGGGGGCAGTGCAGTTACCTACCCCTTGTTTCATCTCATGCTCGCGACTATAACTACGTTTTCGGGACTTAAACTTTATTTAGCGAATGTGTTGTATTTTGTGGACTGTGTTCTGGATTCAACTTGATTCGGAAATATCTAGAAGCAGTACAACTAAGGTAAATTGCAAAGGTGCATTGAGATTTTATTGATGAACTTAAAAATATTTTTAAAAGAAATAGATTTGTAATTTTGTACGTACCTGGTTTGATTTATATTCGTAATTATAGAACTGTCATTACCATGGCAACGCTCATTATAGAATTGTTTTCCCGCTTCGGTTACGCTATTGGTGGTATTCTGATACCGTAACGATATCAATATTAGCGGTTTATAGTAGGTACGCGAGTAAAAAAAAGGAAAATGTGTCATCTATTAGTTTAACCTGTACAATAATAAATAATTTGAAATAGTTTTTCGATATCGTATTTAATTACGTATACGTAAAGTAATAAATCGAAGAAGAATAAATTATAGAAGACATCTTATTTATTATGGTCTCGTTTATCGCAGTGGGATAAAGCATCCGTCACCCTCCCACTAACGGATTTGTCAAAAAGTGACGGAGGTTTTAACTACGCAAACGCGAACATCGCTAATCAATAATTGCAGATGTACAAAAAAAAGTGTGCAACCGCTGTCAAAATCCGTGAAAACCTGAAAACAGGCCAGACGTTACTGCGCAGTTTCTTGTTAAACCTAGGTATCCTCTATCCAACGGTTCACTTTTCTTTTTTGGCGGCAACTCTCGATCAGTATTACCATGTATTACCACCTAGTGTCAGTTTTCACTGAATTATTTTAGAGTTTGTAAAATAATCGTTTTATACCGGTATTAAATTTTGGTATCTCGCTTATTATATTATTGAGTATTTTTTCATTTCATTTCAATGTAGGTATTTATAAATGATATTATAGTGTTATTAACTTATTACCCTTATTAGTTTATTACCTAAATTACAATCGAAAATATCAAGGAAATAATGCTAATAAAGGAGGATTTTTCAATTTATTTAATACCGGTATTGATCCCTGTGGCCCGTTTCATTAAGCTACAAGTTACAAATTACAAGCGGAACTCTCTTTCTAGCAAAAGGAATTAGAAAGAGACTTCCGCTTGTAATTTGTAACTTGTAGCTTCGTGAAACGGGCCTCTGGTATTAAATGACAGTTAAAACTGATAGTGGGTTGCGGCTTTAATATTTCGATTAGAATTCAGTTTAACTGCGCATTTCACAGTTTTGCTAACACACCTTGCACAATACGATTTGACTGTAAATCTGAAGGTAATTCAGCACGCTTGACGCCTAGCAAGGTATGTGATCTATTTAATTAACCGCTCATTAATTTTCTGTTTCGAAAAGGGAAATGAAAAGATACCTACATTTTCTGACAACCAAAATGTGACGTTCTCGAACTCTCGATTTTACCCGGGAATAGAGTTATTGTCAGTTTCTAAATGTTATAAGGGACTTGACAGAAGCGCGTGGAGCTAACCCCATGTGCTTCTGTTTAGTCCATTAGAGAAAATTCTCTTTTACCGAACAATTGTCTTCGCGTGTGATATCCATGGACTTATTTCTCTAATAAGTCCATGGGAGTCTCTATAAATAACTCGACATTGGCGAAATACACCTTAACAGGAATGAAAGCCATTAATTAAGAATAGAATAGAAATATTATAAGAAATTCCCAATCGATTCATATGTTGGTATCTACCATTCATATAGGTAAATATTAATAGAAAATACGTAATAACGTTTGACATTTAAAAAACTTACCGACGAAAGTATTTTCCCATTGAAAGTGGGTTTTTTTTTTCAGATAAAATCAATGATATTTTATATTGATAAAATGGGATTTATTTATTCAGAAAAAGTAAATAATATATAAAAATAAATGTTAGTAACTTTAAAAAAATTAATATTGCACTGTACCTTTATGGATGGAACCGAAAATCTGCCTGATACAAATTAATTGTCACCTACTCTGTTCTATAATAGGTATATGAGCTTACTTGTTAACAATTACTTAGGTATGACCTGTAAAAAACAGGGACTAATATCGTTTTAGAAATCTTATCTCCACTATAATATTATTAAGGGGAAAGATTTGATTGTTTGTTTGTTTGTTTGCATTGAATAGGCTCCGAATCTACTGGACCGATCTGAAAAATTCTTTCCCCATTAGAATCCTAGGTACATTATCCCTGATGAACAATAGGCTATCTTTTATTTTTCTGCGTGTAGGAATCGCGGACAATAGCTAGTCAGTCATATTTATGAAGAATTTTTAAAGCTCGGTTAGATTATCGACTTTTTGAAAAGTAGGTAGGTATTTTTTTTTCTTAATTAATGGCTTTCACTCCCTGTGTTTAACAAGCTGTATTTCGCCAGTATCGAGTTTTAGACAATGATGGACTTATTAGAGAAACAAGTCCATGGATATCACATGCGAGGACAATTGAGGACAAGAGATTTACTCTGGTGGACTAAACAGAAGCACATGGGGTTAGCTCCACGCGCTTCTGTCAACTCATTTATGTATTAGTGATAAATATATAAATATAAATACGATACCTATCAATGTAAACACAATGAAATCAAGATCACTTGGTTTGAGTATATATGAGACTTCTCCACACCTTTAATTACCAATAAAGTTTTATTGTATCGTTTTGATGTATGTAAACGCTACTAAAACAATTACGTGTAGAAAAAAATACAGAAATAAAAGCACCTAGTATAAAGGGAAACTTATTATTTTTCTCTATCTTCTTTCTTTTCTTTTTGAAAAATCTAGTGACTTTTTAGTAAGTATATTAAAATATAACAATGGCTATTAAAATAGCTCCTAATGATAAAAGTAAAACGCGTCATTACAATTTTGACTACGAATAACTTGGCTTGTCATGAAATAATGAAATCACAGATATACTCGTAAATACACATAGCTAACGCAAATGCATCTAGGTACTTCGCGTGTCCGAATCCGGACTTAAACCCCGACCAAGCGTCGGGGTTGGCGTTCTGCGCGCCTGTTGTTGCAGCCGGTCGGCCGTGAAAGTTAAGAAAAATCCTCGTTGCGTGATAATAAACTGCAATAGCCCAAAAAAAGCGACGACTTGAATCGATTATGCGCGGAAAACGGAAAATTGTCTTCTCTTGGTGTGTGTCCCAGTTGGTAGCAAAAAGTGACACGGTTGGTTTTCAAACAGATTAAGTTGTGGGAGTAAACAGATTGATTGTTTGACATCAGTTAGAAGGAAACCAGATTGATCAAGACATCGAAGCTGATTGATTAAGACGTCGAAGGTGATTGATCAAGACATCGAAGTAGCCCTGATAAGAGCAGTTTGTTTATGTTCGGAGCGGACGCGCAGCGGAGCGACATTGTTTTCACCGCGACGGCCAGGAGCAAAAGGGAACGATTTTTACCGCGCGCCTCTTTTATAGATGCGCTAAATGAGCTTCTGCGCAGGTCTCACGCGCATCACGCCACTTTCGCCCCATCTCGCTCTAGTCCTCTCGCTCCTACTATTATTGTTTTGTCTCACCTTTTATCTCCCGCTTTCATTTGTAAATAGTTTATACCTCATTCCTCTTTATTCTGTTTGTATTATAGTGTTAGCTTTAAGTAATCGTATTTTGTAAATAAATTTGTTCATTTTCTTCTACAACTTACGAGGTGTTTTACTTATTCATCAACGACTCCAACAAGTACCTAGCACCTCCACAAAGTGTTTACGTTATTTATGTGTATTTATATCAGTGAATGTGAAATTCAACCTCTCTCGCCTTTACCGACTATCACGACTCCGTGAATTATTGAGCAATCATCTGCATAGCAATACATATACGTATAAGGCTGCCAATTGAGAATGCACGTGTTAAAATGTGTTTTGATCGCTCGGACGGGACTACTTAAACTCGCCGCTGGGATTTCGCTCGTTCGTCCGAACGACCGACCGTCGTTTTTAAGAGAATAACACCCCTGTCCTTGGTGACTTGCGCGAACTGCGAGGGCGGCGTTGTATGGCGGCTGTACATTCTCGGTCGAGAGCACTCGCTATGTCTCCAGCGAGAGCGTACAGTACGCGCGCGATCTGAATGCCGAGCTTAGGAATGTACTAAGTACGGGACGGCATTATACAGTGTAGTGCACAGTCCATCCAGGAGATGAGAGGCGTGGCGCCCTTCACCCAGGGCCGGTTTTAGCACTACCAGCGCCCTGGGCGAGATTTCTACGGCGCTCCCGAGCTGCTATTCAAACCCATACGAAAAAGGCAAGGGATACAATGAAATAACCAGCCGCAGGCGCCCTAGGCGGTCGCCCAACCGCGCCCTACCCTAAAACCGCTACTGCCTTCACCTCAGGCACCGACTGCATTCAACTCGCGCGCGGACTGTACAGTTAGGGACATTCGCGGTCGTCCACTTAAGAAAATTTTGGCTTGCTCGTTGCAGCTAGCTAATCCTACAGCGTTCAGGTCGTTACGCCTCGAACGCGCAAACGAAAATCACCCTAGAGGTGGTCGACCGGGAATGCCCCTGACTGTACATGGTTACTCCGAGCGCACACGTCTCGGCTGAGGTATCTCGGGGGAGACATAGCGAGTGCTCTCGAGCGAGAGTGTACGGCCGCCATAATACTAATTAACAATAAACCTGAAAATTGTTGTTTGCAGAAGGGTGAACGGGTAAAATCGCCATGGCGGACCCGCTCAGTCAACTTCGCCACTATAATGTTAGTAAAAAAGACATAGGAGAACATAACAATCACATAATATTTGGCGAGTTTTCATGGCCGAAGGATGCTAACACCAATTATCTTAAGTGGGGGTAAGTTCATCTTGTGCCACATGTATTAACGAGAACTTGTGAGGATCCACCGCATTGCTGTACGGCTAGCGCAACTTATATTTTCTCCGGCCCTTTGTTGTTTTAGTTGAGATCTGTATTATGTTTTTATCATTGAAACATATTTTACAGGGCCGGGAAGAAAGGCAGCATCAAAGAATATTATACACTAGAATGTGTTCTTTTCTTTATAAGGAACACTTACCTTTCACATCCCGTATATGTCAAACAAGCAGCAGTAAGTGAATTGTTACTTAAAATATCTTTTTTTTTCTCTCGGGAAATTATGTTTCTAAAAACTCCGCATAATCGCTATTCTGAATTTGAGTTTCACGAAGCATTACAATCGCGGTTGTATAATTTAAGAATTTATATAGTTACCTAATATCCGATTTAATAAAATCCCAATAAATACTAAGTATCCCGATTATTAATTATCTAAATTATTATTTATATGTTTTAATATTTGAGTAGCTTAGTTTTTCTTGAAGTGATAACTTCTTACGGGAGGGTAAACCGCTTCGTTACGTAACGCGTTGCGGCGCCAGTCTGCCTGGCTTCTCTTTCTCTCACGCATACGGAAGCGGGGCGTGGCGAGGGCGAGGTTAAGATCTCAGAGGCCCTACTTTGAAATTCGAAGTTCGAAGTTACGATAGCTTCATCCCTTTCTCTCGATTTAGTCTCGAATGACGAGTGACAGGGATGGAGCTAACGTAACTTCGAATTTCGAAGTAGGTCCTCTGTTCTGTCGGGCGTCCCGAGACGCACACGTTTTTTATTATTTAAATACGTTTAGTTTCAATTTATAATGGGGAATATGCATGGATTTTTTAAATAGCATTTCTCAATAAAATATGAAAATACTGTGGCGTTCCTGAAACATAAATCTTAATATTAACAATATATACACATTTAATACACATTTAACACATACACAGAAATATTAATTAAATAAACTCACCAAAACGCCACTACAACCTTCTTCAAGTGAATCCGCCGCGCGGCGACTCGCGCTGTTCCGGCGCGTCTACTCGTGCGCCGGCCGCCCGCCCCGCCCGGCCCGCCAGTGCCACTCGAGACCCGACGGCGAATGCACGCTCGTTTTTGATCCGCCTTATACCTAACTCTGCTCCGCGTCTTGCTTCGCAGTATTATGTGTTATATTGTGTTGTGAACTAACGCTTATCTCGTGTCTCGTTGTTTTTAGTACCTAGCTAATAGGTAATAAATAAGAACACTAAACTAACTAACTTTGTAGAACTTAATAAAAGTGTACTACGTATTGGACTGGCTTGAGTTACTTACCTACCTACCTCAGTAAGTCCTAAATACCGTAAAAGAGATCACCAAAAGTGAAATAAAAATAAAAATCGGTTAAGAAATACGGATGATACAAGCATTTTAAACTGCTAATTAGACAGAGAGATCCGATGTACACCGGTGACGTCATTGTGCAGTTCGGCCATATAAACTCCACGTAAAATTCAACAAATCTTTGTTGGCTTATATCTTGGTTATTTTTATAGCTACTCAAAAAATGTTTCTTCTCACCTGTTTGTTACATGAATCAGCTTTTATTGAAGGTGTAAAAAAAACATGAATATTCCCTATTGTATTCATGTTGAATTCTGTAAATATTCTTTTATGTCACTAAATTCTCAATAAAAGCCTATTAAATCATCTAAATACTTCTATTACGAATTTCGAATTGTTTACCGCAAATTTTTGGATACTTACGATGGACGTTAAAGTATTTTTTTGGGTCGCACTGGTCCCACACCTACATCTACACACAAATGTGCAATGAGCAACATAATATTGATATTTTCCATTGCTTTGCAAAATATCGGGTCGGGATACTTTTGATCCTTTACTTCCTTAGACATTTTTCATGTGTGTAATTCATTAATCTAATTTCAACAAAAATACTTTAGTTCTGGCTATCACAACCCAACCTTTTAACGATCCTCTCAATTTGTGGCTCAAGCAAGCCAATTTGGAACCGCAGCAAACGATGTATACTTTTTGGTTTACGTACATCTGACTGTTTACTGTTTATTATATTAAGTACCTGGATTATGAATATTTGGATACCTATATAAAAAAATCGTAATTATAAATTGTCAATATTCGAACACGTTATATTCGGAAAACCAGTTTTCGTAAAGTTAATACTTAGTCAGTAATGTAAAATTCGAGATTTTGTTCATTCGGCCATAAATTTAGGTATTGGAAAATATTCCCAGTTGTAACCACCGAGTACTTTAGTGGTAACAAATGGGAAAAATATTCCCAGTTGTTACCAGTGGTAACAAATTGGTGGTAACAGGTGGGAATAACCCGACAGTGTGAGTATTTATTATGGTGAATATTCGTTTTTCATCTTTTTTAGGCTGCTAATATTCAGGCTGTACGCCGGCCTGACCGGAAGGAACTCTTGAAATATTTGAATGGAGAAACAACAGTATGCGAGTCCATTGATAAAAGTGCACCATTAGAAATTCCTATTCGGGTAAAGTTTTTTTTTAATAAATTAATTAAGGAGCTACTATTTTTAACCGACTTCAAAAAAAGGAGGAGGTTCTCAATTCGTCGGGTTTTTTTTTTTTTTTATGTATGTTCCCCGATTACTCGAAGACCACTGGACCGATTTGAAAATTTTTTTCGTTGTTCGATTGGGTATACTTTCTAGTTGGTCCAATTGTCACCACGTCAGGATCTGATGATGAGATCATGGAGAAATCAAGAGAACTCCTCAAATATTATAGGCACACCTATAGCGATTTTGGTATTTTTCACTGTAACTCATGCATTTGATTTTGAAAAGTACTATATGGTGAAGTGGAACTGATGATGAAGACCACAGATGGCAACCGGAACTCCTTAACGGTACCTATTTCAAGGCTGGCGATAAGATATTTCGATAAAGGTAGTTGAGCGACTATGACGAAGCACATTTAGGTTTAAATATGACTATGACATTCCCGCGGCGTTGTCTGCGGCGAGCTTGAAATGTTCTATAGTTTCTCATTAATATTTAGAAGTGGAGCTACGTTACAGCATAAATAGGATCACTAAAAAGTATAAAATAAAATAAATGTTAAAAAAAACAAAAACCCGCCTTCAAAAAGCATAAAATAACTTCTTTAAAATGGTAGGTAAATAGGTCAGTCCAACTGAAGTCGGCGTCCAACAATATTTTAACCAAAAGCAGACTTCAGTTGGACTGACCTATTTACCTACCATTTTAAAGAAGTTATTTTATAAATACCTATACTGATTGTTTTGTTAGTGTTTAAAAGAGATTACCGTGGTACACTTACTATCGAAAGCAATGCAATAAGGATCCCAATGCGGCGGATGGCATGACGCTGTTTGCGCTGTTAGCGGCCAGCATCATCAACGGTAACTTAGGTTAAGTGTGGCGGTTTGGAGTTTCAAATGGGTAAATTTTTATTTTAAAGTTCACAAATAATATGTACATATGTCTAGCTAACGTAAGCGATGTTCGAAAACTGGCAAAACGTATGGAGTTCACTTAAGCAGCCGACCGTCGATCTTATACTTACACATTTTGTCAGTTTTTGAATATCTCACACGTTAAAAACTTTACCGATATGCGCATCTTGTCTAGGCTTGTGTCAGTGGCGTTTCAGTTTCAGCAATAGTTACGTGAATGTATTTCCTGCCTGACATTCACACACCAATCAATGGTTGCAGGTGAAGCGACCTTGTGACCATGACGTTAAATCAATGGCCAAGATTCCTCGTATTGAGGACACTCACGTGCAGAAGCTTCGTGAGTACCTCGCGGCCCGTCTTGACACACCAAAGGAAGCCTCTGTCACTGTGGACAAAATCAAGTAAACAAATTGATTCTCGTCATCATGTCGCATGCAGCCAAAACATGTGTGGAGGAGGCCTGCCCCAAAGATCTCCACAATTGTCGGCTCTAACCCGCACCACAGAGCCAACTGTACAATTACATTTCACTGTATGTAATCGCCTTTACACTAATGAACTAATTAAGTCATTATGTTTGCGGCTCGCCTCCACAAAGAAAAACTTGTTGAGCACCATCAACAAAGGCGGGTGTCGTACCGGTCCACGAGCACTTCTTTTAAAATAATAAGTTAGCTGGGTAAGATAAACGAGTAGCCTTGTTCATAATTAGCTCTATTTAACTATGTGTTTGGGGACTTTGTTGATTACGAAATAATATTTCGTATTATTTAATTTATTGTGCTTAATTTTTAGGTCTTTATCTGAAGCCATGTCAGTGGAAAAAATTGCCGCTATTAAAGCAAAAATATTAGCTAAGAAAAGAACAACAATTAAAAACCATGACCATACAGACAGGATCGGTATTGTTGGGTCTGATCTGAAAGCTATTTTGGATCGTGATGCGAATAATATAACTAGCCGGGAGCGGCAGTGGCGCACTAGGACTACAATATTACAGAGTAGTACACAAGTTAGTACCAACTTATATGTTCCATACATTCTATAGTAGTAAGTGGACCAGAACTGGCTTCGAAGCCAGTAACATGCTGAGCTGCACGGCCGGATTATCCATTAGGCGGTGTAGGCAACTGCGTAGGGGCGCCACATTGGCTAGGGACCCAGCATCACCTAGGGGACTCGAGCAACGGAAAAAATAATTAGGAACAAGAAAAGTTATTTGAATTGCCTATGGGCCCCGATACGAGTATGGTTAATCCGGCCCTGCTGAGCTGGAAGTGCTGGATCGTTTTGGCATCATCTGGCAGTTATTGTGTGCTTTGTGTGTTAGTTTGCTTCTATAAATATGTTAGAATGTATGTTAAATGTTTTTCTTTTTTTTTAGTGCATGTGTTTGTGTGTATGAACCATCAACAAGGTCTTTTCAATGAAGGATCTCGGCGTTGTTTTTGACACGTGGTCAACTTTTCACGATCACATTTAAACGCTGGCAGCGAGTTGGTTGCGTATAGGTTTTGTCATTCAACACGTCCGAGATTTTCATGATCCTGGGGCTATAAAATTACTCTATAACACTTTGAGTAGAAGCAAGCGTCTTATATGGTACCCTTATGAGACCACACAGAGGTGAGGCGCAACTTCAGCCAGCTGGTTACAGCGTGTCATGTTTTGCGAGGTGAGTCTGAATTTCCTCAACTAGTAGAGCATCTAGTGAGGTTGTCTGTCATCTATGATATCCATATATCGGAATAGGTAGAGTTAGTTTCCCTAAACTTGATGCATGTTCATTCAATAATGTATTCCCATCTCACTTACCTACGCATGAATGAATATGCGTCAAGTTTAGGCAAATTAGCTCTACCTATTCCGATCTCTGACTGACTGATGATAACCCTAAGATTGCGTACGCGCTCCCTATTGGCTGTGTCAGCACCGGCGCACACAATTTTATCGCACAGCGGGCCTAGTATGGCTGCGTCTATATCGCATGTCAAATGTGGATAAAGCATCCGTCACTCTCGTACTTATTAACGTGTCAGAAGGTGACGGATGCCTTATCCACACTTCGTCGCGCGATAAACGCAGCCACAGCCGAGATTGACCTGCTGGAGTAGCGATAGATGACTGTGTGCTCGGAATGATTGATGGATGATTCGCAAATTGATGAATGGCAAAGTAGTACTTTTTCATGATATACCATGTTTAATTCCTAATGTGCCTTAATTCTTTTAAGTTTCTAAGTGTTTAGTTTCCTGGCCGTAATATTAGGTAAATATATTTAGAACGAATAAATGAAAAATGAAAATATTTATTGGCAATTAACTTAGTACAATTTATCAATAGTCCTGGATCCTGAGCTAGGAAGCCCTGTGTTACAGGACCCAGTTGTATACAATTTTTAAAGTAACACTCTTAATAAAATAAACTTTGCAGAGGATTTTTACATATGCTTATTGTATTCAAAAAACGTGTTCCGTTTTAGATATTTTCAACAAGTATTATGGCTATGCTTCACGGAATACGAGCGTCTGAGGAAGTTAAACCAGCAGCACCGAAGCGTCCGGTCGAGGCTGTGCTGCCCGCGGGCCACTCTCAACAGGCTCAGTACAACAGATACGATCAAGAGAGATTTATAAAGAAAAAAGGTTTCTATCATTTTGTATCACAATGATTAAAATCATACAGTCTGCCGGTTGACTACACTTTAGTCGCAAATAAGTAGCAAATCGGCGCCGTGAGTAATCGACTGAAGATAAGTAAAATGGCGCGACTGATGCGACTTGACGCTCCAGACTGCATGCGGCTCTCCGATTGATGGAATATTATAAAGCATAAATGTATGGTACCAGTTCCTTTCGTAGTTAGCGGCCGGAGATTGAGCAAGCCTCTAACCACGGAAGCGCGGTGACGGCGGGATAATCACGCGCGTCCGTCGCAACAGCCGCCAAAGTCTTCCTTTAGTCGTTTACTGGTGACTAATAAGTCTTAAGAAAAATGTGAGCTTTGTGTACGTGTTATCTTCATATAAAACATACAGTGGTGGTCATATAATTAGGGACACTTGTTTTTTTCCCATACAATTGCCTACAAATATGACATCAATTTTGACCACCATTCAAAAAGTTCTAAACTAATTTAATATTTGGTTACACTCGTCGTTCATTAATGAACTAAGGTTTAAATGTATGTACAATTCGAGGGTTGCGTGGTCAAACCCGATAAGTCGATATAACTTGGTGTGTCAAAAATAACGTTAATGAATATATCAAGACATTTCAAATTTGACTGAACAATTATTTCTATTTATCGAGTTGACCACGCAACCCTCGAATTCATCTCTGTTGAAAACGGATCTTTCATTTTATAAGGATTTGAAAAAATAAATACCTCGCGTAAGTTGTAAAACTTTCTATGGACGGGTCAGCATTAAGTTTTCAAATCCCTATAAAATATAAAGTTCGTTTTTAACAGTAGTTCATTGTACATAAATTTAAACCTTAGTTAATGATCTAAAGTTTTACACAGCGATTTTGCTTATACGGGAACGTCGGCGGTTGATACCGGTGCGGGAATACTTACAGGACGTCCGTACGGGGGCGTGGCAATATTGTGGAGGAAGTCTGAGTTTCCAGAGGTGTCTATCGTAAAGTGTTATAGTGTGAGACTGGCCGCTATCAGATTAAGAGTGGGTGGTTCCTCAGTGTTAGTGTTCAGTGTTTACATGCCGGTAAATGCACATGAGAACCTCCCGTTGTTCTCTGAATGTATGGGTGAAATCAGTGCCATTTGTGAGGAAAACTCAGACGTGGAGGTAACTTACATTTTAGGAGACTTTAACGCTCATCCTAATGAACTGTTTTGTTGCGAGTTGTTGCAGTTTTGAGACGCTAAAGTGGAGTTGCGTAGACTTGGACAGACTAGATAAGAATACCTTTACGTTCACCAGTGAAGCACATGGTTGTAACAGATGGTTGGACCGCTGCATTGTCACAGAAGCTGCGAGGGCAACGGTTTGTAATTTTAAAGTTAAATGTGACATGTACTGGTCCGATCATCTTCCGCTTATCGTTGAGTGTAATCTTATAGGTTATAGGTTAGAGCGGGCTGGTTTCCGCAACTCGACGACTTAATGTATGCGCCTTTTTTGCGTGCTGGGTTTTGGCACTACTCTTGCCAACCCAGTTCTACCAGGAAGCCTAGCAAACCCTTGAAGTTGCCGACGGCTTCCGGTAGCGACCTCGGTGTTCCGAGGTGACGTGCCCGGTATGTTGCCACCTCAGGGCATTCCATGATGACGTGGGCCGCGGTTTCCTCCGCCGTCATACAGGCTCTGCACAGGGGGCTGTCTGTAACACCTAATGTGAACAAGTGTTTGTTAAACAAGGCATGGCCAGTTATGGCTCCAGTTAGTAATCGGAGTTGGGCCCTTTTGAGAAGTCGTAGCTTACGCGATAATCCGGGATTGATTATCGGAAGGGCTTCCTTACTTTGCCTGCAGGTGTTTAGGTTGCTCCAGTAGTGTTGGTGCTTTTCCTTAGTGACTTGGCGTAGCTTGTTCCGCAGCCAGCTGGTCGGCAGGGGCAGAAATGGTTCAGGACCTATCAGTTCCGTTTCTGAGCCCCTTCTCGCGAGTACGTCCGCCGCGTCATTACCTCGAGAGTTACTGTGTCCCTTAATCCACTGTAGGGTGATGGGGTTGATGTTACATACCTTACAAAGGGCGTTGTGACATTCGTATATTAGCCCTGATGTTGCTGTGTAGCCTTGTAGGGCTTGGAGAACTGATCGGCTGTCGGAGAGTATTCGGATAGGGAGATCTTTTACCTTCCTTTGCTCGATCGCTGTTATAGCCATGATGATGCCCACGCATTCAGCCTGGAAAACTGTGCTGTGGGCTCCTAATGGCGAGTGTAATCTTATGAAAACGCAAATTAAATGTAGTCCTGTTAAGTCAAACAAGGAGGGGATTTTGTGGGATGAGAGGCAAGCTTCCCAAGTTGACATGTATCGCTCATTATGTTGTGAAAAACTGAAGCTGCTTGACTTTCCAGCTGCGTTAAAGTCCTGTGCTGATAAGCTATGTAGCGTACGTGATCATAAAGTAGTCATAGATGAAATG
Source organism: Acleris literana (assembly GCA_946894065.1). Lineage (NCBI taxonomy): Eukaryota > Metazoa > Arthropoda > Insecta > Lepidoptera > Tortricidae > Acleris > Acleris literana. Next base: position 8,174,250 of record OX335669.1, on the reverse strand, counting down.
TACGATTACATAATCAAAACACTGACGGAGGCAGCCAGACAGTCCAGCAGGACAGGGCACCGTAAGGGTAAGGTCATTGTAGGTTGGAACAAATGCGGCTAGTGCTCACGCGGCTGCTAGAGAGAAGTTTCTTGTCTGGGCTTCAGCGAACAAACCGACTCGAGGCCCGGTGTATGATGAAATGTGAGAAACCAGATAGCTTTTCAAATCAAAACTTAAGTGGTGCCAAGATAGGCAAGAACAAATTAGAAATGATATCCTTGCGGCAAATCGGGCTGCGAATGATTTTAAAGCCTTCCGGAAAAACACAAATAAGTCAAATATCCGGGCGGGTGTCCCTGTGAGCATTGGCGGTACGAGCGACAGAAAAGTCATTGCTAATAATTTTAAACGCATGTTCGCAGTCAGTCCTATCCTGCAACCGAAAACGGAAGAGGTGAGCTGAACTGGGGCCATCGTGGGTGATAGTACCGTGAGATTTACTGCCAAGGAAGTGGAGGGCATTATTAAGAACATGCAGAGGGGAAAATCACCAGGACACGATGGTCTCAGTGTAGAGCACCTCAGGCACGCGGGAGCTCACTTGCCGCGTGTCTTGTTGATGTTCTATTCCTTTTGTATGAGGCACGGCTACCTTCCAGAATAGTTTACCAGGACGTTGGTAGTTCCTCTAGTCAAGAATAAGACGGGTGACCTGTCTGACATGGTAAATTATAGGCCCATCTCGCTGGCAACTGTTCTGGTAAAGGTACTCGATAGTCTGCTTAATGCACAACTTTGTAAACATATTAAGTTGCACGATGCGCAGTTCGGCTTCAGACCGGGCCTGTTAACTGAGAGTGCAATTTTGTGCCTTAAGCAGACTGTCAGGTACTATAAGGATCGAAACACGCCAATATATGCGTGCTTCTTGCACCTGTCCAAGGCTTTTGACCTGGTTGTTTACGACATACTGTGGGACAAGCTGGAGAATGCGGGTCTTCCTAAGGAATGTGTCAATCTCCTGAGGTATTGGTACAACAACCAGGTCAACTGCGTGAGATGGGCGGGGGTTGACTCTGAACAATACAGGCTCCAGTGCGGGGTTAGACAGGGGGGTTTGTCATCTCCTATCCTGTTTAACTTGTACGTAAACGGGCTGATCGAGGGGCTCAGCAGCACACATGTAGGTTGCCATGTAGGAGGTACGTGTTTTAATAATATAAGTTACGCGGACGACATGGTGCTGCTGGGTCCATCGACTGACTCGATACGACAATTACTGGCTGTGTGTGAGGAATACGCGGAGCGGCATGGTCTCAGGTACAATACAACAAAGAGCGAGTTATTAATATTTAAAGCGCCAAAATATAACTCTACAGTTGTACCTGTGATCATGCTGTGCGGCGTGCCTCTCAAACGAGTTGATAGGTTCAAGTACTTGGGACATGTGGTCACCGAGGACCTGAACGATGATCTGGATTTGGAGAGGGAGAGGAGAGCGATGGCCGTGCGTGGCAATATGCTTGCCCAAAGATTTGCACGTTGTAATAAACAAGTAAAGTTGACACTTTTCAAAGCCTTTTGTCAAACATTCTACACGTGCAGTCTGTGGGTAAGATTTACGCAAAAAACTTATAATGCGTTAAGGGTCCAGTATAACAACATACTCAGGCTGCTGTTGCGGCTGCCGAAGCACTGTAGTGCTTCAGGAATGTTCGCGGAGGCGCACACTGATGACTTTTTTGCCATCAGGAGAAAAAGGATAGTGTCACTGATGCGTCGTGTGCGCGGCAGCAGCAACAGCCTCCTGAGGGTCTGGGCCGAGCGACTGGACTGCCCGATTAACAATTACTGGGTCCGAGTTGCCATCGGGAGGAGTAATTAAAATTAAAATACCTTCACCAGCTGTTGTGCTTGCTCCCGCGATGTCAACCCGTACTAGTAATTCGTTATTTTTTTCTTTTTTTTTTCTTTTGTCATGCATGTGTTACTAACATAGCGTCGCTCGAGGTTGAGAAAGTATTCTCAACCTCGTATCTGCTCGAATGGTTAGATAGGAAAGTAGTCTTTATTCTTTAGGGAACATGAGTGCTTATCCTATCTAACCATTCGAGCAGATACGAGGTTGAGAAAGTGAAGCAACGAAGGTTAAAGCTTCATTGTACTACACATTGTATACACTCTATGGATCATACCCGGTCTGAAATAAACCGTTTTTTTTTTTATTTAAAGTAAATTGTATTTAGCAATAAAATTGGTCAAGAACTTTTTGAATGGTGGTCAAAATTTAATAGTCATATTTGTAGGCAATTGTATGGGAAAATAACAAGTGTCCTTAATTATGCGACCACCACTGTATAATTATGACAGACAACGCGCAACTCACCACCAGGTGAGGTTTGAAATTTGGAGAGAATATGCCTTCAGTTCACGAGTATAGGGGTGCACAATAAGAAAAGATTTTTCGAAAATCAGCCCCAAACGGGGAAAACAAAGTGGAACGAATTCTGAAAGTCGCGGCCGTTCTCTAGTTTAAAATACAAATGTTTACTTACAGATACGGAGGTCTTTAAAATCAACACCATGGAATCATATCAGGGCATGTCGCTGAAGTCCATGGCGGAGGGGCCGGGTGCTTCCGCGGCATATGCCCAAGGCTCCCGGCGGCAGCCGATACCACGTATGAGTATTTTAACCGCTTAAAAACTAAGTTAATTGATAATTTTAATTGGAGAAGTGACCACGAAAGTGACTAATATAGACGCGATAGTATTTGAAATGATTTTAAAAAAACATTTCTTTTAGGATTCTTATCCCTTTATCAGCCTTTATTTACAGGAGTTTATTTGACCGATATGTTTTCTTGTAGGAAATTGTAGGTTATCTATTCGACTCATGTGTTTTAATGTCATTAACACTAGCGTTTATATTAAAACTAGGACATTTCATGATGCATATTTATTTGAGCAAGGCCATAAATTAACTAACAACAAAATTTATAAATTATTTTTTGGACTTTAATCCACATCAACAACCAATAGTTATTATTGGTTCAAGATCTAATAATTTCTACGTATAATTTTCGTAACGTTAAAAATCTAAATAAGCACTATTTTGCGCCATGTAATTATTTCGAAATGATTGTCCGTTCATTTTTAGGGGGTGTTCATCTTTTGGTTCCATTACCCTACGCTACTATAGTAACTAGCTAGACTCAACTGTGACTTGACTAAACCAAAGTGACAGCCACAATGTTAACAACAACAAAAAACTGCCACGACTCGCCTGGTATTTACTATAAATTTGAATTACAATTGATATTAATATTGTGGCAGAATCCACGCCGAAGATACCGATGCGCAAGCGGGTGTCTCAAATGCCCATCATCATCATCCCCGCGACCACCTCGCTCATCACCATGTTCAACGTGAAGGACATCCTGCAGGACCAAAAGTGAGTGAACTCATCCTGAATGTTGGCAAAAAAGAGTTTACAAAACGTGAGGTCGGTGTTCGGATTGGCTACATGATCAAATCTTTACCATAAGTCTGCCATGTATCTACACTACACTTATATATAGCGGTAGACCTCGTCACCGATGGCGGGATGACTTGGATTCCTTTTTGGAAGGACTGGCCAGAAACTGCAAAGAATAGGGAAACATGGAAAAAGTGGGGGGAGGCCTGTGCCCAGCAGTGGGACAGATCAGGCTCTTAATAATAATATGTATATAGCTATATTGCCTCGCTAATGTTAACCTCTTGTTTGCCAAGCTATACTGAGCATTTCTCCTTTCTCCTGATCTCACGTAACTTCGACATTGGCAGAAAGAGCCAAATATAAAAAACGTGTAAATACGTTATAAAGAACGTGTAACCCAGACACGTTTTTTATTGTTTTTCATAAGGATATTTGGTTGTTAAAATTTTCCTGCTTACATCTGATAAATTAATAAGCATATTAGGTACGGAAACGTAATGGATCTTACTGTTTAAGAATGTGGGAAATAATCCATTTATAAAGTTCTACCTTGAGGGCTTGTTACTTTGCTATGGTTCTAAATGCTGCTTACGGTTTTGTTAAAGATTCGTGTCAGCAGAGCAGAAAAAAGCGGAAGGAGTACTTCGTAAAAACGAAGTGATAGTTCAAAGGACGAAGAGGCCCAGCGATGTGAATTCTGGAATCATAACGGTAAGTTCCGAATCAAAGTCGATACATTCAATGCCCAATATATTTTACACGGATAGATTATACACGGACCATGGTTTGATATGGTCTTGATCGGTATTTTTACGCATCGTTTTTTCAACGTTAAGTTTTAACTTTTATCTACATATCCATATCATAACTTCAATATAATATGCTCAGAAACGATAAGCAAATGGCCTATGTTAAATAACCTATATCTGTGGTTGTACTTTAATGTTAACATTAAAGTATTACATGTCATTAAAGTATCGGTTATCGCTGTAGTTGCATCTTAATGTTCACTTTAAATTATCGGTAATCGATACTTTAATGTGAACATTAAGATACAGGGAAACGACAGATACAGGTTTCTCACATATTGTAGAAAACTTATGATATATATATGACTCCAGATTTAACTCCCGAGCGTAGCGAGGGTGTTACGAGTTAATTCCTGACCGAAGCAAGGGAATTAAAACGGGGTCCTGAGTACAGCGAGGGATTCAAGCTCGCCCAAGACGAAAACAGCTTTACCCTAAAGGAGAATACTCTACTTTTCTCACCTTTTGTTTTATTTTCTTTGTTTTGCGTATATGGCTTGTAGTCGCCAGTTCGATTTTCAAATAAGTTCTGTTTGCTGCAGGTTTCTATGGAACCATTTTTCATACGAATTCAAATCTCATTATAACCCGCTTATTAGCCGATATAATCACTTACTTTAGGTGAGGTTTGCATGATATATAATTGGGCCAATTCGAGCATGTGGTGAGAAAATAACTATTATTTGTCCTTAGGTTCCATATAGAGTTGTAGACAACCCGCGTCGGCTGCGGGGCCCCGAGTGGGAGCGCGTGGTGGCGGTGTTCGTGCAGGGGCCCGCCTGGCAGTTCAAGGGCTGGCCCTGGGACGGCAACCCGGTGCAGATCTTTGCTAACAGTAAGCAACTCAACCAACGATCAAACATATAAAGCTTCCGAGCTGCAAGGCGGCCTTTGACGCCGTTAAATTTTCGGAAGCAACGGGCTCAACACGGAGCACCCCGAGAAGAATCATATGAAATCATAATTTAACAGCTTAAGCGGACCCTACACTACAGTATTTTTAATCAACTAAGACACTTCCCCTACTCGATTTCGCGAACATTGAAGATGGGTTATATCCCATTCTTATTTTTTTCCAATCGCATATTTTCCGCTCTACCTTTTCCAATTACGGGATTTCCTACTTGAAATCCTAGTTCAAACAAATATCGATTTTAGGCAGTTAATTAATCGTACCGTCCGCGCTAGTTAAATCCCCTGTCGCGTATTGCCAGCTCGACGGTCCATCAAGGGGTTGGAGTAATTGAAGCTTATCAATGCCAGTGCCAAGCAAATATAGTTCGTTCGTTCAAATAGTGTGCATTGCAACCCTTTGAAGTCGCCGACACCGTTTTGTGCGAACCGCGGCGGCTGCTTTGTACCAATTGTAGTGGCACATCAAGCATGCAAACTATTTCAACGAACGAACTATAGAGGGTTGTTACAAGTTTAACATGTTTGTTTGTGGCATTGTAGCTCTCAGGCTCCTATCGTTTTTTTTATAGATATAGGTCGTTCGGGATTTTGTATATTTAATAACGACGTGTGTTTGGATAGAGGTGATGCTTGTTGTAGTTTGCGCGTTCCACTTGAAGTTCGACGATACGAAGTTGGACGACAACGTCGCGCGCTGGGCGGTGAGCGTGCTCGACCTGAGCCGCACCAAGCGGCACCGCGACCGGGCGGTGCTGTTCGCCTTCTGGGACACGCTTGACAAGTAAGATCATTTCATACCGTCAAACCATAACCGATAGCCGCCGTCCTGTGCTGTGTTTGGAAACTTTCCGCAACTTGCACATCACTATGTGGTATGCTGCCAAGAAATCGAATGAAAATGATCCTCATCTGTTTCCATACCAAATCATGCCAGTTAAGAACTATTTCAAGCAAAAAACATAAAATGAAAAAAGATTCCAATGGCTATAGGAGCTGATTTTTAACTCGCAAATCTCATAATGCATCAGTCGACAGGGAAGTAGATGGGGGAAGCTGCCCTGTTGTTGGCTCCCTACTGATTGTGAACTTTATACCAAGGAGGGAGAAGCTATAATTCTACAATCAATTACTACCTAGTTATTTAAAGTTAAGCCCTAGGTAGTTATTATATGTATAGACACACATTCGTTATTTTATTAACAACGGCGAAACAGTCAATGAGTAATGCAGCTGCTTGCAACCGATCTTTTGTTGCAAACCTAAACGAGTTTGAGATATATGTTTTTAATTCGTCGTTTTTTGGGTTCCTCGGTAAAAAGGGAACCCTTATGGTGACACTTCGCTGTCAATCTGCCTGTGTCACAACAGTTTTTCTCAACCTATCAAATTGAAATTTGGTCTATGAGTATTAACTTGATTGTCCGCATCTATTAATAGGTTTGTAAACAATTAGTAATAAAGTTGTAGTAATTGGAAGTAGTTATAGTAATTGGCATACTCGAAAATTTCATTTACGACCAAAATCCTAACCTCAACGGGCGCACATTCGCTGTGATTACTGCATTTTGGTTTAAGTGTAGGTATTTTTATCACTAAAACTTACCCTAATATTACTGGTTACACGAGTTCTCATTCGTATTTATGAAATAATGTTAAAATAACGAAATAATCATGATGGGATCTGTCAGATTTTGGTCTTTAATTAGATTTTCGAGTATAGTAGTAGTGATTGTAACCGAATAAAGTGGCGCGATAGGCGATTCTTAGCAAAATGACCATATTATGTGAATCAAATAAACATTATGGTTGTTATCGAATATTATTTAACCATTTGACGACAGTACTCATTTGCGATATGGGATGAATATTTGGAAATGTTCTGATGCGAACCATATTAAATCGGACTTAAATACGGACTGTGCGCAAGTCCTTCACGTTCTTGACTGGTCGTTTTACGTTAAGATACGTCTATATCGTCTAAGAATATAGGAAACCGAATTTAGATATGGTAGGGTATCCTTTGTTTACGTAGTTCATGAGATAACTATTAAATATACACCAAAGTTCTTTGATAGATTGTTCTCATTACTAATCTTTTTTATTATTCTTTGTTACAGGCACATGATGATAAATAAACCACATCTTATGTAGATATCAAAAAAATCATACCTACTGGGCATAACTTTATATTTTAACTTATTTGGATGATTCCACGGGCGTTTCAACCGCCGTCAGCCCGCTGTCCTAAGTATTTAAGAAATAGGCGATAATAACTTAAAATTCGATCAATTGTGGCAAGAATTACGATAACAGTATAGCTCTGTGTGAATGTTAGCTGCTAGGTGTAGCTCATTCTTTCAATATTTATGACAGCGGACTGACGGCGGTTGAAACGCCCGTGGAATCACCCATTTATGTGATAGGAAGCAACTAAAATAAGAGAAAAAAAAAAAGAAGTGCAGCCGGACACATCAAGGTGAAGCTTCAACGGGCTGGACATGTTGCCAGGATGAGCAAGGAATGACGGCTTTAGCAAGTAACTATTTGGAAATCACAGATAGGAAGTAGATAAGTTTGCCAAGCAAAAATTTGATGGGAACAAGATATAAGGTATATCATCGGAATAGGAATAGACTGGGGTTGAACGTTTTAATAGAGATAAGAATACTTTTAATAAAGATATCAACAAGCCAGAAGAAGGCTAAAGCTTTAATAAACGGAAATCAGGCTATATCTGGATATATGTGTAGTTTCTAGTCCAAACGTAATGTTACATTTGATGTATGTATTCTTGTTGTAGTGTAGACGCCACCGGCACAAGTAGCTGCGGGACCTTTGCATTCCATCCCTCATATAAACAAATCAATTTACTATTTTTACTCCATAATCGCGTACTTTTGAAGTTTGAGCATGGTCATATTATTTATTTATCACTTACTTAATTATCGTCTTCATGTTTATTTTGAGGTAGTAATCTCTATTTAAAGGTGCGACCCCACCGCTGCTTAAAATACGGTGTCGTTGCGTAAACAAAAGACGGGGTCATTGTAACAACATGGCGCCGTTTTTGACGCACCGTTAAGCAGCGGTGTGGGGAGCGTGCGTCAAAAACGGTACGCATGCGATGCGTCACTGAGATTCCGTACCGTCACCGTTTTTTAAGCATTGGTGTGGGCGTATATAATATGGTATTTTTTGATGAAAAGCACTTTCGTTGAAAATCCAATGAGACTGACAGATGGTTGTCAATATATATATTTTTTTGAAATATTATTGACGTTACTCAATACTCGATATTTTATTGTACCTAATCAGAATGTTTACAAAGATGGAAATATAATAAATGTCTCAATTATGAACCCTGTTGGGCACAGCAAAAATATTTATGTCAAAAAATTGTGATGTATTGATAGATTGGATTGATTAATTAGTTAAGAGAGGGTTTTTAACCAGCAGTGCGACAGAGCAAAATAAATGCTTTAAAAAAAAACAAAAAAAAACAATGGTGCCTTTAAATATTTCGAAAGGTTTTTTGTTTTAAAAATGCATAACATATAGTATCAAAATGGCTACGAGAGGATAACGCCGCGTTAAATAATCCCCAAGTCAAATTCGATGTTACATTAACCCTGCCCTGTCCCTTTCTTTCGATCACGTCGTAACTGTGGAATAAAAGGGGTAAAGCTTTGAAAGTTTTGTAATAGAGATAATGTAGCATTCTAATGGTGAAATAATTTTTAAAATCTGTCTAGTAGTTTTTGAGTTTATTTGTTACAAACATACAAAAATACAAATCTTTCCACTTTTTAATATTAGTGTAGACAAGGATTTGTTTAGACATACGAGTAGGTATGATCAACGGATATTGGACTCGCTTACGTTTCGATTGAATGTTGAACTCCCGATACAAGTATTTGTTTCTCTCTGTAACATTGATCTCTAAATGTTGTATCCACTAATACGTAAGTTAGTATAATTAAGTACTGAAAAATGTATTTTATTATATTTAATGTACCTTAGGTAAATATTATTTATAAAAAATTCTAAATTAAGAACTAAGTTGGTCTAATATATTAGAACTACCCGAGAAAATTATAAAACCGGCCAAGTGCGACTCCGACGCGCACACGCAGGGTTCGGTTCCGTACCACACATAATAAAACACGTTTCGTGTATGGGGATGGGGACCCCTTTTATCTATATTTAATTACTTATTATTAAAGCGGCTATAGTAATAATACGTGTTCTTTGAAAATTCTAAGTGTCTAGTTATTAAGTACAGTTCATGAGATACAGCCCGCTGACAGGCAGACGGACTGACCAGTGTAGTCTTAATATTGGGGTTCCGTTGGATCTCCTTTTGGGTCCGGAACCCTAATTAGAATAGAAAGAATCTCTTGTCAACTAAAATAAAATGAAACACTTGAAATAAAATCACTAAATATACATGAAAAAAAGATTTTTGTTTTATTTATCTCTAGACAGCTTTCGGAATAGTGGTAGTGGTTATTTACCTAAACTTGATGCTTGTTTATTCAATAACATTCCCATCTCATTTACACGTCAAGTTTAGGTTAAGCACTACCTACTCCGATCCTCGCTAATAAAGTCACTTAATTTCTACTTAAACTACAGTTCGACACGTAAAAAGAGCCCTGAGCGATCTACCTGCGCAGTGAGCAAATTACGGACCAAATTGGTGGGCGCGGCGGGGGCAGCGTAAACCGCTTCGCTTGCTGCCACGCTATTGGTTCCCACAGGGTGTCCACTTTCCGGAAAGTCAGGGAAAGTCATGGAAAAGTCAGGGAAGCTAAGGGTGGTCAGGGAAAGTGAGGGAAGCTCTGGGGAGGTCAGGGAAAAAAGTTTAAAAAGAAACGAAATACTTTTCATCCATATCAATTCCAACCAACATCAATTCTGTCCCAGTGATTGTTAATATAAAATGTTAGGGATATTACGGACCTCGTATGATAGTTGTTCTAAATTCGTAATATTAATAGTTCTCAAAAATACTGTGGGTCAGTTTGATTTTTTACGAATTCCTTAATTGATAATATATTATATGCATTTAAAAAACTTCCCTTGTCCTTTAAAAAAATTCGTCCTAAAAAACTTCGTCCTTTAAAAAATGTATTTCGAATGTTCGTTTCTTTTTCAGGAACTTGTACCGTCATTTTTTTTCTTAATAAATAAAAACTTATCATGTACATGTAGAATATTATTATGAAAACACTCAACACACTTTCCAACTTCTTATTCAAACAAAGACGTTTTAAAATTGAAAAAATCGGGTTAAAAGATTTTTATTTCAGTATTATCTCTTATGAGGATGTTACGTATAGTAATCTTTACGTAATTTATCAATCAGAGAAACAAAATAAAAATAACATGAACATTATTCCGATTTTTTATATGCAGGGTGACAGGTAATTCGACCTATTCCTTGAAAGGGGTTATACTAGAGCTAATTTGCAATAACTTTGTCCTAGTTAACTGGGGGTCTAATGTCACTGGTTTAGAGTTATTTAAGTGTTTAGATATTTTTAATAATTTCCGTTTTTGGGTCTAAAACTGTCAATAGTGAAAAAAAAACTTCAGTCGGACAACTTAAAATGCATTTTTCTAATAGCTGAAAAATGAGTACCTAAATGCTTTAAACTAAAACAGTTGGCAAAAATTTCAAAAACCTCAAATAGCAATCACAAGTTTTTTTTTTTGAAAATCTATTCTTTGTGTCGAGGGGGATTACTCCCAAAAAAAATTATGACACTTGGCGTACAAATCATGGAAATAACTTCCTCAATTCATACTAGGCTTTCCAAAAAGGTGCAAATGTTGTCCACTTTAGTACAGGTTTGAAAAATTAAGCTTATTAAACGATCAGAAGGCGCGATGTGAATTTAATTCGGAAAAAACCTAAGAGATTTTAATTGAAGCATTATAATTACAATTTTTTATCTTTCGTCAGTAAAATTTAAATTCAAAATCATAACTAGAATGGCTGACGTACAGGTGCGTCAACGACAAAGGACGGGTTAAGTCTTGGTTTGGTTCATTGACATTAAAAACGTTACATTCGTCGGGCTTTGGCTCACAAGCTAATTTATCTTGTGTGTTTGAGCCACGGGATCTTAATTGTTTGGATTGTAAGCGGGTAGACGGCTTGACGCTGGTTCCGTGGGCTAGGGGCAGTAGTCTCCTGTGGGATGCAACGTGCATCAGCACTTTGCTTCCTCGCACCTCAGCCACACGATACGGAGCGCAGGTGCCACTGCTGATGATGATGCAAGGCTCAAGGACTCCAAAAGTGCTTACCATCCGAGCGATTAAGACCCCGCGGCTCAAACACACAAGACACATTAGCTTGAACCAAAGCCTGACATCAAAAATGTAACGTTTTTAATGTCAATAAACTATAGTTCCGTGCATAAACCAAACCAAGAGTTTTCCGAATTAAATTCATGTCGCGCCTTCTGCTCGTTTAATCAGCTTATTTTTTCAAACCGTATCGTACTAAAGTGGAGAACATTTGCACCTTTTTAGAAAACCTATGAATTGGGGAAGTTATTTCCGTAATTTGTACACCAAGTGTAATACGTTTTTTTTCGAGTGAATGAGTGGTGAGTCGATGTGGGTGAGTTGTTTCTCGACAGAATGGAAATTTTCCAAAAAAATACTGATTTGGGATTTAAGAACCTTTTTATTCTGAGGGTGTTGGAATTTTTGCCGTGTTTTAGTTAAAAGCAATTGGTCATTCATCAGCATACATACATAATGCATTTTTAGTTCCCAGAGTCTAGTATTTTTTACAATTGCCAGTTTTAGATCAAATCCTTAAAAGTTTTTATTTGTTCTATTTCTCTCTCATCTTTGCCATGAATAAAATGCCCGCGTTCCGTAACGACGATATTCAGCTCACTTAGTATGGAAATTAGTCCTACATTTTCAGAAATAATTTGTAACAATTCTTAAAAAATCTTATCTTATCATATACCTAATTTTTTCTTAGGGAAAAAAGAAATGGTCAGTGATGTTGTATTTTTGGTCAGGGAAATTTACAAAAATGGTCAGGGAAAGTCAGGGAAAAGTCAGGGAAGTTTTTTTAGGATGTAGAGTGGACACCCTGTTCCCAGTAATACACTCTTATCTATGATTGGTTTGTTAGTAGACAACATGCGCAAACATATCTCCTCTACTAACCGCTCGGAGCTCTTTTTACGTGTGTCGAACTGTACCTACCGCTTCGTCGAGTCTGAGTTAAAATAGGTAAGTCTACCGTTATTACCTTATTACCGTGTGTCACAGCTCTATACGGGTCAAAAAAAGGGATATAATTAAGATTTATATAAATTTATCTATATTTTATAGGAAAAGTATAAGTATCGAAGTATGTAAATCAACAGTCTTCTAGATATCAAGATTAGCTAGTTTTAGCTGTTTGACGACAGATAGCGCTAGCTGTACTCATTTTCCGTTATTTGACGACAGATGGTGCAAGCTGTAGATGCCTACTCATTTTCGATATGAGATGAAAATTGATGCGAACGATTGCGAACCATACAACCGGACTTTTTTTAAATTAGAATTTAGATGAAAAAGTTTTAATAAATAAGTAGGTACCTACCTACCTACGGTAAACGGTGTTGGCATTAATTAGTTTGTTTGATTATTTATAATGGTAACTAAATAAACAAAATCTTATAATCGTTTGCCTCCCACTTATAAAAAAAAGATCCCACAACTGTAGTGTTCCTTAACATTCCATATATGATCCGTTTTGCCTTCAGGTCTAACCGACCTGAAGGCAAATCGCATCCGTCCGTCTGAACGGTTTTCCTGATCGGACAGAACTCCATGACCGGATGCAAAAAAGCATCGTGTATGTGTAATTTAGCCTGAAGGCAAATCGCATCCGTCCGCCTGAACGATTTGCCTGACCGGACAGAACTCCATACATGATCAGTTTACCCTTCAGGTCTAACTGACCGAATGCAAAATAGCATCGTGTATGTGTAATTTGGCCTGAAGGCTAATCGCATCCGTCCGCTTGAATGATTGGCTTTCGGAAAAACCGATCATGTATGGCCACTCGATCCGGTCAGGCGGAACTGACGCAGTTCAGCCTGAACCAATCGGCCTGTAGGTACATGTATGGGGGACTTTAGAGCAGCAAAGTAGAGCTGTACATCTTCGAGCAGTACCTCTCGAGCTATATCTAAAAAAATATCAATTTCTAAAATAGAGTTTGAAGTGGTAACAAGTAAAACTACTATAATTATATTCTAAAGTAGGCACTCTCACCAACAGTTTTTGTAGATAAAAACATAATTTAGCTGCTAATTTTACTCATCATAGCGCCCTCAAACTTGGGCCAAATCCAAACTCTATTTTAGCACGGCATGTACTGGCTATTACTTATTGCCATTTTTTCCAAACTACGGACCTGACTTGTATAAGGCATCGAAAGTTTCAAATTTAAAGTGCCCTCGGAGTAACTGCGTGCTGTTCCGAACTAATTAAGTTGTTGAAGTCTTTAGCAAAACAGTCACTGCAGTGTCCTACGTAAACGATGCGATGCGACGCGACCTAAACAAACAACTCGCGTGTCAAGCAAGTGTCCTATATTATCAGTGATCGGAATAGGTAGAGCTAATTTGCCTAAACTTGACGCATATTCATTCATGCGTGAGAGAGATGGGAATACATTATTGAATGAACATGCATCAAGTTTAGGCAAATTAGCTCACCTATTTCCGATCACTGTATATTATACATGACCATGTGTGCGATGCGACGCGAAGTTATTTGCTATTTCAGTGTCGGTTATTACATTTTTAATTATTAATACCATCTGAGTATACTGGTTATTAACCTGTGGTCAACATGGTTCTTTTTTTATTGGCTGAAGCTGGAAACAAATTATCGGACGCGGCTCACAGCCGTGACTTATAGGTATCTAGATAATGAATATACACTGAATCGTGCAAACTATCGGAGGTAAGCCGTGGACGTTACCTTGAGCGTTCGGACATCCGACAGAAATCTGGCGCGCTGGATGTTTTTGTCAGCCGAAGCCACGTCCCGTTCGACTGTGCACACTTATCAGTCGCGGCCGTCAGCCGCGTCCGATAATTTGTTCCCAGCTTAATAGATACCAAAGCCAGAAAAAGAACTAAACTAATACCATCTGTATTATCTGTGGTCAATTGAGCTGTCCTGTCAGTCATAGTCTGTCAACATATCTTATATTATAATCTGTGCTGTCAATCATTGTTTGACGTCTTAATGAATGCGTCGTGTTAGACTTTTATTAAATGGATTTGAGATTAATTTTATATCTCCATAGTGTTTGTAAGACAATAACTGAATAGTGTGAAGTATAAGGGAGCCGGGTTAGGTGCCAATTGTTTGGCATCATGCCTTCTATAGACATGATGGGTCCTCCGGGACAGACCATGGAGCCGCTACCGGAGGAGCCCCAGGCGCCCCCTGCGCCCGTTATCGGGATCATTTATCCTCCGCCTGAAGTCAGGAGTATCCTTTTTGCGATTATAATAGCTTAAGTGGCGAATGGCGACAAAAGTTTGTGATACATACCTAACCTAAATAGTTTTCAGGAGATCAACTTAATGGCTGTGTACATTATAGTCTTGCGTTGTTTGTTACAAAACAAACAATTTTGAATATACGTACAAATGCTGCTATAAAGCTGCATTAATTTTTCTACAATTACTTTCCTGTCATCTTTTTGGCAGTGCATTGATAGTAATTAAGGTCTATGGTAGAGTTTGCCCATTTAGAGCAGAGTTTAATATGAAGAGAAGAATAATATTGGATCTTGGATATTGTTACTGTTAATTAATGATAAGATTCATAATTTCATGTCAAGGTTCAGTTTTATTATTGTAAAGCAACAACTTGGCAACTGGACTTGACAGAAGCGCGTGGAGCTAACCCCATGTGCTTCTGTTTAGTCCACCAGAGTAAATCTCTTTAACCGAACAATTGTCCTCGCGTGTGATATCCATGGACTTGTTTCTCTAATAAGTCCATGGTGATTGTCTAAAACTCGATACTGGTGAAATACACCTTGTTAAACACAAGGAGTGAAAGCCATTAATTAAGAAAAAAAAGAAAAAAAAGTTGGCAACTAATTTTTTTATAAATATGCGGTTATATTAAACTTTCAGCACAATTAGATCCTTAATCACCATGCATAGATATTGTGGACAAGACTGCAAGTTTCGTAGCTCGCAACGGGCCTGAGTTTGAGGCTCGCATCCGGCAAAACGAGCTTGGCAACCCCAAGTTTAACTTCCTCAACTCGGGAGACCCATATCATGCTTATTACCAGCATAAAGTCAAGGAGATTAGAGAAGGGAAAGGTATGTACCCTGTACAGTAAACGCCATGTGTTTTTAATTATTATGTATAGTGGGCCTAATAAGTGGTCTTTCAATTTTGACTAACTTCCTATGAAACAAAAATGTCAACCTTTGAAGTGGCAAACCATAATATATGACTTTTGGATCAACTAAAACACAGTAGATATGTTAAATAGAGCCTTATAAAACACATCCCTGTCATATTTGTTTTTGCCAACCAATGCAATAAATAAATAAATCTCAGGGAAGTGTGATATTGTCATACAAATTGACCTAGTCCCAGACTAAGCTCTACACTTGAACTAGTGGGCTAAGCAATAATAAACATACTGATATAGAGAAAACAATACTTTTAAAGGTACATAGAAAATATCTAAGACTCTGAAACGAATACCTGCACTCATCACATAAATATTTGAATTGATCCAACTAAGGTAACTGCACCATCATATACTCAATAAAGTTTATATTCATAAAATTATTCTCTCAGTAGGGAATTATAATATATTAATATAGTAAACTGCTATAGGTATTGTCAACATGTATGTATATCTGGGTCGTGTGGTTGCCGAGTTAGAGCCTCGTGTGGTTGTCGAGTTAGAATAGTGCCACTCCATGTCTTCCCGTGGATGTCGTAAGAGACGACTAAGGGAATAAAGGCTTGTAGTACTGTTAGGCGATGGGCTTGCAACCTGTCACTAATACGCTGGTAAACATCTTAGCCTAATTGTGCAAATTTGTAGTTATAGAATTATCAACAAGTTTTTAGAGATGTTTGTAATTCTGTAGCTCTGCCTACCCCACTCTGGGAATGAAGGCGTGAGATTATGTATGTATGTAGGATCTCTGTCCTATGAAAAAGTTAAGATAGTCTCTAACAAAAATATTCAATGCATAGAAGGATATTAATTTATTAAATCATGTCAAAAATATATAATGTGATTGAGCATTCCCCCTTGTCTTTGGAATAAATTGGCCTAAATTTCCATAAGTTAAGGATATATTTACTTTGTAATAATTTATTATCTTTAATTTTGTAGTTTTTAAATTTTTCATCACCTTTTCTTAGTAAAAACTTTTGAAACTTATTATCCATATCTATTTATTAAAATCAAAATCAAAATCAAAATATTTATTCAGTAAATTGGCCACATACGGGCTCTTTTACACGTCGGTAATATACAGTGAATCTACTAGCGCTTCGGACAAGACCATCATTGCGGAGAAGAAGCGCCGCAAGAAACTCCAGCAGAAGGTCATTTTTTCAAACATAAAATACAATAATACTTAAAAGTAAGTTACATTACAAGGTAATAAAGCAACAAATATAAATTATTAGAACTATCACATATAAAAAAAATACAAATTCAAAATTAAAAACATTACAAATAAATGTAAAAATTATCAAGATTACATGTCAAATACATGAAACTAAAAATAATGACTAGGAGAACAACACGACGAGGTCTCTACGTCAAAAGCCATAACTGGAATCATTTATAAGATTTATAAAAGATGAATAAAGAGAAAGTAATGAGTGAAAACGTGTGGCACAGATACGGGTCCGCCGCCGTCAGCGGGCGGGCCGCCGAGCCTGCGGGGCGCGCTGGCGCCGGCGCAGGCCGCGCGGCAGCAGGAGCTGCTCAAGGCCGCCGCGCCCGCCGAGCCGCCGCCGCCGCGCGACCCGCCGCCCGACTTCGAGTTCCTCGCCGACGCGCCCTCCATCTCCGCGCTCGAGCTGGACATCGTCAAGCTGACCGCCCAGTTCGTCGCCCGCAACGGCCGCCAGTTCCTAACCGATTTGATGAAAAAGGAGGAGCGGAACCACCAGTTCGATTTCCTCCGCCCGCAGCACTCGCTCTTCCAGTACTTCACGCGGCTGCTCGAGCAGTACACCAAGGTGCTGCTGCCGCCGAAGGAGCTGCCCGCGCGGCTCGGCGGCGAGGTGCGCACGGGCGCGCTGGACGCGGCTCGCGGCCGCGCCGCCTGGCTCGCGCACCAGGCGCGGCGTCGCGCGCAGGACGAGGCGCGCGTCGAGCGCGAGCGTCTCGCCTACGCCTGCGTCGACTGGCACGACTTCGTCGTCGTCGAGACCGTCGACTACCCGGCCGGCGAGCCCGGGGACTTCCCGCCGCCGACCACGCCGCTCGAGGTCGGCGCGCGCGTGCTCGCGCAGGAGCGCGGCGCGCCGCCCATCGACGACGACACCGAGATGCAGCTCGAGTCCGATTCCGACTCGGAGTCCGACGACGAGCTCTCCGCGATGGAGGACCGCACGCAGGCGCAGCGCCCGGACGACACGCGCGTGCAGGACATGGAGGAGGACAGCTCGTCGAGCGAGGACGACGCGCCCGCGCCGCCGCCGCGCCGCCGCGAGGACGCGCCGCTGCCGCCGCGGCCGGACCGCGTCGTCGTCAAGAAGTACGACCCGAAGCGCCCGCGCGCGCCCGCCGCGCCGCCCGGCGACGAGTGGCTCGTGTCGCCGATCACCGGCGAGAAGATCCCGGCGAGCAAGGTCGCCGACCACGTGCGCATCGGCCTGCTCGACCCGCGCTGGCTCGAGCAGCGCGACCGCGCCGCCGCCGAGCGCTCCGACCGCGACGAGGCGCTCGCGCCCGGCGCCGCGATCGAGGCGAGCCTCAAGCAGCTCGCCGAGCGGCGGACGGACATCTTCGGCGTCGGCGACGAGGAGACCGCGATCGGCAAGAAGATCGGCGAGGAGGAGACGCGCCGCGACGACCGCGTCACGTGGGACGGGCACACGAGCAGCGTCGAGGCGGCGACGCGCGCCGCGCGCGCGCACATCACGCTCGAGGACCAGATCCAGCAGATCCACAAGGTCAAGGGGCTGCTGCCGGACGAGGAGAAGGAGAAGATCGGGCCCAAGCCGGTGCCGGCGGCGGCCGGCCTGCGCGCGAGCGCGCCGCGCCCGCCGCCGCCGCGCGCGCCCGTGCTGCTGCAGGCGCTGCCGCCGCTCATGGTGCTGCCGCCGCGCGCGCCACTCATGGCCACGCCGGCGCCCTACTACCCGCCGCCGCCGCCCGACGACGACGACGGCCCGGCGCACAAGCGCGCGCGCACCGAGGACGCGCTGGAGCCCGAGGCGGCCTGGCTGGCGCGCCACGCGGGCCCGCAGCCGCTCAGCGTGCTGCTGCCGGCGCAGCCCGAGCGCGCCGAGTGGCGCCTGGACGGCCGCGCGCAGACGCTCTCGCTGCCGCTCTCGGCCTCCGTCGCCGACCTCAAGGCGCTGCTGCAGCGCTCGACCAACATGCCGATCGCCAAACAGAAGTTGCACTACGAGGTGAGGCCCCGCGCGGATCGCGTCTCGTTCGAAACTCACCGAACCAGAGGGCTAAGACAAGATGCACTACGCTAACTAACGTTTCTATTCGATTCGTTTTTAAACCAATCGCGTCACTGGAAGATGACGTGATACGAAAAGTCACGTGGTCTACCAGTGACGCGATTGGTTTAAAAACGAATCGAATAGAAACGTTAGTTAGCGTAGTGCGTCTTGTCTGAGGCCTCTGGTCTCCGAATCCTACTTTTCTCAAACTTTTTCTTTTTGAACCGCTTTCTGTTATTGGAATATCTTTAAATTTGTAATACATGTTCACACAGTATCTAGCAATTGATCTGATGATGGAGTCAGAAGGCGGCAACGAGATATCAGCTGTAGACCCCCCGAGTTAGTATTAATTAGTTTGGTTTCGATAACGATATTATTATGATGACTGTGCAAAAAGAGAGTAACTATAACGAACAAGTAATGACAAAAGAAAAATACACATTCTGAGTATAGGTCTTCACTCTTCCTACATCAAAGCAAACCGAACCGAGAAGAACGACGTTTTTGGGCGTTTTCCAAAAGAAGTGTACATGAACTTTTTTTTCCAGAATTCGTTTTTTTTTTGGTTTTTCTTACTCAGAATCGTTGATACTATCGATCCTCATACAAGAAAAAGTGCCCCAAATATTCCATTCCAGATCGTCACATTTTTGTATGCAGTCTTTTTTTATTTATATGGTCGTGACGCACTGGAAGAAAAAACTTACCAACTTTACAAACTTTCCTGAACGGCTAGCATATCTTGTATTTTCTTGCTTGTCGCTCGATGCGCCTGTATCGTTAGTTAGAAAGAGATATCCGAGCGACAGGCTAGTCGCAGACAACTTGTGCTAGTCGTCCGAATCAATAGATATAAGGGGACCGTTCTTCATTCTGCAGTGCTTTTTTTAACGTCAAATGTCTCCCCAGGGCCTATTCTTCAAGGACAGCAACTCGCTGGCGTACTACAATGTGCCGCCCGGCGCCGTCATCCAGCTTCAAGTCAAAGAGCGCGGCGGCCGCAAGAAGTAACCTACCCTTACGACTTAGACAAGTTCAAATTAAGAATAAACGTGCACGACACAGCAGGGATGAACGAGCAATTCATACTTTTGAACGCAACGGTCGACAGCAATTTTGTGTGCCCTTGTCAAAACCAATGTTTACTGCACAAAAATCGGTGACGTTTTGCCGACTGTGGCGTTGAGAACGTTACTAGTGAGTGATCGGATTGCTACATTCAATCAATTGCATTATGTATTTTCAATAAGAAAATAAAATAATTAAACCCTAAATTTGCATTTGATTTCAATAATGCCTTTCATGTAGACAATTTAGTCCTAACTGTAGTCGAGCCGTTCTTGGAGACCCGATTTGGCAGGTGCCAACGCAGTACAAAATAACCTCAAATATGCTTCAGTTTTGTGTCGCGACCAGCGTTGAAAAAGTACGGAAAATAACTGTTTCTTTTTCCCAAACAACTCGTGTTTTTCGGATTTTCATAGAAAAAAACTGAATTTCTCTGCTCTTATTTTAATCTATATTCGGTCTATTTGCACATTCAAATGGGCGACATCGACGATGTGGATACAGAAACAATTGAAGTAGGTGGCGAGAGTGACAGTGATTGAAAATGAATAAATTATAATTCATTCGTTATTTTTCGTAAATCCCCGAAATAAATGGAAAAAACGAAAAAAATTAAAAACTAAAGGTAAAAAACACTATTATAGTATAAAATGCGAAAGTGCGTGTTATTTGCTCAGTCTTCACCGTTGAAGGCCTCAAAATAATCCAATGAATAATAACATTTGGTACAGAAATAGCTAGTAACTTGGTAATGACTCCTACCCCAGGGGCACGTTTTATAAAACTACAAGTTACGATTTTACAGGACTAAACTGGCAACACTGCTCAAATGGCTGGGCGTCATTGGTCGAGGTTGTGTCAAATGGAAACTTGTAACCTGTAAATTGTAATTTGTAGCTTTATAAAACAGGCCCCAGATGTGAACGTTGGAGTCGCAGGGAAAAGCTAGTAAATAATACAATAAAAATGAAATTTGATTTATGTTTTATTAAAAAAAGTTTGGTCAGCTAACTAGGTAAAACAGCAAATTATTTGCACCTAGCACCTAGTTATAAGTTATCGGCTGTATTGCCTTAACAGTTGACGGTGCCAAAATCTATAGGGTGCCGACAATAGGCCAGTTTCCCCTAGTTCTACCAAAAATATAATTAGTTTGACAAATATGTTATAAAAAAAAATATTGCACTGCTAAGCACTTGTGATGTGTATACATCTTATGTAATTAATTAAAAGTGTAAATAATTATACAAAAATAAAGTAAACTTAACAATATATAATAAACGGAATTTAAATATGGAATGTCAGATTCATTCTTAGATCACAATGAAATAGCTATCGACGATCTTCCAACCAGGTTGGAACATCGATATCTAAAATACAAATTAGTCAACAAGTTATAATAAATCTAACACCTAATTAACAAAGCTACAATAAAAGCTAAGCTTGAGATATGTTACGGTTCTTAATTGCAAGAGTTAATATAGTTGGAAAACTTAAGTGAATGACCTCTTGCATGTAGTTGTGTACAAAACTAATAATTTATGGAATTTACGTCAAATTACAAATATACAGGGTGGTACTCGATAAACTGTACATATTGAAAGGGATGAAATTTTAGGTTCATTTATAGGTAAAACATTTTTTTTTTTTAATTTTTAGCAACTGGTTTTTTTTAGAGATTGTCAAACTTTTTAATAAAGTTTGGGTAGTACACTTAATTGTGACGGTGTAACTTTTGATCTAATAGCCCAAAAAAGATAAAACAAAATGCATAGTATTGAAATTAGTTGGGTTTATAATAATTGATAACAATATTAGACCAATTAAAAAAAATAACTGAGTAACTGCTTTTTTTGTGGAAAATTACTGCAAAAATATCATTTTGTTTTCATAAAAACACGATTTTCTCCAAATTTTTAGATATTTTACAAATTTTTTTTGACGTTTTTAGATCTAAAATTAAACGAGAATAATAAGCAAAAAAAAAAATGCTATATCTACAAAACTTTGAAAAAATCGTGTTTTTATGAAAACAAAATGACATTTTCGCTGTAATTTATTTAAAAAACTAAGAAAAAAAAGTGGCTGTATTTAAAAAAAAAAATGTTTTACCGATAAATTAACCTAAAATTTCATCCCTTTCAATATGTACAGTTATCGAGTACCACCCTGTAGAATGTCAATCGGTCTATGCAGATGTGTTACAACTACATGCAAGAGGTACTTAAGTTTTTCACCAATAAATAGCTTTTTAAAACAGAATATGTATACGTTTATTTTACTCCTTTTGAGCGTGTACTTATGAGCTTGTCATTATTTAACAGGAATAAGGCACGTGAGAGTAATAACTTTAATAATTGACAATGCTAAAATGCGAAATATCAAATTAGGTAATCGTACTAGATGTGACTTTAAAAGTTACATAGGAATGTCTTCGCAATTCAACCGCTATATTATGGACAATTGAATAGTCGTCAAACTACTTACAGCGCGATAGCTCTTAGAAGGTGCTTCGGGTTTGTACTTTTCCCTCACTCGCTCTTAATAAGAGCGTAGGTATGGGAGCGGAGACAAGTTCAAACACGAAGCTCCTTCTAAGTGCTCACAGACTTGCTATGTTTCGTAGAACTACTGAGCTTAACCCTTACATGCATGATGTTGGATGCATCCTACGTAACAAAAAACCAAAAACACGAGAAACGGAACTTTGTACGGACAAAAAAATTAATCATGCATTTAAGGGTTAAGTCGGAAGCTCATATCATATTTAGGGTTCAGTACCTGAAAGGTCCCAGCGGGAACCTATTAGTAAACCTCTGCTGTCCGTCTGTCAGCGGGCTGTATCCCATGAACCGTAATAGGTAGGCAATAGTTTTTTTTACAGAATGTGTAGAATGTGTATTGCTGCTACCTCGTAAGGCCCACCATACTGCAAACAGGGAACTTTTTGAAAGTGGGACTTTGAATCTTCCATCAATGCAATAAATTTCAATTACGTTTGTTCGATAATACCAGGTCTCACTTAAATTTATGAATATAGGAAAATAAACCTTATTCCCGTTGCAAAACGGTTCAAATTAAATTGCCTTCATTATGTACATCCTATTGCATACTGAGCCTTACGAGGTCGACAACAAATAATAAAAACAAAATTAAACTAAATATTAAATCCGTACAAGAAACGTTTGGAAACTTTCATGTACGGTCACGGAAGTTAATTTGCTACCCTTTTCAAAGAAAATCTGCTTGAAGATGTTATTGTCAATAGAGATGTCAAGTCATTTGTAATTGACGGGAAACTCAACCTTATTGCTGTAGAATGTCAGATTGACTTGGGACCTAAGGAGGGTCACAAATGAAATTCCTTGACTGTACGACTGATATATGGTCGGTTTTTGTTTCTTTCTGCCTCATTTGTATAAAAATATAAAACATGTTTGCAGCCTAGTTACTCTCGATATGTACTGTGATATGTCGCGGTAGCAAGTCTAGTCGAGCTTGGGAATGTGTTGGAGCATGTCTCGGTACCGCTGCAGCATGGGCTGGTAGATCTTCTCAGCGTCAGGGTACGGCGTGGCCACGGGAGCCACGGTCGGCTCCGACCCTGGAACACGGGGTGCATGATATGAGCACACACGATTTCACGATGATGATGATGATGATGACTATGAATAATGACCGGTCTGTATGCATAATGCCCGCATCAAGTGGCCAATGTAATTAAAACTGCATGATTAATCACTTTGACCGGTCAGTAAGAAAAATACCCACCGGAATACCCACTAAAACCCCAACGGCAAACCATCTGCGTCCTTAAGGGAGGGCCAAACGACCACGAGCAAGCGCATTCGGTTGTGCCACCTCGACACTAATGACTTCCGGATGGTGCCTTGGTTTACTAAGGCAGGCGTGCGTGCGGTTGTGTGTGTGTGTGTGGGAAGGGGGACGTACCAGCTAGCGGCTCGCCGGTGTGCGCGCTCCACACCTCGGCGGCGCGGATTGCGGCGCCCAGCAGCGCGGCGTTCGCGTGCTGTTCCTGAGAAACATCGAGTGACCCGTATTTAGGGAAGGTGTTGAACGAATAGTCTCCATCAAATATTATTACAGCAGACAATAGTTGCTACAAATCGCTTAGCAAAAAAAAGAAGACGCTATGACCGGTCGAACTACATTTTCGAAATGGCAACACGACAATAGGAAATATGCGTGGATTTTTTAAATAGCATTTCTCAACAAAATATAAAAGTACCGTAAAAGAGATCACCAAAAGTGAAATTAAAATTAAAATCGGTCAAGTAATACGGATGATACAAGCACTTTAAACTGCTAATTAGACAGAGAGATCCGAAGTGCACCGGTGACGTCATCGTGCAGGATGGCCATATAAACTCCACGTAAAATTCTGTTTGGCTAGAAAGAGATAGGAACAAATCTTTGTTAGCTTATATTGTTATCTTGGTTATTTTATAGCTATTAAAAAAAAAACTCATTTCATTTTCTCATCTGTTTGTTACATGATCAGCTTTTATTAAAGCTGTAAATAAAAAACATGCATATTCCCTATTGTAGCAGCACTATTTAAAGGTAGCCTATGTGCTATTCCAGATTGTTTCACATTTCAAAATTTCATCCAAGTCCGTCAGTCGTTCTGGCGTGATTGAGTAACAGATATCCAAACTTTCGGATATATAATATTAGTAACATTAGAAATAAATTTAAAGATTATGCCGATATACTCCGAACGGGTCCATATTGGCTCACCTAATTATTTTTACTCATAAGTCCTAATCATCGCAACTCCTAACGTATTTTTTTCAGCAACTGTTACTTTTTCAGGATTTTTATAAATCAAACCTAACCTAACCTAGTCTTATCTACACATTGAATATTTCAGAACTTCTGAAAAGTTTACGGTTCCAGCGGTATAACAATTACATTTTCGGAGTTCCAATAATAGGAGTTGCTATTTTAGTTGAACTTTGGCGCTCCCACTCCGAACTAAATCCTAAGTTTGGTAAGCCAAGCGGTTATATCTTGTATTTGTGGCTCCGTGCGTCTGTATCGTTACGCTCAAAAGAAAGGGTTACACGAAGTAGGGTAAAACACCCAGCAATTGGAGGCTAGTTGTATATTAAAAATTAAATATTTTGACGTTTGTTGAATTATTGAAGTAATCGGCAATAGTACCTGCACGTAGACGGGCGTGTTAAAGACGTCGGCGAAGATCTGCAGCAGCTCCGTGTTGACGGACGCGCCACCCGTCGCGATCACGCGCGACGACGGCTCTGCGAGGGGGAGGGGCATAATGTGACTGGTTCACACCGAATTGTGAAATAGAAGTAAGCTTACGCTATTAATTATTGGTCATTATTATATAAAAGCTTTTATTTAATTTGCACTGTTGGTATGTAAGTTGTTTCAAAGTTCCCGTTAGTGAAATGGGCTGTAATTTGGACCACGTATGCAAACCTGGTGACAATGCAATATTACATCGAAGAGTAGACCTACCGCGTTGGGACTCATTAGTTTGGTCTTGATAAGCAGACGGTGACTTGGCACTCACCGAGCGTGAACCCCATGTCCTCGGCGTGCGCGCGGCGCGCCAGCGCCTGCCCCTCGAGCAGCGCGCGCGCCTCGAACTGCGGCGCCAGCTTGTCCACCGGATGCTCCGCGCCGCGGAGCCAGCGACCTGGCGCTGCGCGTGGTACGATCTCTGCCGTGTCGTAGTAGATACCTACAGATACCACTAACATTTAATACATTCACCGCCAGCCACTGCTAAGAGTGCTACGCTGTAGCCTGTATCACCATTTTTCCGTTATGAACGCTTAGTAATCTGCTTCGAATAAAATTGTCTATCGGGCCGATAGCGTTTAGTATGACACGCAGGCACGCACGCACGGACGTCTAGCTCAGATTTTTAGCACGATCGTTACATAAAATAAGTTACCCATGTAGCCCATGTTGCCGCGGACCGTGGCCCGGAGCAGGTCGTTGAAGGCGCCCCATGCGGGCCCGGCGAGCCGGTCGCGGTGCGCCTGGCGCGTGAGCGAGCCGTTGGCGAAGCACAGCAGCGCCATGTAGGGCGCCGCCGCCGGACCCACCAGCACGTGGCCCGCTGCCGGCGCCGCCGCCGCTGCCAGCCCCAGTAGCAGCGTGTCGCTCGTGCCCAGGCTCAGCCCCACCCAGCCGGCCCGCAGCCGGAGCCCTGACCACGTAACCATCAATATTGCCACTAACTACAAGTAGCAGGGACCCGTTCTTCGAAACACACTAGACTAATAATATGTGGCGTTATCTATGAAAAGGGACCTTATTGTCGATGGCGCTTACGCCGCACTGCGTCACGCGACGTTGTATTTACATCAGAGCATCTTTAATAATGGCGGAAGCGCCCTCGACAATAAGGTCCCTTTTCATTGATAACGCCACATATTAGTTCACTCAAACGTTCTACAAGTATACTAGTGAAATGTAAATAAAAATCAAATTGACCTTATCCCAAAATACGCTCTAGGCTTGAACTACTTATGAGCAATGATATTTTATATTAAGATACGTCATCTGCGCGCAAAAGCGTTCCTCGAAAAGGAAGGTAATTGCCTTACTATCGTTCAGTCGCGCCGTGGCCGCTGACACGCACGCGTCGAATACAATGAAGTTTTATTACCGAAAAGTAACAGATATATTTCATAAAAAATGCCGTCTTGTGTTTTTCGAGGCTGCCGAAATTATACTGTAACTATAAAAGGATGAAAGGATGTCTCATTTCATTGGTAAGTACCGTAAATATTTTTTTCATTTTTAGTTTACTTCGCCATACTTTATTTAATTTGCACTAGTGGCGTCACTGTCACCTGTGAAACATGAGATACACAATTAGTTATCGCATGAGTGCGATAAAGACGGGTATGGCGGCCGGCACCGGTATCTAGGCACGTCGCGTCATTCGGGAACGCAATTTGAAACAACTATTTATCTCTTTCTAACAATAGCGTCCGCTACGGATTACCGTCTTTGTCTGTAGAAATATGGCAACGTAGCAACTGTCAGTAATTGGCGACGGGTTTTTAATGTGTTTAGTATGAGCATAACGTATCTAAATATGAAATATCATTGCTTATGAGTCAGTTGTTTTATCTCACAAAGGCGAGTGGACAATACTTGTGTGTGTAGATACACGAGCACGTTGTCTATGAGTGCTTAAGCTGTCGTCGCTGGTAGAGTTAGTAGTTACGTGTACGTGTCTATACGCACTACTACTACAGGCATGGCCCACCCGCTTACGTGAAATAAAACAAGTGTATTAGGCAACGATAAACTTAGTACCGTAAAACGGGATGAATAGGTATCAAAACCGCTCTTTGAAAATTTGGGCCGCTTGACATTACCATGCATATACATATTAGAAATAGGTATTTTTGATAAACTTAATCAGCATCTCTTTATTAATAATGAACAAATTTGCAACTTCAACACAAGATGCCCTCACAGACTCATTTGCCGTAAAGCTAGATCTGCATTATATCGCAGAAACTGTTACTCAATGGCTATACGCATTTATAATAAGATCGCTAGTAATATTTAAGAATTGCCTGTAAATACATTTAAAAATAAGTTATTTCATTGGATGAAGGAAAAAAGGTTCTATAGTATTAAGGATTATTTAGGATAAATAAAGTATGTAGTAACGACATCAGCAGTAACATACAATTAGTTCATTTGACATTATAAATATATAGTTATTAAGGACATTTTTTGCATGCCAGTTATGGTTAAACATGTGATTCTCTATTTATATATCGTATAACAACTTTTTTTGTAACCGTGTTTTAAAGCAAATAAATATTTTGAATTTGAATTTGAATTTGAAAGGTTGAGTAGGGACACAACCTAAAATAAGTCATAATTTGTTACAAATAAGAGCAATTATTAAATGGACGATAATCGTTACGTCTATTGGAAATAATTTCAGTCTTATAATTAGTAACATATGCTTCATTTTAGGTTGTGTCCCTACTCACCCCGTTTTACGGTAATACATACATAGTAAACACCCAAGACTTAGGAACAAATACTCTCACTCTTCACACAAATATTTGTCCTGACCAGGAACCGAACACGGGACCGCTAGCTTTGTAGGAAAGGTTATTCAACTAGAGTAACCGCGTAGCGATTAAAATCACAACAGAAATGTTTAGTATGCTGAGAACCGTTTTGTATTAAGATCTATACCAAGCTTGAAGTTCATTTGACAAAGAGCTTTAGTGTTTCCCCTTTTTAGCATACGTTTTTTTTATAACTATATATTGTATAACCATTTTAAGCATAAATAAAGGACAATGCCAGGTCTCTATAGAAGCTTTGGCCTAAGAATTTTTTTTACGGATAATTATTGATTATAGAATATTTGATGTAGAAAAATATTTAAAACAATGCTGTGGTGTTAGTTTTTCTGAAGAACGTTATTCGCAAGATGTCTTATTTACAAAGTATCTTAATTTAAATCTCATACAAAACAGGTCATATCAAGTATCAACATCCTTCGTATCCGCGGGCTTTTTTTTTAAAGTGTTTTAAGCCCAGATCTGGCATTGTCCTTTAACTAACGTCCGATGTATGTCAACTTACTCGCTTATCTCCCAAGAGATAAACGTTTGTAGAATTTCTTGTAAACGGCATGTAGTCTCTTACGACTTATATCTTATCTAAGATCGCATTAAGATATTTACGATGCACTCGAGATTGTATGTAATTTGTTTTTAACGATAAACGGGAACCCCGAATAAGAGTGTTGATACTACTACCAAAGATGTCTAAAGATTAAAAGTATCCAACACATGCATTTAATGGTTAATAAATTTAAATTAGATATTAAGATTAAGTGATCTTTACTTTTAATATAAGTTGATCAGGTACTAAAAGATGATTTAATTAGGTAAAATACAAAATACGTTGGCAAAATTTACTCACAGCCGGCGAAGAAGCGATTAGCTATCGACTATTTTCTCGCTCAAGAAACGAATAAAAGATATAGATCCCGTGTCAATAAAAGATACACATATATTAATAGTCTATCACTTGCTGTTCACCGGCTGTTGTTAAACCTATTTGACCGCTTTTTTTTTTTTATATTCACATAAGTTTTTTTTATAGGTGTCCCAGTGTTTGCTTTTCACTTTGTATGAATAAAAAACACTTTATGTGATTAGAGTGACGGCACCAATGATGGACACTTTTAGCTGACAGGCACCAGTAATGGACACTTCACTCTTAATTCAAATTTCATACGGTCCAAAATTGATTGGTGCAAAACAAATGAATAACCCTATATAGTGCCTTGTCCATTACTGGTTCCATCACACTACCTAGGTACTTTAAAAAAAAAAAGGGGAAATAATGTAATAAACTTCGCTGATTCGTAATGATTCTAATTATGTTAGATACCACTGAAAAACTTATGAAATATAACATGAAATTAATGATTTTTCGTGACATGGCTATAACGGAAAATTCCAAAAATTCAGATTAAAATGCTCAATATCTCCGAAACTAGTAAAAATTGCTGAACATACATAGGGGTTAAATCAAAAGCTTTTTAGCTGCTCCATTAGCCCTAGCCGGGTTTACGTCGATTTACGGGACACCCTGTATATTATAACAAGGGATCGGAAATTCGGAGACATATTTACCTAAAATTGGCAAAATCCCGGAAAAAGATAAGGAAATATGGAGACGGCTTCTTAAAAATATTATTTAAATAATATAAGTACCGGGATTCCGGGAATCTATAAAATGCGTGGGGACTGAAATACCTCGTAAAAATGTTTAGGTTACCGTTTTTTACCGTAACCGTAACCGTTTTAAATTACAAAAGGTAAATTCAATAACCCGTAGTAAATCTATGCATGGAAAATAACTTCAAATAGGTAGTTAACCCTTAAATGCATAATGATGTAGATATACATCGTATATTTTAAAGCTCATTTTCAAACGTACATTTTAAGTAAATTTCAGACTTATAATTTATGCAGTAAGATTTGTAGCTTTCTCAAAATTCAAATTTGGAAATGAACTTTAAAGACGCGTTTTACTTTCGACATGCTATGCATTAAAGGGTTAATAAAGTACCTTCATATGAATTTATATTGGCGTAATTTTTTTATTTAGAAATTCCGGGATTTTTACTAATAAATTAAAATTAAGTCCGCCTCCATACAACTGAACAACAAAGCCGCCGCCAAAGTTTAGGTAAATATGTCCCCGAATTTCCGATCCCTGATTATAATAGTTGATCACACATTGTGGGCGGTGAGATAAGTGACGATTACGTCATTAATTGACTGTGAGTGAGGCGTCAGTCAGTTACCTGCTAGGGCGGAGCAGTTGTCCCCGGTGAAGGCCACGACCTGGCAGTCGGGGCGGAACCCGTACCGCTGCACGAAGTAGGGGCTCACCGCGCCGAGCGCGCTCGCCGTGGGGACCGGGGTGCCGAGCTTGCTGGCTAGGGTCTCGTCCCCACACGCCTGGAGAGATCATGTTTACAGCTATGAGAACAGTATGTACGAAAAAAAGCCGGTCAAGAGTCGAACTCGCG
Source organism: Acleris literana (assembly GCA_946894065.1). Lineage (NCBI taxonomy): Eukaryota > Metazoa > Arthropoda > Insecta > Lepidoptera > Tortricidae > Acleris > Acleris literana. Next base: position 8,143,665 of record OX335669.1, on the reverse strand, counting down.
CACCGAGGATCCCGTACCAGAGATAGGGCAAAATTTATTCGAATGACCAAATTATTCGCGAATAACGAATGAAATTCTCGAATGATTATTCTTATTCGAATAAATTATTCGTCGAATAATTTATTTGCGAATGATTTATTCGCGAATAAATTGCCACGAATAATTATTATGTATGTGTACCTGCGCCATTTTATTCGTTATTCGAAAAGTAGTCGAATGATTCATTCGTGGATAATTTATTTGCGAATAAATCATGCGCAAATAAATTATTCGACGAATAAATTATTCTCTAATTAAAATATTACGAATTATTTTTTATACGAATAATTAATCGAATAATGCCCATCTCTACCGTACCGCCGCAAATTGAATTCGATTTTGAATCGAATCAGCGCGAGCCCAACTCACACTTAACCATTTTTTGTTGTTGTTTTGTTTTCAGGGTTTGTACTATCATACCAAAATTTGACGTATGAAATTTTAACGTTTTTACCATACAACAAAAAAAAACGTTAAAAATGTAGGTACTATTTAGTGTACATAATATGCTGTTTAATGAGAAACTAAGTAGGCTGCGGCTCCACTGAAGCGGAGACGAGCGGAGCTGTGCCAATATTAACCAATAGAAGGCACATGCGGTCACGTCGAGCGCGCCTTGCGGACGTTGGTTCAGATTTTATTGGTTAATATTGGCACAGCTCCGCGCCGCTCCGCTCGTCTCCGCTTCAGTGGAGCCGCAGCCTAAGATATTTATGGTATTCTTCCCTTTAACTTGTGCTGGAAAGGCAATAATATAAGATAAATACAGCTTTCATCATCAACATTATCATTAATTACCCTATGAAATTTTGTCTTTTGTAGTAAAGTCCGCCAAAAATGTGCTCCACCACCCTACGGTTGAAGTTCATTTGCACGTCATGATACAACAAGTTCGATTTTCCCTTGCAATAATATTATGACAGTGACAAGTGTCAACCTTAGCGATAATTAGATCTCAGAGAAACTTTTGTCAAAACTGGTAGACCAATTTATCGGCCGACCGTACCTTGTCGCTTTACTAAAGTTTTTCTACTCGCGTACTATAAACCGCTAATATTGATATCGTTAATAGTACCACAATACCACCTATAGCGTAACCGAAACGTGAAAACTATTCTATAATGAGCGTCGCCATGGTAATAACAGTGCTATAATAATTATTATAGCATTGTTATTACCATGGTTACGGTCATTCCGGATATCCGTCTTGGCATTTAGTGAAGACTTGACATCCTAATTTGTATACTAAACCGTTAAAAATATTTTAATACCAATTAAAATTACGTATACTAAAAACAAAATTAATTTTGAGACTAATTATGTGTTTAAAATTATATTTTTATTAATTTCTAAAAATAGATGATTAATATCCATCGATTTGTTATTTGGTTACCATGGTTACGTTCAATATGGATACCAACAAAATGGCGTTTCATTTGTCATTCCAACTTTTATGATAAATTTCCAGAACTGTTTTATTAACTATTAAAATTGGCATGAAATTTGTAAACATATAACAATAAAATTCACAAACTATTAACGCCACTCGGAATAATCAAAATGACTTTGGTTCAAAGTAATTTGTTAGCAGAAAAATCGAGGAAAGTATACAAGAAAAGTTAGCGATTGTTTATTTTTTGTCATCATCTTTTTAAGCTCGTAGAAAAAGTTATGTATGCAACGGTACATAATTAGCTCTTAATGCTAAGCTGCATTATGTACCAGTTACATAAATAAATATTACGCCACTTTAAAAAAATAGTTAGAAACATAATTACGTACCTACTTATTATTGTTGATACTTGTCGAAAAAAAAAGAAATTAGGGAAAAATAATAAGCATGTTTAGTTAAAATAATTGTTTCTAATATTTACAATGAAGAAGTGAGAGTCAATGAGAGTCGCGGAAGAAAGCTAGTTGATATCTAACCTTTAGGCACTCATCGCTCCAGGTCTTAGTATGCAGATCCAACAGGTTCATCCCGGAGCCATCAGCCAGGTCTATCTCCGCGATCCGGCCCAGGAACAGGCTGCAGGCGAAGGAGGAGACCAGGGATATCCGCGCGGCCGCCTGGTACACCCGGGGCCTGGTGCGGTGCATCTTGCGGATTTGAGGCCCTGTGAAGCGCTCGTACGCCGTGGAGCCTGTTAGTTTGGCCAGCACCTGCAAAGGAATATAAGCATTGGTATATTTACTATTTTTAGATAAATGTTTTTCTTTTTCATGAATGAAATACGATATAAATCTCATAAGTTAATGGGTGAATCAACATTTAAGGTACTCCTTTTCTTTTGCGGTATTAAAACTTTTCTGGTGACTTAAGATTAATAATAATGTATGAATATTCAAATCAGACCACCAAATTTACAGACCTTACACGTTAAACACCTCAAATATTTTTTAATCTTCCAAAAAACCTGGTAACTCAGGGGAACATGCACATTTTCCATATAAAACCTAGGGACAACAACGTCCCCTGCGTTACCAACTATATTATTATTTAAAGCTGTACTATTTTAAATAAAATAATTTCAAATGTTAGCCTATTTGTCTGATTTAATAAGTGTATAAGCCACGTCGTTAGCAAATCTATAGTTTTCCTAAAATCATATAATTTGTGAAACATGTCGAAAAATGGGGTGCACCTTTAAAGTTGATTCACCCTAATAGGCAACACCTCTGAGCCTGAGGAGCGTTGTTCGGTTTACAATGAAGGTTTCCTGATATACAGTGTGTTTTTTTAACTGGGGCAGTATGGGCATATCAGAAACCATAGGAGATATAGGGAAACTGTCCTAGGAACCAGTAGATCTTTTTTGTGGAAACAATCTTGACATAGTTAATTTTTTGGTGAAGTGTAAGATGTTAGAAAAATTTAATAATATTAACTTTAATCTTTTTTTATGGAAATCGACTCAGTTTCTTGATCACTTTATTGTTTTTTTTTCTATTCAATAAAATCGAGAACGCAAAAGTGAGTCCAATTTCCTAAGAACTGTTTCTTAGGAAATTGGACTACTAACATTTTAAAATGGACTCATATCTATATTTTTTTTTCTATCTTGCTTAATTAAAGTATAAGTTTACTATTGATATCCGCTTGACTTACAGCGGACTTAGATCGAATGGTTGTCATACCCAAGCACCGGAACACAACAAAGCGGGCACTCCTGTTTGGCGGCTGGTTAGAAGGTGAGATGGTGGTAGCGATCTGGATCCTGCAAGGTGCTTCAACTAAGTATAAATTTCTACTACATTTGTATACTTAGTCAATTTGTCGTTGTCCCCTACATTTATAGCATCTCGTAGTGCACAATTGGCTTTTACAGGGTGTCCCAGAAGTAAGCGTAAATATTAGAGCGTTACTAGTTTTCTTAGTTGGTAGGTATGTTTAAATTTTAGATCTAGGTAAGTTTGAAATTGGTTTTTTTTAACTTATTTATTTTACTTAAATATACTAAATAAATAAATATCAGTGGGGCAATGTGACACCAACTGAACTAGTCCCAAACCAAGCTCTAGGCTTGTACTATGGGTACTAGACAACTCGCTTTCATCACACAAATATCTGCCCTTACCGGGATTTAAAACCAGGACCGCTAGATTCGTACGCAGGGTCACTGCCAACAAGGCCAGTGCGTCGTCAAAAAATAAATAATACATTACCATTTTTGTATTATTTGCTTTGAAACTCCACATGCGCGGGTATAAGGCCTCCTACCACACAGTAAATCGGTGGATATGATCTAGCATAACTGTTGCTCACCTCGGATCCCCCAACAGCCTCCTCCAAGGCTCTGCAATCGGCTGAGGTGCTGGAGTCCATCCACACGGGGGAGTCGGCCACGAAGGCCGTGGCGAGCTGCGTGTGTAGGAAATCATCCGGAGACAACTTGGAAAGCCGAGCTTCGGCGTCTTTAGACCACCATACTGAGCCATGTTGCTGTAAAACATGTATAAAAAAATAAGTATCGATAACCACCACCCACGCTACAGATGTAGTGAAATATCCTTTCACATCGTATTTTCTCGGAAATGTTCGTATTTGTCATGCTACTTCAGTCTGACTCAGTACCCATCAAGACAATGTGGGGGAACGTCGCATGGCGAGAGTGATAATCGATATAGAGTGGTTAATACCAGAGTATTTTTTTGTTAATTAAGATTAAGTTTGTTTTCAGTTCTTTTTAATAGTCGTACCGAAAGCATTAAGACCTGGGAATAGATTAGATCGACAAGCCTGTGAAATTATTATCAACATTTACTTATATTTCTTCTTATTTACCTACACCTAATTTCTATATATTTGATGGTGGTGGTTTTAACATCTCGGTGTGATATACTTCAAACTCGTGGTTTGACATTTGACACTGATAACTAAAGTACTCTATTTATTTAATACAAACATGTCACTATTTGTCTTTAACCGAAGTTAATTACCATTTTAGCAATTGGTCTCCGCAATTTATTTTCAAATAAATCTTGGACTTTTAGTAGAGCTTCTACAGTTTGTTTATAGTTTTAACTTTATGAACTGAGCTCTTCCACTTACCTGTAAACACAATGGTCATTGTATCTATACAAACCTATTATCTGCTTTTATTCTATTAACCAATTCAGTGCGGATGACACGCCAGGCGTGTCATCAAATGTTTTTAACGTGTGGCGGATGACACGCTGGGCTTGTCATCATATTCTATGGCATCGTCCTAATAGAACGCGATTGCGCGATCATCGCAAGTTTGCGCGACTGTTTACATACAAACAGTCGCGCGAACTTGCGATGATCGCGCAATCGCGTTCTCTTAGGACGATGCCTATGGCGTAGTGTCATGAAATAATCACACAGCCAAAAGTTTTCGAAAATGGAAGACGCAACGAAGCGGTTACTGTATTTTGTAGTCTACTGTCTAAACAGATAGAGTCGATAATCCATGTTAACCTTCGAAGGTTGTTATAATCTGCTTTTACTGCGAGCTCGTTATCCTAATTTTTGGTTAACTACACAATGGCTTTGTATTCTTAAGAGGATAAGCTCAGTTGAAAAACTTTAAACTATACCAAGAACAGTGAATTGGTATTCTTTTGAGGTTCTTACCTGTGCCGCTCCAGACAGTGCTTCTACAGATGAGAAGTCGACCCCGGCCACTACTAACCGGTCCATTACCATGTCCAGCGCCTTCACCCACAGCAGGGGAGGCGCTGTCACCTCTCCCCGCTCCCCACGTCGCACCCCGCCTGCTGTCCTGATGTATTTAAATCAGTGATCAATAATAAGATAGGTTAATTTCGATTAACAAGGGGTAATGATGGTACAGAATGCATTATGATATTTAGTTTATTCTTATTTACTTTTTATTGAATTTTGACTATGACCGATGATAACCTTTATCTATATGTTATTAAGTTATTATGCAGAGAATCATGTTGGATCTTCCTCACTATCATTCCATGTCCAACCACATAAACAATTGAATCCATACACAGGAAAATATTATTAAAAGATTAAAAATGAAAATTATGTATCATTGTTTATGTTCAATTTAGATTAAAATTCATTTAGTTCATTACATTTATACATTATAATTAAAAATAACATTATATATTTGATTGATAATGAAAAAGGCATGAGCATAGCTTGGCTGGATATAACTTTGTGCCGCCCAATGTACATGACATTGTACAAAGTGAAACTTAGCATAACTGCCCAGAATTAAAAAATTAAAAATTTGAACTAAACGCCCAGTGAACATTACACTGTACTCATGAGCAGTTTGGTCATAAAAATGTTTTGGCTTATAATTTGCACACTGGGCGTTTAGCTGATAACGGTTTTTTTTTCCTGAGCGGCGCGAGGGTAAGCTCACCCAAGGTCAGCCATGGAGAGGTTACATTTAAATAAATATTATAATTGAAATTTTATGCAATATCAATAACTTCAACATTAAGTATCATATTAGACTAGCTGCCTGCCAGCGGCTTCGCCCTGCTGCAATTTTCCTACTTTCCCAGTGAATCATCCAATTTGGTGCAGTTGTTCGGAAGTTATATGCATACATTTCGGCAATAAATTTTTATTTACATTATAAAAAACAATAGGTAATATTTTATGTATGTATAGTATGTGCAATAAGGTAATATTTTATGTATGTTTTAAATGTGGAATGAAATTAAAATTCATTTTTTAATTTTATAATTTAATTTTGTGTCTACATATGTTCAGCATTTATTATAGGTAGTCTGATATTTGAATCTGCCCCTTGTGGGCAAACACACATTTTCAAATTTTAAATTATAGTTTTTCTATTTTTCCCAACACTACCATACATACCTGAACTCAGGAAGGTCCACATCAAATTCAACATCTGCTTCTTGCAGTATGGCATAATCCTCATCAATAATTAGCGCTTTTAACTAAAACAATAAAAACAAAACAAACGTAAAAATATTTCTAGCTATCAATAATTGATGAACTCACTTCATTTAATTTACGTAAATACCTTATGTAAAGATAAATTATTCAATCTGTTTAAAAAAAACGCAGGCTATCAGAATCTATCATAACATAACAAGTTCAATGTCAAACTATGAAACTTAGATAATCTTTAAGTCCATCCATTTCTTAGGCACTACACGGGTGTATTTCACATATTTTACCGTAAATCGAGTCTTAATTAGAATAATAACAATGCATTATCTCACAATCTCTAATTACGAAACTAGTTCGGCACTAATTAATTAAGTAAATATAATCAAATGAAATTATGTCCAAACTTTGAGAAAACAGAAAAAACAGATGAAAGCGCATATAAAAGTTTTCATTTGTTTTTAAAGTACACACACTTACCCTCTGAGTACTAAAATCAAATCCCAAAAAAGTTTTCTTTTGTGTGTCTTCCGTCATTTTTTGAGTTTTGACAGCAAGTCGGGCAATGACACGGTGCGTTCGGGAACGCGTGTGTTCACTTCACTTCGTACGTTTCGTGACTGAATACCGTATGAATTTCCTAGCCTAACTGCGCTCTTGCACGATATCATTATGTAGTATCTTATTTTATTAGTCCCGGGGAATTTAATCAATCTGGTAACTTGGGTACCAACATTATGTGCCGTAATATGATAAGAAGCAACGTCAAGGTCGCGATTATCTTAATAACAATATACGTAACAATAATTATGCTTAACCTTACCCACTGAGTAGGTATAATTTTACATCGAGTCGTACGTATTGTTGGTAAACTATAGTAAAAGATCCTTGGTAAACTACGGTTTAGTTTAGTTCACATTAGCCAAACCAAAGCAAAAGTTTGTAGGTATTAAAAGAGTGAAAAGTCAATACACTTATCTCACTCTGACGCATAATCTTCCACATAGAACGTTTACCATGAATCATATCATACACATCGTTTATTACACGATAATAAAGTTAATAACAATATTGAATACCTAAGTGTTTTACAATGAGTGTGTATTTGGTTAGACCCCTTGTTGTAAGTTTAGGTACTTAGGTACCAACGTACCAAGATAGTACGCGATGATTGTTACGTGACCTTCAATTAAATATTTAAAATAATATAAGCAAGGCTGTTTTACGACATCTTCATGATAATAGTGAAAAAACTAACTATGACACTTGTGGTATACATTTTTTAAAACGAAAGCAGGGGCCCGTTCCAGAAAGCCACTCTGCAACTCTGCACTCCACAAATCCCACTCTTCAAACGTATTTCTGTTCCACAAATTGCAGAGTTGAAGAGGCAGAGTCAAATGCAGAGTGTGGATTTGTGGACTTGCAAAGTATTTCTGTTCCACAAGAAAATTGCAAAGTTGAAGAGCCAGAGTGGAGGCAGAGTCAAATTCAAAGTGTGGATTTGTGGATTTGCAAAGTATCTTTTAGGAACAGAATCTTTGCAGAGTTTGAAAATTACGCAGTGTTTTCTGGAACACTTTTACTCTGCACTTTGCAGTGGTCGTGGATTTGCAAAATGCAGAGCGCAGAGTTGCAGAGTGGCTTTCTGGAACGGGCCCCAGCACTTTTAATCCTTCAAGCAGTTTAGACCAGTATTGACCGGATACAAACAAATGCATTAAGGTATGTTCACCCAAAAACATCACTGGCAGTCGAGAAAATTAAAAATATAGGGTGTTGTTAACGCGTTTAAATTCAGAGCATACAGTTTAAAATTACAATGATACACATACCCGCTCTCTCAACATATATATAAGGACTGTACACAGTTCTGCAGAAGTCTAAAATGGCCGTGCCCACATGTTCCTACGTACAAAATTCTACAAAAGGCTACAAAGGTGTGTCATATTACCTACTCGCGTATATGGGTTGTGGCTAGCGGGGCTTGGAAAGTTCAATGACCTACTTATTTAGGAATTGAAATTCAAATTTTTCTGTGTGTTGTTTTCGTTTAAAAATTATAGTCCACGATGACGCGCCCCACCACTTTTACATTGCGAAATTTTGTAAAATTAAATACTAGTGGAGCACGTTTTCATGATTTAAAAACTCGATATTTTTTTTAGTAGGGAGAGGTACGTTTACCACACTACTTTAATATGCACATGGGTATCTAGGTACCAACATAGAAATATGATTTGTTTGATGACTACAGGTCGATTCACAAGAGTTGGCACGAATGGATTGAATGAGTGAACGAAAGTATACAAGTGTGTAAAATAATAACAGGGTTTCGGTTTGAAATTCGAACCTCGGTTCAAAGGACGGCACTCACACAGTGATAGGTGACATTACTTTTGTTCATTCCATTCGTGCCAGCTTTAGTGAATCTACCTGTACATGCGTTTTACTCAGTCTTAGGTGGTCTTAGCAAGGGACCTTGTTTCGAACTATAATGTATTTATTCGGTAATAAAAGCAGTTTACAAACAAAAGCAGTGCTATAGTCGCCACGCTAGGATTCCCTGTGTTGTGGCAGGCTAAGCTAACTATGCTGCTTGGTTCCAATCAAGTTGCAAGCATTGCAAAACTCAACTAGTACTTAATCCGCAACTCATGCTATTATTTTAAATCTAAGGCATACCTAGTATGTACTTACATACTACCAGCCTACTTAGGCTAGCTTCTATTTGGGCGAATTTTAAAGAAGGCTCTTTACGTTTGCTCAAATAGGTACTTAATATGGTATGGTATGTGCCCATAGTATTGGCTTCTGGAATTGGTCTAATGCTCTAAGCTGATACCGAGCGTGTCGCTGATTGAAAATAACTCTTACAAAAGATAAGTCCGAGCGAGGTATAATTTTTATCAAAATAGAGCCATTTTCAATAAATGATAATTATAGGTAGTAGTTTACGTGACGGTTGCGTAATGCTAATTAGGCAGAGTCTCGTACAATACTTTATCTGCACACATATTATAAGTACTCTAAGATGGGTTCAGAAGCCGAAAGGCAAATGAACAGCATTACCTTACCTGTGGTGACAGCGATGACAGCTGTAACGTAATTTTGAAATTACGTTACCCAATATTGTAAGGTAATGAGATCCAAATTTGGAACATCTTCCAAAATTAACAGCAGTCATCGCTGTCACCTACTACCACAGGTAATGCTGGTCATTGCCTACGGGTTTTGAACGCATAATAGAGGACTTATGATATGGGTGTAGATAAACGTAGGTATATTATTTATTTGGTCCCCCGTCATAAGAACCAGCGTGCAATAGGATGTACCTACTGGTAATAAAGTTTATTTTCCTATCTTCATATAGTTAAAAAGGCATTATCGAACAATGGTAATTGAACTTTATTGCCTGGATGGTAGATTCAAAGTGCCACTCACAAAGAACTCCCTGTTTGTAGTATGGTATGGTGGGCCTATGGTGTGGTGCGTGTAGGAGGTAGACCTATCCTTAAGCAACTGCAACTGCTATTTAAAAAAGTGTTATTTGAAGGGGCGGCGCCGGAGGCATGGCAGAATGCAGTAGTTGTATTGCTCCATAAAAAAGGTGATGTTACCAAGTTAGGTAACTATCGGCCCATCTCATTACTCAGTCATATTTATAAGTTATTCACAAAGGTGATTACCTTGAGTCTAAATAGCAAACTCGACTCAGCGCAACCAGTAGAGCAGGCGGGGGGGGTTTTTCGACGAACGACCACATTCACACAGTAAGGCAAGTAATCGAAAAGTGTACAGAGTATAATCTACCCTTGGTAGTCGCCTTTGTTGATTACGAAAAGGCATTCGACACGGTGGAACACTGGGCCGTTATTCACTCGCTTCGAAGAAGTCAAGTTGATTCTGCAAGTAAAGTTACACGAACTCACAAGACAGGCACAGGTACAGTGGCGGATCCACGGGGGTGGTCAAGTACGTCATGACCTTCGGCACTCGTAGATACCGGTCATAAAGTAAATAGTCGTGTGGCATTATCTCGCACTTGACCGAACTTCTGCGTTCAGCAGCTAATGACCACCCCCTAATCTGAAAGCTGGATCCGCGCCTGCACAGGTAAAAAGAGGGGTTAGGCAAGGAGACACCATTTCCCCAAAACTTTTCACGTCTTGTCTAGAAGACATTTTCAGGCTTCTCGACTGGTCAAACAAAGGTCTCAACATCAACGGGGAACGCCTAACACACCTCCGCTTCGCGGATGACATCGAGGTTTTTGCCGAAAACTTGGACGGTTTGCAGTGTATGGTCGGTGAATTATATGACGTCTCCAAAATAGTGGGTTTAAAAATGACCACCAGCAAAACCCAGATAATGTGCAACAACAACACCGTAAGCTTCATGACTATTCATGGCCAAAATATTGACAGGGTTGAGGAGTACGTTTATTTGGGCCAAACCTTAAGTTTGAATAAAGGTAGTCAGGATAGAGAGATAGAGCGCCGTATCCGCCTGGGCTGGGCTGCGTTTGGCAAACTGACGGATGTACTCAAGGGAGATGTACCGATGAACCTCAAGCGCAGAACATTCGAACATTGTGTTCTGCCTGTTGTGGTGTATGGGGCAGAAACATGGACGCTCACGCGGCAGAACATCAATAAGCTGCAAGTAACACAGAGAGCTATGGAACGAGCTATGTTAGGAGTCTCGCTGCGCGATCGAATAAGGAACACAGTTATCCGGAGCAGAACAAAACTAGTGGACATCGCCAAGACTATAGCTTCGAGGAAGTGGAAGTGGGCCGGTCACATATGCCGTAGACAAGATGGGAGATGGGGCAAAAAAGTCCTTGAATGGAGAGCCCCTTCTGGACGCCGAAATGTGGGCAGGCAGCCAACGAGATGGACCGACGATCTAGTCAAAATAGCCGGTAGAAACTAGATGAAGAAGATCCAAGACCGTAGAGAATGGAGTGCAATGGAAGGCGCCTACACTCAGCATTGGGTGGCAACAGGCTTAAGAAGAGAGAAGAGTGGTGGGCCTTACGGGGACAATGTACGGCCGGCCAAGAAAGTGGTCTACCAGTTTTGATAAAAGTTCCTGTGAGATCTAATTATCGGTAAGGTTGACACTTGTCACTGTCATAATATACAAGGGAAAATCGAACTTGTTGTATTATAACGTGCAAATGAACTTCAACGTAGGGTGGTAGTCCATATTTTTGGCCGTCTGTAAAGCGCTAATTATGGCCAAGTCTAAGCTAAGATAGAAGCGCCCAAATTTTAAAATAGCAAAGGTGCAAGCAAATCGAAACATTATGTAACACATTTTAACAGGCGCTTATATTGTGATTTAAACACCCAAAATAGAAGGTGGTTTTAGGTAGTTTTTATTAGTTTGCCAGAACGAAGACGGACTTAGTCATGTTTGATGAAAAGCGGTTGAACCTTTCAAAAGTATTCTTTAGGGAATGGAAATAACCGGTTATAACCGGTTCATACAAAAACGGTTAATAAGTAACCGGTTATTATAGCTGTCGAAGTGACTAAAAATGCGCATTACGATACACACTTACTCGTATATAATTATGAAATTGATCAAGAACTCTATGATTTTACAGCATTCTCTCCGGTTTTTTTTGCAAGTTGGCACTAGAGGGCGCTTGTTTTAGTTTGGTGCTTTAACTTGACAATGCCATACAATGATTAGTGATTATTAGGATATGGTCTCTACCCCATTCCAGCCTTGGGTCAATTTATAAAACTACACTTTAGTCATAGACACATTTGCTCTTTGAATAGGTATGAGGTTGACTGAACGAAAACCTAATCCTAAACACCAGGAAATTACTAAAACATATCCTTATTATAAGGGACCGAAAATCTTCCAATATTCGGATAGCTGAGCCGCGACCTTTCGCGGTTCCACGGGGCAGGTAAAAACGCCTATTTTAGTGTCAAAGGCGCGAATTACCGTCCCGTACGTAATGAGCTCGACTTTCCCTGCCGATAGCCGCGCAGCGCAGCCTTGCAGCACGTACACTTTCAAACGCGCCTCTTCAGCTCGACGCTTGTAGCCATAGAGTAACTTTTTATATACTGAGACTTGTAGCGTAGCTCGGATGGACCGTTATGACTGTAAAATGGACTTTGCGCACGGTAAGTTTTACGAACGTTTTTCTTTTCTATCACTCTAAATAAACTCGATAAAGCACGTGTTCAACTGTCATCCCAGGGTTGATAGAAAAAAAAAACGTTAGTAGCGTTTGCATCTAGTCTTCTCCTTTCCTCTCCTGAACCATTATTCTCAAAATATTTGTGCAAGCGTTGTTCTAGCGTAAACTGTAAAGCTTTCTAGCTAGTAAAATATATACGATAAATGTCAAAATTACCATAAATTTAACTTGACTGACACAAAGGTATGTTTTTGAAGTAAGTATCGAAATTTGACGTGGCTATGGTGAAATACCTACTGACCACAAATTAACTGTCACTAGAAACGTGGTCTCAGTTTTAAAACCAGATCCCTTAAACACACCCGTTATCTCAAGTAAATAATAATACTCACAATCAAGTTTATTCATTGGTTTTACATTTAAGTATAATGCTTAGGTTAGGCCGCTTAAACGCTGAAAGCTGTCTGAACAAAGTAACTTGGCTAGGTACTGTGAAGGTTGAATACCACCTCACCTCACCTCTATGGCCTGATATTTTTAAAATAAGAACTACGGAGAATAACATATGGTTGTCATGGTCTTGTACATCAGAACCTCTCAAGCTTTTGATAAAGAAACATTATAAATAAACAACCACTATAATATTTTAAATAAATGTATGAACGTAGATTTCACGGTTTAATTGAGTAGCACCCCACCACCACCACATTTGGTTCTCCCATTATCTCCATAAGAGAGGGGGAAAGGCTATAAGTCTTACTACATTACGTGGGTCGGACCTTGGGATATCTGATAGGGATAGGTTTCTTGGGATAGGTTATTTCGTGAGGCATCAACCGTGCACCAACTGAACATTTTTAACATGAGCTTAAAATGGTCATGCGAAGCAAGTTGTTTCTGAACGAATTGGGGCTCCGTTAGCAGCTTAGGTAGGTCATGGGACAAGAAGTCAAGCTTTTTTGCCTGGTTTTTGCTTGATTTAAGCATATACCGGAATGCAAAAGGTGTCATGATTTAATATTTTAATTTATTTCCAATAAGACACCTTTTCTTTCTCAGACTGTTGCATGCTATCCCTTAGCAAGGGACTTGTCATCTCGTCAAGGGTTTTCCAGGTGTTAGGTAAACCAGCTAGGGAAATCGATATTGAGTTAGGTAGGTAAATAATGTATTGTTGTTAAAGGGCTGAGTGGGGATAGGTAAATTTATAGTTGGATTTTTTATACATAGGTAGATCTCTTGAATAGGGGGGAGCTTTAGCTAGGTTAGAGGTAGGGACCCAGCCTTCCCGTGCCGGGCGGGAAGATGTGAAGGTTCACTACTTGTAGTGTGCCGGCTACATCTAAGTTTTACTGGCTGGTTATTACGTCACTGATATTCGAAGTAGTAATTCAAATAGGAGTAGAATTGTATTGTTTTTAGGGGCGACGGCATTTGCTTATGTGTATCGGGATAGTGAAGGCCCGTAAAAGGAAATAAATGTATTTATTGAAGAATTAACGGAAGAAATATATACAAAAAAGAAATATCCAGTGCAGTATTATTTAAACATAGTTAGGGCAAGTAAAAGTCGAGCTAGGGAAGCATTGAGGAAGTAGCCGCTGCTGAAGGCTACCACAGTACCTACTTACGACGACTGAATATTGAAAGGTATAAAGATATAGATTCCGCGTTAACAAAAGAGACACATTTAGGTATATTAATAGTTGATCGCTTGCTGTTCACACTGCCGGTTTGGCTTACTAAGGTATTTATTCTGATCATATCTCATACGAGTATGAGGCGTAGAACGCGGCGTTTTTTCCCCACTGGCGGGCTCTCAGTAAGCTGCAGGCTATATTACGTTATTATTTACATACGTAGGGCCGCGGCGAGCCGTGTGCTTCCGAGTGATTAGCTCAGCCCGGCGAGGGTGCACTAAATATAGAACCGCTTACAAGGGAACATGCGCGATTTCGATGTAAACCAATTATTACTAAATATTGTATTTCATCATTTTCTGCTGATCTTGTTATTATTAAGAATTGTGCGGGTCCCGGCCGGATCATTAGTTATGTACCAATATTTATGAGGTTAGTGAAGCGACGCCTCAATCGCGTCAGGTAGCTGTCAAAAAAAAAACCATACAAAAGCTCCGGGCGGTAACGTTTCTCACCCCCTAAATCCAGTCCGATTTTTACGATTTTTTAATATATTGTAGATATTATGAACAACTAGGTCCGTACGTTTCCATTTTTTTTGGGTGCTCTTCAATTAGTCTAAAAACTTTTTGTATAATTTCATTTAACTAACCACGAAAAGCATAATGAACGTTTAGCATAAAAACCTATTGCATAATTTCATAAGGCATACGATCGAATAACAACACTCATTTATTATAACTATTATAAACCATGTTATTATGCATTTTTAGTCAGTTTCTTCTAACTAGGTTAGGTTAGGTTAGAACTGTGACCACATTAATAGTAATGAAAGCCGTTAGAAATATTTGTTTTTTAATTTATAAACATTAGTTGACTACGGTAACCTTTTGGATAACAATAGTTTACCGACTAGTGGAGCCCAAGTTGACCGACAGGGCCACCACGGTCTAGCGTGCATCAAAAGCGCTGGTCGCCTGTCCCGCCACGCCTGCCTTAACGACATCATCCGGCGGGCCCTTGTCAGCGTTAACGTGCCTGCTACACTAGAACCTAGTGGGCTGGCACGTGACGATCGCAAGAGACCCGATGGAATGACTCTCGTGCAGTGGGAAATGGGACGGCCTTTAGTGTGGATACTCTGGCACCGTCCCACCTCGGCTCGACGGTTCTGAAGGCAGGTGCGGCGGCTACCGCGGCAGAATCAACAAAACGCCGCAAATATGCAAATATAGCTGACAATTGCATATTTGCGGCTTTTGCAGTAGAAACTCTTGGACCGTGGGGCCCGGAGGCACGGAAGCTTTTCAAGAATTTTAAAAATAAATTAATTCGTGCCTCAGGTGACCATAGGGCTGGCTCTTTCCTCGGCTAACGGCTCGGATCAGCTATCCAACGAGGAAATGCAGCCAGCATTATGGGCACCATTCCCAGTGGCAGTGGCCTAGGGGACATCTGTACATATTTTAGTTACTTAGAATAAGTTAATTTATTTTAGTATTTAGTTTTAGTTTATGTTATTATATTTTCTCTGTTTTTTTTGTTTGTGTCGTAATAAAGTTTTTCCCCTTTGAACATTATAGTTTTTAAAATTATGCATTTCGTTTTATACATCATGATTATTATATCGTTGGTTTATTATAGAGATCGCAATTATGCAATTCGTGATATGTGAAATGAAAATTAGACCATTTGTTTTTATACTAAACATTACACACCCATTTTTTTAAAGAAATATTGTCTTGAAAGGAAAATGTACAGACCTAGTTTTTCATAACATCTATAACAAATTAAAAAACCGTAAAAATCGGACTAGGTTTAGGCATAAGAATAAACAATAACTACACGTAGAAGCGAAACTCCCGGCTCCGGACGTACGCTCGGCGCGTTAAATACCTACCGCCTGGCGACACCTGAGGTGTCTAGTCAGTCAGGGGCGTCACAGACGGAATATACATATATGTATTAACCAAGATATTGTTATTGTGTCTTGAATTGGTTTTCGTATTTGTGTTGATTTTGGTGTTTATGGTTGAACTAAGATAGTGTTTTAAAAAGTGAACGACTATTTACGGCAAAATAATTAGAAATAGGTAATTGATTGAATGAAGGAGATTTATTTGTTAAATTAGTACATCCCCTAGATGTTGAAGATAAATAAACGGAAAAATTAAAAACGACTTAATAGATAAGAATAGTATTTTGTAATAAAGCTTTTTAAACTTAATAAAAATTGAAATTAATGGTCCGGAAAGGAACGTAAAAAGTAACTCCGGATCCCAGACTATACTTAAAACTTATTGAGCTTAAAAGGTTGTTTATTTATAGACTCGTTTCTGTGTTTTATAGATGATAGCGACCCGCCCTCGCTTCGCTTCGGTTAATACAAGTTAAAATAATCCCAGTTCATCTGGAATAACATACTTTTCAAATTATAGATAGGTGCATATGTATAGAGGTTTTATTTAATGACTTTTTTAGAAATCGTGACTGCCAGTTATCATAGAATCTCTCTATATCAATTTTTACAGCGGACTTTTCATTGCACAATACAAACGAACTTTGCCTGGAAGTGACGCGCGAAAGGGCTACCTAAGTCAATGGGAAAACTCTCAACGATCAAGTCCTAAGCCCGCAACTTTGAATGTATTGTTGTGACTTGTAATTTGTCATTGAAAACGATAATTGTACGGGACATTGCAGTCGTTTAACTGGAAAGGAATATTTATGGAATCCGGGGAATTAAAAAGACTTTTTCAGCCGCACATCTGGACGTCAGTATTGTGCACTCTATTATGAACGTTTTTAAAGATGTTATTTGGGTGGATTAAGGTTCCGTAGTAAAATAATAGGATACCCTTCTTTCAAAACCAATTTATGTGGGGCGATCCAGAAGGTTGCAAGGAATTGAGAAATTCCGTTGGGAAATGGACAGCCTCTTCCAGGTCGAGCACAGTGTCTACAGAGTAGTATGTGTGTGTCGGTGCATTGATCTTCGATATAATTAAGCCATTTTTGTCGACTAATTCTTTTACTAAAACGCAAAGGTTTTCATTTTGAAGATTAATGCTCCTATTATGTTAGGTCATTTGTCCATTTCCTATATTGAGCAACAACTCTGCAAAGAGCCGGTTTTCATACGTA
This sequence comes from Acleris literana, assembly GCA_946894065.1. Classification (NCBI taxonomy): domain Eukaryota; kingdom Metazoa; phylum Arthropoda; class Insecta; order Lepidoptera; family Tortricidae; genus Acleris; species Acleris literana. Next base: position 8,126,303 of record OX335669.1, on the reverse strand, counting down.
TAGACAACGAAACTGTCATATTTGTTTTGATTTCTAATCTATGTTACGCGTAATTTTGAATCTACCATATCTTCTAAAGTATTAATTTAAATAATATATTGTACGGGACAATATTAATCTACATTAAATGCCCAAGGTAACCAAGTATTTATCTGGATAAGGTTATTAAATACTGAATCGGACAGGATAGATTTGCTAATACCCTAATTTTAAAATAAAATCATAAACATAAAAATGGTTACTGTGAGTCAATCTTAGGAGATAGACATTATGCCATCGCGGACTTTTCTCTAGGTTTTTTTAAAGAACTACATGTCTTCAGTACATTATTTTGACACTTCTCTTAAGGTTTTAGGTTAAGGCCAGCATTAGCTAGGAAAACATTGAGTTTTCTCAATTATATTAAAACTTGATTTGAATGAAATGTACATATAAACCATCTAGAATAAATTCTCTAAATGACAGTGAAAACCGTATCATAATCCGTTGCGTGTTTTAGAAGGAGTTAGCGGAGAAACAGGCAGACAGGTTAATTTATACTATTTAGAGAAGAGATGCATGGTTTCGGTTAAGTTTAATTAAATGTTTAGATAATTAAGTAATAGATTTCTCTCCATCACATACACAGAACAGAAAAAACAGTAGAAGTGTCAAGTGGGCGTGTAACGTGTGGCATGGTTATGCGGAGTTCCGCGCAACCTACCATACTTTTGCCGCGATAACTTATTCCAATATTTCGATATTTCTAAAAAGGAAATAAATCCAGAAGCATGCCTTATTGTGTTATTTCGGTATGTAAAAACCATAGCCGCGCCAAAAACATTTTCCATGGTGGCGTGTTGTTTTTATGATAGTTTGAGTATTGGCGACAACAGGTCTGATACTAAGCGAAGCTCATGGCACTTCCACTGTTTTTTATTTTCCGTTATCACCAGTGATCGGAATTAGGTGAGCTAAAATACGTACTCAGCGCTAGAGGACACAATATATAGTGGTTACAACCGGGTAGAAAAATAGTTTTTTTCTTGAATACCGGGTATTCGGTATTTATCCAATGATATTTTATATTTAGATACGTTATGCTCACACTAAACGCATTCAAAACCCGTGACCAATTACTGACAGTTGCTAGGCAACCATATTTCTACAGACAAAGACGGCAATCCATAGCAAGCGCTATTGTTAGAAAGAGATAAATAGATAAAAAGTAAGGTACTTTTGCGCGCAAATGACGTATCTTAATATAAATTATCATTGTATTTATTAGTCGTAATGTTAAACATTCATGTTTTTACTTACAGTACGCGATGTTTTATGTTAATCTAAAAGTTGTAACTATTTCTACTTGTTTTTTATCTTCAAAGTGTAAATATTATATCTTTCGATATGTTCCGTGCTTGGGTGAAATCACCTGCGTACCACTGTGCCATGCGAAAATAATAAAGACAATAATTATACCTCACACTTTTCCCTTCCTTCCATAAAAACCTTATGTCTAGCCCATTTACTACAAACTAACATAAAATATCCCGTACTGTAAGTAAAAACATGTATGTTTAACATTACAACTAATACCCGGATAAATATTGAATACCCGGTTTTCAAGAAAAAAAAAAATCTACCTGGTTGTTACTACTCTATATTATGTCCTCTTGTGAAGAGTACGTATTTTGGCTCAACTAATTCCGATCACTGGTGATCACATACACTCTTGAAAGTGAAAAGAAAGAAGTGGCCTCTGCCTACCCATCTGTGAAACAGGCGTGATTTAATGTAGGTACGTTTACAGGTACTGATATAGCCTTGAAAACGAAGTGATTTATTTGGATAAGGATTAATACCAAGGTACGAATAATGGGGCCTAGTTAGTACCGGCGTTACTATTGCATATTTTAACATGAGAAAGTAGTTATCGTGACATTACTTTAATAGTTAGACATATGGTATCGCGGACTTTTTTGTAGACATTGATGTCTTCTATAAAACTGTAGTACATCACTTTGCTCTATTGTCAGTTTCCGCAGCGTACGCGTTTTTTGGTATTTTTTTCACACCTTTGGTCACATTATCGAAGTTTTCATACGGATCCCTAACTTTTTTGAAAATATTCTATAGCCTTTATTCATCAGGGATAATGTAGGATTCTAATGGTGAAAGAATTTTCCAAATCGGTCCAGTAGTTTCGGAGCCTATTCAATTCAAACTAACAAACAAAAAATCAAATCTTTCCTCTTTATAATATTAGTGAAGATGTAGATGTAGATAATATACTTTGTATTCAAAAATATGAAAAACAACATAAAACTAACTTTGAATCAAAACCTAAACTCAATCTAACTATCTACCCATTTCCCTAATTTAATAATTTGAAAAGCTTGTATTTCTTTATTACCTAATATAAATATAAGTGGTAAGTAAAGTTTTTAAGAATTAAATATTAGTCTTATAAGAAATAAAGATTTTTTATTTTGAATAACAAAAGTATCATTTTTGAAAACGATAATGATTAAAAAAAGAATACATTCATAAATTAAAAAAATATAATAGACAGAATCGACCTCCCGACCCACGGTCTGACCCTGTGATTAAGGCAGGATATCAACTAACTACGCCAGGGGCCCTTCAGGGTTAACTGGCGAAATTATCGATTCTAATACTAAAACGTCAAATAGTTGTAGCAAACAATAATCGAACTGCCTCAGTTAACGACGCCATCTAGGTTGTTTCTTACGAAAGCGGGCTCACGTGTTCACAGCATTATAGACGTTAAGGTGTCCATGCACTTATGAAGGCCACTGTAGCTACTAAAGGGCGAAATGCGGCTGCTTGGCCAAGCGTTTCGATAATACCGGTTGAGGTTGCGCGTAATTTTAAATCTGCCATATCTTCTAAAGTATTTATTTAAATAATATAGTGCAAAGGACAATTTTAATCTACATTAAATGCCCAAGGTAACTAACGTATTTATATGGATAAGAATAAATACTGAATCGGAGAAAATAGCTTCGCAAATAACCTAATATTTTTTAATAAATTTTTAATGATAAATATGGTTACTGTGAGTCAACCTTAGGAGATAGACATATGCCATCGCGGACTTTTCTTTAGGTTTTTTGAAGAACTACAATTCTTCAGTACATTATTTTGATATATCTCTTAAGGTTTAGCCAGCGCTTGCAATGTAAGCGCAAAAAAATGTGTTTATTTTCGACATCACTTTAGAAAACTCTAAAATTATCAATGTTTCTCTACTATACTATGCATGTATTATACATATAAACCTTCCCCTTGAATTACTCTATCTACTAAAAAAACCCGCATCAAAATCCGTACTTTTGAAGATCTAAGCATACATAAGTACAGACAGACAGCGGCAAGCGACTTTGTTTTATAATATGTAGTGATTAATAGCCACATATTAAGCCATTAAATTTTCTGGAGATAATCCTAATATCATCAAAAATATTATTACGTAATTTAACATAAATGTAAAAAACTCATTTTGCAACAATGTTTCCACGTTGAAGGAAAACATAAATAACATTTCGTCACTAAACTTGTATGACACATCCATAAACCGATTAAAATATTTCACAAGTGACGGCCCTGACTTTGGGCGCGGAAGACAGAGGGGCGTAGCGGGGTGAAGGGGGAAGTAGGTATTAAAAGCGCGGCATTTGGGGCCTGGGTAAAGGAGATTCGCTTCTACGTGTAGTTATTGTTTTTCTTATGGTTTAGGGGAGAGAAACGCTGTCGCATTTTGTATGGAAATTGTCAGCTTCACAATCCTAAGAGGATTATCGTAGGATAATGGACAAGCTGACCCATTTACCTAACCACCAAAAAATGACCTTCTGGGCCCTGTTTTATAAAGCTACAAATTACAATTTGCAGGTTACAAGTTTCCATTGGACACAACCTCGACCAATGACGACCGGCCATTTGAGCAGTGTAGCCAGTTTAGACCTGTACAATTGTAACTTGTAGTTTTATAAAACGTGCCCCTGGGGCCTGTTTTATAAAGCTACAAATTACAATTTACAGGTCACAAGTTTCCATTGGACACGACCTCGACCAATGACGACCGGCCATTTGAGCAGTGTAGCCAGTTTAGACCTGTACAATTGTAACTTGTAGTTTTATAAAACGTGTCCCTGGGGCCTGTTTTATAAAGCTACAAATTACAATTTACAGGTTACAAGTTTCCATTTGACACGACCTCGACCAATGCGACCGGCCATTTGAGCAGTGTTGCCAGTTTAGACCTGTACAATTGTAACTAGTAGCTTTATAAAACGTGCCTGGAGTTTCTTGCGGCGCTTCTTCCCCGCAATGACGGTCTTGTAAGATTCACTGTATATTACCGACGCGTAAAAGAGCCCGTATGTGGCCAAATTACTGAATACATATTTTGATTTTGAACTTTATTGCGGTTTGGTGTGGGAGATCTTAGTCCACAGGGTTAGCAACGTCTTCGCAATCTTAAGGGTTTCTATGTCCAGGGCTGCAAAGATCACAAACTTACCATCAGAGGGCCTGTCATTGGCCTTTTATATCCATATAAAAAAACTTTATTTTACTCACATTGCTTAGTTTTTTCCTGTTACATTGTTTCTTTCATGGCAACGAAGGGGATTGAAGTCGTAATTAAATATAAATTATTTAAACTAAATCGGCAGGAACAGATGAATAAAATGTAAGTTACTTAGCATGTTTATTAATTTAAAGAAAATTGGCAAACGGGCAAGGTAATTAGAAAAGAACTGAGAGGATTCAAGGCTAGGCAACCCCACAAAGGACTCAGACTGTCCCCTGGAAGATGCCTCTTTCAATCCTTATCAAGTTAGGCGAATCAGAGAGGACATCTCGACCACCTGGTTGACGAAGGACTGTGACCCACTGCCTCATACACACCTAAAAAGGACCTCAAAGTTGCATCAACTTTATACAACTCTAAGATCCTTTCGAGCCATGAGTGAGGCACCGAGTTATAAGCCTTCTTGTAGTCAATCCAGGCAGCCGAGAGGACCACCTTGGTTCGCCTGACTTGCTGGCAAATTGTCATGTCTTTGAGGAGGAGCTCTTTAGAACCGCGAGAATCAACCTCACCGCGGGACGCAACCTATTATTATTATTTTTATCTTAAGTGCATGTGTCTTTAATAAGTACGCAAATTAATTATTATTTTCTTTTCTTTTAACTTTTCTATGCTGGTCGAAATGAAATGCGGTGCTTCTTCTCTATTACTCTGGCTGGATTACTCTGGAGAAGCTTTGGCAGATGAACTTCCTTTTCTTCAGCTTTTAAGGAATTCTTAAAAAAAAATTAGCCGTAACTGTCACTTAATAATGTTTAGAAGTGCTTTGTGTGTCGTTAAAAGCGAACATTAGACTAAATCACTGTGTAGTTTGCAGAATAGATAAATTACCACGAGAAAGTGTTACATTCAATGTCATAAGTAAGTGAACTTTTGTATCTTTACTACAATACAAAGCATTTATTTTGAAACGTCGGATGACCCCATTGACCCCCTACAACTCGTCATTTGAGATTTCGAATTTTAAAGTGGAATTCCAGGTTTAAATTGCCGTTAAATTTTTTGTACATGAGTAAAAAAAATATATTTTAGACGAATATTTACTTAGATTACTATTAGATTGAAATTAAGGCTGGGTTTTATAAAGATCCGTTAGATCAAATTTCGGTCAGGAATGTCAAAACTTGTATGAAGTTACTAAAATTTGACCTGTCATTTTTACTTACGGACCTTTATAAAACCGGCCCTAATTGAGTTTGGAATTGAATTAACGCCCGCGTGTCGTTTAACAAGGCCGCCAAGGCGCATGCGTGACTCATTCGTTAGCGAGTACTTTTACGAAATCTGACCGAAATTAACTCATTTATTTTAAATATTATGTATAAATAACCTTTTTTTTTGTTTAAGACAATCCGTGAGGCTGGAATTTTCCATACAAAACGCGGTAATGTTCTCTAACCTAGTCCGATTAATACGATTTTTTAATTGTTGTAGTATGAAAAACTAGATCTGACGTATTGTTTTCAAGTTTTTTGTTGGAAAGAAATAAATTAAAAAAATACAAACGGAAACGTATATACAATCGTTTTTAAAACAACTACAACATTCAAAAATCGTGTAAATCAGACTTGATTTAAGGGGTGATAAACGTTACCGCCAAGGGCAATTTTTTTTTTAATGCTTTGCGTTCTTAACGTGCTCTCACCGTCCTTTTAACCGGCCAGTGTGAGATATTATTGGTATATTTCCAAGCAAAGTGTTAGTCGCAATAAGACTCTTGTTTTTTTGTTTGCAAATGTTGCGGGTGCTTCTAACTAGATATTTGTTATTTTAAAAATATGGCCGAATAAGCCAGTTTTTATTTGGTAAACAGAAACCCATGGTGCAATGGGCGTTTGCTGGTTTGCTGGTAAATCTCAAAATAAGTAAAAATTAAAAAAAACCTATTTCATATTATATTGTTCTCAAAAATTTGGACTACCTACAACTGCATAATTTTTGTATAATTAACGCAGTTCATATTACCAAGAAAAAAATAAGGCATTAACGCCAATACAAAAAAAAACATTTTTACAGCGATGGCAATTTTAATTAACTTTATTTGATTAGTATGAACGACTTTAGTGCCCTCTCAGCATTTAACGGATAATCCATTCAATAATTCACACGCTGTACAGTACTTATATTTTTAAATCGTCGGAATAATCTGATTCGATTTCAGAATTACATTAACTGCCAGTACCCCTGATAAACCGCAGAAAAAACAACAAATTTTGAATTAGGAATGGTTTTCTTTTTTCAGTCATTCAGTAGTAAGGCGGTAGGTGGGCGGTAGCAGTCAGTAACGTGGCGAGCGGGATGCTGCGCTTCTTAATATTGTAAACAAGAGCTTTTTCGATTGGCGGGCTGTATCGCGCAAGCGCCGACCAGCGTGACTTTGCAACGAGGTACATTTTATAAATTTTTGATATCATTAAATTTTACATTAAGAAATGACTTAATTGAAGCCTTTTAATAACTAGTACGGTGGAAGTACCGGTCGTGGCCATATTTGTACCGTTTTTGGCCGCTCTAAGTATTAACTAATAATATGTAAAGCAATACGAGATAGCAAAATTATGTTTATTGTTTCTTTATATTAATCTTCAGTCTTAACTATTTATGAGGAGTCTTCCGGTTATGTTCAGGGAGGGAAGATAGCCGATTGAAAGATGTCCGGCTTTGTACTTTTGATTTATTAATACATATGTAAAGTTTAATATAGGATAATAATATAGTTTTTGATTTATTCTATTTACTGATTTACTCTACTCACTTGACACTAGCGAAATCACTGCGAAATACCGCGGTGGACCGCCATTATTAAAAAAAGAAGAAGAAGAACTATTTATGAAAATAATTTTAATATTACGGTATTTTTGATACTATTTCAACCTTAAGTGGCCAAAAAAGGTCGAGTGGCCGCAAACAGTACCTACTTCTACTATGCACGAAAGGCCGAGAAGTGTCGCACGGGTTGAATTTGTTTTTCCTGAAGATGAACTTAACAGATCCATTTTTCGCCCCCTGTATCCCTAAACTGCACATATTATCGAAATCGTTAGAGACGTTTTCGAGAACGTGATTACAAATATACTTATATAGAATTATTGCTCGTTTAATATCTAGTAAGTATAAGACTTAAGGACAGTGCAATAGTTCATAAAAAGACCTTCGGGTTATACTTCTCTTTCACTCGTTCTCGTAAGCTCTTGTTAGTCTAACCGACTTTACCAGAACTCGAAAAACTTTATGCGCTATTTCGCCCATAGGCTAGTAAAATACAAAAATAGCATTGGGCTACGCGGCACTCTTGTTTTTTAAAGGGAGCAATGCTGGGCGCTTTCACCTAAAAATAACTTTTAGTTTTTGATAGCCTCAAATCTTGCTTTTGAATAAGTGACGCTTGAGGCGTAACATTGTTATGTTACTGTTGATGCGAATTTGAAATATATGATATACCTACGCTCTATTTTGCTGTACAGTAGACAAGACGCATTCTGTAAAAATCTGTGAAAATGTATAAGTTTAAGCCAATTCTGACATTCTTTGATTTCCACGGTTTTCAAAAATTGCATTACGTAAATTCATCTTACTGATCATGTGTTCTTAGGATGTGGCGGTGGCAAATGCTATCTATTCTCTAAATGACGTGACGGTAGTAATAATAAATGTCGGGAAAGCAGACCGCTCGCCGGCGCTGCGAGGTCCAGTCGGCGGTCCCTCGGGGCGGGCGTGCGTCGGTGCGCGCGCCTGGCGCGGGCGGCGCGGGGCGCGGCCCGGGCGCGGGCGCGGCGGGCGGGCGGCAGACGCGCCGCGATGGTGGGCCGCGACAGCCGCTCGGAGAGCGCGGCGCGCCCCTGGGCGCCGCGGCATGAGTAGCGCCCGCCCGGCCCGGCCCTCGCGCCCGCCATGGCGCAGGCCGCGCCCGCGCCCCCTCGCACCCACTCCTTCGCGAAGAAGACCTTCCACAAGCCGACCTACTGCCACCACTGCTCGGATCTGCTGTGGGGCCTCATCGGGCAGGGCTACGGGTGCGAAGGTATGCGCCGCGCATGCGCCTCGCGCGCGTCGATACCGGCTCCGCGCCCCGCCACCACCACCAGGGTTATGCAACCGGAGCACCACCACCACCGGCGACCACCTGTCAGCTCACCCTCGGCTCCGCCGATCCCCGCTCCGGGTTCTCGTCCGAGATGTCGCTCGGGAGCCGGCCCGGACCGACCCTGAAGCGCGATCTCGCGAGACCTATGAAGTTGTAGAAGATCCTTTAGACTCCTGCTGGTTCGAGTTCTGTTCGATGTTAGTGCTCTAGGCCAAATTGTGGCATGTAGCGGTGGCCGTAGGGCTGGCGCTGGTGGTGGAGCTCACGGTTCCAGCTAGGATCCTAGTATCAAGTGAATATTTCAGAGCCTATCGATCGATCTGTTTTGTAAGAAGTATTTTTTCTGACGCGGGTGGCGGCGCGCGGGTTGGACGTGGGACGCGACTGCATCCCCCGCTCTCTCTAAGCTCTAGTCTAGATATATGTTTCCAAAACCTAAGGTACCTGAATCCGCCATTATTTTATTTTTTACTTCATACGCTTTTTTTCACCCTCTTTGCCAGACAACACGACCAAGTTTTTGACAATATGTCCCGATTACCGGCTACTGCGGCTTTTGACTTCAATACGTGTCCAGCACGCAATTTTTATTGCTCCCGGCTCTCACGGAATCCTTCACCAGTTTTCCATTCCATGTAGCACGTTGCCCCGGGTAAATGGCCGCGCCTGTCGTGTTACACATGATTTTACCCGTGGAAAATGTAGTACCAACACGAAGGGTAAAGTGCGATTTACGATAGGTTCAGTTTCGTAAGTTCTCGTTGACTAAATCCCGAACCGAAAGTAAGCAATAAATCCCAAACTAAAATTAGCCTTTTGTAACAATCTACGTAGCTAAACAAATTTTTGGCTTTTTTAAGGATGCGTTCGCCCGCGATTTGTTTTACTTAGACTCTTCTTATATCCTCTGAATCTGTGTTTTTTTTGAGTTTCTTAAGTGCTTTTAGACTGACATACGGCACGGGGACACTCGCTTTATCAATTAGGTACTTCAATCGATTTGGTATCGTAACGTAACCGACAGGCAGGAAGGAAGGTTCGCCTTTCCAAATAAGTATTATAACTTCAACCTCATTAACTCAGAAATTATAAAATGCCATGTAACATATAAAATGACGGCCCTATCAGTAGGCGCGGTCGAGACCGTCACCTGTTCATTTTCCTTGTGTTATCGGGGCCGCGACTTTCGCGGTTAATATGATTAATAAAGGAATACGTAGTTGCTACTTGACATTGACATTATGACGACCAAGTCATGTTTCATGGCCTCTATTAATACTAACAGTGCACTTTGCTATGGCCCATCTTGCTTCTATATCGTAAACATATCGTTAACGTTATGGTACAGTCGAGTTATAAATAAATATTTTATTTTACATTAATAACTCTTAAAAAAATCATTCTGCGAGCCCCCACTATAATTACTTACAAATCTGTAATTAAAATATATTAAATGGGATTTATGGTTAAGAATAATACAAAAAGCTATGTTTCTTTATTAAAAGTCAAACTGAGATCATAAATCAGATGAACAGAAAACAGAAGTTCAATGTCTCTTTTACGTGTTAAATATCGTAATAATAAAATTATTATAGGCTCATCATCACCATCATTTTCATTTTTTGCCCAAAAAATATCTTACCGAATGCACCGAAAATTAAGTCCTTTACTTCGTGTCACTCATAATAAAACGTTCCCGGAATTAAATAAGTAAAGTATCGTAACACCATGAAATTAAAATGTTAAGTAAGTAAGTAGTTCAATAAAAATACAATACGTATTATTAACGTTTAAGTCGATTTAAACGTTAAATTACTAACCTAATACGTATGCGCATTTCAGAGTCTCGGAGTTTAGATTTATACGCGCATTTACCTTAAAACTTGTATTAATTAAGTATATGAACTTTGGGGGAACGGGCCGAATTCAGGTCATTAGAAACTCCATTTTATACATTATTTTATTTGGAATATTTGATACTTTATCATATAAATTAATACGAAACAGAAAGTCCTTATAAAACCGCTTATTAAGAAGAACCACGAAATAGTCGACATGCGACAAATAAACTGAACCTTATTTCGTGCATCAGTTAATTGCAGTTTTTATCAATTCTGTGCATGAAAATAACTCGAAATATACCTTAATATCATTGTATGATATGACATAGCACATTCAGGAGCCGCATACACAAAAAAGCACAAACATAAGTTTTATTCAATTTGACTTTTCATTTCCTATCAATTCATTAGCTTAAGAAGTTCGATGCTTCACCTTACGACTCAAGCAACCCGCACGGGTTGCACAGCTGTTCGTGAGCGACCATGACTACTATGAGTTTAACGCGTCGTATCGTATATGATAGGTGAAAAACTTTAGTACCTAAATGACTTCTTACATGGGTAGTTGTGTACAAAAAAAAACTAATATGGAATTTACGTCAAATTTCAAATATAGAAATGTCGAACGGTGTATACATACATGTGGTACAACTAGGTACATACAAGAAGTCATTTACTTAAGTTTTTCACCTATACAGTCATTTTACCCCACCTTACGTCAAAAGTTAGTTTTTCAGGCAGCTTGACTATAGACTGTTTAGGCACATGTATTTTTTTGTATTCGTCGATTAAAATCCGTGTATTAAAATTTCATAGAGAATACTGCAACAACGTCACTTTTTTCATCGTTGAATAGTCGTTGTTACTTTCGAAACAACTGAAATAACTGTTTTGATACGCTCTAGACAACCGAGAAAAAAATTGAAAATAGAACTTCGTATTTCAATAATATGTGTCCTTGTTTAAGGAGACTCGATCCGATACACAATTGCAAATCTATGGCGTTTCGGAACGTAGCAGCGTCGCGTCATCTGTCAAAAATCTACTTAAACTTTGCTGCTGTATCCAGGGCATAAAAAAAACTACGCTTTGTGATTGACTAGTATTTAGCCAATCACAGCACAGTACTGCAACATTACGGACGCCGGTGGTGGACAGTAAAAGTTTTCTTTTCAAAGCTAAGCTTAAAAATATAAAATAAAAATTAACCACTTAAATTATTAATTTTATCTACACTTATATCATAAACCCTCTATGATGCGTTCAAAAACCGCAAATTATGACCATCATAATAATCAACTCTGTTGTTAGAGTAATTTTTTTATCTGCGGCAGTAATCTTATGGATTCTTAAGAAAATCAATTTCGATGTTCTTATGACATTCAAATTTCGAACATCTCTGAAAAACAAAGAAATTTGATTTGACCTCTATTCTAATATCAGTCGAGATGACGTTTAGTTCGAAATGAATTGTCAATTTGCATACAAATTTGACAAATGTCCCACGTAAGTAAGATATCGAACGATATGATAGTTGGAGCCGACTCTAGTTTGTCTCTGAATTTTAAAAAAAACTATGACAGCTGCCAGAAAACTATTCAAACTTTTCATTACCGCCATTACCGGTTAAAATTTAATATGCGGCTCCTGAATGTATCATGGAGGCTTATGATATGTGGGTAGATAAAGTAGTGTATGCAACTGTACATAATTAGGCTCGTGTGATCCTATTATGAAACTCGCTAACGCTCGTTTCATAAAACCACGCTCGTGTTTTAAGGCCTCTCATTATGTATCAGTTGCATAAACTACTATTAATGAACTCGTACAAAAACTATTTTTCACAATAGTGTCATAATCAAGCTTTTTAATCTCGTACCTTACTTAGGCCACTCAGCAAGCTTCGTGGCCTAAACACGGTACTCGACTAAAAAGCTCTCTATTATAACACGATTGTGAAAACTACTATTTAAATCGTGCTTGTATTTCTTATATACGTGGAAACAAAAACTCACGAAATCGTCTACTAGCACGAAAAGGGGGTCGTTTACCTACCTTAATCAGAACAATATTTTTCAGAGCTAAATACTGGGTTAAATGGAAAGTGCTATTATACTGTACCTGCGAGCTCTTACGATACGAGTTTGTGTACTTATTGGATCCTATGTTTGCCTTGGTCTATGCGATGTGCCCAAGCCAATTATTTTTCATTACGTTTTATCCTTATCACGTTGTAGTAATACGGAAGGGGACAATACATTTAAGCGTTATGAAATCCGATCGTTGCCCATTTGGCATTATCGAATGTCCTAGGGAAATTGAGTAATCATTCTTGAAACTAAAACAATACTATATTATAGAAATACGGATACGGATATAAACAGTAGCAGAAATGTTCATTATTTTATAATGCACGTTTGTGTGCTTGTCGTCAGCTTGTTCACACAAATATAAAAAAGATGTACCCTAAAAAGAGATGGAGTTTTACAGCAAAAATGCTATTATTATTTTAATTGTGAAAATTTATTGATTGACATCATATTTGATAAAAGATCGAAATTAAAATAAAAACTAATTTAATCAATTCGAATTATGCAATTAACTTCCATTTAACATTGTATATATTATGTATTTGAAAGAAAATTAACTTATCTACATATTTTCAAAGTAAAAGTAATAATACTTTCGTACATAAATAAAAATAGTTCTTTTTTTTTACTGTCGCGGCCATCGACGTAGGTTTATTAATTGAAAATATGGTTATGAACTTTGACATAGTAAAATGACTGATTATATTATCGAGGTTTAACATGTCTTAAACAATGAAATATCGGTTTACAACTACGCGCCTCTCACATCTGTTGATGTAGAAAGATCATTCTCTTTATATAAATGGATCGTCAATGTTAAAAGGAATCGATTGACAATATCAAACATAGAAAAACATGTGATAATTTACTATAACAAATTAAATTCATTGACTTTTTAACAATATACTTAATTCTGGTTTTATTTTTAACTAGCGACCCACCCTCGTTTCGCGTCGGTCAATATAAGTAAAAATAACCCAAGTTCATCTGGAATAACATACTTTTCAAACGGTGAAAGAATTTTTAGATAGGTGCATTTGCATAGAGGTTTGCAAAGGGATGCAGAATTCACTTTATTTGGCCACAAATTAGAAGTTCATGTGGACTTACGTTCGGCCTACTTTCATATTCAGTAAAAGATTCTCTGGCTCTCTGAGATCTATTTATCCCTGTCGGCTATAAGCCGAACGTCACGCTCAGTAGAAGATTCTCTGGCTCGCTGAGATCTTTCTATCCCTATCGTATTTATTTAAATGATAATTAGTGTAGGGACTATTTTAATCTACATTCAATGCCCAAGGTAACTAAGGTATTTATCTGGATAAGGATAAATACTGAATCGGAGAAAATAGCTTCGCAAATAACCTAATAAGATTTTAAAGTTAAAAATGGTTACTGTGAGTCAACCTTAGGATAGATAGTCATATATCATCGCGGACTTATGTCTAGGTTTTTTGAAGATCTACTATTCTTCACTACATTATTTTGATATATCTCTTATGGTTTAGCCAGCGTAAACTATGTAAGTGCCCGAAAATCGAGTTTTTAACGACGTGGTAAGAAAACATTGAGTTTTCTCAACTTTATTAAAACTTAATTAGAATGAAATGTACATAAAAACCATCCGGAATAAATTCTCTAAATGACAGTGAAAACCGTATCAAAATCCTTTGCGTGATTTAGAAGGGGTTAGCGGAAATACAGACAGACGCGGAGGGCGACTTTATTTTATACTATGTATTGACAACACAGACTTATCCATATATTACACATTACGTTTGACGTTAAAGTGACATAATATGCTACCGGTCGCCAATCATTAATAATGACAATGTTATGTGTAGTCAATGATATACGCAATCAAATAACGATTTAAATTGCTTCAACTTATTCATGGGCTCACCAATCCGTATTGTCAAAGACCATTGCTCGAGGGCGTAGTTACGCTGGTTCTTTGCTTATTCAAACAAGATCTTTATAAAAACTAAATGCAATTGCCTAATAAATGTATCTATTAAGATATTGCAGCAATTGTGTCAACAAGATAGCTGAATATTTAAACGACTAAAGAATATCAGACTTAAAATTATTTCTAGCTTGTTGCTTAAGTAGATTTTTCTCGACAACTTCATCCACTTGTGCAGTTTTTTCCTCGAAAACTGCCACATTTACTAACAAGGGCGAAACATATTCAATGTCTTTTAATTCAGAACATCAAATACCTAACTGTAGGTAATTCTATTTAAATGCTTGACGTAAGTATAATATCTACAAAAACAGTGTTTTCTTAAACTACTTACCAACAACTAGTAATAGCCATAAACAGCCACATTTACTCGCAGCGATGAATCGTATATTTTATGTCTTGATTTGGGACATGAACATGTACCTACTCATATTTGTAAAATTTTATTCAAATTCTTAATAGATGGTGTTAACAAAAACAAATCGATTTCTTAAACTACTAACAAATTACTGACATAAAATGACTTCTCCCTTCTTATAGGTCTTGTACTACTGTAGCTTTTCTCGATGACTTCCACTCATCGACATGTGGAGCATTTTTTCACGAAAATAGTCGCTTTTACTCAAAGAAACGTAAATTGTCTTTCGATTCAGAATGTGAACTTTAATGTGGCAAATTCATACAAATCCGTCAAAGCGTTTACGTGTTAGGTATTAAGTTAACGTCATCACTTTCTTTCACATTATTAATATTGATTAACCTAATTAAAATTATGATAACTTTATTTACTAGGCACAATTACAAATTACAAACTTACCTTTAAATATAATATAGATTAACAATTACAAAACAAAACTGAAACTATGGCAAAAAAAAGCAAAAAAAAACCTAATTGTAACTAAGCTAAATACGATTAAATTAAAACGAAATAAAAACTAAAAAAGAGATGGCCCCGTGGCAAAGTACAGTGCTGGCAGCCTTTCCTCGTTGTATAGCAATTCTTATGCGTTGCCCGAGGAAGCTGCCAGCTCGGTGGTCTCCGGTTGTTTCTTAAAAACTTCAATTAGGTATAAAACTGTTTCAAGGCGCAACTAAGAAGTGTTAATTTATAGCAAAAAAAAACATCATGGCGTAATAAATTTAATCAGTTGTAATCAGAGGCCCTACTCTGAAAATCGAAGTTCGAAGTTACGTTAGCTCCATCCGTTTCTCTCGATTTAGTCTCGAAGGACGAGTGACAGAGATGGAGCTAACGTAACTTCGGACTTCGATTTTTAAAGTAGGGCCTCAGTAATCAAACATTTTATTTGCTTCTAACTATTGCCCGCAACTCCGTCCGCGTAGAGGTCGTTTATTCCGGATAAAAAGTACCCTATCTACCCTACAAAGCCAATTAGCAGTATCTCAAATTCAATAATCAAAGCAAATTCAATTTTCTTCTGTTAGACATAAGGTTGATATTGCTACAGCAGTTATATCTGAGATACTGTCTGTTGCATTAGGAGGGTAGATATGTCTTTCTTCTTAATAGTAAATTACATCGAAATCGGTTCAGTGGTTTACCCGTGAAAGACTAACAGACAGACAGTTACTTTCGCATACTATTAACTAGAGGACGCTCGCGACTTCGTACGCGTAGAATTGGTTTCTCGCTACTCCCCCTATTTTAACCCCATAGCGGACGAATTTTAAAAAATCCCTACTGTGACCCCCCAGACCTACTTACATACATACCTATACTCAAGCCTTCATTCGCAGTGGGGTAGCCAGAGCTAAATGATTACCAACAACTCTAAAAACTTGTTGTTAATTAGTAACTACATTTCGAACAAACACGCTAACGGTCGGTTTAGACCAAACGAGCGAATGCTCTAGAACATGTTTTGTCTTTATTTTTACAAAGAAAACGTAAGAGATAATGCCATAGAATTCTTGTTCGTTCGCTTGGACTAAACCCTCTTCCCTATCCCTCCCCCATCTCTTCAATAAGTCATAAGGAACCTACATGGCAAATTTGTACAGTCAAGGACTTTAATTGTTATGCCAGTATGGAACGTTAATCATTCAATTAAACGTAATTTCTGTCATGTGGGTTGACGCTGTCATTATGACAGGGTTCCATAGTGGCATAACAATTAAAGTCGTTGACTGTAATCTCTAAAGTTCTACACCGCGTGGTTTGGGCTGTACGTTAATATGTCACTCAGTCACTTAGGCCATCTCGCTCGTAAATATAGAAAGAAAGAAAAGAAAGAAAATAAGTTTATTGGGCAGGCATTTTACACTAGTATACAGATTCATAAGAGTAAGGTAATATAAATATAAAACTAAAAACTAAGATTACAAAAGCCTACCAAAATGGTCTTCACTCAGCTAATGTGCGTAAACGTTGGAGAACGTTTCGTCACGCTGGTTTTCAGTGAAGCCAGAAACAATATTAAATCGTCGGTGAAACTGCAAAACCGCGTAACCAACAAATTGATTGTAGACCAAAAAAAACCTTAACAACTTAGAAAAAAGGTGCATTTTGCCCCTCATTAAAAATGTTACTTACGCGGTTTTGCAGTTTCACCGACGAAATATAACCCTAAGTTAACCCCAGATAAAATTATTCACGGACGTCAGATTCATATGAGAACTGTCCCTTTTAACGAATTAACCTAGGGTTAACTTACGTGCAAGCGGGCCTTAGTCACTCAGTTACTTCTTTTTTTATTTTATTATAACCTCGAACACATTATTAATGATTTAAAACCAAATACAACTAACTGTATATAAGATACTCAAAAAACCATTTGTATTTTGTTTTGGGGCCACTTATGTCATATATAATTTAATATGGAATAACGTTAAACAAATAAAAGCAACTCGAATAGGTACATGTTCGAATTTACTACACGCATTACTTCAATTTAGGGCCTGTTGTTAGATCAGTAGTTAAACTAATTGTTAAAAATCGTGACTAATGGTTATATCTCAAGGAAATGTCAAATTTTCGATTCCTTTTTCGAATTTTAACAATTAGTTGAGTTAACGACTGATCAACCAACAGGCCCTTAGTACAAACGTAGTTAACTTAATGCAAATTACTACGATCTCTGTGCCTTTTACCCTAGTTAATTCAGCCGTTTATAAACCTTATTGAATAACTATTATTTTCACTTTAGTAATAGGGTACCGTTTAGCACCCATTGGGTACGGAACCTAAAAAACTGGTAAACTTACTAGCTCGACTTTTTTTAATTGAATTAACAGTGTGATATTTTGTGAGGGCCATTTTTAGATGGTAGAGAAGTTTCCGTTGCCTAGTGGCTAAGGTTGTCGACTCGGTGATCGTAAGGTCCGAGTACAACTCTCAGCAGGAGCCATGTAGGTGCCAATGACTCTTCTAGCTTAAGCACACTGCCCGATGCTGTTACGAAGAACGATAACTTTCGTAAGAAAAGCATAATTTGTACATCTGAGTCCTTAACTGCCGCACTCAGAGACGTCAATTAAATTTAATGCTTGGTTAGTGACGTGTTGTCTTATTCTATTGCTATAGCAAAGAAAGTGGCAGCAGCAACTGTAATCAAGCATTAAAATTAATCGACGTCTCTGAATGCGGCAGTAAGAGGGGTAATTTTTTCAAAAGATCGGAAGAAAATATGGTCGAAGTGAATCCGAAAGGACTCATCTGTAAAAGACAAGACAAGACAAGACATGACGGCAGATAAGTCATAAATCATAATACGAAGTAGCATTTAAACCAAACGGCTTAAAGCAGTAAAAGGGAAAAACAAAACTTAATAACTAAACGCTACGAGTCCGTAGTTCGTAGCAGAGGTCCGCGGCGCGCGTAGAGCATTGAAGCGTAGCTGGCGCGAGGGTCTACGCGTAACCCTTATAATCCTATTCCACTTTCGAAATATAATAAATGTAAATGTACTAAGTAATCTTTAATTTTTTACAGTGAACCGTTTGTAATATTGATACACCTAAATGCCTTTTTATATTATTTGTAGGAAAGAACACAATTAATTGCATAATGATTTTTAATCGTTTTCTCTTTAACTTTTACTTTGTCTCAACAGAGCTCACTTTCTAGCTTACAACAAAATATTTCCTATAAATGGAACGTTATTTGTGTTTTAAAAATGTGTTTGACTTCACATCATTCTCTGTCTCCTATCAACTCTTAGATATCAGAACTACAGACTACAGTGTTCTGCGTCCAATTTTCCCTCTCATGCGAACAAAAAACAAAACCTTTCAGTGCTGCCAACACAACAATAACATTATTTCATTATGACACGTCGTGCCAGCACTATCGCTCGTCACCACAGACAAGCACATTGTACCATAGACAATGTGCCGTAGACAATGGCCGGGAAGAAGGCATTGTGGCGAAGATAGCAGTGTGTGATGTGGGGAAATGGAAATGGACAAGTTATGTCGTGTTTAGCTAACTTTGTTGTTGAATGCTGTCTTGTCTGTGGCAAGCTACTCTGGTGTAGGGTGGGCTTTGAATGGAGCCGTACTTATAATATTAAAGTACCTACATCTACCACCATTACAATATAGTTTCATGGTAGCGAGTCGCTTTTAATATGAGCTCTTGGAATCAAATACAATTTTGTATTTTATTTCAAGAATCACATGGGTCTTTACTGTATTTTTTTAGGGCCTGGTTTAACCAGGGCTAGTTACTTTATTAGTCCAAAACTGTTCCAAAGATTTTGATACAACTGAATCGTATTTAGCACGAATAAAGATGTTGATTTATTAATATTTGGATGACAATTACACAATAGGGATGCCGACTCCTCTCGCCCACCAAAATTTAACAACATAATAATTATGTACTTTACTATGATCATTAAAAATAATTTCCATCTACCTGTTTATAAACAAGCTGTTTAAAGGTATTAGATATATAGAACATAATGTTTACAGAATTCAACATTAAAACAAAAATTAGAACTAAACGTAGTTAATTAAAATTAAACTAAGCTATTCAAATATTAAAGATAAATAATATTCACCACTATAAAAACAAGCTGTTTAACTTTTGAAATTTACAAATTAGGTGAAATCAGAAAGTATTTTCTCAATAAATATTAGGTTAATGAAAGTATCGAAATAACTATTGTAATTGACGATTTTTCAAATCAAAAATAGGTTGGTTGAGGGCACTCAGAAAATAAAAATAAACGTACATTTGTTAATAAACAACGATAGATGGCGTCAGCATAGGTACCCTCCGAGTATGAAAAAGCAAGCGATTATTAATTTCGTGGATCTTAAGTAGGGTCTTGGTGGCATAATTGGTAATGCGCCTGCGTCGGCCCGAAGAGCCAGAGAGCCAGAATCCTGCCTTACACCTACGAAGTTTTTTCGCTTTAATATGTATAGTTAGAATTTCGTAATAGACGTTTCTGTTAAATTTAAAAATCATTAGAAAATTAAAATTAAAATATTACGAGTATACTATAACGATAAAAAAAAAGAACTCTTAAAGGCCAAACATCAGTATTCCCATTGTTGTGCTCCAGTGTGGGGTTACAACGGGTGAAATTACTAGCGTAGAGGCGTTCCACCTTAGTCATTAAAGTTGCAGCGCATATGCAGTCTCAAGATTATAGTCTTAAGATTTCAAATGTCCATGGGTCTCAGATCCCACTTACCATCAGGTGACCTGTGTTCTGGTTTGCTTTCTCCATACGATAAAAAAAGGTCAGATAGTACCTATAGTGTTTTCAATCCACGAAGGCGCGTCAATTACTGACAGTTGCTACGTTGTCATATTTCTACAGACAAAGACGGCAATTCGAAGCGAACGCTATTGTTAGAAAGAGATAAATAGTTGTTTCAAATTGCGTACCCGAATGACGCGGCGTGCCCGCTCATGGCTGCCATATAGCTACCCGACTTTATCGCACTCATGCGATATCTAATTGTGTATCTCATGTTTCACAGGTGACAGTGACGCCACTGATGCAAATTAAACAAAGTAAGGCGATGTAAAACAAAATGTAAAAAATATTTACGGTACTTACGAATGAAATGAGACATCCTTTCTTCCTTTTATAGTTACAGTATAATTTCGGCAGCCTCGAAAAACATAAGAAGGCATTTTTTATTACTTATATTTGTTGCATTTCGGTAATAAAACTTTACTGTTTTTGACGCGTGCGTGTCAGCGGCCACGCCACCTTCCTTTTCGAGGAACGCTTTTGCGCGCAGATGATGTATCTTAATATAAAATATCATTATGTATACGATCATTTTGAGGTCTTCCACAGTCCACCTACGGATGATGTCTGTACAAGTACATAATGGATTCGTGTTCAGTCAACCGATTTGATTCCTAGGCTAATGGACTTTGTCTACGTGACTTTGTAAACCAAATCATAGGAAGCTTCTTACGTTTTGATTGTCAATGCCACTTTAACATAGTCCATAGTGGCCTAGAAATCAAATTGGTAATCTTTACACCGTTTTTGGCCACTCAAAATTTTAACTAATGTCTAAAGCATTATGAAATTATAAACATATTTTTATACTTATTTTATCTTTATATTCATCTTCAGTCTTAACTATTCATGAATATTATTTTTAATTTTACAGTATTTTTACCCGACTGCTGAAGGGTTATGTTTTTCACCGTCATGTAGGTCCAGTTCTATGTTCCCCGCTACAGCAAAAACGGCTTGGACGATTTTGACAAATGAGGTATCATTGGATTCGTCTTCGCAGCGAGAGTGTCATAGGATACCTAAACTGTTAAAATTGAAATAACAACAATGGCCAAATGACAATTATTAACATAATATGTAGGTATACCGACGACAGTATAAAAAATGCAGTCGGGTTTTTAAAGCTTGCTTTTCATATAGTTATTGATGCTCATTTCAACCTTAAATGCCCAAAAAGGGTACAGTGGCCACAAACGGTACTACAGATCTAGTGAATAATCCTTTCACATCGTGAAAACTCGGAACTCACGTCTACTTCCGAATGATGCCGACGTGTCTATGAATTATTGAATTGTTAAGTGACATGTTTGTATTAAATAAATAGAGTACTTTAGTTATCAGTGGCAAATGTCAAACCACGAGTATGAAGTTTATCACACCGAGGTGTTAAAACCACCACGATCAAATATATAGAAATTAGGTGTAGCTAAACAAGAAGAAATATAAATAAATGTGAAAATAATTTCACAGGCTTGTCGATCTAAACGTTTCCCAGGTCTTAATGCTTTCGGCATGACTATTAAAAAGAACAGAAAACAAACTTAATCTTGATTAACAAAAAAATACTCTGGTAGTAACAACTCTATATCCATTGTCACTCTCGCGATGCGACGTTCCCCCACATTGTCTTGATGAGTACTGAGTCAGACTGAAGTAGCATGACAAATACGAACATTTCCGAGAAAATACGATGTAAAAGGATATTTCACTACATCTGTACTACCCTACCACTGTAGAACCATGTTGCATTTAGATGACTGTACACGCGGCACCACACCACAAGTTTGAGTGATGTGGTCTACCACGCGGCAGAGGTCTACACAAAATCATATTATTCACTGTAGGTACACGCCTATACCTTACCTATAACCTTTTTTCCGGGTCGACCACAGCTTTAACCTATCTTAAACCTGCAAAAACTCACTAAGTATTCAATCAATCAAAACTGTGTAAGAAAATCAATATCAGATAACCTTTAAAGAAACCTGACATCTCAAATAAAATAAATATACACGCACTTCAAAGTCTATTTCGGGACGACATTTACACAATTCGCCTCACCTTTCGGGACACCTTGAATACCTTTAATTAAAATAAATATCGGTTCGGATTAGAATTTGTGGAACATTTTACCGTAGCAACTTAGTACACCCATGCCTCCACGAACTACTAGCATTAAGATTTTGCGACAACCGTTCTTATTTCCAGGATGTAAAGTCCAAGTGTGGTCCGGAGCGGCGTGGCAGCAGCCAGGGCTACGCCCGCCATATGTAGGGCACCAGTGACGTCACTCCGTGGTGACCCACTTCCATTGCCATTGAGAGACGCGCGTCAATGGTGCCCCCCCACCATGCACAAAACCCCCTTTATTTAGGAGGCGTGGCAGATAATGTCGATATTGAATAATTTTATTGTAGCTCTGGAAACTTGAATTATTACTGTATTTTGCTAGGAAACTGATGAAAGAATTGTGTTTGATGCAATATCAAATGTATAATTGGTTTCCTAGTGCATAATGTAGGATAACAGAAGTCGTGGGAATTAAAGTCCATAATAATGTCAATTTATTATTACATATCAGTCATTATCTTATTACCTACAAAGATTTAACACAAGTACCTACACATTTATTGCGGCGCCAACTGCGTCAGGTGCTATTAAAGTTAACAGATTTGCTTTATCCAATATTTAATCAATGCGCGTCGCGCATGTAACTCTGTGTAATTTTGTGCGCTGCAGAACCTCGTTAGATTAACAATGTGGTTGGCTGCACGTAGGTAGGATTTAGTCCCTTTGTTCGGTGCTTCTCAAAGTTCCTACTTCATTTAGCAAACGATTTTTCTTTAAAATATTCCCAGGTTCTATTTCTAGTTACCATAAAAGTTCTATTTCTTTGTGCCTTTACGTACCACTTAACAATAGGTGCCTGCACAATTCATAAGAACTTTTCTCGTTAGCTTTTCTAAAATCGTCACAATGACGCCAACATGACAAAGGAAATGCACGTTCCATTCAACGCAGCATAAAATATTTATCAGCACAAAGACGTAGAGTAGATGTGCACGCCTCGGCGGACTGCGCCATTGTTTCGTTAAGTTGGAAAAACTACCTCTGGGGTTTATAACGTACTATTTGTAGTTTAACTTTTATACTTTTTACAAAGGAAGTGGTTTATGTAACTCACTACGTTGGTGCATTTACAGTACATGATTATTCAGGAAATATCATCTTATTATTGTAATAATGTTTCTTTGGCACAGTTAGTTTTCTACATAGTGCAGGAATTACTACATGGATGATTTCTAATGAACGATATCTACTGAACGATTTCTACTGTTTAGAAATAACTTTTTGTACTTTGATCATTGTAATACGATAAATTGTAAAGTCCTGGATTCAGAGAACTCTAGCGAAGTAGCTAACGATTACATTAGAAGATATTTGATAGCAAACAGAATTAACATAGAAGTGCATAATCAAATACTGATTGAATATTCGTTATTTCCATTAGATTTTTGTCCGTGGACAAATATACCTAGCAAGCAATTTTGGTTTTAAAATACAATAATCTATAGACCTAAAACTTCCTAATTAACTAAGAATACTTGGCGTATAAAGTATATTTTTATGGGTTATAGTTGATGCTAAAAAATTTCGTCACGGCCCCGTAACTGTAAGAGCTTTGTTTTTAAATCGTCATGCGTTCACGGATATTAAAGTGTCTGCGCTCCCAAAGGTAGGAGCTGCACTCCACCACTCGTTAGGCTGAAGGACACCATTACGGCACGTGTAACTAGGGTGGGTTCACATCGCGGGTGCAATTAGGGCTGTTTCATACAACTCGCTTGTTCCCCGGAGCCGCGTTAACTCAAGTTTGCAGTTGTTTGTTCTTAATCCGTGAATAATAGTGCTTTTGTGTCCCGCTAACTTAAAATTCAAGAACCCTTTCACAACCAGCTCATAAAAACCTCGAAACGCTTATATAAGTCAGCTCACTTATTCCTGCCTGTAATCAAAGCTATAATTAACTTTTATTTTTAACCATAGTTCCTTATATAACTTTTAATTAACTTGGCTTTTCATTCACTGCACAGTTTTCCGTGCCAATTTACAGTTATAAACTGTAGGTAAGTTATAGCAGAGCGGACAATGAGCGCGGCACGTCACGCCGCCACTTCCTTTCGCTTGAATGGGCGTAGGCGTCGAGGGGACACAAAGCCTGTGAAGTTTTTAATTCACGAGAACAGAGGCGTATGCATCTCGCAGGGGCAGTTTTATGGCTGTGCAGAAAAGACTGACGCGGTGACAGGTAGAATAATATTTTATACTGGCAACAAGGTGCTTTCAGTAACAGTGATTGGATCACAATTTGATAATGTTGCCAGCCACACTTCAAACAGCGCCTCATTTGCGCGGAATAGGTTTACTTTACTATTCCAAAATTGGCGTTTTGCTTGTGGTCGTTAAAGCCGTATCTTTATTTCTTGTTTTAGCCCATCTTGCTACCAAATCCTAATAAGTTTATCATGGTAAATACGGGGGCCTAATATGGCTGCGTGTATCGCGTGACAAAATGTGGAATGTGGATAAGACATCCGTCACTTTTTGACACTTATAAGTACGAGAGTGATGGATGCTTTATCCACATTTTGTCGATAAACGCAACCATACTAAGCCCGAGATGGTATTTTGCGGTCTGATATTTTATCAGTATCTTCATAGATCGGTAGTGTCTAATCGACATTTTCATTCTAAATCGGTAACATAGCAACTGATATAGTTGGTTGCGGGAAATTTACCTGAAAATTTTACTGAATACTAGAAATTTCTGCGTGAAAACCTCAACCTTTAAGGTATGTAGGTTAATGAAGCTTGGAGTTATGTAATTCAAGTTGACGTTTGCATTTAAAGCTTAAAACGTTGAATTATTATTCAACCGCTATCGAGGAAGGCCATATTAACGAACGGAAGCACCCGCGCCTTTCACTCAGCCCAAGGTCGGTATCATCCCAGCTAGAGCTGCATTAATTATTTACTGACGGCAAGTGTGAAGCCCGCCATTGAATACGGCCGCCTTTGTGAGACCTGCCTTAATGAGGTCGTTAGTTCCTCGCAACGAAATATGATTATTTAAAGCTTTCCTATTTTTTAATAGGCATCTCTTGGGTTTCTTGTCTCATTAAAAGGTCTTTTTAGGTCAAAATATCAGTACCTAGTTATAGATAACTGGATACAGTTTTCTTTCAGTTTATGCAAGAATTCGTTTCTGCCCTCCTAAGGAAAAAAGGCACATCTACTAGATGAATTGTATTGCACTTCCAACCTTATTATAACCTTTGAGAATTTAATATGCTTCTATGAATTAATTGCACTTGTGCCTTTTTTCCTTAGGAGGGCAGTTTTTTTTTACTACTAGGGGACTATAAACTCTATCCGTAGTACATCTCGGTCACGGTAAAAGAAACTGGGCCGAGATTCTAACCGGTAAAAACCATATCTTTTTTGACCTGGTATCGTATTGTCAACGTTTTGATAGCTCTTATTTGGGTGCGCCAAAGTTCATATAAAATTGCAAATTAGATTATTGGAACTCCGAAAATGTATCTCATATAATTTTACAACCTAATGATCACTCTTCATAATCTTCATAATATTTTTTAATTCTAATGATCGGAACTTATAATCATCTGAACTTATAACGCCAATATTCATGGAACCGTACACTTTTCAGAATTTCTTAAATATCTTACGTGTAAAAATTTAGGTTAGGTTAGGTTACATTTATAACAATCTAAAAAAAGTAACAGTTTTTGAAAAAAATGCATGATGGGTTGCGATGATTATGACTTAAAAAGTATGAACAAAAAAGTATAAGCAAATTTTTTCGAAGAAATGATGATTATAGACATAAATCGTTATTTGTATAAAAAATCTAAAGACCAATTTTATATGAGCCAATATGGACCCCTCTTATTTACTTGACATTAATGGCGGCCGAGTTAAAAAAAAACAATACCATAACAGGTAAAAGACGATATTTATGGTTTTCACCGTCTATTATTATTATTTATTTATTTTAATGGCGTCTACAAGTTGTGTAATTTTGCCAATGTCAAGTATATATAAGCAATTGTACGGTGAATCGTCGTTGTCGTCGGCGTCTTCCTGTCCCAGTCGGCACACCATTGAAGATGGCGGGCATCCACTTCAATGGCTTATTGGCTTGGAGTGTTCTTGACCTCCTTGCTCATTCAGAATCAACTTTTCACTGATATTTTATTTGATGCATATTCTTCGTCAGTGTTGGAAGTTACTTCACAAAGTTGCCCTGGATTTGCGAACCAAAATCAACGATAAAGTAATTTACAAAAAATTAAATAAATAGACAGATGTTTTCAAAATGACAGCTAGACAAGAACTCTCTTTCACCGCCTATAATAGAGCCCCTGTACTTGCGCAGTTAATCTCGCATTAACCAAGCTTGTTTTAATCCAGATTAATTTAACACTTTGGTTTTATAATAAGTAGCTACATTAACGTTGATATTTCTAAAGTGGAAACACATTAAATTTATAAACTATATTTTATTTCATTACGTGTTGCTTGAACTCCCTTAAGAAATGTAAATATTATTTTACGGGTAGACCAGTAAGTACCGCAATGGTCAATAAAATTTGGCAATGACTATTATGTAGGCCACCGCGTCCACAATGGCTCTATTTATAACGAGGAGTTAAAATAACACGCCGTATTCCTGTACGGACTGAAATAGCGGATCCGGCTTGTCCGACGCCGTGCGACACACAAACGGATCCGTCCACGTCGGGAGACGGCTCGTCTTAACGCCGCATGCGCCGATAGGCGTTCAAAGGTACCCCGGAAGCAGTGTACATAAATAAATATAAATATCAAGGTCAAATGTTACACAGATTGAGTTATCAAAGGTTATCAAATAAACGTACCACCTACTTACTCGTACATATTAAAAGTATTTAAAGGTATAATGAATTACCTATATTAAAAGTATTTTTCAGGCAGTCAGGTAATAAAAAATAGGCCAAGTTTTCATGTGCCATCCACCAGAAGTAGGCCCGCCACAAGGCATCTTACAAGGTGCCTTGACAGTCAAACCAATTTATTGCTACTTAATGCCTTTTGGGCACTTACTTGACAGTTTTCTATACAGTATGTTACAATATCTTCTTCTTCTTCTTCTTCTTAAGGTGCCTCTCCGACTTAGCGAAGGTTGGCAGTCAGCTCCGAATACTGTAGTCTATCTCTCGCGAGGCGAAATATATGGGCAGCACTCGCGATTCCTGTCCACTCCCGTAGGCTCCTCAGCCAGGATTTATTTCTACGGCCTACGCGTCTCTTCCCAGCGACTTTACCCATCATGATCAGTTGCAAAAGACTGTATCGGTCATGTCGCAACACATGTCCCAAGTACGCCACTTTTCTCTGACGGATAATATTCCAGAGACGTCGCTTTTGCCTGGCACGTTGTAGGACGTCTTCGTTGGTCACCCTCTGCGTCCAACTAATCCTTAGCATTCGCCTATAACACCACATTTCAAAGGCCTCTATACGTTTCTTGAGTGCTTCCTTAATAGTCCAAGCCTCGCATCCGTACAAGAGGATTGGCCAAATGTAGCAACAGAGGAGACGAGTACGCAGGTCAATTTTGAGGCTTCGACTGGTCAGTACCTTTTTCATATGGTTGAAAGTGCCTCTGGCGACTTCTATTCTTGTCTTTATTTCGGTATCACACTCCCAGTCTTCGGTCAGCCAAGTACCCAAATATCTGTATCTGGCCACTTTTTCCAGGCTTTTTCCCGACACTGTGATAGCTGTATTCTGAGTTGGATGCCTAGACACGACCATGAGCTTGGTTTTCTTTATGTTCATCCTAAGCCCAGCTCTCTCACTGCACTCGGTAACCCTATCAACCATAGTCTGTAACTGGCTTTGTGAAGCTGCTATTAACACAGTGTCGTCGGCATATCTTAGGTTGTTAATCATGCTTCCGTTAATTTTGACTCCACAATCGATATCCTCAAGAGCCTCACCCATAACCGCTTCCGAATAAATGTTAAATAGTGTAGGAGACATGATGCAGCCCTGCCGAACTCCCCTTTTGATCGGCACTGTTTCTGATTCATCGCCATCTATTCGAATTGAAGCCTTTTGATTCCAGTACAGGTTTTTAATTATACGAATATCCTTATCGTCCAGGCCTATGTCACTTAGAAGTGCAACAAGACGGTCGTGCTTTACTCTATCGAACGCTTTCTCATAGTTGATAAAGCACATAAACACGTCCTGCTGCATATCCTTGCATTTTTGGACAAGTACTTGCACAGCAAAGAGAGCCTCTCTTGTTCCCACCCCGGATCGGAATCCAAACTGATGATCCGCTAGCTGTTCATCACATTTAATCCGTATCCGTTCATGGATAACGCTAAGAAATAATTTCAATATCTGGCTCATAAGGCTAATTGTCCGGAAATCTTCGCATTTCTTAGCGTTCTTTTTCTTAGGGATAGTGATGAAAGTGGAAGTAAGCCAGTCCTCCGGTAGCTGGCCTGTGTCGTAAACCAGGTTCATAAAGTACACCAGCGTGTCCAGATGATCTTCTTCTAACAACTTTAGAACCTCTACGTGTATATTGTCTGGTCCTGGGGCTTTACCGGTTTTGGCTTTTTGTAAAGCTTTTTATACTTCAGCTTTCAGTATTGGCAGCCCGTTTAACAATTCCCCCGGAGGCTCAAGCAGACTTCTTGAATCATCTGCGAACCTTGAGGTTATGTGTTGTTTCCAGAGTTCAATTTTCCTAGGCTTGTCTACAACGAGAATATTATTGTCATCCACTAGATGACGAATTGGATTTGATTTGCGACCAATCATACTCTTAATCTCTTTATGTAGATGGAATGCGTCGTGTTTTCTTTCTAGTTTCTCCACATATTCACACTTCGTCTTGTACCAATGAGCCCGGGAAAATCTCACTTCCCTTCTTATTTGTCGATCAATTTCTTTGTACATATAGGCGTTAGTGTTCTTATATCACCGCTTCTCTTGTATGAGATCATGAATTTTTTGGGTCATCCAGTCGTGTTTAGGCATCCACTTATCTGGTCTCAGGTGGTCTTTGTTCAAAGAGTGTACACATTCTCTCAAGCCGCACCAATATTCTTCCACAGAACTAGATACCTCACCCTTTGCTTTTATTGCCCAATCATTAACTCTACTGTGTACCTTAGGTCGGTATGTTACAATATAGGCAGCTTAATATACAGGTTTTTAAGAAAACTGTATAGTGAAATCTCAACATGCCTTGTTTGGCAATAAATTTGTAACTTTCAACAGTCTAGTGCCAAACTTGCCAGCATTTTAGATATCACTAAATTGCAAATCATCTGTTTTTTTTTTGTTGATCTGAACAACATTTGTGTGTCCGCCGGCGCGACCCAGTTCCGCACGTGGTCGCGAGCTTCAGCCGACCCTTCGCGATTAACCACAAATGCTAACTAATGAAAACGCTAACTATACAAAAAATATTAGGTTACAATATTATAGTTGCCTCGCGTGACATTAAAATTCGTGAAAAAGTTTTGAGAATTCGAAATGTTTTTATTTAGATAGTTTTAATTAGGATTCAATAAACATTTTGAACTTTAATGCTTTATACATATATTACGTAACACTCAATATTACTAAATAGATACCTAGAGCACAGCCGTAAAAATGCGCTTTATGTATCCACACGGCAAAAATGAAAAGTTTTAGTATTCTCATAAGTATTATTTTGCTGGCTACACGACGAAATACCTACGGCAATTTTTGAAATAGTATCCACATATACAACGGTCGAGACGTCATAACAAATACACTGGCCCACAAAACAGTATCACACTTTTAATACTACGTAGTATTAAAAGCGTGATACTTAGTTTTGCGGGCCAGTGTATTATTGTGGCAACTCTGTATTATTGTACCTACTTAATCGGGTTTTGATGAGCCACTTCGAGAGAATAACTTAAATAAATTAAATCCACGGATAGAGAAGCATACATTCATAATATTTACTCTAAAAAGAATACTCCGTATATTACAAGATTTTTATTAACTTGCTTTGTTTGAATTTCAACCATTCCGGATCAAATTTTGCGAGTAAATTTTGAACTTGCCTTTATTCTAACGGGTTGAAATTTGAAATATTATAGTGTCTAAGAACTGATCGGATGATGGGGTTGGAAAGTGGCAACAGGTTCTAGATTGTGGAATCCATTCGCAAAATATTAAGTTTTACTGTGCTAATTTCTGTTAGAGTCAAGTGTCAAGGCCCTCTAAGCCGTCGTTTTAAGACACGTGAAAAAAATCACGGTTTATAACGAACTTAAAATGACTCTTAGTCCCGTCTTTTTTTTTCATTTAAACTGGTTAAGCCCAGTATTCAGTAATGAGTAAGTATATTGATGTAAATTCCTCGTCCTAAGCGAATCAAAGGAGACTAGAAATTTTGTAGACATTCGTAGCAGTTTTCGTAGCAAGGTCCACGTAGAAGCAATATCATTTTGCATAATGTTTTCAACTCTTGCGTGTAGTACATCAATAATCCTCACAGGCTTTAAATTTAAAATGAGAATGCCAATTCCGGCTCTGGGCTCTGGCATAATTATCCAGCCAGCATTATCCAGTTTCATAATTTAATAGAATAGAGCACAATTTCCCTGGATAATAATAATCTGTGCAGCGCGCGCACTTCCGAACGCCCCTCTGACGTCACGGGTGACACAGTTGCGCTGGAGCGACCCGGTTTCGGAACGCCGATACGAACACTGGCTGGCTAGATTATGAGTTTGAATTTCGAACTTCGGTTAGTTCTTCATTTTATTTGAGAATTTGTTTGCACATACTATCTTGGGGACTGTTGTTTGATCATTAGTTAAACTAACTAATGGTCAAACCTCAAGGAAATGTGTCAAATTTTCGATTCTGTTTTCGAATTTTGTCAATTAGTTGAGTTAACTACTAATCAAACAACCTTAGGGCCGTTAACTGAGCTAATGGTTAAAAATCGTAACCAATAATTAATCTGAACCAAATGTTCGATTCGATTTTCGAATTTAAATAAGTTCCTGACCAGTAAATAGTAACTGTTCAGGAATCAAAACGTCCCTTATTTTATTAGCCACTTAATAAACCACGTGCGATTTAAAACGTACGAAAGCTTTATAGCATATTATAAACAATAAAAATAATGACCGCATTACCCATTAAACCTTCATTATGTATGCATACCCAAACGTTTCAACTCGTCAACACGATTTAGGAGTTATTACTATTGACTTATTGAAAACTAAACACTGTATTTTTACACAATGAAGCGAAATATAAAACCACTCAAGTACATTTACAACCTGGGAACGGAAGATTCCGTACCACCACATAATATACAAACACTGATTATAAAGTAATTATTATAACACGTTCGTCTTATTCGTTCATTTATCTGCTAAAATTGTAAAGCAGTTAAAACAATCTAATCGATTAGTTAGCAATGTAGCCCCGTTTATAAATAAAACACAAACCAGTTAGTTAATTAATCTAACTAATTGAATTGGCTTGTTACTGGGTCGCTGCTCCCGCGGTGACGTCACTCGGCAACTCCCAGTTTCTGTTGCATTTAGTAATATTGTAATTAATTAATATGTCGTTTGCGGTAATACTGCGCTTATGTTTCATAATAACTATTAAAAAAAAGGATCTGTTGCCCGCGACTTCGTCCGCGTAGAAGTCGTTTATCGGCATTCCCTCGGGAACTACTGCATTTTCTGGGATAGAAAGTATCCTGCATCGCTTCCCGGTACTCAAGCTAGCCTCATATCATATTCCATCGAAATCGGTTCAGTATGGTTTAGCCGCGAAATCGTAAAACAAACATACGGAGACAGTTACTTTCACAATAATATAATACCATTTTTAGCTTAGGTTAGCTTTTAGCTGTTCCCTCGGGAACTCTCCAATTTTCCGGGATACAAAGTAGCCTATGTGCTTATTCCAAACTATAATCTATATCTGTGACAAATTCCATCCAGATCGGATCAGCCGTACTGGCATGATTGAGTTGCGTAAAATTATTTAAAATTAAGTAATCCTTGAACTTCGTCAGGTGCCGTGTTTTGTTGCCAGCATTGATAATTAAGTGTGTCTGTTTGTCTGCGTGTCTCTCTATGGCATCGTAGTTCTTAAAAACAGATAGATTTCAATGTGAAAGTTGGCTACATGCGTCATAAATAAAACTCAACTCTTACATCTTTGAGTTTGTCCGTTAAAAACCAGTATTTTGATGTTCTTTCCGTTTCCGGGACGAAATCCCTGGGAGTCCTCGAGCTGCGCCTGCGCTGACGTCGCGCGCGTCACAGTTTGTTTAACTGCCGGTTATTTTTAAACTGGTTTACGGCCGCGTCTGTCGCAGCCGCGCATCATAGACACCAATCAAGCTTTTATCGTAGTTGTAGTAGCTCACAAAAAGTCTAGATGTCGCTAGTGGAGTATTTTGACAGCTGTCACCTGAATAGTGACACATGTCGAACTATACTTGACAGATGTTGGCACGTTATATTATACTCGTATGCCAGTGTAGTTATGTGTAGTCGAATATCATACAAAATGGATCCTGAAGCGATGTGTTATCACTGAATTTGTAAAGATGCAATTCCACGGGCAACTTTTAATGGCAATTAATAGCCGGCATCAATAGTTGTCTTACTTTAATTTTGTATCACAGAAAGAGACGGCTGTTATGTTGACGGGCAATTTTTGGGTAAGTCTTCTGAAGATCAAGTGAAAAAGGGTATACTAATATACTCCGTTCATTTATATAACCTTTTTTATTACGAGTTAAGTCGACTTGTATCCTTTTTCACTAGGGCCCAGAGGCCAACCAATCGCGTCATTGGTAGATGACGTGATACGAAAAGTCACGTGATCTACCACTGACGCGATTGGTTAAAAACGAAACGAATAGAAACGTTAGCGTAGTGCATCTTGGCAGGGCCTTCAGACATTCAAACGTCGTCAAGTCTCTTTTAAATTTGAATCAAACATTTCTGTTACTGCGACAGGGTTCTACAGGGTGTCCCATGAATCGACGTCGAGGTGGGGGCCTAGGGCTGATAGAGCAGATAAAAAGCTATCGATACTACTAGTTTCGGAGATACTGAGTAAACAGTTTTGTGGGACAATGTTCTATTGATGTATTGTAATTGTTTTTCGTTAATAAATTTTAATAAATAAATAATAATTACAATCTGAATTTTTGTAATGTTTTATTTCAGAAGTTTTCAGTGGTATCTTACATTATTAGAAGCATTACGAATCAGCGAAGTTTTTAAACTCTTTTGCTCGTTTTTTTTATAATCAACTTTTTAAATAAAGTTTTAGAAATAAAGTTTGTTTCTCCATACTAGTTGTCTCAGTGTTTGTTTTTCACTTTGTATGGAAAAAACAACTTTACAAATCGATAAGCGTTTTAGCTGCTCTATCAGCCCTAGGCGGGTTGACCACGATTTATGGGACACCCTGTATAATAATTGAATTATATAAACTGCGTATTCTTTCCACCTATACCATCATGTCCGTATTTATACATGAAAATATCCGGGTTAAAGTTGTTTACAGCAGTTAGTTGCCAGGTGTCGTGTAGTTCCGGCTTGCTTTGAACTTTGTTTATGGATGGCGTAGGGTTGTCGAATTGTAATCAAACACAATGTAGGCAAACTTAATGGGAACTTCTATTTCTGTCGGGGACTGCTACTACCGATAAGCCGCTGCAAGGGAATTCTTATACCTAGCTATTCTGCCCTACTACGGAGAAAAGGCACAAGTGCAATTAATTCATAGAAGCATATTAAACTCTCAAAGGTTATAATAAGGTTGGAAGTGCAATACAATTCATATAGTAGATGTGCCTTTTTTCCGTATGAGGGCAGTATTATGGTTGTGTTTATCGTGTGGATAAAAAAACTGTCACTTTCTGACCAGTATGTGTGCCAGAGGGTTCTCTATTGGATGGCATAAAATTATTTGTAATAATATTGTTACGCATAATTGCTTTTAGCCGAAATAGCGATGTGCACAATCATCTTTACGCATATATTTTTACGCATAAAATTAAAAAGCATAAATACAGTAAGCATAATCGTCATGAAGACTAACGTCAAATAGCATAAATACAAAAGGTCATAATAATAAATTGGCATCATGACAAAATGCATAACAACAGTATTGTCCTAAAAAATAGTCATGTACAAATGGCACATAGTAATAAAATTGCTATACCGAAAGTCGTTGACGTACTACGAGAAAAGGTTAGTTTTGTGTTTAATATATTTAGGAACTAAGGCGAGGTCGACGGAGGTCCGCTTCGTGGACCTCCTATTCTGTGTTGCTAGGGCGCTTCGCGCCTGGATATCACACTAACCTAACCCAACCTAATGTACCTAATTTGACCTAATTTAACCTTACCTAATGTGTAACAACGAAACTGTATTTTATTCATTTAGAAAACTGAAATTATGGTAAATCACAGATATAGAAAATAATTATTAGCCCAAACAATAATATGCATAATGTGTATTAGTCTAATACAAATTAGTCCAACTGAAATTATTCTAATAGAGTAGTATGCCAAAAAAGTAGTAGGCCAAAGTATAATTATGCGACAGTACTATTATGCCAATACAAATTAAGCCAAATCAATTATGCGAAACAATAATAGTCTAAAGAAAATTATGCGATCCAAGGGGATCCCGTGCCAGAGTGACGGATGCTTTATCCATAGCGATAAAGGCCACCATAATACGGCCCAGCGGGCCTAGTATGGCGGCGTCTATATCGCGTGTCAAATGTGGATAAAGCATCCGTCACTCTCGTATGTATTTACACTAATACTTGACGGATGCCTTATTAAAGGCACCCGTCACGGTCTGACATGTAAATACCCCCGTGTTAGAGGCACTTTCATTTGAGTCTTTAAGTATTATACTCAGTCTAAACGGGGGCTTATTGTAATCATATAAGTTAAACTCGACTGCCATTACTGTCAAGTAAATAAGAGCGTGTTCTGTCATAAATCTATTCTATTCTATTTTTACCCCCTTACTTATAAACGTGAAATAACCATGGAGTAGCTAAACCATGTTTTGTCCTTATCTGTCATTGTGACATTTGAATTTGACAGATAAGGACAAAACATGGTTTAGCTAATCCAAGGTTATTCCACGTTTATAAGTAAGGGGCTTAGGGTTCCGTACCTCAAAAGGAAAAAAGGAACCCTTATAGGATCACTCGTGCGACTGTCTGTCTGTCCGTCTGTCACAGCCGATTTGCTCCAAAACTACTGATCGATCGAGTTGAAATTTGGTACACATATGTAAGTGAGTGACCCAAAGACGGGCGCGTAACGTAAATAAATGAATTTTGGACAAGGGGGCCACTTTTGGGGGGTAAATTGGGAAATAATAAAAAAAAAGTTTTGCAAACCTTATTGTGTGACATGTCAAATGAACTTACATATTTGTTCCAAATTTCAATTCTATCGGTCCATTAGTTTTGGAGCATATCTGCTGTGACAGGTGGACAGATAGACAGACAGACTAACAGACAGGCATATGGTGTGGAGACGGAAACCTGTCCTCGCGAGTCGAACTCGCACTTTGCCGGTTTTTTTTGTTTAAAACGGGATTTAATCAATTTGATGGTGTTGCAACGGTCGGTACAATAACGTTGACCGTACGATAACAGTCTTGTCAAAGGAATTAGGTCAAACCCGAGTAGACTAGAGCCCCTGTATCGGTTTTGATCCTTTTCCAAACATATAGCTAGGGTGGGTCCTACTTTAAATGCCAAGGAAACGAAAAGAGGAGAGACAAAATGAGATAATAGGCAGATTGGAATCATATCAGACAGTAGGTATCGAACAAAGGCTTTGTTGTCATGCATACTAGCTTTTCTTTCTGTTGACAGTCTAAGTAGCAAAGAACAACAAGTTTTCAAAGTTCATACCGAAGTCCTTTCATTTCTCTTAATTAGGTACCTACTTCTCGATTTTTTTAATTGGATGATGTAGTTGTGATTTCTCCGATGCATTTAAACTTTAAGCCTAACCTAGAAACCTACTAATTCCCCAAATAACTAACAAACAAAACACATGAAACCCAATTTTCCATGGTGTCCCAAAAATGTAACACCCATCAATATAATACAAGATAAACAAGCAGCGTGAAGCGAGCCCCGAACACGCGGGCGCCGCGCGCCGCCATTGGCCCGCGCGCGTGACGTCAATGCCGACCTCCCCGCCCGCCCCGCGCCCCGCCGAAGGCCACGTGCTGAAAAATAATTACGATTTTCCGATTTTCGGACGCCGATGCGATTTTGTTTCGGATAATTGTTACAGCTGGTACATGTCATTGACACGATGATGGAGGGACCGGCTTATCTAGGTCATTTAACTTTGACGAACGATATAAGGTTCAGAATGCGGTATTATTAAGATTTAACGTTTTACAAATACAAATATTAACTCTATGTATTTGACATAAGGGTCGGCGATTAAAGCTGCATTTATACAAAACTGAAACAAGCTGCATCTAGAATAAAATGGACTTAGCTTGCATCTTTTTGGTAGGAATATTTCACCCAGGATGAATTTACATAGGTATTGAGAAAAAATATATTCCGATAATTTCATTCTTCATGCAATTACTAACTACGCTTAGTTTAATCAACACGTTTATTAATTTGATAAAAAAATTACAAATAGGTACTACCTAAATATTGTTAAGGAAAACAAAAGCCTGCTTAAACCGATCCAGGAAGAGGTAGAGGCCGAAACTGATGGCAAACAACAGAGAAGAACATAACGTAGCTTTCAATCTATGATAAAGACAAATAATTTTGCACACGTTTTCGCCTTACACGATGTCGAAATTAAAACCGGGTTATAGCACGTTGGACCATGGTATAAGATTCCGACGCCGGTACTCCAAAGAAAAAAAAACTATCTCAAAAACATACATGTATGAACGAAATTTCAATTTAAAGTTATTTGATGCCATCTTTTTAGTAGGTATAAATAAACACTACGCACCTTCAGAATAATAGTGACCTAATTCAGAAATTTTAAATTTCGACTTAGGTCTCTATAATAATAAATATACGACTTGAAGTTTGAAAGCTGAAATTTTGAATTAGGTCACTTTTGTTCTGAAGTTGCCTGTATCTCAAGAACCAATCAAGTCTACCCTGCCTCGCTTGCTTTCATTTAAGGTATTTTCTAGATTTTTAGTATTCGTAGTTTTGCCAGTAGTAGGGACGTTACGTTACCTACTCTAGCAAAATAAGTTTCTGTCAAAAATGTGTAAGGCCGTGGAGCGTTCGAACCGCCCCCGCTTGTGTGTTACTAAAAAAATACATGTGGCATTAAATAAAGCATTTATTTTCCAGGTATCATGTAAGAACCTAATCACAACTAAGTACCTATTGTATTATTTTTTTTAATTCTAATTAGTCCGTCATTTATTTCAGCATTACACATAAGAAAACAACACATTAACATATTATCAGCAACAGGCTTCGTCAAAACGTTTTAAATAGGAATGATCATCGGCAACCGCTTCGTCAAATCTCCTTAACACTAACCAAACAAATTTTAAAACACAGACTTATCCTAATTACCCCCTACCCTGCACCGTGGCTGGCTCAAACGTTCCCATTACACCGGCCGCATTGCCCCGCTGGATTGCAATGGAAACCTGCTTAACCAGCCACGACCCAGAACGAGGATCCCCCCTCTGTCACGCAGACGACGGCCTAACTCTTTAAAAACAAATTCCACAGACATAAATCTTTATGACTATATTGGTAACACAAAAGCGGAGCGGTTCGAACACTCCGTGGCCTTACCCAAATATCATTTTTGGGACAAGCTTTTGTTGCCAACTGTACTTTGTTTGCAGAGTCATTATCTGCTTATCAAGACCAAACGAATGAGTCCCAACACGGTGGGTCTACGTTAAGTATAGCGGAGATTCTGTCGCCACCTTCTGACTCCATCATCAGATCAGCCCCATGTCATAATAGTATTGCATTATCATCCAATTAACACATGTATAATGTATAATTTTTCAGCTTCATCGGAAACCGGGAAGTGTCAAAATTAACTTGCAAGATTTGACC
Organism: Acleris literana; assembly: GCA_946894065.1. Classification (NCBI taxonomy): domain Eukaryota; kingdom Metazoa; phylum Arthropoda; class Insecta; order Lepidoptera; family Tortricidae; genus Acleris; species Acleris literana. The sequence goes on along the minus strand of OX335669.1, from coordinate 8,087,747 downwards.
CGTACGTACATACATACAGTGCAAATTAAATAAAAGCTTGTAAAATACACTTTTCCAGTTCAATATTTCCCTAATCTAAAAATTGACAAAAACCCTAATGATTTTTTAAGAGCTATCCAATAATACTTGCGTAACTCTAGCAAAAGTTACACTAACGTAATGAAACCTGAGGGCTCAGACAAGATGCACTACGCTAACTAACGTTTCTATTCGATTCGTTTTTAAACCAATCGCGTCATTGGAAGATGACGTGATACGAAAAGTCACGTGGTCTACCAGTGACGCGATTGGTTTAAAAACGAATCGAATAGAAACGTTAGTTAGCGTAGTGCATCTTGTCTGAGCCCTCAGCAATCGACAAGGACCCACGATCGACACTTGATTCTTATTTTACAGAAGATTAGGGTTATTCCTTTGTTTTGTAACACTCAATTTATGACCGTTTGATCTTTGAATTAAGAGTTAAGTGTCGATTATTGGTACATGTCAGCTTAAACTGTCGAAAACTGGTGCCATTACGTTATTCAAGTTTAATAATATTTACTAAACGGTCCTCCACATCAAAAATGGATAGTAACATGTATTTAATACTTTTTATCTAAACTCATATCATAAGTCCTCCTATATTATGCGTTCAAAACCCGTAGGCAATGACCAGCATTACTTGTGGTAGTAGGTGACAGCGATGACAGCTGTTAATTTTGGAAGATGTTCGATAATATTAATATTACCTTCTAATATTCGATAACGTAATTTCAAAATTACATTACAGCTGTCATCGCTGTCACCTACTACCACATGTAAGGTAATGCTAGTCATTTGCCTTTCGGCTTCTGAACCCATCTTAGAGTACTTATAATATGTGTGTAGATAAAGTATTGTACGAGACTGTGCGTAATTAGCATTACAACACTCGTGTGATCTATTATGAAACTCTCCTTGCGGCTCGTTTCATAAATCACACTCATGTTGTAATGCCTGTCATTACGCAACCGTCACGTAAACGCTTAAAGCGCTATCTAATGACATAATCTCACTCAATGACATAAAGTGTGAAAAAAATACGTTTTATTTTTCAACTTACAACCTAGAGTCTTTTATGTTAAAGCGCGGACAGATGGATAGACGTGGCGAAACTATAAGGGTTCCTTGTTGATACGGAACCCTACAAAACCGGCCAAATGCGAGCCGGACTTGGCCGGTTTTGTAGGGTCTCTCCTTTAATTTTTTAATAATAAACCTGAAAATGTTAACTGTGTTCCTTTGTTTTTTTTAGACTTGTTTTACAAATATTTACGCAATCGTACAGTCGAACTGAGTAGCTGAAAATTTTAGTACTCTGTCTTAGTAACTTATTAAAGTGAGAGTGGTATGAATTTAGTATTTTAGTATATCAATAGCTGTGACAAGGTACTAAAATACAGCTACTTCTGTTAAGTGGCGGGGCGCTACACTAACTGAATAACGATGGTAATGGCCGCGGTTATATCAACCGTGTTTTTAAGTGCTAATTATTACTCGATTACTGGCCCTAGGTAATGCAAACCGCTGCGCGCTGGTAGATTTTTAACGTGTAAAAGTATCTGTGCGGCCTACTTACTGAATAAATGTCTTTTATCTTTTTAGTGTTCCGTACCTCAAATACGGAACCCTTGTAGGATCACTTTGTTGTCCGTCTGTCCGTCTGTCTGTCAAGACCCTTTATCTCGAGAACGCGTGGAGGTATCGAGTTGATATTAAAACCATATACTCAAGTCTACAGTCCCTTGAAGCTGTAAACCTAAAAAAACGATACGGCTGATTATGCCGCAAAAAACTTATATTTCGACACTTAAGCGAATCAAAATGTTTAGGGTATTTTCCGTTGACCTAGAAATATGGAATTTGGCAAGTAATAACGTCTTATACTACAAGTATAACTAGGGAAAAATCTGAACAAAATATATTTTTAATTAAATCACAGAACAAACAGGGTTTTTATGCAAGGAACGGGGCGGTCCAAATTTTGAATTGAGTTAACGGTTCATTGAATACCCTGCCCTGCCTACGAAGCTAGCGGTCCTGGGTTCAAATCCCGGTAAGGGCAAATATTTGTGTGATGAGCGCGAATATTTGTTCCTGAGTCATGGATGTTTTCTATGTATTTAAGTATGTATTTCTCTATATAAGTATTTATATCGTTGTCTAGTACCTACCCATAGTGTGACATAGTCCCCAGATATTCATTTATTTATAACGTAATGTTGCTATACCAAAGAACCGCTTTACGGCAAATTTATAATTTATCTCAGGTTTGTTACTATTTTAACTGACGGTGTCCACAGATAAGACCGTCCATAGGTAGAGCACTTGCCCCTACGCTTCTATTTTGGCACAACTCATAAAGTCATATTAATTTACTTTTTACTTAAATGTATATTTTGATTTTTTCAAGTTTTAATCTTATTGTAACGTTTAGGACCTGGCCGCCTTTACTACCAAGTTAATAAGAGCTAAGTATCATTACTTTCACAATATGATAACAACAGGGGTAAAAAACATTTTTTTACCTGGTTACCGGGGTTTGAACGACCAATGTTTTTTTCTCAAAAATGTCTGGAAATGTTGACATTACTATCTACATATTGAGACGCGAAGGACAAAGTTTACTGACAGATCTCAAATTAAAAAAAAAAATTGCGTGCTCGCTAGACAAGCCCGCCATGTTGCATACAAATTCCATTACTATCTAGCTTGTAACTTTTTAAAAAGTGAAAAAGCCCATAATAAAATGAGGGCACAAGTCTTATACATCCAAATTTTATTCGAAACATAACTTTTTTATCTGTGTCTGGAATAGCTTATGTTTTTTTAAAAAACAAAGCTTGCGATTCTCCTTGTCATAAACAAAAAGGAGGTAAAGAGTGATACTTTTTTCACATGAAGTTTGTTTGTATGCAATTAAAAAAATGAGTTCAAGCGATGAAGATTTTACTCCAACACAAAATAAAACTTGCGATTTTTGAGAAAAGCACTATATTTGCCTCGGCAGGAACAGCAATTGCGGGCTTCGTATTTTTAAACGGACTCGCAAGCTCTGTTTAAAACAATACTCGGCCCGCAATTGCCTACTTCCATGTGTAGGCAATAATGTACTATTTATTGTTAATTTACTGGTTTTCAAATTCCGAATTACCTGTATACTTATTATAATAAAAAAAAAACAATAACATCAATCTGAAATAAAATCACTCTTCTCAAACCTCCACGTAGTACTTGCGCCATGAAGATTCTAATAAGGGTATTGCCCTCGAACTATTTCAGACCAACTCTGTTTACTTTGGCATATTAACAGCTATGGGCTTTGTTGAAAGGAAAACAGTTATCAAATCCACATAAATTACTAAGAATATAAAATTTAAACCGTTTTGAAAATTGGTGGTAGAGGCACCACCAATGGCTGGCTGAATGGCTTTGGTCGATATGTTTCGACGACGAAACATGGCACCAAATTCAGTTGGTACTTTGGTACCTGGATCTCCTTCAAAATATTTGTTCAGTAAAGTGGCCACATGAAGGCTGAATGAATCTACTAGCGCTTCGGACAATACCAACATATTGCCGGGAAGAAGCACCGCAAGAAACTCCAGCCAAAGGTTATTTTTAGGGTTCTGTACCCAAAGATAGTAAAAATGGGACCCATTACTAAGACTCCACTGTCCATTTGTCTGTCTGTCTGTCAGTAAGCTGTACCTCATGAACCGTGATAGCTAGACAGTTGAAATTTTCACAGATGATATGTATTTCTGTTGCCGCTATAACAACAAATACCAAAAACAAAATAAATGAAATATTTAAGTGGGGCTCCCATATAGCAAACGTGATTTTATTGCCGTTTTTGCTCGATATTAATAACGGCAACCGGTACTTATTGTGTCTAATGGTGTATAGATAATGGTACGGAACTCTTCGTGCGCGAGTCCGGCTCGCACTTGGCCGGTTTTTTCAATCATAAAATACAATAATACTTAAAAGTAACTCACATTACAAGGGAATATTGTGAATACATAATTATAATCAGAATGTTTTCTGTAACTTTCTACTTACCCATTGCTTAGGTCAACTGGTAGAGAATGCCATTAGGGACTAGATTCAAGTTTTTATAGGTTTTTTACTCGAATTTCACATTTCTGTGCAATTATAAATAAATCAATAATGCATTCACGAGATAAGAATTATTTAAAGTTGATGTATTTACGCTAATATACCTAGTACCTAAGTGTTACTGTTCGGAAATGAATGGCGGACGCCGCGCGGGCTACCGACACCATCCATACGGCCCCGTCCCGAGGTTATTTAAATACGCGGTGACGTATCCCGCACCGGTACGGTCTAGTACAACACTAGCCTAAAGTATCTATTTACTCTATGACACTAAGCGTCCCCTTGATCGCTGCCCTTCCCCGATAAAGAACCTCGTCTTTATTGACAGCGCGCGTAAAAATAGACCATAGACAAAATATCGGTTTATTTTCGCCGAATCAAGAGCGCGGGATTGTTTATGGCATTGTATAACGATTATTAGGTGTGATGATTTGTTTCTAACGTGCTGTAAAGGAATTGAATTGATTGCTTCAGAAATAGAAATATCATTATGATAACACTATGCATATTTGAGGGGATTTTATCATCGTGGCCAATAAAAATATTTCTGTTTATTACTGCTTATTTTAATATACCTAGTTGGCCCAAGATAGATCAAAGCAAGAACAGCCTATCTAAGCCACCGAGCAAACCGCCCTCACAATATATGTACAGACAATAAATAAAAGGTAGAGTGTGACACGAGGGAGCGAAATGATCTACTTACGTGGGTTATATTCAATCCTAAGCGAACCGAACTACTACCATAACTCGTAATATTTTTTATTTGCGAAAAATAATTAAAGCAAACAGTTCCAAATATATACAATATATACCAATAAATACACTATACAATTATTATTAGAAAAAATTAACAACAAATTTAACTAGAATTATTCAATATTTTTATGTACACAATTACAAAAAGAATACCCCCTCTAATAAATCCGTTCGCAGCATTGTACCCATGATGCTGGCTGCGTTACCTCTTTGGATAGTTAAACCTATCCTTTGGGAGAGGTAAGCGCTAGCTCTGGGATCCGTCGATAAGCTTGGCAGACAGGGTCTTTATAAAACGTTTCATGTCAGCAGACCAAGGTCCTAGAGTCTCCACTGCAAGCGCCGCAAATTCGTAATTATGAATATTTGCGACGCTTGAGGGTCTGGGCCTGATCAGCTGCTGCGCCGGCCTGATTTCGGGTTGCTTGTACGTGAGACAGGGCAAAAGTGTCGACACAAGTTGCGTCCCACACCAGAGCCCTACCAAGCTTCCACGGCACCAATGTAGCTCCGTCGGGGCGTTTACCATCGTCTCTGATCATACCGGCTGGTTCTAAGACAGCAGGTATAGAGACGGTGGCAAGCGAACGACGCGTCAAGTCATTGATGGCGCCGTGGCGAAACAAGCGGCCGGCACTCCTTGAACAAGAGAGACCATGTCTACCAAGCTCATCGACCTCCTTGCCGCAGGTGCAAGAATGAGGCACACAGATCTTGGCTCCCAGCCGCAAGCAAATTGATATTCGCAAGCAGCTTGAGTCCAGGACTATACCTATGTTGCGAAAGGGAAGGGTGCGGAGCCAATGGCCCGACTCACTAGCAGTGACAGCGAGAAGTAGGGCGCGATCTGAATCGTCTGGACTATTGGCTAAAAGGGCTGCATGAATTGCCATAAGACGAGGGGTATCCCAAGCTCTTTGGATATGTTTATGCGTTGGCATATCCACTCCAGGGCATGACTCACACCAGGCATCCCAGGCCTCCACCAGATTCGGTATCTCAACGTCAAGTACCTGTGGGAGATTTAATATAATACTGACGAGAGACATTGAACCATAAGCAGAGGACAGGAACGCCGGTAGAGCTACACTTGATGAGCAACGAATACCCGTCCACCGAAACGTACTGGGAGAACCGCTTGAGTCCAAGGCCTTTTGTCAAAATGGATATTTAATAATTTAGAGATAGTTTCCTGAAGGGAATTATCGATAGCAGCCACGATAGAGGGAAATTTCCAAATTGGGCAACTACGTAGTAAATACATAAATTTTTAAATAAAAAGATAAAACCGAAGTAAAAAGACAAAACCGATGCACCCATTTTTAAGTGGTCAAGTTCCTTTAAAAAAGCTTCAATTTAACCTCGCATAAGTATTTGTTTAATAGTATTGTTTATGTGAGTTTAAGTTTTACGAGTTACGAGTCAATTTGGCACCCGTTAACGTTATTGAAATGACAATAAATTAAGTATTATTAGATAGTTACATGTATACCGGATGAAATGGCAATATTATTTTTAAAAGCTAATCTGAGCTGATCTGAGTCGAAAGTAGGTACTCGGAAGGTGGCAACAGGATCGCTATACATTAAGTAGACCCACCATAACGTGGTCTCGATAAGCAGATGAAGATCGCATAAAAGTAGAGTCGGCAAAACAGCTCGAACTTTTTACAGAAACTTATTAGTAATTATTTTCTTATCTTGTTTTAAGCATTAAGATTGGTTATTTAGGCTACACTTTTGTACAATTACTTCTCCCGTATCTGAGTGTATAAACACTCCGATTTTCGAATGTGAAGGTTCCCTCACGTTGTTTCCCATCACCTATTAGCATCGGGTATTAGTACTTAAATTTAAAACTTATTGATACAGTCGAGTTCATAAATATGTGTACAATTTATATATCGCAGTTTAAACATGACATTACAAAAGGGTCAAAATATTTTCTGACAAAAGGGTTAAAATATTGTCTGCTGAGGATCGCGACCACAGGTTATGATACGCCAGTCTGTGCGATTTTAGGTACGCCGAGTGGGCCGCTCGGTGCATGCTGCCGCCCACCGGGTTCTTGATTACGGTCAAAATATATATGCGCACAAAAGCGCAAAAATATGTACACATATACCTTATTGCCATAGTAAGTTATTTTTGAGATTTTGGGATTGCATGCCCTTGACTGTACTAAAGTATCCACATATTTATGAACTCGGCTGTACAGGAAATGGGTTCGAATTTGGTACCCAATGATCACAAAACGACACCTTAGTTACTACGCCACCGACGCTCTTTTATTAAAACATAAACGAGCCCTTGAAGCTCATTAAATAAGTAGGTAAAATAGGTAGCAGGTTGAATAATATCGGAATAAACCCCCTAGTGCAGGTTGGCGACAAAACGTTCACTCATTTATTCATTTCCTCCCATAACCGGGAACGACGTACGGGGCGGGAAGAACGTTGAAACTCAATCTACAGGCACTTAAACACCGGGAAGTGCATGTGGGCGATACCTGATGTGATCGAGTTATTTGTCGTAACAAGCTCTGACGGGACAACTTAGACGCGCCGGTTCCGTTGAAAAGTGAGCCAATTAGGAGAATAACATGCGCGTACTTATACAGGGTAGGGTGATTGGTGTTTTGATGCATTTCTAGAGGGACATGGTAAAGCTCATTTCCACCTAAATATGACATGTTGCTCAAAAAATCTAGGGACTTCATTTATAAGGAAATTGCTACGCAGACTTAATTGACAACAGGAACTTTTTGAAAAAACATGCATAAACAGGTTTGTCTCAAAAGCATACAATATTTATTTTTTATTTTTTGGTCATTATTTATTGAAAAAAATTTGTGAAGTACCTATTATCAGTGTTTGCTACGCCCGCTTTGGAATTGTGGTCAGAATAAAGTAATTATGTTTGTAACTGCGTTTTTTTTAAGGTTAACTGTGACGTAGAAAAGACTATGTGTCGGTTTATTTCTTTAGCCAATAACAGAAACTTGTTTATTTATTTACTAAGTAAATAATGAATAAAAACAAGTCTGCTTTTGCGACAAATCAGACAAAAAGAACCAGACAGAAACCAGACAGAAACTTCATGCTTTTTGAAAAGAGCATGATTATTTTAAAAAGGCCTATTTTTTCAATTATTTGCCAAGTTAACTAAGGAAGATTAAAAGTGTTTTTCAACAAATAATCAATACCAGTTTGAAAAATTACATAATAAAAAATGTATTTAAGCAAGTGCGTACTGATTTTCTAACAGGAGATCATATGACATTTAAATCAAAGTATCGAATACCCAATCTTTCTGTATGATGTCTGTATGATGTCTGTATGATTTTTTTGACAGCTTAGTGAGATTGTGTCGCGTGACGGACTGTTGGGGAGGCTCGGCGACTCCAAAAACATGCCGCTTCCCTTAACAATTGCAGTGCAGCAACTACTTACTAGTGCTACTTAATAGTCCGAGGGTTTTTATTATAGCTCATTGACCCAAAGATGATCTTGGCTTACGACACCAGTTAACGCCTGGTTCCCGGTCCGCTGTCAAGTGATCAAAGAATTTGCCCTTGAGATTACATTTAGACAGATTCCTATAGGCTTTCGTGTTCGTAGAATTTCGTAGGCAGTCTCGCACGAGCTTGTTCGATCATTTCATGTTTTAAAATGGATTATTGTAGGTTCAAAATCGCTGTATTCATCTCATAAAGTTTCCTTTTTTTCATTTTTAGTAAATTTAAAAAATGGTTTAAACGAGTTTCCGAACTAGCCTCCAGTTCAGTCAATAAGCTTTAATCTGCTTAATGCTGGCTTGAAGGTGCATTGATAATTAGCAAAGACTATATTGCGACATACAGTGCGACCAAAAAGAGTAGAAATTAAAAGAAATGGAACTAAAAAAAATCCATACTAAATTGTTGCCATGTTTACGCATTTTACGTCAAAAATGTGACAGTTACGTAGAAGGTGACGCCCTCATTTAATTTCTACTCTTTTTGGTCGCACTGTAGATGGTTATTCAATAACCATTTTTGACGTCCGACCCTCCCTCAAATCGTCAATACTATTGAACCCAACTCTCTGGACGTGACCGAAGTCTACTCAGACGTTGGCAAAATACATCTATTGCAAAAGATGTGAAAGCCATAATAAATAAAAAAAAACATTTTGACATTTATACAACCCTGCAAAGTCATAATATATATTGCTTGGTGTAGCAAAACATATCAACGGGCACAAAGTTGCAAAAAGTTTTACTATAAAAATGTTTTGGCAATGCCAAATGGAAGAAATATTTTTAAACGGTCTTTTCTTCAATATTTCACAATATTTTTCCCAAACCCCATTTTAAATTCTCTGAATGATCATAGGTATAGCTTAGAGTCACGAATATTAATCGGTAGCAAAACCTAATGTCTTTTTCAGTCACACTTAAGATTTGGACCTTAAGGAAGCGTTGACTATTATTAAAATTAAATCTGCGATATTGCTTCTGTCTTTACAACCCTAAGTTCATACATCATACATCACCCACGATGTAAAATCGGTACAGACCACAGACCATAGAAATACTCCGTGTCCCCTTAGGAATGTATAAGATAAGAATCTATTACTCTACATACAGACGTCAAAGATAAGTATCTACACCACCGAGGAGATATATCAAAGTGATGTATTAAAAAAAACGTAAGAGTCTAAATATTACAATTTGTTTTTGTTCTGTACGTCACTTTGACCATAGTGTTCTAATGATCTTTTTCGAGTTTTTTTTTCGGTATGTATGCAGCTACCTTTAAAGTGTTCAAAAGCTAAGCTACCTCTCGCAATCAGCATGCATTCTGGGTTCAAGTAGGACGTGACGGCGCCGGGACGCGCCGCGCATGCGCCCCGCCCTATCGATCGCTCGAGATGCCTCTCCGCGAACGCACCGTATCGCAAAACGTTACAATTTGTCTATGGCCAAATGCGAGATGATTAGGTTTTTAATCTGTTGTAACACTCGCTAGTAACTATGTCGATAATTTGTATATGGAGTCGTATCTTAAATCAATGTTATCTTTTATTTAACATTCATTCCACTGGCCAAATTTTTTATGGTCACTCCATATAAATCTCGGTTCCCCTACAGCCCCATAAAGATTCAACCTCACAAACTATTCGCCCCGGTATGAACATTGCTTATCGAACAAGGCAAATATATATCCTATTTCTGCAGCATATCTTATTGTTTTTAATGTTCCTATACTTTTTAGATCGTGAAATCTACAAAGGATTTACAGCTTAGTTTATAGGTTCAGTTATTTATAAAGGCAAATTCTTGACACGCAACGCAAAACAACATATTACTTTGCCTTTCGGCCGATACGCCGGGCAAGCATACGGAATTACCAATGTAACTTTCCACACCACGCTGATTAGAATACCTAATAAACATTGCAACCACCTACCTTCAAACCCCATCATCCCCTAGCTGAAGTCATCATTATTGTACCACCCTGTATAGACCAAAAAAATTATGAAATTTGCACCCTATATTTTTTAAGCAAGTCATTTATTCCACTATAGTAGTTGGTGTGATAAGCTCTTTTGTAGCGAAAAGGCATTAATACATTGCATGACCGCGTGGCGTGCGGGGCTGAACTTGACTGTGGCACAACAAGTGCTTATCGCATGCCTGTACTAGAGATGTTTGTTTATTTGCAATGACTGCACTTGCTCTTTAATATTTTGATAAATACACAGGGTGTTCTGGATAAATAATTAAAATATGTAATCGTTTTTTTTTCGACTGACTATAAAAAAGTCTAATTAAAAATATTATTCTGGTATTTGGTTGTTTATTAAGAAAGAACGAAAACGGCCTTATAACGGTCAAGTCAACACAAGAACTAGGTACAGTCAACAGCATAAATAAGTGATCATTTATGTACCTTGTCGCTTTCAATCTTTTCACAATTTTGTATGACATTTCAAACACGACGTTAAAGTGACAAGGTACAAAAATGATCACTTATTTACGCTGTTGACTGTACTTCAGTACAGTTTATTTTATAAGTACATACTTCTGTGACTAGGTTTTTAAAAAAATGTTAATACCATTGGTATTAAATACAACTGCTATAAATTAGTCAAATAAAGTTGCCAAATCCTTGTCTTAAATATCGCAGCACGCTGTATTCAGGTAATAAGTAAATATTATTCAAGAATACGTTATTTCAACCTTTGTCCACGAATACGAATTATTAAGTGTATGGAAAATGTCTTAAACATGCATTTAAAAAAAACGCGGTTATTATTTATGATACTAATGATAGTAAACGGATTCTTACCACGTCATCGTCGTCGTCCTTCAAGCGGTAAGAACCCGTTTATTAAATGTAGGTACTTATTTGTATTTTACAATATAATCGGCAGGTTATATTCTGAAGTACTTGACTTATGGACTATATTATTTTGACAACAATCGTTGTTATAAACACGTCTCCTGAAAAATACAGTTCATAATTCATCTCCTATTTACGTTCAATATATACATGGTGTTGTAAATATGTTTCGTATTAGGGCACTAGGGTTGCCCAAACTGCGGGTCGCGTGGGCTCGCCCACTCGCGAGTGGGCCCACTGAGGCGCGAGCCTGTTCACTGATGACGAGCTGGCTATTATTGTATTTTTGAAGCTTTTGAAGGCATGTTGAGTTCAGAAGATTATATTTTTAGCCATTTTTCTAGAGCGCCCCCGCTTTGTCAGGGACATCAAACAATAAAAAGGGTTCACTCTTGTTTTATTCTCAAATCAAAAGTATAATTATTGTTCAAGATACACTTGTACGTATATTTGTAGAAATCTCCCAGGAATAGGAATTCATAAATAATATAAAGTATATTTGTTGCTCATAACATTATTTAGATTTCTTCTATTCTTATAGATTTCTACCACTTGACCTTAAGACGAACATCTAAAACGTTTAGAAGTCGACAGAACCAATGAGACTACAAATGTTTTTATACAACTAGCCGATCCTGGGCCTTTATTCTACACCAGTGATCCACAAAGTGGTCTATATCGACCCTCAGGGGTCGACATCGACCAGCAAGTGTTCCAAGTGAGCGAAAAAATAAAAAGGGGGTCCATGAGATGAAAATGGGGGTCCGCGACGGTGGATCCCATTTAAGCAGATCGCGACTTGAATTTTAGCTTTCCATTAATAGAAATACTCCATATACATACACAGATAGTAGGTACCTACTGACTTACGTAATACTTTCTTATAAATATATAAATAAACACATAAGTATCTTATGTTTTTATTTTCAGTGCATGTAAGTCTTTATTTTATAAATACTATTTTTCTGCACTAAATTTGAATTGTAGCCCGTGTAAAGTTTTAGCCGGCTAGACCTCCCATTTTATCCGTGCAAAAGACCCTGAAGTTTTTTTGATATTAGGTAAGCTGGGGGTCTACACAATACCAAAAAAATTGCTAAGCGGTCTACGAGGCAAACAAGTTTGGGGACCTCTGTTCTACACGCTAAAACCGTATTGTCTTTGACGTGTTATCATATCATATTGTTTTTAACTCGGCCGCCATTACTGTCAAGTAAATAAGAGCCATCAAAACGTTGACAATACGGAAACACGCCCAAAGCAGTAAGGTTTACGGTGTCGAATCTCAACCGTCACAATACTGGGGGCCGATTTTTGACTTTCGAGCGCTCGAAAGTTTCACTCGAAAGTGAGCAAAATCTTCGAAACCGTTTTTTGAAATACGAGCGATAGAATTGAAAACGAATGGTGTGGACCACTCGTCTTTAAATTTACTATCGCTCGTAATTTCAAAAATACGGTTTCACAGATTTTGGTTACTTCCGAGTGAAACTTTCAAACGCTCGAAAGTAAAAAATCAGCCCCCTGATCCATTACTTCACAAATTTTCAGCATAGTAGAAAATATAGCCACAGGGTAGTTTTTATTGATAGTTCAGTTAGGCATTCATAAGAATAGACTATTAGACGCCTGCGCTGTCGCCCAATATAGACTGGAAACTGACACAAAATCTTTTTTTATATCGTCATTACATTACGTAGGAAATAATATATGTTCCGGATATACTTAAAGCGCGAGCGAGTAATCGATGAGTCATTGACTATATTTTTCCTCAAATCGCGTTCCGGATAGATTCGGTCAATTTCGCGGAAATGCTATATTTTCTCCATCGTGGATACGAGGCGTGTTCAGTGCCGCAGGTGTGCGAGGGTCGTTGGTTCATTTCCATCGATGGACATGGAGGGCATTTTAAAATGTTTGTTAACCTTGAGCTTAAAAATAATTATTGTCAATTCAATTAGTACTTTCCTTTGGATCTTAAAAATAATGACGCGTTCACGTTATTTAAAAAAGAAAAATCTCTTATGAGATCTATCGCGAGTGAATTCTTGACCAATTTTATCATAGTGTTGGTGTGATAATGATAACACAGGCAGTAGAGCCACGGAGTGTCGCACGCATGCGTTTGTTCTAGGTAATGCAAATTAACCAGTTATTAACCGTTTTTGTATGAAAATAACCGGTTAAAATCGGTTAAAACCGGTTATTTGCATTCCCTAGTTTGTTCGCCAACATTAGCGGCCTTTACACGGCACAGTTTGGACCGCGGTAAACGCCACTCGCCATTCCACGCGCCAGTCCGAACCGTAGGTTTTTTACTATTTTACTATTACAGTTGCATTTACACGTACGGTTCGGAGCGAAGATTGGAATGGCGCGTGGCGTTTCCCGCAGTCCGAACTTTACGTGTGCAGGCCGCTATTGTGCTTGGCTCAGTAACAAAACTTTTCTTACTCGTCCGCATTTGCTCATTTAAGAGCTCCCGAAGAAGATAGTACCTGGCTAACAGTCCTTATCAAAGTACATTACTGTGGCCCGTTTCACGAAACTATAAGTTACAAATTACAAGGGGAACTCTCCTTTTAGCAAAAGGAAGTAGAAAGAGACTTCCGTTTGTAATTTGTAACGTGTAGCTTCATGAAACGGGCCTCTGGAGTTAATATAAATAATTTTAACAGATACAGATACAATTAATATTTAAAAAACTTATAATTTAACAATGTGACGTCATAATAAATAAAGAAACCTGTTATTTACATTAATCATTTGACTTAACATTACAAGGATTTATTTTAAACTAACTGTTACTGTTATTCCCTCGGGCACTTTTAAGTTTTCCAGGGCTAAAGTTGCTTGTGTACCTATGTAGGTATAAGCTATCTTCATTCCAAATATTATTCAAGTCCTGCCGTTACCGCCTGAATTTGTAACATCCAACACACATACAAACTTTCACATGTATAATATTAGTTATTATTTATTAAGAAACTATACAGTAATATTCGGTTAGCATAAGCCTTTGTCTAATCCGTGTCTGCAATCATGTGACATAATAGTAACACCCTGTAGATAATATTCGTGAAACTTATGTGATGTCTTTTGTTGCAGTGTGCAACTTCATAGTGCACGAGAGGTGCGTGGGGCAGGTGGTGACGCCATGCTGCGGGGTAGCGCCGAGCCTGATCAAGGTATGTTATTTTGTTATTTATACCCTTAAAAAAATATGTTAATGCATTAGGTAATATAAAAATATTGATTATGCATTTAGTCTGGTTGATAGTAATTTAGCCCACAAAGTTAGCGATTCCGGGTTCGTTCCCTGAGGGCCCTGCCAACATGCACTACGCTAACTAACGTTTCTATTCGATTCATTTTTAAACCAATCGCGTCACTGGTAGATGACGTGATACGAAAAGTCACGTGGTCTACCAGTGACGCGATTGGTTTAAAAACAAAACGAATAGAAACGTTAGTTAGCGCAATGCATCTCGGCAGGGCCCTCTGGTTAATATAAGTATTTGTGTGATGAGCTTGAATATTTGCACCCGTATTCACAAAAGTCACTATGAGGTCTCACCGTGCTCACGAACGCACAGGGTGCTTCAAAACGTCCCATAAACAAAAGGTCGGTCAAAAAGGACCAATCACAGAGCTTTATTGAACGCAGTGCGTTTACTCAGTGAAGGATCCCTTAAGTATTGTTTGTGCATACGGATGTGAGTATGTTAATCGCTGTCTAAGATCGGGTAACGGCACCAATGATGGACACTTTTAACTGACAGGCCACAGTAATAGACACTTCACTCTTAATTCGACGACGCGCTGGCCTAGCTGGTAGTGACCCTGCCTACGAAGCTAGCGGCCCTGGGTTCAAATCCCGGTAAGGGCAGATATTTGTGTGATGGATATTTTGTATGTATTTAAGTATATATTTTTCTATATAAGTATTTATATCGTTGTCTAGTACCCATAGTACAAGCCTAGAGCTTAGTTTGGGAGTAGGTCAATTGATGTGACATTGTCCCCTGTTTTTTTTTAATATAATGTAAGTATTTGTGGGATGAGCTCGAATATTTATTGTTGAATCTTGTTTTTCTAAAAAAAAAAAAATTTTTTATCTGTACGATTACCTATGTTAATCGTTGTCTAAGACAGTCCCCTGTTTTTTTTTCATGTGTTTACATATCTTGGCACTTATGGCACCTGCTTAAAGACGACACAAGAAAGTAAAAAGAAGAAACGTTGTATTTGTAAAGTATTCTTATCAATCGAATAATTCCAAGGTCCTTTTGTCACAAACGATTGCTACGGAGGAGCTACGGCGTAGACGCTGCACGCTTTCACCTACGCGCGTAGCACGTGACAATTACATTCGTGGCATCTTTTGTGAACGTCCCAATGACAACACGTCGTACTGTGAAGAATTTATTAACTGTTAGGGCCTGTTTCACAATCGAAAAGTAAAGCCTATTTGAAATAAATTAGGTATTTCTCTTTCTTACACTTGAAAATAGACAAGGAGCCAACTTTAAATGGCAGATAAATTAAATCGTCGATTGTGAAACGAGCCCTTAATGTTTTATTTTATTCGTACTTATATTTTAATAATCTTCGTTATCTTCATCTTTCTTTTATATTTAACATAGTATAAAACAAAGTCTATCTGTTTGTCTGATTGTCTGGATATCCGCTAGAATCTCCTAAACCACGCAACAGTTTTTTTTTATACATACTTAGTCAATTCTGTTTTATACACGGGTGTTACTCACATAAACCGAAGCGAAGCGAGGGCGGGCCGCCAGTATTTCTATATTGCATCTGGCATGACAGACACGCGCATGTATGTGTGCGCCTTTTTACCCGACCAAATAAAAAAGAGAGAAATCGAAGTGAAATATCCGATGGGATGTGTACTGAATTGATGTGAAATTATATTTTAATACACAGTTTCCAGTAATTTTGTTTTGCCTCTTCCCTTTCCTAGCAAATACTACAGCAAGACACAATTAATATGGCGCTCGAATTAAGCAATAATAGACTCTTGGTCAACGGCGTAAGAGCTTTGACGCACGCCATATTAATTGTGTCCTGGTGGCCCTGCCAAGATGTACTACGCTAACTAGCGTTTCTATTCGTTTCGTTTTTAAACCAATCGTGTCACTGGGAGATGACGTGATACGAAAAGTCACGTGATCTACGAGTGACGCGATTGGTTTAAAAGCGAAACGAATAGAAACGCTAGTTAGCGTAGTGCATCTCGGCAGGGCCTCCTGCAATATGAATGAACGCCACCTTAGTTATAAATATAACCCCCTCGTCTAGACTAACACCCTGGCGATGCCATCCCGACTAGCTCGATAGCTGCATCTTTAGTAGCTACCTACTAGTATTGCTATAGGTAACTGAGGCATAGTAAGATCAAGGCAACTACTCGGTTTCTCAGCTAAATTTAGAATGTGAATTCTATTTTAACAGCTTGTAGTATAATTGTTTAGTTTAGTAGATGAACAAGGCTCTATTCTACAGGTTAAAACCATGCTTTTGACGTGTTGTCGTATTGTTTTTAACTCGGCCGCCATTATTAAATAGATTTATTCGCATTTTATACACTTTCGCAGAAAGTCGGCGGAGCTCCGCCGCGGAGCTCGTATTTCTGGGTGGTTTGGCCCTCCGGGCCGGCTGAAGTAGTAACATAACCTAAACTTACCTCATATTTATGATACTAAGGGGTGCCTTGGGTCCGAAATTGAATTTTTTCACTAGTATACTGCGATAAAAACTGCGAAAGTGTATAAAATGCGAATAAATCGTCAAATTAAGCTATCATTACGTTCACGACACGATACTTGACAGTAATGGCGGCTGAGTTAGAAACAGTCCGATAACATGTCAATAGCAGTATGGTTTTACCTTAATAGAAATAGAGCCCCTGCCTACGAAGCTACGGGTCCTGGGTTCGATTCCTGGAAGGGCAAATATTTGTGCGATGAGAGATTCTTTACGAGACTCATGGATGTTTTTTATGTATTTAAGTATGTATTTATCAGTGTAATAGTAGTTTATGCAACTGATACATAATGAGAGGCCTTAAAATATGAGTGTGG
This sequence comes from Acleris literana, assembly GCA_946894065.1. Taxonomy (NCBI): domain Eukaryota; kingdom Metazoa; phylum Arthropoda; class Insecta; order Lepidoptera; family Tortricidae; genus Acleris; species Acleris literana. Next base: position 8,070,354 of record OX335669.1, on the reverse strand, counting down.
TTTTATGAAACGAGCGTCAGCGTGTTTCATAATAGAATCACACGAGTGTTTTAAGGCCTAATTATGTACTGTTGCATACACTACTTTATCTACCCACATATCATAAGCCTCCATGATGCATTCAGGAGCCGCATATTAAATTTTAACCGGTAATGGCGGTACTGAAAAGTTTGAATAGTTTTCTGGCAGCTGTCATAGTTTTTTTTTAAATTTAGAGACAAACTAGAGTCGGCTCCAACTATCATATCGTTCGATATCTTACTTACGTGCGATATTTGTCAAATTTGTATGCAAATTGACAATTCATTTCGAACTAAACGTCATCTCGACTGATATTAGAATAGAGGTCAAATCAAATTTCTTTGTTTTTCAGAGATGTTAGAAATTTGAATGTCATAAGAACATCGAAATTGATGTTCTTAAGAATCCATAAGATTACTGCCGCAGATAAAAAAATTGCTCTAACAACAGAGTTGATTATTATGCTGGTCATAATTTGCGGTTTTTGAACGCATCATAGAAGGTTTATGATATGAGTGTAAATAAATATATTTATTGTTGCCCAGTAACCCAAAGGACAAGCATAGAGCTAATTTCAGGATTAGATTGTGAATTAATGTGAGATTGCTGTTTGATTTTTTATATTTGATTTTTTGTAATTAATCCATTATAATTGACCGCGAATATTTTCATAAGTAAACATTAACAAATACCCTATGAGTGGCAAACAGCCGTATAACGGCTGCTGTCAAAAAAACAATTAGAGAATGACATTAACTGAGAATTCAAATAAAACTATAGCCTGCGCAAACCGGCGGACGGGACGGCCGAGGATATTAAATTTGTCAATACATATTTAATGCTATTTCAATTGAAATAAGGTATAAATTTCAATGCTTTGAGACCGACCTCGGAGGCTCGGAGCATCGCAGCGGATTGCGGCGGAGAAAATTTATAGGGAAAAATCCCCTGACGTCCGTCGGTTTGCGCTGGCCCTAACTATAATTTTCTTGCCTCGTGAAGGGCTAAACTGCCTAATATTAAAACAAAACTTATGAAATTCATTCAATTCAATGGGGCCCCATGACACTAATGCAGTTCAGTTAGGTTGAGAGAAAGGAAAGAGCTATAGCAGTTATATGGCTCTGTCCCTTTCTCTCAGTCTAATCTGAACTGTTTTAGTATGTTATGGTAACCCTCAGCGGTCACTGAAGACGTTGTTGTCTGTCCAGAACCCGGTGGCCCACTGCTGGTCCGAGCCGGCACACCACAAGCGCAAGTTCTGCACGGTGTGTCGCAAACGGCTTGACGAACTACCGGCTTTACATTGTATGAGTAAGTACATCACATATTACTTCACTAGTAGCTACACCGGAACCGCAGCGGAAAGAGAAGCGTTGGCAGCCTTGCACCAGTATCATCTTGCCCCGGGCACTTGGGGAAACATGTTTTTTGTTATTCACTTTTTTTACTTTCCAGCAGGGGCCCTAGTGTTGCCAATGTTAGTCTTGCAAAAATTGGGACCATGCTAGTAAAAAATCGTGACCCGGGTTTTTAAATCGGGACAGTAGGTACAAATAATACATTATAATATCGCGCGAATTACATCCTTCTTACAATGACAAGTGTCGCGTAGTCTTCGACTTCCTCTTGTTATCTTATATGATCGTTCTAGTGGTGTACCTAATGAAAATCGGGACAATTGGCGTCCCGATCAAGGGTAAATCGGGACGTGTCCATAGCCCACTGAAAATCAGGACGTCTGGCAACACTAGGGGGAGGGCAATTCTTGTGTGGCCTAAGACGGCCCTGCCTTGCACGATATATATTGACGACTAGATGAGGGTGGACTGGATGCAAGTAGCACGGGGTGTTTTACTCTTGAATAACTCAGTTTTCAATCCGTTGACGAAATATTAACCAGCAAACTAAAGTTGTCCTTCGCACTCAGACACATAAGGCAGAGTTAGGAACCCACCGCTTTCGCCGAGCTGTTTTATCGACGAAACCGAGTCCAATTTAAAAACACACCTGCTTAAATATTAATAATACTTAGACGGGACAACTTAGGGTCGCCGGTTAATAATTCTTTGACGAAATGAAAGATGAATTGTTTAAGAGATTCACCAGAGGCCCGTTTCACGAAGCTACAAGTTACAAATTACAAGCGGAACTCTCTTTCTAGCAAAAGGAGTTAGAAAGAGACTTCCGCTTGTAATTTATAACTTGTAGCTTCGTGAGACGGGCCTCTGATCGTGGTTGAAATCTTTCACAGCAGAATTGAACATGGTGATGAATAAGAACAAATATTTAAAAATATTCTAACCATAAAAAATAAGATTCCCTTTTCTGAAATGGCACCATTAATTCATTTTTACCCGACTGCCGAAGAAAGAGGGTAATGCTTTTGGCCTGTATGTATGGCTATCTGTTCCTTCGTAGAAACTGAACAGATTTCCTGATTTCGACAAACAAGGTCGACTTAAGAGTTGCTAGTGTCACTTCGGTACATTAATTTATAAAAAAAAACAAGTTGCTCAATTAAAAACATATCTAATACATATATAGACGACAATAGAAATAGCGTCGAACTATCAATATTCATTATTAAATTAATAATTTTGGTTCCACATACCACAGATACAAACAGACAATGCTTGGGAGATCCAATGATGTTAATTTTAATATTTTTTTGTTTATTTAGGTCCCACCACATCCAGATATTCGATCCAGACGTAATAATTATCAATTTATTTCGGATTATTTTCGCTAGTCAATTGGAGAGAGCTGGAGATCCTCGTATATTTACCATGCATGGAGCCTTGTTCTGCATTGACTTTTCCTCACTTGTTATCGTATTTTGAATGTTAAAACAATGTGGAACAAGGCCCAGTACTCCCAGATTCTTAATAGCGTTTGTCTGGTTATGGCTATCACACTTGTACACTCAGTATTAAGTATGTCACTAGTGTTTCTTAAGAAAATGAACAAGTAGCTATTCAGACACCACTTGGAGTGAGGACAGAACCGCGTGGAGCTAACCCCATGTGCATCTGTTCAGTACATAAGAGTAAATACTCTTATAATTTTCCTCATGTGTGATATCCATGGACTTGTTTCTCTAATCCATCCATTGTGATTGTCTTAAACTAGACATTGGCGAAATACACTGTTAAAACAAGGAATGAAAGCCATTAAGGAAAAAAAATATGTCTGTAAAGACACTGGTAGTGTAGTGACTCTGTAACTTGCTAGCTTGTAATGGCGTTATCAATATTGCCTTCTTAAGCCAATAAGCAGTATCTCAAAGTCAATAACCAAAGCAGTTTTAATTCTCCTCTGTTAGTTATAAGGTTGATATTGCTACAGGAGTTTTATCTGAGATACGCCTATTAGTTTAAGAGGGCAGAATACTATAGTAGTAGTGTAGTGGTAGTGGGATAAAAACACTATATTTGACTCCGAGTTAAACAGAGCTCATTCATTATTTTATGCTATAAAGTATAGGTATAGTTATCAAACGGCTTTTTATCGCTAGTTTTGTCTTCGGTTTCAAAAATAAAGGGCCAAAGAAAAGTATAAAACTGCGCGGTCAAGAACTTTAATTGTTGAGCCACTATTGTATCCTGTCGCAAAAAGCCAATGCTTAATTTTATCGTTACATTTTTGTCGTGACTTAACGTTGTCATTATGATAGGGTTCTATGATGGCTTAACAGTTAAAGTTGTTGACTGTACCGACGTCAAGGTGAGAAGAGATAAAATGAATTACAAAGAATGTGGAGCTACCCAGAATTTCGTACCGCACCTTATCGAAATTTAGGTATCTAGGTGTCTTTAAGTATTCGCTAGATTAACGTTGGTTTTCCGCAGACCTTAATCTGTGCATTAATTAAGCTAAGCTGAATTTAAACATCACATTATACAGTCTTTACTAAGCACACTCCAGCTTCCTGATGCTATCCACTGATGCTAAATAGTTACAATAACAATAACTTGTTTCCAGTATGCGAATACTACGTCCACGGAGAATGTGTGGACTTCGCGGCGGCGGACTGCAAGGAAAACGCGACGTACTGCGCCGGCACCGAGTCAAGACCCGTGCACCATTGGCGGGAGGGGAACCTCCCGGCCAACTCCAAATGTGCCGCCTGCCGCCGCGCCTGCTGCTCCGCCGAGTGCCTCACCGGGTATCGGTGCGAGTGGTGCGGCAGCACGGTCAGTACCACCACTTAACACCTGTCATTAAGAACTCAAAAATGTAGTTAAAGATGAATTACCCGTACCAACTCTGCACTCCCAGCAATGACACAAGGGCGTATTCTAGGCGATAATAACCAAATCGTATTTGACCTGTTATGGTATTGTTTTTAAATCGGCCGCTATTACTGTCAAGTAAATAAGAGCTATCAAAACGTTGACAATACGATATTATCATCAGAATTGTACGTCTAATTTCGCACCGAGAAAAAATCCACAGTGATTTAAATTAAGTAAGTTCGTATGTATTTTGTCCAAAAGTTTCACAAACAACCGTACGAGTCCTTTGTGGAAAAGTTGGTTGTAAATAGGTAGTGTCTTCTTATCCTTCTTTACATGAAGTTATTGATGAAAGCGCAATTGCAGTGTCACGCGGGGTGCCGCGCACTGATCCCGGAAGAATGCACATTCGGCATGCTACAGCCGATCTTCCTGCCGCCGGCAGCGGTCTCCATCCCGCGCACCGAGGTGCCCATGGAGGCCATCATCGGTGTGCACGTGCGGCCGCCGCCCTCGCAGCGAGACTTCGGCTGCCGTAAGTGTCCCCCCCACCCTAACCTAGACCTAGACCCCGGTCTAGACTAGGCCGGCCGCCGCACCGCCGCCGCACCACATGTGCCTCGCCATTCGCAGGCTTCGTAGCCGCTTGTAGACTATCAGCTATCAGCGACCACGATCAGATCCTGACGATCCAATTTAACTTTAAGCCAGATTGGGGTGTTTTTGCAAGATTTATTCTATCACTAGCATTTACCTCTTGACTTTTTATTTACTCCTAATTAGGATAGTCTTTTAAATAAATTGATTCGACAAAGCCATAATTTTGTCTCGCCTTTTCGTATTCTGCATCTTATAAACGCTTCATTCCGAACTTCCTTGGAGCCGATTGAGCGCATCAGTCTGACCGTGGTCCGCCGTCCGACCGACATCAGCCGCAGAGTTCATCTTTGGAAGCTATTAGTGGCCTGTATCGTGCCGTGTCGTGGGGGGTAGGTTGCGAATACCGCGGCACATGTGCGAGAGAGGTAAAAGTGGTGGAGTGTGAGCGGTGTCTTTGGGCAGCGCGGGAGCGTCGCTGGGGCCCGGCGCACCTGGTGACGCTGGCGCGGCGCCTGCTGCCGGCCGCCTGCAGCCCGCACGGCGGCGCCTCGCCCCCCTACTCCAGAGGTACTCCCCAACGAGCGCGCACTGCCTCCCTACCGCATACTGCCCCTACTCTTTGCTCATTTTAAACTTCGAACAGCTGAACGAGGGTGCAGTGTGAGCCAAAAACGAGAGCTGATGCATGATCATCGAAAACCTCTTGATAGAGGCAAATAATTTTGACGTTCATGTTTCAGGTCCACGGTTAACCACGCATGGTAGAATATGCGGCTTGAGTTCGACTATACTTCATAGGGTGTTGTAGTCGATCGACCTTTTCACAGAATACGTAACTTTCTTATTCAAAAAATCTTTGAAATGCCTAAGTATAGTTTTTCTCAGGCCGGCACGCTAGGCTTTTGCTATGTGCTTCATATTATAAGTTATCTTTTCACTATTCATAAAACTGGACTTTACTTTCACCTCACACACAGACCACGAGGCTATTAAACTGTCCCAATGTCCCCTTCCCAGTAGACTGCGCATGCTCTACATACATGCTTCAACGCAATGTAACGATAACTATGACACGCACACGCACAGCCACATTTAACATCTAACTAAATTCAGATCTACTCCTTATCTAAATTAAAGTTTATTTGAATATATTTTTTACCTTTAATTCTCATTAGGCTTGATATCGTTTCGTTCAATAAACAAATTTGTATCTAAGTGAGCAACTGGAACTTGAAACTGATTTACCAAAACCTCCTTTGTACTGCATTGTCTGCATTGCAAGATAATTGTAGATAAAAAATCTTCTTAGGTTATGGTACGTTTCTGACTAGCGAAGGTTGGCAATCAGCTCCGCATACTCATCTTATCGTCTCGCAAAGCGAAAGAATTAGGCAGCAGTCGCAAGTCTCGCAGCTCTTGTCCATTCTAGCATATTTCTGAGCCAAGACTTCTATAAAGACAATTAATTCACAGTTCACAAAATGATCGGTTAAAAAATTTCGTTGACGATATCAATGCTTAACCATTCCGATACAAATTCCGCTTGCAACTTTCCGTCCTTACACGATTTAAGTCCACTTCATTTTTTTCTCAACATTTTATTATAAAGAAGCCGTCGCCTGAAGAATACTCATGATGCAGTATTCCACCGGCCAGGTATGGTGGCGCGGACCTGACGAGCGGTACACGACATAACATAAACATCTCAGATGCTTGGCGAGGTCATAGGGCTTACAGGCCATACCACAAAATACTTGTTTGCTAAAATAGTTTCAACTGTAAGCTCTAAGAATAACGCCAGCATGCTAGTTTGTCTGGTCTGGCACATCAGACAAAATGACCCAAAGAAAATCTAGCTAAAGTTTCCACAGGTCATTTTGTCTACGAACATACGGCGTGTGCTGGGTTGGGTCGCAATTATGTTTTTTTATAGCTGGCTTGGTGTTAATCGGGATACTTGTGTGTTAGCGAGGTGAACGGCGCTATTTCGACCCTATTGCGTAATTTAATAAATACTTGGTCTTAAATATCGTCGTTATCTCTAAATTTAGTAATCGTCTAACAAGATCTACATATCAAGTTATTTTAACCGACTTGGAAACAAAGAATATCCGTAATCATCGTTTTTGTACTGCATTTTAACCGGATTGAATTTATGTGCATTAGCGTCAATTTTCAAGATATCTCGATGGTTAAAATATTGATTTATTTTTTTAATGCGGGTATAAAATAATATAATAACTTGGTATGTAAACAAAATAATTAATACAAATTTTAACAAAATAGTACCCATATAAACATAATTTCGTAGTCATTTGTGTAAATTAAACTTTAATATATAATATGGATGAAATGAATACCTAACGGTTCATTGTAAATGAAGCTCCCAGAACTATTTAGAGAGTACGTCGTAGTCATTATATATGTATACGTTTCCAAGACGTCAATAATATCTACACACGTCTATGCTACTGACAATAAGGTCCGTGTATACATTAATTTGACGCAATGGCTGTATATATATCAGTGACTCCGACTGTACATCTCATGTTTAAACTCAAATACTGACTGACTAGATATGAATATAACACAGTCTAGTCACGAGCCTAGATTGAAACTCGTAGCTTGCGGTATCCATATTGTACGCTCGAGCACGGCGGGTGCTCGGGTGTATCGAGGTGTGGTGTTGCAGCGCGCAGCGTTAGCGAGGAGTTCAGCTCGGGCTGCGAGGGCCGCGGCGGCTCGGGCGGATCCACGGGCGCGCCCGCCGACCAGGACCACCGGCCTGACCACCGCCAGCACCGCGACCGCACGCCCGACGACAGGGACGAAGGTACCAACATACTACCAACTTGACTCACTGGGTACTCACCATGTTGAGACAACTAAAAGAGACTAGAGTCAAAATTTACGTAGCTCGTAAACCACGCCACGGATACGGCACAAATTAAGGACTACATTTGAAGTTACGGTTCGCTAGTGAGTTACCCAATTATTAAAGTAAGTCTTAGTTCCATTTTTAGTGTAGGTTTAACCAGCTATTTATTTCGAAAATAAATTCAAAGATACAAAATATCCACCATTATTTTAAAGTACTACCAAACTACCAAAGAACTAATGACAAAAAAAACATATTGTTAGTTAAAGTGGTACCAAGCATAACAGCTCAAATCGTCCGATAAAATTGCAGTCTCCTGGGATTTAAGGGCAAAGTTGAACCTCTTGGCTTCCAACAGAGGTGGTGAAGGTGTACGACGGCGAGGCGGCGTGGACGCGGCGGCTGTACCGGCCCGTGGTGGTGGGCCGCAACTGGAACGAACGCGAGCTGGTATCCGCGGCGCTGCGCGCGTTCCACGTGGCGCGCGAGCCGGAGCAGTTCGAGCTGACCGACGCGCTGGCCGGCGACGAGCCGCCGCTGCACGACCCCACGCCGCTGGCGCGCGTCACGCGCCTGCCCAACAAGAGACCCGCACTATTCCTGCGATTCAAGTAATTACACTCGCTTTTCTTTAGGGACAGGCCTAACCAGAACAAAGCTAATTGTGACATGTAGCTGAGCCAGGAGCTTTCTCGTCACCGCTCTGTGTGACTGAGTAAACTTTTAAGTTTCTTCCCTTTGTATTTACTAGACCCGGAGATTTCCTACAGAGCTTAAAATGTAAATCTTATTTTGTTTTCTCAAATAACACGCATGGTCGTCTTACAAATGCATTTAATTTTAAATTCAGTTCTCTATATGCTAGAGAATCGATACTATAACCAAGATCAAAACTGGTTGAAAATGCGACAATATGAACAGAAATTAACATAATAATTAATCCGTTTACAAAACATGTAATTTTTGTCCCATTGTAACCTGTGGTGCCTCTCCAGGGAGCCCGAGACGGGCGGCGGGTCGGTGCGCGTGTACCCGGGCCGCATCGCCGGCGGCGGCGAGACGTACGTGACGGTGGCGTGCCGCGGCGAGCACACCGTGGCGGACCTCATGGCAGCGGCGCTCGAGCGCTTCGGGCTGGACCCTGCGCAGGCGACGCAGGACTACCGGTGTTCCGAAATCCTGCTCGACCGCGGCGGTAACTACTTCTTTAAAAGACTTAAAGTCCGTTAATAGAAATAAATATTATGGTTAATTTAATCATTAATTTCAATGAAATAATTGATAGTCCGCCGCTGCGTGAGATTGCCCCGCACCGGTCAGTTAGAGTAGGTATAGTGTATAGTGTGACGTCCTGGTGCAGTGTCGGACCGCGTGCTGGAGGAGGAGGAGCGGCCGTGGCGCATCGTAGTGCGCCTGGCACGCGAGTCGGTGCGGCGCATGGAGCTGGCGCGCTTCTACCTGCAGCCGCGCCGCGACCCGCACGGGCCCACGCTGGCGCTGTTCGTGGCCAGCCTGCCGCCCGGCCTGTCCGAGCGGAACTACGAGAACATCCTCGTCGAGTTCCTCGGCGCTGGTCAGTACACACCCACAAATCTGAACAACTAATCCTAAGCTCCCGCTAGTTAACTCGCTCTGATAACGAAGCGCCAGTGACACTTGGAACGTCCTAAACGACCGAGATCAATTTGGAGTTTGCTAAGTTTCAAAAGGACACTCTGTTCAACAAACAAAAATTAACCTTCTCGCTTGTTAACTGCATAATATTGAAAAAGGTACAAAATTAAAGTAAGATCTCCTCTTTATTCACCCGAGTCCTATGTCACGAGGAACAGGGCGATTTATAACAGATTGTATATTTGTGCAGACAACAAATTCACGTCAATCGGGCCGATTTACTACGAATACGGCTCGATGGTGATCACCTACGAGGACGCCAGCAAAGCGGTCCGCGCGCTCTACGCTCTCAGAGAGGCCAAATATGAAGATAAGCATTTATTAGGTAAGTTACCAGCGCTACGCATTTCTTGCTCTATGTTGAATACAGGTGAATACGAGCAGTGATGAACACACGGACAAAATAACAGCATGAAATAATTCAATTGTCCATCCTCTTAGTAAGATAAGTATTGGTTAAGTGATATTCTTAAAGTGCCAAATACTGTATTACATTGCTATTAGCTTATCATCGCCTCGCCAGTAAATAAAGAGAAAATATAATATTAAACCTAACTAACTAACTAATAGTATAATAATAGTTATTGTAGCTAACTAATAGTATAGCTATATCCTTAGCATTTCTGGCCCTTAATTTAACAAATGTTAAACGAGATGAGCCGCTTCTTAGATATGGATATGTGATAGATATGCTCTTGGTTCCCCAGTGATGCTCCTCCCGAGCATCGAGCCGGCGCAGGTGCCGGCGGGGGTAAAGCCACTCCTAGTGTTCGTGAACGTCAAGTCGGGCGGCTGCCAGGGGCTTGAGCTCATCAACTCCTTCCGGAAACTCCTCAACCCCTACCAAGTCTTCGACCTGGAGAACGGCGGGCCGCTTCCCGGGTGAGTCTTTGATCTCCTTAGTGCCAATTCCTAAATACCTATCTTCAAACTTGTGCTAAAAATAACAAACTCTATTGATTAGTACACCTAAGCGCGGTTTGCCTCGTTTCTTGGATTTGATGAGGATTTCAACTGCCCATTGTACTCATTAAACAGGAACGGTCCTTTTGTCTTCGGACTCCATAATAAGCTGGGAGATAATAATGCCATTGCCATCAGTGTTCAAATAACATATAAAAACTTTTGTTGTTGCCAGGCTATACGTGTTTCGGCACATCCCTAACTACAAGATTTTGGTGTGCGGGGGCGACGGCACCATAGGCTGGGTGCTCCAGTGCCTCGACAACGTGGGGCAGGACTCCCAGTGCTCCAACCCGCCCTGCGCCATCGTACCACTCGGCACTGGTAATTGCATTATTCTATGACACCAAAAAACTTGGCGACGATAGATCTGTCAAATTTGAATGCCTTGATCCCGTTAGCAGCCCGGTGTTCAATAGGTAGTCATGTCTTCTACCTATAATTGCATGTACAGGTCGCGAATCACAAGAGCTGGCACATATGAATTGAACGAAAGTAATGTCACCTACCACGGTGTGAGTGCCGTCTTTTGAACCGATGTTCGAATTTCAAACCGAAAACCTGTTATTATTTTACACACTTGTATACTTTCGTTCACTCATTCAATCCATTCATGCCAGCTTTTGTGAATCGACCTGTAAGGTTCAACATGTCGTTTGTAAATGCCTCTATAAAGTATGGTGTACCTATAATCAAGCGGTGGTATTCTCTAGGCAACGACCTTGCCCGTGTGTTACGCTGGGGCCCCGGCTACACGGGCGGCGAGGACCCACTGTCCTTGCTGCGTGACGTCATCGACGCCGAAGAGATCCGTCTGGACCGCTGGACCGTCGTCTTCCACCCTGAAGATAAGCAGGATGAACCCAAGGAAGTGTCTAAGCAGCTGCCCGGTTAGTGACTGAAACATATTAAAGCGACAAAAAGGTTTAAGTTTTATTGTTAAAAAAAACCTCAGGCAGGTGACCCTAGAGCTGCTGGCTCTTTCCTCGGCCAACGGCTAGCACTGGGCACCATTCCCAGTGGCAGTGGCCTAAGACTTTTGTACATATTAAAGTTACTTAGGATAAGTTAATTTATTTTAGTATTTAATTTTAATTATGTTTTTATTATATTTCGGCATATTGTTTGTGTCTTAATAAATAAGTAACAACAAAGACAAAAAAAAGGTAGGATGCCGGAACCAGTAATGGACGCGGACCAATGATGGACACTTGTTTTTTATTTTACAGAACATAAGGATTATTTATTTGTTTTGCAACAATCAATTTAGGACCGTATGAAACTTGAATTAAGAGTGAAGTGCCCATTACTGGTGCCTGTCAGTTAAAGTGTACATCATTGGTGCCGTCACTCTACTTGCAATTATTTTAATTCGTTTCTGATGCGACAGAAACAAACAAAACATACCTTTCGTTTATAATATGTATTAGTTTTGGTAACACCATATGAGCATAGAACCATTCCATTCTTTTTCTATGCAGTGTCGTGTCTGGCTTACAGTTAACATATAGCAGCATCTGAAATACATATACGCTTCGCTATGGCTTCGTGAGAAATCCTTAATTCCCAATGAAGGTGTGTAGATAGCGCTTGAACTAAATTGCTAAAATTGCAGCGTCTGTGACCGCAGGCTCGCAGAGCGAGGACAACTCGCAGATCCTCGTCATGAACAATTACTTCGGCATCGGCATCGACGCCGACCTATGTCTCGACTTCCATAATGCGCGGGAAGAGAATCCAAACAAATTCAACAGCAGGTCAGTGGCGTTATAGTCTAAAAGATTCTTTTGAAATACACAAGATTGCTTTTACTTTACGCATGTGGAAGATTGTGACGAAAATCGATTATGACGCTACGCAATTTGGAAATTGGGAAGTGATTTTAACAGAAATGGGTAACGTCCAAAAAGTTGACACGCTGACTCCGCAATTAAATTTTCTATGAAACTTTTCCGTTCTGACACGAAAATTAGCCATACAATTGTAAGGATAGTTTTCGTCGCACAACGGAACTTTTTTCGCCTTCCTTGATTGTATGGTTAACTACGCTTAGCTATGATCCAACTTTTTGGTCCTCACCCAAATGACATGTGTTACAATACTTACAAATTTACGACGCAAATAAAAAAGGTGGTAATTTTAAAAGCCACTTGCAGCATTTATAGTTAAATCTTGAAATGTCAATTCCAGCAATGTGTAGCTGGTGTAGGTGTCTTGCTGTAACATACTAAGTAAAAGTACTCGTAAAACAGGAACAATTACCGGCGATAAATTGGCCTGAAAAGTTGACCATTGACCAGCCCGTTAATAGGAATAACGTGTGTTACAATGACTTAACAATTACAGGCTTCGCAACAAAGGAGTGTACGTGAAGATGGGTCTACGTAAGATGGTGGGCCGCAAGATGTGCAAGGATCTTCACAAAGCCGTACGTCTGGAGGTCGACGGTAAACACGTCGAGCTGCCCGCCGTTGAAGGCATCATCATTCTCAACATACTCAGGTAGAGTAATATCCTAACTGATACTAAACTGACAAGCTAACCTGGCTGGACCTAAAATACTGTTAAGTTTCTCCAATTTTTTCTTTCCATGTTTAACCCAAAGCTCTGGATTTGTTTGACAATTACCTGAATTTCTAAATAAAAAGGTTATATTCGGTGGTAATTCAATGGAGTTTTTTTGTCCAGTTGGGGTTCGGGGGCCAATCCTTGGGGCCCGGAGAAAGACGACCAGTTCAGCAAACCGAACCACTGGGACGGCATGCTGGAGGTGGTGGGCGTCACGGGCGTGGTGCACCTCGGCCAGATCCAGTCTGGCATGCGGGGGGCCATGCGGATAGCGCAGGTACTCAATACTATACCAGGTAGTCGACTACTCGTATTACAAATTATGATTTAAATACCGCCATGTTTCAATACAAATAAGTGCTCTACCGTAAAACTTTGATATTTGCACGTTATAATAAAATAAGGTCGATAAGATTAGTCTGTCGACTTCAGCGACATTGTCATTGAAGTAAGTTGTTTGAATTTAAGAGATGGAGTAGCTGGTATGTCATCAGAGATGTTTAGAAAGAGATAAGCGGTGGGTAATGTGGGTATAGCTACGTACAGTCCAACTTACCAATTTGCTGGCTGTGCAAAAGAGATAAACTGATTTCATTGTTTTTATTTAAACTCGTTATAGGTAAAAAACTTAAGTAAAGCTCCTCTTGCATGTAGTTGTGTAAAAAACTTATATGGAATTTACGTCAAATTTCAAATATAGAATGTCAAACGGTCTATACAGATGTGTTACTACTACATGCAATAGGAGCTTTAATTAAGTTTTTCACCTATACTGATTTTATCTTCGCACATTTCTTCGAAATATAAAAGAATGCTTAATTTCCGTTGCATAATAGGTGACTTTGACTTCATCGATAGGTGACTTTGAATTCTGGTACTGAATTGGCAACTTTGTGATTCCAGGGGGGGCACATAAAAATTAACTTGAAGAGCGAGATCCCGGTGCAGGTGGACGGGGAGCCGTGGGTGGCGGCGCCCAGCGAGGTGGTGGTCCTCAAGTCGGCGCTCAAGGTACCCCCTCACGTTACCTGGAGTAATGCATATGGCATGGGCATGTCACGTTCCGACCAGTTCCGTGAAACCTTTATGGGTTTTTGATCAGGAAGTTTTTTCATCACAATGACAATAGTACGTGTGGTTCAACGTTGTCTCGCAGAAATTTGTTGGTCATCATTTCATATCGCAAACTAACGTTTGGCCGAAATATAATATTGCATGATTTCATAACCCATAATTTCGTTTGTAATACATTCATTTAGCATAATTTTCAAAGGCAGAATGTTGTTTTCGCATAATTTTATTAAGAATAATAGTCACGTGATCGAATATTAGTTTCGCCGAAAATCATTTCGCATTATTATTAATTAACTATTGTTAATTGGCATACATAGGCTAGAGTTTCAAGGGATGTGAAAAAAAAACCTCGAAGGCTAAGGCGGGGGCTGGTAACCTAACGTATCCGAGTCAGTTCTGCCCAGAGAGGTCTTGGTCGCTCGATTCGCTCGCTCGTCACCGGTAGATTATGCTTAAAGTTTATTATGCCAAATTCAAATTATGACTTATGATTATTATAGTAAATAAAAGTATACCAAATTAAAAATCTGCGAAACTAATATTCGGGTAATTAAAATTCCGTCAAATGATTATTATGCGAACTGATAGTTATGCCAAGTAAATGTACCTATATGTCAAATAGGGTATTTGCCAAATTTTTTATTAGTATGTAAATTGAAGCTTTTTTTACCTTCCGAATAGCCTAGTATAAATAGTTTTTTAATATCTTTAAAAATAAGAAATATATAAATGTTTAAAACTTGCTTTTAGACAGAGACGAAAATACAGGAATATGACGTCATATTACTCAACCGCCATATGAATTACACGCAAAACATCGTTTCGTGAGAAAGAGATTAGACAAAAAACTTTAAAGGGCTATAACTTTTTTATTTAATTACCAACTTCAAATTTGATTTTGAATTATTTTATCATACTACTTATATTGATATATTATCCAAATTAATATATGAAAATTAATATCAGGCAAATACTCTATTATCATTCGACCAAATATGTTTCTGCGGATCACGTTATGCAAAGTACGTTTCGGACAATCAATATTATGCGAGACAAAGGGTACCCAGTATGTGTCCGTTCGGAATGTTTCATTCAAATTGGTCAAAATAATTAATATTGTGATGATAAGCCTTATGGTCTATCAGGGTCTGGGGCTGAACCATTTACTGCTACTGCAACATAAGTCGCGTTAATTGGTGAGTAGGTGAAAATATTTAGCGCGACCACCATAAGATGGACCCTCCCCATGGGCTCCGGGGCGCGGGAGGTACACGCGCTCGACCAATCATTGTCATCGGAGAGCTGTGATAGTATGCGACAAATATACACACGAGTCGGACAAACTGATACGCCTATGTCATATACATGGTATCCTGCCTTTTGGCCGAAATACGTTTGGTCGAATGTATCGTTTCCCAACTGTTTCATTTGCCAACCCACTTTTATTTCAGGATTTATTTCTGTACCTTCGTGTAGACCCTGTAGGTTAGGTTAGGTTAGTTTTTATAAAAATCCTGAAATATTTACAGTTACAGAAATAAAAGTGGGTTGGCAAATGAAACGGTTGGGAAACGATACATTCGACCAAGCGTATTTCGGCCAAAAGGCAGAGAACCCATATACATATATTTGAGTTTATAGATGCTTTAGAATTTGCGCTTAATAGAGATTTATTACAGAAAAACATTTCCTAAACAAGTGAGATTAAATTAAACTTAGAACACCTATCATCCAATTCTTCAGTACTTTTGTGTTTCCTGCAATTTACTTCACCGTATTTCAATGTAGTGTCGTGAATGCAGCAAGCACGATATTGACGTTGCATGTGCTCGATTTGTCCCCTCAAGGTGGAATTTCAAAGTTTCTCGTAAAACCCAGGCATAAACGCCTCTGACTAATATATTTAAAAAACCGGCCAAGTACGAGTCGGACTCGCGCACGAAGGGATCTGTACCATTATCTATAAAAGATCACGTTTGTTGTATGGGAGCCCTCTTAAATATTAATTTTATTTTAATTTAATTATTTATTTTTAAATTAAATATAAAACTTAACATTCTGTGAATATTTCAAGCGTCTACCGGTTGCCGTTATTAATATCGAGCAAAAAACGGTAAAAAAATCACGTTTGTTGTATGGGAGCCCCCTTAAATATTTTATTTTATTCTGTTTTTAGTATTTGTTGTTATATCGGCAACAGAAATGCATTATCTGTGAAAATTTCAACTGTCGGGCTATCCCGGTTCATGAGATACAGCGACACAGCGTGGTGACAGATAGATAGACAGACAGACAGACGGCCAGTAGAGTCTTATTAATAGGGTCCCGTTTTTACCGTTTGGGTACGGAATCCTAAAAAGGTGCATATTTTTTTTAATGTATATAACTATAAGTAGTAAATCTTTTAGGAAATTTATATGTTTTTTTTTATGGAGCAGAACAACGTGAAATTCCACCTTTCTCTGTAATCAAAATTTCTACGCACATAGATCGCAATTGATCAAATTGGTACAAGTTCACTGAGCTCGAAGAGAAGTGCTTGCTTGTAAACGGGCCGTACAATCCTACGTTTGTTTTACATATTTACCGCTTTGGAAACTAAGCAACTCATAATTCGTAATATCCGAAGGTCATAGATGAATTGGGATACACCTAAAAAAAACTGCTCGCTTTTTCATTTGCATTCGACAGAATAGCTTTTTATAAGAATCTTTATAAAACTTTTTCATTATTAAAAGTGCTATTGTTATTTAAAATAATGTATTAAGTAAAAGTAACCTCGCCTATTTACTACAAGAAAATGGCGGAGCTATTTAGAAAGACTATTTTTTATTTTTTGTGGTATGTTTTAAAGTCGTAAGACAAACGTCTCATTCAAACATAATGTAAACAAAAAGTCGCAATACGACATATTTATTCGGTATTTCAGAGCAGACAGCATTCAGATAAGCATTCGACCATTGCTTATTACCTAGACTTCAACTAATGCAGCACTTACTGCATAACCCTTGTTTCTAGAGTAGGTTCACTGAACGCAATCACATTAAATTTATTGATAAGGGATTCCATACTTCCAATCATGAGTTTCTACAATAAATGTTGGTGCCGTCGATTTGAACTTCTTGGAAAACCTCACCGCACAAATTATAAACATTTATCACACATAGCTTAAAAGAGAAATGATATCATATCATTAATAAATGAATTCAATCATAAGAATAACAGACAATTTGTAAACAAATAAATTTGTCATGAAAACAGCTGTCTTAGAGCGTAGCTACATATCTAAATTGTAATTTATAAAGTAATTGGGGACTTTATGTTTAATATAAAACCACAAAAGAGGTTGATATAGCGTAATTCGGAGCGCATTTAGGGGTCAAATGAAGGTCATTTCTTAATTTTAATTAATTGTATTTTTTTAAAATCTAACTACAGGGATCGATTTGAGAAGCCTATTCCTCGACATGGTTTAAAAATGTTCATACGTACATTGTTAAAAATAGGTGTATCCTAATTTAGAACCCGTTTCGTTACGGGACGAGACAATAACGGAATCAGTATCGAACTAGCGAGAACTTCTCTTCCTAATACTCAAAAGTCCCCCAGTCGAGAAACGCCCGAGCACTCTAACTCCCCGTAGCACCAATAAACACGCGGCCGCCGCGCGACCCTAGCTCCCCCGGGCGGGCACCGCTCGGTTCGCTCGGCGGCCGCCGTAAGACCTTGCGCGAGGGGCGGGGGGCGGGCGTCGCTCGGCTGACGGTGGTGCCCGGTTCCGGCAGGCGACGATGTTGAAGAAGACCAAGCGCGGGTCCGGCGGGTCGGGCGCGGCGGCAGGCGGCCCGTGACGCGCGCCCCCCCTCACGCCCGCGTGCGCTCCGCAGGCGTGCATGCTCAAGCAGCGCGGCAAGGTGCGGCGCCGGCACACGGAGCCCAGCATGCCGCCCGCGCCGCCGCCGCCGCCGGCGCCGCCCGACACCTGAATCTGGCTCAGCGAGCGCCTCATCTAGCGCCCGCGCCCGCCCTGGGCTCGAGGCCGGCGCGCGCGCCCGGCGCTCGCTGAACGATGTACATAATTATAATTATATTAAATAACATTATATTATAAAATGTAGTTGTTTTATTTAAAGTGTATAAAATAAAATATTACTTACTATGTACGCTTTGTTTCATTTTTTTTACGTTGTGCGGAATCGGCCTAGAGCTCGGTCGGGACCTCGGGACTAGGTCGATGTGCGGAATCGCCCCCTGATATTTATTTATTTAATTACTTTGTTGAACTATCACTTGACTCGATCGAGCAGTGAACGTTCCTGAAATATAGTAGGTACGAAATCGATATAATTCGAGTACCTGTTTAATTATTAATTAATAATCGCTCTAGTTCATTTCCCTCGATCGGTGTTATTAGTACACAAAAACTGCTCGACTGCCGATTGTAAATGAATTTCCACAGGGAACGTGTTGAATATAGAGATGAAATAGTGTTCCTGCAGTAAAATTATGAACGGAGTAAGTACCTACTAAAAGTTTTTTCTAAATTCTACCCCTAATTGGCAAGAAAACTGCAGGAATAGCGAAAACCAAATTCTTCGAAATCAAAGTGGCCGACCTAGTTTAATTTTATTTCTGTATCTCATATAAATTATTTAGTCTAATTCTTATGTTAATGTAATTTAGTTATAGTACAATAATTTATAAAAAATGGACATTGTAAATTTATTAGTAATGAACTGAAATATAACCAACCCTTATTTTTATGAAGAAGTCTGACCTTATAAATATACAACTTAGTCATCAACCAATACCCCATCCGCTGGAGGTTACTCAATGAAAATAACTAATCAGGGGCTAAAACCCGAATTAACTTGAAAGTGAAACTTGATTTAAAGACTTTATAACTACTTGATTTAATTTGATTTAAAGTGAAACCACTCTCGACTCTAACGAGCGGATCTGGACTCGAGCCAAGTCCAGATCAACTCATGTCGGAAAACTGCACCAAGCGTGTTAATTTACGAGTGGCAGGTTTTTAAATATGTACTTATGTATAAACGTTATGGCTCTCTACAACTGTAAGTAGTAGAGTCGGTCGACTCCGCTCCGACCACAATGACTAAGTACTTAGGCTTTACACCGGGCGAGGTAGAGGCGACCTGGTGTAAACGAATGATAAAGTTTATATTTATATAAGTGTTTTACAAATGAATGAGCGAATCTTTGATATTTGAATAAGTAATTATTTATTATATTATTATTACAGTGGAATAAACAAACCTTTTCAATCCAGGATGGGGCGGCTCTAAATTGAGGCGCGACTTCGTAGATTGAAAACTGTATGAATATCCACAACTTATACATACATACTAACTCTGTGCGTTTGTATATATACTTCAGAGCCATAGCTCTGCTCAACCGGTTCGCAGGTCAGGTCCGAGATGCCAACATATCATACAAGGTTGAAAAATCCAACGGGAGGACGGACGTGGAGGGGCAAAATAATAAATGCATTTACAAGTTTAAAAAAAACTAACCTGAACTGGGAATCGAATCTTAAATTCAAATTAGTTGGATACAAATCCTTATGTTTTGAATTATTAGAATTTCACTATCTACTTTATTAAAAAAAAATGTTTATTTGATTTTTTTTTACCTAATGATTGATACAATAAAATAGTTATTGTTTGTTTATGTTTATCATTTTTAGTTGGTTCGAAGTTTTTAAAATTTGTGAATGCATAATAGGTCTGTCCAAGAACGTCTTGTTCGAGTTCCTTCCATGCCCCGTTCGGTCTTCGCAACCTGTATGTGTGGGTGGATGGACCGTCCTTATCTATAAAAATAATTTATATCTGACTGTTTGTAAAACTTAGTTAATTATTTATTATTTAAACCTCTAGGATTGATCTGAATTGTTATGTATATGTATAAATTCCAAATGAGTGCGTGAACTTATTGTACAATAACTGTTTAATTGTTTTAATTTAATTCAGTGTAAATGTAACATAGTTTAAATTAAGATTGGAATGTGTTGTTTTACCTGTTAATTACAATTCTATAATTACATAAATAAATAATACAAAACGCCGGCGGCAGCTTAGTGTCCAATAAACATCCCCATACGACAAACATAAGTCGCAAGTCGCACGTTTATGCTTTAAGAGGGTTCATTCCGTATCAGTCTGCCGAGCTGACAACGTCAGAAATAACCAAAAAGTTTTTGGCTATTCTTAACAATTATCTGTTTCAATTTGACATTTGTTTTATATTTTTCCGAAATGAACGCTTTTAACGCGGCCAGCTGGTACTGATAGACTTGGGCAATTACGTGAATTTTGCTAAAATAATCGACGAATTTATTGATTTAAAAATTAAATTTTTTTATTGAACATAATAACATGCATATATTAACAATTAAGATCGTCGATCGATTCGTCGATCATTCTAGCGTACGCTTGAGTAAACGCTTAAATCTGTCAGCACCAGAAGTTGCAACTTATCTCATTGAAAAGATCTGAAAGCAGCGTGAATAATTCCGCTTAAGCGGGGGCGGGGAGCGGCGGCGGAAATATTATGCAAAGAAATCGCCTCATCGCCGCCGCAGTGTCTCGGGGCGTTAATTCTACATTTATATGTATTTATTGTTACTGCTCGTCGCCGGCGCGCGATGTCGTGGTCAAGCTATAAGACGTTATGAGACTGCAGAGAAACATGTCGCGTTTGACCCGTTTACTGTGTTCCTAATGTACAGGAAATTTCGATGTACTCGCATACGTGAGTGCGCCACATACACACAAAAACTTTCAAAATTAAACCCTTATTAAAAAAATGTAGTAGGTTTAGGCTGACTTCATGTTTTTAAGGCAAATATACTCGCCTACCCGTCTTTTTTTTCATAAACAAGTGTGTAACTTTAAAAATACTTAACCAATTTTGATGTAAATTTTATTGTTTTATTGCTAATTAACTTAGGTCCATAATAGTTATCAAATATTATTTTCAAAGATCGTAACTCTTTCCAATAGGTCCATAAATTACCCGTTTGTAGTAAATTACTGTGTCGTGTACGACTATCAAATTTATGGATCTTTTGTGTTGGTTTGGAAACGACCTTTTAAAAATACATTTGTAGGGGATATTGGACCTAGGATAAGCAACAAAATGCTACAAGCTACACTGAAATCTACCCTCATAAGCCAATGCGCAGTATCCCAAATTCAATAGCCAAAGCAGATTCGATCCTCCTCCGTTAGTAATAAGGTTGCATTTGCTACAGGAGTTTTGTGTGAGATACTGCAATTTGTTTTAGGAGGGCAGAAATTCGTTCAGTACTTTTGAGGTTACTCTCTGATTTAAGAAGTTGTACTTGTTAACAATTGTATGAACAAATGACGGGTGGGCAGGTATTTTTGCCGGTGAGTGTATCTCTCTCGATTTCTCGCAATGTTCGCAGTGTAGAAACAAAAACTTTTAAGGCCCAGCCACACCGCTTGCGTGACGTGCGCGTTCGCTTTTCACTGCGTTGTAGTGACATGTCGTAATGAGAATTCATACTATACACCGCAATGGAAAGCGAACGCGCACGTGCAGGTGCACGTCACGCATCCGGTGTGGCTCGGCCTTTAAGTACGTAACAGTTTAAGTGATCATAAGGTTTCGGATACAATCGAATAAGTTGACCTCTTTTTCAATGTCATTGTTTATTTAACATGTAATTGAAAAGTCATTTTGCCAAATTTCGATTTAAGGCGCTGTGATAAACAGTTTTTAGTAAATATCCAAGTTTATACCGGGTGAAAAAAATACTGTCTACTGTCTATTATAGTCTTCTACGTAATTAGTGAAGCACTATTTACTATTAACATAGAAAAAATACCAAAAAAAACGTTTTTTTTTTTTTGGAATGTACCTACAAAAAAAAGTTGTAATTTTTGGATCTAGATTATTATTTTATTAAAATAAAAATACTTAAATTAAATTCAAGCACATTCTACACACAAAAAATAAAATCAGAAAAACCTATGCGAATACACCATGCGAACAAACTTACGGTTTCATGACGTAAACGGGGTCCAAATATGTCCTAGAGCTTTCTTCCGTTTGGTTTCAACGCACCATTACAAGATGCATTGTATTGGCTGGCAATCCGACCGGGTGCGAGGTCGTATGACCGACATCTTAAGACTGTGTTCCTACGTGCTCCATTCACGTAGCGTACCGTTCACCTTTAACGTGGGGCGCGCACAGTAAACGTGTTAAACATGACAGCCAAGGCTTAAGACAAGTTGCATATTGCAAAAGTTAACGACTGCAAAATTCTATTATAAAATATACATATTGACAAACAATACGCATGACTAGCATCTATCCTATACATGTTGATTCCTAGCCTGTAACTTTCGTAGCATGCAACTTCAGTGCCGTTTGTTCCATAGTACTTCGTGTTTTGTATCGAGCTATGAAGTAATCTCCGCAAAATTTGTAAACCGTGATGTAGAGAGCTGATCATTTCATAAGGATAATGCAGAAAATAGGTATATGTCTAAAACAAATAAAACCTTTGATTTTTGTATGTTTTTTATTCAACATTCCCAACTTACATTAAGTGCGAAGCGTTAGTCAACGTTTACGCGGCTAGCCTTCAAAAGGTTTAAACCGGATATAACTACAATTAGGGAGTGTTTGACACTATAAGAGAGAGAGAGTATATAATTACAACATTTGTGGGTTGACATCTTATAGAGCTCGTACAACTTTTATCTTTAGAGGTTGACTAGCATTATGTACTAATGTTCGCTTAAAATTTAGAAAGCAAAAACATTTCACATTTAACGTCGTTTTTATACTTCAAAGAGTAGCAAAAACATGACTCGTCCCTGGTAGGTAAGTTTCTCACTGGTTCACTAAAAGTATTCACCAAGTAATGTATGGTATAATTTTCTATTGAAATAACAAGTATCAAGCATATTAAAAGGATTTAGAACCTATATAGCCCAACAATTTCGAGCGCGATAGTCGCAGAACGACCACAGACAAACGATGAGAGAGGCGAGGCGACTCTTCACAAGCATGTCACTATTAAGGGTTTTCAATCCATGACGTTCTACCCGCCTTCTTCTAATTTAGGGTTCGGTAATTGTATGGAACCCTTCGTATGTTAGCCCGACTCGCACTTGGCCATATTTTCATACATTGACGCAGCTGTACAACATTAATTTTACCGGCGTAAGGGCCCGCCGGTAAAACCCCCCCCGTCCCGCCCCGGCCCCGTCGTCAATAAAACACTACGATGACTATATACTTATTTTTGTACATCTTCACTTGGGTTACAAAGTTATTCTACTAAAGTCATAAAAGCTAACATCTAGAATAAAACTTATAATTTACGGGCACCATATACTTGTATTCCCTTCCCAGCCAAGAGCAATGCGTGTTCAAAATATCAACAACTCATTTCAAACGTGCCTTAGATTAACATTTGCCGAACGCCGTAATTCAAAGTCTTTGTACTTAACTATATGTATACAATCATGTCTATTTCAAGTTGTCTTGTGCCTCTGTTAGTATTTATTATCTATCTAAAACTAACAAACAATGTTCTCCGTTTTGCGGTTATTTTACCTGAAAGAAGAAGAACATTACTTATACATAGAGGCATGAGAACTTGTTTGCAAAACAGCCAGCTTCGCTTTAAAACTATTCTAAGTAGCGTGTAAAGTTATTGCTGAAATATAATCATCGATACAAGTTACTTTAACAATAAAGATCTGTACCCCGTATATTTTTTTGTTGTCTGACACGTTCCTGTTACGGTCATGGTATGATACGGTGTAGTGGGCAGAAACCTTAATCCCCACATGTTGTGAAAGGGATCCCCTTGGATCGCATAATTTGTTTTAGACTATTATTGTTTCGCATAATTGATTTGGCATAATAGTACTGTCGCATAATAATACTTTGGCCGAATACTCTTTTGGCATATTACGCTATTAGAATAATTTCAGTTGGACTAATTTGTATTAGACTAATACACATTATGCATATTATTGTTTGGGCTAATAATTATTTGTTATATCTGTCATTAACCATAATTTCAGTTTTCTAAATGAATAAAACACAGCTTCGTTTTTACATATTAGGTAAGGTTAAATTAGGTCACGTTAGGTACATTAGGTTGGGTTAGGTTAGTATGATATCCAGGCGCAAAGCGCCCAAGCAACGCAGAATAGGAGGACCTCCATCGACCTCGCCTTAGTTCCTAAATATATATAAATATATAAACACAAAACCAAAAGCAACCTTTTCTCGTAGACGTCTACGACTTTCGCTATAGCAATTGTATTGCTGTGTGCCATTTTTACATGACTATTTTTTAGGACTACTGTTATGCATTTTGTAATGATGCCAATTTATTATTATGAATTTTTGTAATTATGCTATTTGACGTTAGTCTTCATGACGATTATGCTTTCTGTATTTATGCTTTTTAATTTTATGCGTAAAAATATATGCGTAAAGATGATTATGCACATCGCAATTTCGGCTAAAAGCAATTATGCGTAACAATATTATTACAAATAATTTTATGCCATCCAATAGAGAACCGTTGTGAAATGTACGCTGTAACACTAAATTGAGCAATCGTCTTCATCATCCATATCAGCCGAAAAACGTCCACTGCTGCACATAGTCCTTAATTGAGCAATAAATAATCTGAATCTAATTGCGGCCGAACATAATAGCGTAAAGCGATTTTGGTCTTTAATAACGTTTGGTACGCTTTACAAAAAAAAGTTTTATCGAATTTTACTTCATCATTTGATTGAACGCTATTTTCTGCTGAATCCACGATATTTTCAGGATATCTTATACATTAATTACGTAGGTTAGGTTAGGTTAGACTAGTGACTGACAACAAAATTTAACTCATGCGGTGAGAAATTCCATTCAATGAAATGTAAATTCTGCGTAATGATACTAATGATACGTCTGTTAAAAGGTGTTTAACTGCCGCACTCAGAGACGTAAATTAAATTTAATGCTTGATTAAAGTTGCTGCTGTCACTTTCTTTGCTATAGCAATAGAATAAGACTACACGTCAGTTAACAAGCGTTAAATTTAATTGACGTCTGAGTGCGGCAGTAAATCACATAAAAAATATCCAATGTTGTGGCAACGTCTGGTGAAGATCGCGGGAACACGAAGGATGCAAGAAGCACAAAACCGCCTGTCATGGACATCTTTAATTGCACAGGTCTATCGGCTGATAATGATGGTGGTGATGTGCTGACGTGGCAGATAGTAAGCGAAATGCCAAAAAAAACAATGACAACAGATAAAAAGATTACTATTAGATAGTTAATAATTATGTAAATTTGGTATTTATGCACTTCGAGAATTTTGACATTTTGACATTTAAATTGTAGTTTTCCCAACGGAAGGTTGATTCTAAGGCGTTTTGACCGCCGTCATTGTAGTCTAAGCAAATTAATCCCATTTTTTATGACATAGGAACTACTCCCAGTTTTGAATCATTTTACATAAGAACACCCGACGTACAGTACCCCAACGAAAATGTTAAGCACTTTAGTGCGCTGTCATAATAAACTTCAAACTGAATATCAAATGACAAGTATGACAATAACAATGGCAGACACAATAACAAGTTTCTAAGTATGCTCAACATTTTTATTGGGTGACTGTACGTTCGGCGCAGTCTTAACTTCTAAAGACTTAACTTTTTGAACGCCAAGCCGCAGTCTTGTCGCGTATGAAGTTTGACGGGAATTGCCGACGTTAGGCGTCAGTGTCACGA
The DNA here is from genome assembly GCA_946894065.1 of Acleris literana. Taxonomy (NCBI): domain Eukaryota; kingdom Metazoa; phylum Arthropoda; class Insecta; order Lepidoptera; family Tortricidae; genus Acleris; species Acleris literana. The sequence goes on along the minus strand of OX335669.1, from coordinate 8,044,519 downwards.
ATTTCCGATGATGTGATTTGCCGGCTTTGGCGCTCTTTTGAGATGCTATTCCGGGCGAATATTCGGGCGTCTCTACCACTATCATTTTTGCCTTCAATATATTAACAATAATAATGATAACTGCATCAGTGCGTCAGTCGGTACTCACTCGAGCGGCGCGGCGGCGCTGGCGCAGTAGGCGCGCACGCGGCTGAAGGCGAAGGGCGGGAACTTGGCGGGGCTGAGCTCGAACTGCGTCCACGGCTCGCGGCGCGTCGCCACCGCGTACCCGCGCCACGCCAGCTGCCAGTTGCCGCGCCCGCGCACGCCGCGGATCTGCAGCTCCTGCCGCCCGACAAGTAATCAACATCAGGAGACCATTTCATAAAAAATTACCTAGTGCCAAACTAAGCTCTGTATGTCGATAAACATACTGACGACGCGCTGGCCTAGTTGGTAGTGAGTTGAACCTGCCTACGAAGCTAGCGGTCCTGGGTTCAAATCCCGGTAGGGGACGAATTTGTGTGATGAGTGCGAATATTTGTTCCTGAGTCATGGATGTTTTCTATGTATTTAAGTATTTATTTCTCTATATAAGTATTTATATAGTTGTCTAGTACCCATAGTACAAGCCTATAGTTTAGTTTGGGACTAGTTGACATTTGGTGTGACATTGTCCATTTTAAAAAAAACTTATGGGTCATACACAGATTTAGGTCTTCTTAGGCCGGCTTTACACTGAAACTTACGACTTAGGGTGCGGCTCCACTGAGGCGGAGACGAGCGGAGCGAGGCGGAGACGAGCGGAGCGAGGCGGAGCTGTGCCAATATTAACCAATAGAATATAAAGTAACGTGCGCAAGGCGCGCTCGACGTGACCGCATGCGCCTTCTATTGGTTAATATTGGCACAGCTCCGCTCCGCTCCTCTCGTCTCCGCCTCATTGGAGCCGCACCATAAACGGCGTCAGAGGGCCCTGCCAAGATGCACTACGTTAACAAACGTTTCTACTCGTTTCGTTTTAAACCAATCGCGTCACTGGTAGATCACGTAACTTTTCGTATCACGTCATCTACCAGTGACGCGATGGGTTTAAAAACGAAACGCCAGTTAGCGTAGTGCATCTTGGTCTACTTTAGTCCTATCGAATAAAAACATAACTTATATGCACACAAACCTTTATCTATTGACCACAGGTTTCTCACCAATTGATAAAGGTTTGGCCTGGCCACATCATCACGGCACGTTACCGTGTCGTGCAGATACAGTGCCGTGTAACAACGGCCACGCCGTTTCACGTTAACGATGCCGTGCCGTGGTGGTGTGGCCAGACCCATTGGCGAATAACTGCTCGGCCGCACTCCCCGACTCCGATCCACTCAACCTGTTCCTTAAATAAGTACTTTATTTCTTTTATCTACACTCATATCATAAACCCTCTATGATGCATTCAGAAACCGCAAATTATGACCAGCATAATAATCAACTCTGTATTGTTAGAGCAAATTTTTTATCTGCGCCAGATTCTTAAGAACATCAATTTCGATGTTCTTATGACATTCAAATTTCGAACATCTCTGAAAAACAAAGAAATTTGATTTGACCTCTATTCTAATATCAGTCGAGATGACGTTTAGTTCGAAATGAATTGTCAATTTGCATACACATTTGACAAATGTCGCACGTAAGTAAGATATCGAACGATATGATAGTTGGAGCCGAATCTAGTTTGTCTCTGAATTTAAAGAAAAACTATGACAGCTGCCAGAAAACTATTCAAACTTTTCAGGACCGCCATTACCGGTTAAAATTTAATATGCGGCTCCTGAATGCATCATGGAGGCTTATGATATGTGGGTAGATAAAGTAGTGTATGCAACTGTACATAATTAGGCCTTAAAACACTCGTGTGATCCTATTATGTATCATTTGCATAAACTACTATTTCATCACACTTGCTCGAAAACGGTAAAGTGTTATAACACGCAAGTGTATACGGCAGTTGTAGCCGATTTAGCTCCCGCGGGAGTTATGGTTTTTATAACTCCCTAGGGAGTTATGAGTTTAGTTTTAAAATATAGAATCCACTCGTACATCATTTCATACTACGGAGGTGTAAAATCGGCCAAGGTTTATTTCCTATATACAGAACTTGGCTACAAACCAATTTTACTGTATAATTAAACTTATACGGTACATTTATTAGCAAAATGAAAATCTGTAATTGGCCAATGTTCTGTTAAAACCTAAAACTTGTCATACTACACTGTAATTTGTGCTTTGGATTTATTGTGTAATAAATAAATAAATAAATTATATTTTTCTTTTACCATTATTTCAGACATCTGCAATTATTTTATTAAATTTCATTTTGAAAATCGGTACAATCTGGCAGTTTGGCCTGTCAAGTTTAAAAACTGAAGCAGTTTTAAGCATTATCTGTGGAAGACTAAATTGAAAAAAAGTTGACAAACTCTTTTAGCGAGTCGAGTTCATTTGATTGTTGATTTTTTCTCTATTTTTTATTTACTCGCAAATGTGATGAAAAACATTGTGTGTATCACGGGCAGTAAGGGGATTACAAACTCGAGTCATTAAAAGCTTCTAATAGTCTCTCGTTAGCAATCCCCTTCTTACCGCCCTTGATGCACAATGTTCTATATCCGACGCGTCCCTTGGTTAGTGGATGGTTATTAGATTAGTTACTAGACTCACCAAGTGGAAGGTGGTCTCGTGCGCCTCGTGCGGCTCCTTGCGGCGCGAGCGGAAGCGAGTGTGCGTGGACTGCGTCGGCTTCTTCTCATTGCTCTTCTTTACTATTATCACAACCTGCACAGGATAAATAAATAATATAATTCTTCTGTGTAAAACTAACAAACAAAATAATTTTGACTAACTTTGTATAACCTCGTAAGGCCCCAATGTGCAATAGGATGTAGATAATCGAGGCAATTTAATTTGAACTGTGTTGCTATAAGAATAAGGTTTATTTTCCTATCAAACATTTACTTACATACACTTTAATCATTTTGTGCACACATAGTTTAGGGTTAAGTCTAGTCTGATTGTAACTTGTTTTGTGAGCCATTAATAAATAAATAAATAAACCAATAGTAGGAGATCCCGATCTAAGTGATGAACCCGTCACTCTTAACCTCGTTAAGCTCACCATGCCACAAACAAGGAGTTTTTTGTAAGTGGGACTTTGAATCTACCACTAAGGCAGTAAAGTTCAATTTCTTTTGTTTGATAATGCCATTTTCAGTTTATGGGGATAGGAAAATAAACCTTATTTCCATTGCAACACAGTTCAAATTAAGTTGCCTTGATTATGTATATCCTATTGCACACTGAGCCTTACGAGGTTAATCCAGGCGAAATATATTTTTTAAACAATAAAACATATTAACAAACACGACAGCGGGTTGTCACCAACATCTCCAGTCTCTACCTTATGTCATTAAATGTAATTAATTATCCGCATTGTGATACCTGGCAGTGGCGGTACTGCCATACAAGCCCAAAAGCCGGGCTTGCCTTACAAATATAACAAAGATCAAAAATCAAAGGTCACGATCACGAACTATTTCAATTAACGCTCTCATTAAAATTTTCAAATAATGCAACAGCAGCGTAGTACCGAATTTGATCGCGCTCCGCCGCCGCACGGCGGGCAGCACTGCTGCGCGCTGAGACGACCCGAACTCGCTTGAGACACGGCTAGTCATCCCGCTCGCACGCGGTGGCTTACAGGGGGGCTTCTATCTTAACCGGTATATCTCTTTCTTACGCATTAGAACTGCCTTATAATGAGATATAACTATTCATAGGTTCATATAGCAAATAGTACGAGATTTTAAGCCCTGCTTGCGTCTGAAGTTGTACCCGAGTCGAGTAAAATGCGAAATTCGCGCATGCGCGTGTTGAGCCGCGTTGACGGCCGACTTCACTTCTATTTATTTGCTTGCTTACTTACTTCAATAATTTTACTTGTTTTGTTTGTTGTGAATTGTGAATTGTTTTGTTTGAGTCAACTGCGGTCACTAAGTATTTTGTTTGTTGTGTTGTTCAATTGGATTGGCAATGGAGGAAGTATTCCCTTGTGAATCTTGTGATTGTGATTATTTAAACTGTGCACAAATTTTGCTTGGCGAGTGAAAGGTAAACTCTTTAAACTTTGCTGATAAAACATACGATTTTCAGTACCTATTTCTCATTTCTCGCATAAGTAAAAGACGGTTTAATGTTTAATACCTAGATCAGTGTAAAAAACACAATATTGCTGCTGTTGTAGTGTAGGTTTATTATTCGAACGACAAAAAGTTTGGAATATACCTATCTGATTATGAAAAACCAAATAACTTAGCTGACACGATTAAAAGGCATATGAATTTTATTTGCAATAAGACACGAACGATTTTAGTAATTTTGGTAAAAAGCGAATTGAGACATTTATTCGCAATAACTTTAAAAACTACAAAATCATATCTCTCGGCTTGCCCTATCCTGAAACCCTAGGCACGCCACTGATACCTGGATGTCGGGTATGTGGATTTTCAATGTCTTTTATTTTCGATTGATACTAGGTAGCCATAGGAAAGAACATCTTTAATATTTTTTTTAAATAGCCTGGACCAAATTTTTGGTGACAAGCCCCCTGAGTAGTGTTTGTTAATGATTTATTGTTTAAAAATATATTTCGCCTGCAAAAGGAGGCAAGGGTCCACCACATAGATCAGCAGGCCTATTAGGTAACTCACTCGCAATCGCGATCGGCTTCAAAGCGGACCAATTGGTCTCAATTTGTATGCAGACAAGCCTTCGATTTTCAAAATTCAAAACGATTGCGATTGCGAGTTCGTTAGGTAATAGCCCCTCGAGATCTTAGATGTGTATGCGTGGATAAATATTGCAAACGAAAAATGAACAAAATGTATGAACCAGCGGTCGATTAACATTGATTAATATTCAACATTTTTTGGTGATAGATCATAGATTAACGATTAATTTAATCTAATTGTCAATCGTTAATCCACATTACGATAAACTCAGTATTTTTTTCGTATACCCAACTGTTAACTTTTACTGTACACTTCGCAGAAGAATGATTCATATAAACTTTATATGTTTATATTTATACTTTATATTATAAAGTAAAAATAATTCAGTTTTTTAACAACTGCAACGAACAAGGTTTTTTTTACAACAACCGACTTCAGCTTTTAGATACATCCTCAATTACAATTTTTAGGAAAAAATTAAGTTATCCTGTTTTTTCCACACTTACAGAGAAGATTTTAATGAATTTGGATTTGAAGTCTTAGGATTGCAGTTTTGAGATTGTAGTCTTGAGATTCCAAATGTCTATGGGTCTCAGATCCCACTTACCATCAGGTGGCCTGAGTGCTCGCGTGCCTTCTCCTTGACATTAAAAAATATATACCATCCCTTAAGTACCCAGGAAAAACGAATCGATATCATGTAACATCATACATAAAAACATATAATCGAATCGGTTCTTACCTCCTCGCCGTTACGAGTTCCTATAAAATTTACGATTGCTTAAATTAATCGATTGTGATGATTACAATCTTAATCACGTTTATTTTAATCGTGATTAAGCTTAGGGCCCGTTGTTTGATCAGTAGTTAACTCAACTAATTGTTAAAATCCAAAAAATAAGGAATCGAAAATTCGACACAATTCCTTGATATTTAACCATTAGCTACGATTTTTAACGATTAGTTAGTTTAACTGCTGATCAAACAACAGGCGCTTAATTGTTATTAATTTAATCGTGATTACTTTAATCGATAAATATTCAATCGATTGTTTAATTGATTAAAGAAATTGATCGATTGATGCCAACACTGCGTTAAGTACACTGGAGATCTTGTTGCTATATCGTGACTCCATCCATTCATCAGATTATTTTTAGATACCATATTATTGGCCATTATATTGTAATTGGGGTAAAATATGTATGCTACATTATTTTCTAGTCCAATAACGGGAAGTGGTTCCAAATTTCATTGCAGGATTTTAATGAAACCTACTTACTACTAGTAATAAAAGATAAGTAAAAACTTGTAAAAAGAATAACTCAATCTCAAATAAAAACACTTAATTGAATTTTTGGTACCATATAACATTGTTATGCAGTTCTGAAGAAGGTTTCAATTTAAAGACGTAAAGTTACTTTTAAATCTTTTGCTATATTTCTATCGTAGCAAACCAACTTCTAACAACCCATGAACCTGTTTTTTAAGAATTCTCTCAATCCATACTAATATTACAAATGTGAAAGTAACTTTGTAAGTTTGTTACGTTTCACGGCTTAAGACATGGGGTACTTTTGCGCGGACGGAATTGCGGGATGCAAATTGATTATACATTCGGTTGATATCGGTCCGAGCTACACCTCTCTGCGCAAACTAAAGGTTCTGACACAGTAAAAGCTGGTGTACATACCTTGTCCCCGACGAGCCGGTAGTGCCCGGGCAGCGCGCCGGGCGCGCGCGCGGGGCGCCGCAGCTGGCCCACGCACGCCGCCGGCTCCTCCGCCGTCGTCCACATCAGCACCACGCCGTCGCTGAAGAACCTACAAAACCATTTTGAACTTACCACAGTTTTAAACGATTGCATTTTTTTTTTATTCGCGTACCTACTATAAACCGCTAATATTGATATCGTTTACGGTAACAGAATACCACCTTTAGCGTAACCGTAAACGTTTTATAATAATTGTTATAGCATTGTTATTACCATGTTTACGCGCATGAACAATGTCAGTCATGGTGTTTTGTGATCAACTGACATATCATTTTTATATTATACTTGCCACCCACACCAGCGCAAATACTAGTACTACGATAAAAATATCCAATATTAATTCCTCACCTTAGGTACCGGTAGTAGTCAACGAGGTACCAAGGCCGGTAGGTCTGGTCCTGGAAGGAGTTCTCGCCGGGCCGCAGGTAGCTGGTCTTGCTGATGTAGCACCCGTGCAGCAGCAGGCGCGGCCGCCGCAGGAACATTTGCCGCCAGCCCGACAGGCCGAGCGCGCGCGGGGTGCCGCAATCCTTGCCCCACGTCCTGCATCAATAAGGAAAATCAGTTTTATTACAGTGGTATTCATTTCATTTTCAATAAAACCTCCAAACTCGATCGTCCTCAGGACATATCTCGCGTATCTCTCTATCTAAGGGAGATGCACCCATCCGGCACATGCTGCGGTAGGTGGCGCCGAGCCGTTCTAGGGACATCGCGTCTATCTCGCTACCAGTGCTGTGCCAGCACTACCAGCTCTGACTCGCACTGACCGGAGGCACATGGCGCGCCATATGTCGGGGTCGCGCGCGGCGAGGAACAGGCCGCGGCAGGTGGCGCCGAGCCGCTCCAGCGACGCCGCGTCCAGCTCGTTGCTCACTACCCAGCGCAGCAAGGCCACTACCAGCTCGTACGGCAGCCATGTCAGGTAACATTCCTGCAGACCGAGACGATTCGATAAGCCATTGCAGCCCAGATAACCAGACGCGGCTACGATTAAAGGCTGTAATTAACTGATCTTGGCCGAGATGTCAGTCTCCAAGACACTTCACTCAAGTTCAACTTTTCTGGCTTTTTCTGCGTCTTGAGTGTCAATAGTATTGTTCACTAGATTGCTAATTTTACAAGAGTATTGTTCACTGGAAGGCTAGTTTTGGTGTCCCATTGCTGCCTCTGTTTAGTGTATAGTGGCTACAAAAAACATCGGTGTACGTGTTCGAAAGAGGTGAACCTCACCTTGTTGGGCACAGCGGGCTCGCACAGCACGCCCTTGCGGGCCTGGATGCGCTGCAGGCGCGCCAGCAGCTCCTCGCCCTCCACGGCGTCGTCGTCGTCGCTGCCGGCCGCGCGCTCCGGCCGCGCTGCCGGCTCCGCCTGCGGCTCCACTGCCAACACACACACACATTCAGAACGAGACCATAGTGTTTGGTGAACACGCGTTGTCTTGATCTATCAGTAGCAAAAGCTTTCCTGGAGCAGTAGCGGGCTCAGAAGCAAGGAGGCGGTGGAAGTTTACCAGTTCGGGCTAAGGCCTAAGGGCGATGATAAATATTTATATTCCTCGTGTGGTTGCCGAGTTAGAATAGTGCCACTACTGGCTTGCAACCTGTCACTAATACGCTGGTAAACATCTTAGCCTAATTGTGCAAATTGTGGTTATAGAATTATCAACAAGTTTTTAGAGATGTTTGTAATTGACAACAATTCATATGTGCTAAAGTAGTAAAATAAAATACCATTTGTAGATTTTACACTGCTGATTACATTAAAAATATTTTTGTTTTTTTGTATGCAGTAGTTTTTTATATTTAGGAAAAACAGTAAAAAAAAGTTGGATTGTAAATGTTAGGAATACACTTATAGTGCCCTTAGTCCATTTATTACCACAGGAATTGAAAAAAATATACAACTGTCATGTAAATTTTTCATCTGTCTGACGGATTACTTGATTCTAACGACACGCTTTCGATTCTCGTAATACTAGTTTTGATATACGCTATTTAAAATAAAAGTGACTAACGGATTTGTAAAAGCGGATAGCCGCAATCTGCCCAAAGTCGACGAATTTATGTTGTTACAGTTGTTATGGTTGACAAGTGACATGACATGACAGTCAGTTCTTTTTTTTTTTTTTTTTTTTTTTTTTTTAATGGCTTTGGTATCTTTTAGCCAATTACAAAGTTAAGGAAACTATAAGTAGGACTCAAACAATACGGAATTTGGAATAGGAAAGAAAGGATTAGGTTTTACATAAAAAACATATATACAAAATTACAAATATCATATTTTAATATTATACATCTCTATAAAATTTGTTAGTATTTTATATACATCATAACAATTATAATACAATAAACAGTGAATGGAAGTAGGTAAAGGAATGGAAATGGATTGGAGTTGGGCAAAAAACTCAGTATGATCATACAATATACAGGAGAAAAAAACATGGTTCGCATCCCCATAATTCCCGCAAGAACACAAAGGTTCAGCGACAATACCAAACTTAAATAAATGCGATGGGGTGCAAACATGACCCAGACGTAATCTGCATAAAATTGAAGTAGATTTTTTAGAAAAATGCATTTTACTAAACCACGGTTTACGTGGAATGGACTCTTGCACCAGCCGGTAATATTTACCTTTGGTGCTATTGACCCAAAGTCGATTCCACGCTTCAAAGAGGTATACCTTGGGCATATTAGCCAAATCCTGATTATAATTTAGATAAGGAAAGATATCACCGTCGCGCACAGCTTCTTTCGCTAACTGGTCAGCTTTCTCATTACCCGAAATACCCACATGACTAGGGATCCACGCAAAAACAACGCTACAACCCCTCAACGCACACTGGTGTAAACAATCTCTGATATCGAAAATTATTTGAGCTTGTTTATGATTCCTAAAGGGAAACTTTGCTAAGGATTGAAGGGAACTTAGAGAGTCGCAAAAAATTACAGCTTTTGGGATTTTCATGAGAAGAACATATTGAATAGCTTTAAAAAGTCCATAGCATTCACCTGTGTAAACAGAAGACTCTGGAGGGAACTTGATTTTTTGAATAATTGGAAATTGTGAATGGTAAATCCCAACGCCTACACAACTAGGTTCAGATTGTTTAGAAGCATCCGTAAAAATGTGATGCCAATCAGACCATTCATTGTCAATGATATTATTAAATGTTGCATTTGGATGACAATCATTTTTAAATAATCCTATATTAAGCTTTATGTTCGGTTCTACGACTAAAGTATTATAACTGTATTGATAAAGAGGTAACAAAGAACTTTGATGTGTAGGTGTATCTATACTCAAATATTTTTTTAAGCTTTTGACTAAGCATGGCGCATCTTTATGAATCCAATATCTAGAAGAATCTACTTCATCAGCAAGCCTTCTTATTTTCGGGAGCAGTGGATTACCTTTTAATTGTATACTCCGGAAAAAAAACCTGTCACTTAAAAACTGTTGCCTTAAGAATAAAGGCGGTTCACAGCATTCTATTTGTAAACAGTTGATTGGACTAGATTTCATCGCGCCAGTAATGAGCCTGAGCGCTTTGGACTGAACGCCATCAATCTTTTTGGCTGCAGTCACATTACCTGGATATAACAAGAACATCCCATAATCTATGACACTCCTTATCAGGGCATTATAAAGAAGTCTCATTGTAAAGGGATGAGCACCCCACCAGACGCCAGAAATACATCGCAAAATATTTAAATTACGTTCACACCTTAATAAAACATGCTCAAAATGAGGTTGACCAGTAAATTTTGAATCCAATGTCACCCCAAGAAATTTGACCTGATTTTTGACTGGCAAAACCGAATCACTATAAAAAACATTAACTGTTGGCGTACTCCGTTTTCTGGAAAACAAAACAACAGAACTTTTTGATGGAGACAAATCAAGCCCATTTGTATCTAGCCAAGTCTTAAGAGCTGTCATCGCTGTGGATAATGACTCGGTAATGTCGTCTATGCACCGCCCTGGGACATAAAGGAGTAAATCATCAGCGTATTGAAGGACAGAGGCATATATATTTACAAAGGGTTCTAAATCAAACGTATATACATTGTACAAAAGAGGGCTTAAGACTGAGCCTTGTGGCAAGCCTTTCCAGACAGTTCTACAAATAAAAGAGTTACCACTAGGCTCTAGAGTATATTTGATATATCGTTCGCGTAGAACATTTACAATAAAATTAACCAACAAACTGGGGACCTTAAGCTGTTGTAATTTCTTGTTGAGAATAAAAATATTAACATTATCATATGCCGCATTAATGTCTAAAAAGGCAGCTACCAAAGACTCATTTTTAGAAAAAGTCAATCGAATGTCTGTGGTAAAAAGACCAAGGTTGTCAAAAGTGCATTTACCTTTACGGAAACCAAACTGGGTGCCTGATAATAGATTATTATGTTCTAGGAACCATTCTAAACGGTTTTTAACAAGATGTTCAGCTATTTTAGACATTACAGACGCTAAAGCTATTGGTCTATAGGAGGATGGGTCAGAACTAAGTCTATTTGGTTTCAATAGCAATATCAAAGTTTGTGTTCTCCAAGATCTGGGTACATATCCCGTGAACATTACTTTGTTAATTAAAGAAAGGTAATAATTAAGACCATTAATATCAAGCTTTGACAGGAACGAATATGGAATACCATCCTCACCCGGCGCAGAGTCTTTAACAGATAAAAGTACACCTTTTAACTCATACATAGTAAACGGTGAGTTTAGGTCCATTTCATCGTGGTTATCGTTTATTTCAGGTGCCAGAACTAAGGATTTGACTACAAATTCCTCTGGTGCGGATGGAGGGGCTAAACGATCCATAATTTGTTCTGCCAGAACATCAGGGATTTTACTTTGTTGATTATTGTTAAAAGCAGATCTAAATTTTCTTATATTTTCCCATACAATGGAAGCATTAACATTAGGACAAAGTGATAAACAAAAACTGCGCCAGCCTTCAAATTTCTTTTTCCGGAGGAGCTCTTTTGTGGACTTAGCTACTTGAAGGTAATTTTCAAAGTTGTCATCTGACATGTTTGAACAGTACTGTTTCTCTGCCTGTTTTCGTTGTTTTATGGCAACAGTACATTCTTCATCCCACCATGGCGAAGTTGGTAACACCCCAGGGCCACAGTTTTTTAATGGAAAAATTTCATTTGCTACTTCTACCATAATATGAGCTAATAATTCACAACACTCTGATACATTTTCGTCTGTTACTTCAGGCAAATCCTGCACTTTCAGTTCTACCTTACTCCTATATGTAATCCAATTGACATTTGCTAATTTATATTTCAGACGCGGATGCCTCAACTGTTTTAAAGGTTTTTTAAAAGGGAAAGTAATAAGCAGAGGGAAATGGTCACTACCATACGTAGAGTTCATAGGACTCCAAGAGAGAGAAGATGCAAGATCTGGTGTACAAACGGACAAGTCAAGAGCACTAGGTGTTCGTGCAAGGCGTGTTGGCAAACCAGTGTTCAGAATACATAAATTATGGTTGTTAAATAATTCTAATAATTGTTCACCATAATAAGTAGTAGTAGAACAACCCCAAAGCTGATGGTGAGAGTTAAAATCTCCTAAACAAATATATGGTTTTGGAAGAAAATTGAAAAGTTGGTCAATTTCACTGAAAATATCATTACTTGGACGAGCAAAATATACAGACACATAACATACTTTATTTACAACCACAGCAATGACAGATAATTCACTGCTGTGAGAAGGGAGAGACAAGGGAGTTGATGTAAAGGAGTTTTTTATGAGTATGGCAACTCCACCATACCCATCATTCCTGTCTTCCCTGAAGCAGGAATAGCCAGGAACTTTAAAAATGGATTCCTTTTTCAACCACGTCTCTTGGAGACAGATGAGAAAAGGATCATTTTTATTTATAATATGTATTAATTCATGTTTTTTACTATTTATACTGAGACAATTCCATTGAATTGCTTTGGCTTTGTTGGCCATTGTTACTATTGTTAGACAGTTGATAAAGTGCATCTATCACTGCTGCAACGTTGGACGGTGAAATGGTATTGGACTGTGATAATAACTGTATAAGAGCTTTGATAATGTCTTCAATTTTAATTTCATTTTCATCTGTATTATGATTTCTTTGGATATTTTGTTTTGTTGAAGGAAGAGATGGTTCCCTTACTATTTCTGCGTGGGCAAAGCGATCATAGCCTTTAGAGAACTTAGGTGGTGATTTGGGCTTTAAAAACACTGTTTTCTTGTATGAATGAGGTGGTGTACTTAATGATGATGTGGAATATGTAGTTTGTGAGGGATGGGTAGCTGTAATGTGCGACTGTGAGGATGGTGGTGTTTGGAGTAAGGCATCGGCATATGACAAGCTTGACACAGGTAGATGTAACTTAACTGCCTCCATATAAGAAATGCAGCTTTTGCTCATTGTTTCTTTTATTGCCTTTTGTCTACCAAACTCCAAACATTTTTTACTATTAGCCTGATGACAACCTTTGCATAAAATGCAACAGTAATCCTCCTCCTCGACATTACAGCCATCACCAGAATGGCCTTGACCGCATTTGAAGCACCTTGGTGTTGATCGGCATTGGTTTTTCACATGTCCATACCTGCAGCAGTTATAGCATTGCACTGTGGGAAAAATGTACAATTCAACCGGCAATGCCGTATAACACATGTACACGCGTGTAGGTAATACCTGTCCATCAAAAGTAACAACAATTGTGCCTATGTTTTCGAATTGAACAGCATTGTTAATAAACACTTTTCTTTTTAATCGCCTCATTTTAATTATTGGCCCGCATCCGATTGGTACGTTGATACTGGCCAACACTTCGTCATCTGACCAGTCTGTAGGCACCCCCTTAATAACCCCCATACGAGTTACATTGCAAGTTGGAATAAATGCTTTATAATTCTCTTTTTGTAAATTAACATTTGATAAAAATGCATTGGCATCTAGACAATTCGTAAACGCTAAACTAAGCCGATTGCGACCAATACGTTTAAGGCTACCATTCACAATTCCCCTAATATCATTTCGCTTTAAGAATCTTCCAAACGTTACTGGATGAAGGGTTGTACCGTCATTAGTACTTAATGTTTCTCTTTGTATATGCACAACATACGGCGATGCATCTGAAGGCTGATACTGAGCTCGGCCAACAGGCACGCGGGTTATTTCATTATTGTTAGAAGTGTTAGAAGCTTGATTAGTAAAATCACCAAGCACCGGCACCTGCGTCCTGCGAGACGAGGGGACCGAAACAGATTCGTGAGACTCCTTAATTGAAATATTGCAATGGCAATCCCTGTCTTTAGGCCCTTTTCCGTCCTTCCGCTTTCTTTTATTGCATGAACCACAAACCGAGCGGGGAGCCGCCCGTTTGCGTTTCACAGTCAAATCCGTGTTATCTGTATCAGTGTCCATAGATGATTCGAGAGCATTAATTAAAACATCTAAAGATGATACTTGTTTAGAATCACTACTAATACTATTAGTATCTGGAGGATTGAGTCCCCCACCGGGGTCAGGCGGATCGCCCATAATAAAAATTAAATAAACTTACCCAATATTTACAGCAAAATATACACTAATATTAAAATATACAACTAAATCTACTATAAATACAAATTATTCTACTATATAACACCAATCCTTTCAATAATACTTAATTTTAAAATATTAGATAGAAAAACCACGACCGCTTTGAAAGAAGTTTCCCGCTCTTTTCCCAGTCAGTTCTATTTCTGATTGAAGTTACTTTTTTTTATTTTATATCATGCTAAGATCACGACATCAGTATTCCTAACTTTGTATATACGGTATTTTTAATGACTATTTCTTTAATACATTATTAACGACGAATTTAAGTTAATTAAAGAAAAACCGAGAAACACGGGTAGTCTAATTTTTATCCAGCTATTATAAACGCGAAAAAACAATAACGCTTTTTTTTTGAAATGTTGTCAATTCTGTAGCTCTGCCTACCCCACTCTGGGAACGAAGGCGTGAGATTATGTATGTACTCGTATGTACGATTATGTAAGGACAGGAAGCTTAACTACCGTCTTTTTTGTGGGTGTTATGGACAGGGCATTGGACTTTATTTCATAATAAGAATTAAACCAGGCAACAAATCACATAGAAGAAGTATTTACCGGAAACATCTTTCATGTTTCATCGTCAGTGTTGGCAACGCATTTCATTTAATTATTTATGATTTATTGGAGATCCAACAGCTTACGAAACAAGACACAAATTGTATTACAAAACAAAAAGCCAATTAAAGGTATTCATTGATATAGAGACTAACTATTTAAAAATAGCAAAAAATAACAGCACACACGCCGCGCTACACCAAGAGAACAAGAGAACAACCTCATACGTGCGAGTAAACTATTGTCAGAGGAGGAAAATAAAAACAATGAAACGTATTGGCACCTTCCGGCGTGTCGCCCCGGTCGGCGCTCTCGTACAGCCGCGTCTCGACGTCGGGCAGGATCTGCATGGCTCGCTTGTAGTGCTGTATGGCTTCATACAACTTGCCGCGCCGCTCGAGCTCCACACCTTCGCGGAACAGCTGCTTCGCCTGACAATGGTACGACGAACTGACTTGTAAGTACTTTAAGTGCCGAAGCGACTTTAAATTAATAAGTGGCTATATAAGTAATTATATAACGGGCTATTGGAACTATTGATGTCTGATTCCTCTACTACTACTGCTACTGTACCACATGTTTTTAAGACATTACAGAGGAATAGAATACATCTAATAAGTAAATCAAAATAATAACACGATAAGATGCAATATAAGTGCAAATTGAAAAAAGCGTGTACCAAAAATGGCTATTAAATAAAATGCTGCGTAAGAAGATATGAAAGCGGAATATCCGGTTTTCACTCCTTAGGGTGCGGCTCCACTGAGGCGGAGACGAGCGGAGCGGAGCTGTGCCAATATTAACCAATAGAATATAAACTAACGTGCGCAAGGCGCGCTTGACGTGACCGCATGCGCCTTCTATTGGTTAATAATGGCACAGCTCCGCTCCGCTCCTCTCGTCTCCGCCTCAGTGGAGCCCCACCCTTATGGTCCAGAAGTGGCGCATGGTAGATTATGAAATTACAGCATATAAATTAAGATCAAAATAAGGGTGTCTTTTTAAAGAAATTAAAAAGAGAAAGAGCGTTTTCAACAGTTTTAAATATCATTTCAGTGCATTCAGAGATTTCAGACTATCACAAATTCAAAAAATCGACCAGGTTAACATTGTTGTAATGTTCTCAGTCCATTTTAGGTGCCTGAAATATGTTTTAAGTCGGTTTCGGACCACCCTCTAAGGTTTCATTTCCTCCTACGCTGACATCGGTCGCTGACGTCCGTCGAGCGTACGAATATATGGCAAATCTGCCGCGGACGTCAGCGTCGCTGTGCGGTGTCCCATAGAACATGGTGTATATTCGTACGCTCGACCGACGTCAGCGACCGATGTCAGCGTAGGAGGAAATCAAGCCTAACAGATTACGTCATTATTACCATTATTTGTTATTATTATTATTGATTACGTTATTATTTTGTACTAGGCCCATACCATTTTAACACTTTCATTGCCAGCCAAGGTCTCTGATTTTCATACAAAATGGACCCGCCTAGCAGGTCGGCGGCAATGAAAGTGTTAAGGACCCTTAAGTAAATTTAGGGTGGGTTTTATAAAAATCCGTTAGATCAAATTTCGGTCAGGAATGTCAAAACTTGTATGAAGTTACTAAAATTTTACCAGACATTTTTACTTACGGGCCTTTATAAAACCGGCCCTTAAGGTATAGTTGTTTATTTTCTAGTTGGCCTAAGCTTATCTCGAAGACCCATCAGCAAAACAAAGCCACTGTGTTCATTGTATATCCACGTGCCACAAGCGGTTAGGAAGGAAGGGCTAACTGCGAACGACGTTTAACTCTAATAGCGACTTTATCGCTTAAGGAATAAGGTACAAATTGAAATGAAAAGCATATCGGTATCAACGTTTTAATCGCTAACACTGCGACTATGGCGATAATTGTTTGTAACGGTTATGTGAGTGCGTTAATAAAACCTGCCTCTTATTTATCGGTTTGATTGAGTATTTCTACCAGTTACCTACCCTACGTACGTTCGCATTACTACTGAAAAAATACCTACAGACACTTTAGTGGTTACCATGAAGCACTTAATTCGAAACTTCCAATGCCTCATCCCTTTTATCGTCATTCGAGAAAAAGGGGATTTAGATAACGTAATTTCGAACTTATATTTTCAAAATAGGACCCCATGTTCGTTCGGAATTGGAAAAATCACAATTTTAATGACAGGATGAGGGTTAAAAAAAAGCGCTAGCTCAAAATAAAAAAGGGGTTTTTACATTTTAATAAAAAACCATATCACCATGCGTTATGACAGCACTGTAATGGGCGTAATGAAAACAAACGGCCCTTGGGTGAGAATTGAGATCCAGGTCGTACAGCCACGCACGCCTGCTGTAATGTCACTCTACAAGCAAGTGCTATGAAAAAATCGTTAACCTAAAGCAGCAAAAGCTTTTTTAAATGATTAGGAGCTAAATTGACATTTTTAACGGATAATGAATAATGGGGACAAATGTAACAACAAGGGCTCAATAATGAAGATGCGGCGCGTTGACAGTCGCGTATTTGCGTCTACAAAAACGCTTACGCTTCTATAATAGCGCGATGTCCAGTAAGATCACCTGGTAGGATCCCCCACGTACAAAATTAATAGGTAGGGGTGTACAAAATAAATTTTACTGAACATCCCCTTACATAGACGCTCTAAGGCATCGTTGTCATATTATTAATTTAGGAGTTTATAATGTTACAGTTAAGGCGCTAGGGTTGTCCATATAATGATATTTACGTGACGACATTTTTGTGTCGATATTCGTCGCTCGATACTTGATACGCACGCAAACAAACCTAACCTAACCTAACCGGCTCGGTCCATCCTCTTGAGTTTGCTTGTGGTGGCTCACGGCGCGTACGGTTGAGCCACGCACACATGCAAGCCGCGCGACATACCTTTGTTTGAAATTAAACTACTGTTTATACTGTGATAATATGTTTGAATTTACTCCGGGGCGCGCCGCACCACGCGCTGCGTCTCCATTAATTTATACTATCTATACTATATTACTATATCTATACTAAAAAGGTACTATTATAAAAAGGTAAAGTTTGTGATGTTGTAATGGGTAATCTCTGGATCTACTGAACCGATTTAGAAAATTCATTTACCAATAGAAAGCCACGTTATTTGTGAGTGTCATAAGCTATATATTATTATTATTATTATTACTATTTATTTTATCAGGCGGCTGTTGCGAGAACTGATAGATGCCTGTATCCAGCTGTTCCTTGATCAAGTGTTCTTTGTGCTGCTTATGCGTTGGCCGAGTCGGTTTTTAAACTGATTGACGTTCAGTGCTGAGACTACTTGTTCTGACAGTTTGTTCCATGCTTTCACTACCCTGTTACATAAGAAGTGTCTGCGAGGATTGTTGTGTGAAAGCTAACCCAAAAATAAGATTAATTCGCGGTGCCTTTCAGTTCGTACTCGCGTGTATATGACAGCAATGAAAAGGCTTACCTTCTCCTCCTCATTGGGAGGGTCTGGCGGCGTGGGGTCGCTCGGGGGGGACGCGCCCTGCACCGGGAGCTGCCACGGCTGCCGGAACACAGACAACTCGTCTCTGTCGTCTGGGCTCTGCAACCAGAGATATATATAGATATGTAGTGTTGCTATACGATGACCATGACGCCAATTTTGGCAAAACAGGACCTCACTGTTCTGTGACCTCGGTGTTAGTTTTAAATTTTAAGGGGGAATGTGTGATATTAGTTTTCTTTCTCAGAAATATGACTCTTGCTGTCAGTCCTGTAGCACAAAGTAATGCTGGAACGTTATTTTATAACTTTGAACCTTATGGATGCTATCAATAAACCAGGAAATAATTTTGACAACATTTTTCATTTAGAGCCTAGTTAGACCATTAAAATTCGGTACAAAAAATTAGGCATTCCATGTAGGTATTTCAAATGGAGATGAATAAATGTACTTATTATATAAAGTAGAAGATGCAATTCAACACGTGGATACAGACTTCGGGAACGTACAGTCGAGTGTACACATATTTATGAACTTGACTGTACCTATAACTTTAACCTTTAAATTCAGGCTAAACAAATGGCTCGTAGAAGGCATTGTAGGATGGAAATCTATTTTTATGAAAATGAATTAATGTTTTATATTATGTACAAAGTGTATTATTTTTATATCATTATTATATTTTTATATAATAAGAAAAAAATTCCTGAAATGAAATTATTATTATCAACAAAATGAACTATGAACTATAAAGTTGTCCCGTGACATCAATGGGCATCAATTACCTTCTCTTCGTAAATGGGAAACCCTGGAGATTCCTGAGCCACGTCTGGCGACTCACGCTTCGGTGACGGCGTGGCTCCCAGTTCCCGTTGCCACTGTTGCCGGAATGCTGACAACTCGTCTGAATCCCTACTCTAAAAAAAAATACCTTAATGATATTAAATTGCCCTATCTAATGACAGTTATGTTGAGCATAACAATAGCAAAACTTATGTGGAAAAAAGCACATGATAATTTTTAAAAATTTAATTAAAATTCAACTAAAAACATATACAATCCTTTTTTGGGTTTCTTAAAATATTTATTTTAACCTAAAACCCACATGTGTGTTTTGTAACACCATTAGGATGTGTGAGTAGGACCAATTTAACATTTTTACCACCAGCCTCTGGTACGAGTGCTAAGCTGTAGCCCATCACAGCATTTTTCCGTTATGTAGCAAAAATCTGCTATGAACAGCGGCCTCCAGTATCAAGCTGTTGGCGTTGAATGTGCTAAAACTAGGAACCACAACCAGAAAGATAGAACAATTGACACAAACCTTATCCTCCAATTTAAGGCATTCTACGGCTTCTGTGGCATTTACAAGTGAGGACGAGGGGTCCTCTTGCTCCTCCCCTTCAGAATCTGTGCCCGACCCGGCACCCACGTTTGAGGATGATGCCTGAAATCATTATCATTAAAATTATTCCATAATTAACATATTTAGAGCCTCTATCAAATTAAAAGTCAATCTGTTTTTTATAAAGCTCAAAGTGAGTTTGCAAATTGCAATGCATAAATTGAATGTCTTATTCCCAAACAAAAAAAAATATGTTGAAGTTTTGATAATGTTTTAGACTGCGTAACTGTTAAGAAGAGTAGTATAAACCTACATACATTTAATACTTCTTCATTATTTTTATAAACCTTTAGTTTGTCTTTATACATCCATAGCAACCGTTTTGTTTTCTTGTTGTCAATATATTTTTCTTGTCACGTAATCAACGATCTTTATTTTAACTGTTAAATTAGTTTTAACATGGTAGCAGAGCGTGGTTACCAGTGAATTAAAATATTTAAAGTCGAGAGTCAGTACCTAACTATCCTATTTTTCTAAACATTCCGGCAAGGAAATATCAATATGCAATCGCCAAAGTGTAAAGTTGATATTGGCCACCTGGAAGGCACGAAAAACTGGACAACATGGAAATTTAAGGCTACGCTACTACTAAGAGGTACGCCCGGTGGGTTGGATGTGGTTACGGGTGCATTAGACAAACCCGTGAAACCTACTACTACCGATCCCAACGAAATTTCTTTGTACCAAACGGCTCTTGATAAGTACAACCTAATAGATAGTACCACATTACTATTACTTACTGCGAATATGTCAGACGAAACCCTTCAAAAGATCATGCGTTTCAACTCGTCTAAAGATGTGTGGGATGAATTACATCGTTTATTCGACGGCACGTCTGAAGATAAAAGTTACGTTCTTTGTATGGAGTTTTTTGGCTATCGTAAAGATCCTTCACATGACATTACGACTCATATCTCGAAAATCAAAACCCTTTGGTCAGATTTGAAAGCTGAACTAATGAAGATAGAGAAATATGACTTACCGGATATCCTTTTAATCTGTAAGATCCTCGATACTTTACCTGAAACCTTTTTCTCTTTTAAATCGAGTTGGATGCTAATGTCGAAGACGGACAAAAACGTAGAGAATCTGACGACGCAAATCTGTGCCTATGAGCGTTCTATCTCGTTGAGAAACGAAGGTCCTGCAGAAGCTCTAATTGTACAAAGTAATAAGTTGAAGAAGAAATGTGGATACTGTGGAAAAGTCGGTCATAAAGTGAGACAATGCCATAAATGGAAATCTGACGGGAAGCCATCTAAGCCAGAAAATAAACAGTCAAACAATCTCAACTCAATGCTATTGCCAATTACCACTGACGTAAATTCAATGCTTACAAACTATGATACTACAAGTTGGTTCGTCGACAATGGAGCAACAAGCCATGTCACTTGCCGAAACGATTTGTTTTCTAGCTTTGAGCCTTTTATTGATGCTCGGACAGTGACTACAGCTAATGGAGCTACTATCAAAGCTGTTGGCAAAGGTACTGTTGATTTAGACGCTGTCATCAATGGCGGAAAATCCAGATTAACACTCTGTGATGTATGGTACGTACCTGATATAAAGCAAAATCTTTTTTCTGTATTGGCTGCTCAAGATCGATTAAACAATAGTGTATTCATGTCTGAAAGAGACCACTGTTTGCTGAAAGTTGGAGAACAGTTAATACTGACTGGCAAAAGAGTCAAGAATGGAGGGTTGTATAAACTTAATGCAGTGACTATTACAAAGCCACCACCAGATTTGAACGCTTTGTCAACAGATAATTTGTTACAACTGTACCATGAACGGTTTGACCACCAGAACAAGAAACACGTTAAAAAAGTTATTGAAAAGGAACTCGGTATTAATGTTCGTCTAGATTCTGATTTATGTACTGGATGTATTTATGGAAAAACACACCGGCAAGCATTTGGAACGAGAGAACGAGCTGAAGTACCTGCGGAAATAATACACGCTGATGTATGCGGTCCATTTCCCCCTTCCTTCAATAAACATCGCTACTTCGTTCTATTCAAAGACGATTTCAGCAAATACCGATACGTTTATTTCATGCGACAGAAGTCGGAAGTTCACCTAAAGCTTCAACAAATGTTACAAGAATGTAAAGTGGCTGGACATGTTGTCAAAGAATTGCTAAGCGACAATGGAGGTGAATTTAATAATGAGAGCGTCAGGCATATTCTACAAAAAGCTGGAATAAGACAAAGGCTCACGATGCCATACACGCCGCAACAAAATGGCCTCAGTGAACGTGAGAACCGAACCTTAGTCGAAGCAGCTCGGACATTGATGCATGCTCATGAAGAGTGAACTACCCCAAGCTGCATGGGCAGAATTGATAAATACTGCTGCATACGTCTTGAACAGAACTGGGCCAACTTCAGAAAATGGTAAATCGCCAAAGTGCATTATGATTGGATATGAGGGTGACGACGGCTATCGTTTACTGAGTAAAAATGGTAAACTCATAAGGTCAAGAGATGTTACTTTTAATGAATCAGTACTGACACCAATTGGCCAAGCCGGCGATTCAAAAGAACAATCCTCGGTTGAAATATACTTTCCTCTTTCACCACCTCCGATGTGTGATGCAAGGGAGGATGATCACACCGAAAGCAGCTCAGATCCCACTTCGAGTAACCCTGATGAGCCTAGCAGCTCAGATCGCACTTCGAGTAGCCCTGATGAGCCTAGCAGCTCAGATCGCACTTCGAGTAGCCCTGATGAGCCTAGCTCGGCTATGCCTCCCACATCGTCGGATTCAATTGTTAGACAAGAAGTAGAAAGCAGCCAAAATGACGTTACTGAACCATTTGAACGTTCATTAGAAGCATCACAGCCAGGGTCACCTGTTTATGAAGATGCTCTAGATGATAACATTGATAATGAGTTACCAGAAAACTTAGATGATATAGCTGAAACCAATAATAGAATGACTCTACGAGATAGAAGTCAGATAAGACCACCTATTCGATTTGGAGATTATGCCATGATGTCAGCAGATGTTCTTAATGGGATCAATGAACCAAATTCATATAAAGAAGCAATGACTAGTTCCCACAAAGATCAGTGGGTCAAAGCAATGGATAGTGAGGTGAAGTCTTTAAAGGAAAACAAAACCTGGATACTGGTTGATCTTCCAAAGGATAGAAAGCCTATATCTTGTAAATGGACATATAAAATTAAAACCAATGCAGATGGCTCACTAGACAAATTCAAGGCAAGGCTAGTTGCTAGAGGATATACACAAAAAAAAAAGGGCATTGACTATGATGAGACTTTCAGTCCAGTTGCGAAAATGACAATGATAAGATCTGTCCTAAGCGTTGCTGCAAATGAAGGATTAAAACTCACACAGTTTGATGTATCAACCGCATTCCTGTATGGTTCATTGACTGAAGAAATCTATATGAATCAACCTGATGGCTATTCCGATGGATCAAAGAAGGTGTGTAGACTGAAGAGAAGTTTATATGGTCTAAAGCAAGCACCTCGGTGTTGGAATAAATGTATGGTGGATTATCTAAAATCAATTGGATTTATACAATGTGATACAGATCCCTTCTTATTTATCCGAAACCGTGGGAATAGCAAAATTATTCTTGCTCTCTACGTAGATGATGGCCTTGTAGCTGCAACAAATCAAGATGATTCTGAAAAGTTCATTAGAGAGTTGAAAAGAAGATTCAAAATCACTATAAAAGATGCAACTTATTTTCTTGGTTTAGAAATAAAGGGCGA
Organism: Acleris literana; assembly: GCA_946894065.1. NCBI lineage: Eukaryota > Metazoa > Arthropoda > Insecta > Lepidoptera > Tortricidae > Acleris > Acleris literana. Next base: position 8,021,167 of record OX335669.1, on the reverse strand, counting down.
AAATGGTGATATACGAGTGTCACAGAAACACTACGCACAGAAAGTGTTAGATCGCTTTGGTATGAGTGATTGTAAGCCCACTACCACCCCTATACAGAAAGACAGTCTGTCAGAACCGGATAAAGAGCTGGTAGATTCTACTACGTTTCCGTATAGAGAAGCTGTGGGTGCACTTGCCTACCTGACTGTTGGAACCAGACCTGATTTAGCATACGCTGTAAGCGTCATATCCCGTACTTTAGAGAACCCTTCCAAAGAAGACGTCCAAAAGCTAAAACGTATTCTGAGATACATCAAAGGAACAATGGGATTTGGAATAGTTTTTAAGAAGGGGTACAAAACTGGAATACTGGAATGCTATAGCGATTCTGATCACGGTGGAGATCAAACTACTGGACGATCAACATCGGGAATATTATGCTTATACTCTGGAGGGGCAATATCCTGGACAAGCCGACGACAAACTTGTGTAGCAATATCAAGTACTGAAGCTGAATTGGTTGCTGCCAGCGAAGCAGCCCGGGAGATTGTCTGGATCAAGAGACTCTTTGGTGAAATATCTAACTTGAAGGAGATACCCAAGTTAAAAGTTGATAATGATGCAGCCATAAAGATCTCACATAACCCAGAGCTCCACAGGAGAACCAAGCATATTGCAATTAGACATTTTTATGTCAGAGAACTCGTTGCTAGTGGCGAAATATGCGTGGAGTATGTCCCCAGCGAATTTCAACTAGCAGATTTGCTAACGAAAGCATTACATAAGCCACGGATAGTATCAATCGCAATTCAGATTGGTCTGATAGCGTAAAGGTTGACAAAAAGGGAGGATGTTAAGAAGAGTAGTATAAACCTACATACATTTAATACTTCTTCATTATTTTTATAAACCTTTAGTTTGTCTTTATACATCCATAGCAACCGTTTTGTTTTCTTGTTGTCAATATATTTTTCTTGTCACGTAATCAACAATCTTTATTTTAACTGTTAAATTAGTTTTAACAGTAACTGCGCCTCTTTCTGGCAGGCCCACTCATGTACATACATTGGCTGGCAAATAAATATTTATCTGTTTATCTGTCACAGCATGTCTTCTAGCAATGTTTTCATTCACTGAAAAGTTTGTCAAAACTTATCGTGATTTGAAACCGAATATAATTTCAATTTTAAGGTTTGTTAGTCATATAATGGTAGTCAGTATGTTTTTAGGTACAAACTATATAAAACATTATGTTTTGAGAAAAGACACTTGACATGACAATATCAATACCAAAAAATACACTCAACTAAACAAGCCAGCCTGTAAACTGCAAAATAGCTTCATCTACGCGTGTTATTTTACGTCAAAAGAGAAAAAACAGCTTACAATATAAATTGAGTAAAAATATTCTAAAGTAAAAAGGATATGAAGTGTTCTTACCATTTTCAAATTAGTTAAAGATCCGCACAAAAGGGGGCACTTGCACTAAAATAAGTAACTGATTTCCATAAATTTCATTTACACATAAATGTTTATCGAATTACAAAATTGTTATGATCGAAATAGTTCGACAAAAAAAAATTGTAGCGTTCGCCGTATTTTTATCTTCTGTTAAACAAATACGATTTTTTTTATGGGTATCTCTGTCAAATGTCAAACTACTGTCACGTCTTGGTCAAGTCTTTTTTTTTTTGATTTGATGGTCTGTTTGCAAGACCTTTAGGCCACCTTGGTCACGTCACGTAAATATAGAATTCTATCTGTGTTGCCGGTGTTGCCAATTTTAGATTTGGTGCCAAAATCGCTGAAATGACGTTTGAGGCTTTCCGCAGACTGGCACGTTATTGCGCCAACGCCAAGCGCTAGGCCTCCATGCGTGATCCGTTCTGCCTTCAGGTCTAACTGGCTGGATGCAAAATACCATCGTGTATGTGTAATTTGGCCTGAAGGCAAATCTAATCCGTCCGCCTGAAAGGTTTTCCTGATCGGACAGAACTCCATGACCGGATGCAAAAAAGCATCGTGTATGTTTAATTTGGCCTGAAGGCAAATTTTTGCCTGACCGGACAGAACTCCATGCATGATCAGTTTTATAGGTCTACCAGAATCTCATGAAAAAAAGGGAAATTTAAATTTAGGGCTTGCAACTCCAAGGTAATAGAATTTAAAGGTCTTGATATTTGATTTTCCGCGTTCATTAAAAGCATGGTGCAAGCAAGCGAACTCCTTTTGCTAGAAAGAGACTTCCGCTTGTAATTTGTAACTTGTAGCTTCGTGAAACGGGCCTCAGGTCAAAATTGAAGTTTGTATTATATTAAATTAACTCTTATTTCGCGTTCAATCATTGGCTTACGCGGTATTGTTAAGTAAGCGACTATGTTATGCAAATTTAACGTAAATCAATGTCGTATTCTGTCTAAGGAGGTGCGAGATATTTCTTTTTATTTATTCCTCATAAAAATATCATGAAAACCATGCCGCACAGCCACGATTCGCCATAATGGTGGCAATGGGTAATCCTGAAACTAAATGGCACCTAATTATTAAGGGTACTAAATAGACTTTTGCGTGTCAGATATAAAACCCAAATGGGGTGATAAGTAAAGTTCCTGCAAATGTACAACGGAACTTAAAGTATCAATGTTATTTGGCTTCATTTACTAGTCTTTTATAAACACGACACTAAATCAAAGATTGTTTTTGATTCACAACTTCTTCCTCACAAATTTTACAGTACACATGATTAATGATATTTTTCGCTTGAGATCGAAGGGCTTTTAGGACATTTGCCTCATAACTAACGTTAGGGGGAAGCGGGGCAGTTTGATGCACGGGGCACAATAATACACAAGCATTATTTCATTAAAAACAAATGGTAGTAGTTTATAATTTCGAAATATCACTAAAACATGACTATACATAAGCGGGCTTGACAGCTGTAAACGCATCGCTAGGTTGTTGTTCTTTAGCATTTCACAAGTAAAAAAGGTTTTTAGTGTAGCTTACTAAAAATATTCTTCTTATGTAATAGTTAATTGTTGCAGTGTTTATCTCTTTATTGGATATTTGAAATTCTCAATATTAAGTTATTTTATTTCGTTGTCAGGATTGCATGTTTAACTTTACTAAAGTACACTGGTTTTATTAATATTCAAACTTTGATACACAAAGGTACGGGGCACATTGGTGCTATCAATGTTTGAGGAAGTAATTTTTGACTGTGTTGTTTAAGTGTCTAATAGTGTTTTGGGGTTTGTTTAGCCTATTTTCTCATACATGTTAAAGTTCATTTAAATAAATAAAAAAAAAACAAATGAAATCAGTCATAATGTCTATAAGTATAATATATTGAAAAAAAAGATATTTAAAATCTTTATGAAACATAATAGGTTGCCTATACCCTCCTTAAAAGAAACGAAACAACACAATGTTGGCATTTTTTTAAAACTTTTTTACATAATTAAACATGTGTATCAAGGTGCCCCATGGGTGGGGCACAATTAAACAAATTCCATTTTTCACAAATTTTTCTTTATTTTTATTACGATTAAATTTTTAAGATCAATTTAAATGCCATATCAACCCCAATTAGTTTTACTATGATATAAGCAAAAATGGCCATAATAAACATAATAATCATTTTTAGTGCCCAAAATATAAGGTTAAATTTTTCCGTACCAATCTGCCCCGCTTCCCCCTATATTTGTGTAAAAATAACAAACAATAACAAACCCTGACAAGCGGTGAAATTTGAATTGACATGTTGCCTGTCATATAAAAATCGATTTCTTTTTACTTTTAAATTTTTCATGAGATTCTGGTAGACCCTTCAATAGCCTGTTTTATGAAGCTAGAAATTACAATTTACAGGTGACCAGCCATTTGAGCAGTGTTGCCAGTTTAGACCTGTAAAATTGTAACTTGTAGCTTTATAAAAAATGCACCAGAGGCCCGTTTCACGAAGCTACAAGTTACAAATAACAAGCGGAAGTCTCTTTCTAACTCCTTTTGCTAGAAAGAGGGTTCCGCTTGTAATTTGTAACTTGTAGCTTAGTGAAACGGGCCACAGGTCTAACTGACCGGATGCAAAATAGCATCGTGTATGTGTAATTTGGCCTGAAGGCAAATCGCATCCGTCCGCCTGAACGATTGGCCGTTGGAAAAACTGATTATGTATGGCCACTGGATCCGGTCAGGCGGAACTGACGCAGTTCGGCCTGAACCGATCGGCCTCTACATGTATGGCCACTCGATCTGGTCAGGCGGAACTGACGCAGTTTGGCCTGAACATATCGGTCTTTACATGTATGGCCACTCGATCCTGTCAGGCGGAACTGACGCAGTTTGGCCTGAACCGATCGGCCTGTACATGTATGGGGGGCTTAAGTTATAGAAGAAGGCTGGCGACACGAACACGATGACACGAGGCCAGGGGCACTACTTTGAAATTCGAAGTTCGAAGTTCCGTTCTTCGATTTCACCATTTGCTACTATGAACACCTTCGGGCCCGTCTTCGGATTCGAAGTTCGTAGTTTGACAATTGTTACTTCGTGGTTACTTCTATTGACCTACTATGAAAATCGAACTTCGGCGACGGTTTCGGATTTTGACACAAAGTTCTTCGGGGAGAAACGTCAAATCTTACGTTAACTAAAGTGTTATCGTTTGACCTTCGATCCATTGTTTTCATTGCGTGAGTGTGAGTGATTTTTGGTTTTATTACTGTGAAATATTTTTCCTAAGCTTATTTTATTTTATCGAGTTTCGTTTATATTTTAGATTGAACGATGTCACGTTTTTTGCTCAACGAAGTACTCCGCAGTGATGCACGTACATATGACTAATTTGGCGGCGGGATACACCCGAGGCTTTTTAGGGAATTCGTCAACACTTTCAGATTAAATCGAGTGGTGTTAGAGGCTATAACTTAATAACCGAGGCATCTACCCAACCTATTCAATCAAAAAAACCCTTAGGTACGAATTTAAAGTGTTTTAGCGATGTTTATCCTTTATGAAAATATGTTTACTTTTGGTATTGTTATTTATATGGTATAATGTCTGCCTATTTTTGTTCAAATGTGCAGACCAATCCAATGAGATAAAACTCTTTCATTTGATTTATTACAGATTGGAGTTGCCTTAAAATTTTATGGTATGGTAGATTACCGGGGCAGGGTTGGAAGATATGATGCTGGGTCAATGACTTGTTGCCTGTGTGATGTTACATAAGGCTGCCATTTTTCTGCCCCATTAGCAATTCCCCCAAACAAGCGCAGCATCATTAAAACTGGGTAAGGACATACTATGGCTATATATTTTTTCTAATTATCATTCGCACTCATCATAATGTCATCCTAAAAGGTATTATGTTATTTGACTTTACTTTACATTGTACATAGTTAAGTCGCTTTGACCCAAAGAGCATGAAGAGAAGTTCTTTAACCGGAAACATTTCTGGTTGCCCAATGTAATATATATCATATAATTATATATTAAAGGACAATTAACTTGTTCATTTTACTTGTTTTCGATAATATGATGCCATTATTTGTTATGTTATTGGCATCAAGTTATTTTTTTATTTGATATACATAAATTCGGGCCAAGCTTGGTAACAAGCATATGCCGAGTCAACAATCTGTTATGTTTATCTCATTACACTTTAAGTAAACAGTTACAGTGTAACGCTGATAATCTGGAAGCATTCTCAGTGTTTTTTCATATATGCCTTCTCTATCGCTTTAGGTTTAATTCTTGTATTGATAGAGTAAAGGGATGTTGTGAAATGAAAAAAATAAAACTTCACTGATATTGTTGTTTCAGATGACAAATATGCCATTTTAAATGTTGATGCTTCACATGGTGGAGCGACTCATGAATCTTTGTGGCAATATCTGGGAACATTTTGAAAGCCTCTGTGCCAAGAGAGAGCCTGCTGTTTTGCACTTGCTGGGTAACAAATCAAGATTATTATTTTTTTCTAAAATTTGAATACTTCTCTTATGAAATACTGAGTATAATTCATGACCCCTTGTGGGAGTAGGTACATGATGACCACTGAGGATGGCCCCACAGACGACTCCCCTGAGGGTTACTATAATGTCATACAAAAGAGGGTGCGCTCAACCATTGAGAGAACATTCAGCATTTTTAAAGGTTTAAATACATATATGTATTAACATTCTTTTTTATAACAAGGAGAAGGCACATGTACTCAGGCCTCCTGATGGTAAATGGTACCTATAGATATTTGAATTCCCAAGACTACAATTTCAAGACTGCAATGCTAAGACTTCAAATATGTTGCCAACCCTGAGCACTAAGGTGGAATAAGGAATGCCTTGATGCTAGTAATTTCACCGGTTTTTCTTATCCCCTTACCGGAACACAACAATGCGAACACTGCTGCTGCACTGGTGGGTTGATGGATAAGATGGTGGTAGCCATCTGGATGAATCCTCCACAAAATTTCTACCACCACTAAAACACCAATATTTCCAAAGTCACACCATAATCAGAAATTATAATTAATTATATATTTTATTTGTCACAGGGCAGTGGAGATGCGTTTTGGCCGCACGCGCTCTGCACTACAACCCCGAGATGGCCAGCAGGATCTGCAAGATCACCATTGAATGCAGTATTCTGTATAATATCTGGATGGGAGCTGCAGCCGATGACATCACGAGCGAGAGCAACATGCAGACCGGTGCTGTCGCTGACTTCCGCGTCTTCTCCGCCGCAAAATAGATTAATCTTAGTTTTAATAAATAGATAATAATAGTATGTCGTCCGAGACATCACACCATATGAAGCGAATTTTTCAACATGTTTATCCTATGACAAAAATTATACCGGTGAAACGGGGCTATTTGGGAATCACGAGGCTAACTATTGGGAACTAAGCAATAAAAACTTTTAGTTGATTTTTTTTTTCATGACTATGTTAGAACTAAAAACTTCGCCTGATACAAGTTTTACAGTTCTATTATAGCCATGACAAAATATATATCAACTAAAAGCTTATGATTGCTTAGTTCCAAAATAGCCTCGTGATTCCCAAATAGCCCCGTTTTACAATTTAACTTTATTTTAAAACTACTGCTTTATGATTCACTGAGACAATTTGAATGATGAACTTCTATTTACTAAGTACTTGTTGGTGTTCTTAACCATACTTTGGTTAGGCTAAGGCCGAACAGATAGGAGGCTTGCTTAACGCCTAGAGCCTAGCGTGTTGCTTTTGTTCGTGGTCGCCTAGCGAGGCGCCAAGCGCGCAGTGCGGCCGGTTGCAAAGATTCTAGTACATTTGGTTCAGGCTAGGCTCTAGTCTAGGCGCTAAGCAAGCCTCCTATCTGTGCGTCCTTAGCCTTAGGTTTATAAAGACTTGATTGCAAAACGTCTATGTAAGCAAAACGTCTTTGTTGCATAGCGACCAACTAAACAAAACGACTTTTTTGTAAAATGCCCTGCTCTAGGATGCAAAATGTCTAGGTTGGAAGTAATGCATAATTAGGCATAACAAAATGTTTGTTTCATTTTATTTATTTATTTATTTAAGGCTCACAAAACATGTTACAGTTACATAATGCTAATAATGCTAAAAGAAAGAGTTTTAAGGTCTGGACTATAACTCTAAACTATGTGTGCACACAGACATAAATAAAAAAAAAAAAAAGAATAACGTTAGAGGGCATTAATTTTATCAGTATAGTTTTAGTACACCTATATTTTGGAAGACTGTATTACCGGCCAAGTTTCATAGTTCTATCTTTTTTTTTCGTTAACTTTGAAGTATAATTATTGTTTCATAGCTTCAAGAGACTGTAGACTTGAAATATATGGATTTAATTTCAACTCCCGTCCCAACGTTTGAGTTCCCGAGAAAAACGGTCTTGACAGACAGACGTACGGACGGACGGACGGAAGGACAACAAATCCTATAAGGGTTCCGTTTTTTCCTTTTGAGGTATGGAAACCTAAAAATGTTTAAGAAACTATGTAAAATAAGTAACTAAACGAATTAAGTAACTATGAATAGTTCAAAGAGTTCCTTCACAAATCACAAACTACAGTTTGTGATTTCCTTGTCATAAAACCATCTAGTCGTTTTGCCACTAAAAGTTATGATTTTTTTACGATATGCCTACCTAGTCGTTTTACCATCAGTACGTTCTGCATACGTTGGCGTTTTGCAACTGGGACATTTTGTTAATTGGGCGTTATACTAACAAAACGTTATAGAAATAAGTCAAATCTTCAACCAAGGTATAGTAGAATACCTTAAGAAGATTTAAACAATTAGACATTTTGCAACCAAGATCTTATGAAACTAAGTTGTTTTGTTTACGTTGTCGTTTTGTAATCTTCACCGTGTTTCACCTGAGATGAGTCCTGTGACAGCTCATATAAACACGTATTACTTACTTGTTACTAGTTATTATTTACGTATTACTTACTTGTTTCTTTAACTTTACATAAATATTACATTGGTACACACCTAGCGACGCGTTTCAGGAACTTAAATAATTAACCACCTATTTTTAAGTACCTCGCATGTGAGCATAGTAAGTGATTGAAATTACGAAATACGGCTGTCACAGGACTCATCTTAGATTAAACAGAGTGTAGACCTTACAAGCCTAACCCTGGATAGGGATGTAGAGAAATTACTTAAATTGTTTCAATTTCCATTGATTGTCGTTCCTGAGTCTGTCTCAGTGTAGGCACTAAATAGATAGTCACAGTTATTTATTGACTTCATGATGAGAAATGTCATCATGGTCAATATGGTCAACATAATGTCTGCCAAAAACAATGTTAGTTATGAAATATATATAGATAATGTTATACTAAGGTACATTTTTAGGCTTAACTAGAGACAAAATATTGTAATAGTCCTCATACCATTTGTTATAGTATTTTTCATAGATTTCTGTCGTACCTTTTTCTTCTATATTTATATTAAAGGGCCATTCATCTATACTTATATTATCAAGAGAGAGAGAGAGAGAGAGAGATAGTGGATTTGTAATTTTGTTTAAACCATTACTTTATTATTTGTACAATAATTATTACTTTAGTATTTGTACAATTCTTTCACTAATTGTTCAGTACAGTATTCCAGATGAATATAGGCTATTTTTTAGTATGTTGGAACCTGAACAAAGCTAGGGCCTGACGCTAGTTCTATTAATAAGACTATCTCTCATGATTCCAAGTAGGTACCTAATGCTAGACTTAATAGGAAGTTGTAATGTTTTTTAGCGAGTACTGAAGAATGAGGAGTACCTAGTAGGAGGGTAATTCAATTTTGTGTTATGTTATGTAATAAAATAACTTTTCATCTTTTTCGATTTTAATTTTATTTTCTTTATGTTGGAGTCAATGAGCACCGCTTGTCTTGATTTTGTTAGATCTGGGCAAATGGTTGACTTAGTGATTTTGGAATCTTCCATCTCCAGCAGCTGCCCTTGCTGACTGGCCTGTTTGAGCAGCAAAGGCCAGACCACCACCGTCTAGTGTCTCATGTGAACAGATATCTACAATATTATAAAAAATGTAATGGGATCAATATATTTACCTAGAAATAAACACAGCACACAAAATAATGACAGTCAGATAATCCATGATGTACCTAATGTCTCTAAAATGATATATAAACCCCCTTGCAACGATAACGAGCACTTTCGATTATTCTGTTCACAATTATTCTGTTAAAGAGTATTTATTCTGGTGGACTAAACAGAATCATATGGGGCTAGCCCCAAGCATTTCTGTTAAGTAGTAAAAAGGTATGCTTACTTGATGGGTGCTGAAATGACAGGAGCTGTAAGGTTCCTAGGGTACGGATGATTGGTCATTGTCCAAGAGTGAAACTGACACTTCCTCATACATTCTTATATGGCAAGTTTTACCCGTTGACCTCTATTAGCGATTGGGGTCCGCATCATTACCCTGGAAATGAGACAATGTTGTATTGAATTGTATTTTGAATTCACATAAGTCAGAACGCACCGGCACAGGAAAGTAGAAAATAAAACCATGTCGTGATGGTTTACCTTCTGCGATTGTCTTGGCGACTGGGCTGCCCCACCGAGACTGTTTAACGTAACGTAACAGTAATTTGCTCCCACAGGGTGCGGGAGCGTACTCTTCCCAACACGCTCCCGACAAAACCAAGAGCAAAATCAGCATTTCATATCGCTCGTGGGTAACAGGGAAGGAAGATGATGGTTGCTGCAATCCATAAGTACAATGTTTTCATTCAAATCTTAAAGTAAACTACTAAAGTAAGTAAGCAAGAGAACCAAAAAATATATCAGTTAACTAAAGAATACAATACAAATTTAATACCACCAAGTCTTGACTCGAGTTAAACTGTTTTATAATATAATAATCAAATATTGGGATGTTATTAAAAAATAATTTAATAATAAAAATAAAACTTACAATTCAAATTTTGTTGCTTGACACATGGATATGATAGATAGATTATTTTTTACACTTAATGATAAGTCAGAATATTTTTAAAATAATAAATTACAAGCATATTTGGTGTTTTTATTTTCTTAAACTATCCTTGTTACTTTGCATGTTATTGCACAAGTAAGCTATAAATTGTTAATCGGCGATTTAGGACAAAAATCGGATTACCGGTTTTTGACCGCTATGTGTGTAACGCATACTTTTTATCCATTCGTTCTTTCCATTCAAGTAACTCAATTCCTCTTGAATCGAAAGTTGGTCTATGGGTCCGAAACGTAAGTAAACAAATCGAAGTTACTTCATGGTAGCATTCACCTTCAACGTTCGATCGATCTGCGTTGCGGGCTTCGTTGCGAGCGTCGAATTTCAAAGTAGTGCCCCAGAGGCTCTACTTTGAAAATCGAAGTTCGAAGTAACGTTAACTCCGTCCCTTTCTCTAAATTTAGTCTCGTATGACGAGTGACAGAGGTGGGGCTAACGTAACTTCGAACTTCAATTTTTGGAGGAGGGCTTCGGTGTAAGTAAAATTTTCGTGGCATCCCTGGCATCTAATTTGCAAAAATATATTTTCGTTTAAATGACAACGAGTTGTCTAAAAATCATTGCTGCGATTGTTATAAGATGGTCGTATAATATGATCGTGTAAACGTTTTCTGGACTAAATTAAATGACTAAACAGTCCTATAAAATACACAAAGTAAATTCCTTGAAATTTGAGTTACCTATAGGTAGAAATCTTACTTAAGTAAAGCTCCTCTTGCATGTAGTTGTGTACAAAACAAATATGGAATTTAAGTCAAATTTCAAATATACATAGAATGTCAAACGGTCTATACAGATGTGTTACAACTACATGTAAGAGGAGCTTTACTTAAGTTTTCTACATACCACTAGATAAACTCTATATACCTAACCAAATTTTGCTTAGTCTCTGTATGATAGGACAACTTTGCTAGTTGGGTAAGGACTTCCTATAGCCGCCTTCTGCCTCCATCATCATATCTACCAGCTCGATGGTACCAAATTATTTGTATTTTCATCGAAATTAATGAGTATGCAAAATTTCAAGTTAATCCGACAATTAGAACTAGGTTAAAATTGACTTCCGAGATTAGGTACATTATTAATTTGTTATTACTTAAAAAACTTCAAAAAGATGCAGCTCTTTTCAGCGTGTGTTATGTACGTAAGTTTGAATGTACCTACCTATATTCAGCCTGTGAGCACTTAGGTGCTTCAGGTTTGTACTTTTCTCTCACTCGCTCTAAATAAGAGCGTAAGAGAGTGAGTGCGAGACAAGTACTAACCCGAAGACCCGAACCACCTTCTGAGCTTTCGCTCTGAGGCCCTACTTTAAAAATCGAAGTTCGAAGTTACGTTAGCTCCATCTCTGTCACTCGTCCTTCGAGAATAAATCGAGCGAAAGGAATGGAGCTAACGTAACTTCGAACTTCGATTTTCAAAGTAGGGCCTCTGTAGGTAATAAAAAACTCATCTTTTTCTAAAATATGGCTTTTTTTTATCTCACCCCCACCGAAAAATACCTAAGTGAAAAAAGTTTTAATTACTTATCTTTATTCTGTATTACCACAAAATAATAGATTCATACTATTGAAGCAACTTTATCTTATTCACATATAACATAACATAACGTATAATAGGTCTAGGTAAGAATAGGTCTTGATGAATGGTTCCGGGTCATTGTCCGAATATATCATCGAATAAGATTTGTCTAGGTTATACCAGATCTTCAGCTGGCCCGGAGGGCCAAACCACCCAAAAATAGGAGCTCCTTCACAATAAATTATTGGTCAGTTAGAAAAAGCCGTTGGACCACTGTCCCGAAAGGAAATAATATTTAGGTATAACAAACAAATAAATTATCTGGGAACACACAAATGGACCTATATTTTAGCTAATTCATACTTCCATACTCACTAAATTTGGTAGGTAGGCATAGGGAAAGCTTGTACCGCGGGAAAGGACAGGATACTTTTTATCCCGGAAAATCGGGCAGTTCCCAACGGAATGGCGATAAACGACTTCTACGCGGACGGAGTTAACAGCCAAACGAGTCACGGTGTTACTCTTATGTAAAAAATCCTAGGTCTACTAATCCGACTTTTCACGGTTTCATAACATTTTTATTTTTAGTAAGGAACCTTAAAAAACTGGAGAAGGAGTCGCGCACCGAGGGTTTAGGTCATAAGAGTACACTATACTCCATTTACTTTAACGAGTAGTTGCACGTTATTGGCTAATGACAATTCGCTAAAGCCGCACCCAAAATGGAGCAGGTAGCCAGGTAATTAGTCGGCTCTTACATCTGTACGGTGCGGACGCCTTTGTTTCCCTTCTTGCGACTGTTTATCGTGTACCTGTGACTTGGGTAGTGAAACCGACCCATGTCATCTTTTATTTTCAAATACCATTATGAAGGAGTCCTAAGAAAATTATCGTTTGTAGCCGCCCACCTGGCTACCTGCCTCTATCTTTTGTCCTGTCAAACGGCTGTTGCCGTTCCCGGGAATATTCCCCAGGTGGGAAAATTCCCGGGAATATTCCCAGGAATATTCCCACACAAAGGGAACTACTAGGACGAATCTAACAATTTTTTATGCACTCGTACTGCACCGTTAAAAAAAGACTATGATAAAAAAAAACACAACGTCACATGGTGTTATGGAACATTTGCCTAAATGATAGGCAAATTTTGTAGCATTTTTAAATAAATACACAGTATTGCAGTATTTGCAACAAAACGTGACTTTATTGTTAACTGTATGAGTAGTGAAATGTTCAAACACTTTACTTTTCGGTCTCATGACTCAAGCACATCTACGCACGTGTTGATAGCACGAGATACGTTAGAAGACTGAACAAGTGCAACAAGTTTTATCTTTTTAGAGGAAGGGAGACAGCCATTGAAAGAAAGAGACAGAAACGTAATACTCAGAAACGGTACCTATCGCAAAAAGAGAAACGATTTTGTGATCGAAACAAAAGCTTAAATTTTATGATATAAAACATGAATTACGTGTATCTAGTAGGTATAACACGAAGTTTTTAGCTAAAGTCATTTAATTCTGCTGAGTACTTCATTATTAACTAAGTTAAATAAAATAAAAAATTGCCCAATCTGTATTGCAATATTCCCCATAGGGAAATTCCCATTCCCGGGAATATTCCCACGGCACATCACTATGTGCGAGTGAGAGAAGCCTATACTAGGTCGTTAAAGTAAATGGAGTGTAGGATTCTGTAAGTAAATAAGAGTAACGTGACTTATTTGGCTGTTTACTCCGTCCGCGCATGTCGTAATCGCAGGTAAAAAGTATCCCCCTACCCTATGTCCTTCCTCGGCGTTCAAGCTATCTTAAGGCCTCCATACATGATCCGTTTTGCCTTCAGGTCTAACTGACCGGATGCAAAATAGCATCGCGTATGTGTAATTTGGCCTGAAGGCAAATCGAATCCGTCCGCCTGAACGGTTTTCTTGTATGGTGTCTTGTAAAGTCTTTACATGTATGGGCACTCGATCCGGTCAGGCGGAACTGAAGCAGTTCAGCCTGAACCGATCGGTTTTTACATGTATGGGGGCCTTTATCTCCATACCAAAGGACACCACACGGAAAGTATGGAAAAAAAAACTTCGGTGAATTTTGATAGAAAAAAATATATGTTACGTGTCTTGGTGCTTATATAAAAATACTTGGTGGGCGAATATTTAGTAAAAAATCATATGGATATTTTGTCCCATAGAAAAATGTATGAAAGAAAAAAAAAGTAACCAGTTTTGAACAAGAAAGTGTTTAGTTTTTAAGTTGTAGCGTTTCATAAAAATAAGTAAAATTGGTCTGCATTTTTTTTAGATTTTTATATAATTGTAATATTTCCGTTTTCTGCATTAGTAAAAATAACTAAAGAGATACTTTGTTCATATTTTTTATTAATATAAGTTTGGTGTCACAGCCCCCTATTCTTCAGTATTTAGATTAGAACTGAATTTTAATGAAAAATACTTGGTTTTTCATGTTTTTTTTAAAATGAAACGGTGAAAAGTTTTGGATTTTGAATATTTCATTACTTGTTTTATTGTTCACATAAATGATTAAAATTCAAACATATTCTATGGACAGTTTAAAAAATATTTTCGTTCAAAACAGGCCACTTTTGTTCCTCCATACATTTTTCTATGGAAACAATATCTACATAATTCTTCTCATTTTTTTTCTCAGAAACTAGTCATAGGATTTAATTACGCACCACGTATTTTTATATATTGACCAAGACACGTAACATATTTTTTTTAATCAAAATTCACCGAAGTTTTTTTTTCCATACTTTTCGTGCGGTGTCCTTTCATCAAAATAGGTTCCGCGGTTTAGCTGTGAAAGCGTAACAAACAGACAGACAAAGCTACTTTAACATTTATAATATTAGTGTATGGATTATTGGGATACCTTTTGCTATCCGGGATCCGGGGTTCAACCAAAGCAATCGAATCGAAAGAAAATTTGATGTTACGTTAGGTTTCCTTTCCCTCAACTCTTATTTGTGTCGTATTTGGTTGTGACGTCGTGATATAATATAGTTCTTGTTCGGCCATGAAAGTAGCCCTCCTGTAAATAAAAGCGCAATATCCCAGCTCTGTTGCCATGTTATTCTTCAAAAAACTAACTCAATCAGGTGGATAGACAGCCGAACAAAGTAAGGGGGCCGAGAAGTTCTTTGGAACCCTAAAACAACATGAAAACTTTAATGTCAGTGATCTACCTAAGATATAGTGAATAATCAAATGACATCTTATTTTGTCGGATAAGCTTTTTATTTAAGTATTTACAATCTTAAAAAAATAGGGGCAAGGTCAAGGGGATCAAAGTCCGATAAGTACATTATTATTTGTTAATTTATCTTTATTGCACAAAAAAAAACACAAATGTTTGCCTGATGTCAAATGGCATTATCTACCAGTCAAAGAAATGATCGAAACTAACAAAAGTGGTGATTAGAAAGAGAAAGACTGAAAACAAAGCAAATAATATATTTACGAAATATACAGTAGGTATTTAATGCAAAAAGTACTAATAAATCAAAAAATGTACATGATATACATATATATATATAAATAAATCTAGGTACATAAATAAATATAAAACATTTTGTTCCACATCGAAGCATTTATTTGAACGAAAGCTTGCCAGGGGCTCTTTTATTTTGCTTTCTCAATTGCCTTATAGATGGGAAAACGTTTTCGACCAAATACATATGATTATTAACTACTTACATCTTTATTTGTACCTATACAAATGTAGTTAATCATATGACATCGTGCATATTTGGTCAAAAAATATTTTATTTAAGATCCTAGGTTTTTATCTTGTTTTCTCAGTCAGTTTAAGTAGCGACGACCTTAATAAGAAAGCAAGGTGAATATAAACTTATCCGACAATACGATGTATGTCGTTGCACTACATATTTTGTATTTACCTACCTACCCAAGTAGCAAAACAGTCTTGAAAAGCAAACTTTCTAAAGGCCTCCCTATATATCGGTTTTGCTACAAATTACAGGTTACAAGTTTCCATTTGACACAACCTCGTGTATGTGTAATTTGGCCTGGAGGCAAATCGCATCCGTCCGCCTGAACGATTTGCCTGACCAGACAGAACTCCATACATGATCAGTTTCACCTTCAGGTCTAACTGACCGGATGCAAAATAGCATCGTGTATGTGGAATTTGGCCTGAAGGCAAATCGCATCAGTCCGCCGGAACGATTGGCCGTTGGAAAAACTGATCATGTATGGCCACTCGATCCGGTCAGGCGGAACTGACGCAGTTTGGCCTGAACACATCGGTCTTTAGGTATGTAGGCTTACAAGTTACTTGCGTGTTCCCAATATAAGCCTATTTGGGCTTACAAATAACTTTCGGAAAACTACTCTAAGTACGAAGGAACTGCATTCAGTCAGTTCGATTTAAGAACGATATAAAACTAAACGAGCTTACAAGAGAATACCCAGGCTTATAAGAGAATATAAGAGTGATAGGTATGAGACTGAAAAAAAGTAGTCTTGACACTAGTTTTTGCTAGTTAGGTACCTACCAGCTACATAATAATTAACTGTTCCGCGACTGCCTAACAAACAAAACCAGGCCCCTTCCCTTATACTCAAGTACAGGGGTACCCAATTTTTTATTTTTCCTCTTTACTTAATATTTGGTATACTTAACAAATTCTTAACGTACCTACCTACCGTGTTGTTCTCAAACAACTCACTGACGAATTTACACTGATCGATTCGTAAGTAGGACATTCGGTGCCAAACTCTTTAAAGTGCGTTGTTTATGAAAATAACACGGCTTTAATCTATTAGGCTAGGTTCACATGAAAGCGCGAGCCATCCGCGCGTTGACGCGCGTTCATGTGAACCTAGCCTTAAAATACTTGGGTTACTCCGAAACACTTCGCGTATCTTGGACTCAGTGAAGACCCGTCAAACATATTTGCAATTTTTTAACTGGAATGTTAAACAGACGAACGAAGCGAGTTTCACAATGACAGACACAAGATTCCCACGAACGTAACAAGTTTAATAAAAGCTTGTAAAAAAATAGTAGGTATCTCTTTCATGCGAATTAGTCACTCTCTCTTCCAAGCGTCCGAAATTCCTAAAAATCGACCTTTTCATGCTTTGGAGTAACCCTTGTTGCTGTTAGGATGAAATAGACTCACCTGCTAAAGTTACCTTGAGTAATGCCAAGTCTGTCACCAAATAAATACCAGTTCTTATAAATGTAAGCAGGCGAAGATAGAATCATACTAGCGTGCCGTGGCAGGTAATACCTAAGTAGGTAGGTAAATCCCGACGTGTTTATATTTGTACAACGTGTCTGTCCAAAAGTAGTTTTACCCTGGCTTTAAGGTAAGATCATAATTGCGCCTCATGTCTTGTAGGTAAGGTACTAACAAGTTTTGTGAGCGTTACATAGAAACAGTTTCGCGGGTTAGTGTCCTGACTCGAGTCATCTCACCCACCTTACTGAACGTGATTGACAAGCTTAGAGCATTCAAAGGAGACAAGCAACTGCGAATCGAAAACCAGAACCACGCCACGCACCACACGCCAATCTACTAACAAGATCGATTATTTTTCTCATTAAAAGCTTCGAGCGCAATCGGATAGGTACTATACCACACACTAATATGATTCTACTTTAAGTCATACATAATAGGTACTTAAATAATTAACAAATCAACATATATAACGTTCTCAACTTTCCTCTCCAGCTTTGAATGGCTTTGAACCACAATCCAAAAATATATCAGTAGACCGTTATATAACAATGTTACAACCAAGTAAGTAACACCAAACACATTATGCCCAGCTTCAATTCCTTCTACACTGACGATAAAAGTCACACATGTGCTCACGGCCAAATATAGGATCATCACCCAAAGATACAGAGCAAACAGTTTCTCTATATGAATGAATAACACGGTTTGGAGTAAAATGACATGACAACCGAATACAACAACGGCGAGCAATGTATACAAGCAGCGTATAAAAATCGAGTGATCCGAAATTAGACCTCCTTTTAATAGAATTTTACTTCCATCAGATGTTGCAAAAAATATGCATGCCGCTGTGGGTATTATTCCCATAACACCAATGATGATGCAACCAGTTCTCAAAGAAGCAAAACAGCAGAAATCATCCAGAGCAATGCAATAACCGTCCAAGTAGTGGTGGCGCATAGCCACTAACGTAGAAGTTTCTCTACCACGCATTGTGTTTTTAAATGCTACATTCAATTTTATTTTACAGTTTACGCACAAGATGAGCCGACGGGAATATTTAACACTAAGTTAAGATCATGTTTAGATGACCATGATAATTATGCCCACGATATGACCAAGATCACGTTTAATTCCAAAATGACGTGAAAATGACAACACTTAACATTGATACTGCATTGCCAATATTGCCATGTGTGGAATTGACTGACACATGACATGACCTGAGGCTCTACTTTGAAAGTCGAAGTTCGAAGTTACGATAGCTCCATCCCTGTCACTCGTCATTCGAGACTAAATCGAGAGAAAGGGATGAAGCTATCGTAACTTCGAACTTCGAATTTCAAAGTAGGGCCTCTGAGGCCCTACCATGGCCCTACTTAGAAAATCGAAGTTCGAAGTTACGTTAGCTTCATCCCTGTCACTCGTTATTCGAGACTAAATCGAGAGAAGAGGCCCTAATTTGAACATCGAAGTTCGAAGTTACATTAGCTTCATCCCTGTCACTCGTCATAGAGACTCAATTAAGAGAAAGGGATGGAGTTAACGTAACTTCGAACTTCGATTTTCAAAGTAGGGCCTAAGGTTATGGAGCCAACATAACTTCGAACTTCGATTTTCAAAGTAGGGCCTCTGCACATGATTAGGCCGTCTTTACACCTGGAGCCTGTTTTATAAAACTACAATTTACAGGTTACAAGTTTCCATTTGACACAACCTTGACCAGAGGCCCGTTTCACGAAGCTACAAGTTACAAATTACAAGCGGAAGTCTCTTTCTAACTCCTTTTGCTAAAAAGAGAGTTCCGCTTGTAATTTGTAACTTGTAGCTTAGTGAAACGGGCCACAGCCATTTGAGCAGTGTTGCCAGTTTAGACCTGTAAAATTGTAACATGTAGCTTTAAAACGCGCCCCTGTAAGTTACTTTCGTAATATTTATGTAACTTACTTACGGTTGCATCGTAATATAAAAATACACCTGTGGGTAGAGACTAGCCTTCTATATTGTCTTAGAATAGAGAAGGCTATGGTAGAGACCATTATCGCGGATTATATTCTCTTTTTACTACAATTTATGGACCACAATAAGGTGACGAAATATAAGCAGAAAAACACGAGATAGGTTCAGGTACACTCCCTTGCAAAGAAAACGGGCACCTTCGATTTTTTCAAGTGCCTAAGTATACCTACCTACAGTGTATATAGGTAGTTTAAATATACTGTAGATTAAATTGAGATTGCATGCTACAAATTGAAGAAAATAAAAGGTGTCTCCAACAGTCACGGTACAGTGCGACCAAAAAGAGTAGAAATTAAATAAAACGGAACTAAAAAAAATCCATACTAAATTGTTGCCATGTTTACGCATTTTACGTCAAAAATGTGACAGTTACGTAGAAAGTGGCGCCCTCATTTAATTTCTACTCTTTTTGGTCGCACTGTATGCATGTCAATAATGTTCATTAGGAAAAAAAGACAACACACCTAGGTATCTAGTTGCAAAATCGATGGAGTTATTTTAATGAAAAAAACCTTTCAAGAGCAAGCAAGGCAAAAATAATTATTTTTAAACAAATATAACGTTATGATTTTCCAAGAAAACCCATATATAATAGGGCGATCGATGTCTTAGTAAAAATAAATCATGTTGAAAAGATCTATAAACTGAGACATGTTTCATTCAGGGTTGCCAACCGTACTATATTATATAATATTGTACTATATTTTGACTCTGTGTACTATATATTGTTGAAGAGATATATAGTACGCAAAAATACTATATTTCGGTCAGTCCTTATACATAAGCGGTTTGGGTGCAGTTGAAGTGGAAAAAAAAGGCAGAATTTTAGTAAGTACCCAATAAATATTTTGCATTATATTTAATGAATGAAATTACACACTTTTAAAAAAGTTTTTCTTCAAAGTACTATATTTTCTTTCTCTGTACTATATTTTTTATACCTAGGGCTTGAAAATACTATATTTGCCCAAGAAATAGTTTCATTTCTGTTGGTGGGAGGGGACATTTTTGCCCATCAACCTTTGGTAGCATAAAATCTAATACCCTTGCACTAAGTATATTTAAACTAGGAACTCAAAAATAATCTTAAGTGCCCGTTTTCTTTGCAAAATGGGTTTATTTACACTGGACCTTACAAAAAGTTCGGTACCCGGTAGGGTGCTGTCGTGGGCTTTGCCATAAACTTTGTTCTAAAACCCAAGGCTAAGATTTATTTAATTTATTATTACTTTGAAATGTTCGTTCTTTTATGGACATGGCGAGCCCGCGGCGGTCTCCATTTTAGTTTCGGTATTTTAATAAAGGACTCTACCTGTAAAACCCATAACCTATCCAAAAAAACGTAATGATTATGTTCTCGCGAATATAAATCGCGGATACCTAAGGCCCTACTTTGATAATCGAAGTTCGAAGTTACGTTTGCTCTATCCCTTTCTCTCGATTTAGTCTCAAATGACGAGTGACAGGGATGGAGCTAACGTAACTTCGAACTTCGATTTTTAAAGTAGGGCCACTGACAAAGTCAATGTAGGTACCTAGAGTCCGACAGAGCGAGTGGTGTCACAAGCATTTTTGAGAAATTCTTTGTAAAATTCTTCATATGGCAACAATTTTACCTATGAAACAATAGAATTTGTGCGAGCTTTCGAATTTTGAACGAACCATCGAATCGTGGCAGCAATAACCTCGTAAGGCTCACCATACTACAAACAGGGAGTTTTTTGTCAGTGGGACTTTGAATCTACCATCAAGGCAATAAAGTTCAATTACGTTTGTTCCATAATGCCAATTTCAGTTTATGAACATAGGAAAATAAACCTTATTACCATTGCAACACAGTTCAAATTAAATTGCCTTGATTATGTACATTCTATTGCACACTGGGTCTTACGAGGCTAAAGCCCCCCATACATGTTCAGGCCGATCGGTTCAGGCCGAACTGCGTCAGTTCCGCCTGAGCGGATCGAGTGGCCATACATGTAAAGACCGATGTGTTCAGTCCTAACTGCGTTAGTTCCGCCTGACCGGATCGCGTGGCCATACATGTAAACACCGATCCGTTTTTCCAACGGCCAATCGTTCAAGCGGACGGATGCGATTTGCCTTCAGGCCAAATTACACATACACGATGCTATTTTGCATCCGGTCGGTTAGAACTGAAGGTAAAACTGAATGTGTGGAGTTCTGTCCGGTGAGGCAAATCGTTCAGGCGGACCACAGGGCCAAATTACACTTACACGATGCTGTTTTGCATCCGGTCATGGAGTTCTGTCCAATCAGGACAACCGTTCAGGTGGACGGATGCGATTTGCCTTCAGGCCAAATTACACATACACGATGCTATTTTGCATCCGGTCACTTAGACCTGAAGGCAAAACGGATCATGTATGGAGGCCTTAAAACACCGGTCAGTCGGGACCATTTTTGGACCACAGATTAATTATAGTTCTGGTGGATAGCCAAGCGACACGTTTTTTGTAGACGTATAGCCTGGCCAAAAAGTCGAGCCAGTGGTGACAGCTGCAACTAAAAAAATTCCATACAAAATTGTTGCCATGTTTACGCATTTTACGTCAAAAATGTGACAGTTACGTAGAAAGTGGCGCCCTCATTTAATTTCTACTCTTTTTGGTCGCACTGTATGTGAAACAAACATTCAACATGGATCATGTTGTCAATTTCTCTACAATAAGCGCACGGGGTTAATTACGCGGTGTCGATATGCTTGATTTGCGCGAGAACGCAATGCGACTCCAATAAAACGACGGCAAAAATATAATGGCAACTTTCTCAGACGTGACGCAACCCAGTGCGAAGCTTGATTTTATCGTGCGAACAGAGGCTCTACTTTGAAAATCGAAGTTCGAAGTTACGTTAGCTCCGTCCCTGTCACTCGTCATTCGTGACTAAATCGAGAGAGAAAGATTTTATCGAGATATTTTCAAAGTAGGGCCTCTGGTTTGCGATTTTAAAGTTTCGGCTATTGGATTTGTAATATATTGTTAAGCCCACATGCGTCGCTACGTTGCTTTAAGCTGTCAAAAAATCGCGTAACTTCGCGTGTGCGTTCAATTCGCTTACAGTGCGACCAAAAAGAGTAGAAATTAAATAAAACGGAACTAAAAAAAATCCATACTAAATTGTTGCCATGTTTACGCATTTTACGTCAAAAATGTGACAGTCACGTAGAAAGTGGCGCCCTCATTTAATTTCTACTCTTTTTGGTCGCACTGTAAGTGGGACACTGGGTTGCAAAATAAAAACTGCCTGCCTTCCCAGAACGCGGCACTGGCAACACTACATACCTTAATGTCAAAACGCCTTATCTCGTTCTGTCCTGTAGTGCATTATTTAATTTTATCCTCGTATTAAATAGTATTGTAATGCATGTTGGACTTATTTAAGTGCAGCTGAATAGGACATAGTGCACTATAAATTGATAAATTTTCATGCTACAGCGTCATATACTCTAGAGTTGTTAAATAATATGGTAGGTATTCTTTTCTGACTAATACGGTTACAATATTTGATGCCTACATTTTCGCAAAGCTTTCGTTTTCTGTTCATATTACTTGTTCTTGTTGTTAGGAATAAATATTGACTTGATTTATGTTGTTTCTAGATGCAATTCATGCTGTTGTTTAGCCGACAAGGCAAACTACGGTTGCAGAAATGGTACGTGGCGCACCCCGACAAGCTAAAGAAGAAAATTACCCGGGAACTTATAACCACGGTGCTCGCGCGGAAGCCCAAAATGTGCTCCTTCCTTGAGTGGAAAGATGTCAAAGTGGTTTATAAGAGGTGAGTGCACCACCAAAAATTCTGTAAATTCATTTCTGCTAATTCTCAAGATAGATATGTACAACTTCAGCCCATTACTCAATATTACTTTCATTCCTTCATGCAGCTGCCTCTAGTTCAGTAACAACTAAGTCTTTCAGAAATAAAGTCACTTTGACCTAAACCTAATAATTCTTATTGGAATGACTGAATAGATAAATTTAGTCTGAATTATCATGCATTGTTTGTACCAAATAATACTATCAGCATACCTCCATATAAAATAGATACGTTTGTGCAAGTATAAATTAAATGTGTGCAGTAAAATTAATTTAACTAACTACTACTATTTGATACAATAGTGGCGACATAATTAGGGATGCTTGCTTTTTTTCCCATACAATTGCCTACAAATGGGACTTTTCAATTTTGACAACTGATCAAAAACTTCTTAACCAATTTTATTTTTAGTTACACTTATCGATAACAAATAAACTAAGGTTTAAAACTATGAACAAATAATCACTGTTGAAAACGAATCTTTCATTTTACAAGGATATCAAAAATGGGGTTTATACAAAAAACTTTGGTCATAATAAAATTGGTCAAGAACTTTATTGTATGGCAAAAACGCAAGCGTCCCTAATTATGTGGCCACCACCACTGTATACTGGTGTCTTGAGTATAGTCAACAGCATAAATAAGTGATCATTTATGTACCTTGTCACTTTAACGTCGTGTTTGAAATGTCATACAAAATTGTGAAACGATTGAAAGCAACAAGGTACATAAATGATCACTTATTTATGCTGTTGACTGTACACACACTTTCACGCATCATACTAATTAATATTTTATCCCAGAACTCTGCTTAGTTAGCCTATTTTACATTCACTGGAACCTAAAGACAGTCATTAGGAGTACACATGTTATTATGACAACCATACAACAAAAGTAGTAAAACAATGTACTTAATTGTAATTATGTAAATAAAATATTGATATCTTAAATATTAATTTGCATAAAGCACACATGCGCATTTGTGCTTAACACAAATTATTTAACCTCGTGCCATTCAATGTACATTGTACAAAGTGACACTTAGCATAACCGCCCAGACTTGAGCCATAGTCCGGGTAGAGTTTTTCTTTTAAAAAAAAAGATTAATATTCATGGGCAGTTTGGACATGAAAATGTTTTGGCTTATACATTGCACACTGGGCGTTTACTGATCTCGCGCTTTTTTTCTTGGGTGGCACGAGGTTAAGTTATTGATATATTGTAAATATTCAAAACTCACCTTGCGGCTCGTTCCATAAACCACACTCATGTTGTAATGCCTGTCATTACGCAACCGTCACGTAAACTACTATAATGTAATTGTTAAGTTTTGGGATTCCGGTACAATGAGAATTTCGAAAAGATATCATTTGGTTAAACTAGACTTTTTTTATTTAAGATAAAACAGAGGACACTTTGCTTTAAAGGATTTAATAAAATAACATCTTGTTTTTAGTATTAAAGTGGCACCCGCCTGCTCTCTGTCTTTTTCCCGCATTAACCAACCATTGTTAACTCCTTCAGCTGCTGCAAGCTGTTGCTCTTTCGTTGTGACTTAACTTTAATAGGTTTCATGTTTCATTTATTACAGATATGCATCTTTATACTTCTGCTGCGCCATGGAGCAGGAAGACAACGAGCTGCTAACGCTGGAGCTCATCCACCGCTATGTGGAGCTCCTCGACAAATATTTTGGCAGCGTATGTACCTGACATTAAAGTGAATCTAATGTTCTGCATCTTATCTTATCTCATACAGATGGGGCCCTTTCAGATAGAATTTAACCTTGTAAGATTTATTTGAAATTACCCCCTTATACACTCAGCTGTTCATATTTTTCAAAGGTTGAGTTACGATATAATTATGCATTCATGTAGATACTTTAATGATAAAATGTATAAACAAATTTCAATCTTCACAAATAGAGAATGTCAACCAGTTTAGATTTTTGGCTTACCGTATTATTCATTAAAAACTAAAAATAGGTGTAAAAAAATCATTTTGATACGTTAAATAGTTTTCGAGATATTAAATTTTAAACTTCGTATGCGGCGCTCGAAACCCGGCTGCTAGCGCTCACGGATGATGACGTCATCGCTTAACAGCGGTACGCGCCCTTATATGAAAAAGTAAGTTTACAGGGCTATAACTTTTTAACCGTTATAAGTAGCCAGTTGAATTTTTCACAGAACACGTGTTATTATAAAATCTATCGTTTAAAATTGTACAATGAACAATAAATCAAATCCCAAGAGGGGTCCCCATACAAGAAACATGAAAATAAATCATTTTTTTTAGCATTTTTATACGGATTGTATTTTTATAATGGCTTCTTATTTTGATGCTATTTTAAGCTTAATTGTAGTCTAATTTTCATAGTTTCCGACTAAATAGCAATCTCAAGTAAAACTGCTACAAATATGTGACAAAACTCCTGTTATAGACTACGCTTGTACTTGCTTAACTTTGTAAGTCGTAATATTTTTACGAATTCGTTTTGATGTTACTATGGCAGCTATGTTTATATAATATTTTGTATTACATAACTAACTGTCTATCACTGACCGGGTTTTCTATTTGTAATGTTTGTCGAATAAGTTGGTTAAATAAAATTAGAATAATATTCAAGCACTTTAAATTTTGGGATAGTGGCAATAATGCCTAGACCTAGCAAAGCGAGAGTTTTGTAGGTATGTAGGTAGGTACGTCTATCGACTTGGTAGCGCCCGCGCGCGGAATTTGAAATCGATGAAATGAATACACGAAGTATCAGAACTACTGCTAGGTCTATCAAAAATTCATGTTTTATACAGTAGTGATATTAATTCTAAATTAACACGAAATTTGTGAAGAAAGGCCTACCACCAAAGTTAAGCAACCACCGCTTACCTAAATATCGATCGTGTTAATTTAAACTAGGCACTTTTTAACATATTTGTAAGAGTTTTAGTAGTAAAACGTTTAGTGTTTGGTCGTAAACTATACATGTTTGTATGGAGTTTTGATCATTATCTAAACTTAATGTGACACCGAAATAAAAAGCTATTATACAAATACAACCCGTAGTTCGCCTTCAAAAGTTAAGCAACTACACGCGTAGTCTAAAACAGGATGGGTGACCGCTTTAAATATCGTGTTGATAAAATCAGTTTTCTCACATATTTGTAGTAGTTTTACTTGAAATTGCTATTTAGTCGTAAACTACAAAAATTCGACTACAATTTGAGCTCAAACTAGCATCAAAATAAGAAGCCATTATAAAAATACAATCCGTATAAAAATGCTAAAAAGAATGATTTATTTTCATGTTTCTTGTATGGGGACCCCTCTTGGGATTTGATTTATTGTTCATTGTACAATTTTAAACGATAGATTTTATAATAACACGTATTCTGTGAAAAATTCAACTGGCTACTTATAAAGGTTAAAAAGTTATAGCCCTGTAAACTTACTTTTTCATATAAGGGCGCGTACCGCTGTTAAGCGATGACGTCACCCCAGCAAGATGGCCCCCGCGCGCTTTAATATTATTGACCAAGATTTTAAACGTTCATAGAATCAAAACTACTGAGTCTTTTTGAATAAAATAAAAAGTAGTATGTTTGTTTATTTATAAACTTTACTGCTACAAAGTTTCAAGCGATTTGGCGTACCTACTGACATTCTTCATTATATAAATTTATATCCATAATTTGTGACTGGCCAACTTATTCTTTTTTAAAGGACTTTCAGGTAATCTTTAGGTTAAGTGATTGAGAAAAATAAGAAAAGCTAGTCTGGACTGTTGGTTCTTAATCTTAGTGTTCCTTTACCTTTCAGCTTGTATTATAGGCATGATGCATTGTGAAATAATTTCATGCAAATTACAAATAAGGTAGCTGAATTGGTTAACCCATTTAGCGTCCATGACGCATACGGTGCGTCAAATCCATACAAACTACAATCAAGGGTGGTGTATTTAATGGTTACAATCATTACGTGTTGTTGCACTAGTTGTGCAACATTTATAATATAATAATCGTTTGGAGTTGGGTTGTAGAATACATAACATTAACATAGGATGTGACGGTGAGGACAGGATCAGAGAAACATTTACATTTCGCGCATTTTGCGCACAAGACGAGGAAAGAACACTGCCTGGTCCACTATTTTATAACGCTCTGGTGTCTACTGTTAAGTTACAAATGACCTAAATAAATAAATAATGAAAAAAAACGTGGTGGTGGATAAAGTGTGGATAATACGTCCGTCGCTTTCTGATAAGTATGTAAGTGCGAGAGTGACGAGTTCTTTATCCATATTTATCCAAAGCGAGAAACGCGACCACAATAGGCCCGCTTGGTCAGCACGGAATAAATAGAGTTTGACATTTCCAATAATATTTGGTTAAATTACGTAAACAATATTATTACGATGTACAAGATAAGCTAAAACAAAGTGGAATATTAGGCCCTGATTGTTTTTTTTGCGTCAGGTATGCGAATTGGACATAATCTTCAACTTCGAGAAGGCATACTTCATCCTCGACGAGCTGGTGCTGGGCGGGGAGCTGCAGGAGACCAGCAAGAAGAACGTGCTCAAGGCCATCGCCGCGCAGGACCTGCTGCAGGAGGTTAGTAGCCAGGACAACGAGCTCGTGTGAACCTACTTGCTATAGTTGTTCACACTTTACCACACACAATGCTGCTCAGTAGCATTCTCTTTAAGAATACCAGAAACCCTTTCGGAGGCCGTAATGGCCAATGGAGAAGTTAAATGGGGAAGCTCTTTCGATGGAAGCCCGGAATGGACCACCCCTTTTACTATAACCCTATTGAAATAGAAAATATAGAAACAATTCATTTATTTGACTAGTTATGGCAAGGTAAATGTGTCAAGAACTATTGTAAGAGGGCTATTAGGTGTTTTGAAATCTCGTAGGGTTTTAATGCGGGTAATTGGTTTTATCGCAACTATTTAATTAAAGATTGCTCATTTGTTGATATTATTTACAAATATAATATTCTCTACATTAATTTGGCGTTAGTTTAGGATAAGCAATTTCGGAACGCAATCCAGCCTTGCTATACACATCAGTAATATTAAGTTATTTGAAAATCTCATATCTTAGATTCTATGGCATATAGTTTTAGATTAGGTTTGTTCGTGTCACTATGATTATGGTTATTGTAAACTAGTCTGTATTAACATTCCTATATAGTTCTTTGTCACTGAAAGGTCACAATTTGTATCTAGTCTTCTGTCTTTCGGATATAATATGTAGGCATAATAATAAAGAGTTTAAACTAGATTATAAAGTGGACCAGTAAATAGGACAGTGGCCTCAGTAGTGCCTTTTATAGTAGTTAATAAACACTTATAGTTAGGAGCACTGCCTTTTCTATATTATCTTACTATTCGTTTATATGTTACACTATTTTTACAGTTTAATAAGTGCCTTAAGGCATAATTCTGCGGTTTACAAAGTAAGCGGCCGCGATTTGACCATTATTTTTAGACAGAAGTCAATTTGAAATACAAGTGAGACCACGGATATGGTATTGGTATCTATAATTTTTCTTCAATTTCTAATTTATAGTAAAATTACCTGTGATTGGAATAAATTACATCTTTACACGAACTTTAGACATGGAAGTAGCATTGCATGTATCACCTGAATTCAGTTTCAATACTGTTTCTGCCCAACCTAAAGCTATACCCCACCGCAGGATACAAAAACCTCATTGAAATTGGTTCATGCCTTTGAGCCTCAGCATTGGGACGTGTAGAAATTGACTCTGATTTCTGAGTTCCCGCATCACACACATAAAATCCTTACAGGATAAGTTCCTATTTATCTTGCTTTCTTAGTACTGAAACTGACCTTAACTGAAAACCCAAATTAAACATTGCACTACGTCTGTTCTAAATTTATAGCTCCATATTAGTGACATTTTCATTTCAAAATTACTATTGTGTGACGTCGCTTAGATTCACGAGTTGGCTTTTTTTACATTTATTATGTTCTTTCCTTGTCTAAAGTTTTCAGTAAATATGCTCTGCCCATTCCATTCACTGCACAGTACATATCAGATCACAGTTAAAATAATCCATAACCAAACATATTAAATTTGTGTCTAGTCAGCTCGGTATAAGATTATTGTCCAATAACATTAAACAATATATCGTAGTGAGAATCTTTTTAGTGCCTAAAAAATAACCTAAGAAGCGAGATAATAAAAATAAATGTAGGTTATATTATGAGTTATGACAAATGAATTATCTTTTAATTGAATAGATACTAATCAAAGTACATATTGTTGATATAATACGTCTTTGTTAAGTTTAACTTTACTTGTCTCTCTCCACCTACACTACTCACAAAATAAACCGTTTTTACAACCTTTCTCAACACTTGTGGCATTTTATTGTATTTATCGAGGGTTGTGTGAAAAACTAGTTACTTCAAAGGTTTCAGACTTTCATACAGCCCGGGAATTTATATTTTTTCCCAAATGTTTGTCTGTGCGTGTTTCGTTATGTAATACTGACGGCATGGTGGAGTGACCCTCGGCTAATCAATGCCGGACTGACTCAGGACTAACTAATCAACTTAAGTGACAATAAGTATCTGAAACTTATCAAAAATCCTTATGCTAGACTTTTGAGAAAATTTCCTTTGACTTAAAATCAAGAAAGAAATACATTTCACCTAGTATCGATACAAAGTAGTATAGTATGACATAAGTCAATAACTCCGCCATTTGTATTTACTTTGTGTCTTGCGTAAAAAATCATCTGAGTCTGTCCGGCAGCAAGCCGTCCCTTACCCTGCACTGATGTTCCCTTTGTGCCGTACGCATGCGCGCCAGGACCTGAACGATGGACTGTTGCACTGACCGGCCTGGCGGCCGCTACACTATGCTACCCTCAGTCTGTATTCCGTAGACCCCTCTTGCTTGCGCTTTATCTTTTCTTTATTTTTTATACAGCATGCTTCTATTATTTGAAAAAGTATTTTTATTATTTGGATCTAGCCACGCAAAGCGCCAAATCCATTCACTAACTCCTTAACACATACAGCGCTCGTGATTAGTATGTAATTCTGACGCACCGTCTGCGTCGGGGGCGGTGAATGTGTTAAATACCTAAATACACCTTATGCAATTAGTGTTAAAATATATTTTTTTTTGTATTTGAATCGCACGTGTCACATCTTTTTAATTTTATATTCTGTGGCATCTTTCACGATTCATTAGAAATATTTAAAATATTCGTGAATATTGATAAAATACATAATTTGGAAACAGTACCATTTATATTGTATCGAATTACTTACATGTATTTGTAAAAGTTATCATAGATTTAATAACTAGTAGTATATGTGCGTCTGTCGCTTTATATTTGTGTAGTTTGTTTTATTAAAGCATATATTATTGAATATTGGTACACTGTTTTACTGGGATACAAAATACTTACAAAAGACACTGATATTGTTCATACCATTAGACTCTTTGATTTAGAAACTACAGTTTAATATTGGTATTTTCATACACGCTCAAAACGGAGTAACACTTTAATACTTTTTATAAATAAGTACCTAGTAACATTATTCTCAAATTTCGAGCAGTGCAAGTTCGAACGGGGTTGTTTGTAAAATGCTGCACAAGTGCATTCCATTATGTGGTGATTTTGTACAAAATGGGGTTAAACGCATGTCTTAAATAGACCAACAAATGGGATGCAAGAAGAATAGTGCAAGTGTCTGAAGTTTCCATTCTGTACAGTAGTTTATTTTCTTGTAATGCAACCTGTTAATTAATTTCTCACGGTAAAACAGTGTCGTGTATGTAAAGTTCTGGCTGTTCATGCATTTACTGTAATGGGATGTCGAAATACAATGGTTCCAACTAAAACTATGTTTTCTTGCATGCACCTTGCCCTCGCCGTAGCATGAGTCTTATTATGAGGATCACGAATAATCTAGCACCCTTCAAAGGGTGTATTTTTACGTTTATTGTTATGGTCTTGTAACAATTCTAACGGGAATTAACATACAAATTATCTAATTCAACTGTAGCAATAGTGAATCCGAAAAATCGTAGTCTTTAATCATTTTTGTGACTGAACAAGGAAAGGTACCCAACTGTCCGGCTCCGATTTGGTTTATTTTGATATATGTTAAAGAGTAGTCTAAAATAACAGACACGTATTTTTTTTAGCGGCCCAACTCAACCTGTTGGGAGAAAATGACCTCCAAAGTACTGAAAAGTGACTAAACCCTCTAAATTCTATAGAGAATAAAAAAAAAACAACATGCTATTTTCCTACTTTTTTTGATTATATGTTTAAGAACATGAAAAAATAATGAACACGTGTTTTGTTATATCGGCTAAAACTCATATTTTAAAAAAAATAGCCTTCAAAGTTATATACTAAAAGATACACTTAATATTATTTGGTATTTTTTTTAAATATGAGTTTTAGCTGATCAGTAGGAAAATAGCATGTTGTTTTTTTTAATTCTCTATAGTAGAAGTTAGAGGGTTTAGTCACTTTTCAGTAATTTGGAGGTCAATTTCTGCCAAGAGGTTGAGGTTGGGCCGCTAAAAAAAAATACGTGTCTGTTATTTTAGACTACTCTCTAACATATATCAAAATAAACCAAATCGGAGCCGGACAGTTGGGGACCTTTCCTTGTAAGATATGCCTTTTTATTTTTAAACTGATAATTAGTAAAGCCATCTTAAAGTAATATTAATACGTAAAGATATCCAGCTATTTGTTTAGTTTTGTTTCTGGTGTAAAAAGTTCGAAATGCTCATTCGACTGGATTCTATATATTAATGACGCACCGTGTGCGTCATGGGTGATGATAGTGTTAAAAATGTATTTTTTGTATAAAAAAAATTTGTTACGTATTCTCATGCTACGGTGTCCTTAAGTCCGTAATCTGGTGGTTGAATAACAATTGTCACAATAACCCGGCGCTTTTGTGGTTAACAGCATGCTCTGTTTTGTAGGCCGTGATAAAATGCAAAATATTTTAATATGCAAGTAAATTAAGAATATAATATTTGGTCTGTACAGATTTTGCTCAAGAGAAAATATTTAATTTCTGCATTTTTCATACCTTCTAACCTGAATGTACTCGTAGATTAGACACTGAAAGTTTGGTTAATAGATTAAAAAATTAGCTGTCCAAAACTTAAGGAATAACAAGTATTACTTATTACAAGGAGATAAGGTTGCAGCTACATATTTTTGAATTGAGGTCATCAAAATCGAACAATGGCGGAACGACATTCATTTAGCCCGAATGTGAAAGTATTGTTCTAACTGAAATTATATTATGGCTCACGAAATAGGAAGTGAGACTTTTACCAATGATCGTGCAAAATTATTAAGTTTCCCTGAAAAAACTCTTTATTACACGGAAATTCATCAATGTTTAGGTCGTTGGAGTAAATCGATTAAGCGATTTAATGCTGCAATTTTGAAATAATCCTGCTAAAAGAGTAAGTTATAATTTGTGTGTCGTGCACCAATGGATTTTAATTTTAAAATTGTTGCGTCTTATCGATCTCAAAAATGAAGGAGAAATGCTTCTCAATACATTACAAACCTAGCCTGACAAAAAGGATTGTGTCATGAATAGGACGAGACCGTGGATGCAGCGCTGCGTGAGGTGGGACTCCTCTGAGACGGCGCCAACTCTTCGAGAACCTCCCTCGTCCTTCCGTCACCGACACAAAGGAATTGCCAAAGATTTTACTGAAAAACTTAAAACATACAGAGAGTATACCATAACATAAAGCAGGACTTGAGGCCAACGCCAGGGCAATTTATAAACATAGCGCTCTCGAAAGCTAAGCCTAATACTTTTTTTTTCTATATCGAGTTAATCTGAAGTCCTGGTTTTAGCTAACATACTACAGCTCACGCGAATCGATCGATTTTTTTCTTGTGTAGATGACACGTTGCGTAATTACTGCACATAACGTCGAACAGTACAAGAGCTGGATTCGCTGCCGCTTTATGCGACTGAATTCAATCACAAGTCGTTTGGTTCGAGATGAGACTGATTCAGTAGCATATCGTACACCTATGTGTTATTAATTGAGTCGAACTCATTTTAACATGGATGTTCTAGCAGTTCTAGTATGTTATAGTCTGTATACTGTTTAGGGTTCTATGCGTATACATGTTGTATGTCAATACATTTAAGGGCGTGTAAAATACCTACAACAATTTGACCTAAATTGTTATTTTTATACTTTTTTATTTTATATATTTTATGATTCGGGAAATATTTAAGTTTTAATAACTGGTGTAATCGTGGTTTGATGGTCATCATCACAATCGCAATAAGTAAAAAACAGATGGAAGGCAATTAAAAAAAAGTTTTCAGATACCTACTTAATACTATGATTTCACACAGTTAAGTAGGTATATGAAAACAATTATTTGTATTGAAGATAAACTCTGTTGTTCTGTTAAACTGTAGTTTCGCTCCACGCGGTACACCTTCGATATCGCAGATTTATACATTTTGACAATCGCTAGTGTGTGGCAGTGTTATATTACGGGCAGACAAAAATCGCCTGATGTCCTCACCACATTTTCAGACCATGGACTGACAATAGACTGGGAATAAGTAGAACGCACAAGTCAGTCTCAACGACTGAGACTGACTTATGTTAATTACTACCTATCTGTTGTGATTTGATTACTCATATATCATCATTTATATCAGGTTTTTGTAAACTAGGTAGGTAGATAGGTAGGAGGAAAGAAATGGACCAATGATTTTTTTCTCTTAATGATACGTAGTTGTACGTTTTTTTTTGTTGCGTTCATTGTTGACAAACTTAAAGAACTTCGTTATGTTTATTGATTAAATTCATTTTTTATTTTTATTTACTTACTCATACATATTATTAATTATTGAATGAATATCTCACTATGAAAGAATTTATCCTTTGTTCTTAAATTGGTGCTTTTATGATATGTTAAATTTAACCTAGCCTTTTTTTTCTATTTAAGAGATATATTGAATTGTTATGACGTGCCAGATGGAGATTAATTAGAAAGCTAGTAATAACAAAAAAAAAACAATACGGGAAACACGCCGCTACTGCTAAAGTCGGTATTAATTGAAATGGCCAAAGATGTAAATAAATTACTACTGTTTCACACATACCATAAACATTTTTTTTCGGGCGTGTATTTATTTATAAATACATATATTTAATAGTTGTTTAATCTTCAATTTATTATGAAAGCAATGATCAAGTGTAAAACGCAGCATGAATAAAGACCTTATTTGATCTTTAAAAGTATGTAATTATAAAGTAATAATAATGAACGTAAATTTGGTTCTGCCTAATTTTTTTCCGATTTCAGTTGACACCGACTTTAACATTATTTGAGGTGTATAGAATCAAAAACAGCTACATCCACATAATTCATGTTGGATTTAGCTGTCTTTGATTCAATACACCTCATTTCGTGACGTCCTTTCCTTTTAGATCTATTCAGTAAATAATTTTAAAGCTATCTATATTTCTTGAAAATATTTTATTGTGCGTTGTTAAAACGTAGGTACTATAAATAAAAAAAACACTTGGCGATGTAGTAATTGCGAAACTTAGGTACGTAATATTTATATGTGGCTGCCACACTTAATTATTTAAAATCGATGTAATTGTGCTAAGTATATTACTATCAAATGTTTCTCAAGTTCTTTATCACTAGCGCAAGTAACTATCTTGGCCGCGTATTTTGACATTTTAATTTGATAACCCAAAAATATGAGATTATTTTGGAACTAATTTTAAATTTAATGTTATTATATCTGCCCTAAGCATTAGTATTTCTTTTTAGTTTAAGTTAAAGGTAAGTAAAGATTTTATTTAAAATTGTCTATGTAATTAAAAAAACAGAAACATCGATTTAGAAACAAGAATTGGAATCAAAAAAATATTTAGGATTAATTCTTAGAATCCACAGTACACGTCTATTTTATTAATAGCCACTTACTCACGACGCACATGTGCGTCATGAATCCATTAAAATGGCGTCAAATGTTTTAAAAACAGTTAGTTCTGACAATATACTGCCTATGGCTGTTAATAAATAAGACTTACTGTGTACGGTATTTACCTTATGTTATGTTATTATATCACGTTTACCCCAATGAAACTTAACTTTAGTAAGCCAATTATAATTGTAACCCAGTGGAATTGAAAAATAAAGAAATAGGTTTCCCAATTGCTGATTCATCATGTTATATTGACATAACCTAACCTAACTGTTGGCCATCCATTAGATGTATCATGAGATAATTCCATCCTAAATAAATATTGTTGTATGTGTCCAGAGGTTTTATTCGCTTTCTGCAGCGAGTTGCATAGGTCAGGCAATATCACTAATCAGGGCATAAATTATACATTCGATTATAGTACATAACTACCATGGCCGGGACAAAATAGCCCGGATAGGTCTGAGGCGGGCAACCCCATATTTCCCGCCGAGGTAGGTATAGTGCTTTTTTCAAAGATGCAATGAAATAAACAACAAAAAAAGACAATGACATGATGCCTGTGCCACAAATTTATGTGGAATGGAAATTAAAAAAGAGGACTTTGCCGGCCTAGGCCTGCACGATTTGTATGAAATTCCATTAACGACCTCTTGTCCTAGGCTCACCTGAAACGTCATACTTCGCAGCCTATTATAAGGAACATAACATCAATATTTCATTGCTTGTTTGAGAAAATAAATTTATCTTGATGTCAGTATTACTGATAATGTCTAACATCTTTTTGTAACTGAAGATTTATCAAAAATATGAAGAGGAACAGGTATTTATCGATATTTTTTTCAGTGGAAAATACCTTTACGTTTTCTTTAAATTTCTATGAGATATAGTCATTTTCACAACTAAAGTAACATTGATGTGCTTATTTAAAAACTGGCGAACCGACTGATTATTTGGTCACGAACGCAGGTAAATATTGAAATTTTAGTCAGCACGTCGCAGTAATTGGATTCTTTCAAGTTACTTTAGATGTGACAGCAGACAGACCGATGTTAAACTTAGCGGTCAACTTATTGCTTATGTAATTTTTGAGTAAAAAAAACAGTTTTTTTGTAATCTGTTGTTCCCGTCCCGCCGAAGAGCGATGGCTCGGTCTAACACGGCCACGAGCGACCCTGGCTCAGTGATGACGCTTGTTACAGGAGGAGACTCCTCAGGGCTTCTTCGAAGACCACGGCCTGGGATAGACCTCGGCGCCGACCAGCAGCACGACACCCGCGTCCCGACATCCCCATTATAAATACTATTTATTTTACTAAGCTTATTTCAACGACACAAGAGAAATCAAAAAACTAATAAATATTGTTGTGAAAACAATGTGCCGACTCATGTTTGTTCCAACTTAATAAGTGCTACTCTTTTAATGATCAGCATTTACATGAAATAACCCGGTTACATTCAAGATGTGGGATGATGCTGGCTGTCGCAATAACGCAAATTCGTTCTGATATTTCGTCATACGTATATTTAATTTTTTCACTAGTTTAAGCATAGCTGTCTGGGCATATACCCCATCATATAACCCAGATCTAATATCTCAGAATGGAGAAGGAAGCTAGATCGTAACTTTACTTAACCGTATTTAATCAACAGCGTATAAAGTGTAAACCATACTCAGATATTTTTGACAACGGAGGGCCTACGTTAGTTATACATGTTTTCTAGGCCCCAGGTCTGCCTAATGCCGTTGTTTATTTTAAGTATGTAATGGACCCGATTCTACGTGCACATCGCTTAAATAGCCTAAAACTAAATTGTCTAATTTTTAGACAGTTTAGACGGCAGATTTAACAAGTGCTGTTCCCGAATGTCAATACAATATTGAATGGACCGCCTAAAATAAGAAGCGTCAGATTCAAATTAGCGCTTGTCATTTGATTATGACGGCTGCTCGTAGAATAGCAAAGTGTTTTAGCGACACCTAAATAAAATTAGGAAGTTTAGAGGCCACTGTAGAATCGGGTCCAATGAAGGAGTATGCGAATTTATAGTGACGTCCTGGCTTCGTATAAATTCATATAATAATTTTATTAAATAAGTTACGGGAGCTTACACTGCATTTACGGCACCTAATTTATTTAAATGTAGTTTGGCAGCTGTACTTAATTTTAATTAGGGTAGAATAAGTATAATAATATGAAATGGCTATAATATTTTAACAGATAAAGTAGACTATTGAGAAACACTGTTCATGTATAATTTTAATTACGGAAAGTACATTTGTGATTTAAAAAAAGGGGCCGGATATTATACTTACCAATATTTGAAAAGCGTAAATGCAACCTTTTTTTTAAGTTGAGACTAAATCATTTTTTGAGACAATGAAAGCTAATATTAATCTTATAAATGCATGTGAATTTGAAGGGTTTTTATGCAACAAGGTTAAATGTTATAAAATCCGTACTCGGGGAAAACTTCCTTGTGTAACTTGCTCATATTGTAAGTGTAGATAAATAAATATTTCAGCTGAAATGTATAAGTGTTGTGTCTGGGCATACATAGTACGGCTAGACCCATAATCCTGGTTTGCTCCACCAACTTATCTGATATCATAATCTCGTGCTCAGCGATATCAACTTCAGACGACCTCGTGCATACATTTAACTATTATTATGGATTATTACGCACCGTTATCGAAAATCCTACTAGATAGGCCAAAGCGGACCAGCCGCAGTCCTTGGAGTATATTTTATTCTCGAAATATCTTAGAACTGTATCGCATAAGGTATATAATAAAACAGCCAACAGGTCTCGTTTGCGCTGGGACTTATTAAAGCGCCTGTTTGAATTTGTGACGCACATAGGCTTCATGCACGCTGCTGAAAGGGTTACGTAAGATTAGTCATAAATTCATAATCAAACCGATTTTCGGGTGTCGAGGCATGGTAGTGGATGCTTTTTCGAATTAGATTTTGTGAGCGCTGAACAAGGAGTGGGCATTTCTCTCCGTGCTGCCCTGCGTGTTCTATGTATTAGACAATAGCGTCAGTATTGTTATGCGATTGGAGGTTAAGGGTTCGTGCCAAACAAATGTTATATTTTCAGATTTCTATTCATTCGAATAAGTGTTTCTAAAACCAGGCCTCGGATCGTTAAATATTACTGAACTGGTGACTTGGCTCAGTTTGTTATGAGGCTGATATCAAATCTGTTGTGGTATTTTTTGTATTTAACTAAGACCTAAGATTGAATTATTTGTTTTTGAAATAGGGCAAGAATTGAATGTATCTATTCTGTCAACTTTACATTCCATATCAAGTCTCATATCTTTCAATTTCCTACTCTACTTAATGAAAGTACGGTCTATACCGATCCACATAGTCTAGGAAGCGATCGCAATATGTATGTCTTTACAAAGTATTATATTATGTACAATAAAATAACTTTATTAAATACGAAATCTTTTATTTATCGTAAATACATTTCCAAATGGTTATAAAGCTACAAATATCATTATAAAAACGCATATAGGCGGTGTATAATTATAGAAATTTAAATAATTATAAAATAGTGGTTCTCTTACAGCTAAGTGCCAAAACAGGGTCGGTACATCTCGTATACCGAAGTGTAGCACGGTAATACAGCTAGGGGGTTAATTGGGGTGGTTGTTAGAATGGTTTTCTGATTTCCCCTCGGGGGTGGTCTTGAGGTCGTGCGCGGGGGTGGGCGGCGCCGGGCGCGGGGCGGGGGGCTCGGCGGGGCCGGCGGGCGCGGCGCGCGCGGGGGGCGCCGGCTCGCGCGCCGCCTCCTGCTGCTGCTGCTGCCACGTCACGGCGGCCAGGTGCAGCGCGGCCAGCAGGGCCTTCAGATAACGACTCACGTCGAACTCGATACCTGTAACGCAATCAAACTAATAAGTTAACCTTTAAAAGATTAAGAGCCTCCTCAACGCCCGAAGGTACTAAACTAAGTTATCCAAATTATTTTTTACATTAATTGAAGCGTGATAATGGGGCAGGCAACGCAATTGATGTGATATTCTACTTTGGAAAGGAAAATTTTACTGTTTTCGCAGCACCGACTGATTCGCGCCACAGGAATCTGTGGCATCTAAGACACATCGTATTACTATGCTGCTTGGCTGTTGAAAAGGTTACAATCTCACTTTACAGAGACATAGTGGTCACTCTAACAAGAAAACCAGTATTCACCTGACTGCCTCAGCTCGGTGACTTTGTACGCCAGGTTGGCCCACACGCGCCGCGCCGCGACCGCGCTCAGCCGGCCCACGGTCTGCACGGTGTGCAGTGCCGGGTCGTTGGTCGCCGCTACTATCTCCTCTACAACAACATTAAATGAAACTATAGTACAGTGTCTTTCTGTAGAGCGAGTACAAACCCGAAATATGTATTCGCCAGATTCAACGGGTTTTTAACGTACTTATTCATTGCCGGCAACGCATATAAGAGCCCTCGCAGACTGAAGACTTTTAGTCGGCTGATCGTGCTGTTGTCCCTATCCATTTCTGCTAAGTTTGCGGAGACAAATACACAATAGGACTTGGGCAAAGGGACGGCAGCGAATACGCTTACAGCGTTACAAATGGATAATTAACGCAGAATGTTAACTCGTTCGTTATCAGGACTAATCGTCTATGCTCCATCATTGGACAAGTTCGCCATGTCTGTGACGACGGTTATTATTCTCCGTTTCTGCTTCGAGTAGGAAGTACTCTATATCGTGACCTGCGCCTCTATTCTAGGCGGTAAAAACGATATCGTAGTTGCCTGTTATGGTATTGTTATGACGTCAGCCGCCATTACTGTCA
Organism: Acleris literana; assembly: GCA_946894065.1. NCBI lineage: Eukaryota > Metazoa > Arthropoda > Insecta > Lepidoptera > Tortricidae > Acleris > Acleris literana. The sequence goes on along the minus strand of OX335669.1, from coordinate 7,981,186 downwards.
AGAAAATAAGAGCTATCAAAACGTTGACAATACGATAACAGATCAAATGCGATATTGTTTTTATCGTCTTGAATAGTACGTTCAACGTACGCTAGGACTTGAAGTTTAGATTATTTTGAAACTGGTTTCTGTTCGGGACTGGTGTGAATTGTGATTGTTTGACACTTTAGCCTGATGAACTTTTGGTTATTCTTTTATCATAAGTGTTGTTTTAATGCAGCTTACGAGTTTCTGATGTAATAGTTCAACTATGCCACGCCATGATACAGGTCCGTTACTATCACGCATTGATAACCTGTATCAGTGTGCGTTTGCTACATTCGCACTTAATAATTCCATTCGATATTTTAGTCAAAAATCTTGCATAACACTGAACAACTACGAAAGCATTCTTGAATAATTTCTTTTGATATGCATCTATCTAACACGTTGTATTATGTTATGTAATACTAATGTGTCAGAATTATGAGACGCTATAGGTTAATCAATCGACACTCGCCAACAATGTTATGGTTATGATTGAAACAATAATATACACTGGCCTATTATTGTTTCGTTTTTCGCTGTAGATGAATGTGATTTAAGTGTCCGTCACTCTCGCTCTCACATACTTGTCAGAAAGTAACGGATGTTTTATCCATAGATACATAAGCTTGACCAGGCCCCCTGGTATTATGACCATTACCGATTTAATCGTTTGTTGGCCATCATTAACTTAAAACATTGCTTATATGCGGTGAAAGCGATAGTAACTTAAAAGGTACTTTGTAACTACTCACTGGACGGCTCCTCCTGCGGCCCCAAAGGTGGTAAATAGTGGTCCAAAAGCTGCATGGCGTATATTGCTCCATTGTCGACGCCGATCAGGGCTTTCTGGCCGTACGCTGTGTTCAGGAGGGAGTTCGCTTTAGCCCACGACAGCTCTTTCAGGGACTTCACTCTCTGCTCTGCTGCTACGCGAGCTCCGATTACCTAGTGATTGAGAGGTATTTTGAGTATGTGATACATGCTTTACAAACATACGAGGGTATTAAGAGGAACAGGTAATGCATCTCATCTAAGAGCCCTTGTGATTTGTAGGGTTGTCCTTATCCATTTTTACAAAGTTAGTGCCGACAAAACACAATCGGCAGACGATTTAGTCTGCAGTCTACAGAGATAAGTAAGTATTACGAAATAAACGCACTGAGTTACAAGCAAGTCACGGGGTTGTTGCACCAGAGTTGCTAAGTGGATGTTCGTAGTGTATCGTAAACAATTAGCATCCACAGCACAAATCTGACACGTAGTATGTGTATAAAAGTAATAAGTAGGTACAATTTATCTTGTGCCCTAGAAACATGACAATATTTAAAAACCTCGCAATTTAGAAACACACTGTTCATTCAGCAATATGCGTTGATAAACCGCTACCACAGCACTTTCGTGACATCATTTAGAAAGTTGTTGTGATCCGATGACGTCCATCGATAACGATATCAGGCACTTATACTTGTAAAGTTATTTATTCAGATGTAGTCAGGTAGTCACCCGACCGGTTTTGCGTACATGCCTATATTTACAAGCTTTATTTTGTTGACGGTTTCAGGAAAATAAATACCCGCCTGGCCTCTATTGTATGATAATCATGCAAATACCGCTAGAACATGTACAAAAGTATTTGTAAAACCACAGAGGAACGCGTGGAGTGCGCGAGTGGTATGCTAATAAAAAAATATTGTATAGGTAAAATATTGTAACAAATTTAAGCTGTTTCTGCGAAATGCATAAATCGAAAAAAGTTGCAGGTGGCGAACAGGTTTCGCAACATGATTACAATTTAAATTAATGTTCTATACGGCCATAATAATAATGGGTGAGCTTGACACGAGTAGTAGCATCTTGAGGACCGGTTTTATCAAACCGATCGTAACAAGTTGAAGACTAAAACCCGACTGGCAGATAGTAGTTAAGTCGCTCCCTTAGTCCCCTGCCTCACCGGGACGCCATGGCGACGTCGCCGGCCACCGTAGCCAAACAATTCATATTGAAAAGTAGACGGCCTCACTCACTTGGCGACGGTTTGGCTACGTTAATTTATAAAGGATACATGGCCAGCGACGTCGACATGGCGTCCCGGTGAGGCAAGGGTCTTATATTTTTTTTACATAGCTTATGATGACACTCACGATTTTGGCGAACCTAAAGACGCCCTATTTATCAAATCGGTAAAAGACTTTTGGAGCTAGTTGAATATCAGATTTTTGGTCACATACATTATGTAAATGCATAGACTATCAAAATACACTTAGTTTGGCTTCGCGCAGTCGGGTAAAAATATTTTTAATAACACACTTTGTTGCTGTACTTCTGACACTAAGTGTAAACTCGCTATCAAAGACCATTCAAATTAGTCAAAACTCCACGGATCTACCGTAAACATTGAGGAGTTCCTATGGCCCCACGCGGGCCCTACCTTCCATCTTCATCGCGATATAAGATAGATGGTTACAGCTCGAACATTTATGTATTGTCATCGGAATTGCACAAGTATGCAAAATTTCTCGTCAAAAATTAGAAGCAAGTTAAAATAGACTTCCAAGATTTGATTGTTTGTTACTTACAAGTGAAGCTAATGTAAGAGTTTGTTTTAATAAAGAGTGATGGATGTCTCATACATCATCATGTCCAAAGTCCTAGCAAGTAGGTAGGTAGTAAGTGTATGAGTAAATGGATATGTAATGTGGTCAAGGGAAATCATCATTTCAAAGTCCAATAATTGATTGAATTGGTAGGTGTGCGAAGTTCGTAGTGTTTGTTCAAAGATCAAGTAACCGACAGACACTCAAATATACCTTAATAGGGGAACACGATGATGTCTACAGAGTAACTTTGTTTATATTTACACAGACAATTGGAGTAACCTAGTCTATTCGTTTTGTCTGTTTGAAACTTTCATCATTTCAACTCTCCCGGACACAGCTATTGATCTGGGTGGGATTAACAATTAATATATGATACCCAGACTTACATTGATAAAGAATAATTATTAATGATAACAAATTTCCAACTTGATCCTGAATAATTATCGTAAATATCGTAATAGTGCGATAAGTAGGTAGTTATGATATGTTTGTTTTGATGCTTTACGAAATTCTTAACAACTCTTAAAATTTCTAGCAAATCTTAAGTTTAGTAAATAAATAGTCAAAGAGGTTAAAAATGTTTATTAAGGGTATGTTGTAGGTACAAAGGTTTTTTAAAATTAAGTGCTATACTTTTTAACCGACTTCAAAAAAGGAGGAGGTTATACGTTCCACTGTATGTATTTTTTTTTTTATGTATGTTCACCGATTATTCAATTGCTGACCGATTTCAAAATTTTTTTCTTTGGTTTGGTATAGTATACTTTCGAGGTGGTCCCATTGTCACCAAATCTGAATCTGATGAGAGGATCCATGAGGAATTGAGGGAACTCCTCAAATATTGTAGGCAAACATATAGCGATTTTAGTATTTTTAGTAACAAGTCCAGCATTTGCATTCAGAAAGTATCATTTGGTGAAGTGGAACTGATGATGAAGACCACGGATGGCCACCGGAACTCCTCAACGGTACTGATTTCAAGGGTGGCGATAAGATATCTCGATTAAGATAGTTGAGCGACTACAATAAGTCTTTGTAGAATAAGTCAGTTGTTTATTTTTATATTATAATTTTTTTGTTCTTTTAAATTTTACTATCCTGTTTTAAAAAAAATCGGGACTCTAAATTTGTACACCTGCGGGTAAAGCATAGTGATTCATACCATGTACTACGATTTTTCCAACCAACACTGTACCTATGTTTATGCAAATAAAATTATTTCTATTTCTATTTCTATTTCTATTTTACAACGAAGAATTTTTACTTGTTGAAAAATGACTATGACTTTCCCGCGGCGTTGCTTGCGGCGCGCTTGAAATAACTTAAAGTTTTATATCAACCAAGAAGTGGGACTACGTAACAGCGTATTATGTTCACTAAAAAGTATAAAATAAAATAAATGTTTTAAAAAACAAAAAACCGCCTTCAAAAACGCAAAAAATAACTTCTTTTAAAATTGTAGGTACCTACCTAATAGGTTAGTCCAACTGAAGTCGGCGACCTCAATATTTTCAACAAAAAAGCCGACATCAGTTGGACTAACCTATTAGGCGTTTTTGAAGGCGGTTTTTTGTTTTTTAAAACATTTATTTTATTGTGTACGATTATAAGATTATGACATAGTATAAAAAAAAGTCGCTTCCCGGTGTCTGTCCCTACGCTACGGAATTTTAATGCGATGTTTTCATCAGAGAGAGAGTGATTCAAGAGGAAACTTTTTATGTAATTCTGGATTATGTACGGGTGATACAGACAACGTACATAAACGGAAGCGGAGCGAGGGCTAATCGCTAGTGTATTATATACAGGGTGTAAGGCAGAAGGTTGGAAAACTTCAGGGACTAACACTGTAGGTCATACTCATCAACGTTTACAATGGGACCAACATCCAAATCGCGAAAAAAAACAGCTGTTTCAACATTCCGGCTGTTTAGCTGTCAAAGTTTGTATCGAACAGCTGTTTTTTTTTTTCGCGATTTGTATGTTGATCCGATTATAAAAGTTGATGCGTATGACCTACAGAGTTAGTCGCTAAAGTTTGTCCAACCTTCTGCCTAACACCCTGTATAACAAATACGTAAGTGTGTTGTTTGTTTGTTCAGTCTTCATAGTCCAACTCCTCAACCAAACGACGTCAAATGTGGTAGAGTTTTTACAGCCCGGAGACGATCTTAGAGTATCTACTTTTCATCCCGAAAAATAGATCTTTCATTCTTAATTATAATTATAACAGTACTACATTAGTAAGTTAGTCGAGTTCGGGGAGATTTACAGAAATTTTGTATATTAGATTCCTACTAGACAAAATTTTCATTGTATTCATATTTAGTTACTAAAATACTCGCTACTCGACTAAGGGCGCGTTCACATAGAACGTCCGTTTTTACAGGATCCGTTTTAACGGATCTTGATGGCGTATGTAGTTGTATGAGCGAGTTCACACCCAAAACAGTATTCTGGATCCAGTAAAAAAGAAGATTACAAGGTGAAAAGATCCGTTAAAACGGATCCTGTAAAACGGACGTTCTATGTCAACGCGCCCTAAATGAGTAATGTAGACACGTGAACGTTTTGTTGTTGGGTATGCTAGGACCTGACCAACTAGTAAACTTCCTCCTAAGACAATACAATGAAATTTGCCAAAGGAAAATGAACCTATTATGATTGCAATAAAGTCTATTTTCTATTTTTATTGTCAGTCATAAAAACAAGGGAAATTCTACTTTAACTCCTTTACAATAGATCTTTATTGCAATGGCCGTATTATGTACATTTTTTTATACGCGGTGTCTTACGAGGTTAGAAAGGTTAATTAAATATATGAATATTATATTCCTCTTAACAATTATCAGTTATAATTATTACATATTAGTGTTGTGTTCAGATAGAACCGCCACGGTGTCGACCGGAAGCCGGATGTTCCCCATTATCAGTGGCCATGGGAACTGGTTGGACAGACGATCAATGCCGTGACAATGCTCGATAATATTGATTGTGTATAAAAGTAGAGTGATCAGTTTACTGATTATTATGACTGTCGAGACACTAATGTGGTGAATACTGTGGGTGAATAAGATGTTTTCAATAAACCATTTTGTATTGTAGTAAGAGGAGAGATTTAGTACTATGTCGCTGTAACGTCATCTTTGAATAGCCACACTCTTTGTTGAAGAGGGTTAAAGGTAAGGCGATAAGGTAATAAATTGTAGCTATACCTAGTTATTTATGATGCTGACCGTACCTTTCTTGCTCAATATCCTGTCAGATACCATTCAAGTCTATCAAACTTTTATTCTGACTAACCTAAGGCTAAGTTTAACAAGGGCACACTTTCGGAAGGTGCTTACTTAGCCCCCACGAATTCTAAATGGAAAAAGTGGCAAGTTACCATGAGTTAGAATTAACGTACTCGCTATCAAGTTGTAGCTCTGTCCCTCGCAGACCTCGCAGTATTCTTATAGAGTGCGAGGTACAGAGCATTCGACTCGCTAGCGAATACGGTAATTGTAACTCATGGTATGGGTACAGATGCACTGAGAGCGGAGGCGGCGCGGTGCTGCGCGTTTCCATACTACTGTCTGTTTCATCTAAGATGCTGCCTGTGACAGCTCAGTTCATATAAACACGTATTACACTTATTTCTTTAATTTTATGTAAATACTATATTAGTACAAACCTAGCGACGCCGTTCAGGAATTTAAACAAATAATCGCCTATTTTTAAATATCTCGCCAGTGAGTAGGTCTGATTGATATTACGAAATACGGCTGCCACAAAGATCCTCCTAGATGAAACAGAGTGTAAAAAGTTTTAGTATGGGAACGCGTCGCACTGCGCTGCCTCCGCTCTCAGTACGTTTGCGGCTTAAATGTCAAGACAGTTTTGGTGATTATAGGGTATTTGCCTGATATTAAATTTCATATATTAATTTGGATAATATGTCAATATACGTACTATGATAAAATAATTCAAAATCAAATTTGAAATTGGTCATAAAATAAAAGAGTTATATCCTTTTTAAGTTTTTTGTCTATCTCTTTCTCACGAAACGATTCAATGGCGGTTGAGTAATATGATGTCATATTACTGTATTTTCCTCTCTGTCTAAAAGCAAGTTTTAAACATTTATATCTTTCTTATTTTTAAAGATATTAAAAAACTATTTATACTAGGCTATTTGGAAGGTAAAAAGGCTTTAATTTAAATACTAATAAAAAAATTGGCAAATACCCTATTGTCTACCTTTTAAGATTGTTTTTGGTAAGGTTTAAAACAAAGAAATGTTAGCCTGAAATGATATACTTAAATTGGTTTAAAGTTGTTGGTAATGATTGTTTAAGATTTAAAGTAGTTATTTGAGTGAAATCACAATTGTAATTAGTACTTTTATTTCAAACCAGTACACCAAACAATAACTGACGGTAGATTTGTTCACCTGATAAGTACATAAATTAAATAAGACTTCTTAGACTATAGTCCATTCGCTTAGATAGTGTCGCTACACTCACACGTACTTGCGGTTATTGTCACAAAATACGAATATGATTCCATGTAAACTACCAAATTCTCTTGCGGGTGGTATGCCACAAGTGAATTTGGTAGTTTACTCGAATTATATCCGTATTTTATAACAATAAACGCAAGTATGTGTGATTGTAGCGACACTATCTAAGCGAATGGACTATACAAAGGTAATGAAAGTAACCTCCTGTCATCAGCCAGGCGCCTGACCGACTTGGCTACTATTGGAGTTATAATAAATCACAATTAATTAGTCTGGAACATTAGACATACCTTGTTTACATGGGGAGAGATCTTTGACATGACAGCCTTCTTTGTAGTCTCAACGATTACATCTGGTTGTTCATTGACCAGCGGGACTCTGCGTTCCAGTGCATCGATGCAGGCTGCAACCTTTGCATCACCAGCAGCAAGGGGAGCTGACACAAATGGTGCTGCTGTGTGTGCAGCCAGCGTAACACCCGCTTCTGCTGTGGAGAGAGCCCATTCAAGCAAGCTGTGGGCATCTGTAAAAAGTTTCATAAACTGTATTTTCATATTTAGAAATATTTCTTTAAAAAGATTCAATTATGATAAAGATATTAAACTTCAGGTTTTGGTTATTTAGTTGCATTATTGATCTCAAAGTCAGTGTGTTTGCTATGGACCATTTTTTTATTACTATAGTCTTTACTTGCATAGAACATTATGCAGGTAAACATACACAATACAAATAAGGTTAATTACTGGATAATGAAAGATACACAACCAAAACAGCCTATTTTGAAGACTTTTTATAACCTGCAACTCTTATTTAATCTGTCCTATCAGCTTTAAAACTGTTTAAGCTTCTGATAACAAAGCCATAAACATTTTTTAATCTGACATTACGTTCACTGGCAGTGAACAATAAGTAAGCAATTTTATGTCAAATATGTCTGTACACACAGTATGATATCTTTATTAAATGAACAGAAGAGCTTAAATATTGAGGATTACTATAAAATTTGAGAGCTGCGGAGATGAATAAATGATTTTTAACTATTTTTTTCTTCTTAACAGAGTTCTTGTAACATAAATACTTTTATACATGAGTTGATATAAAGGCAGTTTATAAATAAGTAAATAAGTTATGTTTCTCTTACCTTTGACTCTGGAATACAGTGCTCCAAATTGGCCAACTGCCGCCCCAACAGTGGGTATAGCCATGGCTTTTTGAACACTCTGGAGCTGTGGTAAGGCCATGGGGGCTGCGCTTACTTCTGTTGCCATCTGCAATATACAAATTACATAGGTATTTAAGTTCATAGCAATTTTACTATTGTTAACAAGTATGTAATATTTATGTATTAACAAAAAAATAAGAAGAAGAAGTGAAAGTTGGAGTCTTAGAACTTGGAAGTTTTAGAACAAGTCAACAGTAGTTTATTAAGTATTTAGTATGTAAACTATTTATTGCACAAAAACATAAATATTACAATATTGATATTAAACTAATGTACAAAGTCGAACTTATCCCTAAATGGGATATCCATTAAAGACTTACTAAATAGGTAAGTAATTAATCTTTTTCGAACGAAGGTAACTAGGTACCTATTCACTAATGTAAAAATACCAAGGTAACCATATCAACTGTCGATCTAAAAAAACCGGTCGAAATACGAAGATAAATGTTTAAACACGAATAGAAGGATGCAAGGGTCACATTCAATGATTTCACAATAACGTTCTAAATTGAGCGTAACCAGCTACGAGGAATTTGCTAAGTTAGTACAAACAAAACAAGTGTACATACCTTAAAATAACTGAATTTAGGTACACTTAAGTTGAACAGACAATAAAAATTAAGCAAATTTAAAGTAAACAAGCTTTGATTTGTAGAAAAAGCACTTAGATATTTTTCACGAAAAAGGTACACACAACAAGTCGATCTCGGCACTTTACAACGAATGGAATGAATTGGAATGAATGACGCGTTTTGTGCAGCCGGCAGGCAGTATAATAACAGAAACTTAATTCTTATTGGCCGATAGGCGCGATGGACTTTGTTCGACGGATGACTGAGTGCGATCAGCCACGTAGTCGGTAAGAACAAAACGCGTAATGGGCTTGAAATAAACAAAATTATTGGTTAAGCAGATGTTACTGGAAGTGCCGTTATGTTAACTAGTCATTTATTCGTTGCGGAGTTACACAACACAAACAACAAGAAAACCAATGTGTAATTTTGCTTTTGTTAGAGTTAGTTAACCAAAGTTCGATAGAAATTAGAAACGTCTAATAGTTTTTCGTATTGGAACACTTTTAGAATTATAGTATGTACAAAAGTTACAAAACCAATATTCACAAACATTTGTAATCAATCAACAACAATATTCGTCTGTCGTCGCCAGCCAGACCAGAGTCCAGAGCGTCCAGCCAGACACAAATATTCTTGGTTGGCCGCCAGGCGCCAGCTGCCAATGACGAACATCGATCGCATAATTTGTGGAACGAGGCCAACATAAACAAACATTGGATAAGCGACTACGTGTGATTGGCTGCGGCCCCAGTCGTTCTCTTCGCGGAGACTGGTTTGGACGTATTTGTGTCTCACTTTATACTGACTAATCCAAGTATGTCGTGGTCGAACGATATCGTTTTAGAATTTTTAGATAACTACAGAAGAGAACAACTACTTTGGGATCCGAAACACCCGCATCATAGAAATAGAACCGAAGTCTTAGATGCGTGGCTTAGAATACAAAAATCTTTGAGTATAAATTGTTCGGTCACTGACCTCAAAAGGAAGAAAGAATCACTCATGACATCTTTTAGAATGCACTGGAATAAAAAGAAGAGGTCACAAGACTCTTATCACACAACATGGTTTGCTTATCCGCTGATGGAAAGTTTCCTGGGCGGGAAATATGAATGCGATAGTAGTACTCAGATGGAGCAAGAGGTGAGTTTATTATATTGGAAAAAAGATACGATAAATTTTAATGAAATTGTCAATGCGTTGTTCTTTTTCTATACAAGTTTAAATGTAATTTTCTTGTGACCGAAAACTTTCGTTCAAATTTGGCACCGTATTGGCTTAAAATTGGTGCCAAATATGTGTCATTGGTTAATTTGGTCATGTTAATGTTGGTCACAATTGTTCGCCTACCTGAGATACAAATATTTGATGAAAAGATACCGCAGTACGCAGTAGGTAGTGAAATGTTACGTGAACGTGCACATCGGTAATAGATTCAAACCGATTTAATTTAAGCAAAGGTTTCATTTCCTCATAGTGTTTTTTTTTGCGTTTTGTTCGTTTTGCTTTAGATTCTTATTTTGCAATGTAATTTATTTGTTTATTAGTTAAGTCAATCAATCAATCAAAGTACCTACTTATTTACGAATACACGCAGTAAAATTATGTCGTAAAACATTTTTTAAAGGAGAATTTCCCTTTTATATGGCTTTGCCAAAACCAAAAGAGTCTGAAAGGGGTGATAGACGGGCGAGTAAGTACGTCGTACTTTCACGTCATTTGGGCATTTTCACGAAAAAGTTTACCCAATTAAGGACTGAAATTAAGGAACTTTAACGTTGTCAGTTTTGTGACGAAAATTAGCTATACATTGATGGCCGCCAAAACTGACAAACTTACTTGGGTAAGGCGTACTTACTCGCCCGTCTATCACCCCTTTTAAAGAGCAATGCCAAATATGCCAATGACTATAAAAAAAATAAGCGAATGTTATAAACTGTATGTATTTTGAATATTTTGAATGAAGGGTATACCACCTGTGGTCAAAACAATGAAAAAAATCTCGTAGGATAAAAGTAAAAGCCACACTAAGTCGCAAAAATAGACCTTATTGTCATAGGAATAAAGTATGTCTGTCAGTAAGTACATATTTTTGAGAGTTAGTGGTTTAAACATACATATGCCCTTTAATGTACCTAATTAAGTTATCACTTACCTATCATCTATTTATGATGATTTATAAATCATAGCACTCTATAATTCTATACATATAATTGATCAGTTCAGTACTTGTCTTTTGAAACTTCCTAACATTCATTATCTTTAAGTCCGGTTTATTTCTACTATCTGAATCATGTCATGAAGTACTCTGTTACTGAACTTTGAAACCGACGTGTAGTATTTTTATTGCGACATCTGATTCATGAATTCCATTTACGGAAACTTTTTACTGAATATTACTGGGCCAATTTAGTGTGGAGATAGATAATGTATAGGTACATAGAATTGGTACGAGACATTTGCAATGACTACCCATGTCCCTCTCTTCGATATGCTTGTAAGCTGTTTTTATGATGATAAAACTGGGTGCGTTTCAATCAGTATACAAACTTTTTGCATAATTTCATTTAACTAACCACGAAAAGCATGATGAACGTTTAGCATAAAACCAATTGTATAATTTTATCTGGCATACGATCAAATAACATATCACTCATTTAGCATAACTATCATTTTCTAGTTATTATGCATTTTGAGTCAATTTATTCTAACTAGGTTAGGTTGGGTTAGAACTGTGACCACATTAATAGTAATGGAAGCAGTTAGAAATATTTACTTTTTAAATTAATAAACATTATAGTTTTTGAAATTATGCATTTCGTTTTGTGCATCATGACTATTATATCGATGGTTTATTATATTATGCAGATTGAAATTATGCAATTCGTTTTATGTAAAATGATCATTATACCACTTGTTTTTATGCTAAACATTACACACCCGATAAAACTATAAGATTTACAATTATAAGTAGTTGCTCAACTTTATCTTTACAGTTCTTCGTGAATACTGCGTATACTGCCGCACCTGCGATACCAGAGCACAATGCTCCTCGGAATCCTGGCATGGCCGAGCAGCGGTCCAGTTCTTGCAGCCGGCAAACCAGGCATTCCAGATTGTCGCCGCGTAAGCCCATTCACACTTCATATGAATTACTAAGAGCATTTACACGGCGACAAATACTTTTATGGGGATGTGTTATGTAATCGGACGGTGCTTTTTGTACTACAAATGAAAACACAACTTATAGGATGTATCATGCACGAAATTGATCTTCGAGTTATCAACTTAACGGAAAAAAGTGGCCACCTTTTCCCGTTAAGCCGACTAATAAAAGGGTAATTTTTATTAGGGTTGGTTACGTATCCCATAAATTGTGTTTTTAATTGCGCTACAAAAAAGCATCGTCCGATTCCAAGGAAATTATTTAGTTAGTTAGAAAACACAATAATAGTAATGACGGCGCCACTGGACGCTCGAAGTTTGCTCTGTGCAGTCTTAAAGGGGTGATAGACGGGCGAGTAAGTACGCCGTACTTGGGCATTTCACGAAAAAATGTACCCAATTAATTCTTATTATTATTAGAATTATTAGGTTAATTAGGATTATTAATAATTCGAACTTTAATGTTGCAATTAAAATCTGTCTGACAAATGACAGGTTAAGGACTGAAATTAAAGAACTTTAATTTTGACAGTTTTGGCGGCCGTCAATGTATAGCTAATTTTCGTCACAAAACTGACAAAGTTAAAGTTCCTTAATTAAAGTCCTTAATTGGGTACATTTTTCGTGAAAATGCCCAAGTACGGCGTACTTACTCGCCCGTCTATCACCCCTTTTAATGTAGCAAGCAAGGTGTTGGCACAACTCACCACTGTATTTGTCTGGTAAATACTATTGTACAGGAGGTCACGACAAATTTGGTAACGATCTCGGATATGGATTATGCTACGCTGAAAGGATAGAGGGCAACTCCCTGAGCCCCTACTTTGAAAATCGAAGTTCGAAGTAACGTTATCTCCATCCCTTTCTCTCGATCTAGTCTCGAGTGACGAGTGACAGGGATGGAGTTAACATAACTTCGAACTTCGACTTTCAAAGTAGGGCCTCTGACTCCAAATATGTCGGTCTGCCTGCGCACAGTGGTCACGTTATCTATATACGGCGGCAGAAAAACGTGTCATCGCTCCCAAAAAAAAAACGATCAGGAAAATGGCTGAATGCTGTACATAAAGTAAGTATAGTTCTACTCATGTCAAATATGCAAAAACTGACCAAAATTTTGGCCGCGTTATTGTGTGACGACCTTTTAAAGATGGTTTATTGTTAAAAAAGAAAAACCGGGCAAGTGCGAGTCTGACTCGCCCACCGAGGGTTCCGCACGTGACACGGAGAACTCAATTCCTTGCATAAAGACCCTGTTTTTTTGTGATTTAATTAAAAATGTTTAGCTTTCTGATTTTTCCTATACTTGTAGTACAAAACGGTATTACTTGCCAAATTTCATGGTTCCAGCTCAACAGAAAATACCCTATAAATTTTGATTCCCTTGAGTGTCGAAATATACGTTTTTTGCGGCATAAACGGCCGTATCCGATTTTACGTTAACTTGGAAGTTTGAATTTTTCACAGCTTCAAAAGACTGTAGATAGTCCTGGCAATGAAAAATTGTGGATGGAAAAGTTGAAAGCAGAAAGTTTGACTTCGGAACTTTTTTTGAACTAGTTAGGAGATAAACATACTAAAAGTCCCCACCCCTCGGCGGTGAAAAAATAGGTGAGGTCAAAAATACATTTTTGAAAATCGACAACTTTTTGGTGCTCATATCTAACTAGACAACGATTGAAAATAGGTGAAAAATGTATAGAATCAAACTTGTAGAGAATTTTATCAGCTTTAATAATGCAATACAACACCATTTCCTATCACGCATCGTTTTCAAGATGTAAACAAAAAACGGGACCCCCCTAGGGCTCACCTCTGAGGGGTGGGGACTTTTAGTATGTTTATCTCCTAACTAGTTCAAACAAAGTTCCGAAGTCAAAATTTCTGCTTTCCAGTTGTCCATCCACACCCCCCTTTCGAGCACTCGTTTACCACAGTAAGACCTGAGTACAAGGTTTTAATTTCAACTCGATAGATACCTCCACGGGTTCCTGAAATAAAGGGTCTTGACAGACTGACGGACAGACGGATAACAAAGTGATCCTATAGGGGTTCCGTTTTACCTTTTGAGTTACGGAACCCTAAAAACGATAACGGAAATGGCTGAATGTTGTACATAAAGTAATTACTAGTTGTACAGATCTAGTGAATAATCCTTTCACATCTTGAAAACTCGGAACTCACGTCTACTTCCGAATGATGCCGACGTGTCTATGAATTATTGAATTATTAAGTGACATGTTTTTATTATATAAATAGAGTACTTTAGTTATCAGACTTATCAGTCTCAAATGTCAAACCACGAGTTTGAAGTATATCACACCGAGATGTTAAAACCACCACGATCAAATATATAGAAATTAGGTGTAGGAACAAGAAGAAATATAAATAAATGTTGAAAATAGTTTCACAGGCTTGTCGATCTAAACGTTTCCCAGGTCTTAATGCTTTCGGCATGACTATTAAAAAGAACTGAAAACAAACTTAATCTTAATCAACAAAAAAATACTCTGGTATTAACCACTCTATATCGATTATCACTCCCCCGCGTTGTCTTGATGGGTACTGAGTCAGACTGAAGTAGCATGACAAATACGAACATTTCCGAGAAAATACGATGTGAAAGGATATTTCACTACATCTGTACTCATGTTAAATATGCAAAAAACTAACCAAAATTCTGGTCGCGTTATTGTGCCGACGACCTTTCAAAGATGGTTTAGTTACTTACTTTATGTACAACATTCAGCCCCAATTCCCTGATCGTTTTGTTTGGGAACGATAACATTTTTTCAGCCGCCATATATAGATAATGCGGCCACAGTGCGCAGGCAGACCGACATATTTGGAGTCAGGGAGTTGCCTCTATCCTGACAGCCTAGCATAATTCATTTCCAGTTTTGTTGTGACTTTCCATGTTCGCATGGAACCCAAGTTTAGAATCTGCATATAAAAATGGAAACATAAATACTGACAGCTAGCATTCCCGCCATCCAATTCCTGACGTCGTTACAGGGTTGCCAGGCGTGTCATCTGCTGACGCGACACGACACATATCTCAAGCTAACCCGACCGACTCCAAGGGTACCACTTTCGATACCGACATTTTCTATGCCAAGAAACAAATGGACGAAGCTGTCACGTTACTCAAGAATGCCACCACTGAGAAACGGGAAGTAGATGAATATGATCTCTACGGCCAGCTTTTGGCCAGGAAACTAAGAAAATTAGACGAGCATCAACGTGACGTGGCGATGCACGACATTGATAATATAATGTTTCGAGCAAAAATGCAAAGCGGCCCGCCGCAATCCAGGAGTTATTCTTCATCTCCGATTCCTGTTCGTAGAGAAATGAAGTCACCCGTGTTTGTGGTAACTCAGCCGAACCACACTCAGTACGAAGATGAGAATATACCGTATCAGGACCACATGCAAGGCCAACCTCCTCCCTAATCCGTAGAATTGGGAAGGATTGAAATCGGGAAGGTTTTAAAGGGTTTTTGCAAGCTGGCTGGGCAAAAGCAATAAAAGTTTGGCGGACCAATCGGTGTTGAGGAAATGATGGAAGAGTGCCTTTCAAAACTGGAGATATAATTCTAATAATTGACCTACCATGATTAGAATGATAATAAGAATGAATTACAGAAAATTTAAAAAAATATCTGAAGAATAAATATATTTGCATTTGCACTTTTTACATTTTGTATTGTGCAAAAAAGTTGAAATAAATAAATACGAGTAAGTTTTTTTTATTTCTTGGATAATCCCCATTTTTACAAGAATATATGAAAATATGTAGGAAAGTAGTTACAGTCACGATATTAAAACCCACCTTACGTCTAATACATACAACAATAAGGTTGAGTTTCCTAAAAGTTACAAATTACTTGTCATCTCTAATGACATTGAAGACTTTAAACGTATTTTTCTTGAAATGGGTCCCAAATTAACGCTCTTGACCGTAGGTACATAGGTAGCAATGTATTGGCAATATAGTATTTAATGGCTACATCTATGGTTTTCACTAAAAATATTTTGTCTTAGCTATTACTAATACATTGTAGTTTTTAGGGTTTTTGTTATATTTTTTATGACACGGAGAAGGCGAACGAGCACACAAGCCACCAGGGACACGTTTTATAAAACTACAAGTTACATTTTTGCAGGTTTAAACTGGCAAGACTGCTCAATTGGCTGGTCGTCATTGGTCGAGGTTGTGTCAAATGGAAACTTGATACCTGTAAATTGTAATTTGTAGCTTTATGAAACAGGCCCCTGGGGCACGTTTTATAAAGCTACAAGTAACAATTTTACAGGAGTAAACTGGCAACACTGCTCAAATAGCTGGTCGTCATTGGTCGAGGTTGTGTCAAATGGAAACTTGTAACCTGTAAATTGTAATTACCAGGGGCACGTTTTATAAACCTACAAGTAACAATTTTACAGGTCTAAACTGGCAACACTGCTCAAATGGCTGGTCGTCATTGGTCGAGGTTGTGTCAAATGGATACTTGTAACCTGTAAATTGTAATTTGTAGCTTTATAAAACAGGCCCCTGCTATTTGAGCAGTGTTGCCAGTTTAGACCTGTAAAATTGTAACTTGTAGTTTTATAAAACGTGCCCCTGATGATAAGTGGGATCTGTGACCCATAGATAATTTCATTCCGAAGACTAAAATCTTAAGACTGCAATCCTAAGACCAATAATGCGTTGCCAACCCTGAGGACTAAGTTGGAATGCAGCTATTCTGGTAATTTCATCGGTTGTCTTATCCCCACACCGGAACAAAACAATGCGAACACTGTTACTTGGCATTAGGTTAAAAGATAAGATAGTGATAGCAGTCGGGACGGACCTTGCACAAGTTCCCGACCACCACTCACGTAAGGGTACCCGAAGGGTGCCAAACGGTACCCTATTACCAGTGATGGGAAATAGGTGAGCTAATTTGCCTAAACTTGATGCACGTTCATTCAATAATGTATTCCCATCTCTCTCACGCATGAATGAATATGCGTCAAGTTTAGGCAAATTAGCTCTACCTATTCCGATCACTGCCTATTACTTATATACTTAAATAAAGATAAGGGGGAATCTCACACAAATTTACCTAGTCCCAAACTCTAGGGCTTCTTGTATTATGGGTACCTGTTAGGCAACCATAGATATACTCGTATTGAGAAAAACGTACTTAAATAGGTACAGTACCTGGAATACCGAGCTTCGCTCGGGTTTAAAACGAATTTTCCCGAAGATGCCAACTTGACGGATCGATATTGTTTTTAGAGAGCTAATCCACCATATTACAAATTTCATCGAAATCGTTAGAGCCGTTTTCGAGAACGTGATTACAAATATATGTATATACGTTTAAAAGTATAGGATAATATATTCAAGATTCAAAAATAAACGATCGCGCTCATCATATAAATATTCGCCCTTACCGGGAATCGACGGGAATCGAACCCAGGGACCCGCTAGCTTCGTACACAGGGTCCATCCGTCTATAAAGAGCAATAGTCTATCTTTTAAACAGTAAGCCGGTGGTTTATTTATTTCTATCGACTTAGCTAGGATCGCTCCCGGAGAGGTTAATCGACTCCGAATCTAAGGGTACATACACAAACTCCAACAAACTCTTGTAAAGCCCCCTACGCATTATCCTTCCGTGCCATCCCTCCGGGCACGATGCACGATGCAAAAAAGATAGTGCGTCGTGAAACGGGACTACGGACGTCAATAATTACGGTAATAATAATAAATAATTGACGTCCAGAGGCCCGTTTCACGAAGCTACAAGTTACAAATTACAAGCGGAAGTCACTTTTTAACTCCTTTTGCTAGAAAAGGAGTTCCGCTTGTAATTTGTAACTTCTAGCTTCGTGAACCGGGCCACAGCAAGCCTACGCACTATCGTTTTGCGTCGTCTATCGTACCCGGAGGGATGGCACGGAAGGATAATGCGTAGTAGGCTTAAGTAATGTGAAACCAAACAAGCTCAAGTTAATGTGTTGTGAATCACGCATTGCTGTCGTAATACGGCGGCGACACAAGGTTTTAATTTTATCCCAAACACGCCAAGAACCACGCGAAGTAGTGATTTTTTTATTTTTAAATTATGGCGACATTCATTGGCGTTTACTGGCAATATTCAACTGCAAATGTCTCTATCGTCTTACAGTTTTGACAGCATGTTGACAGCTCCCAGCTGAAGTGCTCATTGCTATGTTATTGTAAATATTTAGTTGTTTTTATACAAGAAAAGAGAAGTTGTTTTACAAATAGAACCCTCGTCACTTGGGTTTTGTAATGGCGACCCTGGTAAAGGAGAAGCCTCGTGCCGTAAGTATTAAGTTGCAAGGAATCTTTATGCGCAGTTTGTATTCTGTGACTTAACATAAATTTACGATTCTAGAAGAAGAAAACAAAGGAAAAACACGTCTCCACGCCTGATGTCCAAGTGGAGGTGCCTTTATTAGTAGATTCATCTACAACTGAGGAGGGTGTGGCTTCCACGTCTGCTAATGAACTGTTGATAGGCTCAATTGAATACAACAGTTCTTCCAGTGCACCTTGTGCTCAAGAAATTACGGACCCAAAACCTACCGAGTCCTCACAAAATAAATCGCTACAATCATCTCTAAATGTATCAACAAGTGAAATAGAAAACCAAAGACTTAGTACAATAGAAAATGTTAGTATATCACAAAGTGAACTTTTTGATCAATCTCAAGCTTATAAAGACGTATGTCGAAGATTAGACATAGCATCCTTTAGAGATGTTCCAGCAAACTGTGATGTACCTATTGAACAGTTAGAGAGTAAACTAGAATCAACTTCATATTTAAATATACAAAGAGAAAATGAGAATATACTAAGTTCTGAAAATATGTCAGAAGACATTGATAATACTGAGAATGTTTTGCCATCTGCTCCTACATTTAATTTTGATGAAGAGCTAGCTGTACAACTTCAATCGGAAATACAAGAAGTGCCACAGGAAATAATATCTGAAGTCCAATGCATGCCGTTAGAAGTGGCAATGCAATTTTTTGGAGGAAAAGAGATGGCAGAGATAAGAGGAATGAGTGAAAGGGAAGAGGTTATTGCAGAGGCAGGATCATTGTCTGGCCCTGAACATCCATTGGTGGATTTGTTATCTACATTTAGGTATGTAATAATTAAAATATATTGCCAGAAACAGATATTAGCCCTCACACAAATATGTCTCCCTGGAATCAAACCCAGCATCACTAGTATCGTAGACAGGGTCACTACCAAGCAATTCAACTGTGCAAAATATTAGTAACTTGTCTACATGATATTAGAAATTTTCCACAAGCCATGTGGTGAGGCATAACGTAATGTTGATAATGCTGATTGATGCTGAGTGAGTCATGGCTGCATTACCTGCATGTGTGCGAAGGGCTGGAGTCATATTATTTACATTTAGTACTTTACATTAATTTATAGGTAAGGGGAGTGGTATTTTCATCATGAGTCAAACAATGGGGCATAAAAAACTGTTTTTTGGAATGTGCCAATGTGTGTGGGTTGGTTTTTTAGTATGATACCCTTCTTGAATAAAAATCCCACTTTGAAATTCCAACCCCCATTTTAGCCCCTATCTTATGTTTCAGATGTTCTGTCATTGCATTAGAACAAGAACGTCACAAAGTTATCCAGGGCTATGCTGACGAAGAAAAACACAGGGCTGCCTTGTGGAAAGTTGAGAAACGCACAGTATGCGAGTCAAAAGTATGTCCTTGTGGGCAAACTGTGTGGTTTAAAGGGACATATGACCATGCTGAGTTGTTGAAGAGCAAGTTGCCGGCCGCCAAGCTGAGGCTCGAAGGACTGTTGAAGGATGTCCAGGAGTCTTTTTGTCATCATCAGCATACTGCCTTTTTGGCATATTTTCAGGTGATTTGATAGAGTTATTTCATGCAAATTTGTCTTGCATAAAAGGCGTTTGGGAATTATAAAATTTCCTGAGATTATATCCTATGTTGTTCCCCGGGGCTAAAGCTATCTCTATAACATATTTCATTAATATCCGATCAGTGGTTTACTCCTTCATCCTCTCTAGCTAAACATATACACCCCTTTGCAAAGAAAGCGGGCACTTTTAATTAAGTCAAGTAGTTTATATTATATATGTATACTGAAAGGAAATAAGATTATAAGCCATAAAATGAAGAAAATATTATTTACAAAGAAAAGTTATAATTTGATGTAAATAATATTAATTTAATTAGCATAAAATCTCTACTACTCGAAATAATTGTAAGTGCCCGTTTTCAATGCAAGGGGGTTTATTTAATTTTTTTTTGTTATGGATTGTTTTAGAAGCAGGAGAGTATGCTAAGTAAATATCGAGTAATGTAAAGTAAGGTAGGCGATGCTAGGTTTACTTATTTCAGTTTTACCTTACAAGATATCATCTATCTTTCCAGATAATAATAATAATAATAATAAAGCCTTTATTTCCGTAATATTTACACTTTTTCGTCTTAAAATGCTAAAAAACTTTTTTGAGATAAAAATAACATTGTATAACAGTGAATTAAAGAGAAAAGAGATTAAGACATTTTAGACTCCACTTTTGTTATAAAATATCTCTTAATTCGGTTTGCCTTTCGGCAAAGGCCTCCTCCAACTCTTTCCATTGATTTTCTGTCTGCCGCTACTCTCGTCCAAAGCGGTCCTAAGGTCATTCTTAGGTCATCCTCCCATCTTATTGCTTTGCGACCTCGGCTCCTTCTATTTCCCCTTGGGTACCATACTGTCACCAGTTTGCTCCACTTTTCCTTCTTGCTGCGGAGCATATGACCAGTCCACCGCCATTTAAGTTGCGTTACAATTGCGTAAGTTGGTGCGTGACAATATGTCTTTCTATCTTTCCAGATAGAAGAATTTATATCAGAGACTCTCCAAAGCAGTAAGTCCGAGATCCGCGCGGCGACCGCGCTGGTGCTGCACGAGCTGCGCATGACCGACTCCGCGCCGGCGCTGAGCGGGCTGCTGTGCGGCGCGCTGCGGCGCTGGGCGGCGGCGTTGTGCGGCGGCCTGGTGGACGCGCGCGACCCCAGGCACTTGCTGTTCCTGTTCCATCAACTATTCAGGTCAGGTCACGAAGCGTCAGGAGGTTAGCTCGTCTATCCTTACTCAGTGGCAGGAAGTCAGGAACGAAGGGAGTAAAGTTATTTCAGGAAATGGAAGAAAGAGCGGTTCCCTCTCGTCTGGGTGGAACCCAGAACATGTGAGCTAGCAGATCCTGATTGGTGACGGTTACTTTAAGGAAAGACGTTAGATTTGAGGAGTTTGAGAGGCGAGTCTGTATTTTGAGAGCGAAGGTGAAGGGTAGGGTGAAGCGGGGGTCAAATTTGTAGTTGGCCAAAAGAATAGAATCATTTATTTCAGGCTATTGCCCATAGTATTGGTTAGTTACGTGTTGCTTAAAATATGTTAGTGACAATTTAAAAATACGACTACAGCAACACAAAACAAAACCAAAGTTGCAACTTCGAGTAATCCTGCAGACCAGCATATTACTTCTTACCCCTAACGCCCTCCGCTCACTCTACTCAATACGTTGGCGCTTGATCCATATGCTGTCGGTTCAAAGATCAAAGATTCGGTTCAAAGATCAAAGAGCGGCAAATTGACACGTTTCAGGCAGAGTCGGTCGGTCAGATGGGCGGCCCCGCTGATCAAAATTCCAATGTGTGACAGCAGCGACGCGGCGCGCGGGCTCGTGCTGCTCGAGCTCTTGCTGGCGGGACCGACCTTGGAGTCTGCACGGGAATGTACTGAAGGTAGGGCTGATTCCACCTTACGATGTTGAGTTATCTCAGTATTATTGCAAAATGAAAGATTCTTGTGATGACTGAAGCTCGGTTTGGCCCGTGCGTCTCGTCTTCGTTTGATAAGTATCATAAAGAGTCAATGATTTTAAGTTTTAATGGGGTTATTTAAGGCGATGAATCTTTCTGAAAAATCAGAATACTGGATGGGCATTTTTTTAAATACTTATAGCTAATAAATGTTTTTGACTATGTCTGTAATTAGTAGAAAGCACAGAGATGTGGGAAGAGGTGGATAAGCACGGCGGCGGCGGCGCCGTCAGCGAGGGCGCGCTGCGGGAGAGGGACCTGCTGGCCTTGCTGCGCGCCTTCCCGCTGCAGGCGCTGGTGGCGCGGCTGGTGCTGCTCACACGCGCGGTGAGTGCAGCGCAGGGAAATAGTACATAATGCCTAGGCATGGAAGTAGGCAATTGCGGGCCGAGAATTGGATTAAACGGACGAGCTTGCGAGTCCGTTTAAAAATACGAAGCCCGCAATTGCTGTTCCTGCCGAGGCAAATATAGTGCTTTTCTCAAAAATCGCAAGAAAAATTTGTGTTGGAGTCAAATCTTCATCGCTTGAACTCATTTTTTGAATTGCATACAAACAGAAATTTCATGTAAAAAAACCATCACTCCTTACCGCCTTTTTGTTTAAGACAAGGAGAAACGCAATTCTTGTTTTTAAAAAAACAAGCTATTCCAGGTACAAATGAAAAAGTTATGTTTCGTGTAAAATTTGTATGTATAAGACTTGTGCCCTCATTTTATTACGGCCCTTTTCACTTTTTAAAAAGTTACAAGATAGATAGTAATGGAATTTGTATGCAAAATTGCGGCCTTGTGTAGCGCAATGTTTTTGTTTTAGTTTGAGAACTGTCAGTAAACTATGTACTTCGCGTCTCAATATGTAGATAGGAATGTCAACATTTCTGGACATTTTGGAGAAAAATTACTTACTACTTTTCTAAATAAATTAAAAAAATGGAAATAATACATTGTTAACCGAAGGATGAAAGGCACCTGTTTCACACGAGATATTTCGAGTGTGAAATGAATGGTGACTCTCAGCCAAGTCAAACACTCTTCTTTTCATGTCGACTTTGAGGAAACGATAATAAAATTTATAAAAGTTACACTCAGAATAGTTTTACCAAAGAGTGGTTGTATAAGATTTAGCACGACTCAGTACATTTTGCGGAAAATGGTGCGTTTTATGCACTTGTTGTACAATCTACTATTAAATACCAGGACATAACCCAAACGCGCGAGTACGAATGGCAGCACTCCGGGCGCGAGGTTTTGCGCGCCGTTTGCGGCGTGCGCGCGCTGCTCGGCACGCTGCAGCGCGCGGCGGCCGCGCACGCCCGCTACCCGCGCCTGCGCGCCGCGCTGCGGGCCGTCGCGGGCCCCGCGCTGCGCGCCGCCGCCGCGCTGCACCAGCATAACAAGTGAGCTTCCACACGCCTGCGTTTAACATTCTAGTGAACTAAAATTATAATTATAGTCGGTCACGACGTCCTTTTGCCTGACTATTTTCTTACCTTACAACTTACAATGAAATAATATTAAATAGACAGCATTTATTTGTATAGGAGTTTAGTTAGTACCGCTCACTAAGTAAAATATGTCTAAGTAGGTATTTGCAATGCACGCCTAAAAAGCGCAAAACTTGAAACCAAAACCAAGTATGGATTGATAGACTGATCTTGACTGAGATGCCCGTCACAAGATACATCAAAAATGTCATGCCGTCCTTTATTGACTATTACTAAGGTTTTTCTATGATTTGACGTTTACCTTGACGTATCTGGTGACGGGCATTTCAGCTAAGATCAGTTTATTAATACGGCCTTCAGAACCATCTTTTTATATGTTAGAGACTCGTACTCTGAAGACGTAGCGCGTCACATAGAAGCGGAATTGGACGCCCTGTTCAGGGCGGGCTGGTGGGCGGACGGGCCGCCCCCGCCGGCCTCGCTGCTGCGCCCCGCCGCGCGCTCCGGCTACTGCGCCGCGCTCATGGAGCGGCTACACGGTGAGTGACGCCACACATGACTCATGACTAACGTACGATATGGTGACGAAAGCATAACATGGAATTACAATTTTATATGAAATTTCAGTGAGGGTGATAACTGATAAAGTTCCAAATAATGGTGAAGTATCACTTTACGAATACGCCCCTCTTAAGTCTGTACGTGTAGAGAGGTAATTTTCTCTATATAAGTGGATAGTTTACTATGGAAAAAATAAATGATTATTTACTTCAAAAATAAATGATGTATCTCTATTTTTAAATCAATTGTAGTCATATGCATATTATGGATATCGTTCGATATTATTTTGGCGTAATGTGGGTCCGTCAGCCGCCCATTACTCATAAAGCAGTGGCTAGCCCGTGGTTCTGGTTGGCGCGGATTCGGCGGCAGCGGCCTCGTTCTACCTCTTCGCTGCACATCACTCACTCAGCTCCATCTTAGATGAAGAGTTTTCACCCCAAAGTTACTGTTGATCTAAAATACTCAGATTACATGAGTTGTCTTTTGCAATGTTAATTTTCAGCCGCTTCTACTCTAGTCTTCCCCAGGACTATACATATATATGGGACATGCTCTTTAGAGAAATTATTTAGGATTGTTCGAGTAACCCAGTAGAAGAGTAATGTTTTTTCGCGCGTATTATGTATGTGTGTATGTCCGTTCCATTGTGACCTGCAGCCTAAACGGCTCGAATGATTTTGAAGAGTGAGGTGTCGTTAGATTCGTCTTGGTTATGGATATTTTAATCAAAGTGATAAGAATAAAAAGAATATCAAAAATTGCAGTCGGGGTTTTTTAAACCTTCCTTTCGATTAGTTATTTTGTAATCATCTGTAAGAATACCGCATATATAGTCAAGAGCAATGAGAACGAGTCACTTTGTATAGAATTTCCATAGAAATTGATCTGTTTTCATTGCTCTTGAGTCAGCGGCGTAGCTAGGTGATCATGGGCCCTGGGGCAAAAAAAGAAACTGGGGCCCCTAAACTGTTTAGGTTTTATCAATATTATAAAAATGCAAAGCTACTTTATCATAATTCATAATCATAATTAAGTTGGTATCATCAGCTAGTTAGCTAGCTAGTGCAATATAATATGAGGTTTGCTAATCAGGTTTTAGGGCCCCCCCGGGCTTGGGGGCCCCGGGGATCTGCTCCGTCTAGCCCTTTGGTAGCTACGCCACTATCTTGAGTGTAGATTAGTACTTGTTACCCGCGACAACTCCGGCGCAGAAGTCGTTTATCGCGGGTAAATAGTATCCTATGTCCTTTACCCGGGCGAATGCTAGCTTCTTACCAAATTTCATTGAAATCAATGCAGCGGTTTATGCGTGAAAGCGTTACAAACAGACAAAGTTACTTTCACAATTTATAAATATTATTATAACCTCGTAAGGCCCACCATACTACAAACAGGGATTTTTGTGTGAGCGGGACTTTGAATCTACCATCAATGCAATAAAGTTCAATTACGTTTGTTCGATAATGCCATTTTCAGTTTATGAAGATAAGAATATAAACTTTATTCCTACTGCGTGTCCGCTCTCTCGTTACCAGAAAATACTCCGGGTTCTAATTGTTTCTATATCGCCATTAACAGAAACTCGAATTCTTATTACAGAGAAACCCCCGAATGTAATAAAGCACCTATCGCTGGAGATGCCCGCGGCGTCGTGCGACCGCACCGTGGGCGTCGTCGCGCAGGCGGCGATCGACATCGACGACGACGAGCTAGGCAGGATGGTGCTCGACTTCCTCGTTCAGGTAACAAGGATGATGACCATAGCTCGGACAGGGCATCGTAAAACAATCGCAACACGGTAATAGAACAAGATTAATGGAGTCGTATTATGTACAATATTATCTATATGTATAAAAGGCAAACCTGACTCACTGACTTGGATATCAACGCACAGCCCAAACCGCTGGACCTAGGGACTTGACATTTGGTGGGAGTATTCCTTGGGTGCCCTAGGGGTACACTTCGAAAGGATTTTCCGAAAATCGACCCCCAACGGGAAGAAATAGGGGGAGTAGCGGGAAACTAATTCTATGCGTACGAAGTCGCGGGCGTCCTCTAGTTCAATTATATTTTTCTATTACATTTATAACGGTAGCCCAAAATTGAGCATATGTTTGTAAAGGTATTTGCATTACCATTTTTTTAATGCTAATGGTTACGAATATCACATGCGGTACACAATATTACAAATAAATTTTCATCATAAGACAGCTCGGGATAGTTCTTAATTCTTAATCCACTAATAACCGTTTCTAATTTCACCATATTTAAAATGTTGAGAAATAACCATAAGAAAATAATTTTAATCATTGTCACAAAACTTTTTCTGGAATGCCACTTTGACAAAACTATGACAAATCTTAAATTACGATAATATCCGCCTTAGATACCTAATCATAATCTTAGGTATTACGACTCTATTTTCCTATCTGTTTTTGCGATGACCTGTCTGCGCTATGATGAAGACTATCTTATCTTACCTAGCCAACTCTGTTCCACTGCTGCAAAGCCTCCTTCGTCGCCTTTAGCGACTCCAGAGCCCTCTTTTGCCCTAGTAGTGGATCGGTCCGAACGGTGAATGTCAGGGGACCAATATCAAGGGATAGTCTCACAAATTCACCTGGTTCCAAACTAAGCTCATGGTTTGCACTATTGATAATAGAGGACGATAAACTTTTTTATATAGATTTAACATAGAAAACATCCAAAACTCACACACTCAGACACACAAATATTTGCCCATATCGGAAATCGAACCCGGGCTCGCTAGCTTCGTAGGCGAGTTCCCTACCAACAAGGCTAAACACGCCGTCAAGAACGAAGGACGAACAATGGTAGGACATATTGAAGGTGGGCTATGTGGACTAGGACCGAAAGTGTACTCTTTTCAAAAGATAAAAGTATAACCTCCTTATTCATAAAAGTGCAATGACTAAAGAATGCTTGAAATATGCTTTGTCCTCATTGTGACATTTCCATTTAACAGAAAGCAACAACGCATACCTTTAACTAAAATAGGTTTATAGTGCGTTTATAAATAAGGGGGTGTGAGTGTTTTTTTTCTATACGCCGTCTTGGGATTACAGTCTTGAGATTGCAAGTGTCTAAGAGCTCAAAGCCTTCTCTTAGCCACACAAAATAAATGTTGTTCTGTTTAATTTATTTACATAAGAAAGATATTCGTCGTTAATCCTGCAATACCGCGTAACTAACAAATTCATTTAGTTGCAACATGTACCTTACTGACTTACTTGCTAAGATTTATTTTGCACCTGATTAATAAGTATCACCGACGTATTGTGTGTTTAGACTGCCCTGAGCCGCAAGCACGGCGTCGGTGGCGGCGCGTGTGCCGGTGCAGCACGCGAGTGGCTGCCGCGGCTGCTGCGCGCGCACGACCACTTGTACTACAACCTGCTGTATTTCGTCGCTAATGCATATCAAGGTACCTGTAACACTATGTCTCCGTTAGTATTTATTCATTATTTTAGGCGTAAAGGGCATTGGGTAAGTTTGTTTGAAGAAAATTGACATATTTTTTTCAGCGCCCGCGGATGATTTTACATAGTTATTTAGAGGACCTCTAAATACAAATAGATATAAATAATTTATGGCGTTAAATAATATCGGAGCGGAGATATTGTTACGTACGTGGGGGTAGGTAACTGATAGAAATGCACGAATACACCGATAATCAAAAGTAGACTTTAATTACGCACTCACTTAAACCGTTACAAAACAATTATCGCACAATAAACTTCGAATACTCAGATGATCGCTCGGGTCGCTCTTATTCGCACTGTTCGCTTTCCAAGTAAAGACTGACTCGTCGCAACCGGTGTCCGCCGTTTTATAGTTCCCGAGTCCGATTATTCTAGAACGCCTTCCGGAATGTTCGATGTACTTCGCCCCGCCAAGGTCGATCGAGACTGTTCGTTGCTGGAATGTTCTACGCCTTGCTATCTTGTTGTTTTTACGATCGCAATGACCTTGACTCACGGGTCTGGATGAGTCTGGAATGTTCCGCGTGTTGCTGTCTCATTTCGTGTTATCTCTTTCACACGCTTCTGGAAGGTTCTCAGTATCGCCGTCTCTTTCTAATCGTGTTGTCTCTTTCACACACTTCTCGAAGGTTCTCAGTATTGCTGTCTCTTTCTAATCATGCTATCTCTTTCACTCTTAGTGGAAAAAATGCCATATACTGAAATGTAATTCAAAGGCACATAAGGGGTCCTGAAAATGCCTGAAAATGGGTTTTCAGGTTATGGCGTAATCTTATAGAGGGTGGCCTGAAACGGACTGAAAACATGTTTCAGCCGCCGGAAAACAATGGTAAGTTGGTCGAAATTTTGATAATCTGGTATGTGATAGAGCTACCTCTGAAACGGACTGAAACGATATTTCAGCCTGCTGAAAACGCTTCTAAAGCAGTAAAATTAACGATTAAAAATGCGACGCCTTATGCCATCGGCGTAACAATATTAAAGATTTAAGTATTCAGTTTTTGGTACTAAAAGTACGCCCAGGTATGAATATTCAAATATCTCAGCTCCGGTGCACTTAGGAGTATTACATTATAAAACAAAATATGTTTGTTTTGAATAATTGTATCATAATTTACCACTTTTGCGAATGGCCGCTCATCTTGAAAATGTATGACTTTTACAAATGACAACACTTTTACCCAAACATCTTTTTGTTCACACAGTTTCTGTAAATAGTACCAATCGATTTCTGGCTCGCCCTTGTCATAGGTAAATCATCAAAAGCCTTGACGTTCCATGGGATTTGTTTATTTAACCACATAGTATTTGTGAGGTCTAGTTGTGATTCATGATATTTTCTAAACAATTATCCCCAAATAGACTCGACAGTGGCTTCACAACAGCCTTCACCGGCCTCTCTGAAGTTCTTCATGCTACAAAGATGGCGGCCGTCGATGCGCCAGTTGCGCGAGGTGCTCGAGGACTGGTCGCAAAGATGCCCGCAACTAATACAGTATCTGTTGCAGGAGCTCAGTTACACGCCATATGAGTAAGTTATTCAATATAAATAAATACAAGTAAAGATGCGTTATCGAGGGTTTTTTTCAAAATACAATTTCTATAGGGTAGAAGGGTACTAGTAAAAACGAGTTCTACTTGGATGAAGTCGCGGGCAAAGCTTGTTCACTACCTATATGAATTCAGGTAGCTCGACTTTTCTCGCACTATACCTACTGTTTTTTACCCGTGGTAAACTCTGTATGAATAAAGAGATTTCAAGTAAGATGCCATTGCAAGACGCATCAAAGCAAATGTCAAGTAAAGGGCGCTGCATACGTAACGTGATCAGGACGTGGACGGGACGCGGACGGGACGCGGTTGCACACATTTTTGGTTTTCCCGTCCCGTACGTGCAATAGTTACGTATGCACATTCCGATACATTTTCTATTAAACGATATTGTCGTCTCGTCCCGTCCAAGTCCCGTCCGTGTAAAATCACGTTACGTTTGCAGCGCCCTTTACAAGTCGCGCTAGTGAGTTCTCATTTATCGACTTCCGATATACATATTATGTCGATAAAGTATAATACAAAATTCAAAAGAAGAGTAAAAGTAGTAAACAACAGGCGGTCTTATCGCTAAAGAGCCAGATAACCTTTTGGCAGCAAATCAATATAAATCTACATATGCAATTAAATTCCTCGTAAGGCTCACGTCAAATTTCGTTAGTTCGAAAAAGAATCTCGTGTCGGTCAACTAAAGTCAAAAGTCACTTTGACAAATGTCCTAAATTTAGGACGTTGGTCCTTACGAGGATATAAGTTACTTGGAAAACCATTTATCTCATATTAAATCATTTCCCAAAAACGGCTACCCACCTAATCCATTGTTGCCTTTTCAATTTCATGTTCCAAATACTTGCCATCGCCAACAAGTGTTTGAGTAGTTTCTTTAAAAAAAAACTGTCCATTTTTTGTCATGACATCTTGTTACCTACATGACAAGATAAGTTGCTAACAATATAGTTAGTTTAGTGTATCGATATATTGAAGGTCGATAAAGGAGAAGTCACTATGACACCTCAAAAGTGCCACGAAAATTCCGGTCTCAGGCAATAACAGCATTTTTTTGCTGTCAATATTATTAATATTCAGAAACTTCATGGTTTTGCAATGTGACAGGATTGAATTCTTATCTGCTTAGCACTGTTCTGCCCTTGTAAATTAAAAGGACGCATGTGCATTTTGATAGTCAAAGGAAATTAAACCTTCTGTCTTAAGGAATAACGTCAATTATACTTACGTGGTTCTATGAGACATGCGCCCTTTTTTCCAAGGAGGGCAGTGTTACCAACAGTATTGGTCCTTATATTTTGGGTGTCTCTTTGATCTGTTGCAGCGGTCTGTCGCTAGAAGCGCAGCTGACAGTTGGATCATGGTTGTGCGCGCAGCCGGCGCCGGCGCCCGACTGGGCCTGGACTGTGCTCACGCGCCTGCGCGTCCACAGGTAACGTAACTTAACAGCGAGTATTACTGGCAGCGTCACTTTCTTTTAAAGTTCAAATAATTGACGTAAAACCGGAAAACGTCTACAATCAGATGTATCGATTGGCATATGGAGTCCTATTATCTAAATATATAAAACAGAACCGTGACATGGATTGTTTAAATCGCGTTTCTCAACATAAAAATAAAGTTCCGTGTTGATGCCGGGTTAGAATAGTGCCACTCCATGTCTTCCCGTGGATGTCCGAGGAGGCGACTAAGGGAATAAAGGCTTGTAGTATTGATAGGCGACGGGCTTGCAACCTGTCACTAATACACTGGTAAACATCTTAGCCTAATTGTGCAAAATGTGGTTACAGAATTATCAACAAGGTTTTATAGTTGTTGGTAATTCTGTAGCTCTGCCTACCCCACTCTGGCAATGAAGGGGTGAGTTTATGTATATATTACATAAAAATACAGTAAAAGAAATTCGAATGATACAAGCATTTTCAACTTCTAATTAGACAACGATTGGATAAGAGATCCGACATGCACTGTGACGTAATATAACATGTCGGCCATATAAATTCCGTTTTGCTAGAAAGAGACAGGAACAAATCTTTGTTGGCTTTATATCTTGGTTATTTTTATAGCTATTCAAAAAAATATTTTTCTTAACTGTTTGTTTGTCTTAGCTTTTATTGAAGATGTATAAACAGTCATGAATATTCCCTATTATGGGCGTTTTCACTAAAAAGTGTACCCAATTAAGGACTGAAATTAATGAACTTTAACTTTGTCAGTTTTGTGACGAAAATTGACCATACATTGCGGCCGTCAATGTATAGCTAATTTTCGTCGCAAAACTGACAAAGTTGAATTCCTTAATTTCAGTTCTTAATCGGGTACAATTTATAGTGAAAACGCCCTTATGTGTGGTCGTTAGGTCCAGTTGGCAGTTACCGCTGGACGCGCCGCCCCCCGAGCACACGCGTGACGTGTACCAAGAGGCGTACGCCGTGCTCTCCAGTTCTTGGGGCCACTCCGTGCCGCTGGTGAGTGGAGCAAACGTCACGTTAGCTTAGGTCAACTTAGGGTGGTATTCCACCTGTCCAATATCTTTGTCCAATGTGCATTGCATCTCACATTTTTTAAAGCAAACAGTGGGACGCAAATACACATTGGACAAAGATTTTGGACAAGTGGAATACCACCCTTAGGTCTGTTTATCCTCGTAAGGCCCAGTGTGTAATAGAATGTACATAATCAAGGCAATTTAATTTGAACTGTGTTCCAATGTTAAATAATTTATTTTCCTATGTTCATACACTGAAAATGGCATTATCGAACAAACGTAATTGAACTTTATTGCGTTGATGGTAGATTTAAAGTCCCACTCACAAAAAACTCCCTGTTTGTAGTATGGTGGGCCTTACGAGGTTATGGCAAGGAGGTAAACGAGTGAACAGGTGGTAAGTGGGATCTGAGATCCACAGACATCACACTCGTGGAGCTTATGGCAAACGTAAGGGATGCAAGAAATCTCTGCTACTACACACATCTCTCACGCTCGCCATAAGCCCCACGAATGCGAGCGTCAGAGTCCTATAATAGTAGATTGTTCAACAAGGGACTAAAACAAGCCATAATGACACGAGATGTTTAGCCACGCGAGCGAGCGAGCGAGTGGCTTTAAATGCTTGCATAAGTAAATTAAAAAATAATCTTTAATCCCTAGAGATAAGAAGCTTTAGTCCCGATTTGCAGAGACTAAAGTAACATTTTAAGAGCTTGAGAAGTGAAAATAGTGCATTGTTGCAGAGGTTAAAAAGTAACGCCGCCGACGCGTAGCGGAGGCCCTCGAAAGTACGAGTCCATCTATTGCACTTTCGGCCGAGGCTTAACACAGTGCTTGTCACGACTACTGCGAGGAAATAAAAATCAATTCTTATAATAAATTTACAACACACTAAAATGTTTACGCTCTGCCGCCAGTTTTTTTTTTAACGATACTGTTCTTAGTGGGCAGTTATTCAAAGGCGTTTTTTAATCTGACGACTCTGACCGTGCCAGAACTATATTTTAGATAGTTAAAAACAGACATATACGGCTGTATGGAATCTGATTCCTTTGCCTATCCGTGAAGGGATGAATATTATTAAAAAATAAAACGACTTCTCATTGGCCAATTTAATTTCATATGCAGCACAAGTCGTGTTCTGATTGGTCGAATCAGTGATCAGCGGACCGATGTGATTGGTCGACTTGCTCATTGGAACAGACCAACAATGTTACATTTTTGGTCAGCTAAAATTCATAGTTGGCCTGCTCATTCAATGTACAACTATTGATTGTTTTGGGGACCAAGAACAGACCATCTTTCGCCACATTTCCGAGCTGTGGCGTGAAAATAGTACATTATTGCCTAGGCATGGAAGTAGGCAATTGCCGGCCGAGCTTTGGTTTAAACGGACGAGCTTGCGAGTCCGTTTAAAAATACGAAGCCCGCAATTGCTGTTCCTGCCGAGGCAAATACAGTGCTTTTCTCAAAAATCGCAAGAAAAAAATTGTGTTGGAGTAAAATCTTCACCGCTTGAACTAATTTTTTGAATAACATACAAACAGAAACTTCATGTGTGAAAAAACCGTCAATCTTTACCGCCTTTTTGTTTATGACAAGGAGAAACGTAAATTTAAAAAAAAACAACTTGTCCCAGACACAGATAAAAAAGTAATGTTTCGAATAAAATTTGGTTTTATAAGACTTGTGCCCTCACTTTATTATGGCCTTTTTCACTTTTTAAGCTAGATAGTAATGGAATTTGTATGCAACATTGCGGGCTTGTGTAGCGAGCACGCAATGTTTTTTTTTTAAAATTTGGGAACTGTCAGTAAACTATGTACTTCTCGCCTCAATGTGTACATAGTAATGTCAACATTTCCGGACATTTTTGAGAAAAATTATTTATTGCCCCGATGCTCTGATGCTAACGGCTCTACAATAGTCTATTTCGCCCTTTAGATATGCGAGTACGGCGTGGGCGCGCTGTGCCGCGTGGCGGCGGTGCAGGCGCCGGTGGCCGCGCACGCGCTGCCACTGCTCATGGCCGCCATGGCTTCCTCGCCGGAGTCCGTCTCGCTCACTCCGCGGTTAGTACACAACACATACACCCTACTACCCCGGGTGTCAATTAAGTTATACTACTATACATTAGCAATTTTGCGCAGGTTTACGGAGTTAGTGACAGCTCTGCTGTCGCCGGCGACGTCGCTAGTGCAGTGGGCGTGCGGCGCGCGGCCCGCGGCGCCCGCGCTGCTGCTGCGCCGCGTGCTCGCGCAGATAGAGGGCCAGTGAGTGTAACCCTACTAATTCCAACCTCTACAGGCCCACCATACAACGAGTTAATGGAATAGCCTATAGTGAATATCATAGAGTCAATTTTCTAATTCAATTGTCAGTCATAAAAACAAAGGAAAAACCATTTTGCTCAAAAATGACCGGAAATGTTGACATTATTATCTATATATTGAGACGCGGAGTACATAGTTTACTGACAGTTCTCAAATTAAAAGAAAAATCATTGCGTGCTCGCTACACAAGCCCATGTTGCATACAAATTCCATTACTATCTACATTGTAGCTGTTTAAAAAGTGAAGAAGCCCATAATAAAATGAGGGCACAAGTCTTAAAAATCCAAATTTTATTCGAAACTTAACTTTTTTATCTGTGTGTGGAATAGGTTATGTTTTTTTGAAAACAAAACTTGCGTTTCTCCTTGTCATAAACAAAAAGGCGGTTAAGAGTGATGGTTTTTTCACGTGAAGTTTCTGTTTGTAAGCTATTCAAAAAATGAGTTCAAGCGATGAAGATTTTACTCGAACACAAATTTTTAATTGGTATTTTTGAGAAAAGCACTATATTTGCCTCGGCAGGAACAGCAATTGCGGGCTTCGTATTTTTAAACGGACTCGCAAGCTTGTCCGTTTAAACCAATACTCGGCCCGCAATTGCCTACTTCCCTGCCTAAGCAATAATATACTATTAT
This sequence comes from Acleris literana, assembly GCA_946894065.1. Classification (NCBI taxonomy): domain Eukaryota; kingdom Metazoa; phylum Arthropoda; class Insecta; order Lepidoptera; family Tortricidae; genus Acleris; species Acleris literana. The sequence continues at coordinate 7,946,666 of OX335669.1, read as the reverse complement.
TTCCTTTGCAATGGATCTTTACTCCATTGGCTGCATTATGTAAAATTTTTTGTACGCGGGGCCTTATGAGGGCCATTATGAACCTATTGAAATCGCCTTGGCATGCTAAAGTCGGCAGTGTTCCGAGATCTGGATCTGAATAATCTTAACGCTTTTGTGTCTGCTTTTTGGTTAGTTAAATTTGATACTTTATCCTTGAAACTGTTGAACGCGAAAAGACGATTAGATTAAAAACAAAAACCTTAATAGTTTATTTTTTAAACATTTTCGTATATTTTCGGTTGAATTTTCGAAACCCTACAATCTGTGACTATCTTCTTTGTGTAAATAGTTTAGTACCTATAACTTCTTTACCCTATTAAACCATTTTTTAATACATTTTGTAGTTAACAGTAGTTATTTTATTTGTGGGTGTGGAAGCGTATGTGGCCTCTTAAAGGTTATTGCATATTATCAGCATCGCCTCAGCTCAAAGTGAAATATTAAAAAGTGAGCTTTGATCAGCGTTAATACGATACATTTTTCAGTGTACAACGCAAGGGCCGGCTATTGTTTTCACTTTAACCTTGAAAAATGTATCGTATTGACACAAATCAAAGCTCACTTTTCAGTGATTCTCTTGTAGCTGAGGCGGTGCTGATCTGGTGCCGGGGCGTTGTAGTGTGCGATGACATTTAGCTTCGTATATAGGTAGTTTAACCAGTAATGTTTCCGGGTGAAGGCCGGCGGCGACGCGCGGCGCGGCGGCGGCGGCGTGGCTGCACGCGCTGCGCGGCGCGGCGCTGCCGGGCGCGGCCCTGGCGGCCTGCGACGCTGTGCTGCTCGCCGCGAGGCGCCCCGCCACCTTGCAGGCGAGTCATATACAATTCAGTTCAGAACCATTCACTGCTATGATTTTACCCGACTGCCCGGAGGATAATGTTTTGTGTGTGTAAAATTGGTCAAGAACTTTTTGATTGGTTGTCAAAATTGATAAGACATATTTACAGGCAATTGTATGGGATAAACGCAACCATCCCTGATTATATAACCACAACTGGCCGGTAAGTAATCACATAACGTTCTTTTTGCTATACAAAGTGAAAAGCAAACACTGGGGCACCTAGTATGGAGAAACAAAGTTACTTATTACTTGAAAAAAATATTAAAAAAAACGGGGAAATAGGTTTAAAAACTTCGCTGATTCGTTATGATTATAATTATGTAAGATACCACTGTAAAACTTATGAAACAAAACATGAAATTACTATTTTTTCGGACATAAGGGACAATTACAAAAATTAACATTAAAACGATCAATATCTCCGCAACTAGTAAATATGGCTGAACATACATAGGGGCTAAATCGATAGCTTTTTAGCTGCTCTGTCAGCCTTAACCCTTTATAAGGCTCCAGTTATGCAGTTATGCTACGTAAAATTCAAATACTGTTTCATGTTTAACACTTCCTAGGGAATCATTTAGAAGCAAGTCATTTTTTGTGCAAAAACAACAGAATATGTATCATATTCTGTAGTGCGTAAGGTTGAAATTCTAAATAAATATATGTAGTCGCTAAATCGCCTCTGCGTAATAAAGGATTAAGCGGGTTGACGTCGGTTTCTGGGACACCCTGTATACGTAAATTTATCGTCGTCTATTACCCATAGTGCAAGCCTTGAGCTTAGTTTGGGACTGGGTGAATTTGTGTGATTATCCCCTGATATTGGTCCCCTGACATAAACCGTTCGGACCGATCCGATTGTTTCTTAATGATTCCTTTATTCTCAGGCTAGATGGATTTTGAAATTTCGGATATCTTTGGATCGGTCTTATCCAAAGGTCGCTAGGGACTTAGGCGTTTTAATTATTGATCCTTAAATTGTGATGTTTATGTGATGATTGTAATATTCTTCAGTATTGCCCACCTAAACTTAATTTCGTAATGGATATGGGTAGGGCTAATATGAAATAATTTAATAATAACTATATGAAAAGCAAGCTTTAAAAATCCGACTGCATTTTTATACTGTCGTCCATATACCCACATATTTTAATAATTGTCATTTTGCCGTTGTTGTTATTTTAATTTTAACAGTAACCTATGTCACCCGGGATGACGTAAGGATTCTAACGATACCTCACACATCTAAATCGGTCAAGGGATTTAGAAGTTATAGTGGAATAAAGAAACTCACATACATACAAACATGAACCCTGAAAACATTACACTCCTTTTTTGGGGCAGTCGAGTAAAAATGAAGCCGTCGCAAAGAAGATTATCTTGTAATCTATTATTTTCTATTTATTTATTTTTTACTATAGGAAGCGCCTAAACCCGAAGTGCTCGCACACTTCGTACGTAACGCGCAATACGCGCCACTCGCGTGCGAGGAGGTGCTGCGCGCAACGCACGCACACCGCGAACGCGACACGCAACTGTTCGCCAAACTGTTGCGTGCGCTCGCCGTGCAACGTGCTAACAACCAAAAGATACACGTGGACAACGCTTTGAAGGTTAGTTGTAAAAATGTGTGATATGATATACTTTAGGATAGTTGCAAGAATAGGGATCGAGGTAGCAAGCAAGCACTCACGTTTACCGATTAAAAAGTGAGAAATGGCAAGTACAATAGGGAATATGCATGGATTTTTTAAATCGCATTTCTCAACAAAATATGAAAATATTGTAAAAGAGATCACTAAAAATGAAATTAAAATTAAAATCGGTCAAGAAATACGGATGATACAAGCGTTTTAAACTGCTAATTAGACAGAGAGATCCGAAGTGCACCTGTGACGTCATTGTGCAGTTCGGCCATATAAACTCCATGTAAAATTCTGTTTTGCTAGAAAGACATAGGAATAAATCTTTTTTGGCTTATATCTTGGTTATTTTTATAGCTATTAATAAAAGACTTTTTCTCATCTGTTTGTAACATGAATCATCTTTTATTGAAGCCATAAAAAAAAACATGCATATTCCCTATTACTCGAACAGAGGCTATTTGAATCTGGTTTTACGGAAATAACAGATAATAATAATAATAAAAGTTCAACCGTTTGAATAAGTCAGACTTTAACCCGAAGAAACCCAACCTATATACATTCTTGATATTTTAAATATTGAAATGTGCAATTTATTGGTAAAAAAACAAATATTAATTTTAAAAAAATCCTCGACGCATGAAGAAGGCTGTTATAATTTTAAAATTTTGAGTGTCTGTCTGTTTCATCTAGTTCTTAAACCGGTGGACCGAATTGCACGTGATTTATATTTAAAAGAAATCTAGTATGAGATGATCCTGAACTACATTTCATAGAAATCAGTTGGGCCGTTTAAGGGCCCGTTGTTTAATCAGTAGTTAACTCAAGTAATTGTTAAAATTCGAAAAAGGAATCGAACATTTGACACATTTCCTTGAGATGTAACCATTAGTTACGGTTTTTAACGATTAGTTAGTTTAACTAGTGATCAAACAACAGGCCCTAAGAGATAGTTTAAAGTGTTACTATTTACTAAAGCGGTGCATTAGTAAAGCAATGATGATGATATTTCAGAAAATCGGCACTAGCATAGGTTCCGAAGAGCTGGTGATCTACCAGACTGCCACAGCTGCGCTCGCGGCGCCTATGAGCCACCCGGCGCACCTCGCGCTCTGGACCCTGCTCATGCATCTGTATCTACACACGCACACTAACGCGTAAGAGGCCGCTTGTATATCGTAGGAAATGCATACCGTCGGTGAATAGTTCAATACCGCGTAACGAACTAATGAAATAAGGTGCAAAATACACCTTAGCAAGTAAGCCAGTAGGGTACATTATGCAGATTGTTAAATTCGTTAGTTACAGATCTAGTGAATAATCCTTTCACATCTTGAAAACTCGGAACACACGTCTACTTCCGAATGATGCCGACGTGTCTATGAATTATTGAATTATTAAGTGACATGTTTGTATTAAATAAATAGAGAACTTTAGTTATCATTGTCAAATGTTAAACCACGAGTTTGAAATATATCACCCCGAGATGTTAAAACCACCACGATCAAATATATAGAAATTAGGTGTAGGTAAACAAGAAGAAATATAAATAAATATTGAAAATGACGAATACGAACATATCCGAGAAAATACGATGTGAAAGGATATTTCACTACATCTGTACGCGGTATTGCAGTATCACCGACGATACTATACTCTATTTGTGTAGATACTTAACAAAATGTAAACATGGCACTATTAAACAGCCAATCAAAACTGTTTTGTCGAGCTTTTACGTGTCAATGTTCTGCTTCTATTCCCTTCTATTAGCTGATGAACTATATCAAGTGGTTTTCTGTTAACATCTTAGTAAGTGCCTAAATAAATGGAGTATAACCCTCCCATTTTCAAAGGAATAATAGCTTTAGTACCTATGCTTAAAACATGTATATTTCGTTGTGACATCTGAATTAGAAAACGGTTTATTGTGTGTTTATGAATACATTAACAATGACGGATATGAAATTAAATTAAATGAAATGAAATAAAATGCAGTTGTTGTCTGCAGTACTACTGTTTCCTCAATAGCTATCGCATTCTTCATAGTGTTAGGTGCTGGTGCGAATGATAGTGATAGCTAGCCGATGGTTACTCAGGAAATGGTCGTCCTCGATCGGAGTAGGCAAAATATTCATAATGGCAATTCGAGAATCGCTCACTACAATAAACACGTAGCAAGTTAAGCGCATACATGGTTTTATGGTTTGATTACAGACCGGACTCCCCGCCAATCGGAACGCTTTTCTTCGACGGATTTACAAAATCCAGGACTTTGGCACAGATCAAAAAGCGTCTACAGGACACTATCCTTTACCACCACACGCAGGTGGACGCTTTTAAAAGTCTGTTAAACACACCATCTGGACCAAAAGCTACCAGTAGCACGGTTCCAAAATCAAAATCCATGTCTCCTATGAACAACTTGTTACCAGAACTATCTATTGCTGTGTTGGTGGGAGAATCGAGTGATTCCAGCGATTCCGAGGAGATAGATGATAGCGATGATAATAGGAGCGTCAGAGATGACGACAGGAGTGTCTCTGAGAGTGAAGAGAGGAGGAGGGTGAACGTCAATATGCTGAAGTACCACGAGGCAGCGGAAAAGTAATTGAATCCTTCTTTTTGACATACGATAATGTTAGGTTCTTTGATTTCCATAAAAATATTGCTGACTAATTCCCACCACATCATGCCTAAATACTTCGTTCCAAGAAATATCTTTTTGGCATATACCTACTTAAACATTAAAATGTCTTCGTGTTGTGTGATAGTAGCAGTATTTAATTTATTTAATTCAGTACTTCGAATCCACTTTCTAGCCTAGTGTAAGTTCTTGGTACTATAATTTTTTCTTGATTATGTATAGAAAGGATAGAGTTAAAGCAATCTTTGAACCTTTCTTCCGTTGTCTAATGTAGTATGTTTTAAAATAATTTTATGCAGGATGTTGCGCGAGTTCTTCCGCTGGCTGGAGGCGGGCTCGAACTTGCGCGCGACGCCGCACCACGCCGACCTGGCGCGGTACATACCGGACTCGGTCAGTATTCATAGTGATGCCAGTGTACAGTACAGTACGCCAGTAGTGCCACCTTAAAACTGAATTTGGTTTGCACGTCATACAACAATAAGGTTGATAAGATGCGTCTCTCAATTTGGAGCGTAGACTGTAGTACAACTTTGATTTCACAGGATATTGGTGTCAAAATTGAAAAACGGTTTTACCGACTGTATGACGTACTACACTTACTTTAAGGGTTATGTCCCGTTCTCATGCGTCTTTTTAAGTGAAACATTACTCGACTACTTTTGAAAGGCAAATCATGCAAACGTCACAACTTTATCTCGTTTTTTGGTAAAGAATGAAGAAATCTGTATTCAGCTGCATGCATTAAAATTCATGTTCTGTGAAAAGCCTCCAACCTTCACTGTGCCTACTTGGGGACCTTTAAAGGCTTATTCCTAAGTGGAACTTTATTGTGAATTTATTATGATTGTGTGATAGAATAATCTATTTTTTTAAATGAAATAAATGCCTAGCTATCTACCATTCTGTTGTTATATATATACACAGTGGTGGCCACATAATTAGGGACACTTGTTTTTTTTCCCATTCTATTGCCTACAAATATGACTTTTAAATTTTGACCACTAATCAAAAAGTTCTCGATCATTCTCGACGCATTGTAGCCCCGTGTTAGTTTATAATATTGTGGCAGGCGTTACAAACCGCGTGGGCCGAGCAGCTGGCCTGCATGCGTCCCCCGGCCGGGCCGGGCGCGGGCCCGGGCGACGACGTGCGCCCCGCGCGCCCCGCGCCCGCGCCCGCGCCGCCGCCGCGCCCGCTGCACGCCGCCGTCCGCGCGATCCTCAAAATCAGGGACCGCGCGGGAAGGAGGTGAGTAATAATAAGTCTTCCTGACAACTCCTAGGGGCTCTACTAACGAATACAAGTTCGAACGTTACGTTATCTCTATTTATCTCGTCTTAAATGCCGAGTGGAAGGGATAGGCATCCGAAGTTTAGAGTTTATAGGTGGAAGCGTCGCTGTGCCGAGTAGCTGAACTAAAAACCAGGGACCGGGTGGGCAGAAGGTAAGTAACCTATCTCATAGAGCTCTTAACATACGCTTTAACTGCGCGCCATTAGGATTTAATATCGCTTTGCCAATATCTCTACTTCTACATCCTCCACCTTAGGGTGGTATTCCACTTGTCCAATATCATTGTCCAATGTGCATTTTGATCAAAGAAATTGGATGACTTCATCAAATTTTCTAATAACACCTACATTTAATCAAATGTTACGAATTCAAAATTGCTACGCAAATAGTATAAAAACTTGAACCAAGATATTGGATAAATGAAATGGGCCTCCATCAAAGAAATTTGATTAAATATTGGATATACAAAGATATTGGACAGGTGGAATACCACCCTAACTTTTTTTCTCTTGCCAGACCCTCAAATAAAATGTATATTTAAAAGCGGAATACAACTGCTTCCAGTAATGAAGGATTAATAAGAGCTTAATAAACATTCTAGTTCTTATAGAAGTTCTATTTTTGACCAAGCGTATTGTTTCAGGTCTCAAGCGCCGGTTATAACGTCGCCGGTGGACGACGTTAATTTCGGCAACCACCGCGAGCTGTACTGTTTAGTGGACAAACACTTAAACTGCATAGAAGCATTCGCCAAGTGAGTTGCTTTAGTTGCTTTCCAGTAGTATTAATTAGTGAATCACAACCATAACCCGCCACTCGTTCTAGATCTTGTTGCACCAATTATTAACCGGCTAGTTGAAATTGTCCCGTGCGAGCGTAAAAACAATACATTTTACCTGTCTAGTGAGTTTTAAAAGATAACACCTGTGTGGTCGCTGGTTAGGGCGCTTTTCGCTCTCGTCTATAGTCGGTCCTTAGGGGCTATTACCTAACGCACTCGCAATCGCAATCGTTTTCATTTTGAAAATCGAAGGCTTGTCTGAATACAAAATGAAACCAATTGTTCCGCTTTGAAGCCGATCGTGATTGCGAGTGAGTTACGTATTAGGCCTGCAGATCTACATTAAATTGGTCGAATAACTAACACGGCTGTTAACACTTGTCGAGAGCCTCTCGCCGAGAGTCTCGGGCCGAAATCGACCGCGACCGGGACATGGCGAGACGGGACGATCGCGAGCGGGCCAAGAGAAAGCAGTATTTATACACTTACTCTTGGCTCGGGGTGCCTCGATGAGTGTTTACAGCCAGCATCACATTAGTAAGCGAGCGCGTGTCACTACACAGCCCGCCCCTGCTTTCACCTAGATGCCTCCTCCCCGCTAACCTCTGTCACTCTGCAGGAGGGTCGCGCACGAACTTGTCGGGCTAAGGCTGCGGCTCCACTTAGGCGGAGACAAGCGGAGAGGAGACGTGTAGGGATTGATCAATCATATTAGTTGAAATCCACATCTCGTCTCCACTCCGCTTCAATGGAAACAGTCGAGCGGAGATGAGCGGAACGGAGACGAGAAGTGTAGGAACCGACCAATCTTATTAGTTGAAATCCACATCTCGTTTACGCTCCGCTTTAGTGGAAACAGTCAAGCGGAGTCTTGGGACGCCATATATGCTGCTTAATGCTGCGGCTCCACTCAGCTCCGCTCGTCTCCGCCTCAGTGGAATCACTTAACTCTTTTCACAGCTCTGCTCCAATCAGCTCCGCTCGTCTGCGCCTCAGTGGAGCCGCAGCCTAATCAAGGGATTATTTATTCTTGTTTGTCTCAGACAGTGGTCAGTGGAAGCCTCGTCTGTGTCCCAGCTGGACGACAAGTTGTGGCCGCTGGTGTGCGCGGTGCGCGTGCGCTGCCCGCTCTCGCCCAGAACGCGCTCCTGCTCTAACACGTGCACGCCGGTCATACTACCGTTACAGGTCAGGACAACCTTTATTTGATTCTGTGATGCCTTTTTTTTGACTGTTCGTCTTCCCGTTTTACACGGCCTTGTCTTGGACAGTCTTCCACCAGAATATTACTTGTACAGTCAAGGGTAAAAACAAATATCCATACAAAGGTACAAAAATATGTATAGTTCAGGATATATGAATTAGCCGTCTGTAATCTTCACTAAGATCTTTTCGTTAATATCAGACAAAAGGTAATCGTAAAACTGCCCTCGTTCTTCAAACAGCACAGTGGGTTGAAAGGTTAAGGTTAAGGTTAGGTCCGGTAAGTCTTAACGCAGAAAAAAGATCGTAAAGTAGATAACAGACGGCCAAATCATGTTTTCTGAACCAAAAACTCATAAACCAAATTGCCATAGTATTGGTGCCCTTGACGGGTCCATATCGGCTCATAATTATTTTTACTCATAACGCGCTCCCGCCCTTGACTGTACAGTCACCAGCAATAATATATTACCCAAAATTGGGCGCAAAAATATCTGACACGCTCTTATACCTCTAGTAATAAAGACGTGTCAGATATTTTTGCGTCCAATGTTGGATAATATATTATTGCTGGTGACTGTACTATCTTCGTAACTACTACGTACAGATCTAGTGAGTAATCCTTTCACATGGTGAAAACTCGGAACACACGTCTACTTCCGAATGATGCTGAAGTGTCTATAAATTATTGAATTATTAAGTGACATGTTTGTATTAAATAAATAGAGAACTTTAGTTATCAGTGTCAAATGTCAAACCACGAGTTTGAAGTATATCACACCGAGATGTTAAAACCACCACGATCAAATATATAGATATAGAAAACAAGAGGAAATATAAATAAATGTAGAAAATAATTTCACAGGCTTGTTGATCTAAATGTTTCCCAGGTCTTAATGCTTTCGGCATGACTATTAAAAAGAACTGAAAACAAACTAAATCTTAATTAACAAAAAATACTCTGGTATTAACCACTCTATATCGATTATCACTCTCGCGATGCGACGTTCGCCCACGTTGTCTTGATGGGTACTGAGTCAGACTGAAGTAGTATGACAAATACGAACATTTCCGAGAAAATACGATGTGAAAGGATATTTCACTACATCTGTAACATGATGACTCTGAATAATCTCTTATTTTGAGAATTGCTGCGCGCCAAATGCTCTATATGATTAATTTCTTGCACCTGCAGCTCACTAAAGTAGATTAGGGCTAATGTAGCAATAAAAAAAAATCGTTCGTACGTTTTACAATGGCAAGATAATTTTGTTTTAGGGCCATTACGAGTGGCGTATCTCCGAAGGCGCCAGCAGTGGCATCAGGGATAACAGGTGAGATTTATCGACAGCTTCTCGTAGACAGTGTGTCTGCATAGCCTTGACGGTCCTTGAATACCATAGTATCCAATACGGTTGGTAAAAGAATAACACTATTCTATGCAAAGTATGAATAAGGTTCAAGGTTCAAGAATTTCCAATAACACTAATGCACACCTTTGCGAGTTGGACTGTCGAGTGTTCTCTTATTGTATTGTAATACGCAGATCTTCTGCGCGGGCGGCGGTCCGTGCGCTGTGCCGGGCGCGCCCGCAGGTGGCCCGCACGGCGGCGGCGCTCAACACTATTGCCAGGTACAGTCAGAGTCATAAATGTATACACGTTCCTAAGATGTCAAAAACATCTACACGCCTGTATATCACTGACAATAAGATCCATGTATATTTAACGCGATAGCTTATACTTATGCGTTTGACTGTACATGAGATTCCATCATCAGCCTGTTTAATGTTTAATTAATGGGTAGGTTTCTCTTCTCATGACATGATGCGCATTCGCCAAAGACTGGATGATGGTTTAGGATATTACCGGTCCACATTAAAACGTAATAAAGAATTTCCAGACTCAGTGGGTCCACGCTAAGTATAATGAGGATCCTGTTAACACTTTCCGACTCCATCATCAGATCTGCTCATAAACACCATGATATTGCAATGTTATTGAGCTTACATAATCTAGATTTCAGCCCATTCCAATAACAAACACCAACACTTGTTCAACACAGGCTCAAAGTTAACTTGTAAAATCTAAAGTAAACCTACTGTCAAACAAAATTAACAAACACGGTGTACGTGTGAGTAAGGTGGTGACGATCAAGATGGCCCTGCCAAGATGCATTGCGCTAACTATCGTTTCTATTCGTTTCGTTTTTAAACCAATCACGTCACTGTTAGATCACGTGACTTTTCGTATCACGTCATCTACCAGTGACGCGATTGGTTTAAAAAGGAATCGAATAGAAACGCTAGTTAGTGCAATGCATCTTGGCAGGGCCCTTAGACCGGACAGACCAGGCACAAGGTTATCCTCATTTGATATTATAATTATATTGGCTTGTATCTGACGTTTAATACATACATACATACATTAAATCACGCCTGTTTCCCAGAGGGGTAGGCAGAGACCATTTCTTTCCACCTGCTATGATCCTGATTCAAATCTACGATCCAAATCTCTTTCGCTTAAATAAATAAATAAAAATCAGGGAATGTCACACCAATTGACGTAGTCCCAAACTAAGCTCTAGGCTTGTCCTATGGGTACTAGACAACGATATAAATACTTATATATACTTAAATACATAGAAAACATCCATGACTTAGAAACCAATATTCGCGCGCAACACACAAATATCTGCCCTTACCGGGATTTGAACCCAGGACCGCTAGCTTCATAGGCAGGGTCACTACCAACTAGGCCAGCGCGTCGTGAAAATAAACATAGTAGGAGTACATGTATTGTATTGGTGTTCAGACGGATTCGAACCTTGGACGCGGCGGTAGGCGTGGCGGAGCGCGTGTGGGCCTGCGCCGGCGCCGCGCCCGATGTTGCGCCCGCGCGTGCCGCGCTCGTCGCTTTACTGGACGAGCTGGCTGATGTAAGTACTCGTTTGATTAAAGTTATAGTTTGTTAGTATAGTATTTACTATATCTGAAACTGTAATAACAATATTACAGTTTCAGATATAGTAATTTTTTTCGGTACTCGTATGTGGGCTCCGACGACGCCTATAAAATTTCCAGACTGCAATCCCAAGACCGCATATACAATACATTGCCTTTTGCCAACCTGGAGGACTAAAATGCAATGTTTGTAATTTTAGCTGTTGTCTAATCCCTGGCACTGGGTAAAATGGAGGTTCAGCGGTTCAAAAGGACAAACAAATTAATATATACAATCGTCAATTTGGGTATGGTTGAATATTTTGCAAATTCTAAAGAAAAACCATATTGTAAAAATCAGGCACACGTAACTGCGGCGGATCGAAACCATCGGTGCCCGAGTCCGAATGACAATTGATTAGCTGCGTATCTACTAGAGGCAGGCTCGGGTCAAGCGGCTGCGTCGCTCCGAGGCCGCGCAAGCGGAGACGCTGCCTCGACCTGCGGCACGCCGCGACGCGAGGCAAAATCGTCGCCGCGAGACGAGCCGGGTCATTATTTGGGCGTTTGTTCCGAATCACATTCGTGGTCACATTTTTGTAGAAGTGGCTGCAGATTTCGATTTCGTTTCTGGTTAGGTATTTAAGTTTACCGGGCATCTAACAAATATCCAAAAACATCATCAAAATATACGCCCAATTCTTCAAAAATATGTCCATAAAAGTGAGGCGGTTGAAACGCTCGAATAATGACCCAGTCATATTTTGTCGGTTTTTTTGCCGTGCTTAAAGGAGCCTCAGTCCGAGCCGCGCTTTTGATGGAGACGGGCGTGTAAACTGCGCACATTGCGGATCAAGCCGAGGCACTCGCTTCAAGCTGATCCACAACGCGCCTCGAGCCTTTGCCTCAGAGCGAGCGGCCTAAGACTGAGGCTGTTCGCCTCGAGCCGAAGCCGCTCGGCCTGAGTCTGCCCAAATGGATACACGGCTATCGGTTAATGCGGGGTTGTCGGACAGCGCTGGCTGTGCTCGGACGCGGAGGCGGCGTGCGCGCTGGCGGCGGCGTGGTGCGCGCGCGCGGGCTCGGCGCCGCAGGAGGCGCTGCGCGGGGCGCTGCTGGCGCGCGCGGCGGCCGGCGCGCCCGCCGCGGCCCGCCCGCGCCTCTACACCGCGCTGCTGCGCGCGCTGCCCGGCGCCAACGTCGCGCCGCAGCGCGCCTTCAGCTACCTCTCTAAGGTATGCTTATTATTGCTTATTTTAAGTCATCTGTAGCGGTACCTAATGCAGAATAGCCGTGTTTTTAAATAAATGGCGACCAAATGTGCTTTTGCAGTTAGTTTCCTAGAGTTATTTTAAACTGCAAGGTTAACTTGGCTGGTTACTAAGTTAATTACAAAAATTGCTGTGCACCTACTGAATTTATGTTATAACTAGCTTCTGCCCGCGACTTCGTCCGCGACGATTTAAACTGTCGTTATCTCCTCGGGAACTTTTTTTCCGAAATGAATGTAGCCTGTGTGTTAATTCAGGGTATAAGCTATCTCCATTTCAAATTTCATCTAAATCCATCGAGCCGTTGTGCGTGAAGGAGTAACAAACTAGCACACACACAAGCTTTCGCATTTATAATATTAGTGGGATTGTAACACCATTGTAACACATAAATGCAATAAACTATTTGACTATGACTAAGTTGATTGGTTATATCTCTGAAATTATTTGAAATCAGAAATCAGAAATTATTTATTGCATAGACACAGTATAAAGATTTTACAGGGATGTAGGTTGCTAGTATCTTTTTTTTATAAGTAGGGTGATTTCTGACACTAATTGAGATTTTATGCCGAATATTACCGAGTCAAATATTTAGAAATCGAGGTATAATTTCGAAAACTTGTAATGTTACAGTTCGACGTGTCCCGCGTGTGCTGCGACGAGGCGCAGCGCGGCGCCATGCTGCAAGAGCTGTTGCAGGTGGCGCAGCGCTGGGGCCGCGAGCCCGCGCCCGACCTGCACATGCTCGTAGAGGTACATACAAATACATCTTGCATATTTATATCAGCTAGGCACCGATTTGGCTTCGCCTTCAACTAGGTGTCAACCGAAACTCGGCACGTAACCAAAGCCGCTTAGCATCTACGACTACAGCGAGGCGACACCGAACTTTCGGATGAGCAACGATTTGACTGAACTTTTACAGTAGCCTGAGCTTGGTGGATCTCAAAGAGTCTTCTGATCCTTGAAATTAATAGGAATGAATGGCATAATTTTTTGTTTTCCAAAACTGACGTTCTAGAAAAAAACATTTTTTTCACAAAATCTAAAAACGTGCATTGAAAAGTTTGCGAAATTCGTTGTTACGTGACGGCAAGTGTTCCCGTGGTTACCTTTACTTACCCATATTAACATTGTCAACTTTCCACCCTGTACAGCTACAGTTGATGGCGACTACTCGATCAGTTTTCTCTCAACTGCTCAAACTATAATTTAAAACTCATGGCGGCTACCCACCACGGTTAGTTCTAACGGTCAGTTTTTACTGAACTGTTTTAACAGCCATTTAAAATTCAGCGCGTTTATAAGACAAACTATCAGTTTTTATAGTACACACGCTCAGTTTTAACTGTCAGTTTTCGTATATACCAGCTGATCGGCGTGCATACAGCAGCTTTAACAACGGCACCGCACCTGCCGCGAGTAGTGCTCGAGAGCGCGCGCGCGGCGGCGGCGGGCCGGTTACCGCTCGCGCCGTTCGCGCACGTGGCGCGCGCCGCCGCTCGTACCGCGCCGCCCTTTGACCAGGTACACGGATTGTCATTGATAAACCACCACACAAGTTCACACAACTTTAGCGAAGCAATACACTACGTATTGATAGAATTTGTTTCGTGTGATTTAACGTGACTTCATTGTGACAGAGTTCTATGACCCCGTAGATGACTCGTACTTAAAACTTTTAAACCATGCTATTTTGAAATTATCAGTAACATATAGAAGTGTTTTTGCTTCTTATAAAAATGACCTAATTTTGTCAAATGAAAAATGCATATGAATACTGTGTCATCAACCATCGCAAATTTAAATCATCTTCAAACTTCATCAGCCATTTATCTTCTCAAAGGTATAATATTTTTTGTTCCATGGGTCATACACACCCGAAAAAACAAAAGTTGTCTCTCCTGTGGTCAATAGTTAAAGGCTTCTGTGCATATAAGTTATGTTTTTATTTGATAGAATTAGAGTAGAGCAGACGCCGTTTATTCGGATGTGGGCTCCGCCAGAAAATTAGGCCTTAAAAACGTTAACTTCGGGTATGTCCACAGGAAAGACGGTAACCTAAATTTGTGTATGACCCCCATAGGGCAATGAAATGTTACTATATTCTGGTTCTGGGCTGAGATTCTACACGTGTTTCCGTTCTGACTTAATAGTAATGGCGACTGAGTGAAAAACAATACCATAACACGTCAACGACAATAATAGTTTTACGGAGTTGAATAGAGGCTCATTTAGAAACATTTAAGATACTTTTACTTAGCTAAAACTAGTGTAATCTCATTATTAGAGTGTTTTAATCCACAAAGACGCATATGGAACGGTTCGTCAGTTTTTAACCTTAACAGTCAAATAGTTTTAAAGTGTTAGCCTGTTCATTCCGCGGCTGTACATTACTTTATGGATTATAGCTGGGTCACGTACTGCGTGAGCTGGGCGTAATATGGTGGGAGGCGCGCGCGCAGCTGAAGGAGACCGGCGCGACCTACCACGTGGCATACGCGCCGCACGTTGCGGCGTTGCAGCACGCATTACAGCGCGCGTTCGTCGCTGCCGCGTGCGCACTTAGCTACACGCCTGAAAGAGGTAAACTTATCAAACTAGGTCAGTCCAACTGAAGTCGGCTTTTGGTTAAACATATTGTGGGATGCCGACTTCAGTTTGACTGACCTACCATTATCCGCCATTTTTAAAGAAGTTATTTTTTAAACGCGGTTTTTTGTTTCTTAAAACATTTATTTTATTTTATACTTTTCAGTGATTATATTATGCTGTTATCTAATCCCAATTCTCAATTAATAAGAAACTACATGACATTAAGCTCGCCGCAAGCAACGCTGTGGGAAAGTCATAGTCATTTAGTTTCCTTCAGTCCGTTTTGTGATAAAACTTTCTTGCGAAAGAAAAGATTCGCTAAAAAAAAAAATGTACCTCCCCTACACGTAACGTGGGGATGTATTATTTTTCTCGTCTACCCCATGGTGTGGGGTGTCGTTGGATAGGTCTTTCGAATATTGCGGGTTTATGAAATATTAAGCTTTAAAGCGCTAATTTTTGGTAGAGTCAATTGTCTCCCCCCCACTACAGCCAAAACTACAAATATTAAAAATCTGAAAAATATTTTAAATGAAAGCACATATAACGAATTTTAAAGGAAAACTGTGACGACTAAGTAGATTTGATTGGTTCCTGAGGTACAGGCGACTAAAGTGTTTATACCCACTTAAATGACCTAAGACAGCACCGAATAACTTTAAACAGAAAATTACTTCATACTTGTAGTTTTTTGAGATAGGTTTTGTGTATTAACGGCTTCGGAACCCTACAAAGAGCATGGTCAGACATGCTCTTGCCCGGTTTTTCGTATTTCACATGTGACAGTCGTGATTGACCAATAAAATGAAGTGAACTGTTCCACAATGAGCGTTTCGTTGTCAGTATCGTGGTATGCATGGGCGGCTCTTCAGGAGTCGTGGGCGGCGTGGATCGCCCCGCACCCCTCGCTGCCGCCGCTGCTGCCCTCCACCGCCGACCGGCCCGAGTACTCCGCCATGCTGAAACACTTCGTCGACAACCTGCACCAGATCATGCTGGACTGCCCAGGTACTTTGGACGAATAATAATAAATGGGAGTCACACTAGATGCTAGGAAGTACAACAGCAGTCAATGATGAAAAGTAGGGTCGCCAAGCTGGAGCGGACGAAACTCAATTTTTGGCTCAACTAAAATGTTCCTGTGGTAATTTTTGGCACAACTAAAGAGGAGAAGGACCCTTAGGTTGCTTAGTTACTTTTCAACATTGACTGATCCCTTGATTTTCTACAGTTGCTGAAATGAAAGATGTTGATGCAAGAGATATGGGACATTGCAAGGTTTAGTGGTTCAGAGTAACCCACCAGAATGTTTAAGTTGAAAATCCGCTGAGCTGTATTGTATTTTATCTACCGTAACTTTGCGATTCCCTGTGGTTTAGTTCAAGTAATCAGTGGTAATTAATATCTAGTGACTCTTACATTTTCTTTTCTTCAACGAGTAGCCAACATTGTCTGCAATAGACATGTTAGATTCTCGTACGAGTCTTGCTTGTAGTGCTCTTGTTGCTTATGCACTATCTGCTTTGCGGCATCAGAGGTTCAGCATTATCTAACTGCTCCGGGTGAGTGATGTTTACACATCTGTATACCTTTAGTCGCCCTAAACGATTATCAATTGGTAAGACTCGTGCTTATTATACGCGATGTTCGCCCGCAGGCTGCGAAGAGCACCTCCTCAGCCAAGTGTGGGAGTGGACGGCCCAAACGTACCTGAGCGTGAACCGAGTACCGGCGAGCAACGAAAGCCTTATACAGCTGTCGGATCTATTGCTGGAGCTGAACGCGCTGCCGTGGCACGAGCATCAGTGGTGGCGCGCCAACTGCCTGCCCGCTGCGCTGCAGGTCAGTATAGTTGTTGTGATGGAGTCTTCATTACATGTATTCCGTATTCAATTATGTTTTGCGCTGTGCTGGAATTTTCTACGTGATGGTAACCCGACGTGACTTCAAACACATTTAAAAGATTAGACGCGCTAATCGCGCTATCTTCAAATAAACTCTGAAAGCGAAGTCGGAGTAAAGATAATATGAGCCATATTCAAATTGAGTGCATACTTTCCGCCAAAAGCAAAATTGCTTCGAAATTAAACCTTTTATGTTTTTAATTAACTGATTGTATAATACCCATTTGATTTTTTTTAACTGATTTACTAAGAAAAAGTTTTCTCTTCCTAGTTAAGTATTGCAGCCGATGTAGGGATGCAAACGTGGGTGGCCGACACGTTGCAAGGCATAGAAGCTGCGGCGTGGTTGCGAGACGTGGCAGATTGCGACGTCGCGCCGCGACTGGCCGCGTTGCTGCAACTGTTCGCCGGACCGTTGCGGCTACGTGCTGAGGTCAGTGTTGCCTGTACATCTGCGTTTCTAGAATTAACTGGCAGACATACTCAATACAGAAGTTAAGATGTAGTTAGTTTGTTATCACGACGCTACGCGAAGAGTTGCCGGTAAAATTAGTGAAATAAAATGTTTCTTGTTTTCTCGATAGACTTTTGAGCAAGCAGTGCTGTTACCATGGGATCGGCTGCCCGAATTAGCCCTGGACCAAGCGCTGGAGAGGTTTTTCGTGGAGCATCACAACCCGCTTCTGCCGTACCACGACGCGCCTCAGTTCAGGTACATTTTGTTTTTCCCATTTTTCATGTCAAGATTTGAGAAGGGATGTTCTTGTGACTACCGCGAATGTTTTCATGAAGGTAAAATTAATGACATGATTACAACCGGGTCATAAACTCGGCTGAAGACTGTTGATGAATAATGATAAATTATAAGGTAAATTACAAATATATTAATATCATGAATTTTCCTCAAATTAAAAGATGAACTTTTATTAAAGAAATAATCTCATTGGGTAAAATTGATGAGGTAAAAAGTTGAATCCTTTGAAATACGGATGAATGAGTTCCTAATTTATTGAACTTTGACTTAATCGGTTTGTTCGCATAATCAATATATTGGATCGAGAGAGAGTTTAAAGTCAGATGTGTTTTCAGGGTGATCCTGGCAGCGAGCGGGCTGGCCGACGGCGGCGCCCGCGCTCGCTTGCGGCGCGCCTGCGCCGTGTCGCAGTGGACGCGCGCCGCCAGCGCGCCCGCGCTGCTCGCGCACGCCGCCGCGCACGCCGCCGCCGCGCTCGCACTCGTAGCCGCGCTAGGTAACCCACCACAGTACACTGTAGCTCCACCTCGAACAGTTCCATCATGCGACACGTTTTCGAATCGACTTTACTATTCGGAATAGTTTTCTCAACCTATCCGTAGCTATAGTCCTAAGACTTACGTTTTCATACACTATTTTACTTATACTTCACTGTCACCGTTACTGCTCGTTCGATGACGACATTTCAACTTGCTATCAAATTTTACCAGTCACCATACCCTCGTAAGGCCCGAGTCAAATTTCGTTAGTTCGAAAAAGAATCTTATGTCAGTCAATTAAAGTCAAAAGTCACTTTGACAGATGTCCTAAATTTAGGACATCGCGCCTTACGAGGTTAAACATTTTCTCGATAACGATACGTTAACTTTACATACTCGATAGAAGGTAAAATTTCGTTATCGGGATACTGTACAATGCATTAGCTCCGGGTACCATATCCCTGGCAATCTTGAGCTACTTAGCTGTAGCGATACTATCAACATTTTGTTACAATGAAACGTAGCGCCAGTTGAGGATCTTCAAGAGAGATTTCGGCACACATCATCCTCATTGTCCTTTTTTTAAATTTAATAGTGTCGCTTGTTAGGAGATAACAAGAAGTTTTATTATGTTATTGTATCTTTTCTATGATGTACCCCTGTATTTTCTTTTCTATTCTATTCTATTCTAATATAGTTTTTTAACAAAGGCCGGCAACGCATCTGCGATACCTCCGTGGGTGCAGGTGTTCATGAGCCACGGTGATCACTCTCCATCAGATGACCCGCTGGATCGTTTGCCTGCGTGCGTTTTTTTAACGCACGGTGGCAGCGCAATCATTGGCTATGAAAGTTTCCCCAGTCAGATGCTACATACACAAATTTCAACTTTGTCCCATTTTACTTCTAGCAACCGCTTATAACGCGATGCGCAGTTCTGCTTATATTGAATAAAATGTTCAAGTAAATAATTACATGTCAAGGTTCCGGAAAGTTTTATTCAAAATCCACTTTGTCATTGCCAATCATTTACAGAGCCATACATAGAAGAGTCGAGCGACGAGTTGGAAGAATTGCTGAGTCGAGCCGTGGTCATCATGTGCATGGAGCCCGCCGCTGGTGCCGCGCTGCCGGTGAGCACTAATAGTACATTATTGCCTAGGCATGGAAGTAGGCAATTGCGGGCCGAGTATTGGTTTAACCGGACGAGCTTGCGAGTCCGTTTAAAAATACGAAGCCAGCAATTGCTGTTCCTGCCGAGGCAAATATAGTGCTTTTCTCAAAAATCGCCAGAAAAAAATTGTGTTGTAGTAAAATCTTCATCGCTTGAACTCATTTTTTAAATTGCATACAAACAGAAACTTCATGTGAAAAAACCATCACTCTTTACCGCCTTTTTGTTTATGACAAGGAGAAACGCAAGCTTTGTTTTTAAAAAAACATAAGCTATTCCAGACACAGATAAAACAGTTATGTTTCGAATAGAATTTGGATGTATAAGACTTGTGCGATCATTTGATTATGGACTTTTTCACTTGTTAAAAAGTTACAAGCAAGACAGTAATGGAATTTGTATGCAACATTGCGGGCTTGTGTAGTGAGCACGCAATGTTTTTTTTTTTAATTTGAGAACTGTCAGTAAACTATGTACTTCGCGTCTCATTATGTAGATAGTAATGTCAACATTTCCGAACATTTTTGAGAAAACTTACTTACTTACTTAATAACTTACCATATTATACTAGTTGTTCGTGCCCTGGTGATATTTTCCTCTCTAACAAACCTTGTCAAAACAATTACTCGCAAGCTCGTCCGTTTAATCCAATACTCGGCCCGCAATTGCCTACTTCCATGCCTAGGCAATAATGTACTATTATCTAAGGAAAAGATTATACTATACATATTTCGGGTAAACAATTACATTCCGATATTTTGTGTGTCGGTATGTCGGTTCGTGCAGGAGCAACTCTAATTTTATTACTGCTTGCAGGAAACTTATGGTCACGAATGCTTAAGTCACGTAGATTTTTTCACCTAGACCTTTGTTGCCACTGGAACCTATCCGGTTTTTTCCCAGTAGTTACCTCTAGAAAATCAAATTCTGTTTATTACACTCACCGTAGATCCACTAAGTTTAAATATACTTTCGGTTTGGGACTCTAGAGTCTATGTCTGGAGACATTATTATTTGGGCAGTTTCCCTGCCATGGGTGTGGAACCCCATACTTATTTTTTTATTTATTTACTATAATATTTCAAGAATCGTGTGGTTGCCGGGTTAGAATAGTGCCACTCCATGTTTTCCCGTGGATGTTGTAAGAGGCGACTAAGGGAATAAAGGCTTGTAGTACTGTTAGGCGATGGGCTTGCTACCTGTCACTAATAGGTACACTGGTAAACATCTTAGCCTAATTGTGCAAGATGTGGTTATAGAATTATCAACAAGTGGTTGATAATTCTGTAGCTCTGCTTACCCCACTCTAGGAATGAAGGCGTGAGTTTATGTATGTATGTATACTCGTATTTGAAGAATGATGTGTGTCAGGTGTGGGAGCGCTGGGTGGGCGGCGCGTCGCGGCGCTGCACCGGCGCGTGCGTGTGCGCGGCGCGCGCGCTCACGTCGCTCGAGTACTTCGCGCCGCTCGCCGACGCCGCCGTCGCCGCCTTCCTTGACGGTACGTGCTGCTATCCAATCAACCCACATTAATTAAAAAAGTAAAAGTTAAAAGAATAGCACATACAGATATTTATTAAAAGTAGCGAATTTAGAGACGTTGCGCGGTGATGTCAAAAAGGACTTAGCTCAGCATGTGCTGCAGCCGGAGCCACAGCGCTGGTTTTTACCCACTGCAGTCCTGCAGCCCAAGGTTTCTGTGGCTAGTTTGTGGATAGATACGAACTGAGCGACTAACGAGAAAATTCAAAATGTTTTAACCGCCCATGGCAGTTCTCTCTCGCGTGAAGCGGTCCGGCCTAATCCCACCCCTTTAACCTAACAATATAATCTGACCATTGGGTAGATGGTCAGACAAATAACTGCTTTCCTTGTCTTTGTTGGCACTGCCAATCCATCCATCAAAAGGGCCATTCGTTCTATTTACAACTTAAACTCCCGTGACTCTTTAAGAGAACTTTTTAAAGAAATTAATATCTTGACTGTAGCGTCTCAATTTATTTATGAGAATATTATTTACGTTATTAGAAATTTAGATTCTTTCACCAAAAATTCTGATATACATAATTTAAATACCAGAAATAAAAATAAAATCGCTATCCGAAAATTCCGCGTCCGTAAAGTATATAAATCATTTGTTGGTCAATGCATTCATTTCTATAATAAATTACCTGACGAAGTTTTAAAGTTACCCTTTCCAGCACTTAAAAGTTACTTGAAAAGGTCGTTAATGTCTAAAGCGTATTATAGGATCGAGGACTATCTAACAGACAAAAATGCATGGCCTAAATCCGAAACTTAGTCAATAATAATTTATTCAAATGCAAAATCTTTATCTTGTCTAGGGGACACCGTTGATGTAGGAAAACATATCGAAACTTTTATGTGGTCGTCTCGCACCATCTTATATACACATAAGTATGTGTTTTTTTTTCTCTATCTCTCCCGTAAGATTCTTAATTGGCATGTTTTCCTGCTGAACTACGCATGTTATTTAATACTATATTTAATTTAATATTTATAGCTTTATATAATGCTAGACTAAGTAGTACCATTGTAATAAGAAATATGTTTAAAAAATGACTGACTGCTGAGTTTCTTGCGGCGTTTCTTCTCGGCAGTGGTCTTCTCTTGGGAAGCGCTGGTAGATTCTTGACGTGTAAAAGTGCCCGTGCGGCCTACTTACTGAATAAATTTCTTTTATCTTTTTTTTATCTTTTATCATCCACCCAATATCTGTTCTAATTGCCTAACCAGATCCTTGGACCATCAGACGGAGGTTCTATTAACTAACTTTCTTTGTCTTTGCTACCACTAACTATACCTACCTATAACTACAGGTCGATTCACAGTAGCTGGCTCGAATGGATTGAACGAAAGTAATGTCAATCATCTATCACTGTGTGAGTGCCGTCCCTTGAACCTATGTTCGAATTTCAAACCGAAATCCTGTAATTATTTTACACACTACCTTGTATACCTTCGTTCACTCATTCAATCCATTCGTGCCAGGTCTTGTGAATTGACCGGTAAAGATAAATTATAAGTAGTACAGCTAAAAATTCGCTCGTTGCGGAACTTGTGTGAATTTTTTTCCGGTTATACAAAAAAGCCTATATTTTTCTATTTTTTTTCATGTTGTTTAACCTGGTCCTTACGAGCATATCTCCCTATATTTTATAGTTTTAGATTCTGTCATGAATACCGACCCATCATTGTATACGCTTCTGTGTGGTAGGTGGTGGGTCGTGGTCGGAGGCGAGCGCGCGCCTGCGCGGCGGCTGGGCGGAGCCGGGCCCGCTGCTGGCGCGCGCGCGCCTGCACGCTGCCTACGCGCTCGCGCTGTCGACGTCCGAGGCGCCCGCGCTGCCGACCAACGTTAACTAGTAACTATTAAAAATATCAGCGGACGGTCTCACACTAATTCTGCCCTCCTAAGCCAGAAAGCGGTATCTCAAATTTAATAGCCAAAGCAGATTCAATCCTTTATCGTTAGTAATAGGGTTGTATTTTATTACTAACGGTAGAGTATGTCTTAGTATGGCAGAATAGATCTCTCAGAAACTACGCTATAGGTTTATACAATGATACAAATGGTTTAGCTAACTTATTAACATAGATAGTAGTTCAAGAATCGGAAACAAAAAACTAGCATTTTGTTTAGAGGTTCTTAGAGGATCGACTATGTGAAGTTACAAATTATTGTAACACTAGCGACCCCTTATGTGAGGTTTCCGTAACACCTGTACATACACCGGAATTTATTATACATATAAACCTTCCTCTTGAATTACTCTATCTATTACTGAAAACTACATTAAAATCCGTTGAGTAGTTTAAAAGATCTAAGCGAACAGATAGCGGAAGCGACTTCATTTTATAGTGGGTTCTTTCGGACTGTATACACAAAAAAATTTGTTTACACTCAGATTAGTACGGACTGGGTTAAATTTTTAATGTATAAAAGCACACTTTCATACATTAAAAATTGTTTGGGTTTGGAATATGAGAAATGGAAGGAGAATTGTCCAAACCCAGCAGTATTGTGACCTGTATATTCAATACTGTGTTGTAGTTCAGAGAAGGAGCTGATAGTGTCAGTATGGGTCTGCGCGCTGGGCCGCGCGGCGCTGCGGGGCGAGGCGGCGGGCGCGGGGGCTGCGCGCGCGCTGCTCGCCAGGTGGGCGGAGCCGCCGCGCCTCGCCATACTGCGCGTGCTCGGGGGGGCGGACCAGCCCACCGACAAGTGAGTAGGCAGCTGGCTAACCTGAGGCCCGTTTCACGAAGCTACAAGTTACAAATTACAAGCGGAAGTCTCTTTCGAACTCCTTTTGCTAGAAAGAGAGTTCCGCTTGTAATTTGTAACTTCCACTGGATTCGAACGCATGTTTTGCTGCATCCATAACGCTTAAGAGGCTTACACTTTTTTGATGCGTTGTTGAGTCTGCTCAAATACCGACAACTCGAGAGCCAGATTTATATTTTTTTCTGAGAAATGTACGGGAAAGTTGACATTACTATCTACATATCTGGACGCGAAGTACATAGTTTACTGACGATTCTCAAATTAAAAAAAAAACATTGTGGGCTCGCTACACAAGCCCGCAATGTTACATACTAATTTCATTACTGTGTCTTGTTTGTAACTTTTTTAAAAGTCAAAAGAGCCATAATAAAGTGAGGGCACAAGTCTTATACATCCATATTTTATTCGAAACACAACTTTTTATCTGTGTCTGGAAAAGCATGTTTTTTTTTTAAAAAACTTGCTTTTATCCTTGCCATAAACAAAAGGCGGTAAAGAGTTATGGTTATTTCACGTGAAGTTTCTGTTTATATGCAATTCAAAAAATGAGTTCAAGCGATGGAGATTTTAATTGTACGCCAAAAGAATTGAAAGAGGAAGCTAATTTTACTCCAACACAATTTCATAAGTTAATCAGCAGACGAGATATCTGCCAGGGAGACCTTTCAAACTTGAACTCACAACAATTATTTGATATAAGCACTGCAACACGAAAATCAAAGTAAGACATTTTGACTAAAAACTATAAGGTTAGAACGAACAGATATGTACAAAAAGAGATAGCGAGTAAACTACCTGTTTATATATTAAACCTTTAATTGACGTGGTATACTTCTCAAAGACATCATGACTGTTATTTTGAATTCTATGTCGCCATGGCCTAAGTGTTACTTTAAAAGTGCTCGGAAACCACGTCGTCAATTAAAGTTTAATATTGCCATCAATTTTACCTATCAAATGTAATCCGAATTAACTCGTAACTTTCTTTCTGCTCCAAATACATGACACCTTACAATAGGCTAGTGTCCTTAAAATTTTTAATTAGTCCGTCTTTTACATTATCAAAAAATATTGAACACGTATTTTTTCTTTTGTCAATGAAACAAAAAATGTCGAAGATAAAGTACGTTGAAGTTTCGCGTGACGTCACGCCGTGGCACACTTTATACCACGTTGTGACGTCACGAGCCCCCACTCCCGAACTTTGATGCGCGTTATAATTGTCAATTTTGATTGATTTAAAAAAGCAAAAAATACGTGTTCAATATTTTTTGATAACCTTACTGATGGACTAATTAGAATTATTACTTTTTTACCCAGGACACACCACTATTGAAGCTTTATTTATTGTTGTAATACTATTGATGTAAATGGTATATTTCATCCTATATCTGACAGACACCGCCTCCTCAGCCGCCTAGCTCTGTGCATCATCACGCCCGGCTCCGAGCCCCTGATAAAGGCTTACGAGTCCGCCTGCCCTGGGGTCCTGGGGTCCCATCCCGACGCGCACTCCTGGGCCCGAGCACCCACTATCAAACTCCTGCCCATGCTGGCTGTGAAACTATTCCCTGCCGCTGAGAATTACTTCGCGGAAGAAATTAGAATGGCTGCTTTGTAGCCAGCATATAGGAACAGTATTGGTAGCTATTTTCTACGTTTACAGTATAACCTTTATTGTAAAAAGTTATATGCTAAAAAGCGACTGGCGACGTAAAAGTATTAATTTTATATGACACAACGCCCGCACGTTGACTATATAGACACACATCCATTGAAACCGGTCCGCTAGCTCATGAGCATAAGGAAAACATTTCTGCCAGCGTACGTACTTACATTAGCTAAATATATACTGAACTACGTAAAAATACGGACGATGCCCTCTGGGTTTAAATATCGCAATTACAAAATAAACCACAACAAATTTAAAAAAAAAACCAAGGGACAATCTCATACCAATTGACATAGTCCCAAACTGAGCTCTAGACTTGTATACACTTGTAATATGTATACACTTTAGCACCGTGTTTATTTAACGTCATTGCCATATGAAATTGTCATAGCGGATAAACTGACAAGGTGCTAAAGTGTAAATATATATTTGACGTCGACTATACCAAACAACGATATAAATACTTATATGAAGAAATAAATACAAGACTCAGAAACAAATACTCGCGCTCATCACACAAATATTTGCCCATACTGGGAATCGAACCCGGGACCGCTAGCTTCGTAGGCAGGGCACTACTCACTAGGCCAACGCATCGTCTAAATGCAGGGATAAATTAATTCAAATTAGGTACTGGATGAAAATACGGTGTTCCAAAAACTCGTCAATTATGTACTTATGTAACTGATAAAATGATTCGTTATCTATGAAAAGGGACCTTATTGTCGATGGCGCTTCCGCCATTATTAACGATACTCCGATATAAATACAAGCGCCATCGACAATAAGGTCCTTTTTCATAGATAATGCCAAAAATATTAAAGTATTTGTGATCGTGACATAAATTAATGGTTTTTACAAGCTTTTTACTAACTTCTATGTCTATATGTCAGTTAGTTTGTTTAGGTCAAATTTAATTAAATATCTCGTTAGGGTCAATTCACACCGAGACGCGACGCGACGCGACGCTACGCGCGCATATGACTCAAAATATACTTTATTTACTACACGAAAAGATACAAATTTCATTGTGAGTATTCATACTGCGTGGTGAAACAATGAAATGTGCCTTTTCGTGTAGTAAATAAAGTATATTTTGAGTCATACGTGCGCGCAGCGTCGCGTCGTGTCGCGTCGCGTCTCGGTGTGAATTGACCCTAAGGCACAACGTCCTAAATTTAGGACGGTTGTCAAAGTGACTTTGGACTTTAGTTGATTGACGCAAGATTCTTTTGCGAACTAACGAAATTTGACGTGGGCCTTACGAGGTTAATTTATAAGTTAATTTAAACCAGTTCCCGTTAAAAGGATTGCGAAGTTACAAAATTCCATACAAAAATTGATAACGTTTCTCCCCTTTATTAAACCTAGTCCAATATTTACGAGTTTTTAATATGTTGTAGATAGGTACGGTCACGAGCGTTAATTTGTGACCCATTTCAAGAAAAATATGCTTGAAGTCGTCAATGTCATTAGAGATGTCAAGTCATTGGTAACCTTTAGGAAACAACCTTATTGTTGTAGAATGTCAGATTGACTTTGGACCTAAGGTGGGTACCAAATTTAATCTCGTGACTGTACTATGAAAAACCTTGTCTGTACGTTGTACTTTTTCTTAAAAAGAAACAAAAAAAACGGAAATGCACATACCTAGTATTTCATAATAACTAGATATTAACCTCTGACGTGGTATACGTCTCACAGACGTCATGACTATTATTTTGAACTTTATGTTGCCACAGCATAAGTGTTACTTTGAGAATGCTCTGAAACCACCTCGTCAATTAAAGGTTAAAAAAATCTTGAAATCGGCTGTGCTTTAGGGGGTGAGAAACGGTATCGCCCGGAGCTACTCGTAAATTTGTATGGAAAAAACTTGACAGCTATGCGATTTAAGCGTCGGTTCACGGCTGAAATTTGGACCACGTATGGAAACCCGGTGACAATGCAAATGATGATGATGATGATGATGATGGTGATGATGATGATGATGATGATGATGATGATGATGATGATGATGATGATGATGATGATGATGATGATGATGATGATGATGATGATGATGATGATGATGATGATGATGATGGTGATGGTGATGATGATGATGATGATGATGATGATGATGATGATGATGATGATGATGATCATAGGTCCGATTGACCTGGGTCAGCCGACCGTTTTAAAGAAGACCCTGTTGTCGCTGGTGAGTATCTAACAGCTGATCTGATGATGGAGTCGGAGGATGGCGACAGGATCTCCGCTATACTTAACATAGACCCACTGTGCTGGGATTCATTACTTTTGTCTTGAAAAAAAGATGATGAGTATGCAAAAAAAAGTACAGTTGGCAACAAAAGCTTGTTCCAAAAATTAAATTGTTGACTTATATCTCAGTCACATTGATGAAACTTGTAAACCATGACAATTTGTTACACTTTATCTCGACCACCATAAGGTTGGCTCTCCTGTGGACTGCGGAATGCGGGAGGGGAAGGCACTCAAACAGTCTAATATGTCGCGTCAGATAACCGTCGTTGGAGAGTGATACGATGACGTCACACAGATTGATTGTTCGGCCGCATTCCCCCCTCGCGTCCCGCAGACCATGGGAGGGCTCCGCTTATGGCTGTCGATCATTTAGTCCTTATTTGTATGTATTTTTGACAAAGTTGGCTTCAACTGATGATTTTGTATGTAGATTATTCCATTAGACATATCTGCCGAAAAGGTGCTGATAGATTTAAAAACTACAATCAATCTTATGTATAAGTCGTTTTAGCTCAAATTGCTTTGTAAAACGAATATTACCTAGTCCCGTTTTGTTCGTTATATTTGACCATAGCTATCCATTATTTTGATACTGAATGTACCATTAGTATTTAAGAAAGTATTTGTTTAGTTAATTAAAAAAATGTTTTATAATTGGATCTCGTTTTGAAATTGTTATTTAGCGACTGAAACTATAAAAAAACTTATAAATAATAAAATATTATATTAGAGGATTATTTTTATTTAACTTTTATAACATTCTAGCTTCTCCGCGCGACTTCGTCCGCGTAGAATTCGATTATCGTTATTCCCTCAGAAACTTTTAAAGTTCCCGGCATGAAAGTAGTCTATGTGTTAATCCAAGGTATAAGCTATGTCCATTTCAAATTTCATCAAAATTCGTCCAGCCGTTGCAGCGTGAAGCTGAAGGAATAACAAACTAACACACAAACTTTCGCATTTATAATACTAGTAGGATATTTATAAATCAAATTGAAGCGTATTATAATTGTAAAATTTTAATGTAATAGGAGACGTTATCTTTGAAAAGGGACCTTATTGTCGATGGCGCTTCCGCCATTATTAACGATGCTCCGATATAAATACAACGTCGCGTGACGCAGTGCGGCGTAAGCGCCATCGACAATAAGGTCCCTTTTAATGCCACATATAATATATGACGTGAAGTACACAAGTTAAAACAATTTTAAAACTTCTAATATCAACTTAATTTGACCTTATGATACTATTGACCTTATTACAAAGGCTTTATATTATCTAAATCGCTAGTTATAAACCAATACAAGTACATAAGAACTACCACATCTACATGCGAAAAATAATGATAGAGATACTTTACTGTTTATACATTACAAGGATATAGTGTTTTCAATCTTTAAATTTTAAAAAACTGTAAGTATGTACATTAATTAACTTTTTATTGAAACAATGAGGTAGAAAGGTTTTGAACTTCTATAACTACCAATACTTAAACCCAGGGATTCACTAGGGGCCAAACGTCGACACGTATCGGCGACACACGACAAGCGTCACTTCACCCGACGTTGCTAGAATCACGTGTCGCGGGACATGTGTTTCCTACTGAATCCCTGGCTTTACATTTCCATATCATTAACTACTACTAATATACACATTTGAATACTGATGCCTTGGGAACTATTGATAAGTTTTTTTTTTAGATGTATGTATGAATAGGTACCCCATTACCCGACCCTATTTTTCAAGCATGGTAAATACCGACTAAATATACTGATCGTACAGATGTAGTGCATAATCAATATAACATCGTATTTTGTCAGATTAGTTCGTATTTTTCTTGCTTTCTTTGATACAGCAAGATAAATACGAAAAACGATGTGAACTCACTAGAACTGTAATAGGATAGACGCTAAGACAGATAATAGAGAAATTTCGTGCCAAATAGGTCATGGGTGGGGGTCCGTTTGTGGAAACTGCTAACGCGACTTTTGCGCTGTCAAATTCGTAATACACCACTGGCCTGTTGTAGATTGTCTTCTACTTGCCACAGGATGTCGCTAGTGTCGCCTATCACATGAATCTAGCACAAAACTAGCTAACCTAAACCCCGAACTACGGCG
Organism: Acleris literana; assembly: GCA_946894065.1. Lineage (NCBI taxonomy): Eukaryota > Metazoa > Arthropoda > Insecta > Lepidoptera > Tortricidae > Acleris > Acleris literana. The sequence goes on along the minus strand of OX335669.1, from coordinate 7,916,729 downwards.
CTCCGGCGGGCGCGAGTCTCTTCCCGTGGTAGTGCGCCACCAGCCCCAGCACGGCCGAGGCCGTGGCCACGGCGCTCGCGTGCTGCGCCGACAGTCGTCCGCCCCACAGCCAGCCCGCCGGCAGCCAGCTGACGGAGTGAACCACGTCCAGGAACAACTTGGTGACGGTCAGGGACACCTGGGTGAAGCGCACCGGCGCGCATTTGCGGGGTGCGCCTGACTTGAGCTCTTTTGCGCAAGTGTGGAGAGCTCGGATTGACCTGAAAGGAAGATATTTTACAACGTTTTATTACCTCGCTTTCTTGTGTGTTCAGTAGGTACAAATTTTGCAATTTATTTTATAGCTACCTACTCCCCGATTATGCAGAGACTTGAATCTCTTAATTTCAGAACTGATGGAATACATATATGAGCTTAGCACCTAGCTACTTTAGTCAACTTTCAACACTGAGCCAAATAACCATCATCAGGCAAGCCATTATCCCAAATTCCGACAATCCATTCCATTCCCTAAAATCTATCGTCCCTAAAAATGTAATTTGTCTACACAATTTGAGTTTAAGTTCTTCAGTTTCTTACCTGACCCACCCTACAGTAGCCATCAGCACCCAGAAGGCTTTGTGTGCCGTGCGCACGCGAGAGTCCAGGTGTTGCGGCAAGGTCAGCAAGCCCGTGTCCAGCAGCCACACTAGCTTTTCTGCCTGTAGATAGCCCAGGGTGATCACGCCGTTCGAAGCGCCAAGGGCACCCCACAGTGTGCCTTCCTGAGGAAATAAGGAGTTTGTTGCTTTGTACTATATCTACTACCCATGACTCTAACTCTTTCAGACGATGCTCCTAGTTTCTCATAACTGAAGTCTAAAGCTCTAACTTGAGCACCGTCATAGGCTGGGCAACGTCATCGAACAAGATGTACCTAAGAGACCATCAAGAGCTCTGATTAACACTAAAAACCGGCTGCCGTAAAAATAAAAACAGAGCGCATATATGGTCTTCATGGTCTTGCTGCCATTCTTTTGGGCAGCAGTACTAGCAGTACTAGCATGCTGACCTGCTGGCCTAGCCCGTACTTGAGCGCGGCCCGGAGCGCGGCGGCGTCATCGAACAGCCGCAGCGATGCGCGCGCGCCCGCGAGCCGTGCGCTCGCGCTGAGTAGCGACTTGCTCTGCGCCGTGGCTCCCCATAGCTTGAGCACGTAACACGTCAGGGACACCACCTGGAAATAATATGTTACTTTACAGGGTTGTGTATAATATTTAGGTACCTCTTACAAACAGAATTATAGTTTGGCGAAACAGAATTTGGAAAAATGTGCTGTTTGGAGTGAACCAATTTCACTTCCAACATGATCCAATATTTACCTAAAAAAAGCGTCAGTGCTCTAGAGGCTTAGGGGGTCGACTCGTGCTCATGCCCTAGCGGTTTCCATATGTACCAAAGTGGTTTTCTTACTTAAGCACCAACCTTACCCGATGCTCAAACGGTAAAGGAAATTGTGAGGAAACCTGCATATTAGAACAGCTGAGTGTGTCAGTTATGGGGTAATTGATTAAAGATCCTAAAGAAGTCAAAATGTATTAGAAACGGTTAATTTGTATGCACAATTAAGATAGTTAAAAAATCCACCTGTCACCTAATCAATCAAGCTCTCGTTTGCCAAGCTGTATTTACAAGCAATTTATTTTGTAACAGCACCGTACCGTAATAAATTGACACGCACTGTTAGTAATTGATTCGTTATAACATTTAAACATCAATAGCGATACTTTATTAAATAAACATTAAGTAATAAAAAAGTAAGCAATAAAAAATATAATTAATACTTATTTATTTCAAGTAATAGGTACAACTAAACTAATTAATATCAGAGTCAATTTGGCCAGTTGCGGTAGGTATTAAAGAGTGATTTATTTAATGCTATTAAGGTCCAAATGTAACGAATCTATTAATAACACGACTATACTACTACTTAAACTGCGAAGACTTATAATGGACAAAAATTCGTGCTTATCAGATAAATATTGTGGCCTACTTGTTGATCGAACCCAGGACATATAAACTTATAGGCAGTCCTTTTCAACTAGGCTACCAGCGTAAACCGTATATCTATCCGTAAAAAAATATAATTAGGTACCTACTTAAAATGTATTCTACTAATTTAAGCAATAAGGAATTTTACTTACTATTCCATGTGAAACCCCTAAATTAATAACTTTGTTTTTGTTTGTATCAAATATGTTTAAAAGTTTTCGAAATATGTAGATATAATTTTCCCTTTTAACTTCAAAAATGACCGAACTCCCATACAAACTTCTAACTCCTATTTCACCACCCTCGGAGTATCTTTTTCAAACCCGAAAGTAGTATTTTTTTAATTAAATGACTAGAAGCCCAAATACTAATTTCTGCGTTTCCCAATTCAAAATTAGATACCAACTTTTACCCATTCCTCATTTTACCCCTTATGGGATGATTTTCGAAGAATCCCTTCTTAAATGGCGCGTACAATGCAAAATCAACACTTTCAATTTTGAAAATTGTGTCTTTAGCGGTTTGGGCTGAGCGTTGATGAGTCAGTCAGTCAGTCAGTCAGTCAATCAACCGGGAAATCAATCAACAACACTTACCTTGTCCCTGTTCGCGTGATTTTGCAACAGGTCGCAGAGTTCATCAACCAGCTCCATCGTACGTACACGGCCTTACACGGGCGACGAATTACACAAGTCGATAACAAACTCTATCACCTGAATTTTATCACCTTGATAAAATCAGGATAAACAGATTGCTTGACCTTTCTCGCCGAATTACTACTGTTCCTTCCAGATTAGCATTATCGCGGATTGTGAAGTGTTTGTTGAGCAAGAACGCTGCTTAAATCTGTTTTTTTTTATCACCGTGAGATAAATAAGCGCTAGGAGAAAAGCACCACTCTTGTCTTGTAGACAAAGCAAAACTATCGATTGTCAAATGTTATTAGTATCTCGACAACACTTAACGTTTGGAAATATCTGACATGTTGGATATCTAATCGGAATCCTAGATAAGATGCTTACCGCTAACGTAAACGTTTTTCGAAAACGTAAAATTTATGGAAACCGCGCATAAATCGGTCCATCTATTTGGGAACTACGATGGAACAGGCAGACATACGGATACACAGATACACACGTAAAACTTATGACACCCCTATTTTTTATCAGGGGTTATAAAACACGATAAATACGAACTTTACGACCAACAACGATGTCGTATGATAATATCGATAATTTATTACCTGTGGTAATATCTATTTAAATACTTTTTAAGTATATTACCTCTAGATAAATTGAGACAGCTGAAAATTTAAGATATACTCATGCGGCACGTTTGGACTGATTATTACCTAATTCAATTTGTCAATATAACGATCATAGAGACGTAGAGACAAACCACCGATTTGATATCCATTTCACTGTGGAACCTTCCTTGAAGTCGTCGTACACCCTACCGATTTTTGGCACCATGCACTTTATTTCAAGCTTACAGAGACGATAATTGTACAATCACTAGTGGTGACAAAAACTGGTCTTTATATGTCAATAGTTAACCTTTTCAACGCCACAGTCGGCTCTGGCCGTCAACTAAAAGTCGTGCCACTGACGCCACGTCGGCTACAGCCGACAAGAATTCAAGATTAAAAGAGACTTTGTTTGGTAGCAATAAGGTGTAATTTGCATAGCATAGCAAACATGTTTGGCGTGTGGGTGGCACATTTTGTATTCGACGTATGGCGTTCAAAAGGTTAAGGATACAAAGTCACCAAACAAAATGCATGATTTACATAGATTTTCAATTTTTTTCTTTGCTCTTAAATCAAAAACTTTGATTTTTGGCTTAGCGGAGTTTCAGCGTGAGCACGAACAGTGAGATGCCCGTCTCAATACACGTCAGAAATTATATTGTTCTATGATTTTGTTTAAGTACTTACGTAAATGTTTACTTTGCGGTGTCTTAAGGCATCTCTGGCATTTCAGCATAGATTAATTTGTTAATACCTACGTCGCTAACACGGCACTGAATGTCTAGGTGTTAAATAAATCCATTGGTTTCATTGCTCATAACCGCGATTTTAATCTAAGTGTGGATATTTTATAGGCTTTGGCTACCATTTGATTTTTGCGTGAATGTACAAGAAATAAGACACTATTTGTTTAATTAAGATTTATTCCAATATTCAAGTATCAGGTACCATAATAATAATTACTTTTGTATTTTTTCGACTTTGTCAATACTAAAAATACTTAAATTACATATTTTTACAGTATAAGTAAGTATCGTGCCTGTACAGAATATAAAATTAATAATCAAATGAAAAACATTTAATTGTTCATTTTTATCAAGATAACGGATAGTTAGGCAAGATGTGATATTAAAAATTCCTACAAATATTTACAATATAAATATTTTACCTTATTATTAAAATAATACAGGAAATAGGTAAAAATAAATAATATCTCCGCTTTAATTTACAAAAAGGTTAAACGAAACATTTTTAAAACTGTGGTTTAAGGAACAATTGTTCCAAACAAAAATAAATGATGAAAAAATATAACACTTGATGTAAGTAATATGTAATGTATGTATGAAGAAAGACTGTGCTTACCTTTTCAAAGCCCTTTCAATATATCTGCACTGGACTTCACCCATTTGATTGCTTGGGCTGGTCAAGTCTGAGCTGGCACACTCGGATGCCACCAGAGAAAAGGAGGCAGATTAAGAAGGAGGTGGCAGGACGAAGTGGACCAGTTCTTTATCTGGGCTCGAAACTTTTCAAAGGCCTCAGGCAGGTTTTTACCCAGTAGAGGCTTTGAAATAGATAGATAACATAAGATTCCTCGCCAACGGACATCCGTCAAGGTGCGAAAAATACACTATTAAGGTTAATCACCACTACTCCACTTATCTATTTGACGTGACGTTGAAACGGTGAAGAGAAATCAATATTTATTGGTTGTAGGCGTACAACTTAATTAAGAACCCGAGTAGGCATGAGGTGCGGGGGTGGGGTAGGATAAAGCGCGACTAGTCACCGTTGCCATCTCCCCGCACCTCATGCGTACCCCAACTCAACTAGAAGTTGTAATCCTATAGTACCTATTGGTTTACATTGTATGCCTGGTTTGTACCAGTGGTGGACTCAGGCTTTGTACCTAAACCTTGAACTAACTATTCTTGTTCCTTTTACCTATAAAATTATACATATAATGTAATCAATACACGCATGGACCCCACCCAACCACTTAATTTTACTTTGCCACTTTATAAACGTCCCTAATTTGATTTTCTCGGATTGAAAATGCTTTAAGGTCGTCTTTATTAATAATATACAACACCATTGTTCAAATAAAATAGTTTTATCACAACCTATAATCCTCATCCGAACTAAATAATATCAAAATGTATTAAAGGGAAAGGCATGGTAAAGGCAACTGCACTAAGGCTGCATTAAGGTCGATTGCGTTCACCTTACACTTACGTACATGTAGTAGTGTATGAGTAAGGGGCAAATACTTTTTGCTACAACCGCTCTGCTGGTGAAAACGTTTTTCAATACCTTAAATCCCACGTCCCAAGTTCAGGACCGGGCGGGGAAATTCACATTTTAAACTTTGATACATTAGTAAAGGTAGTAAATTTTAACGACCATTAAAGTCTATTGAACTTAAACGGCTTAATGTTAAACATATGTTTAGTATGTAAAAATACGTGGGCCTAAGAAGGTGTAAATATACACAAGCTCTTCAAAAATTCTACAATACAAATACTAATAATCCGAAGCTCTAAAGGCCGTATGAATAAAATGATCTTAGGTGAGAAGTCTATCTCAAGATCCAAAGTGAATGTCAAGTCAATAGAAAACTGTTACATCTGACTTTTTTCTTAATACGGCCTTAACATCGTAGGAAGGTATTTACCTATATTAAAATGCTACAACTATTTCAAGAGCCGCTTCTTCGCAAAATACATAGCTATCCCTATAACCGAGGACGTCGTCGCAATAGCGGCGACTTTCGTAGCCCCTATCCTTTCGCCCCACAGCCATCCAGGGGGTAAACAGCTGACGGCGTGGGTGATGTCCAGGAGGAGTTTCCCGGCGGTCACGGCTTGGAGGGCGAGCCGGACGTCCAGGTTGCGGCGGGCTTCCATGGAGCCTTCCGAAGAGTGCTGGAGACAGTCGCGGCTCCACCAGAGCTGGCGGATTGAGCGGATAGTTCTGGAAAAGTAATGAAATTAGCGGTTAACCATTTTTTAGCGGTTACCAGGAAAATGTAAAAAAATCAAGGCATTTTTTAAACTTTTATTTTCTCTGAATTTATTTGGTTTCACACGCATGCTTGGTTTACCTAAACTAAAAGTTTAAAAAATACCTTGATTTTTTACATTTTCGTGAATAATACGAAACCAAAGAAAATCGAAGGCTGATATTAAGCATACAGTGTAGTTGGGTCCTGCCACTACTCCACCTAAAAGTATAACCAAATCCCCCGTGGGGGCCAATCTTGTTAGCTTAGCCTGCTAGACCCTTTCGCGGTTATTGGGCTCCCAAAAGTTATGCACACCTCCTGGGATGGGCAAACTCGGATTACAGCATTTAAGACCAAATGAAGGTAATAAAACGATTTCCAGCTTGCTGGGAATGAATTTTTCGAAAAATTCTTATTGGCTCGGCCTATTATCGTAAGTAATAGAACAATGAATCTGGAAATCGAACGTATGAGCAGAAATTAATTACAGATAAAATTAAATACTTTTAACAAATGTATAGAATAGGTAACCATTTTCACCCATAATTTTAGTCACAACTAAATTACATAAGACTTTAGTAGACTGAGCAGCACATTAAAGCAGTTCCTACACTCCTGACTGGGATACAATGGAACTGTACGATAGAATATTTTTGTAATAACCGGCCCTATATAAATATTTGCAATAAAGCGTTTTGGCTGTGTTTCTCTTTTGCAATAGGGTCCAAAAACGCATTTTTATCAATCAATCAAAGTTCAAGAACATGTTTATTACAAAATATACCTATTAGATATGATATAATGATTGCGCATTATATGACGTAGGTAACGCTGTTGTTTACAAGTAATTAAATAATGGCATTACATCACAGTTGTCTCATTGTGTGTCATTGTCTAGTTTTTGTAACAACACTTGACTAATTAACTATAAAAACACTTAATCACTAATTATCAATATTAATAATACTAATCAAAGGAATTCACTGAGGCTGCGCTTCAAAACTTTTTAATTGCAGTGTTTGTCGATGTAACGGTGTATGAAACGGTATAATTGTACAAAATAAAAGTACCTCACGTCAGTCTCCTACTACCTAGCTTAAAAAACTTAAGTTCACTGCGACGTGTCGCTCTTACTTAAAAAAATAGAGAAACTAACAAATTGTATCCTTTTGCAAATACTACAACCCATACGATTCCCTATCAATACGCTGTACCTACTGTATAGTCTTCATTCAAATAATTTTTGATTTTGACAATCATTTAATTTTTTATAAAACTTCCTAGGTGATGGAACCAGTAATGGACAAGGCACCAATAATGGACACTTGATTCTTATTTTACAGAAGATAAGGATTAGGGTTTTGCAACAATCAATTTAGTACTGTATGAAATTTGAATTAAGAGTGAAGCATCCATTACTGGTGCCGTCTCCCTATTAAAGCAAAATGTAAAAGTCGACATTCCAAATTAACAGTCGCATCTTATCAACCTAATTGTTTTATTACGTGCAACGAAATTAAACCCAATAACGAAACCCAACTTCATTTTTTGACTGTATATTATGATAGTTGAAAACTCACTGCAACAGTGATATGTAAAGGCTGGCAGCCCACAGCGCCGTGCTGACGATGTCCAGGGTCTCAGCTGTCTTCGGAGCCAGCTTCAGCACGCCCACCTCATGTAGCCAGCTGGCTTTCTCGACCGGGAGGAACACCTGATCCACTATGTTGGCAAGGACGCCGAGTATCGCTGCCATTTTTGTAGACTCCTGAAAGATGATTTAATTTAAGTTTCTTGTAAGGTGGAATACCGAAAGACAAAAACAAGTTTGAAGAAAAACTAAAATGCGCAGGGTGCGGGCCAGCGCTAACAGCATCCTGAACATGTTCGCGGACAGGGTAGACTGCCAGTATTTAAATAACTGTGGTATGTTGCATGTCCGCGGAAATAAATAAACTGTGCCATGTAACCACTAACACTAGTATAAGTTTTGAAATTGTTACTAACCCTATTGATTCTATGTTGGTCGTGAATAAATTATTATTATTATATTATTATATAAAAGGGTAATGCAGAGAGTCAACTATTAAGAGCTGTTTGGAAAAAAGGGTTAGCAGCGATGTTGACTGAAGGGTAAAACTTTTTATGAAAATGTCAAAATAATAGTTTTGATGGAGATTTATATGAAGTAATGTGTCATAAGTCTGTATTCACAAATATGCAATCTTTATGCATTTTTAGGAATCAAAAAATGTAAAGAACAAAAATACTGGAATAAAAGGTAAATTGCAAAGGAGTTAAAATTGTTTTTTTTATTTCATATTTTTTTTTTACCATATTCACAATACGTTCATACTTCACTGGCAAATTTCGTAGAATGGTTGGCCTCTACTTCCATAAACATTCCTATTAAACATTATTAAAGTATAGAGTGTAGTTCATCATATACTTACATGTCTTCCCAACCCATAGCTATACGTGTGCCGGATCATAGGAATGTCATCAAACAGCCTCAGCATCAGCCGAGCGCTGGAAAGCCGGGAGCCGGCTGTTTGCCACGGCTTCTCGCCTTTGATACAACCATATAGTTTCAGTGTGTAGCAAGCTAAGCGGACCACCTGAAAACGTCAATAACAAGTTCCTTACTTAAGTGTCCACAAGTTAGTCGTGGATGAATCTAAAATATAAATATAATAGTTTTTTTTTACTTTTTATAGTTGGCTGCTAAAAAAAGGTTTTTTAATTAAGTAAATTGATGATCTATTACAAATGTATAAGTTAATTGGTTGAGTGCAATAAGTCAAATAGGTCCAATTAAGAAATGTAAGATTCAAACAAAACAAATTCAAACACACTATCTATTGAAAACATTTGATATGAATTTACTATCTGGTCATCAATCATATGTTTATCTTTTGACAATAATATACTACTACATTTTTTTAAATACAATAAATTATTGAAAAGGTGCCAAAACAGTACAAAACCTTGTTTTCAGGCTTACTTAACTTACATTATTAATTTAAATTATTAATTCACCTAATGATGAAAATTTTTTTTGCTGTCTGATTCATTCATAATGTTTTAGTAAAATTGATTTTTTTAATAAAATCAGAATGTGAGATGGACAAAGGGTTACTTTTTATCTAAGAAATATAAATAATTCCCAAGGTAAACTAGTGATAAACAACTTCCACATGACTGAGACACACTGGAAAAAGCTATTTAAAATAAATTATTAGTTATTATTGTGTGCCCTTACAAAGCACCACGGACTGACTGACTTAAGTAACACTGTGATATATTGTATTTACAATGAGGTACATGATTTAATGTAATGTAATGTTAATATCGAACAAATAGATATAGGGCAATAATTGGTAAACCAAATTATGAATTAATGACTTCTTATAGTAACCCAACAATTAAAGCTTGTTCTAGAAATCAAATAAATATGAACAATGCTATATTTTTGTCTATTTTGCAAATTGTTGTCTTTTGTTTGTACAATAAAGTGTTTACATACATACAAATATACTTGATAAATGAATAAATGTTTTTGAAAAGTGCTTTTATTCCATGAACTAGGAACTAGGATATAGGATATAAAAATGAAAATAAAAACATGAATATTTATTTTGATATTTTGATACAATGGGGTTGGGGTTCTCCTATAATGTATTGATTACCCGTGTCAGGAGAACCCACTCCACCTAGCACACTTTTTCAAAATAATGTTAAGTTGCCAGATTTTTGTTTTGCCAAGACTTGATATTGAAACTTTTTGAGTGAAAAAAGCGGGATTCTTTTATCAAAAGTAGGACATAGTATAAAAACATATATAATAAGAAGTTTTTTAAATTTTTATCTTTTTATTTGAGTTTTAAATTACGTTTACGTGACAACAGATAGCAAAAATAGCCGAAGAAAATGTATTTTAATAAAAATATGATATTGCGCTGCATGCACGGTCGAGTTATCCCCGAAAAGCAGTACTGAGCCTGTCCCGCGCGGGACATTTAATTTTGTTTTAAAAATCGGTACGTCCCGCCAAAATCGGGAATTCTGGCAACGCTGCTAAGGATACATATGAGTAACAAAAATCTATGTAATATTGTAATAAACTTTAAGCAGTAATTTTGTTATTGACAAAAAATGCTTAGGTAAATTTCTTTATCAATATAAATATTGAATTAATATTTGTAGAAAAATAAAATGATCATTCAATAATTTGTAAACATATCCATACAGGAACATTAAAAACATTGAGCGTCAAAATAGCTTTTCCTACTGAGCGACATTTCGCGATATATTTAAACAGGTTATTGACTGGTATAACTTGTAATATAAGTAAATATCAAGGCCACATATCTTCCGCGTTCCTTACCTTATCTCTCCCATTGTAACTATCGAGTAGTTCACAAATATCCTCCACCACCGAAGACATTGTGGTCTCTAATATTCCAAGTATTTACGAGGTAAAACTAACTCCTGGCGACACGTATCTCTACACCTCTAGAGCCGACCGCCGCCGTACTCGATAGTGCTGATTTATCACGATAACTGAATTCATTTCTCCATTCTCCGCTTTGCTTGCAGACCTTGCTTTGGAAAGGTTATTTCACAGCTGACTTTGACGTATTTTTGACAACATGACAAGTATGACGTTCAATCTAATCATTGCGATTCTAGTAATAGTTTTGAAAAGAGTCTGTATTGGATTTAATTAAGGTTTATTTTTGTCCAAGAGTTACTGAGTTAGATGCAGAGGGGTGATAGACAGGCGAGTAAGTACGCCGTACCACGCCGTATTTTCACGACATTTGGGCATTTTCAGGAAAAAGACAAGTGTACCCAATTAAGGACTGAAATTAAGGAACTTTAACTTTGTCCGTTTTGTGACGAAAATTAGCTATACATTGACGGCCGCCAAAACTGACAAAGGTAAACTTCCTTAATTTCAGTCCTAAATTGGATACACTTTTTTGTGAAACTTTTTCGTTAAATTGCTAAATTTAATTTGCTTCAAGTCCGACCAATCAACCTGCAGCTGTCTATTTATTATACACAATATTATAATTTATTTGAAACTCCAATAACGTGACTTTGAATAAAATTTGCCCACAAGTCATCACAGATGATTTACAGTCGAATTTGAAGGCAAAACAATAATGCCAAAAAAATTACCCCATTCACGACTTAGGTTTTCACGCTCATGATTCAATACATGGGTCACCATCAGTCCAAAATATGGACTGATTATGGTAGGCGTCGTCCTAATAGAACGCGAATGCGCGATCATCGCAAGTTCACGCGTATTTTATTTGTTCGAACAGGCGAGCAAACATATTGACGTCGAATAATTGACGCGCGATAATCACTTCGTATCTTCGGGGAGCTCACGTCGTTTATTCGTGTGATGATCGCGTATTCGCGTTCTATTCATCACTCACAATCTCGATACCAAATTTTGAACGCCGTCGCGCCAACTGACGTGATAGACTGATCGTGAATGTCTTGCTTTATAATCTATAAGTTTGATTTGACGTTTAGTCGAATTTCACTCACATTTAATATATTTTGTAAACACTGGCATATATGCACTTTATCGTCACGTATGCAATGCAGATACTGTAAAGATCCGCAAAAATGAAGAGCTTTATGCTAACAGATATACCGGAATTCTCCAAAAAAGAACGTATAGTCGTTGTTGGTATTATAGGGAAGTCCCCGTTCCGGTACCCCAACAAGACCACACCACTTGTACCTTCGGTGGCAAGCGACGAAGTAAGTTCTTTTATTTGTTGCAAGTTTATACAGTCATTCAAAACCGAATAAGTTGGGCTTGAATGTGTATATCACACATAACCTACTTTTACCCAACTGCCCGAGAAGAAAAAAATCCTTTCTTGTTATACACTCTCCTCTCACTCTCCCAAATTTCATACGATCAAAATGCTATCACAGCAGTCTTACATTTTGTAGCATTTAGATTGTTAAAACCTTTTAGTTAAAAACAAAAGTTAATGTTATATTTGTATATAGAATGGAATTGAATGCCACTGGGATGAACGTCGAGCCATACTATTCCTCCACGTCATCTCGTACCTTGACACGAAACAACTCGCCACCCTCGCAGCCAACTTAGACGAGAACTCAAACACAACTGAAAAAGACGCAGATGCTTCACATTGGTTGGTAGCAGCAGGGGAGCTAGCAGCCGATTCATGTAAAGCGATGGCTCTTATTTTCCATCTGTGTCATGTTGTGGTGCTCTCTTCGCCTACTTCAGTATTTGATCTAGGATACTTGCAGCTTTTTAAAGCTATTGATGCTTACAGGTAATGCCTAAACCTTTCTTTTCATTATGTTAAGTTAAGAGAACTTGGTTATTCTGTTACTGCCTTTTTTGTACAATGTAAAAAATCTGTATTACAATCTAAAGATTATGGTAATTCATTTTTTTGTAACTGCTTTTCCTTTTATTCACATGAATATAAAATACCAAGCTGTTGCTCTTCTATTTCGTGACCGTTTAATTTCTCATTAAGAGTTGTGACTATTCTATTTCCCATTATTATGTGTAATTCTTGATGTTGTAAACTTCAGGCTAATCTATGCTAGTTTTGTAGGACCCACCATAAAGTGAAATATGTCAGTTGAATATACACCTACTGTGAATAAGACAAACAAACAGATAATAAGCTCTAGCTAAATTCTTTCATCTTATTGTGTAACCTTTTATGAGGTTAGATCCATTTGATTGTGGTTTTTAAATTTTATCGTGGTGCAGCCTGTACAAATATGTGGTTATTAAGAAAATTTATTCCAAGTCCAAAGTTTTGTTTCCCAATTGTTTCATTTGTACAAAATATCTATTCTTCAAAAGCAATTTATGTTAAAAAGTAATACAAAACCTATGCCTTAGGTTAGGTTTGTTTTATAACGATCCTGAAAAGTAAAATGATTAAGAAAAAAAACATTCCTAACTTATGATAATTCAGATAAATGAAGCAGTTGGGAACAAAAATTCGACTTGTGACAGGTAACCAGTTATTGATAATGGCAATAAAATAGAACACTCAGTGGTAGCCTCCATTATTTTTCCTCAAAATAACTTTAATATTAGAACGGAGCTAACTCCGCAAACAACAGCTGCCCTCAACGCGTTGGGCGGCGCGTGGGAATCCCACGGGCGCACGTGCTGCCCCCGCCTCCTCTTCCACTTCCGTCGAGCGCCGCGCGCGTTGCGCCGCTCCCCCGCCGCTCTCAAGCGACTCGAGCATGCTGTGGAGGACCAGCTGTATTTCATACTGAGGAAGGCCAGGATTATCACCAACGTGTGGTAAGTGTAACTTTACTTTGAACTTCGATTCTGGATAAAAAAGCCTCTGGCCTCTGACTTCGGGCCTTAGGTAAAGTTAGACCGTAACTATCACGCCGTGACTGCCATATATTTTCTTAAAGTGCTTTCTACCGCGCGTTTATAGCGTCAGCCGCGTTCCACGAAAGTCTACCTTAATAGGAAGTGTCTGACGGTGTGAGATTTTAATTTAAATATACCGCTCTCCAGCAGAGCCTCAGGCTGTGCCTATATTTAACATTCAACTGATCAATTTTGTATTGATATGTTTGTTCTTCTCTTGCATTGTCAGTAAAGGATTAAGCAAAACTAAATAGACACAAAAAAAATTTAATTTAAAAGCATATTTATTCAATTTATTTCAGCGCAAAATCCCTATTCGCTATACCGAAGAACGAGGAGTTCGTGTACATAAGCGCGGACGAGTCGCACTGCGCGCGCGACGTGAGCGCCCTCGTGCGGGGACTGGTGCAGCGCTGCGCGGGCCCCGACTCCCCCCCGACCTGGGCCCCCGACCGCCCCCCGCCCTTCACCCAGTTCCTCCAAGGACACGTGGACCTGGCTTTCGCGGAGGGGTTCGATGACAACGTCGGGAAGTATGCGATGAGTACGTCGTTCTTTGAGGTCAGTTGAAGGTTTAATTAACGTGTCTCATGTTTTTATCTTATTAGCAGAGGTCGGAATAGGTAGTGCTTATTAACCTAAACTTGACTCATGTTCATTCATGCGTAAGTGAGATGGAAATACGTTATTGAATGAAGATGCATCAAGTTTAGGTTAATAAGCACTACCTATTCCGACCTCTGCTTATTAGTTTACAAGACTATATCATTATTATGGCCGATATTTTTCTCTTTCGTTGGATCTATGTTTTAGGTCATAATTATCGCAAGTCATAACGATTTAATGATGAAAAATATGACTCTCAGCACGTACACATATACAATATGACAAAAAATAAATTGAAGCAACAAGCAAAATTTTTTTTTTGATTAGCTCCCTACTGCGGTGTCGTGGCGCGCGGCGGCGCAGGCGCTGCTGCCGCTGTACACGGCGCACAGCCAATCAGAGGAGGGCGGCGGTGCGCTCTATGACGCGCTCGCTACGGACGTGCGCTTCTCGCAGGCGCGCTGCGCTAAGGTGAGGTCACGCTGCCCTCCTTAGAAAAAAGAGCGTATGTCGCATAGAACCGCGTATTTATTAGTAGCCTTATTTCTTAACACGGAGGGTTAAATTTGCTTTGACTATAAAATTGCGTATACGTCCTTATTATTTAGAAGGGCAGAGCGGCTATTCTCAAAGTGTACTTCGCGGTGCGCTGGGCTTCGTAAGGCCTTTGCAAGTACACCGCCGGTGATTCAAACTGTAAAAAGAACGTTTGGTCATGGTAATCTTACGTAGATTATAAACGCGAAAATGCGAAAAAGGGCGTGCGTGCGTGCGAGCGTGCGTGCGTGCGTGCGTGCGTGCGTGCGTGCGTGCGTGTGTGTGTATGTGTGTTTTAGTGTGTGTGCATAGGGTAGAGAGAAATTTTCAAGTTATTTATAAATATAAGTTAAATTAAGTTAGGTTATGAGAAATAAACTTCACGAGTGTCCACGGTTTTGCAGGTGCTGCCGATAGCGCAGGCATCGTACGCCGAAGGCCTCCCGGCGCATTATTCCAGCCAGCATCATGCACACAAGGTGAATATAGCAATTTAACAAAACCTGAATGCCCGTGTGATAATGTTTTCTCGTAAGGGTGATTCCACAGGCGTTTCAACCGCCATTAGTCCGCTGTCATAAATATTGAAAGAATGAGCTACACCAAGCAGCTAAAATTCACACAGAGCTATACTGTTATCGTAATTCTTGCCACAATTGATCGAATTTTAAGTTATTATCGCCTATTTCTTAAATATTTAGGACAGCGGGCTGACGGCGGTTGAAACGCCTGGGGAATCACCCGTAACTATTTATGCGAAAAATATATACTGGAGGACACCCACGACTTCGAACGCTTAGAATTAGCTTCGCGATCCCATGCATGCATGTATCGATTTAAAAAAAAGAAAACATGTTTAGTGTTCCCCTAGGATACCTAATCCATATTACCCCCACTAGTCCCTAGACCCAGCGGTTTAGGCTGTGCGTTGTCTGTCAGTCACACTCGTATTCACAAACAATACTTAAGGGATCCTTCACTGAGTAAACGCACTGCTGTCAATACGGGTGTGTTATGTTTAGTATAAAAACAAATGGTCTAATTTTCATTTTACATAACCAGTGATCGGAATAGGTAGAGCTAATTTGCCTAAACTTGACGCATATTCATTCATGCGTGAGAGAGATGGGAATACATTATTGAATGAACATGCATCAAGTTTAGGCAAATTAGCTCACCTATTTCCGATCACTGTACATAACACTAATTACATAATTCTAATTTGTATAATGATCAAAGTGTATAATATTAAAATACATACAAAAAATGAATAATGCCTCGAATCATAATTATGAGTGTGTATAATAACGAAGTGCATAACGCACTAATAGTATAATACTCATTTTGTATAATATTTAAATACATAACGTACGTTTAGTATAATAACTTAAACTTTAACTTGGACCTAATTTAGGAGATTAGTTTACATGACCTTGATTTAAACATATTATAATTTATAATCAGTTATATCACCTGATCATTATTGCAAATGTTTTTATAATTTTTTAAAATTATATTTAATGCATAGTATATCAAATGGCATTATCCCATATGAATATTATACAAAAGGTTGTTATGCTAAATGAGTGTTATACTATGTGACTGTTAAGCTACAAAACATATACATTTTGTTTTTATAATGGACGTTTGTTATCCATTTCGCAGTTAGTTAAATGAAATTATACAAAAAGTTTTTATACTGATTGAAGCGCACCCGTTCAATACAGCTTTGTGATTGGTCCTTTTTGACCGAACTTTTGTTAAGAGACGATTTGAACCACACTGTGCGTTCGTGAGCACTGTGAGACCTCATAGTGACGTTTGTGAATACGGGTTTCAGTCAGTCAAGTGAGGTTATAGACGCTTGTGTGTAGGTGAGCGTGGCATTAGGCGTGCTGCACACGATGGCGCGCGGGCCGGTGGCGGGCGCGGCGCGCGCGCGCCTGCGGGCCGCCTGCCAGGCGCTGTGGCGCGCGCGCAGCCTGTGCGAGGAGCCCTCGCTCACCAACCACCCCTGCATACACCCCGACCAGTAAGTCCACTCAACTTAAAAATATGTCATTTCTTATTGTTTTTTTTTTATTGTAATTTTAAATTTGGATGGGGCAGATTAAAAGATTTATAAATGTCACGCCCTATTTTTGTTGTTAGATGAGAATCGATTTTGAGGTTTCAAAATTTTACATTTTGGTATACCTTCATTTGAAAATGGAGAATTCGTTTTATTTATATGTGTCATAGGCAAACAAACTTGCACACTACCTTTTCATAGAAGTGTAGACTTCGTCCGCGTCGAACTCGTTTAAAGGACCTCACGGAAACAAACCCCTTTTATTGAATAATAAATATTGAATGTTTTAATTCAGTTCAGTTTATGAGTATTTGAGACATAAACACCCGAATACTCTAAAACTTTCACATTGGCAATATGAGCAGGATAAGTTCATTCCTGATCCCAGCTTGGAATCTGTCCCAATCAATGTAAAACTGCTGCATTATTCGATTTTCAAATATTTTATATAATTCGTAGTGACAACACAAAGGAGCATTCGTCGGGCGTGCGTTACATCAGCGCGTGCAACTGCGGGCGCAGCAAGTGTCCCCGCGACGACCCGTACACGGTGCGCGGGGCCAACTGCACCTTCTACGCCGCCGCGGCCGCCGAGTGCGGCGTCTGCCCCACGCTGCACTCCGTGGCCTTCCCGGTCTTCGCTCCGTCCACTCCTTCCTACAGGTACACTTGTAGTTACTGACTCAGTGTTCAGTTACATCAGCAAGTGTCCCCGCGACGACCCGTACACGGTGCGCGGGGCCAACTGCACCTTCTACGCCGCCGCGGCCGCCGAGTGCGGCGTCTGCCCCACGCTGCACTCCGTGGCCTTCCCGGTCTTCGCTCCGTCCACTCCTTCCTACAGGTACACTTGTAGTTACTGACTCAGTGTTCAGTTACATCAGCAAGTGTCCCCGCGACGACCCGTACACGGTGCGCGGGGCCAACTGCACCTTCTACGCCGCCGCGGCCGCCGAGTGCGGCGTCTGCCCCACGCTGCACTCCGTGGCCTTCCCGGTCTTCGCTCCGTCCACTCCTTCCTACAGGTACACTTGTAGTTACTGACTCAGTGTTCAGTTACATCAGCAAGTGTCCCCGCGACGACCCGTACACGGTGCGCGGGGCCAACTGCACCTTCTACGCCGCCGCGGCCGCCGAGTGCGGCGTCTGCCCCACGCTGCACTCCGTGGCCTTCCCGGTCTTCGCTCCGTCCACTCCTTCCTACAGGTACACTTGTAGTTACTGACTCAGTGTTCAGTTACATCAGCAAGTGTCCCCGCGACGACCCGTACACGGTGCGCGGGGCCAACTGCACCTTCTACGCCGCCGCGGCCGTCGAGTGCGGCGTCTGCCCCACGCTGCACTCCGTGGCCTTCCCGGTCTTCGCTCCGTCCACTCCTTCCTACAGGTACACTTGTAGTTACTGACTCAGTGTTCAGTTACATCAGCAAGTGTCCCCGCGACGACCCGTACACGGTGCGCGGGGCCAACTGCACCTTCTACGCCGCCGCGGCCGCCGAGTGCGGCGTCTGCCCCACGCTGCACTCCGTGGCCTTCCCGGTCTTCGCTCCGTCCACTCCTTCCTACAGGTACACTTGTAGTTACTGACTCAGTGTTCAGTTACATCAGCAAGTGTCCCCGCGACGACCCGTACACGGTGCGCGGGGCCAACTGCACCTTCTACGCCGCCGCGGCCGCCGAGTGCGGCGTCTGCCCCACGCTGCACTCCGTGGCCTTCCCGGTCTTCGCTCCGTCCACTCCTTCCTACAGGTACACTTGTAGTTACTGACTCAGTGTTCAGTTACATCAGCAAGTGTCCCCGCGACGACCCGTACACGGTGCGCGGGGCCAACTGCACCTTCTACGCCGCCGCGGCCGCCGAGTGCGGCGTCTGCCCCACGCTGCACTCCGTGGCCTTCCCGGTCTTCGCTCCGTCCACTCCTTCCTACAGGTACACTTGTAGTTACTGACTCAGTGTTCAGTTACATCAGCAAGTGTCCCCGCGACGACCCGTACACGGTGCGCGGGGCCAACTGCACCTTCTACGCCGCCGCGGCCGCCGAGTGCGGCGTCTGCCCCACGCTGCACTCCGTGGCCTTCCCGGTCTTCGATCCGTCCACTCCTTCCTACAGGTACACTTGTAGTTACTGACTCAGTGTTCAGTTACATCAGCAAGTGTCCCCGCGACGACCCGTACACGGTGCGCGGGGCCAACTGCACCTTCTACGCCGCCGCGGCCGCCGAGTGCGGCGTCTGCCCCACGCTGCACTCCGTGGCCTTCCCGGTCTTCGCTCCGTCCACTCCTTCCTACAGGTACACTTGTAGTTACTGACTCAGTGTTCAGTTACATCAGCAAGTGTCCCCGCGACGACCCGTACACGGTGCGCGGGGCCAACTGCACCTTCTACGCCGCCGCGGCCGCCGAGTGCGGCGTCTGCCCCACGCTTCACTCCGTGGCCTTCCCGGTCTTCGCTCCGTCCACTCCTTCCTACAGGTACACTTGTAGTTACTGACTCAGTGTTCAGTTACATCAGCAAGTGTCCCCGCGACGACCCGTACACGGTGCGCGGGGCCAACTGCACCTTCTACGCCGCCGCGGCCGCCGAGTGCGGCGTCTGCCCCACGCTGCACTCCGTGGCCTTCCCGGTCTTCGCTCCGTCCACTCCTTCCTACAGGTACACTTGTAGTTACTGACTCAGTGTTCAGTTACATCAGCAAGTGTCCCCGCGACGACCCGTACACGGTGCGCGGGGCCAACTGCACCTTCTACGCCGCCGCGGCCGTCGAGTGCGGCGTCTGCCCCACGCTGCACTCCGTGGCCTTCCCGGTCTTCGCTCCGTCCACTCCTTCCTACAGGTACACTTGTAGTTACTGACTCAGTGTTCAGTTACATCAGCAAGTGTCCCCGCGACGACCCGTACACGGTGCGCGGGGCCAACTGCACCTTCTACGCCGCCGCGGCCGCCGAGTGCGGCGTCTGCCCCACGCTTCACTCCGTGGCCTTCCCGGTCTTCGCTCCGTCCACTCCTTCCTACAGGTACACTTGTAGTTACTGACTCAGTGTTCAGTTACATCAGCAAGTGACCCTGCGCCGTACAGTGCACCTACGGCGCCGCTTCCCAGTCTTCATTGACAGTCTTTAAGGTATAGGTACTCGTAGTTGATGACTCAATGTTCAGTTATATCAACGGTGCTCGGAGCCAACTGTACCTTCTATATACCATCTTATACATTTTTTTATTTGATCCGTTTTATCGTACCTACTAACAATTCAGATTCTTTTGGATTTCTAAAATTTTGGAAGATATACTCGTACTTACTGTACTTTTTCTGCGACGTGAACTCGCCATCTTTTTTTTACGTCAAAATGGATCATTGGAACACTTAATAAAGTGCTGGCTGGTCAGCTTTTTCTAAAAAATGGTCTATAAGTTTGTTCCGTAACCAAATATTCCATCTCCAGGGCAGCCTCCGTGAAGGGCGGGTCTCAAGAAGCGGAGCCCGAAGCCCGAGCGTCCGACGGCAACTCCGGCTGCTCGGCGTGGTCGGCGCCCGACGCGCTGTCCCCGGGCTCCGCCCAGGGCTCCGAGGAGGACGAGGTCAGCCCGCAGTACCTCGTGCCCGTGAGGGGCTCTAATACTGGTGCGTATTCTGTGGCTTATAAACCAATTAGATTCAAGCTGTTACTTAACAAGAGATGCTAAATAAATACTCACTCACTTAAATACTACCTAACACTTACTTCTTTTAGAAAAAGTGATGACCCGCCAGCCGTCGACCACGGAGTATCTCCCCGGCATGCTGCACACCGCGTCTCCGCCCGGGCTCCTGCCTGCCTTCTCGAGCTGGTCGCTGGTGTGCCTGGGCGCCTCCTCGCTGTACTCCCACAGCCCGGGGCTGCCCGAGCATCTGCAGCCTGGCTTCCTGCCACACACCAACTACCTGCTGCCG
This sequence comes from Acleris literana, assembly GCA_946894065.1. Classification (NCBI taxonomy): domain Eukaryota; kingdom Metazoa; phylum Arthropoda; class Insecta; order Lepidoptera; family Tortricidae; genus Acleris; species Acleris literana. The sequence goes on along the minus strand of OX335669.1, from coordinate 7,895,875 downwards.
TGGGACGCGCATGTGCGGTTAGTATTGGATATTCAGCTCAGAATTATTTATCGGTTCCAATTGGTTACTGCCAATCTAGCTTCATTGTTGACCTTACTGCTTAGTGATTATGAGTTACTACAACGTTAACAACATAAATACTATGTAAAAGTAAGATGGGCAAAAGCTATGTGGAATAAAGGAACGATATAAGAATGTTAAATTACGCTCAAATGTAGCGCTTTAAAGCACTGTTTACAGAAATAGGCATCATCGTCAAAGAAAAACACAGCGTTTTGAATGTAATACTTGAACAATGACATAGTAAAAGGGCGCTAACAGTCTGCCGGCCGATATGGCATGTCATCTCATCGTTTTTGAAGACAGACTATATTCTCTTAAGGTTTCATACTGTTGGCTTTCCCCGCGGGAATTCGCAGACGACACGCGCCTAACGCTCCTACACCGAGAGCTTTAAATGGTCTTCTAGACCCGTTCCAGGATACAGTTTTTTTTGCGGATACGTGGCATAAGTATCTGAGCTGAATAGTTTTTTTTAAGTTTACCGTTGTGAATGCTTTGGTATTTACTGTATACTCATTATTTTTTATAAATAAATAAATAAACACATTTCTTAACAGATTTTGAACTGACAGGTGCAGGTGAACTGCATCTGTTTGAGCCTTGACATTTCTACCGTACAATATTCTTGTGTCAGCACAACACCTAAACCTTGATCATAAGCATCATATCACATCTCGAACCTCCTGTTTATTCCAGTATGGAGCAAGTGACCGCGTGGCGCGCCGCGCAGGCGAGCGCGCGCGGCCGCGGCAAGAGCGCCGCGCCGCACCATCTCACCGTCAAGATATTCATCGGGTTCGAGTACGAGTGCCCGAGGGGACACAGGTCAGTGCTACCTCCTGGAAACTACGTGAAACTTAGGTTCGGCTTTTTAATTCTTCGTATGTCGGACGCGGTCGCACAGTTGCACCCGTCGTCTGTCGTAAAATGGCGCGTCAAACGTCTGATTCAAATTTAGAACTGTGTTATACGTTTCATTTAACGAATGATTAGAGTCTATGGTGTATAGATTATAGTGATTGGAAAAGTTAAAACATTTTAGATTCTCTTTAACTTGTTTTTAAGTTCAATATCGTATAAAATGTCGATCATGTGACTTTGCACTGATTAGTGCTTAATGAGGCAATGAGGGTGCACAGATCAGTGATATTATAGACATGCCGAGGGTTAATAGCAAAGATAAGGCACACGAGGACACAGTCTAACTACCTACCATTATAGAACTTTGTCACAATGATAAAATTTAGCGTTTTATGTCTCCTCTTAACGACGACGGCGGTGAATACTCTTCCTCTTATGACGAAGGCCATGGTTGCTCAAAAGACATTAAAAAGGGATATACATGGTTTCTTGGTCAGATCTAATGAGAATTTAGGGGATTTAAAAGAACGAACGGATGGCGGATGGGGTTGAAAAGATTGTGAATGATGTCTATGTAAAAGTTGGAGTAATCCTCTGGCGATATGGTAAAGTACGTCTTGTAGTTGCGGCTGTTACTGCAACTGTTGCACATGAAATTGTAATGCTGTGTTACTTTGTATGTATATTTTTTATGTATATAATTTGTTAGTAACAATTAGCCTTAAGAATATGTTAGGGAGCGTTACATTACTAGGGGGTACAATTAATAAGTTAGACGCCCTGTGCGACTCGTCCTGATGGGGCAGGTAGGGTCCGTTTAGGCGGCATACTCGTATGCAACGGTGTAACAGGTCGGTAATGTCGATGTGTGTGCGTGTGCAGGTTCATGATGTCGTCGCCGGACACGGTGGCGCACGGCGGCGGCGGCGGCTGCGGGCGCGAGGCGGGCGCGGCGGGCGCGCGGCTGGCGGCGGCCGACATGCCGCTGTACGCGCCCTGCCTGTGCCGCGGCGCCAGCGCCATGCTGGCGCAGCTCACGCGCGTGCACGTCGTCACGCCCAAGGCGCCCGTGCACGTCACGCTCGACCCCCGGGTGAGCGAGCCGTCCGCCTCGACAGCGCTGCGCTGCCCGAGGAACGTCTTATAAATAACTGCTTTCCCGACAAAGAAAGAACGCGTCGCATCTCAAGTCATTTGGTCCAACAAAAAGCGAAGAAACTGCGAAATTTATTATTCGTTCCCGGAAAACGAATTATCCCGAAGTTGACAATTTGCAGATCATGTTACGACCCAGTAAACCCCTATATATTACAAATTTCATCAAAATTGTTAGATAATCGCTCGTTATCCTTTAGCCAGACGGTGTCGTGCCCTGATTGATCTTCGTGAACAAGGCGATACCACCTCCCACGATCCTCAGCTAACTCTCCCCATTGGGTACTAAGGATTTTCCAGATTAATGGCTTTCACTCCTGTTAAAGTGTATTTCACTAATGTCAAATTATTCATAAGCAAACATCATGAACTTATTAGACAAACACACGAGGACTATGGGGTCCTAGTGAAAAAGGATATAAGTCCAAGTGAAAAAGGGTTTAAGTCTAGTATCCTTCACGTATAAGTATACCCTTTTTTATTACGAGTTAAATCGACTTGTACACTTTTTCAATAGGACCCCAATTTAAGTTAAAGAGTATTTTCTCTCGTGGATTTGGCAGAAACACAAGGGATTAGTTCAGCGCACTTCTGTCTGCAGGGTTGGGAAACCAACCGATTTGATCGCTATCAGTGCTTTCACAACTTTCTTGATGCTGGTCTCTGATTATTTAAGTCTAGAATATGATTTACACATCGACACGCTACAAATAGCTCTATCCACTGGCATTTTAATGTAAAAAACCGCAAATCTCGACTTAAACGGTGTTGTTTAATAAGCGACAATGAGTACGGCTATAATAAGATCGATTTTGCAATCTTGTTCAAAATATATTTCTAACCTTTCTCTTATCTTGTATTATAGGTGCAGCCCGTGAGCAACGGCCCGATCTTCATCCCGCAGCCGACCGGCTCGCCGCCCATCGAGCTGACAGCCTCAGCGTACTGGGTGCGTAGTCAACGCTTGTTGATTCCAACATAAAACACTAGATTGATGGCTATAATCTTAGCGAGTTGTTTAAAAGACATTAAATATCAGGGAGACAATTGCATACAAATTGACCTAGTCCAAAACTAAGCTCTACGCTTGTACTATGGGTACTAAACAACGATAAATATATTTATATAGAGAAATATATACTTAAATACATTTACCCTTATTTATAAACGTTAAGTACAGTAGCCGGCAAACTTCTTGAATATTAGGCGAGGTGGTGGGGGAAAGTTCGCGCATCGTACACACACGTGCAAAAAAAAGTACCTACCTATACTTCTGACGTTATCATCTGAGCTCCGGGGCCATAAACTAATTAGTGAACAAGGATGAGCAATGCTACGCCAGTAGAATGCTGCGAAAGTTTTTATGACCCCAGAGCTCAGATGCTAACCGTCCGAGGTATAATTTTTATCACAGAAAATTTTCAAATCTTACGATAATTGGCAATGTTTTTTACTGTCTCCACAAAACTCTGTCTTTCTTAAAGAAACAATACACATCGTACACCATCTTCCGAGCTTGTCTCTTTAAAACTACGTTCTTTTGGCGTGGCATTATGTTGTCACTTTAAAACAATAACAAAATCTCAACAAAATATTATAACTAGAAAGTCAATGATAACAATCGGTTGTATCAGTGCACGCAAGTGTACTCGGAAGGCAGAGGGACGTAGACGGGGCGCGATACGCAAACGTCAACTGATTGACCAATCTCGCGAACGACACGATGCTCCCCCGCCGCCACCTCCCGCCCCCCCTCCCAACGACTCCTTAAAATCGCTTCTGCGCAGACAAGGTCACATGTTCAAGAAATTTGCCGGCAACTGTGTACCACTGCACTGTGTGTGTGTGTGTAAGCTAAATCACTTTATCTGTCATTGTGACATTTGAATTCGACGATAAGGACAAAGCATGGCTGAGCTACTCCACGGTTACAGTGGCGTGCCTAGGGTTACAGGATAGGGCAAGCCGAGAGATATGATTTTGTAGTTTTTAAAGTTATTGTGGATACATGTCTCAATTCGCTTTTTAACAAAATTACTAAAATCGTTCGTGTCTTTTTGGAAATAAAATTCATATGCCTTTTAATCGTGCCAGCTAAGTTATTTGATTTTTTCATAATCAGATAGGTATATTCCAAACTTTTTGTCGTTCGATAATAATATACCTACAACAGCAGCAATATTGTGTTTTTTACAATGATCTAAGTTTTAAACATTAAAACCGTATTTTACTTATGCGAGAAATGAGAAATAAGTACCGAAAATCTGATGTTTTATCAGCAAAGTTTAAATTTGTGCACACTTTAAATAATCACAAGGTTGAGTTTCCGAAAAGTTACAAATGACTTGAAATCTCTAATGACATTGACGACTTCAAGCATATTTTTCTTGAAATGGATCCCAAATTAACACTCGTGACCGTACTATTCCAGATTATCTCTGTGCCAAATTTCATCCAGATCCGTTCAGCCGTTCTAGTGTGATTGTGTTACAAACATAACAAACATCCATCCAAACGTCGAATTTATAATAGTAGTAAGATTAAACGATAGCGAAAGTGAAAAAAGGCGGCGGCTTTGGGGTGCAGGCACATCACGTGACCTTAACCAAGACTCTGCCTTGACAATGCGACTGTGACGCACTGCCATGTACAGGTAGATTCACTAAAGCTGGCACGAATGGAATGAAAAAAAGTAATGTCACCTATCACTGTGTGAGTGCCGTCCTTTGAACCGATGTTCGAATTTCAAACCGTAAACCTGTAATTATTTTACACACTTGTATACTTTCGTTCACTCATTCAATCCATTCGTGCCAGCTCTTGTGAATCGACCTGTAACTGTGAGCGCAATGCCACATTATTGTCATAATACTGCAATGTAAAAACAAGATACGACGCGCCTTGACACCATCAGACTCTTGGATGTGTGAGCGACTTCCCTTATGACTTTAATGTGAATTAACAGTTTGTATAACCATACAATTACAGGTGCTCCGTTTGCCCCACACGTACGCGGACGAGCGCGGGCCCCTGCCGCGGCCCCGCGCCCCGCACACCGCCGGCCTGCTGCTAGCCCCCCTCTTCGGCCTTCGGGAGTAACCAACACTGAATGTGACACTTGGTTTCTGACACAAATATTACGTAACGTAATGACTTCTCGAAGTCTGACGATAGCATCGAACCGAGGCGACAATCGAGTTGAAAGATGATCTGAAGAGTTGTCAGTTCATCGCCGGGTTGTTTACGCCGTTTGTTTAAGCCTCTGCGTTTATCTACGCAGTGGTCTTTGAGTACGTACATCGACATTTTCCGAATGCGATACAAAGGTGTTTTTGTAAAAGGTCGTAAAGTAACCATTTTCCATCTGGCGGGCCGTTTGCCTGTTTGCTACTTTGGCAATAAAAAAAACCGGCCAAATGCGAGTCGGACTCGTACTCTAAGGGTTCCGTGCCGGTTCCCTTGTTTACGCATAATCACGATTGTCCGAATGTATGATTTCGCGGAATACTAATTTCGCATAATTGTTATTTTACTGGTACCTTTGACTTTTTTGAAAAGTTATTAAATAATCCTAACCTAACCTACTCTATTCTACCAGGATTACACAAAACATTTTAAAAATATTTTCCGTTTAAGCTGGAGAAAAATAATAATATTTGGAAAGCTGCCTAATACATATTTATCGACCATACTTATATCTAAAAGCAAATTACAAGCTTCCACACGTTCACTTAAAAAATAACATGCAAAGTCTTGAATTAAATATGTAAACAATAACAAATTTACTTCTAAAGAGTCAGAACAAGCCATAACTACAACAGTCATGAGTTCAGATTCTCAAATAGTTAACAAGCATTAAGAAAGCAAAGAATGCAATGATGCAAAAATAAAAATTCGAAAACATTATTCGATGTAGCACTATACAGATATTATTTTAATATAATAATATTTTTGACAGAGAGAGTGCTATTATAAAAGAGATCTATTCTCGAGTCAGAATTCAATTCATTTAACATTTTAGTAGTTCTGGGAAAAAAACATTTATTTATGCGAAAACAAAATTCGGCGTAACTATACATTCGGCGTAATAGAGGGAGCCCGTTTCGTACCATACTTGTATGTGGGCCCGCTTTTTAATTTCATAATTTATTTTTATTTACACTGAAAATGTCAACTGTTACTTCATGAGGTACAGCCTGCTGACAGACGGACGGTTAGAGGGCTTAGTAATGGTACCCTCGTACGGAACCCTAAGAAAAGTAACAAGTGTAAGATGATACTTGTGCATCATTTTGAGAGTTGTAAAGCTTCAACGATACTGGACCCCATGTGCAGTCTCATTTCATTAGTCAATCTTTTTTGAAGTGATAACTTCTTTTGGGAGAGTAAACCGCTTCGTTACGTAACGCGTTACGGCGCCAGTCTGTCTGGCTTCCGTTTCTCTCACGCGTACGGCAGCGGCAGGCAAGCTCCTCCTCTCTCACTCTAACCCACAGATTTAGATTGGTTATCACTTCTGTCGGGCGTCCCGAGACGCACACTTTTTTTTTAATCCACACAGGGACTGTGGCTGGACCGGTAGAAGCCTGTGCTCAAAAGTAAGATCTATACAGCCTGACTGTGGCATGTTTAATAGTTATATTGTGACTTAGGGTAAGGAGGAAAAAAACTAAAGTTGGTTCAGTCTGTTCCTTTTCGGGTTTTGTAGTAATTTCCTCTTTGCTTCTCAGATCCTTAGCACTGTTCAATTAATCTTATAACTTTTTTAGCAATCGTAAAGTGTCAAATGTCAGTTGCTGATGCTGGGATCCCTGTGACATCACCATAAATAACACTAACATGGAGGACAGACTTTTGCATTTAAAACAAAAAAAATAAGGTCACTTTAGTAGGTACCATGCTGCTGTAACTCCTTATCACGTGGTAGTTTCATTTAAGTATCCTGTCGCTTTAATTATTTTAGCAGTATCGTGTGACAGTTAAAACCTAACGTTAAAGCGACAAGGTATTAAAGTAGGATTTATTATAGTGACCATGTTAATTTATAGTAAAGCTATATTAAATAAAGCGATATAATAATGCAAGTGTTTCATTGGTTATGTTTTTGTTTAAAGCATGTTTCTTGACTAGTTTTAATTTTTCCTTTAGTTGTAAAAAAAAACAAAAACAGTATTTTATACAATTTTAGATGTTGTAGAATCAACCCATGATTTATTGTTTCTTAAGGCCTCTGTACACAACGGCCCATCATGAGTGATGCGTAAGAGTGAGATGCAAGAATATGTTGCTCGCTCTAAGTTGTAAATGCGTCCCTTATGTTGGCCCATGATGGGCCATTGTGTACAGGAGCCTTTAATGTAATGAATTGCCGGATATGACGTTGAAATTAATTATGGCAGGGTTAACTAATTGAAGTAATACAGCTAGGCAGATGTGTTTATCAAAATTGATTTACCTCAAGGATATATATTCCATATTTTTTTTTACATACTGAAAACATTCAAGGTAAAAAAAACCAATACTATTGGCTGGAGCGTTAATATGGCGGATACGTCCTAGAAAAACAACCAATCATAGCTTTTACATACTTTACATTTATAAATGAGCAACTGTTTTGCCTGAAAATATTTAACTAAACACGGCTATTGGCTTGGATAAAAACAAAAAAGTTAATAATATTACATAGACATATTAATACGTAGACATATTATTACGTAGTATTATTAACATCTGATAGAAAGTTGCTTATAAAAAGTAAACATCTGTTTATAAAACTAGTTCCGTCGTAAGGCGGTAAAACTTCAATTTGACGTTTAAGCAGGCATGCGCCCTCTGTGATAGACTTACTAGTAGCTTATTGGCTGCCGCCATGTTGCGCGGGAAATAAAATGGCTGACGCAAATCCTTTTTATTTTAACATCTACAAATAATTAAATAATTTAGTGTTCTTATTCGCTAATAATAATTATTCTTTAAAAAATAAATTATGAGTGTATGACGACGTTTAATTCTATATTTTTTGATAAAAAGTACGGTGACTTCGACTCTTCCGATCCCCTCCATCCCTCTGCGCAGTGCCGGTAGAAGGGATCGGTGACTACCTGTTTCGCTGCGAGTTATACCGCTCTCAGTCGTGAATGCGCAGCCGACGCGCGAGTATCTTAGCAGGCCACGCTGGACAAATTGCTATAGAATTTACGACTTCAGAACTTTTCTCCAACTTTGGCGGCCATGCCGCTACTACATCACGTAAGTTTTTCACGACTTTCTATGTATCGCTGCTTTTTTATTCATTTTGATTTCTTTATAATGGTCTTTATTCGTTTTGGAGTAGTTCCTACCCGCGTTTTGCCTTTTTTTTTAACCTGCAACAGCTAAAGTCGCGCGATGTTCGAGTGGAATTGTTTCATACTTTCAAACTTAAATTTCTCCATCTTGAATTCTCATAGCTTTCTCAGTATCCCCGATAGTTTTTCAATCACCTCATAAAACTTTTCTTAAGTGGTGTAGCTGTCGGTAAAATACTATAGTAAACCATTTACACGTTTAACTTGCTGCTTAAACTAAAGCCTAAATCCTGCAGACTGCGATAAGTGCCTTCAACAAAGATGTAACCAATTTTTTTTTCTTAGAATAACGCCCGTGGGAGCGGGGGCTCGAATGAGAACCGCCGCTCGCTGGCGGAGATCCTTGAGTTGAACACGTCGCTGACTGAACCCGCTGCCGCGCCGCTCCGCAACCGCTGCTCTGTAAGTACCCTCATAATATTTTATCACTGCCACGTGGTTTTAAATTTCGTACTTCCGGCGCATGTTTTGCCAGAGTTCTACCCGCAAATTGAACTTTTTATTGCTTTTAAAAATATCAGCAATCTGGTTTTTCTTGCGGTGCCGTCTGGTATCATTTTTGAGAATGGATGATTAAGTTACAGGTTTTAAAGGTAATTTGCTCGCAAAATTCACCAAAAAATCTTATTAATTTAAATGGCAGTGCTCGTTTTTGACGGAGAATACCCCTTATTTGCGAGAATTGTTTTCAGTCTACTGAAATCTTGCCACCGTTACAAGGATTCGTTTTTATAAGTTTTTATCTGTTAGAAAACTTCATTCTTATTTAAATTTCATTCCTCCTAAGCATACAAGTATTTTCTCGTGCCAAAATTGCATACAATCACCAAACTTGGCCCCACGTTTGAGCGCCAATTCCGGCCCCACGTTTGGGCGCCAATTCTTTTCTTCTCGCATTATTTATAACCGCTTCATCCTAAGCCAAAACCCACTCGAAGGTTTTATTGTCCGTTCATAATGTTCCATACGACATCCGGCCTGATGTCAGTTAATGGCAGTGCAAGTTTGTGCCAAGTGGCCCGTATTAATGGGTCGCCCGTGCCAAATAATGCAGTGCTGCGTTCGGCCTGGAAAACCATTCTTTGCATTGGACGTTATATAATTAAATACAGCTTTAAAACAAACTAGAAAGCGTCCTTTTTATTGGGATACTGTATCGTACTGTACCGCATTTATTGAACTCTGCTGGTAATTTTATAATACTTCGCAATTGAAATGTAGTTTACTAATAGCGTAGGTATACAGTCAAGGACTTTAATTGTTAAGCCACTATGGAACCCTTTCATAATGACAACGGCAAACCAAATGAAAGAAATTACGCTAAAATTAATGATTAACGTTATGCGACAGGGTTCTAAAAGTCCTTGACTGTACCTACCCATTTATAAAGTTAGTTTCTTTTTTAATTATGAACCACTTTATTTTGCTCGTAATTTAAGTATACCCTCTATAACGAGAATGTTTCGAAGACAGCAACCTGTTTTACACGGGACGATTTTTTGAAATTATTTTTTAATCTTTTATTCATATGTCACATTACATACATTTAAAAAAAACGGTACTGTAAAACTAATTATCTTTTAAACGCCACGAATACCGCACAATTCCCATGCAATGCAATACTGTCTCGTTATTCGAATTAATCTTTCCTTTATTGCATTGTATGCTATTAAAGTCTGTATTATAATGTATATGAGGGTATTTCTATTACTAATTTATCGCAAGTCGTAGTTCCAATAAAATATTTAAAAAGATACAAAGTCTTAAAACTGTAGTCATAATAAACATGTCCATTGCTTCTGCCAAGATACAAATCTAAGCAATCCTTAACAATATTGCTGGATAGGACGCTCGCAATCGCGCAGTTGGCAGCCGGCTATTGGCATGCCGCTGGCAATTTAATATTATTTGTGTAGGCCTGCCAAGGAGCGGGTAATCGCCCGCGCGACCGGATGATACCGGTTTTTCACGCTTGTTGAACTCGCAGTACGTTCCGAGCTTAGAATGTGGGTTGCGTTTGACATAATTTAAAGTTTATCGCAGCTTTGTTGGTTTGATTCGTTCAGTCTAAAGTATTTTGTCTAGACTTGATAGTACGGTGCGTACATCTGCTAATTTCTTTAAGCTTCTTAGGTTAGTTTTTAGGGTTCCGTAGCCAAATGGTAAAAAACGGAATCCTTACGGATTCGTCATGTCTGTCTGTCCGTCCGTCCGTATGTCACAGCCACTTTTTTTTCTGAAACTACTGTTGAAACTTGGTAAGTAGATGTATTCTGTGAACCGCATTAAGATTTTCACACAATAATAGAAAAAATACAATAAATTTTGGGGGTTCCCCATACTTAGAACTGAAACTCTAATATTTTTTTTCGACAAACCCGTGTGTATCTATGGATAGGTCTTCAAAAAGGATATTGAGGTTGCTAATATAATTATTTTTCTAAACTGAATAGTTTGCGCGAGAGACACTTATAAAGTGGTAAAATTTGTGTCCCCCTGTAATTTCTAACATAAGAGAATGATAAAACTAAAAAAAAAAATGATGTACATTACCATGCAAACTTCCACCGAAAATTGGTTTGACCGAGAAGTAGTTTTTTTTTTAATACCTCATAAATCGTAAACCGCAATTTACCTTTCACGGAACCCTTGATGGGCGAGTCCGACTCGCACTTGGCCGCTTTTTTGATGTGGGTATCTTTATCTAACAGATGGATCCTTTCGTTTACTTAGGCGCTGTAAGAACTTTTATACAATTACCCCTAATAATCACAGCAGCTTAGAATGCATAGGTTTCCTCACGATATTTTTCACCGTAAAGGCTAGTTCGGAATAGGTTAGTATTTAAGTCTAGTAGCTAGTATTTTAGTAACTAAAGGCCTTTACAGACTGTTAGTAATTTAGTTGAGTGACGAGTATTTTAGTTGCAATTTAGTCAAGAAAAATACCACTTGACTAAAGTTTCGTTGTTCAGACACATTTAGTTAATGAAATACTCGCTACTCGACTAAAATACTAACCTAGTCCGACCAAGCCTTAAGTGTCTGAACATCGAAAATTATGTCGAGTTGTAATCTACCTACTCTAAATATTTATCTACCTACTCGACTAACTTACTAATGAAGTCCGAACTAGCCTTCAGAGCATCGGGGTAGTATTGAGGCTCGAACTCTGAACCTTACGATCTTGAGTTGACACCCAAAGCCACTATTTAGGCCACCAACGCTCTAGAATCTAGATTCATTAATTGATGTAGGCATAGTAGTCATTCAGGCATAGTTGCAGTTCACTGCTGGACATAGGCCTCTCCCAAGGAACGCCCCTCTCCCAAGGAACGCCATTAAATATATCCGAGCATATTTGTTGCTCAAAAATATCTTTACTCTATTGTTTAAGGCGTAAGAGCCGGTTTAGATATCTTGTACGCTCTCCAATATATTGAATGGTGAGTTTACATACTAATAGAAAAGATAAACGAAATATTTGTACGCTGTTCTGTAGAGGTAGATCCTTCATATTAAATTCCACTGTTTTCTTGCACAGGTATACCGGTAGGTCAATAAAATTCTAAATCGAAATAGTTTCGGAAATGGTGCCGTTGTTTAGATAGTTTTACTGTCTTTATTGCTAGACTGAGAGAATTTTCCTTTTGGTATGGGCCATTTAAACCGTTATTTGGATTTGCCATTTATGCCGTTACGTTTTGAGGTCATATTTGAATTAGATATAACCCGAGTCTGCGTTAGTGTAGTAGTTTTTCGTTTCCCCTGGAACCAAAAATTTGGTGACAAAGTATCCGTCTTCCATGCGTAAGAATAATAAGTATTTATTGTCACCCAAACCAGTAAAATACAAAAAAAAAAAAAAAAAAAAATGTGTGACAAAAGGCACAGACTCAGCATGTGCTGCGAGCGCGGGCGAGTGCGCGAGCCTTCGCAGCGCTGGTTTTCAGTCTGCCCCTTTCCGCACTCAGTCTAGATTAACACAATTTAGCAGGTAGATCAGATAGTACTTATACAATTTATTTATACAGTTTAGATAAACAAAAGAATTACAAAAATTAAAAAAAGAAAATCGAAGTTATTTAAAAAAAAACATGTAGTAACAGCAGGAAACTTTTTGATAAAAAAAAACACCACTGAAACGAGTTTTTTTTTTACGTAGCTTCTAAATCTTTGCTTGTTTAACAGTAAAAACCGCAATTTGCATTTAAAAGTTGACTGGGACATTTTTCTTCGTAAAGGAGGCTATTAATAGATGGACACATTTGCAAACGTCCTCTCGAAACCTTAAATTTGTTCTACTAAGATTAGAACAAACAAAAATTCAATGGTGTCCTGATGGATGGGCAACAATCAACCACGATTCGCACTTTCATTTTAAATGTTCACGATTTAAACCCATTACTTCTATTATTGAACACATTACACAAATTGCGCGGAATTGTAATAGAAGGTTGTTTTTGCTATACATAGTTAATACCTTCTTTATTAAACTTAACACGGCGGCCTATTTAGGTCAAGCGTGTGGCATCCCTTCAATATTTCTTATCAATGCGAGGAACCCCATTATGATCTATTGCACTATAATGGTTAGATTTTTGTGATGACCTAGGTTTATTTTTATCTCTAGAAGTGAACAATCTAGTTAACAGTCGGATCAGATTTTTTTGGGGACTTATTGCGGAATATTTTTTGGATTCCAGTTTTGTTTTATTCACAGTATGGTATAATAGTAGAACGGTTCCCCTATGGAATCCCTAATCCTCATTTGTCCTAATGCGTCGTTTGTCCGAATTTTCATTTATCCTAAAGCCATTTCCGTTTAAATTTTAAAACTTTTGTGTTGTTATAATACAACCCTAACCTAACCGAACCGCAGATATAATTGGAAAACTTAAAAAGTTGCCCGACTGATCTGAAAACCACATTTAGGGCTAATGAAAATTCAGACAAACGATGTGTTAGGACAAACGGTGTTAGGGATTCCGAGGGACAACCTAGTAGAACATTAATGTAGGGTTTCACAAATTCGTAAAGCCCTCTGCTTGTAGAGATAGAGAATCATAATGGCATCTTATTTTGTCGTATTATGGCTGATAGACCATTACGTGAACATTGAAAATATTATAGTATCTAAGGTCATTATCCGAGCGTTTCCACCGCCTCACTTTTGTGGTCATATTTTTGAAGAATTGAATTTTGCCACTTCTACAAAAATGTGACCACGAAAGTGATTCGGAAGAAACGCCCAAATAATGACCTTGTACTAACACAAATGAAAGCTCGCTTTTCAATGTTTCATTTCGAGCTGAGGCAGTGCTGATCTTATGCCGGGGCGTTGTAGTTTGCGATGACCTTTATACTTACTTATGTTAAAACAAGACTCCCATTGGTGCCACCGTGAAAATGTTGCTGTTTTAGGAGCCCGTTTAGTCATTCTGGTTTTGGTTAGGAAAATGGTGACAGCGAGTGGCGCTGGGAGGAGCCCGGCAGCCCCGAGGCAGCGCAGTCCCCGCGCGCGCTCGTGCCGGCCAACTGCTTCCCGCCGCGGCATCCCACGGCCTTCGTCAGCTACAGGCAAGTTAAACCTCTACGTTCCACGTGGGTGATGAAATTTCATCGGCATACGTGCCGATTTGGATATTTTCAACGCACGTCCAACACAAATGTCATTTCAAAAGCTATGCAATATTTTACAGCAGAAACTCGTTTATATTGTACAGTCAAAAGCACTTATATTCAATCGACCATCGTGCCAAATGTATGTAGGTAATACCTATACCTTATTGTAAGTTGCATAGGGGCGTTTAGATGGTCTTGAGATTTTGGGAAAGTGTTTGTGTTTGACTTCTACTGTATCTGTGACGCCTATGAGCATCGATGGTGTTCTAGGCACGACACCTTATGGCTACTTTGATAAAGCCACTTTTGCAGAATAGGTTTTTTAAGTTTCTTGTGGATTACCAATTAATTAATTTTGCCAGCTTTGAAACAAACAATCTGTGTACTCTGTTATATCCAGGATATTTGGCAAGTGAAACTATCCGAAAGCACTAAGATTCTTAACTAAAATAACTGTCGCTTTTGCTAATTTGATTCCCGAACTACTCTTCATTAATATCAATTCCCTCCAAAAGGTCTTAATGGACTAATTACCGTGTAATTGTTGCAGCGAGCATGCGCGGCCCGGAGGCTGGGACGACTCCAACCAGGGGATAACGGACCTAGTGGCCTCTCTAGTAAGTTTTCTTTTGCTTTGACTAGCGCTTGTAGTTTTTAGTGATCTCGCGTTTAATATTAACGTAGTTTTCTTTGTAATTTCAGCTTTAATTTTGACTTTATTATAGTACATGCGTACGTTTCATTTAAGAAATACATACGGCACATAAGAGATTTTTACACTGAGCAAAGTACGCATAGTGACTCAATTGTATTGCAAATGTATATTTCTGTTAGTGATATTTTCGTGCTGTAGAGATTCTAAACATTGTGATAATTTAGGTTGGCGCATTTTTCTCGTGTATTCATAAACTTTCAAATTGTATTCCTAAAAAAACCGTTTTTGTTACTTATGTTTTTTTACATAGTACTTCTACTTCGCATTTGTATATGACTGTGTTATCAATTACATTAAAAAGACTTAAGATCAAGTATCTTGATTATATTCTGCCACTAGCTGTTCCCGTGCCCACTTCGTTGGGTAATAGATATTTTTTTTGGGTTAATATGTAGCCTATAACATTCACAAATAACGCGGCTTTCTATTGGTTAGAATTTTCAAATTCGGTTCAGTGGATCCAAATTTTCAAATTCGGTTCAGTGGATCCAGAGATTACCTCCTACAACGTCACAAATTTTAGCTCTTTATAATATTAGTAAAAAACTTACTTAATATTATAAAAACTTACGCAGGCCAGGATGTTTATATTTGACCAAAAAAGTACGTAATTTTAAACTGTCCCTTAAAATACTACTAAATCATTTCCTCCAACGATCCTTTTCCGGCATGGCGGAGTCCACGTCCTCGTCCCGTGTGGTGGGTAGTGTAGTGTGCTTGTTCCAGAAGGCCCTGGCGATGCCGACAAACGCGCGCGCGCACTCTTCGCTGCAGTCGCGCCTCTCCTACGACAACCTCGAGAAACTGGTGAGGCCCTTACATTATTTTACGCTAGTTTTCTTTTTAATTGTTTTTCAACCGCGTATCTGTCCTGTCTCTGCATATTTTTTAAATTTATGAATACTTTCCTATTTCCATCCCCGATTAACAATTCAAATTTTCGTTCTTTTTGTCTTTTAAATTTTAATATTTCTTTTAAAGTTTTTTTCATATTATTTTTGTCATAATAATATGTTAGCACTATTTTATTATTTATTCTGTACTCTTGGGTACTCTAAGTAGTTCGTTTAAACTTATTTCCGGGGGTTTTCAACCCTCTACACAAGTCTTTGCTTGTTTGTGCGTCCGTCCACTTTGTCATTGCATACATAGGGCCTGAACTTGTTAAATGAACCTAAGGTTTTTTTTTTAAATTTGATTTAAGTTCACCGGAGGCGGTTTTTTAAATGTGAAATAAAGCTCGGGTGGGCTCATCATGATATCTTTCGATAAGTTTCTTAAGTGGAGCCTCAAATCTACGTCGGAGGTTAATTTTACAATTTTTAATTTTCTTTTTATGAGATGCCACCACAAACTAAACCATTTCTGTAAGGGTGAACATCAGATTTATTGAACTAATTTCTGCCAGTACAAAGTAGTTATCCGAAATTGCCTGCTGTTCTATCGGCAGGTGGAGCCGCCGTGGCCGCCGGAGCAGCCCCGCGAGGAGGCGCCGTCGCGCGCCGACCTCCGGCTCCTGCCACGCCGCGCCTCGTTTTGTAAGTACTTTTTTGTTCATGTAGGGTGACGGCACCAATGATGGACACTTTTAGCTGACAGGCACCAGTAATGGACACTTCACTCTCGATTCAAATTGTATACGGACCAAAATTGATTGTTATTAATTTGTTGCAAAACAAATGACTAACCCTTATCTTCTGTAAAATAAGAATCAAGTGTTCATTATTGGTGCCTTGTCCATTACTGGTTCCATCATCGTAGTAAAAAAAATATGAAAATTTACTACATAACAAGTCTTAAACAACATAAACACTTTATTCACCATTCGCCACAGTCGAATCAATTTTTTTTTCACTTCTCATGCTCTTAAGATGTTACTTTAGTCTCTGCACATCGGTACTAAAGCGCCTTAATAAGCTCTCTAGGGATTAGTATTTTTTTATTTACTTTGGAAACCCCTAAACAACCAATCACGGTGTTTGTGAATGGAGGAGTATCGTCATTTTCAGTGATTGTGTATAGACAGTTTTTAGGGCGTGGAAATAACCTCAAAATGACAACTTTGCGAAAATATAAAAAAAACTATTTAATTTCGTGAATCACGATTAATTAGTGTGAATCTATTTAATTAAATTAAGGATTAATTAATTTCATTATGCATGGTCCAATTAGTTTTAAAATAGCTTTCAAGTTTGAACCTGTTGGTTAAATATGCAAGCATTTGAAGAGTCACTTTACAAAAAAAAAAACCGCGTAACAAGTTTTGTTATAATCAATATTGTAATTTTGTATAGAACGTAGTTTATTTTTCTCGTATTCAAAGTGAAAAGTATAGTGTTTAACGCGAGACTAAACAACCATACTGACACTCGAACTAAAGCCACCCGCGCGAGATGCCCGTCAAAGAAAATTGAAATTTTTGTCTTTCTTGAGACTTGACTAGTTTATAATACAGCTATTTGGCTAGAAAGCGAGATAACAGCACTACGTGTGTACAGGCGGCGTGGTAGGCGGCTCAGGCGCGGCACTGGGCTGGAGCGGCACGCTGCCGACGCGCAGCCTGGACCCGGCGGGCGGCTGGTCCGCCAAGGTGTTCATGGGCGGCCTGCCCTGGGACATCACCGAGCACGCGCTGCTGCACGCGCTGCGCCCCTTCGTGCCCGTGCGGTTAGTTATACACTACACGACACTCTCTCATGGCGGCGTGGAGCCTGGACCCGGCGGGCGGCTGGTCCGCCAAGGTGTTCATGGGCGGCCTGCCCTGGGACATCACCGAGCACGCGCTGCTGCACGCGCTGCGCCCCTTCGTGCCCGTGCGGTTAGTTATACACTACACGACACTCTCTCATGGCGGCGTGGAGCCTGGACCCGGCGGGCGGCTGGTCCGCCAAGGTGTTCATGGGCGGCCTGCCCTGGGACATCACCGAGCACGCGCTGCTGCACGCGCTGCGCCCCTTCGTGCCCGTGCGGTTAGTTATACACTACACGACACTCTCTCATGGCGGCGTGGAGCCTGGACCCGGCGGGCGGCTGGTCCGCCAAGGTGTTCATGGGCGGCCTGCCCTGGGACATCACCGAGCACGCGCTGCTGCACGCGCTGCGCCCCTTCGTGCCCGTGCGGTTAGTTATACACTACACGACACTCTCTCATGGCGGCGTGGAGCCTGGACCCGGCGGGCGGCTGGTCCGCCAAGGTGTTCATGGGCGGCCTGCCCTGGGACATCACCGAGCACGCGCTGCTGCACGCGCTGCGCCCCTTCGTGCCCGTGCGGTTAGTTATACACTACACGACACTCTCTCATGGCGGCGTGGAGCCTGGACCCGGCGGGCGGCTGGTCCGCCAAGGTGTTCATGGGCGGCCTGCCCTGGGACATCACCGAGCACGCGCTGCTGCACGCGCTGCGCCCCTTCGTGCCCGTGCGGTTAGTTATACACTACACGACACTCTCTCATGGCGGCGTGGAGCCTGGACCCGGCGGGCGGCTGGTCCGCCAAGGTGTTCATGGGCGGCCTGCCCTGGGACATCACCGAGCACGCGCTGCTGCACGCGCTGCGCCCCTTCGTGCCCGTGCGGTTAGTTATACACTACACGACACTCTCTCATGGCGGCGTGGAGCCTGGACCCGGCGGGCGGCTGGTCCGCCAAGGTGTTCATGGGCGGCCTGCCCTGGGACATCACCGAGCACGCGCTGCTGCACGCGCTGCGCCCCTTCGTGCCCGTGCGGTTAGTTATACACTACACGACACTCTCTCATGGCGGCGTGGAGCCTGGACCCGGCGGGCGGCTGGTCCGCCAAGGTGTTCATGGGCGGCCTGCCCTGGGACATCACCGAGCACGCGCTGCTGCACGCGCTGCGCCCCTTCGTGCCCGTGCGGTTAGTTATACACTACACGACACTCTCTCATGGCGGCGTGGAGCCTGGACCCGGCGGGCGGCTGGTCCGCCAAGGTGTTCATGGGCGGCCTGCCCTGGGACATCACCGAGCACGCGCTGCTGCACGCGCTGCGCCCCTTCGTGCCCGTGCGGTTAGTTATACACTACACGACACTCTCTCATGGCGGCGTGGAGCCTGGACCCGGCGGGCGGCTGGTCCGCCAAGGTGTTCATGGGCGGCCTGCCCTGGGACATCACCGAGCACGCGCTGCTGCACGCGCTGCGCCCCTTCGTGCCCGTGCGGTTAGTTATACACTACACGACACTCTCTCATGGCGGCGTGGAGCCTGGACCCGGCGGGCGGCTGGTCCGCCAAGGTGTTCATGGGCGGCCTGCCCTGGGACATCACCGAGCACGCGCTGCTGCACGCGCTGCGCCCCTTCGTGCCCGTGCGGTTAGTTATACACTACACGACACTCTCTCATGGCGGCGTGGAGCCTGGACCCGGCGGGCGGCTGGTCCGCCAAGGTGTTCATGGGCGGCCTGCCCTGGGACATCACCGAGCACGCGCTGCTGCACGCGCTGCGCCCCTTCGTGCCCGTGCGGTTAGTTATACACTACACGACACTCTCTCATGGCGGCGTGGAGCCTGGACCCGGCGGGCGGCTGGTCCGCCAAGGTGTTCATGGGCGGCCTGCCCTGGGACATCACCGAGCACGCGCTGCTGCACGCGCTGCGCCCCTTCGTGCCCGTGCGGTTAGTTATACACTACACGACACTCTCTCATGGCGGCGTGGAGCCTGGACCCGGCGGGCGGCTGGTCCGCCAAGGTGTTCATGGGCGGCCTGCCCTGGGACATCACCGAGCACGCGCTGCTGCACGCGCTGCGCCCCTTCGTGCCCGTGCGGTTAGTTATACACTACACGACACTCTCTCATGGCGGCGTGGAGCCTGGACCCGGCGGGCGGCTGGTCCGCCAAGGTGTTCATGGGCGGCCTGCCCTGGGACATCACCGAGCACGCGCTGCTGCACGCGCTGCGCCCCTTCGTGCCCGTGCGGTTAGTTATACACTACACGACACTCTCTCATGGCGGCGTGGAGCCTGGACCCGGCGGGCGGCTGGTCCGCCAAGGTGTTCATGGGCGGCCTGCCCTGGGACATCACCGAGCACGCGCTGCTGCACGCGCTGCGCCCCTTCGTGCCCGTGCGGTTAGTTATACACTACACGACACTCTCTCATGGCGGCGTGGAGCCTGGACCCGGCGGGCGGCTGGTCCGCCAAGGTGTTCATGGGCGGCCTGCCCTGGGACATCACCGAGCACGCGCTGCGCCCCTTCGTCTCATTTTTATCAAGGATTAAAATACTCTTTGAGCTCAACTAAGGTTAGAGAACTAAAACACCAACAAATCAAAGAAAACATTTTTCTTACAGTTCGTATGGTAATTAATTTCTATCCTTCTGTTATACTCTTTATTTATATTCCTAGTTTTACTGGTCTTGTTTACCTTCCCTCTAACTAGTTCCAGTTCCATGCAAATAGAATACTATGTATAAGTATGAAAAGTGTAGTGTAGTAATGTATATGGTTGTCGTGCGGGCAGCGTGGAGTGGCCGGGCCGCGAGGCGGGCGCGCCGCTGCGCGGGTTCGCGTACGTGACGTTCGAGAGCGAGCGGCGCGTGCGCGCGCTGCTGGCCGCCTCGCGCCGCGACCGCACCGACTGGTACTACCGCATCGCCTGCCGCAAGCGCCAGGCCAAGGACGTAAGTACTGACTATAGTACATTACTGGAGAGGCCGTGAAGTAAGGAATTGCTGGACGAGTTTGGGGTAGACTGCCGAGTCGTAGACGAGGCCGGATAAAACGAGTCTTGCAATCCCTGTTCCGGCCGAGGATTGTTTAGTGCTTTTCTCGAACAATATGAGGGAATATTAAAATTAAAATAACTACTAGTTATTCAAATAAAAATGGTTTGGCGCTTTTTTATTTTTTAAACATTCCATTTGAACAAGCTATTCGAGCACCATGTTTAACCGCACGTAAATATAGTACCATAGTTTTTTTATGTCGCAAGTATGGTTACAGAGTCCAGTGGTGGTTGGCAGTATGTAATTTTTCCTTTGTCGGTTTAGTGTTAGTAAGCAAATTTAAAAAGTTTATATAAAAAGTAGTAGCAGTGGACAATAATGGTTTTTCTTAGGTTTTGCATAAAACCATAAACGAGAAACTTCATGTCTTCATTTCGTGATATTAACGCATACATTTCCGAGCATGTTTTAAGAATTAGTACATTATTGCCTAGGCAGGGAAGTAGGCAATTGCGTACCGAGTATTTGTTTAAACGGACGAGCTTGAGTCTGTTTAAAAATACGAAGCCCACAATTGCCGTAATTTATATATATATATTTACTGCTTATATAAGGAAAATACGAATGTCTTTGAATTCTTTTAAATTGTGTTGTCAATAAAATAATGGAGAAGATGACATTCATATTTTTCCTGCCCTATATGTATAATAAGGAAAAAGATGTACATTATATTTCTAAAACTTAGTTCTCTTATGGTGCGTTCCTATATCCAAAACCGTCGCTAGAGTTGTGACGTCTCGTTAAAATTTGACACATTTTGTACGAAGCAAATGTCATAACGCTCCTGCCCGTAAGGAAAGCGATTCGTTAATTGAATACAGGAATCGGGCATTAGTGCCTCGGGTGGATCGTGTCGGGTGGACGTCGGATTGTGTAGCAGTTCCGTGCGCGTGCAGGTGCAGGTGATCCCGTGGGCGGTGAGCGACGCCAGCTGGGTGGCGGGCGGCGCGGCGCGGCTGGAGCCGGCGCGCACGGTGTTCGTGGGCGCGCTGCACGGCATGCTCAGCGCGCAGGCGCTCGCCGCCATCATGAACGACCTCTTCGCCGGCGTCGTCTATGCCGGTCAGTACCGACCTAATCTTATACACGTTTTTTAAAAATAATAATAATCTCAGGCTCTCGGTTAAATTATTCACATTATAAACACCAACTTTTGATCTGTGACTTTCAATAATTGGTCATATTTTAGTGTCATATTAAAAATTATAATAAATAAATTGATCGCTCTAAATGTTTATTAACTCTACGGTAGCTAAAGAATACCGCTCGACATCACATTAACAAATGCAGTACGAAACACAAATTTCGTTTTTATCTACACACATATCATAAGTCCTCTATTATGCATTCAAAACCAGTAGGCAATGACCAGCATTACCTGTGGTAGTAGATGACAGCGATAACATCCGTTAATTTCAGAAAATGTTCCAAATTTGGATCATTACCTTACAGTATACGATAACGTAATTTCAAAATTACATTACAGCTGTCATCGCTGTCACCTACTACCACAAGTAAGGTAATGCTGGTCGTTTGCCATTTGGCGTCTGAATCCATCTTATATTACTTATAATATAAGTGTAGATAAAGTATTGTATGAGACTCTGCGTAACTAGCATTACAACACTCGTGTAATCTATTATGTTGTACTGCCTGTCATTACAACATGAGTGTGGATTATGAAACTAGCCGCCATAATAGATCACAAGAGTGTTGTAATGCTAATTACGAAATCGCGTACAATAATTTATCTACACACAAGGCAAATGACCAGCATTACCTGTGGTAGTAGGTGACGGCGATGTCAGCTGTAACGTAATTTCATTAGTTATCGAATATGTAATGTAATGTGATCCAAATTTGAAAATCTTCCAAAATTAACAGCTGTCATCGCTGTCACCTGCTACCACAGGTAATGCTGGACATTGCCTACGGATTTTGAACGCATAATAGAGGACTTATGATATGTGTGTAGATAAAATAGTAATACCTCTCAGGGTTCAATTATTCACATCATAAGCACCAACTTTTGTACTGTGACTTTTAATAATTAGTCATATTTTACTTTCATGCAAAAATAATAATTAATAAATTGATCGCTCTAAACGTTAGGGTAGCCAAATAATACCGCTTGATAAATAAGAAAATGCAGTGCGAAACACGGTGGCGGGCGGGTAAAGGTGTGGGGTAGTGGTTTCAGGGTTCATGTACGTATGTATGTACGATTCTTTATTTCACCATAACTTTTAAACGCCTGAGCCATAGGATACCTAAACTGTTAAAATTAAAATAACAATGGCAAAATGACAATTATTAATATAGGTAGGTATATCGACGGCAAAATAGTAAATCTAATAAAAAATGCAGTTTGCTTTTTAAAGCTTACTTTTCATTTGTTATTTCACATAACTTTTTTTTGTTCATTTTCATAAAATTGTTATTCATAATTTTTATTATCGCTGGAACCCGTAAACTTTTCAAAAAGTTCTTAAATATTTAAAGTGTAGATAAGTCTTGGTTAGGTTTAGGCTGCGTTTCCACCAGAGCCGTGCGAGGCAGCTAAGCGGTGTTGCGAGGAAAATCCACCAATGGGATTATTTTATTTTTCTAGCATCACTATCGTATTGGTGGATCTTTCCTCGCAACACCGCTTAGCTGCTTCGCACAGCTATGGTGGAAACGCAGCCAAATTTGGCTTGATTTATAAAAATCCTGAAAAAGTAAGTCACTAATAAATTCCGATGATTGATTTTTATGACAGTCAATATGGACCCGGCAGGACGACCTTGACCTAATTATCTGCTCAGTCGTTCGCTTTGAATCCCCGTTGCCGGGTGTAAGATAACCAACCCCACTATTAACCCTGAATAAGGCAGCAGGTTATATATTTACCACATAAAAATAAGTTGAAATTGAACTTTACTACCTACATTTAATGATACAATTTTAATTGTATTTTCCTGAAATATAACATCTATTATTACTCTTTAGAGACTTGCGATTCCATGACTGTATTTCATTTTGGTCTAGTATGTTTTTGTATTTTCACCTTAACGGGGCCTTATTAAGGGTTTAAAATGCGTTCTGTTCCCGATATTTGTTGATATTGTTGAACAGTTCTACCCTTTGCATTAGATATGACTCTTGAACATAGCTTTTACCGCAAATTTCTGATCGCAGGCATCGACACGGACAAGGTGAAGTACCCGATCGGCTCGGGCCGCGTGACGTTCGGCAACGCGCGCTCGTACGTGCGCGCCGTCGCCGCCGCATTCATCACCATACGAACGCCGAAATTCTCCAAGAAGGTACCTACAAGCTCTAGGCACTGGTCCCACCGCCGGCGATGGCGTGAACAGTCAGCGATCAACTAATAATATTTGTCTCTTTTATTGACACGAGATCTATATCTTTTGTTCGTTTCTTGAGCGAGAGAATAGTCGATCGCTAATCGCTTTCTCGCCGGCAGTGGTACAAATGCCTTATTGTAACGTTAAATTGCTTTCAATACTTCTTTTCTTTTGCGAGTAACTTTACTTTGGTACAGTCGAGTTCATAAATACGTGTACACTTTAGTACCTTGTCACTTTAATCGCTGTGACAATTCATATATGGCAGTTTAAACATGACCTTAATTAGAAAAGGTACTAAAGTGTATACATATTTATGAACTCTACTGTACAGTGCAAATCATAATTTTAAGAGTATAATTACCCGCATACGACATATCGTGCTACTGACGTAGTTGCCCAGTTATTTCATATTATTGTGACTTGCATCTATGACATTTAGAAATAGTACTTTACGTGACGGTTGCATAATGCCAATTACGCAGAGTCGCGTACAATACTTTATCTACACACATATTATAAATACTCTAAGATGGGTTCAGAGGCCGAGAGGCAAATGACCAGCATTACCTGTGGTAGTAGGTGACGGCGATGACAGCTGTAACGTAATTTCATTACGGTATCGAATATTGTAAGGTAAAGAGATCCAAATTTGGAACATCTTCCAAAATTAACAGCTGTCATCGCTGTCACCTACTACCACAGGTAATGCTGGTCATTGCCTACGGGTTTTGAACGTATAATAGAGGAGTCAAGATATGGGTGTAGATAAAAGTATAATTTAGAAGTACATACAAACATCGACATGGTCTCAGTGCCGGAGTCCTTTGCATGGCTTGGGAGGAAGCTTGCGGGGCAGCGCAAGATTATTCAAGATGGAAACGTATGTGACGAGCTCTAAATGCTAAAAGAAAAATACAATTACATTTTCTCTTCTCACGTATGTGAAATTTGATGAGCAATATCCTTGATAAGACACTTTTTTTGTTCCGAGAATTTTACAATTCCAACAGGAATCATGATAGTCTCGATATTGATGTCATACGGGTATGCGTTGGTGAGATAAAACAGTGCTGGTGTCGCAGGTGCAGGTGGACCCGTACCTGGAGGACTCCATGTGCTCGGCGTGCAGTCTGCGCCAGGGGCCCTACTTCTGCCGCGAGCCAGTCTGCTTCCGGTAAACTTTGAACAACTTGCTAACATTTGTAGTCAAGTAATCTCAAACAACACAAATCTAATTATACGCATCGTTCACAACAAACGTATTGCCCGCCGCCGACTGAGAGCGCGCGTTAAGCAGTTTATCGCTTTTCCACATATTAATTTCTCGTTCACACCGAACCGACATTACGCTATTAAAAAACTAACCTAACCTATAGGGTTCTACATGATGGTATTCCAATACCTAGTAAAGATCCCGTCCCGTAAAAAGGCCGCTAGGCGACAATGGAGGGGATGTTTGCGCATGGGTACCAGTCGCCAAGCAATAGCGTGCGCGCACATGCATGCTGGCGGAGGGTTGCCGCGTCCCACCCCCTTCTTAACACCGATTTTGTTGATAAATGTGCGACTGCGCAGGTACATCGCCAGCTGCCTTTTTACGTGACTGGAACTATACGTTCCAACAAATGGGTTATTTATCCTACACTGTACGCTAAAACTTCGCTCGTCCCTCTCCAGCTACTTCTGCCGCTCCTGCTGGGCGTGGCAGCACGCGCAGTCGGAGCACCGGCCACTGATGCGCAACTCCAAGGCCGGCGCGCACAAGCACGAGCTCTTCGGCTCGACGGGCGGTACGTACAGTACGTGGCCTTTCTTTATATTCGACAACTTTTTCTCTTATTTTCGTACGCTAAAGTGACACGCCCATAAACGCTGGCTGTCATAACCACTTGACAGTCCTCAAAGTAATGTGGATGGTAAAATAATTGTTTTATTCATAGTAAAAATACGTTTAGAAGTTAAGTATTTCTAGTGACACACCTGGGCCCTCTATTCTTGGTAACCATCTTGGTAACCTCTGTAAACCATATCCGTCTTTGACCTGTTATCGTTTTGTCGACTTTTTGATAGCTCTTATTTACTTGACAGTAATGGCGGCCGAGATAATGACAATACCGTAACAGGTAACTTTCTTTGTTAATGTCGAACCTAGCGTAAACAATCCCGCGATCAAAAATATCAAATACAACGATATCGTCGGTGATACTGCAAAACCGCGTAACCAACAATTATAGAGAACAATAAACCTTAACATCTTAGAAAAAAGGTGCATTTTTCTCCTCATTAAAAAAGGTTACTTATGCGGTTTTGCAGTTTCACCGACGATATGGTTTTTACGTCCTAGAATTTTGCGAGACGTACTGTAAGTGTAAGGCTCGTTCTCATCCACAGCTGCTCTTTAACTTCCAACCCAGATAACATTTACGTTACCCTATACATACATTTAAAACTTTTCTCCCTTAGGCGGCACGCCCTCGCCGGCCACGTCGGGCAGCACATCGGGCAGCGGCGCCAGCGAGCCCGAGCCCGCGCTGCCGGACGACGACTATCGCCGTCGCGACTAGTCGCGACGAGCTATTCATACAACACCATACATCACCTAGTCTGAAGCTACAAACTGACCGAAGCTATTTCTTACAAACGTCGCAGCTTTGAGGATGCGAAGGATAGACCTGTTACTTTTGACCCGTGTTTTGAAAAGTATTATGACCTTTTCGCAATCTAAATTCAAATTGACTTTCCCTCGTATTCATTGTAATCAGACTGAGGTAGATCTATGAACTTCATCTATTGTAACTATGAACTTCATCTATTGTAACTATGAATAGGCACTCTGCCTATCCACGACACACGAGTTCGAGATCTGTCGGTTTTTATAAAGAATTCTTGATATTTCCGAGTAGACTTTAAAATTGTGCCATAATTATCTTAGTACTCTTAAAGACTACGAAGTTAATTAGGTTAAAAATATTTTCATTTTCAAAATCTAATCTTCAAATTCTATGAAAACCGGCAGATAGTCGTAAGTTTTGCGCGGCAGCGCAATGTTGTCGACGCCATTAAGTTCGGCGATTCGCCAGCATTTGATTGTTAATTTGATAGATTAGAACTACTTTAACCGGTATTTCAGGGAAGTCCCTAGTACCGGGTAAAGTTTTAAGAAGTTACATTATTGTATCACAATTTACATAAGTTATTTTTTGTTTTTGTTGATTTCATCGATGTATAATCGAATGCCAAATCATACGCTCCCGCGTAGGAATGTTCCTTAGACAAATTTTACATATGGTGCCTAATAGACGTAGGATTTTACGGTTTTAATGCCTGTAGCCCGATTTTAACATTTTATGGGCTTTTAACGTATTCGGTCACATTTGGAAAATTTTATAGCATTTTAGATCGTCAAATCATGAAATGTTGATTTTAACGGTGTAATGGCTTGTATTTGATTTTAAAGGTATACAATCAAACTGTTATTACAAATAAACTATTTAAATAATGAATGTTTGTTTTCTATTGCTCGTTCCATATACGCAAGAAGCGGAGTTTCCACTGCCACTGCGAGCGGTGACTGTATAGGTGAAACACTTAACCGATTCGTTGCGTCTTCCGTTTTCGAAAACTTGGCTGTGGCGGCGAACAAATATTTCATGACATGCCAGGCGTGCCATACGCCATAGGCATCGTCCTAATAGAAGGCGATCGCGCGATCATCGCAAGTTCGCGCGACTGTTTGTATGTAAACAGTCATATAAACAGTCGCGCGAACTTGCGATGATCGCGCAATCGCCTTCTATTAGGACGATGCCTATGGCGTATTGCACGCCTGGCCTACGAACTTGCGATGATCGCGCAATTGCGTTCTATTAGGGCGATGCCATAGAACATGCCACACGTTAAAAACATTTGATGACACGCCTGGCGTGTGATCCGCACTGAATCGGTTAAGTAAATGACCTCTTGCAGTAGTGTACAAAACTAATATGGAATTTACGTCAAATTTAAAATTTAGAAAGTCGAACGGTCTATATACATGTGTTACAACTGGGAGCGCCAAAGTTCAACTAAAATTGCAACTCCTATTATCGGAACTCCGAAAATGAATTTTTTATACCGCTGGAACCGTAAACTTAACAGAAGTTCTGAAATATTCAATGTGTAGATAAGACTAGGTTAGGTTAGGTTTGATTTATAAAAATCCTGAAAATGTAACAGTTGCTGAAATAAATACGTTAGGAGTTGCGATAATTAGGACTTATGAGTCGTTATGAGTAAAAATAATTAGGTGAGCCAATATGGACCCGTTACAACTACATGTAAGAGGTCATTTACTAAAGTTTTCTACCTATATATATATCTATAGTGGCTGCATATCACTAGGCACACCCGAAAGCGGATGAACTGATGACAGGCCGTACACAGAACTAACACTGCAGTTAAAAACGTTGTATAATTATTAATTACTTCTTATTTCGTACAGAACCCTAACATAGAGGTGGAGCCAGAGGCCAAACCATTGTTGCGTGGGGACCGATTGCGGTCGGTTAAAGCGTTGATCCGTAAGGCCCATTACGCACTAGCGGTAAACCGCGCATGCGGTTGCGGCTAACCGCTAGTGCGTATAGCGTGCGTAGTGCTTACAGTGGTGGTTTTTCGACCGCGCGGCTAGCCGCCCCCGCGGTTAACCGCTAGTAGTAGGAGATCCGAATAGGAGACGATTTGCACCGGACTGTTTTTTTGATAAAAAGTATTTTATACCAAATGTAATATGCTAAGTAATATATGGCGAACAGGTAGGCTGAAAAATTTCAGTCCAGTACATAATTAATAAATAAAATAAAACTTTGTTTTAAGAAATTGCAATAGCTTGTTTAATAGACAAATTACATACCAATCGAAAGTATGAAGCCTATAGAATATGCAAACGTTAGGTTGACTACTTCTTTCCCGTCTAACTATTGGGTAGCAGGTATAAACAGGTAAGTCGGTACTAATAATTTGCACCAAACCTAAGGTTTGCATATTCTAGAGACTTCATACTTTCGATTATTATGTAATTTTACTATTAAACAAGCATTTGCAATTTTTAAAAAAGTTCATTTTTAATAAAAAATTTAATGATATAAGTACTGGACTAAAATTTTTCATTCTACCTATTAATTCGCCACATATTATTTAGCGTATTAAATTGATATAAAATACTTTTCATAGAATAAACAGCCCGGTGCAAATCGTCTCCTATTGGGATCTTAGACCATAGTGCTTAAGGGGCCTAAGGGCCGGCACACATACATCGAAGCACGGCGCAGAGATTTTTCACTGCCAAAGCAAACTTTGGACTAGTTTAAATAAACTAAAAATTAATGAACACCACGACGAGACGCTTGCGGAGAGTTTATGGCGTTAGTTAATAGTCAATACTCAATACTCAATACTTTATTGCAATTCATAATGTGTACAGGTTGGAATACAGTTATTTTATGTGCATTATGAACCCTGTCGGGCACAGCAACGAGAGAGGAGGACTTATATGTATAGGTATTTATGATTAGATTTACAATGTCATGCTATAACAAACTATTTACAAGTATCGTAACACATTAATATTTTTTCTAATTTTTTTCATTTTAATCTAGTCTTAAATATTTTTGTTCCATTGTATTAAAATTACATGAGTTAAGTTGCATTAATTAAATTATTATTACGTTTATTATTATTTTAATTATTATATTCATACATTTTTAAAGAAATCATTAAAATATTCATTTAAGGTATAATAGGCTTTTGTAATCAGTAATTGTTTTAATTTGTTAATAAAAGATCGTTCATTTGTTTCGTTTTTTAGAATGTCGGGTAGGCGATTATATATTTTTATTGACATTATGAGAGGGCCAGAGGAAAGGATTTTAAGACGGGAGGGAGGTAATATTAGCCTATTTTTATGACGGATGGGTCGAGTTCTATTTACGTCTTCTTGTTTAATAAATAGCTCTTTTTGCTCGCGTACAAGTCTACATGCCTGTAGAATGTAGATACTTGGGAGCGTAAGTAATTTAAGTTTTTGAAAGTGTGGTCGGCAACTCTGCCCTACTAAGCATAATGGCGATATCTCAGACAAAACATCTGTAGAAATTGCAACCTAGTTACAAACATAAGAGAGTTGAATCTGCTTTGGCTATTTTATTTAGTTATTGCATTTTTGCTTAGGAGGGCAGAACTGTCTGTCTGCTTTATGTTGACTAAAATGCGGATTAGTTTTTTTTTTGAAGGGTGAATACTGTTGGTGCATCGGTACTGTTCCCCCAAAGGATAGTGCCGTAGTTTAACCATGAGTAAGCATATGCATAGTAGGTTGCTAGGGCCGTCTGGAGATCAGTTGACTTTTTGATTTCGCGGAGCGCATATACGAATTTAGAAATTACTTTTTTGACATGTGTTTTCCAATTTATGTGTTTGTCTATATCTAAACCTAGCAAAGTAAAATTATCAACTTTTTCTATTGCAATGCCGTTATAGGTAAAATTTGTGGCCAATGGTGCTTTTTGGTGGGGGTAAAATGTCATAATTTTAATTTCGATCTTATTCCAAAAAGCCTAAAGACGTTAACCTTTTGAAAATGTGCCACCCACACGCCAAACATGTTTGCTATGCTATGCAAATTACACCTTATGGCTACCAAACAGTCTCTTTTAATCTTGAAATCTTGTCGGCTGTAGCCGACGTGGCGTCAGTGGCACGACTTTTAGTTGACGGCCAGAGCCGACTGTGGCGTTGAAAAGGTTAACGCTTGCAGTGGAAAATTCTCTGCGCCGCGCTTAGCTGTATGTGCGCCGAGCCTAAATGAGTTGATAAACGTCAAACTCCAATATGTCCTTGAAGTTTTACGAATTTAAAACTTAATTTGTTCGTTATGTAAAATACAATTGTTTATATAAAAGTATTTGTCATAAGTGCACTTGGATCTTCATAATTACAATTTGTGGGATAATGGGCCATCATCTTGCTGATTTTTATGCAAGCAGAAAGCTAGTCAAAATATAGATGCAATAAAATGCATAGAATGTAGCTATACAATTTAATCTGATTAGTATGGGTAATTAGGTACTTAATTAATACATTACTTACTACATTAAATGTTCTTTTGACTGAAATGTGTTTGTTTAATTCTTGTATGTACAATTACTGCCAAAAGAAATCTTTGAAATATTTTATTTATTTAATAAATGTAATAAACTATTTACTCAATTTATTGATTTATACTAAATATTTAAACATCCCATAATCCTATAGTAATTTCCCTAACGCGGCAACACCAACCTACAAAACTATGGTGTTGACGTTTGACATACAAAAGTAATGAACAGTAATGCCATATACACCTTAAATATTTCCCCAGTCTTTAGGTTCCGTTTCACGCAGGAAATACAACGTTACAGTGCGCCGAGCCTAAATGAGTTGATAAATGGGCGGATTTCTGGAACGTTGTACACCGTAAAATAGCGTGTCCTTCGACTTCTAACTCGTTTACCACAGAGGCATCGATTTATAACGTCATATATTTGGTACCTATCGATTAAGCAACTAATAACCTGTTGACTATCGTTATTAAAAATAAGTATAAACCTAAACCGACTGAAAAATCAGGTAAAAATAAAATATTGGGAGCGAAATTTCAAGTGTCCACACCCCTTACGCAAAGTTTGAAGTGAAATTTTATATAGTTGTCCCACTCTTAGATACCTTCTGGTTTGATTTTGTACAAAGTCATATATTCAAAATATTGAAACCAACCGAATGACAAGACATTTAGAGCTCAAAACACTAAAAAACTTACAAATTTTGCAAGTCTTAAAATATGTTCGTGAAGAAATTCCGCAACACGTCACGACGATTATATTCAAGATTCAATGTGAAAACTACCAAAGTTAGATTTTAATTTGATAAATGGCAACATTATTGACCCTAAACAGCCGTTAAAATTTGTTTTGACAGATTAGTTTAAGCAAAACATTGGAGTGAAATACAAGTCCGTCACGTTGCCAAAATATTACTTCCACAACGAACGGGCGTTTTAGAAGGTAATATTACTGTTTAGCGTTATGTTTTTGTAGTTATATTTTTATAAACTATTAATAATTTAAGTAGTAGTATCAGTTTGCAATAATAATCAGTAATTTACAAGTAATTTTAATTTGAATAACAACAGGTAGACATACGTCACATCCATTACGTGACGTGATGTATAAGGGATAACAAAATGTGACGTAATGGAATTCAAAGGCAGTATGCACATGATTTAAAGTTCCCATTTTTATTTTATTAACCTACCTACGTTTTTCATGTATGTTCATCAAAATTTGTCAAATATATTGTTAAAATATGATGGTCTATCATTAAATTTCGTTTCCTACCTCAAAATGTTATGTAATTTATTTATGTATTTAAAAATTGTGGGAGCTCTAATAATTTTTATATATATTGAAAACTAAGCCTTATAATTCCTTTACGTCACGTTTCTTTCCATTACTGTGACGTGTCCTACGTTAACTGTGTTATTTAAATGTAAATAATTCCAATATACTAAAGTATTATGCACTATTAGGGTTTTTATAAAAAGGACAAAAGGTATTCTGATAAATTGTTGTTATACATATTTAGTTGCACGCCGTATAAAACCTAAGAAATATAATGTTGTGAGCCGATGGGGACAAAAAAGTGACGTAATCGTACATTATGAACGATATTGCATTGACTAGGTAGGTTCGTTGTTATTTGATACTTTTAATTGAAGCTGATTGTATTCAATATTCATTTAATAAATGCTTTATCTTCGTTATTGTTCGTCTTCAATATTAAATAACTACTTAAATTCGTGACGTAATGGAACTTTTTTTTATCCAAATACAACTTTGACTTCAAATTACAGACAAACTAATCATTTTTCAGGTAAAAAGGTACTATTTTATTACATAGTAATAAATAATCAATCAAATAAAACACAGTTTTAGTAGAAATACAAATTTCGCAAATTGTGGAACTCCATTACGTAACGAACAACGTTCCAGAAATCCGCCCAAATATCAAACTCTTATATGTCCTTGAAGTTTTACGAATTTAAAACTTAATTTGTTCGAATTAAGTTTTAAATTCGTAAACTAAATTTCAAGGACACATTGGAGTTCGATATTTACCAATTCATCTATATCTAAAAAAAAATAGGTAAAAGATAGGGTTAAATTAGGTGAGGTTTGTTTGTTGTGCGAAATCTGACACTAGTGAACAAATTTTAAAAATCTCTATTATCCCTTGGTTGTATAGGCTGTGGCTATAGGTTACGCTTAGCGTGCAGTACCTACATTAACGAGTTTGACGATGCAGAACTTAGTAGTTAGTAGTGACCCTCCCTCCGAAGCTAGCGGTCCTGGGTTTGAACCCCGGTAAGAGCATGTTTATGTATCGACTATTTTGCTCTATAAAACTATGTTTATCGTTGTCCCACTTGTCCTACGTACAAGCTTATAGTTAGGACGAGGTGGTCGTGTTTATCGATGTGGATGATCGTGGATAAAACAACCGTCACTTTCTGACCAGTGGGTAAGTGTGAGAGTGACAGATGCTTACCACCGCGATAAAGGCGACAATAACAGGCCCTAGTGTTTTTTATTTATTTATTTATTTATTAAAATAGGAAGCTTCCATGTGACACATAGGTATTATGTTACAGATTTTCGTTATATTATATTACAATTATGTATAACATACTTATAGGCTAACTCAGCATGCATATAGTTTACTTATTTTTAAACATTACAGGAACACACACACACACACACACACACACACACACACACACACACACACACACACACACACACATTCAAGGCGCGACA
Organism: Acleris literana; assembly: GCA_946894065.1. Lineage (NCBI taxonomy): Eukaryota > Metazoa > Arthropoda > Insecta > Lepidoptera > Tortricidae > Acleris > Acleris literana. The sequence goes on along the minus strand of OX335669.1, from coordinate 7,862,126 downwards.
CATACGAATACATGCAAACGCGAAATATTACAAAAAGGGTCAGATAGAGATAAAGCCTTATAGTATTTTAATTTCTGGTCGTATTTGGGTAGGTCGTCTAGAAGCTGGTCCCTAAAGCACAAATGCCTGTGATTGTAGATATATCAACGTTATTAACTTGAAGAGTTCATGATTGTTTATATTCGGTTATTTTCTAGGAGGTTAGTAAGGGAATGAAAGTCGACAAAGTTGGGATAGTATATTCAGTCGTTGGCCGTCATGCTGAGCTCGAAGCTCATGCTCATGTCGGAGTGGTCGGTGGAGTCGTCCCGCGCAGCCGCGACGGGCGGCGCGGAGATGACGATGGGCCCGAACGGGAACTGCGGGATCTCCTCCTCTGTACAAATAGATCACTGGTTAGTCGCGGTACAACAAGGATAACTTTCGGACCTCAATAGCATTGGCGCAACCCGTTTTTTGGGTTACAATTGGGAATTGAAGCGTGGTCATTTTTACGTCTGTCCTCCTCGCTCTTATCTTAACCTAACCACTTGCTGTCTCGCTCTTACTCTAAATGAAACCATTACAATACACTACTACTGTAAATTGTCCGCGTAATGGATGAGTTCAGTTCAAGTGAGCTGGATCTGTATAGCTCGTTCGTTCAAATAGTTTGCATGCTTTCATGTGCCGTTACAATAGGTACAAAGAAGCCGCTGCGGCGCGCACAAAGGGTTGCAATGCACACTATTTGAACGATCGAACTATATATAGCGGGCTTTGCGTACACGTTAACCAATGTATGTTCCAATGGTAGGCCAAGCTTACGGCCAGCATGTAGAGTCACCTCGATAGTTTACTCGATAGTCAGTACGTTGACTCGCGATCAATGCGCCGTCGATTTGGAACAAATATTTATCAAACATTGGCACATGCATTAGGTAACGAGAAATAGTAGTTTACGTGACGGTTGCGTAATGACAGGCATAACACCATGAGTGTGGTTCATGAAACGAGCCGCAAGGCGAGTTTCATAATAGATCACACGAGTGTTGTAATGCTAATTACGCAGAGTCTCGTTCAATACTTTATCTACACACATATTATTTATAAGTACTCTAAGATCGGTTCAGAAGCCGAAAGGCAAATGACCAGCATTACCTTACAGCGATGACAGCTGTAACGTAATTTTGAAATTACGTTATCGAATATTGTAAGGTAATGAGATCCAAATTTGGAACATCTTCCAAAATTAACAGCTGTCATCGCTGTCACCTACTACCACAGATAATGCTGGTCATTGCCTACGGGTTTTGAACGCATAATAGAGGACTTATGATATGAGTGTAGATAAACCGGCTTAACAAACCAAACCACAAAAGGCTTACCAGTCAAAGTGGTGTCCAGTTTATCCACGATAGCGTCCAGCAGCGCTAGAGCCACCACGTCGTCCGGGTCGCGGGAGAGCGCGGCGTGCAGCACGTCGGCCGCGTCGCGCTCGCGGCCCAGCAGCGCCAGGCACAGCCCCATGGAGGCGTAGGTGGCGGCGCGGCCGGGCCGCAGCGCCAGCGCCTGCTCGTGGTACTGCAGCGCCTCCGCCAGCTGCCCGAGCTTGCGGCACGCGTGCCCCAGGGCGTCGATCGTGGCCGCCCAGCGCGGGTGCAGGTGCGAGCCCTTCCAAGTTACAGGATATGGTAATAAATAAATATCAGGTAGGGTCACGAGAAGCCAAAATGATATCTAAGTGTTATCCTTTAAATTTCAAATTCGATCACTATAATTCTATGGTTCAATAGATATGGAGAGGAAATTTTACTGAATTAGCATAGAAGCAAATAACTGTTACGAGTGCTGATAGACTTCTTTTTCCTATCATTCTAACGAACGCTCGAGTAAATCCTCAAGTCTATCATCATCTGCACCATTGGAGAAGCGAAAATTAAATCTATAGCTGAGTTATGTTACTTCGAGTATCACGAACGAACGGCTTGCCTCGGCGCTGTAACCTTAGGAGCGGCGTGTCATCTAGAGCGTGCCGTATCACTTGGGGCGCGTATTACCCCGGGCGTGGCTTGTCATATTGAGCATGGTTTATCTCGTCGGGCATGGCGTGTCACCTCGGGCTTGGCGTGTCATTTCGAGCGTAGCGTGTCACTTCGAGCGTAGCGTGTCATCTCGGGCGCGGCGTGGCACCATGGTCGCGACGTGTTACCTTGGGTGTAGCGTGGTATGTCTATTACGGCTTGATGTGTTACTTGGGGCGCGGCGTGTTACCTCTCGGATGTGCCGTATCATCTAGGGCTTGGTATATCCCCTCGGGCGTGGCGTGTCACTTCGAGCGTGGCGTGTCACCTCGAGTGTAGCGTGTCATCCAGGACGCGACGTGACACCATTGGCGCAGCGTGTTACTTTGGGTGTGGCGTGGTGTGTCTCCTACGGCGCGGCGTGTTACTCCTCGGGCGTGGCGTGTCACTTTAGGTCCTGGCGTGTCTCGGTGGGCGTGGCGTGTTACCTCGGGCGTGGCTTGTCATCTAGGGCGTGGTGTGTTACCTTGGGCATGGCGTGTCACCTCAGATCGTGGCGTGTCACCTAGGTCGTGGCGTGTCACCTAGGTGGCGGCGAGTGACCTCGTACGCTGCGTGTTACCTGCGGCGCGGCGTGTCGCAGCGCGACGAGCCACAGGTCGCGCGCGGCCTGCGGGTGGCCGGCGTGGAAGGCGGCGGCGCCGGCCTCGTGCGCCACGTGCGGCTCGAGCACGACGCGCGCGATGGCGTCCCAGCCGCCGCCCGCGACCACCACCTCGTCCGTTAGCTCCGGCGCGGGCTGAGACGTCAGATGAAAACAGCATAAAAGTTAAATATCAAAAAGCAAGCTTTAAAAAACCCGACTGTTGCTAACCGACTTGGAATAGTTATAAATCATAAATTATCATTCAAATGAAAAAAATCGAAAGAAACCTAAAGTTGATCATTAAATACCTATCCAATGATACCCCACTAACTAGATATAGTTCATCGACTTAATATTTTTTCCCCCGCTGCGGCCATATTGAATTTTGATATCTTTATTGACACTCACAAGATTCAGAAATCGATTGACATAAGAATCATCAAAATCAGTCCACGCGTTTAGTTTCTAGAGCGCCACAAAGGAACAAACATACATACAACCATATATAGGCTGATAAACACATTACTCTCCTCTGCGTTGCACAATGGGTTAAAATACCTCGGCAGTGGAGTGCAGCGTGGCAGCCCTCATCAGGAACCGCTCGCACATGGTGAAGTTGTTGAGCAGCGCGCACTCTACTCCGACGTACAGCGGCGGGAGGTGACTGCCCGCCATCAGCTGACTCGCCTGGAAACGACATTGTGGATAATGTTACAGCAAATAAACAATTTTAAAATTCAATTGTTATTACTTACAAATAGATAATTTATGTATTTATTTATGCCTTTATTCAATAAACTCAAATTTTCCGATAATACGTACTCTTTTTAGCGGTCGATGATGAAAAATGTTCGAAATATCGGAAAGTTTAGAAAGTTATAATTGAGGAGATAAAGCACTGTATTATGTCACGGACGCGATATTGAATCCTGAGCAAATCGACCTCAATCTCAATCTGAGGGACTCCAGATTTAACTCCCGAGCGTAGCGAGGGTGTTACGAGTTAATTCCTGAGCGAAGCGAGGGAATTAAAACGGGGTCCCGAGTGCAGCGAGGGATTCGAGCTCACCCAAGACGAAAACAGCTTTATCCCAAAGGAGAATACTCTACTTTTCTCACCTTTGGTTTTATTTTCTTTGTTTTGCGTATATGGCTTGTAGTCGCCAGTTCGGTTTTCAAATCAGTTCTGTTTGCTGTAGGTTTCTATGGAACAATTTTTCATACGAATCCAAATCTCATTAATTCCCATTACTCATTATAACCCGCTGGTGAGCCGATGGCTATAATCACTTACTTTAGGTGACGTTTGCATGATATATAATTGGGAAAAATTCGAGCATGTGGTGTGAAAAATAATATTTTCCGTATTATTATATTAAAGGGTAGGCAAACAAGCCACCTAACGTTAAGTGGTTTCAGAGGGATCTATTCTGAACTTATAAAATATAAGGGGTTTCGTAATTATACTAATTTCAATAAAGCAATTTAAACGGATTAAACTTTCCGATATTTCGAACTTTTGTCGTCATCGACCGCTGAAAAGCGTACGTATCATCCGAAAATTTGAGGTTTTACTTAATAAAGACATAATTAAATAAATAAACTATCGATTTGTCGATAACATCGGTAACCAGCGGTGTTCTCTCCCTACAACTTGTCAAAAGCCGCACCCAAAATTCCGGGCCCTACTTATTAACTTATTTGTTTAAACCCCTAACTAGACACATGTGGTAATTTCAGAGCAGATGTCATGAAAGACTTATAGGATTTTGGTAAAACGTAGCAAAGAGCCACCTCATGAATAATGTCGAATGATAAATGCATTGAAACCGGTATAACCGTTTAAGCCCTTACTGAAGAAAGAATCGAACACAAAAATACCAAGACTTTTTTTTTGGACCGAGTTTAAATCGGGGATACGCTTAAAACCTCTTCAATGTACTCGCGCCTAGCAGAGAAATGACCTATACTACGTTTGTTTAGGTACTTAAAAAAATGACAACAATCTAAACCACGTGGCATTGTTAAACAGCCAATCAAAACTGTTTTATCGCACTTTGACGTATCAGTGTTCTGCTTCAATTGGCTGACGAACTATATCACGTGGTTGTTATGTTTACATTTTGTTAATTACCTAAAAAGTATAGTTTTAGTGCATGAAATTTTTCCAAGTGGGATTTATACAGTGGTGGTCACATAATTAGGGACATACAATTGCCTACAAATATGACTTTTCAATTTTGACCACCATTCAAAAAGTTCTAAACTAATTTAATATTTGCTTACACTCATCGTTCATTAATGAACTAAGGTTTAAATGTATGTACAATTCATCTCTGTTGAAAACAGATCTTTCATTTTATAAGGATTTGAAAAAATAAATACCTCGCGTTCATACAAAGTTGTAAAACTTTGTATGGACGGGTCAGCACTAAGTTTTTAAATCCCTATAAAATATAAGGTACGTTTTTTAACAGTAGTTTATTGTACATAAATTTAAACCTTAGTTAATGATTTAAAGTCAATTGTATTTAGCAATAAAATTGGTCAAGAACTTTTTGAATGGTGGTCAAAATTTAAAAGTCATATTTGTAGGCAATTGTATGGGAAAAAACAAGTGTCCCTAATTATGTGACCACCGCTGTATATTAGTAGGATAGGATTGGGCCCGCCAAAGCACTGTACCTTGAAGTAGGCAGCCATGGCCTGGTCGTGCTCGTTGTCGGCCGCGAAGCTGTGTCCCTGCGCGAGCCAGGCGCAGCCCGCGTTGGGCTCCACGCTCTTCGCCTTGCTCAGGTACCGCCGCGCGAGCTCGTTCTTACCTAGGCCACCACCATCTTAGTAAAACCACTGAATTCATATATTAAATTTGCCTTTGCCGTTTGTATCAAATTTTCCTGGATAAATATCAAATTATCCGTTGAGTTGTGTAATCGAGATTGAAATACAAGGTAGCGGTCCCGCGTTCCAATTCCGATATGGGCAAATATTTATGTGATGAGCGCGATTATCTGTTTCTGAGTCTTGGATGTTTTCTATCTATTTTAGTACTTATGTATTTGTCTAGTACTTATAATACAAGCCTAGAGCTTACAATTAGTTTGGGACTAGGTCAATTGGTGTGAGATTCCCTAATATTAATTTAATTAATTATTTGTTACAAAACTTAATTAGCAGGATCAAGTCTCCTTGAAGGAACCCAGTTCGTCAAGTGGAGTTCAGAACCTGTAAGGGTCCGCTCCGAACTGGCTAGCCTTACGGCTAAACAGATGTTAAATGAAAATTAAATTAATTGAAATAGGTAACTAGCATTTGCTCGTAACTTTGCATAGTGAATGTCGATGTTTTTTCTTACGAGATCAATAGTACATTACTAGAGGCCGGTACAACAGGGGTTCCCGGCCGAAGACATATAGACGGCCAAGCAAAGCGAGGCCGGTTAGGTGTGAGGCGGGCAATCCCATATTTCCCGCCGAGGTATGTATAGTGCTTTTCTCAAACATAATAATAATTCATTAATAGTAGTTTATGTGACTGTACATAATGAAGGACATTAAACACGAGTGTGGGTAATAACATCACACAAGTGTTTTAATGCCTAATTATGTACAGTTGCATACACTACTTTATCTACCCACATATCATAAGCCTCCATGATGCATTCAGGAGCCTCATATTAAATTTTAACCGGTAATGGCGGTAATGAAAAGATTGAAAAGTTTTCTGGCAGCGGTCATAGTTTTTTTTAAATTCAGAGACAATCTAGAGTCGGCTCCAACTATCATATCTTTCGATATCTTACTTACGTTTACGTACTGTACATTTGTCAAATTTGTTTGCAAATTGACAATTCATTTCGAACTAAACGTCATCTCGACTGATATTAGAATAGAGGTCGAATCAAATTTCTTTGTTTTTCAGAGATGTTCGAAATTTGAATGTCATAAGAACATCGAAATTAATGTTCTTAACAATCCATAAGATTACTGGCGCAGATAAAAAATTTGCTCTAATAACAGAGTTGATTATTATGCTGGTCATAATTTGCGGTTTCTGAACGCATCATAGAGGGTTTATGATATGAGTGTAGATAAACATTAAAAGTAACCTACAGTGCTCAGTCATCCGCGCTGTGTCGTGTGCGCCCGCCCGCCCGCCGGTGCCCGCAGCGCACCGCCTGCGACCTAAGTTTCGCTACGCACCCCTGATTACCTTTGTTCTCCTGGTGACCTTTACATAAACATGCAAACGCTTTGGTTGGATGCACGGCTTAGTATATTTAAAAAAAACAGCTATCTAGCCTGTTCATAAACACAGCCGCCATTTTAACACTAAAATAAAAACGTTTTTTGTTTTGTTTTAATACGCATAGTGGCAGACTGTCATGATGCCTGTGCCACAAATTTATGTGGAATGGAAATTAAAAAAAGAGGACTTTGCCGGCCTAAGGTCGGATTTTTATTCCCACAGAAAAAAATTAAACAAAGTTACGTCACTGCCAAAGTGACATTTCAGGGAATCTTAAAGATTGGGCAACTAAGAAATATAATATTAAGTTATCTTTTCGCTCGTATCGTGATATAGAAATAAATTTAAGAAATAATTGAAATTAAAATCGCACAAATGAGTCACGGAAAGCGATTACGACGGGAGCACGAATTGTGAAGCGAAGCGAGTGAAGTGACGTCTCTCATCAATCAAGCGGCCCTCAACTTGTTGACACGGGTGTATCGAGTCAATGATACCAGTGCAATAAATAAATTATGCATAGAAAAACAGTTTTCTCGTTTTAAACTAATACAACAAAGAATTTAATCAAAATTAAGTTCGCAATCGAAAGATTAAATTCTTCAATCTTGATTACAATATATAGTTTTTTTATAGAAAGTCGATTTCTTATAAATGTGGAAAGTTTAAATATTTTGAAAACTGCATATGTTTTTCGTTAACGGCAATACCTTTGTTTACATTTTTTCTGTGGGAATAAAAATCCGACCTTAGGCCTGCACGATTTGTATGAAATTCCATTAACGACCTCTTGTCTGAACTAACCTAACCAAACCTGAAACGACATACTGGGCGGCCTATTATAAGGAACATAACATCAATATTTCATTGCATGTTTGAGAAAAAATACATTACCCTATTTCCTTCCTCGGGGCTCTCCATACCAAATCTTAAGGCATTCAGCAAACGTTAGTAAGGATTGGTTTGAAGGATAGTCTTTGGATGTTGTAATAAAGCCAAATGGTAGTTACCTATGAGGTAATAGTAGCAGCCGACCGCGAACCAGGCGGGCCAGGAAAGCGGATAGGCGTCCACGAGGGAGTGCGCGAACGCGAACAGCTCCGAGGGTCTCCGGAGTTCCACGAGGCACGCCGCGCGCTCCGCCGCCATGCACCACGGGTCCACGGAGTCTGGGACACAATGGTACTTAGGACTGTATTCGAAAATTGGTTTTGAGTCACGTTAAAGTAAACGTCACAGGAAACTATACAGGGTGTTAGACAGAGGGTTGTACATACTTCAGGGACTAACTCTGTAGGTCATACTCATTAACTTTTACTATGGGACCAACATCCAAATCGCGGTAAAAGTAACAGCTGCATATATTTCAGCTGTTTAGCTCTCAAATTTTGTATGGAACAGCTGTTTTTTTTTTCGCGGTTTGGATGTTGGTCTCATAATAAAAGTTGATGAGTATGACCTACAGAGTTAGTCCCTGAAGTTTTTAGCCATTCCGAAAAGTTAAATGGATTCAGGAAAAAAAAAGTCTTACTAAAATTCAGACAAATGAAAAAGTTAGGAACAAAAATTTGGATTATTGTAACTTTATATGTGATACATTACTCCTTTTGGAACTGATAATTTTAACTCTTTCTTTTACTTTGATTATGTTATGTATAAGAAAAAGAGAGTACTTAAATGTACTGTCTTTAAAAGTAACACTTTACGTTTACCTTTCATCTGCTAAATCCAAATAACAAACTTAGTTTTTATTAAGACATTAGAAGACACACACGAGGCGAATTAGTTTCCCGCTACTCCTCATATTTTTTCCTGTTGGGAGACGATTTTCGAAATATCCTTTCTCAGTGAATATTCCTTTCAAATTTTAAAAGTCTACATTAGATTGTCATTCCGTCAATCAACGAGTAACTGAAGAGTTAGATGTGTAGATTGCAAGGAAATGTAATTAAAAATGTAATAGGTTGTGCGAGATAGTCACCCAAGGCTTTGAGCGCGCCGGCCCAGTCGCAGGCGGCGGCGAGGCGGCGCGCGCGGCACTGCGCCGCCTCCGCCATGCGCGCGCGCGTCGCCCACACCTCCGGCAGCGGCTGCGGGGGGGGACGCTCATTATGACGCACGAGTATTCAAATCAAAAATACCTATAATTGCATTATAAGCTGGTGTCCTAGAAAAATCTAATTAGTCCGTCATTTACATTATCAAAACATATTGAACACATGTTTTTTCTTTTGTCAATTAAACAAAAAATGACGAAGATAAAGTGCGTTGAAGTTTCGCGTGACGTCACGCCGTGGCACACTTTATACCACGTTGTGATGTCAAGAGCCCCCACTCCGGAACTTTGATGCGCGTAATTTGTCAATTTTGATTGAGTTGATAAAGCAAAAAATACGTGTTCAATATTTTTTGATAATCTTACTGACGGATTAATTACAATTAATCTTTTTTTACCCAGGACACACCCCTATTCTTAGGGCCTGTGCAAACCAGCAGGATTTCAAATTCATCAATGTACTAGGTGAACAAATAGACGACGTCGTTCGTCCTTTAAAAAAAAAACTGGACGATGACACCAAAAAAAACCTCTCTGGATAATTAAAAAAATTAATAAAAAACAGGCAGTTCGGACGAGCCATCCTCAAATGATGTGTTAATATATTTTTTAGATTTCAATTTCAATTGATATAGCATAAAGTATTAATTGATAAATGATTATAACTTTTGCTCTACCGTCCGCTGGTTTACACAGGCTATTTACGGGCAGCCATATCAGCCTACGTTAGCATCATCATCATCATCACCATCATCATCAATTCATCATCATCATCATTATCGTCATCATCACCATCATCATCATCATCATCATCATCATCATCATCATCATCATCATCACCATCATCATCATCATCATCATCATCATCATCATCATATAATCGATTATAAAAAAAATGAAATCGATTAAGTTTTGGCGGCGACGGACGCGGACAGCTAGTAGGTTTATATTGGGATTTAAAAGCTAAAGAACCTAAGTGATGACGCGTCACGCGTCCATACAACATTGTACCAACAACTTTTATGAACACTATTAAAGCACATACCTAAAAAAAACGGACGTGTTACGTCGTCTTATCATGAGTGAAGCATGCAAATTGGCATACACGTAAACTGCGTGCGTTTTTAGTGTAGGTATCTGTGTGCATGCGGTAACTCGTGTACCTACCTATAACGAACGAAATTGCCGACCTTGCATGCTTCATTCCTGTCTAGGGCAACGTTACGTCCTTGTTTTTTAGGTCCGTGCACTAAATATATTTTATTTATACTTATCTAAAATAGTCAATAAAATTGTCCTTAATTTATATCTTACTTTTAAGTAGGTAGGTAACAATAAATGTAGGTAACTAACAATAAAAATGTTTAAGGACTTTTGACTGTCTAAATCGAAGTCATAGGTAGGTATTTGTAGGCAAATGTGACCACCTATGTCACTATACAACGCAGTGTAAAGCGCAAGCGCACGTCACGTCTACGCGCACGCATCCGGTGTGGCTGGGCCTTTAATTAAACAAGCAACGCCTCGGGAAAGTCATAGTCATATTTAAACTATTAAATATTCAGGTTACAATTGCTGAACTATCTTAATCGAGGTATCTTATCGCCACCCTTGAAATAGGTACCTACCGTTGAGGAGTTCAGGAGGCCATTTGTGGTCTTCATCATCAGTTCCACTTCACCAAATGATACTTGCTGAATGCAAATGCTGGACTTGGTACTAAAAATACTAAAATCGCTGTATGTACCTATGCCTATAATATTTGAGGAGTTCCCTCAATTCCTCACGGATCCCCTCATCAGATTCAGATTTAGACTCATGATTGGTGACAATGGAATTACCTCGGAAGTATACTCTATCAAACCAAAAAATATTTTTTAAACTCTGACAACTCTGTAAAAAGTACAAACTGAGAAACTCCTTTTTTAAGTCGGTTAAATAACTAAAACCTCCTTAGTGTAACAAATACTTTTCTGAAAACCACATCAAAATCGGTTCAGCCAAACGCGAGATAATCGCGAACAAACATACATACATACAGGACAAATTGAGATGAGAACCTCCTTTTTTTTAAAGTTGGTTGAAAATAGTCGCAGTTGCATATAGATAGCTATACAAACTACAATTATGTTCACTTGTTTCACTAATGAATGATGGACAAATACGAAAAACACGAGAGTAAGTAAGATAACTTCTAGTTTTGTTTGTGTCAAACGCATAGTGAAAAATACTTGGGAAGTTATTTATTGTGGTGTTAAAATAAATAAATTTTCGAATTTTTGGGATAAGAAATAACAAACGCTTTAATTAAATGTTGTTCCATTGAATATCTATACCGGGAGTGACCGCGACGACACAAGTCGGCGATAACGTCCTCGTATAGCACCATCTAGCGGATCTAATGAATATCACGTAGCAAGTTCAGTGTCCCGCATAAAAATGCCATTCTTAGTTTCTAAAATAAAGCCTTAAATTTATGTAAAGAATGATGTTTGCATTTAAATTAAGGTATATCTGATACTTAACTTTTCCTTGATTAACGGAAATGAAGAAAATAATATTCCTGATGATACCGGTGGTGATGGTGATGGATGATCTAGTACAAATTATAAGCACCAATTATAATTTGTACGTGTTATGCCCCCATGCTCGACTCACGGGCTCGCTGGGCGGCGGCGGCGGCGCGCAGTAGCGGCTGGCGCGGTCGCAGTAGGCACCGCGCAGCAGCGCGCCCTCCGCCAGGCTCAGCTGGCTGCTGATCGGCAGGGAGTCGATCAGCTCCAGCTCTGTGATACATACTATGTACTTGTACTCACGGGCTCGCTGGGCGGCGGCGGCGGCGCGCAGTAGCGGCTGGCGCGGTCGCAGTAGGCGCCGCGCAGCAGCGCGCCCTCCGCCAGGCTCAGCTGGCTGCTGATCGGCAGGGAGTCGATCAGCTCCAGCTCTGTGATACATACTATGTACTTGTACTCACGGGCTCGCTGGGCGGCGGCGGCGGCGCGCAGTAGCGGCTGGCGCGGTCGCAGTAGGCGCCGCGCAGCAGCGCGCCCTCCGCCAGGCTCAGCTGGCTGCTGATCGGCAGGGAGTCGATCAGCTCCAGCTCTGTGATACATACTATGTACTTGTACTCACGGGCTCGCTGGGCGGCGGCGGCGGCGCGCAGTAGCGGCTGGCGCGGTCGCAGTAGGCGCCGCGCAGCAGCGCGCCCTCCGCCAGGCTCAGCTGGCTGCTGATCGGCAGGGAGTCGATCAGCTCCAGCTCTGTGACAAATAATATTGTTCTTATCCACTCAATCGCTACGGGGAACGGATATTACATTGATTTTCATACCAATGTAAAAGCTATGGGCTACTGAGCCTTCAAATTCTGTGCCAATTGTTGAAGCGTGCTTGGGAACATCAAAGGGCTAGGAGGGTAACAAATTGTTACCAACAATTCAACTATTATACTTATTTTCTTGCAATAACGCTTATAACGCAGTAGCCTGATATGTAAAGTTAAGAGTCCAGCTCAAGGAATAGCAATAAACAACTTCTACACGCCAGGATTCGCGGGCAAAGCTAGTAATTATAAATTGAAAGTTTGTTAGTTTGTAAAAAAAAAAAATGTTTGTTGTTTTCGACCACGCTCAAAAACCCAAATGGATTTAGAAGAAATTTCGCCTTATAAAATTTGAGAGGTCTCAAAGAATAAATGATAAAGCTATTGATGTACAATGAAGGAGTATCAGTGACACATGTGGCACAGCGTGGGAGCACCTTGCTTGTGCGTGAGCGCCCTCTGGCGGTGCAGCAGCGCGAGCGCCTCGACGCAGGCGCAGTCGGCGCGCAGCGCGGCGCACAGCGCCTCACACGCCGCGTCGCGCCGCTCCATCGTGCTCAGCGCGCGCGCCTGCCACACCAGGACCCCTGCCAACGCTCTCTGGAACAACCACAAAAAAAAATGGCATTAAGTTCTGGTCTATGCTTAAATCTCAAGCCTCCACGTAGTTCATCGGGAAATTAAATTTAAGTCTAAAATCTATTAACAATAACAGCAAAACAAACAGAAAAGAAAAAAAGAAAATTCGTGCATCTCGGGACGCCCGACAGATGTGATAACTTAAACTAATCTAAGTTGAACTATACCGCCCGGCCCCGCCCCGCTGCCGTATGCGTGAGAGAAAGGGAAGCCAGACAGACTGGCTCCGTAACGCGTTACGTAACGAAGCCTTACGGTTTACCCCCCCATAAGAAGATGTCACTTCAAAACATTTTTTGAAGAAAAATGACAATTTTTATGCTTATTGCTAAGTCGATATTAAATTACCTCGGCTGCAACTTTATTGTCTAAACTGTGGATATTACTGTTACCATAAAACCTTTAAAAAAACATTGAGTTTACTTTCTTTGAATATATCTGACAAATGTGTCAACAACAAAGTTTTACTAAGTTTGAGGAGACATGACAATCACCCAATCTAAGGAACACAAGTAGGGGTGATTCCACGGGCGTTTCAACCGCCGTCAGTCTGCTGTCCTAAGTATTTAAGAAATAGGCGATAATATACTCAAAATTAGATCAATTCTGGCAAGAATTACGATAACAGTATAGCTGTGTGAATGTTAGCTGCTTGGTGTAGCTCATTCTTTCAATATTTATGACAGCGGACTGACGGCGGTTGAAACGCCTGTGGAATCACCCGTAGGCACATATCAATCATATTTTAGATTTTACTCACATTGTGTGTCTGATCATTGCTCTTGGGCTCCAAGATGGCTGGGTCGCACTCCTCCATGATAGACAGGGCTATGGAGGCCTCCTGTGCCGCGAGGTGGGCACGCATCACCACCCCCAGACACAATAAGTGCTGCCTGAAGCATTTAAAAAAGGAAATAGTAAAGTTATGACAAAAGCTAACAACATACATTTGAAATAAAATTGTTTATCAACAACAACAGAAAATAAAAAACTATATGATATTTTTCCATGTTGCTACTAACAAAATATAAACACTAATAGTACATTTTGATGCAAGTGCAGAAGGCATGACATTATACACGAGCCCCTGTCTTGGCCCAAGCTGCAAGCAAGGGACACAAGACTCAGCATGAGTACATACAGCTTAATACTCATGTAACCAATCATTCAAAACAGTCATTCAGCCACCTGTATGAATGCTGTTTTGAAGAATTTTTAATATTGGATAACTCTTTAATTAGTTAATTATGCAATGTTATTCTATTAAAGAATATTTCCTATACATATGGTTAGTTTCAATGCAAAGGGACGTAATCAAAAAATTTAAAAAGTGGTTGAACATGCAAACTCTTTTATTGGATGCATGGCATTAAACAACAGAAAATAAAAAAAACGGAATATTAAAAAACACTAGCGCAAAAGATCCAACTTTATTACAAAAAGTAAACACCACTAGTTCGAAAATTCCAACTTGCCGCATGATGTACAGCTACAAAAAGTACCACTGTTAAAGCAACTGTATTTAAAAGAAACACACACATATGAAGATTTTCCGTTTGTTAAATATATTTCTTGATCAAATAGATGTAGGTCATATAGAAGTTGTATTTGTAATTGTACCTGTGCAGCCCCCTAGATGTGACCGCATACGCTGCCCTGTGGTACTCCCCCCGTGCCAGCATAGCACTGGCCAGCAACCACACGTCATCTCCACGGGCTGTGCCCGAGTCACTGCCAGCCGCCGCCGCAGCGTCTGCCCAAAACAAAGCACTAGTCCATAGACCCTGAAGAAAAATACCAAGTTACTTATCATGACATAAAGGTATTCAGTCATAGATATAATTATAGGTTCTAAGATATAAATTAGATATCCTCGGTTACTATAAGATGTTTAGATTGTTTGAGGGAAAAGAAAAAATAAAACAAAGCCTATTTACTAAGAATGTTGTTATAGTCATAACCTATGACAGTCATTAAAGTTGAGTGTTGATAATAGAGAAACTGCAATTAGACATAAGAATAGTTTCAGCTCACCAGTTCAGAGTATTGTTTCACCAGTGATCTCATAAAATCTACGTTGAGGGACTCGACGTCGGTACGAGAAGTTGATTCTGCTTTAGCCATTTTAAACAAAGTAATTATACTTTAATTAGCATAAATTTTACTAAAACACTATTGGGACTGGATAACTTTAATATACTTAAGTTTTATAGTATTTGTACGTCAGATCTACGGTATTTGAACTTAAAATATGTAAGACTCTGTGTTTTCGTTTTATCCCGCCGGCGACGTTGACATTTCTTTTTTTTTATACCGTAAACAAAGCAGAACAACTTTTTATAAAGGTACCCATTAAAAACAATCACGGGTTATCAAGGTTGCCACCGTGACGATAATGTAAAATCATAGACTATAATCAGTCCACTTGCGAGATGTGGAGCGTGTATCCGAGTTGGGTATTAAGGTGTTAAAAACAACAGCACCCAGATTTATCTTTTCTCTTGCTCTGACTCACCACAGTACGACCATTAATTAGTTTTCTTCCGAATTATAACTGACTAGTGTTTTCGGTTGGGTTAGACTCCATGCTGCTGACATTTGACAGTTTGAATCCTGATGACGGATAGGAAAAGGTTATAAACAGAAAAAGAGGGAATAATAGGCTGTTTTTTGATAAATTATCAATTTGACGGAGTTTATTGACAACGGATAAGAAATTAGTATAATCGCTTTACACAAATATTCTAAAGTTTATTTTCGTGACCTGCCGGATACCTCAAAAACCGCAACGTGTCCTAGGTTAGGCCGTTAGTGAAACATGTTAGTACAATTATTTAAAATAACATGACTGAAAGAAAAATGTGCAAATTTTACAATTTAAACGTGCCGGAGCGACGATCTGGGGAAAGCGGTGCTACGCAACACCATGGGAACAGTGAGGAAGAAGATCGAATTATCGAGGAGGCGATACCGCCCGTGGTGCCTCCCCACGAGCATAAACTGGAGTACAACTACTGGATGTGGTTCTCGCGCAGAGGTGCCGCCGCGCGCTCCGGCTACAGCCAGGTAAAACTAGTCCTTCACTATGAAACCTGAACTCTTACTACCCTGTAAGACCTAATAGGTATTATACTACTACTAATACACTCTTTTTCATCTAAGACGAGTCCTGTGGCAGCTCATATAAACACGTATTTCACTTGTTTCTAACTTTTCATAAATACAACACTGGTACACACCTAGCAACGCGGTTCAGGAACTAAAATATTTAATTGCCCATTTTTACATGTGAGCATAGTAAGTCATTGAAATTACGATATACGGCTGTCACAGGACTCATCTTAGATGAAACAGAGTGTAGAGAAGAACTGTATGCCAAAGATTATATTGTATAGCTTTATTATGATATATCTATCTAAGTAATTCTATATCTCTTATCTATTATTGTCTCCGGCAAAACAATTTTTTAATTCAAATGAGATTCTGTTCATGTTTAAGCAGGAACATGATTATAACATGTTTTGAAACGATAATTATTAATCTTACTTACATACACATAATGCTTAGTGTTAGATCAACACAATACAAAACACTTTATTGAAACATCAAGTAACAGATATACAAGAAAATAAAATGAACATACATAAATCTTTTTAAATTTATCTTATACGCATACTCATACTTGCTTAGATCTTTAAAACTACGCAACAGATTTTGATGCGGTTTTCATCAATAGATCGAGTGATTCAAGTAATTACAGGTGTTACAGAAAACTTAAACGAACCGAAGCAAAGCGAGGGCGGGTCGCTAGTTAATTTATAGATTAATTAGATGTAGGTGCATAATAGATATATATCAAATTACAATTACAATTAAAGTTACATTATAATAATTAATTCATTAGTTTAAATTACAAAATACACATTATGAATTATAGTAGTCATATAGTGAATAAAATGCTTGCACAGTAAGCCATAGTAGGCAGTATATCGGATCGACTTTTTTTATGTTTTCCGTAGTACCTGCACCTGGGTAACAATGTGATGCATACAGCCATGTCAATTGTGTTTGTTATATTTACTGAGTACAACATATAATAAAAAAGAACTTATTTATATAACTAAAATTATACTTTGTGCATCTTTTTTATTTATAGAAGTTTGGGGTCACAGCCCCCTTTTCTTCAGTATTTAGAGTAGAAATTATTTTTAACGAAAAATACTTGGTTTTTCATGTTAAAGTAAGAAGAAAGAGAAGAGTTGTGAATTTTGAATATTTCATAACTTGTTTTATTGTTGACATAAATGATTCGAATTCAAACATATTCTACATACAGTTTAATAAATATTTTCGTTCAAAACAGTGCATTTCATTTCCTCCATACATTTTCTTATGAAACCAATATGCACATAATTTTTCACTAAATATTTTTTTCTCCAAAACTAGTCATAGGATTTTATTGCCCTCCAAGTATTTTTACATATTGATCAAGACACGTATCATATATTTTTAATATTAAAATTTACCACATATTTTTTTTCGTACTTTCCGTGCGGTGTCCTTTATTTTTCTTTGGCAGTATTCGTGTCTTATGTTGTTTTATTTTAAATCTCTCGTTTCCTCTTCTCTGTTTCTTTGTGCTATTTTTTGTTTAACTTTTTTTGAAAACCTGTAATTAGCTACGTAGTTGTATGTTGTGATTAACCTAACATTTTTGACAATAGCTTCTGGTATTCCGAATAAAATAAAAGATTATATTTATTGTTCAAATCCAGAGAGAAGGCTTTTGCTCAGCAGTGGGACACCATTATAGGCTGATAGTATTCTTTTTAAGTTATTATTTATTGTGAGCAGGCGCTCCGTTTGGTGGGTCGCGTGGGTAGCGTGGAGCAGTGGTGGGGGCTCTACGCGCACCTGGCGCGGCCCGCAGACCTGCCACCGCTCTCCGATCTGCACCTCTTCAAGCTGGGCATCAAGCCCATGTGGGAAGACCCTGCTAACGTTAACGGAGGGAAATGGGTATGTTAATTGCTGATGCAACTTGAAAACTATTACCTAACCTAACAACACATATTTTCCAATGTGTCACACAATGCCAATTGAATAGTGCAACACGTGCTAATTGAGAAACTATTACCATTTCTACATAAGAGGAGTTTACTTTTGATTACATAAAATATATATTACTAGATTTACTAGGCATAAGAGTGTGCCAGATATTTTTAAGCATGATTTTGGATAAAATACTATTGTTTGTGACTGTACATACAATGTAGACGCAATCACACAGAGGGCCGATGTGGCGCGTTTTCATAGCGTGGCGGACGCGTTTTTAGTATGGGAACGGGCCTCCCCGCTCCCCGCTCTGTGCAGTTTATTGTGCATTGGTGTACACTCGCGGCCCGCTGACTGCAAGCACTAGTATCGCAGCGTCGCATCTCATAACCGTGCATGTTTTACTTCGTCGGTATCAATCAGGTCCCGATATGCAGTATAACGGATGCCAACTCAAAGTAATTCATTAAAACCTAAACCTTGACTGCGCCCTTTTCTCAAAGTGTATTTATTAGTCTAATGATCCTAGTGTTTTGTCTAATAAATAAAACTAAAAATGAGACAAACACTAATATTATTAGACTAATTTGCATGCTAACTGGTGTTGCAGACTGTGCGGCTGCGTAAGACGCAGACGGGGCGCGCGTGGGAGGACCTCTGCATGGCGATGCTGGGCGAGCAGTTCATGGTGGGGCCCGAGATCTGCGGCGTCGTGCTCTCCGTGCGCTTCCAGGTAACCTACACTAGCCTTTTTGGAGCACCAGTAGCCCAGACTACTTATACCAGCTGTTGCTCGCGTAGAAGTATTTTATCGCTATTCCATTGGGAACCCGATTTTTTGGGATAAGAAGTATTCTATGTCTTTTCCGGGTTCAAGCTATCTCTATGCCAAATTTAATTAAAATCGGGTCAGTGGTTGTGGTGCGAAAGAGTAACAAACTAACAAAAAGAGTCGGTTTCGCATTTAAAATATTAGTATGGATTGTTCAATGCCATGCCAAATCGATAATGCAATCAGTATATAATTGAAAATTACACAAATGCATATAAATGACTAACGTTCTGTTTGGTATGATGGATAAATGTGTCGCGCCCGTGTGTAAAAAATTACACCATTCAAGTGACACTTGTCAGAGCTTCACATTGTTATTTGACACAATTTATTTATCAAAACGGCGTTAACTTATACTTATTATTAACCCTTTGAACGCCACAGTCGGCAGTAAGCGTCAGAATTACTAGTGAGTTGTTTACGCTCCGTACATTTAAGGCCCAGCCACACCGCCTGCGTGACGTGCACATGCACGTGCGCGTTCGCTTTCCACTGCGTTGTATAGTATGAATTCTCATTACATACAACGCAATGGAAAACGAACGCGCACATGCACGTGCACGTCACGCAACCGGTGCAGCTCGGTCTTTACGGTCGGTCAAAAAACAATGTATACTGTGTCGTTTTCAGGAGGACCACCTGGCCGTGTGGCACCGGACGGCGTCGGACAGCGCGGCGGCGACGCGCGTGCACGACACGCTGCGCCGCATCCTGCAGCTGCCCGCCTCCGTGCCCGTCGCCTACAAGGAGCACCCCGCGCTGCGCCCCGACGACGAGCGCTCGTAGCCACCCCCACCCGCCAAAACCTATTGGAGCGTGAAAACAGTTGTGTTACGTCTGGGTGTGTATTCAGCATTGGTCTAGGTTTGGTACCTTTTAATCGCCACGTTTGAGTACAATTTTAAACGTGTTTTTTGATCGGGAGTCTCCGGCACGAAAACCCTTTGTCATGTATTGCCGACTGCGGCGTTCGAGAGGTTATAATCGTCAAGTGTACGTGACTATCGGTCTCCTATCCCGGTCCAATGTCGAATGAAGGCCCAAAGATAAGCGCGTTCTGTGAACTTTTTAAATCATATAGATTGGAGGTAATAATGCACGAAAACAGCTTGCGTAGGCAAAAATGAATTGATTTGATACTATTTTGACAGATATAAGAAAAGTGTAAATAGCCTGGATGAGAGTTCGGTTCAATTCAGAGATGCAATCTCTTGTCTCTTTCAATTATTCGCATTAACCATAATGTTTTTCGTACACCATGTCTGCAATAATCGGGGCGGGGATTTGTTTATGAACGAGTCGAATCTTTTACAAGTAACAATAGTGAAGCTGAATATCAATGTCTAAAAAACCCCTTTACTGCCCAATCACAAATTGCTCTTCTATCTTGGAATTAAAAACCTTCAGTCACATTCCAGTAGCCCTTCCAGCTGACTGAAGCAGAGTTCACATATGCACCTATCTATCAAACGGTAGCACAAACTACAACGAAAACATTCTCGCTAAATGTAATTATTCGAATTAACTTCAACTAAATTAAACAAGTTGTGAAATAATTTTATGAAATATTTCCAAATTTATTTTATCAATTTAAATTGCTATCTCGAAAAATCATCATAAGTCAAAAAGTCGACGGTGTCTTAGGCCGGCTTTACACTGAAACTTACGACTTACGTAAGTAGAGACGCAGCTATCTGTTAGAATGAGAAAAAAATATTTTTATCTACTTCTAACCAATAGCTGCGTCCCTACTTAAGTAAGTCGTAAGTTTTAGTGTTAAGGCCGCCTTAAAGTGATTGGTATATAACTCACTCCAAGAGCAAGATATATATTAATTCAAAACATTTTGATTGCAAAAAATACTCGTATAGAAATTGAGTGCCATTAAATCTGCATACCAATAATATCTTTTAATAAAAACTGGTTGTTCCGTGGCTTAGCAAAGTTATATTTTAACAAAAAATCACTCGCTAAGTTACTAATAAAGTATGTCCCATTAGCGATCCTGTTAAAAATTCATGAGGTCTGTATATGAATGACGGTCTGGTGGCGACCACCAAGTTTAAAGTCAATTATAACCTTTTCTGTTTGAAAGATATTCACCCCTCCTATTCACGTCCCTACAAAGGGACCAACTTAAAAGTTTATGAATTTGAGTGGACATTCACTTCCACTTTCATCTAACTACATTCTTAGTTAAAGCCTTTTATAACACTATAATTTTTATTCAGTGTAAGAAGCGCCTTTCTTCATGTTTCACTAGCTCTCGCAATAAGGAGTAACAATTTAGTCCTTAGTAAGAATCACTTCTTATCATTTTTTATATTATAGTGGCCCATTCACTACTCTGCAGGGAGGACACGCTTGCGAGCTATTCATGGACTTCCAAGCAGGATAGTGAATGGACCGCTGAGCACTGTTTTATGTCTTGTCATTGTGTACTTTTCCTTGTTGTGTTCAAATAGATTCCCGAAAGAACTCTCAGTGTAATATGTTCACTATTATAAATACAAAATGTATTATATTGTATGGTCGTAGTTAATAAGTTTGTCGTATGATTTCGAAAATGTAACCAATGCCAGTAGACACGTATTGGTTGTTTTTAAAAAGTAGAGATGTATTGAAAGTTTTAGATATGTTGACTGAAATGAAATTGAGTGAGATTCCGAATTATTTTATATCCATTGTTCCATCCACCATAGCCGGCATGTAAACAATGGTACTTTGTACGAACTTCACGTTTGTGAGATAATGTGGCTACTCACGTCCCAATCGGCAGGCCAACAGAAAGTGACCCGCAATAAAAAATCATGTGTTTGTATTTTACAATCCTTAGTTGGCTTAGCAGACAGGACGGGTGTATACACGAAAGCGCCCTCTTGAGGAATCTCGATGAATATGTCGAACCAATCATTGTTTTTTTGCCCTGATCCAGCATATTAATTCTCACAACTAGCATGCGCCGGAATAATGTACATAATAGTATAATTAAAAGCAATAAGAACACTTATATGTAAATGTTATTGTGAGAATGCGCATGTTGTATCTTCCCCCAGCTGACGCCATCTTGTACAGTAATGTCGTTTTACTGAAAATAAAGAATCAGCCTTTGTATACTTTCAAACGTAGTTTTATTCCGATGTTATTTTATATTCGCCGGTCAACAAGAGAAAAGATTACCAACATTGATCAGGTATTTAAAGTACACTACGCGCCGCGTACTGCAATTCTTCGTCGACAACTATACTAAAAAAAAGGTGTTTGTTGAGAAATAAAAAAAAAAAATTCACCATTACATTGTTCCTGTATACTATTTTTTTAAACCGGAACGAAGCGGGGTGGGTGTGTTGGTGGAGGGGATGCGAAAAGCTGCAGTCGACTGCCACCCAGTTGCACAAATTTTAGCTCGCAGTAATGTCCCATTAAAATCGCCAAGATACATAAGGAACAACGCCACTTAAGGCGACATTAAAATGACAAAACTAAAGAGTGGACTTGACAGAAGCGCCGTGAGCTAACCCTATGTGCTTCTGTTAAGTCCACCAGAGTAAATACTCTTTAACCGAACAATTGTGTGTCATGTCATGGACTTGTTTCTCTAATAAGCCCATGGTGATTATCTAAAACTCGACATTGGCGAAATACAGCTTGTACAAGGAGTGAAAGCGATTAATTAAGAAAAATAAAACTACTAGTCCTAACACGGTAGGTCTACGTTGAATATAGCGAAGATCCTGTCGTTATCTTCCGACGTCATCATCAGACCATCTTAGATACCATAATATCGCAATGTCATCGGGTTTACACGTGTGGTCTAAATTTCATTCCATTAACAGGGACTGGTTCAAAATTGCCGTCTATCGCACTAGTCCCATTGAGTTGTCCCATTATGGGACAACTGAGACGATTTCGCCCCAGTAGTTCCATGGGACAAATGGCACTAATACTTCGCGGTGTAAAAACCAGATGAACGTATCTACATTTTTATTATTTTACAGGAGAGCAAAAAAACGGTGCGAATTCACGTCTTCAACTTTCCAATACTAGTTTTAGCGCTAATACTATGATTTTCGAGACCATTATATTTATTGATCCATTCTTACATTGCTAAAGATTTGAGAAAGTTCAACACTTGCGAATGTTCACATACATAATATAGGCGGAATATTTTTTTTTTCTCGAATTGGTTGACATGCGTTGTTTTGGCTCTTTAAATTTAACCTAAAATGAAGTATTATTTGGCAGCCAGACCTGTGCATAAGCTTTTAAGTTGTTGTGGTTCTACGTGTTAGGTGACTTAAATGATATTTTAATGGTAAGATTAATGTTACTGTAAAATATACGTCCATGTGTCTCTAATTGATACGAAAGTGGTTAAAAGTAACGAAATGCGTAATACGCTCATCTGGTTCGATTAAAAGTGGTAACGTCCTTTTGGCATTTCATGCAGGAGCACATTCTGAACCGTTTTATGCAAAAAAACGATTTTTGTTTTTTTTGTAGTTACGTTCATCTGGTTTTTACACCGCGACTTATATTATATTTTAGTCCCAAAAGTCTCATTACCGTCATCAGTCATCACCGTATAGATATTGTCTCTTTTTGCTTTAGCACTGTCTCGTTTTCGCATTTTTCCTCATTCCAGAAATCAATTGGATAGTATCGACCATCGCCATAGCGGAGCTCCTTTTTCTGGGTGGTCTGGCCCTTCGGGCCTGCTGCAAAACTAACATAACCTAAACCTACCTGCGACGTATGGGACAAAAATATTAGTTCCACTTGTCCCATGGGACTACTGGGACCTAACCTAACTAACTAACAAACAAACCTTGCATGTAAGTACCAAATGTAAAAAAAACATTGAAAAAAGATCCAAGTAATGTTAGCACTGTCTTCCAAGAGCGAGTAGGCCGGAGAATCTGAAAATAGGAGTTTAACCTTTACGTGGGTATTTGACGTTTTGGCGATATGCCAGCTGATTGGCTTAACTATGGACAATGAGTGTCAAATAGACGCCTATACTCCATTTGTTCAGGTAATAAACTATCTGTAAACAAAAGAAAAACGTGTTCGTGAGCCAATAGGAAAACGTTCTGATCCGTCAAAGCTTGACAAAAGAGTTTTGATTGGTTGTTTAACTGTCACGTGGTTTGTTTATAGTTAGCCTTTTTAACCTAACCTTTTTAATAAACTAATTAGAGGTAACATTATTCTCATTACTATTTCATCCTCTATCTAAAGGCAATTGCAGTCAGGTATACTTGTTATTGTCATTGGCAGTCTGAATAGGGACAGACTTTAGGTATGTTCGCGATGATCTTATAAACTACTGAACGGATTTTGATACGGTTTTCATCAGCTAGATAATTTTTGACGGTAGGCCTTTATGTATAATAAATTCTGGGTTATGTTCGGGTGTTACCCAAAACACATAAACTGAAACGAAGCGTGGGCGGGTCGCTAGTAATGAATAAAACCCTTTAACTTCCAAGGCGATATCATGCAAAATAAAAGGGATAAGCTAATAATAAAAAAACAATAATTGTCTAGAAAATATACTTTAATACATCAAATTTCAACAGACACTTGTTATTTGAAATAAAAATAAATGAAAAACCATTGCAGACGTTATTAGACTACTGAACAATCTCGTTAAGGGTAAAACTAATTATTATCTATAAAATCTAAAAAAAAGCTACCTAATGTAAATTTTACACTAAAGCTGTGGACACATAGAAAGACGTTAACAACGTAGGTTTGTACGAGTCAATACAAATAAATACATTTACAGACAGATTTTATTCAACTCAATTGACAATAATTCATATGTGCTAAGGTAGTAAATTAAAATACTGTTTGTAGATTTTACACTGCTGATTACAGTAAAAATATTTTTGGATTTTTTTATGCAGTAGTTTTTTTTTATATTTAGGAAAAACAGTAAAAAAAGTTGGATTGTGAATGTTAGGAATACACTTATAGTGCCCTTAGTCCATTTATTACCATAGGAATTTGAAAAAATATACAACTGTCATGTCAAATTTTTATCTGTCTGACGGATTACTTGATTCTAACTTTAGCTTTCGATTTTCGTAATACTATTGTTTTCATATACGCTATTAAAACGAAAGCATGTGACTAACGGATTTGTAGAAGCGGATAGCCGCAATCTGCCCAAAGTCGACGAATTTATGTTATTACAGTCGTTATTGTTCACAAGTGACATGACATGACAGTCAGTACTGTTTCTGTTTATAGTTACTTTTTTTATTTTATATCATGCTAAGATCACATCATTATTCCTAACTTTGTATATAAGGTATTTTTAATGACTTTTTCTTTAATAAATTATTAACGGCGAATTTAAGTTAAATAAAGAAAAACCGTGAAAGCTATTATTATAAACGCGAAAAAACAAAAATGCTTTGTTTTTGAAATGTTGTCAATTGTGGCAAGCAAATGTGTAAGAATTTCAAACGTTAGTACATTAGTAGTTATAGTATAGACGCAGACACCACAGCACAGTTTAAACCACATAAAAATTATGGCCTTTTTGCCAGTAAATACAGCAAATTAGCAACTCTACCTATACCCTGCGAAAATTTTGACTCATACATCACCTAAATTGACCTTGCGCTACGTTAATTAGGCCGTAGGTACATCGTATTTACGCGCCTATTTCGTTTTCCAATTACAGACTAAAAATATACATTTTACAGTCTCTGAAATTAATCAATCAGTCTAAAACACATAAGAAAATATTTAACATAACTAGGGATGAATGGACCTCTGCAGCATTGTCATCATCTATTTAACACATCAAGATTTAGAAAAAAAAAAGACAGGTTCAGAAGATCAAGATATTTTTGAATACAATATTTTTTTCACATTTTTCTTGTACGGCGGGCGTTGCGATGTTACTGCCGAGTTTCACCTAACAATCGACTGTAGAGTTGAAGGTGAAACTCGACATTTGTGTATTACATTAATCTTGACGGAGTATTTTCCTGGTGATACATCAGATGCTCTGGTAAGATGAAACTAACTATTCACGTGTAGGTTCAGCAAAGGGCATGAAATCGGAACAAATCTTTTTACAAAAAAATAACTTCGTTTACGTTTAATTAACTTTTTCCTAGAATCTATTAATACGAAAGAAATTAAGCTAAATAAGGCACGTTCTAAATAAATAAAGTTTTTTTTGGCGTTTAACAAGAAAATAATAAACAATATTACATTAGTGACCAAAATTCAAATAAAGATGAACGAGGTCGATCGAGAACCAACAAGAGCTGTCTCGTGAAATTGTATTTCCCTTTCAAGTTTGCTATAAATATTTTAAAGATCATGCTTGCAAAGATCATTGACCAAACATAGCTGCGCGATAATAGCAGAAAGCTCGAGTCAAAAATATAGAAAGATAGAGTTTTAAAACCATAATACAATAAATAGCTATATGATTTTTTTATACATTAATTACAAATATTGTGCATGTCCACAGCCTGTATACATTCAGACAAAACGCCTAAGCCTTAATTTTACAATCGTTCATGGCACACCGGACAACGGTGCATTGATCACTATTTCTTCTTTTTTAAGGTCTATAATCAATAAGCATTGATTTTAAACCCAAAGGTGACAAAATCTTTTTGAAAAATGATCCGTACTTTTGAGTTAAACACAGAAAATATGGTATTC
Organism: Acleris literana; assembly: GCA_946894065.1. NCBI lineage: Eukaryota > Metazoa > Arthropoda > Insecta > Lepidoptera > Tortricidae > Acleris > Acleris literana. Next base: position 7,835,628 of record OX335669.1, on the reverse strand, counting down.
TTGAATGCCTGGTGTGCTATGAGTATTTGCAAATGCTATAATAAACCTAACTTATTTTACTTTCTATTTACATTTGGCAACTTCGCTTACGCTACGGTGTAGTGATATGCTCGAGGCATAGGAAAATCTACTGCAATCCGTTTCCCCATTGATATTTCATCATTATATGCTTAGTATCATCACAATTTTTAATGATATTCGTTTCCTGATATTTTATATACTCTAAACTGAACAGTGATTAGTGTGAAAATTGTTAGATATCGAATTCGGTGATTTCTACGATTAGGTAAATTGGGGCTAGCATGCTGCTAATATTAATAAAATGATAGTCACAGAGGAATCGTTAAGGCGTAGTTAACTTAAGGCACTGGTCCCACCGCCGGCGAGTAAGCGATGAACTATCGGCGATTTTCTTGCCCAAGAAACGAACAAAAGATAATCGCTCCCGTGTAAATAAAAGAGAGAGGTTTAAGTTTATAGTTCATCGCTGGGTCACTCGCTCAGCGATGAACTATAAATTTATATCCCTCTCTTTTATTTACACGGGAGCGATTATCTTTTGTTCGTTTCTTGGGCAAGAAAATCGCCGATAGTTCAACGCTTACTCGCCGGCGGTGGGACCAGTGCCTAAGAGCAAAATATTCGCTTCGACTGATATGCAAATACTCATTATAAAGCAAAACTGTGGTTGTAAAACAGGCCCGCATTTCAAGAAACCTTTCTATAATATACCATAACGAAACCTCCTAACAAAATATCTTACAATAAGTAGGTACATACAGTTTTGTAGTGCATATTACGTTGTTTCCCGTTTATTAGGGCTGAAGGAATACCTGTTAGCATACATGCTAGCCTCATGGTAATAACTGTGGAAAGGCCAAAGAAGCAACCTCAAAAGGTAACTCTAAGGACATGTGTCCAATCAAACGACCAATCAAATTGTGCAAAACTGCCACACCACACATCTGCACCCAGTTTCGACCAATCTGATTGGCTGTTGTCGTTTCCCTGTCCCGCTTCGCTTTAGTGCAAACGCACCCTCAAACCTAAATGTGGCGTTATCTATGTAAAAGGAGCTTATTGCCGCTGGCGTATCCGCTATTATTAAAGATGCTCCGATATAAATACAACGTCTCGTGAGGCAGTGCGGCGTAAGCGCCATCGACGATAAGGTCCATTTTCATAGATAACGCCACAAATTATTCACGCACGGCTGCCTCGTGAGGGTACTAACTTAGCCTGCATCCCTATTCCTCAACTGGTGTAGATACTCTTTAAACAATTCTCTATGGACCGAGTGCTTTTTTTAATCGAACGCTGCTTTACATTAACAGGCTATTATATAATATTTATTTCAAATTTTGGGCAATTGTTCAAGTAAAACAACCAGTCTTCTCTTGTTACAATATGTGGCATTATCTACGTAAAGGGACCTTATTGTCGATGGCGCTTACGCCGCACTGCGTCACGCGACGTTGTATTTATATCGGAGCATCTTTAATAATGGCGGAAGCGCCATCAACAATAAGGTCCATTTTCATAAATAACGTCACATATTGAAGACGTCATGCTAACCGAACATAATAAAAAAACAGATATTCTGTAAGTACGAGTCATTTTATGCGACTTATACTTGTTTCTCTTCAACAAGTAACAGTGTTGGTTGTTTGAACTGAAATGCGAAAGTTTTATAAAGTCTTGATTGTATCTTATTGTTTGCTTTGGACAATATTGAACGTTAAGAAAGTTGAAATCTTGAACAATCACCCATTACTTCAACGATCGTATCTAAACCCCAACACTAACGCTAATCAATTGCTTTTAGTAACAGCTTAGCACTTCTTTCAAAACAATGAGCAAAAGTATTATGCCAATTAAAATACACAAATAATGCCAGTCTTACTACATACGGGGTTCCTTCAACTGCCATATTTCAATCCAAGCAAACATTTAATTGTGATTTACGAGACTTAAAGTAATGTTATAGTAAGAGGAAGTACAGTCGCAGTACAATTTATAACCTATTGTTAGGTATGGGATTATCATAGCTCGGATAGGTCATAGCAAAACAATCGCAACATGGCAATAGAACAAAAGATTAATAGAGTCGTATTATATACAGTATTATTTAATTATATTTTTCAATTACATTTATAACGGTAACCCAAAAATTACCATGTGTTTTTGAAAGTATTTCCATTAACATTTTTTTTAAATGCTGATATTTGTATTGAACATATGCAACCATCAACTACTGCATTTTGTGGAACAAACTAATGTTTTAATTTAATTATTTGTGTAAATCATTAGGTATTCACCATTTTCATTTTCATTATTAAGTAAATTGAAAATGTTAAATTACGATCATATCCGCTTTAGATAATTATAATCTTAGGTATTACGACTCTATTGAATCTTGTTCTATTTCCAGATCTGTTTTTGCTATGACCTGTCCACCTATGGTGATTATAATTCGTACAGGAATGACAGATGTCAGAATTTTCATATCATCTTCCTTTTACTATAGTAGAGTTAGTACCTACGTAAAGTTATGTTTAGACAAAACGTGATATGTTTAAACATCGGAATAAATGGTATATGGCTGAAGCTCGTCATCATCATCATCATCAGCTGAAACACGTTGCCTGTTGGAAATAAAATGTCCAATGATTCACACAAATGTTCACGTCTTAAAACTTTAGCGGCACTTGTTGAGTATTGTCGCTGATAGACTACCTTCTTGGCCGAGTTTACACAAATAACATTTTTTTGTGACATATACCCAATTTACACTAAAATGGCAAGATATGTACTAATTTATTTACATAATTTGTGATATTTTTTTACATGCCAGGAACCCCAATAATTAAAACTATAAAAATAAATTTTAGTATAATAAACAAAATATGCTTGTATAAGTAACTAAATTAGTATAAAAAATATTCATCTAAATTTTAATAGTTCATTAATAAAAGCTGTCGATAATAAAGCCTTAAATAAATAAATTCAGTATGTCAGTGAATTTATCACCATACGTTATGGCATCTCGAGTGGGTATACACCGGACTGTTTGGATACGCGAAATGATTATAGGGTGATGGAACCAGTAAAGGACAAGGATCAATGATGGCCACTTGTTTCTTATTCTATAGAAGACAAAAGTTCTTGATTTGTTTTGCAACAATCAATTTATGACCGTATGATCTTTGAAGTAAGAGTTAACACCCGTATTCACAAACAATACTTAAGGGATCCTTCACTGAGTAAACCTTCCTTCCTTCTTTGGGTCCTTTTTGACCGACCTTTTGTTAAGAGACATGTGAACCACCGTGTGCGTTCGTGAGCAGCTCTCAACTTCATAGTGACGTTTGTGAATACCGGTGTAAGTCTTCAACATTGGTGCCATCACCTTGGGTCTTTCTAATATGTTTTGAAACCTTCCGCCTTGATCTGGAGTCATCTGTTTGGCGTTGGTACAAAACAGAAAGAAGTAACATTTAAAGAACCTGCACCACTACGGCTGCGATCCAGTCGTGTCCCAATACCGTGTAATCAACATTAATTGGGTTGGGTCCAATTTCATAAAGCTATAAGTAATACTCAATCAATCTAGTTACATTACAATCCTTATAGCGATTTTACCTTAGAAACTTTAGCCCTTAGTTCGACCTATTAGCTTTATGAATCGTCCCTTTACACTAAATTTCCTTATTAATCACTCACGACTACTAAGATAGAAATGTACTCTGAAAACTAGGCCCACTTTGAAGTAGTATTAAATAGTGGAACTAATTTTCAAAGTCGATACTACAGGCTAATGAGTAGACTCAGTCCGCCGGCCGATTAGGGCCTGTCAGTTTATTGTGCTACAACCAGAGATTGGACAAATCGGCGTCATTACTCGCAATAATATGGACATGACTCTAAAGATTTTAATTAAACTAATTAAATTACCTACATTAATTGATTTCTTACCTGAACTTTAATCTTGATCCTTTGCAGGACAGTAATAAATAAATAATACAAATACGTGAAGAGTGGCCATTTATATTAGTCTACTTAAGTTTGCTCCATTAACATCCGTGGATTGCGTAAGGAGCTTTTCACCTCAAAAGTTTATTTTACCTGTGAAAAGTAACAAAGTAAACACGGAAAAATTATAAAAAATACCCTTTATTTGCTTTAATAAATCTACACAATAACAAGTCTTTGTATTATTTATTTATTATTGCCTTGCAAAGGATCAAAATTATTTTAGGGTAAGTAATCAATTAATGTAATTTAATTTGTTTAATTAAAATCTTTGGAGTCATATCCACATTATTGCGAGTAATGACGCCCATTTGTCCGATCTTTGGTTAGAAAAGAGACGTAACTTTCTATTCTAACAGACAGCTGCGTTCAGTTCAGCCTGTCAGTCCGACTGTAAGTCTGGGGCGCCCATAATAGACAGTCTAATAAACGGATAACTTAAAGTCAAAATTGAGGTTTAAATATGGTGCCATTTAATTTGCTACTACATCCCTAGATATTTAGACTTCAATCTTCTAAAGAGGGTATACTGAAGGATAGTAGGACATTGTATGTACGTCAAGTAATAGCGAGATATGTTTAAAGCAATCGTTAAGTTGCTGGAACGCTGAGCTACAAGAGTCTACAAACGAACAAGCTACAAGGCAAATTTTATTCTGAGTAAGACAGTTGACTATGAATTTCCTTTGAAATATATACCGTTTCTCAACGTCTTCAGACTCTCACATGCGTCTACTTGGAATTTTAAAAGTAGTACAAATAAAGACCCGACATCAAAGTCACTACTCAGAACCTTCATCTCGTTATTAGACTGTCTACTCTCTCCAGGCATAAGCTTCGGCATTTTTACGTTTATTCGAGCAAGTTGGTGTGTGTGAACCTTGAAAGCTAACGTCTGGCTTCGAGATTCGATTGAACGTAAAAACATCAAGCAAGCTTGTGCGAAGAGTCTTACCATTAACCTTTCTGAACAAGATTTTCAACTACTGGAAGAACACAAGCACTAGTCGAAAATAAACTAGTTACTTCTCATAAAGTACTTATATTTCAGAAAGAGAAATATTTACACCGTTTTGAGGTATACGATTACGTAATGCACGCTGCTCACGATTTTCGAGACAGCAATGTTTATTTGTTAGATGCCATCACCCCATCTGGATTTGAGGCGGATAAATTGACAGATGTAACTATCAAATTACACACTATCTCTAGTGTTATTTTGTATTAGTAAGGTAAAAGTTTGGTGAGCATTACACTCAAATTGTTATTAATCTCAATAGTACAGATTTCATCACTATAGGTCTGGTTCAACCAAGACCCTTACAGGTTTAAATGTTGGATGAATGGCAAATCGTTACTACTTTAGAAAAAACTCGTATCTGATATTTCGAGATGTATGAGTTTGAACTTAATTCTCTTTATGTTTAAGTTCAAAATCATACGTCACGAAATACGAGATACGACGTTTTTTCAGAGCAATGACGAAATACTATGGAGTAATATTGGAACATTATCTCGCATTTTTTTTAATCATCTACAAAGAGTCACAATAACTTTTGTCTTAGGTTACAATAAAGGACACATTGTTTTACGGGCTACCTCGTGTGAGGCACGTCCCTTAATTCTTGACACTTATCATAAATTGGAGTCAGCTACCATTTCAATATATCAGACTGATTAGGTCAGTCAAAATTTTGGCTTAGTCAGACAAAATGCTACATATATTTTTGTCTATTTGACGCCACTTGAAAACTAGTGTCAAATAGACAAAATGTCTGGTTTGTTTTGATCGTCACTCACTTTGAAAGTTCATTGTTCCCTTGGATGGATGGCTCCTGGGCTTACAGCTGGATGAGCGCGTGTCAGCAGTTCAGCTCGTGTATGAGCAGCGGCGTGTCGGAGGCGCTCGGCCGCTGCGCGCCGACGCGCTCGAGCACGCACGAGGCCGAGAGACGAGCCTCGGCGTCGTGGTCCCAACACTCCTCCATGGTGTCACACAGGACCGAGAGACCCTGAGGATATTAATACAGATGAACAGAAGGATTTTTGCTATGATCAATACATAAGAAGCGACGTTTAAATCACGTAGCTATCAAAATATTCCCATTCGAATTTAGCTCCGGGCGATGTTTCTCACCCTCTAAATCAAGTCCGCTTTCTACGATTTTTGAATATGTAGACATTATACGTTTGTATGTTAGCGTTTTTTTTTCATTAGTTTATTATCAAGAAATATTCTCTTCAAAAAGTAAACGTACAGAGCTAGATTCATAATCGTAAAAATCGGACTTGATTTAGGGTGTGAAAAACTTTATATTATCTTTTTTAGCTTCGCAATCCGCTTCACGTGTGTTTTAGTTTATCAATGCATGGAATTGGCAAGCGGTTGAATTTAAATGTGTGTGTGTGTGTGTGTGTGTGTTTTTATGTGTGAGGTCTGCGGAAGACAGTCTTGCTATACGAGTAAAACGTTGTTCTTATTTAATCCTAAATACAGCATCAATTAATTGTTCAGGAATGATTCGTTAAGCTCTTAATCCGCGTACGGATAGCCCGTACCCTGCTACGCGTAGTCGGTTACGCGTGTCCTGGAACGCTCTATCCGTACCTGCAGCTACGTGTACACTTTTGGAGCACGCGTGCCGCGCGAGCCGCCGGCAGACGGTCCTTAAGAGGACGCGCTCGTTCTGGTAAGCCGCGTACGGATAGCCCGGACCCTGCTAAACACACGCGTAGCCGACTAAGCGTAGCAGGGAACGCGCTATCCGTACGTAGCTCTACAATGTCGTTCTAATCTAAGCGACGACATACGAAGTGGAACGCGTACTTAAATTCTTAAAATCAGGCTTCCGTCAAAATGGTGATTGACTAAGTACGTAATAAAGCCCAGATCTTACATACTCGTACGACTTTGCCATTGAGTCCACGGCCCCGCGTAGCGGGGCCCTGTCCTAGGCGGTTTGCCCTTCGGGTGTAAATAATTAAATAACTAACCTAACCTTTTTATAATAATATGGCCTTTTTTGGCATTTTGTACGCCTTACGTCAAATACAAAATGTGTCACTGAACTCACAAGCTATGCTATGCAAATTACAACTTAATTCATACGAAACAAAGTTTCTTTTAATCTTCAACTTGTGTTGGCTGGTACCGACGTAAGCGTCAGTGGCACGACTGGGTAAAACATTATTTACCTAACCATGCCGCCCCCTTCAACGGAAGTTTTCCGCGTTTAGCAATCACTGTTTCCGTTACCGCGCATTCTATAATTTTTGCAGCCTATTTATTAAGTACCTACACTGCCTCAGTTTTGGAACTTCCATTTTAGAGTAAAATAACCGACTAATGTTTTACAGACACAATTAACCAACCGCCAAAAAATAAATTATTGGTCTTTTATTTGTTCATTTTTTTTATTTTTATTTAATTTATTTAAATTAATTAATAATTTAAATAAATAAATTACAAATATCAGGGGACCATCTTATACAAATTGACCTTAGCCCAAACTAAGCTGTAGACTTGCCCTATAGGTACGGTCGGCCAAGAAAGCGGTCTACCAGTTTTGACAAAAGTTTCTGTGAGATCTAACTATCGCTAAGGTTGACACTTGTCACTTGTCACTGTCATAATATTAATGCAAGGGAAAATCGACCTTGTTGTATCATGACGTACAAATGAACTTCAACCGTAGAATGGTAGACCACATTACTAAGCAAACTGTACTAGGCAACGATAAACATACTTAAATAGAGAAAACACCCAAGACTCAGAAATAAAAACTCACGCTCATCAAACAAATATTTGCCCAGACCGGGAATCGAATCAAGGTCGGCTTCCTTCGTAGGCAGGGTCACTACCAACCAGGCTAACTGCGTCATTTTGCCTACTATCGCGATAGCTACGTAGATAATTTCCTATGACACAAAGGAGGCGTATAAAAACAAGTTTGGGAACCACTGATTTACAGCTCCAAATAACTCTTAAGATGCCACATTAGATTAAGTCGGTAGTTTACCGCGATCTGGATCTCAATAACCATAACACCTGTGTGGCTGGTCTTTCGAAGTTTCGATATATACTTGGGAGCAAAGAAATCGAGCCACTTTCATTGGAAATTCAATACTAAGTGGCTCGATTTCTTTGCTCCCAAGTGTATTAAACTCGCTCATATTTCCTCGAGCCTGTTAAACGTGAAAACACGATTAGAAACAAAATCCTCAATAGTTTTTAAGGTCTGTTCATCCTTACTTGTCTTATATAGTAAACAACTTTCTAACCTGAGAATGAACCTTTTTTGGCTTAAACAGCTATTTATCGTAAATAAAGTAAACCGAGTTAACATTTTGGACAACACTTGGCCAATATATTGTCTGTGATTGCTTTATTTTGTTTAAAATAGCTGTTTTAGCCAAAAAAGGTTCATTTTGAGGTTAGAAAGTTGTTTACTATATAAGACAAGTAAGGATGAACAGACCTTACTTTTAGTATGGTTTCGGTTGAATCTCTGAAACCCTACAATCTTTAACGATGATTTTTAATTCAATAGTTGAGTACTTATAACTTCTTAATCCTGATAAACCATTTGTTTAATAAACATTGCGGTTTTAAAGTAAACAGCCATTATTTGAATTTCACGCTGCAATCAAGGCCCGCGCAATCTCCATCTCACGTTCTTCTTGCGGACGCACATAAAGCCATCTCTTTTGATTTTAATGTGGGCGTGGCATCATATGTGACGTCTAACACAGTTTATTCTGTCAAAATATGTAGGAAATAATGCGGGAAAAGTAAAACAACTTACAGGGTGATCTCTCCACCGGGGCGGGATGGTGGGGCGCAGTTTCCGCTGCACCACGGCCTCCTGCATCTCCTCCAGGCCGGGGTGCGAACCCACTTCCTCCTCCAGCGGCAGCCGGTACTGCGCCGTCGGCTCCACCCCACCCTCATCGCATCTGAGCGGAACACAAATGGTATGATCAGCTCACAATTTTTGCTAACATTTTTTGTTCTAATGGATCGCAGGTGCAAATAGGTAATCAATTGAGGCAAAAACCTTTTCAGGTTGTCAAGAAATATCTGCGGTAAAGTTTAGTAAGATTGTATTATAACAACATTGAGGAAAACATGAGCCCAATAGTCTTTGCGGAAACGACAGCTCGCGATTAGTGCTACGCATCTTCAAAGAAATATAGATAATCCATTTGAACAACTAAACTTGTAAGTTACGACTAATCAGTACAATCTTATCAGGTTTTAACCCTAAAGAGAAAAATATTGTCACGAATTATTAACCGTAATAGTTTTAAAGTGTAAAACAAAATTATTTGAATATTTTTTAATTGTTAGGTAGTATTAGTGTACTACCGGACAAAATAAAAAAGACCAAATCACTTACCGCGAGGCGATTTCCCACAGGACGAGCGCACACGCGTACATGTCTATCCTCAAAAACGCATCTTTCGTGAAGTTGATAGCTCCGTCCAGGACTTCAGGGGCCATGTAGCGTCTGGTGCCGACCTGGCCGTGGGCGTCGCCGCAGCCGTGCCCCACCTCGAACACCAGGGCCAGGCCAAAGTCAGCGATGCAAGCGCTTAAGTCCGCTTTTAGGAGGACGTTTTTCGACTTGAAGTCTCGATGAGCGACCGCTGACTTCCCGCCGCCTTCCTCGTGTAGGTGAGCCAGGCCGCGCGCGACGCAGGCGGCGATGCGCCAAGCTTCGGCCCACGTCAGGGTGTGGGCTTTAAGGTAGTCGCACAAGGAACCCTGAAAAAAATAATTGATAATACTTCTTTACATTTTGTTGTGGCTAGGACTTGAATATAGGTGGGAATAAAATCTCCCCATCTATTGCATTCATATGGGCGCTGCAAGAAACACAGTAGTACTTACTTAAATTATTAAGATGTATGCCTTTAAACCAGTTCAATAGGTACTTTTTACATGGCTGTGTCCATGCGTGTGTGAAATGTAAGCAAATAATTAAAGAAAGACAAAACAATTAAAAGAAATACATGAATTATTTACATGTTTACTTAATAATACAGACTGGCGCCGCGAGAAAGACACAGACGTAGAACTTATGTCATAGTACGTAGGTATGCCTGATCGGCCTGAATAATAGGTACTATAAATAAGAAAAATATTATGATATCTTGTCTTAGTATAAGAAAAGTATTCACTGCTGATTGTTTAGACACCAGATATGTGAAATATGTTGGATTTAAATAACACTTGTTTGCAATATATAAAGAAAGATAAAACAATTGAGGAGATTTATCAACTAATAACCAACCTTCTCATGGTATGCGGTGATGAGCCAATACTCAGCTTGCAGATTTTCGCCCTTCTTGTCTACTCCAATATAATGCAAGATATCAGGATGATCCATTCTAGGAAGTCTGTAGATTTCTTGCTCAGCCAGCCAAGATTGTTTGTCCTGCAATGGGAAGACCTTCACAGCGACATCCTTCTGGCCTAGCTTAGCTCTCCAAACGGCACCGAACCTGCCTCTAGCCCGCACCTCACAGAGCGTCACCAGCCCAACTAAATCTGCAGTCTCATTTTCCATACCAGTACCAGCAGATGGGGGTCGCGATAAAGATCCTTCATTTCCAAGTTCAGCAAATGAGCTGCCTTTACGTCTCCGATATAAAAAGTAACATCCAACAAATGCTATGAACAGTATCAATAGTGGAGTCAATGTGTATGCGATAATTGCTTCAGTGTCATTCTGAGATATTGGTGGTATATCAGCTGGTATGCGTTGCGGTGGCGAATCAGTAGGTGCTTCTATCGCCGCGTCGAGGCCGGGGAATGTAACGTTGGCGTTGCACATGTCACCTTCGCAGCAGCATGTCAAGAGAAGTAGTTTGGTTCTGTGAATGCGACAAGACGACGCCCTATCTTTACAAGCGACAGTGTCCAAGAAACAGCCTTTGAACCGAATGGTGGCCGTGTTGTCCTCGCTATTGTAATGCCATAAATGGACGCAGTGGGTGCTCTTGTCGGATTCAAAAGGGTGGCACTCTTCCCTGTCTGTAGTGATGGTGGTGCATGTCCCATTGTCTTGTGGAACACAGGTGGTTTTCTGTGTGCCGTTGTAGTATGCGCAGTACCGAGTCTCAATCCCACCACCTTTTGGACGCGGTGGAAGCTGGTCCTCACTTGGTGGTGATCCCAATGCTAAATGGATACCTAAAATGCAAAGATGTATTACATATACAGCTAGTATTATGTACTTGTAAATAGTTATATGTACGTTATGTATTATTATCAGTACCTACTTCCAAGTACTGATAATAATAAATAACATACTTGGGACCGGAAGTTTCGATAGGTACCTAAACTTGCAGAATGTAACAACATGCAGATTTTAATGCTGCAAATTTAGACAGTGCGAAGATGAATTCCTATAAATACAGTGAATTTCATATAAAATTCAAACTTTAAAAGGTGCATTTATATCTTATATTATAAAAAGTTAAAGTAGTCATTTTTATTGACGTTACGCGTAATTCCGTGGACAAAATACAATTAATCATTTTGTTGTAAAACCCGATTTTTTCGAGCTTCAGATTTCACACGAAAATAGTTACTTCAAAATGATAATCTACTAATAATTTGCACATGTACAAACAAACACATTTTATTTTTACATCTTTGTGTATTTTTACCCGACTGCGGCGGAGCCCAAAAGGAGGGTTATGTTTTTCACCGTCATGTATGTATGTATGTATGTCCAGTTCTATGTTCCCCGCTACAGCAAAAACGGCTTGGACGATTTTGACAAATGAGGTATCAATGGATTCGTCTTCGCAGCGAGAGTGTCATAGGATACCTAAACTGTTAAAATTGAAATAACAACTATGGCCAAATGAGAATTATTAACATATGTAGGTATATCGATGACAGTATAAAAAATGCAGTCGGGTTTTTAAAGCTTGCTTTTCATATAGTTATTGAAATTAGAAAATAATTCTTTGTTTATAAGTTACAAAGGAAAAAGTGGGGTGCTCAATACTTTTGGCCAAGGCTGTATAATTGTAAGTTACAGTAGGCAAGACGTGGAAGAGGCGGTTTTAGTATGTTACCACTGATAGGTGCTCTTGCCTCTTTCATAAATAAGCATTTAAATATCACATTATTTAGGAATTGTTTTCTCGAAAACAAAGTACGTAGGTACTTATTTGTGACATATTGGATATGTCCTACCTAACCATATTATGATTGATTTTAATCGATTCTGGGTTTATGGTTCATATATTTATTGCCCTTGTCCTTGTTGTGTTACTAACAATGTTGCAAATATACTGCCATATTTTTTGTGAAGATTTGGTTTAGCAGGGTTTGAAGCTACGATCAGTACCACTGATTGAGGCAGAAAAAAGGTGCTACTAGCACTTGTAGCTTTGCTGGCACTGAATTTGTTAATACCACAAATTTAGAGTGGGCATGGTACAAGCAAGGAACAGCAAAAAGCCAATTAACATTTAATGATCCAATTGTAAAATTTAATTTCAACTTTAACTTTTCATAAACAAATGGTTGGTATATCGTCGGTGAAACTGCAAAACCGCGTAACCAACAAATTGATTGTAGACCAAAAAAAACCTTAACAACTTAGAAAAAAGGTGCATTTTGCCCCTCATTAAAAATGTTACTTACGCGGTTTTGCAGTTTCACCGACGATATGCTTTTGTTTTTCTTAAATTTCTCCTAAAACTTTCTGGCCGAACCCATGATAACATAACATAAACCCATGGTATTTATTTTCGTTGAATTATTTATCTGCATAAAATTGGAAATTGTTTGCAAATCTTTGCACGATTGTGAAGGCCCGGTCTGAAAGGGTGTCCATGTTCTTTGTTTTTTTCTGTATGTATGATTAAGAAACTAAGAAATGAACACTGTGATAAGACCAAGAAAATGATCTTCAAGTCATCAAGTGATGTATACAATAGAATATAATAAAATAGAAACCATTTATTTACCTTAATTTTTACATATTTTATTTTACATGTATCCAATTTTGACTTCCAAACATTAACCATTTAGACATTAGAAAAAAATGTATGACGGTCTATACTTAGATTAGCATAATTTATGACTTTTATGACAGTTGTTTTCCTAATTTGAATTATAGAATTATACCAGTGGGGTATTCTTTTTATAGTTATGTTTAGATTATTATTATTATTTAATAAGCTTATTTTTCTAATTATTTCAATATGTTTGGTTTAAATATTGTTTCTATAACATGTATGTAGCTGTACATCCAATATTTTGTTGTTTTCTTAATATAAATGATTAAAGCATTATACAAATGTACCTACTAGACTTTTCCTTGTCTTTTATTGTATTTGAATAGAGATAGAAACACATTTCTGAATGATAATAGATTCTACTTCAATAAGTGGATACTAGGGTCAGTTACTGTTTTGCATAAACGATGCAAATTTGAACATCACAGACAACCAGACAGATATAGACAATAGAATTCATAAAATTCAAAGTAGGACCATTTGATCTTCATAAAGTAAGATTTGGAAATCAAAACCATTTATTTTTGCATTTAGAATGTTATTAAAGATATGCACCTAGATAACATTATGAAAGGACACTAAATTCTTTCTTTCTATAACAACTTTTCATTCAAAGCAATTTGGTTTCCAAATATAGCGCCTTATCTGCACGAAGAAAATACATAATTGTTTACTTAAAGCTTTACTCACCAAGAATAAACAACGTCACACAGCATATATTCGCTGCCATCGTGTTTAATGCAGGCATCAGGGTCCGCTGCACAGAGCTCCGCCGCCGCGGTCCGATGTTATTTTTATACTAGTCCTCGACATAAACTCTATTTAGGAATTCAGACCATAAGTATATGACAAGCAAACAACGCACATACGAGTCTACACGAAAACAGATCGCTAATCACACATCTCCATTGAAAATTACTTTCGTTAAGTTTTAACGCTCGCAAACAACTACATAAATCTGTGCAATCACGCTAATTGAGTTAAGTTTAATTTTAATTCCGAAAATAAAGTGGAAGAACAGAAAGCTTCTCTTTTTGACAGCTCGCTTATAATGTTGCCATCACCGATTAATAACCTGTATACTATTGCCATGTGATATAAAAGGAATGGAAGGTAAACGCAGTCGGGTAAAAAAGATTTGTTCGAATCGTATTTCTAACGATCTTATCGTATTCTGTGGTTCTGGCGTCTAGTAATTTTTTAGGGTTCCGTACCCAAAGTTTACCAACGGGACCCTATTACTAAACATCCGCTGTCTGTCCGTCCTTCTGTCGGTCAGTAGGCAGTATCTCATGAACGGTAATAGGTAGACAGTAGAAATTTTAAGTGTGTATTTCTATTGCCGGCATAACACCAAATAAATAAAAAGTGGGCCCCAGAGTGGGTGGCACAGATTCATACTTGGCCCGTTTTTTAGGGCTCCTTACCAAAATGGTAAAAAAAGTCTGTATGTCATAGCAGTTTTTCTCAGAAAGTATAGAAGCTATCAACTTGAAGTTGAAGTGGCAGATATGTATCCTTCTAAGGCCCACCATACAACGAAATTGTGGTCAGTGGAATATGAATCTATTGTGAATGAAATTACGTCAATTTTCTAATTTGATCATTAGTCATAAAAACAAAAGAAATTCCATTTTACTTCCCTTGCTAGATCTTTATTTCAATGGCCGTATTATGTACTTCTTTAGGACAAGGGACCTCAGTTTGCTTTTAAAAAAAAAAAAAAATATTTTTCTAAATATTTGAGAATGAAAAATGAAAGTGACTTGATTAATAGCAAACGGGCTGTTATATGAAAGGGCTCAATCTGTAAATTTTAAAACTATTTTGATTTATAATTTTCCGTTACATACTTTTTAATTTATAGCCAAAAATGTACCAAAAATGACCGTTCCCGCTTATCTCCGAAGTTTATGGACCAAAACTGAAAAACTAAGTTGTCAAATTGTTCAGTATTGGAAAAAATATTAAAATACTTTAAGTCTGTATTAAAATTTAGGCTAGTCAAAATGGACCTTATTGCATAGAATATAAAGTTTATAATAAAATGAGTACTTTATTTTGCGTTTTCCAACCATATTATTTTAAATACGGAACCCTTGGTTTGCGAGTCCGACTCGCACTTGACCGGTTTTTATTTAATTACTTTACTCGTCATGACTGCATCAAAACATTTTATAATGCCACTGCTATAATATCCCTGAGTGTGTCCATGTGCTACAATCCTATGGCTAAAGTGCACACCCTTACCTCGTAAGACCCCGCGTGCAAAAAAATGTACATAATACGGCCATTGCAATAAAGATCTATTGCAAAGGAGATAAAGTAGAAGTTCCCTTGTTTCTATGACTGACAATTAAAATAGAAAATTAACTTTATTGCAATCATAATAGGTTCATTTTCCTTTGGCAAATTTCGTTGTATGGTGGGTCTTAGGAGGTATTAAATTTGGTATGGAGATAGCTAGCCCCAGGCAATGACATTCTGAGGGAATAAAGATCTAAGCGAATAATTCCTTAATACTGGCAGTTAAACTACCATAAGAGTACAATGAGAGAGAGAGAGAGAGAAGGAAGTACAAGTCCGAGTATAGTTAAGTACAGGATAGAAGGGTAAGTAGTAAAACAAGGAAAAACAATGTAAAGTGATCTTATATTTATTTTAAAACATCATAATGAACATTTAGAAGATATCATAAAATATTTAACAGGTGAAAAATAATAGCTATCAGTATTATCACAGTCTGATGTACAATTGTTTTGTAATAAAGTTCTACAAGCGGAGATATATTGACCTTTACTTTTCAAGTGATTGATTTGGGACAAAACACTATCACTGCATCCAGTCAAGAAATTCATCAAATTAGGGTAGTCAAAAGACTTAAAGGGACAGCCGCCCTCCGAACAAGCATTCTGTAACCCCTGTATCCGCTGACAATTCACAGAGGTATAATTTTTTCTTCCTCCTTCTAAACCATACATGTGCCTTATACCATATAAATATTTTTTTTCATCTTTGTCCCAACTATGGCAACACACATGAGTGCCATTTGGATTCAGCCTGTATTCAGTCCTCCAAAAGTCTACAGCTTCTTCAACAGGCATCCCAATATCCTTAAGGAACAGGCTGTAGAAGAATCTCTGTGTGTGTGAGAGTCTATGCCTATTGCGCAGGTGCCTGTGTAAATTCAGCATACAGGGTGGAAATAACTTAGATAAGTTATCTACATTCCTACTTAAAATAATGTTGGTTCCACTTTTGCTAATAAATGGCACTAAATCCTTTTTTACTTTAGTTAATAAATCAACAATTCGGGGATCACTTTTCAGTGGTGTGATATCTGTGCAAGATACTCTATTTCGTAAATTGGTGCTAAAAAGGGATACAAAATATTGTAGCCATTTGCCACAGGGCAATTCTACTATACCATTTTTCAATTCAACTTGCCTTCTCGCTACTAACGGAAGACAGTGTTTAAAGTTCAACTTAATGCTATGCAAACAACAGTTTGCATCATGAGTCGAAGAAATATGGTTTGCAATATTTTTCAGTATAAGATGCTGACACAACACTTGTAATGGTTCACAGGAAGGCGTGTCGCCGTTTCGCTTAATGCTATTTAGGATTTTTTTAGCAAAACGTCTCATGTCGTACGCAGAAAGAGAGTTTATACGGCGCTTAAACAGCTCTGCTTCGGCTTTTAAAAAGAACTGTGAGAAGCCAGTATTTTCCGCCAAAATTGTTACGATACACAACACGAAATGTCCAACATTGTCATAAAGACTTCCTTCGACCATGTACTCGTTGTAGACAACGGTATTTCCTTTGGAAATATCCTTCAGAAAGTCTAATCTCTTCAGCGTGATTGTTTCCATCAAATGTGCTTGTATGTCACCTTTAACCGGGGTTAAGTAAAAGAAGGACATACCTAGAGCGTTTTTCTGTTTGAAATTATCAAGTTTCATTAAATATTTAATTTAAATTCATGGTTTTTTAATAAATCGTCGACTGATGAGTAATAAATAACAATACAAATCAACAAAATTGCTCTATTTAACTGTTGTCACTGTCACTGTCACCGCACCGCGCCGCGCCGACAGTGAGTAAGTTGCCATCATTCCACAGAGTGTTAAGGTGGATTCAAATTAGGAAGATAGAAAATCGGGTGTATTTTCAGCAGAGCTACCTACTGGGGCACGTTTTATAAAACTAAAAGTTACAATTTTACAGGTCTAAACTGGCAACACTGCTCAAATGGCTGGTCGTCATTGGTCGAGGTTGTGTCAAATGGAAACTTGTAACCTGTATAATTGTAATTTGTAGCATAAAGCAGGCCCCTGCTACTTGGGGCTCAGGCAACGAAAATAACTTGCTACCAAAATAGTACATTGTTGCCTAGGCGCGGAAAGTAAGGGATTTTGCTGACGAGGTGGTTAGCAGGCCGAGCAACAACGAGGCCTGCTAAAATACGAGTCAGGAATCCTCGTTTCCGCCGAGGCATACATAATGCTTTTCTCAAACAATGCGAGAAAATTATACAAATACAAGATTATAAGTATTTTTAAAAACCTTTGACAAATTCGGAGAGAATTTTTGTTTGCAAAATAGGAGTATTAGTTAAGATAGTTTCACGCACAACGAGCCGCCGCCCGCCGCCGTCGCTCCGCAGAGCCCCGCCGCCGCGCGCCGCTCCTCACTGCGCCCCCACCCACAAGTTGGGTCTACTGGATTTCTTTCATCGTAATAGAGAGCACTCATACCCTCGTAAGGCCCACGTCAAATTTCGTTAGTTCGAAAAATAATCTTGTGTCGGGTCAACTTAAGTCAAAAGTCACTTTAACAAATATCCTAAATTTAGCGCGTTGGGCTTTGCGAGGTTAAAAAACAATGTGGACATGGACGGAAAGTGTTTTCATATGTTTTTTTACTCCTAGGAGTAAAATGAGGCATTTTCCGTCCTTGTGTTTCAATCGGAAAACCGTTCTTTCCGAGAATGAAATATGCAATGAAATATTGATGTTAAGTATGTTCCTTATAATAGGCCGCCAAGTATGAATTAATTTTAGTGTAAACATGGCGGCTGTGTTTATGAATAGGCTAGATAGCTGTTTTTTTTAATATACTAAGCCGTGCATCCAACCAAAGCGTTTGCATGTTTATTTAAAAATACCAGGAGAACAAAGGTAATTGCGCTGCGGGGCACGCGGGCGCACACGACACAGCGCGGATGATTGAGTACTGTAGGTTACTTTTAATGTTTATGCACTCCTAGTAATTTGAATTTGTAATTTTTTTTTTTAAATTAATTATTATTACTTTTGTGAAAAGCACTATACATACCTCGGCGGCAAATATGGGGTTGCCTTCGGCTGGCAACCCCTTTTGTCCCGGCCTCTGTAGTAATGTACTATTTTGCAACAAGAGAGCAAAGTTGGTTTTTGCTGCGAGTGTTTATTTTGAATCCCGAGTAAGCGAAGGATTCAAAGACACGAGATGTAAATAACTTTTTTTTTTGTGGTAATCGCCTGAACGGCCAAAGACAAAAGTCCTTGCTTTTGTTTGCTTTTTGCTTTAATTACTTAAAAAAGGGCAGAGGTGAAAATCCCTTCCGGAGACCTGGGAATGGAGGGCCCAGGTACTGCCGGGCTCGCACCGGCTAAAAACACCAATGCCCCATCTTTTACCAACTAGAATTTAGACTCCCGCGGATACTACCCCAGCCAGTGCTGAAAGGCCGGATGAGAAAGTCCTTCCTCCGTTTACGTATCCGCGGGGTTTTTCCAAAAAGGGGGGATAGGAAAGGGGGTTGGGTTGTAAATAACTTTGGTCTCGTGTGACACATACAACATTTCACCTCAGCAGCGAGAAAAATCCACATGGTTAAAATTAAACAACATGTATCTAGAGGTATATTTGTAAAAAAAAACAATATCAAAAATTAAAAGTTAAATAATTGCAGTTTTGCAATTTAAAAGTACCAGCTTTGTTGGAACTAGGGCCTAACTAAGTTGGTAGGTACCTATTAAAATCAAATCAAAATATATTTATTGCATGACTGTAGGTATCAAGTATAATATATTATACAGGTGTCAAATACATTTGTGTGTGCACACTACAATCTACTATTACGCCGAAAGCTTTACAAAGTGTTTAGTGTGCACATATATTTTTATACTAGGTACTTATAATGAATGACGGACTTACTTTTGCTGCGAGAAAATTGCAGTCCGGAGCTTCATAAAGAAACTTTGGATTATTAGATTTGTGCCATACTGACATTCTTGTCGCCACGTTTTCCATAATCATACATGTCTCGTTATGCCTCTGGTTCAAGACATTATCGTAATAATGGAGCGACAAACTCACATGCATGATAATATAGAGAGATAGTAATATAAATCTGCTTCGCATTAATTTACTGTTAACGTTAACTCCTTGGGTGCCGCGTTCGACGCCACAGGGGGTCCCGTCCGAGAGCAATTTCTCCCTTATTACGGGTTAGACCCTGTCGTCTAGCACGGAGCCCAAGGGCGGGACCCGAAGGCCCCCTGTTGAACCTCCTCAATCCCCTACAGATCAACCCAAAGCCTCCAAAACAATATCAATCTTTTGCCATCTCTTTACATTGTCAATATTACAGTTTATAAACACTTACCAGTGTACAGAACCATTATCTCTCACCTCACAAACTTGTCATAAACAACAATTCCAAACCTCAACCGTAGTCCGTCTTTCTTCATCTACTCTCCCTCCAAAGCTATATCACCTCCTCCAGAGTTGCCAGTCATAATTATTTCGTCTAAAAATTACTACCGAACTAAAGGGGTTCATTCACTAGCATATTTCATGCATATCGCGATCATTCGCGACATTCCCCACAGCGACTAGAGTTGCTGCTAGGTGAATAATTGACTCACCCACTCAGCAATCTTCGCCCTCGCTCGCATTACTATATCTCGCTTGTTTTGCGCGTCATCAGCTTTAGAGTCTACCTGAAAACTTCCAGACCGCTATTTCCAGACTTGCAATTTCCAGTACTTCTCGGACATCCTCTATTTGGAGATTCTGGCCCTTCTTTATCTCCCCTCACTTTAAGTTTACCGCGCATACACCGATCCGCTCGGTCACCAATAGAAACTTCTTACAGTACCTGTACTTCCGGCAAAAGCTCAAATCCTGTGTCAAAATAAATGACGGTTTCGAGCGGGTAGAGATGTCCAATAGATTAGGAGATGTTGACTGATGAACACCAACCCTTATAATCTGTTATGAACACAAACTCAAACTCTTGCATAAGCTCTCGGCTCTCGTTCAACCTTCAATAAACTTTTCTTTACCTGTTTATCTGTCAGCGGAATGGAACAAAATATTTACCAAACAGAAGAACGTTAGCAAGTTTCAATATGTAATCCTATGACAAAATCCAGTTCAAATGATCAGATGATTCGCCTCATATAACGAATGTGCATTATTAAACAAACCTTTACATCAAAGAAAACTACCTACTACTATTCAGTTTTCTCTTTCAAAAAAGAACTCACTCGAAGTGTAGACCTATAATTTCCTGATCACGAAACCAGCTTTCTAACTAAACACGATTAATGTCCCCCACTATGAACATGTCTCCAAATATATCTGGCTGCATCGCATCCAGACACTCCGCCACTACAGCAAGCAAAACGTGGAGGTCTTTTAATTCTCGGCCATTTTATTTTATACTTACAGTAAATAATGTTGGGCCTTAAAACCATACAATATTTTCCTTGCTTCCATGTTCCCACGTACTTCCTTTAACACAAAATTCTCATAGTAGAAACGAAACTAGTGGGAAAACATACTCACAAAGGGTGGTAAATAGAATCCTCATTGAGATTGCTTCATTAAGTTTCAACCGAAATGTTCTGTATTCCAGAACAAATAAACAATTACTTAGCTCCGATTAGTCCAAGTAAGTATTACTCTCATAAAGCATTTGTCATTTCAAGTTTCCAAATATCCATAAACTTTTTAATTTCTTGAATATCATTTTACCTTCAGTTTACAATTTAATTGTTAAATAGCATATCTGTAGTATTTTCACTTTTTACAAATACCATAACATTTATCAGCAATGCTTACCAGCTGAGACCAAAAATGGGCTAGAAATTATGCCAAAAAACTACACAGCAAAAAACATTAATGGACTAAGTTGTCATTTGACACTGGCTTCAAAAATAATATTAATACCCACAGAAATCTGGTTATGATCTTATTATCAGGCTTCAATGCAGCTTAAAGAAAGACCTTAATGACATCTGTATTAATTCTAATTTTGTTCAACTTAGACTTACTAGTAAGAGAGTTAAGTATTGAAACATAAACAGAAACAAACATTCATAACACATCATTATTCTTTAAATTTTGAAACATCATACAGAATGCAGCCACCCTTACCATATGATAAAGTGTTGATGGCTCACCTTAAAGAAGATCCTGTTGGTCTATCTCCTCAATAATTACTTAATCCAACTGTTCCTTAAAAATTACATAAGTCTCCCCTTCCAGCATGACCGTGTCAGACTGCTGTAAATTATTATTCTTAAACCAGCCATGTATGCTAATCCAGTTTGAACTTCAAGACAAGTTTGAGGACCATTTCACATAATACCTGCCTCCCTCGTACTTAACAATATACCTAGTTGGTTACATCCTCTGTGGTTATATATATGAATGTAAACACTCTTGTTGTCTTTGCATAGTTAAGCCTGTACATATTTTCCTATAATTAAATCAGGTTAAACATAAATATTAATGCACCACAATTCAAACGCACCTTTTGAATACCACACAAAAAATCAACAAAGAAACACAAACAAAAACACATAAGGCTTTGTTATCCCTAAAAGATGATTTCTTCCAGACAACCTAAGAAAGAAGAGATGCTGTAAAGTAATAATTAAAACAAAGTAAACAGTACAAAACAAGTTAATTAACCCAATAAATAAAATAACACTTGCAAATCAAAACCACTCCACCAGTTATATCACTCTGGTCAATTTCAGTGAGAGTATTTTGCTCAGCGCTCTATAACCTTAGTGTCTGATACAATTGAACCAAATGCTGATGATGACATTATATATTTACTTAGACTATTTAATAAAGGTATTCTTTCAGTAATGATAGTACAATATTTACCTGCATATGTATTGTGTAGTCGTATAACTCCTTAGAGTATTTCTGTCCAATACAATTAAACATTGTAATAACTTGTTCTCATTAAAGACCCCCGCCATTGCCACCTACAGAACTATATCGTACTTTAGTTACAGGAACTCACACCTTACCAAATCATCTGTTCCATAGTCCTTTTGCTTATACCAACTGCAACCCACAACCAATAACACCACTGCTCATGTATATTATAGACATACTAATATTTCACACTTATTATATACATTGGGTTGACAGTATGTATGTATATGTATACATATACCAAAAGGGTTTTAGCAATTAGGAAGAGTAGTATTTCACCTAGTCTCACAACAGAACAGAACTCTGGCCCTCAGAGAGAAAAAGTCCATCCCGCTGGGAGCTCCCGAGACAGAAACAAAGTGTTAATAAGGTAAGTAATTTATACCTAAACCAATATTAAACATCTTTTTTTTTTTTTCATCTTGTGTTCATCATAATATTATCCCAATTAGCACTTAGGTTAGTTTAGTACTATTATATCAATACAGTTGGATATGATAAAGTTGTAGTATGTACAACATACTTGTTTTCTAGGCTAGGGTTTAGCCAACCTACCTTTAGCTTATACAATATCACATCATGTTTCAAGAAAAATCTCATTAGATTAACCAATTTTTTGTTAAAACTATCAATTTGTATACTTAATACCATAAATCCATCATCGGTAAGTCTTCACGAGAACGTTGACTGTAATGTAATTATTTCAAATGCAACAATTATACTTAACCAACGCTTACTTTACCTCACAACCAAGTTTAGCTAGAATTTATAAAACAAAACAAAACTTTTAGTGTGCAAATAAGCACGTTCCAACCAGGCATTTGGTGATCATCAATCACATCGTATTCTTCTTTTAAATCCTTATTTACTTATTCACAATGTGGATGAACTTATTTGTATTAAGAATTAACTTTTACACCAATTATTATACGTAGAAGTAAAACTTTTCAATTTTATCTTGTAAATAAACAATGAGTAGTGGGAAGCAGACAATGTGTTTCCGATGTTGCACCATTTTAGTAAACACCGTTGACAAATCACGCTACCATCATTAAAATAAATAGGCCAATAGGAGCATCGGAACCCACTCCAATGAGTTCTTATTGGTTTTTTATTACGATCTTAACCACAACCAGTCAACGAAAACAAACTTAGTATGATGTCAACGTGACAGTTCACATATTTACAAACAGCTGCCTTTTTATTCACAGCATAATTTAAAATTCGAGTTGACCGCAACTCAACTAAATACAAATTAATAAGTGAGGGTTGGGGTAAAACACAAAATTAAAAAACACATTGTTTTCCTTAATGCAAACCCAGGAAATACACAAACAAAATAACAGTTGAGAGCCAAGTTCCACCACCAACATATCAAAAAAATAATAATTGTAATGTCACAGCAAAGTAGCAAACACTTAGCTTGTCAAGTCAATTATTACAATATCCAAAAGGCAAGGTGTAGGTACTATTTCCAACCTTTTCCAACATAGCAAAGTCCAATGTGCTCAATCAAGAAATAAAGTTTAGACAGTAACACGGTCACTAAAAATAATGTCATCACTTATGACAAAGTAGCCAAAGCATTGCAGGTCAAACAATAAAAACATTTTAATATCCAATCACTCATTCAATATATATTTTGTATGTATGTCAATGTAACAATGCATCCAATTGCTCAGTATCACTTTCAACAGTGTATGGTCCAGTTCAAACAGTTTTTTCAGTAAAAAAATGTCAAGTCTTAGGCAAAGTCAACCTATTTGAAGCTATAATTTTGGCCCAACTAATGGCACCAATATGACTAATGACACAAAATTCTCTCAAGAATACTATTTCAGTGTCCACGATTATGAGGTTCTCAAACAATCTCATTTCTTTCTGTTCAACAACACAAAACCGAGCTAAACTACTACTGGCTCACTCCAGCAGCAGTAACGTAGGGCGCGTTCGGCCTCTAACGTTCTTGAGTTCTCCATGCCTATCAGCTGAGAACACCGGGCGACCGCTACACAGTGGTCCGTAAACACAAAGCTAGCAATGCGTGGGGATCGTCATCCATCCAACGCACCTGTCATCTGCACCGGCGGCTGTGAAGGCGGACATAATCCTGCCTTGACATATTACACATGACATCTACACAGCAGCACAAGAGGTTAAACTAAACAACCACTGCATGTGCCCTCTCCCGCATAGCAACAGCCGCTTTGAATGACCAGGGCCCTGGTCACTGAAAGCAGCAGTACGCGAAGGATCGGAACCTTCCACGCACCTGTCGCAGTCCCTTCCTACTACTAGTGGAGAACTCTATTTCAATACTCAACAATAATTTTAAACAGTCAGTTTCCCAAACAAGTTATCAATAACCTTGTTTAAATAGTGAACAATTAAATTTTTTATTTTACATTCTCACTGAAAAAATATTTCCTGTCCAACTTTAGTAGCAGTTTTGTCATATAAGTAAGGTCGTCACACGTCACAGTCACCTTTATCAATTTTCTATTCTTTATCCCAGCACGCTTCACCAATTTTGTCGCCACGTTTTCCATAATCATACATGTCTCGTTATGCCTCTGGTTCAAGACATTATCGTAATAATGGAGCGACAAACTCACATGCATGATAATATAGAGAGATAGTAATATAAATCTGCTTCGCATTAATTTACTGTTAACGTTAACTCCTTGGGTGCCGCGTTCGACGCCACAGGGGGTCCCGTCCGAGAGCAATTTCTCCCTTATTACGGGTTAGACCCTGTCGTCTAGCACGGAGCCCAAGGGCGGGACCCGAAGGCCCCCTGTTGAACCTCCTCACTCCCCTACAGATCAACCCAAAGCCTCCAAAACAATATCAATCTTTTGCCATCTCTTTACATTGTCAATATTACAGTTTATAAACACTTACCAGTGTACAGAACCATTATCTCTCACCTCACAAACTTGTCATAAACAACAATTCCAAACCTCAACCGTCGTCCGTCTTTCTTCATCTACTCTCCCTCCAAAGCTATATCACCTCCCCCAGAGTTGCCAGTCATAATTATTTCGTCTAAAAATTACTACCGAACTAAAGGGGTTCATTCACTAGCATATTTCATGCATATCGCGATCATTCGCGACAATTCTTTCCAAAAATGCAATACGTTTGGGATAGGTTTCAATGTGTATACGTAGTCTTTTGTCTTTATTGTGGTTTTCAATATTGTGTAAATACTCCACATTGTAGATGGTTGCTTCGTTTGTGATAATTCTATGAAGTACGCTAATAGCACGGCTAGCACATGTTGTTACGCGACTTGTTTGTCGCTCGGATCTCCCTTTCTTTCTAGTCAGTAACGATAGAGACGCACTGAGCGACAAGCGAGAATATACAACTTGTGCTACCCGTGCTGTACAGTCTTTAACTTCCAGCTCCATCTCCTAATTCGCGCGATACCACACGAGCTATCTCTCTTGCCTTGCAGCCTTGTATTCCCAGTGGAAAAGCACCTTGATTAACACGTTATATTAGTAATTCGTCGCCTTAACATCGTCTTAAGGCCCCCATACATGTAAAGGCCGATCAGTTCAGGCCGAACTGCGTCAGTTCCGCCTGACCGGATCGAGTGCCCATACATGTAAAGACTTTATAAGACACCATACCAGAAAACCGTTCAGGCGGACGGATGCGATTTGCCTTCAGGCCAAATTACACATACACGATGCTATTTTGCATCCCGTCATTTAGACCTGAAGGCAAAACGGATCATGTATGGAGGCCTTTACAGCTATATTTATATGCATAGGTGCTTGTATCAATGTACTAAGTATCTAAAATGGTTTCTATAGTTACGCTTTATTTAATTTTGTTACACGAAGTCCATAATTATATAAGAGGAGCCAATCTGATATTTATTACCTATACAGTGGTAGTAGGTGACAGCGATGACAGCTGTTAATTTTGGATGATGTTCCAAATTTGGATCTCATTACCTTACAATATAAGATAACGTAATTTCAAAATTACGTTACAGCGGTCATCGCTGTCACCTACTACCACAGGTAAGGTAATGCTGTTCATTTGCCTTTCGACTTCTGAGGCCCTACTTTGAAATTCGAAGTTCGAAGTTACGTTAGCTCCATCCCTGTCACTCGTTATTCGAGACTAAATCGAGAGAAAGGGATGAAGCTATCGTAACTTCGAACTTCGAATTTCAAAGTAGGGCCTCTGAACCCATCTTATGCCGGCACCACACTTCGCTATTCGCTTTTCGTTATGCGGCTGCGCCGTATTTTTTAAAATATTTGGTATCTCGCTTATGCGTTATGCGTGCGAATAAAGAAAACATAGACGAATAAACCCTCCACACTTCGTCGAATGTAGGCGCATAAGCCGAATAACGAATAGCGAATAGCGAAGTGTGGTGCCGGCATTAGAGTACGTATAATATGTGTGTATATAGAGTATTGTACGAGACTGCGTAATTAGCATAACAACACTCATGTTGTAATGCCTGTCGTTACGCAACCGTTACGTAAAACTATTTCTACACCACCTTTTGTGGGGCAAAAATACCTGCCGACTGAGCTACAGTTACGACGATTGGGTTTGAAATATTTTCTATTTAACCTTTGTAGGCGTTGCAAATATTTGATATGTATAAGGCCTATTTGACTTCAAGCTGAGCAAGTGAAAATAAAACTAAAAAGCTAGCTGTAGGTTCGGAAACACAAGAAAAGGGTGGTGGTAGTGGGCGGTGAGATCAACAGGAACAGTTTTATTTTGCTCTGATCAAAACGAGAAGTTCGAGGCTAATCGAAATGCAATTGCCCTTTTTAAAATGTATGGCGTTTCTGACGAGCGGGTAAAAAAAAAACCAGGCCCGTAATAACGGCACCCCGGGTAGCGGTCAGTCAGTCTAGCTATTCTAGTAATGTGATGGCAGGGGTGTGATTCTCTCAACGACGAACGAGTGATTGTCCAAGCGGCGAGTTTAAGTAGTCCCGTCAGAGTAAACAAAACACATTTTAGAGCGTGTATTCAAT
Organism: Acleris literana; assembly: GCA_946894065.1. Lineage (NCBI taxonomy): Eukaryota > Metazoa > Arthropoda > Insecta > Lepidoptera > Tortricidae > Acleris > Acleris literana. Next base: position 7,808,296 of record OX335669.1, on the reverse strand, counting down.
TTGGCAGCATGACTTCTCGAACGTATAAGGCTGCCTCATTGACAATGCACGCGCTAAAATGTGTTTTGTTCGCTCGGACGGGACTACTTAAACTCGCCGCATCGATTCGCTCGTCCGTCCGTATGACCGCCGTTTTTTGAGAGAATAACACCCCAGGATGGCAGCGTCATAGTGAGATCCCACGACCCAGTAACATCTCTGAAACTGAAATTTTTGACGTAGGTAGCGTAAGTAAAGTAATACGAACCATGTTCTACTTTTCTCTCTAACTTTGTATCAATAAAATACAATACCACCAAAAGTCCTGGATGGTCCTTCTTGTACACGGGTTATTTAGGTCTTTTAGAACTGTTTTACACCTGACTGACTTTACACCTATGTTTTATTATTGTCAACGTTAAGTGGAAGTTTTTATTTACTTGACAGTAATGGCGACCGAGTTGAAAACAATACGATAACAATATGTATTGAAAGATAAATAGAATAAAGCCCCTGTAGTATAAACCTCGCAATCAATCATACTTACAACAATTTCTGTTGGCCTTGGCCACCCTGCACCCATTAATTAATGTACCCACAGATTGTAACGGTATAAAAGTGCATGTCTAAAAACAGATACGAATTAAGTAACCTTGCAACAGAGGCCCTACTTTGAAAGTCGAAGTTCGAAGTTACGTCAGCTCCATCCCTTTCTTTCGATTTAGTCTCGAATGACGAGTGACAGGGATGCAGCTAACGTAACCTCGAACTTCGATTTTCAAAGTAGGGCCTCTGACAATACATAGTGGTAGTTCGGTACGCATGCGAGTACGAAAACGGTAGCGCTAGCGAGCTACACATTGTTAAATGAAAATGGCGGATTGGCGGGAATCTAAATTCTTACTAGGAGTGCGACCGATTTTTTTACACGCGCATGATTTTTTTTTTTTGTGGTTACAGATCTCAACTAACCTTACCTTCGTAACCAATGCTGAAGATAAGCTAAACACAATAAGGTTTCAGCAGAAACTAGCTTTCGATGAAATTATAATTATATTCTATCAAATGAGTGTCGGTGATTCAAGGGGTTGCCATTTTTTAGTGAAATCTCGAATAACTTGACGTTTACACCTAGGCACTTCTTGATGAAAAATATGATTTTCATCAATGAACCCCAAGAAGTTAATCTCAACAAATTCGAAATTCGATTTCCGTTAATAACAAAACCTGTCACATCACTCTCACCGTTTTAGGGCTAAACGGCACATACGAAGTTAATCCTGAATTCCTGACACCCGTCATCCCAGTACAAATGATAGCCTCAAACCCAAGAATAGGTTATAAATTGTACTGCGATGACAGCTGTCAGTGTCAGGATTAACTTCTTATCTATCTATTCCTTTAGAATGGTAAAAAAGGAATCCTTATGGTGAGACTTCGGTGTCTGTCTGTCTGCCTGTAGGTAACAGCTGTTTTTCTGTGGAACTATAGAAGCTATCAACTTGAAATTTTGCATAGTTGTATAACTTGCTTGCCCTCATCTGTTTTTAGTAAAAATAATAATAATAATAATAATCAGGGGGGGTAATGAACGCCCCCGTGTCATGCGTTTCGTGAACCAAGCCTTTGCTGGGACCGGAATAAGGCCCCAGCATTATATGGCTTGTGTCACGGAACGTATCGACTTCCTGAAGCAGAAGGTTTACGCGTGGGCAAGCCGTATTCGTCGCTATAGAGAGCGTGTGGATAGATACCAGCAAAATCGCCTCTTCCAAAGCGATCAGAGGAAGGTGTACCGAAAGTGGGAAGGAACCGATCAAGGTGTGAGCGACGGACACCTACCGGATCCTGCTGCTATGATTAATTTCTGGCGCAGCATCTGGTCGGTGCCTGTCGTGCACACAGAAGGAGACTGGATGCGTGCTGTTGAACACTCGTGTGAGGCTATTGAACCAATGGGGCCTATTACCATCTGCCCCGAAGACGTCAGTTGTGCAATTCGAATGGCTCAGAACTGGAAAAGTCCTGGGCCGGACGGATTGCACAACTTCTGGATTAAATGGTTCAAAGCCTCACATGAATGTTTAGCAACGCAATTCCAAAATTCCCTTGAGCTTGGTTCCTTGCCACCTTTATTAACAACTGGTGTCACCTTCCTGCTCCACAAGTCTGGTAGTACCGCGGAACCAAAAAACTACCGACCCATAACATGCTTGCCTACCATCTACAAGCTCCTTACATCCATTTTGAGCACAAAATTAAATGCACATTTTATTGCAAATAATGTTTTGGCCACTGCTCAAAATGGATGTAAGGTTGGGTCCCGCGGTACTAAGGAGCTCCTCCTCATAGACATGGCCATTTGCCAGCAAGTCAGACGAAGCAAGGTGGCCCTTTCGGCTGCTTGGATTGACTACAAGAAGGCTTATGACTCGGTGCCTCACTCATGGCTCGAAAGGATCTTAGAGTTGTATAAAGTTGATGCAACTTTGAGGTCCTTTTTAGGTGTGTGTATGAGGCAGTGGGTCACAGTCCTTCGTCAACCAGGTGCTCGAGATGTCCCCTCTGATTCGCCTAGCTTGATAAAGATTGAAAGAGGCATCTTCCAGGGTGACAGTCTGAGTCCTTTGTGGTTTTGCCTAGCCTTAAATCCCCTCAGCTCTATGCTGACGGATTCTGGGCTTGGCTATCGACTTCGTAGAGAAGCTGAAGTCATTTCTCACTTATTGTTCATGGATGACCTCAAACTGTTTGCATCGAAGCGCCAAGATCTTATCGCATTATTGAAAATCACACAAGAGTTCAGTAACGCGATCAAGATGGAATTCGGTGTAGATAAGTGTGCGGTCATGCATGTTCAACGAGGGAAAGTTGTAAATTCGTCGAATTTGCAGCTTTCTGAGACAATGACTCTCAGATCCCTCTCCGAAGTTGAAACCTACAAATATCTTGGTATGTCACAGTCTTTGGGTATTGTGGACGGCGATGTCAAGCAGTCAGTGAAGGAGCGCTTCTTCTGCCGCTTGACAAAAGTTCTTAATAGTCTTTTGTCGGGTGGCAATAAGGTGCGCGCCTTCAATGGCTGGGTGATGCCGCTGCTCACATATTCCTTTGGCATACTAAGGTGGACTCAGACTGAGCTGGACGCCCTGGATAGGAGGGTCCGTCTACTGCTTAAATCACATCGCATGTTGCACCCACGCTCATCTGTTATGAGATTGTACATCCCGAGGAAATGTGGTGGTTGAGGCATGTTAAATGCTAAGAATCTCCACAACCGCGAGGTGTGCAATCTCAGGGATTATTTCCTTAGCAATGAGTGTGGGATGCATCGTGATGTGGTTGCAGTAGACAAGAGCCTCACGCCTCTTTCTTTGGCAAACGAGAACTGGCGCAAACCAACGGTGTTGAGCACTGAAGACCGCAAGAACGTATGGAAGAGCAAGGAGCTACACGCACGCTTCTACCGGGCCCTAACAAGGCCCGACGTAGACTTTTTAGCGTCTGTGAACTGGCTACGATTTGGTGACCTCTTTGGGGAAACCGAAGGTTTTGTCTGTGCAATTGCTGACGAGGTCATAATGACGAACAATTACCGGAAATATATTCTGAGGGATGGCACGGTTGAGATTTGTCGAGCATGCCGTTGCCCCGGCGAGTCCCTCAGACATATAATTTCCGGTTGTTCGCATTTGGCCAACGGCGAGTACTTGCAGACATAACCTCGTAGCCAGGATCATCCATCAGCAACTTGCTCTTCAATATGGTCTTGTTGAGTCTGAAGTGCCGTACTATAAGTACGCACCGGCGCCAGTTCTCGAAAATGGTCGTGCTACGCTCTATTGGGATCGATCTGTCATCACGGACAGGACTATTGTTGCCAATAAGCCTGATATCGTGTTGACAGATCGATCTCAACGCCGGGCAGTGCTCGTCGACATCACCATCCCGCATGACGAGAACCTTGTGAAGGCCGAGAAGGACAAACTCAGCAAGTACCTTGACTTGGCTCACGAGGTGACCGCCATGTGGGATGTTGACTCGACTATCATTGTCCCGATAGTTGTTTCGGCAAACGGTCTTATAGCGAAGAGCTCGACCAACATCTCAAGAGACTCTCGCTAGATGGCTGGATCAAGGGCCAGATACAGAAGGCAGTACTCCTCGACACGGCACGTATTGTGAGGAGGTTCCTCTCTCTGCAGCCCTAACCACCGGTAGCTTGAGCCCTGCCCCGCTGCCGGCGGCACTCGTAGGTTAGGTTTTTTATAGTGTCTATTTTTTTGTATTAGTATTGTTATTTTACTTTTATATTTGAACATTTGTTATAAAAAACCTAATGTACAGAAAATTAAATAAATATCTAAAATAATAATCATTTATTTAAGTAAATTCAATTATAATATTTACCAGGGGTCCCCACACTAGGCTACGCCTGTATCGCGGGAAACCAGTTAAAAATTAAAAAACAGAAATATGAAATTATTTTTCTAAATATTTGAAAAGTGTCTAGAATGGGGGTAAAAAAATTAAAGTAATTTGATTATAGCAAACGGGGTGTCATAATAATATGAAAGGGCTTAATCTACAAATTTCAAAACATTTTTGGACCAAAAAAAACGAAAAATTAATGATTTAAAAATAATTACATACGTACATAATCTCACGCCTTCTTTCCCAGAGTGGGGTAGGCAGAGCTACAGAATTACAAACATCTCTAAAAACTCTTTGACAATTCTATAACCACAATTTGCACAATTAGGCTAAGATGTTTACCAGCGTATTAGTGACAGGTTGCAAGCCCATCGCCTAACAGTACTACAAGCCTTTATTCCCTTAGTCGTCCCTTACGACATCCACGGGAAGACATGGAGTGGCACTATTCTAACTCAAAAATAATTATTAAAAATAATTATTTCTATTTTAGGCGAACAATGAAATGAAGTTGTCAAATTTTACAGTTTTGGAAAAAATATCAAAGAACTTCATAACTACTCAGCACAGCTCAGAGCAGCAATTAAGTTCATAACAAAATGAGTATTTTCTTTTGCGTTTTCCAACCATATTATCTTAACCCTCACCCTCGGTGCGCAAGTCTGACTCGCGTCTGCGTTATTAAGCACCTATTTAAGTTAAAACGTGGCTAGTTTTAAATTAAATAGGTGCTTAATACCTACATATAAAATGTTATAAATAGTGTGTAGTGTGCATGTGTGTGTGTATGTGCAAGCAATCGATTGCTAAAATATGGAAAGATAGAATGGTTTAATATTTATGATGTAAGTATTATGTCAATAATAAAAATATAATCCGTGAGTTAGATTTTAATCTGAAATAAAAAGAAACTATGCTATCTACTTGAATAATGTTACTTTTTTCAAATTATCCTTTCATTCAATTGAATGGGAAACCTTATTGAAACCGTCGTCTATCGTTACTTGTTATCTATGAGATTGGTATAAAGTAAGTGAGTGAGGCATATACCAACCCGTATTAATTTATTATGAATCCCGCGCAGTACTACAGAATTACTTGTGAACCCGGCAGTTTACATGGTGTTTACATAACAATTTGTAAAGTATTGACTTTGATTTGTAGGTATGAATGTGTGTGATCAAGATTATGCTCATCATTTTTGATATGAGATCTGTGGAAATTGGTGTCTAAGCTAGAAAAATTCAAGTTTCAGTGATTTTGAAAAAAAACGTGGATTTCGTGAAATAGGGGCTGCAATTTGTATAAGAGGATTTTTTGTTTTTTGGGGGCAGGTTCAGTCAATCAAATACATTTCTAGGCCGCGATGGAACCAGCAATGGAACTACGTTTAAATGATGACGCAATAAGTCAGTAAGTACCTTAAAAGTTTTGTGGATTTAGTTGATTAAGTACGTCACTGCGATAAAGTTCCAGAGTGACCCAGAAATCCATTTGTTTGAAAGAATAGTGAAATTGAAACTTAGCATCTTGACTAGTTATTATAAAATATGCAAGTTAAAGTTAGGTATATAAAAAATGCCCCTAAAAGGGGAAAGGTGGGGGGTGGAGGGGGGGACGGGCAGAAGGTAAGTTAAATTAAACTAGTTAAAAAATGAGCTCTATGCTTGTACTATGGGTACTAGACAACGACATAAATACTTATGAAGAGAAATAAATATTTAAATACATAGAAAACATTCAAGACTCAGAATATTCGTACTCATCACCAAATATTTGAGCATAGCGGGAATCGAACCTGAGACCGCTGGCTTCGTAGGCAGGGTCCCTATCAACTGGCTTAACGGGTCGTCATAACAAATTTTAGTGTTTAAAAAAAAAGCCACTAAGAGAGTGAAATACGGGATAAAACATACATTTTCAATGTTAGACGTTCAATTCGTATCTACTCGTAGACTAGACTAGTATATATTTTCAATCCTTGTACTCACTAAGTACTTCATTTTTCGAACAAAGACGCGCGGTGACGCAACATAAACAATGGTGGGGCGCGCCGTCGTGAATTGAAGCGATGATGTACTACGAGTAATTAATTACAAATAGGAAAAACCAGTGAGCGGAACCATTTTTGGAAAAAAAATGATACAAACTCTTCTAGTGACTCGCAGACGAAGTATGCGGTCTAATATTTTGAGCACGTGGTCTGATCCCATAAATAATTGAAATATAGTTATTTATTATAAATTCTCTTGATTAACGGCCGCACCCAGAGTCAGACAATGACGATTACCTAAGTCATTCCTTAATTAATATTTTTATACACAAGTTTGACCGAGCTAATTGTCTCTACAATGTCTCTGAGTACGGCTGAGAGCAAAATTCTATAATTTAACATAACATGGCATTACTTTCAGGAAAATAACCAAGCGGAAGATCTATTACATTTTATTCAAAGCAAACATTACACAAGTGATACCGGCATAAGTAATTGCCTTGAGACAAAACTGATACGCGTAATGAGCCCTACGCTAATACTTGTAGAAAACATATAAACGAGCTCACTCGAAGTCAGGCTTGCGCCCGCTTGAGTACCTATTCAAAATATTAAATGTAATTCAATCAATGCAGTACCTACTAATAAATACTGTGTGTGGTGTAAAGATTTAATGAGACAACAATGTCCGGAGAAGAAACACTTCGAGGATTGCTAAAGGAAATTGCACAGGAGCAAGACTACAAAAATGAAAAAATTGACTTGCATGCAGTTTCATCCTTCGGTGCCAACTATTCTAGCGCTCTTTATACAGCTACTATATCAGCACCACTTAAAGAAGACCTTAAGCTGTTTGGTAAAGTCGCAAACGTAGACAAAGCCCTGCAAGAAACAAATGAATTGTTCAAAAATGCTTATAATTTGGAACGTTTCTTTTACACTGAACTAATTGTTATTTTTGAAAAGCTTTACAATAAACACGGTGTTCCTGAAGAAGATAGACTTCATTATCCTAAATATTACGGACACAAAGCTGTCGCAATGGAAGATACACTAGTGCTTGGAGATCTGTCAGCAATAGGTTTTGGAGACTTCGACCGGTTCAAGAGTTTTGACTGGGATTACGCTTCAAGTGCTATTAAGGAACTAACCAAATTTCATGCCCTTGGATTAGCATTTAAGGAAGAAAATCCGGGCGAATTGGAGAAACTGCAATCAACCGTTCTTATCGACTTATATGCTAATGACGCAATGAAAGACGTGTTTTTAAAAATGGCTATCAAATCTGGAACACAGGTGATTAAAGAAGAATATAGAGGTAGTTTGAAAAAGTATTTGGATGAAAAAACTTTACTAGATGGGTGCGCTAAGTTATGGAAACCGATGAAGGGTGGTTTTCTGATCCACGGCGACTATAGGCCTAGTAATCTTATGCACCGAAAACGAGTAAGTTCTTTATTTTAATTTGCCAATACTCTGCGTGGCAAAAACCGTGGTTCAACAAAATCTTTAAAGACTTAATTTGAGTAAATATTGACTTTAACATTTAGCTGCTTTGCACCTGCCCCTGCTTTGCACCTGCTTACGCAGTATTCTAGATATTTAAAAATCTCGTCACTACCTCTTAAACTCTGGAGTCTGGAGTCTGCTCATGACCACGACCGTTGCAACATGGTCGAAAACGTCGAGGTATATGTAATGTTATTACGCGATTAAGCCCCGTTTTAGATTTATTACAGTATGTGTGAACGTTGCGAAAGTTTAAAACAAACCTCTTAAAGTGTCCTAAAAGTATTTAAATTGATTGGGTTGAGATTTCAGAACGGGAAGATCGAAGTTGTCCCACTAGACTACCAGACATTTCACCTCGGTCCTCTGGCCGCGGACCTGATGTACTTTATCTGGTTGGGATCAAATTCCAACTTCCGCCGGGACTTCTATCATCAGCTGTTGGGGCACTACTACAAGGAACTTACCGTTGCTTTGAAGAAACTTCACTTGGAGATCAATGATGTGTACCCCAGAGAGATTTTTGAACAAGAATTAGAAGATGTAAGTGTTAATATTTGACGACTTAATCCTATTTTGACGATTATTCAGGGTACTACCACATATACCTGACGAAGGGTCCAAGGGAGTTGCCGGAGCACGGTGTCATGGCCATCAGACATGGCGGGTGTTCGAAATAATAATCACCACGTGTAGTATAACAATGTATTGTGCTATCACAATTAACAATCACAACATAGCTTCTTAGATTAGGACGATGATAACGGATTTATCATGAAAACGCGGGGATTTCGATACAGCGTGGCGCACGGTCTTCTTGTCTATTCTCGACTGACTTCCCTCTCCTTGTGTTCTAAAAATAACCAGGGCACACCTGTGCCGTCTATTCGTCGCTCGCCAACTCTGTATCGACCTCGCCCAAGCGCACTGCTTGACGTTTTCACGTAATAAAATCAAATGCCAACAGATGGCGTTATCATTTTAATTTACAGTGGCCCGTTTCACGAAGCTACAGTTTACAAATTACAAGCGGAACTTTATTTCTAGCAAAAGGAGTTAGAAAGAGACTTCCGCTTGCAATTTGTAACTTGTAGGTTCGTGAAACGGGCCTCAGATTGTCAATTAGGTGAACTGGTGGCGCCACTGTGCTGACACTCTGACATACGTATGAAAATTGCGAATGTTATAATTATAATTTTGAACTCACCCAAAAAAAATTATAAACAACATGTCTGTCCTTTCACTAATAAATAAGTATAAAATACATACATACAAAATACACATTTGTATGTGTATGTATGTATGTATTTTATACTGTTAAAAGTCTGAGGTACACACTTTTTAATAAAGAAAGGAACATCTCTAGTTAATATAATTTTGCTTGTTTGTTTTCAGACCAAGTCACTTGTGATCTTTTTAGGACTGGGTATAATGCCAGTCTTAACAGTAGATCCGGAGGACGCGCCAAAATATAACACCTTCGAGAGTTTCAATATAGAGCCAAACCAGAAAGCCATAGACAGAATGAACGGGATTGTCAGCGATCATATTGAATGGGGTATCATTTAGGAGTATAATTACCAGTGATCGGAATAGGTAGAGCTAATTTGCCTAAACTTGACGCATATTCATTCATGCGTGAGAGAGATGGGAATACATTATTGAATGAACATGCATCAAGTTTAGGCAAATTAGCTCACCTATTTCCGATCACTGATAATTACGAAGTGATCCAAATCCCGAATTTTCACAATTCCGAATGCAATGTTTTGATAGAACATTTTATTTTGATATCGTTTATAAATCAAACCTTAAACAAAAAATATTTTAATCTAAATTCATTGGCTCCAGCATAAAATTTAAATTCGGACAAATGAATATTTGGAAAACGGAATTTTAAGGTGTTCCCATCATTTAGCAAGATTAACAATAATTGTTGTTTTTTTTTTGTACAATCTGACTGTATTTTTACTACTTTACATACAGTTGTTTAGGTGTTGTAGAGGATTAGTCCGGAGAATATGGCGTCATTTAGAGCAGAAATCAAAGATATACTTACTTGGAAACTTCTAAAAACAAACTGAGACTGACAGAATGGTAGACTTATTGAGGCTATTGACAAGCTGAAAATTCAAAAAAGGGGTAGGATTACCATCGACATCAATTCTATGATTTAGAAAATCTTTGAGCTTACGACCACACTATTTGCAAATTTGAGTCCACATTATGTGAACGGATTAATTAATTAACCACAGATCATGGCGAAGCTGAAATTTAAATAAGCTTGAAGATCAGATCGAAGACTTATGTAACGAACTCAGCGCTCACACACACACACACACACACACTACACTTGAGATAAAAAAAACAGCGTGGAGAATGAAAATGGTAATGGTGTACCGAAGAAAATACACGGACCACTAGAGGTAGAAAGGTCTCGGCAAGTAATGAGACAAGTCTGGAGAACTAAGCCAGGTCAAAATAATTTAATAATGGTCGAATATCAGACTGCAGCAGAGCAAGGAAATGCCTAAAACACTCAAAGATTACAATAATGTGCACTATGGGAACAAGTTTTATCAAAATAACCATTTTTTTATATCTCATCGCAATCGCAATCAAACTAGCTGATAAATTCACCATCGATTTTGATACAGCAACACAGCAGGTTGATTCACTTAAAGGAGCTGCTTCTTCCGAGTTACCTACTACACTCTTTTCCATATAAGATGAGTCCTATGACGGCGCATATAAACACGTATTACACATTTCTTTAACTTTAGCTACGCGGTTCAGGAACTTAAATAATGAATCGCCTATTTTTAAGTACCTCGCATGTGAGCATACTTAGTAGGTAAATGATTGAAATTACGAAATACGGCTGTCACACGATTAATCTAAGATGAAACAGAGTGTAGTTTGCAATATTAATTAGGTCTTTGATATTGTTTAAGTAAGTTAAGCTTTATGTACTCTTTCACAACATTTTTTATGCTACATCAACCCGTGATACCAAACTCTCCTAAGCCGTACTTGATATAGAGTGCGATTGTAACGGGGCTGTTCATATAATAAACAAATGTAATCTGCATGCTTGTTGCATGGAGGATACTGGCAACCCTAGCCAAGTAAACAAGTAAACAGAGAGCTTAACGAAATTTAATATAAAAAATATAAAGAACGGCACCACTCTCTTTGTTTTTGCAGTGAAAAAGTAGTGATAGTACTTACCAGTGAATTACTTAGCACAAACACACGGAAACAACAGCAAATAACACTTAACACTTAGTCGGTAAGAACCTTATTTTCACCGTTATCTTTTGAAATACACCAAAAAATTTAATATAATCAAACTCAACGGTCATCACTGCACATCATAACGGTATCTTCTAACTACACAACAGCTGATTGGAAGATAATCCCGACTGACGGTTGACATACCACATCATTATATTGCCAGCATAAAAACTAGAACTGCATTTAAACAGTATATCGAACCGGAACATTGACACGGACAGCGCCATCTAGGTAGCCGTGAAACAAACCACAACATTTGTTTACTAACAGATTCTTAACAGAGGGCCGTACCCGTACCTACTAGAAACTAAACAATGTCTCTCAAAGACATCTCTGTCCGTATAGATAATGTCACTCAAAGAAAGAAAAAAAACCGATCGTATGACTCAATGACAGAAGACAGTGATGATTCATCTGGATTAAGTATGTCAGGCAGAGTAAAAAGCCTCCCAGATCTTTCCACACTTGTTCCTACGGAGGAATACCTCTTAGAAATGAAACAAGAGATCATTGACCTTAAATCTCAACTCATTACCGCGCACGCTGAGGTTGAATCTCTGTCAGCAGAGATATTTAACCTAAACAAGTTACTCAGAGAGCAAAAAACAAAAATTGAGACCTTAAAAAAGATGTGCTCCGAGCCCGACATAATTAAAAAACCAGCAATATTCCAATCCTCAAAGAAAAAACACAAGAGTGCCAGACCCAAACGTCTTCAACTTTCACACATTATTTCTAGCACTCCCACCATTTCTCTCGATAGCTCGAGAAAGGAAGATACCCATCAAACCATTTTAGAGCCCAAGTTGATACCAAACACTTCAGAAAACTTGTTTAAAAAACACAAGAGATTACAATTACTCAAACACCAAGGAAGCAATCTGAATGCGGGGGAGATTGCACATCAAAAAGTATATGTATTCTAAATCAAGAATCAAAAATTCAAATTAAAAAGAAGATATTTATCCTCGGAGGTCAACAGTGCTCCGGTCTTGCTTCGTCGCTGCTTGCATCCAGACAGGACACAAAGTTTGAGCAATACGACATTCGTTCTTTTGTTAAGCCGGGGGCTACTTGTCAAATTTTATTGAGCGCATCCCATGGTGATCTCGCGAAAACATCGACCGAAGATAAAATAATTCTATCCGTTGGTGAAGATGACTGCAATCCAACTAGCATATTAATAGAACTAAGCAATTTTGTCAAAACACACTGCACATCCACTATTATTGTTCTGGGCATTCCACATAATCCTCATTTAAACGAGCAAAAGCTAAATAGCATGCTTAAATTACTCTGTAGCAACTTTAACAACTGTACATTCCTAGACACGTCATGTTTACTATTTAGTACCAAAAAATATCTACCCTCATTATGTCATAATATCAATTTATTTCTTGACACGTTATATTATAACAAAAAATATCTTACCGTCAATAAAAAACCAAAAACGAATACCCAATCAAATAAAATGGTTACTTATATAAAAGGAACGATTCCATACTTGTTCAAAAAAATGCTTGAGAAAAATGCGTTAAAATGCCAAATATTTAAACCCAAGTGTGATCTAAGAAAGAATAATACAATACTAGATTATTTTCCCAAAATAGTTAAAATAGTACATGATGACAATAAGTTTTTTCGTTCCTAGACAGCAACAACAGCACAAACAACAAAATAACTTTTATGTATTTCACCAAAATATAGCTGGGATATTAAGTAAAACTGAAATGCTGGAAATTGTAATGCATGACTTTTCCAAGATAAATAAACGGATCGATGTAATTTGTTTCTGCGAGACATTCATTAGGGCAGGTGATGAACTTAATATTAATGTGCATGGCTTTCGCGTTGCTGACTGGTACTCCAGGAAAGGGAAAAAAAGAGGGGGTGTTTGCATAATGTGCAAGGAGCATCTTTATTCTACTCCCATCCAAAGTTTGAAAGATTTTCAGTCTGAGAAAAGTTTTGAGTCTTGTGGCATAGAAATTCCTAAATTTAATTTGATCATAATATGCATCTACAGAACCCCTAGCTCACCACCCAATACATTCTTAGATCGATTCGAAAATCTTTTAAGGACTCTGCGACCAAAAATTAACAAAAAAATAATTATAGTAGGCGACTTTAATATTGACATATTAAAAAGTTCAACTGCGGCATCGGAGTTTAGAAGAATAATTCAAAATTATAATTATGTTATTCACATTAATTTACCGACAAGGCACAAAGCATGCTTAGACCAAATGATTAGTAATATACCAGAAGCCGTGGGTGAACTACACAATTTGGCCCTATCAGATCATAACACGGGACAAATATTGGTAGTTCCTTACCTTGATAAAAATAGCGACACATCACAAAAATATAAAACAAAACGTGACTACAGCAAACAAAATATTTCAAAATTCTATGAATGTCTTTCTCAATTAACCTGGAAGAATGTTCGCAATGAAACTGATGTAAACCGAGCTTTCAACAAATTCCATGATGACTTGACACTTTTTTACAATCTTAATTTTCCCCTTAAAAGAATTCAAATAAAAAATGAAAATTATAAACAAACATGGCTGACGAAAGGCATAAGAAAGGCATCAAAAACTAAACGCTGCCTCAGATTTAAATATTATAAGTGTCGGAACAGAATCAACAAAAATAACTATTTGACTTACCTTAAAATTTATAAAAGATGCATCCACTCTGCTCAAAAACTATCAAACACTTCTTACATCAACTCATCAAAAAACATATGTAGAGCTACATGGAACCTAATAAAAAGTAATACAAACAACAAAACACGTGAAATGAAACATATAGATAAAATAGCATACAAAAATAAAATTATTAGCAATCCTAAGGAAATTGCAGAAAGTTTTAATGAATATTTTATAGAATTAACAAACAAACACAGTATTAATGTACATGAAAAATATAAACAAACGATTAATCATCAAATATCAAGCATGTTCCTGTTTCCAACTGATGTGCTAGAAATTAACAAAGTTATAATGTCATTAAATAACACAGTATCAATAGGTTTTGACGGTATAAGTACAAATATCCTCAAAACAACGGCAGACGCCTTAGCACCGATTCTTAACTATCTAATTAACCTATCTTTTGCCCAGGGATCATTTCCGGAGCGATTAAAATTATCAGTAATAAAGCCTATTCATAAAAAAGGAGATCGGAACTTAGTTGGTAACTATAGACCCATCACGCTCGTTCCAGTACTTTCAAAAGTCTTTGAGAAAGTTATGTATAAACGAATCATTGACTACCTTACAAAATTTCAAATACTTTCAACTCATCAATATGGCTTTCAAAAAGAAAAATCTACAACTTTAGCAGCTTTTAATCTAGTAACACAAATAACTACCAATCTGGATAAAAAAATGGCAACTTGTGCAGTATGTTTCGACATGAGCAAAGCATTTGACTTTGTCTGCCATGACCTCTTATTGCAAAAATGTGAAATATATGGCATTCGAGGAAACGCAATAAACTGGCTGAGAAGCTACCTTAGCGGAAGGCACCAACTAGTAGAAATCAATACTATTGATACATATGGAGCAGAATCAACTTATCAGTCAAACACAAAACCCAATAACGTGGGCGTTCCGCAGGGTAGCATCTTAGGGCCATTATTATTCTTACTTTACATAAATGACCTACCTCTTGTTACTCGCCACCATTGTACTCTATTTGCTGATGATATTTCAATTGTAATAGATTGTAAAAAAAAAGAAACTTATCAAGACGATATTAATAGTACCGTAAATGACATAATTAATTGGCTTAAAGAAAATAATTTAAGAGTAAACCTCAATAAAACAACTTTCATTCAATTTACCAATAGACATAAAATTAAAGAAAACATAAAAGTAACATATGAAAACCAAAAAATAACCGAGTCAGAAGTGGTTAAATTCCTGGGTATAACTTTAGATAGCAATTGCTCATGGAGACCGCATACACAAAGTATTTGTAATAGAATAAACCGTTTTGCATACGCACTTTGGCGTCTTACTAAGATCACGAGTGAGAAGACAGCACTGAAAGCATACCATGGGTATGTTAGCTCTGTCCTGAGGTATGGAATTCCACTGTGGGGGAATTCGGTCAAAATTAATAAAGTTTTCATAGGACAAAAACAGTGCATCCGTGGTATATGTGACGTCACAACTGTTACATCTTGCAGACCATTATTTAAAAAGCTTAACATCTTGACCGTCCCCTGCATGTATATTTTTGAAGTGTCATGCTTTGTAAAAACCCACCATTCTTTATTTACAACAAATAATAAAATTTGCCACTTTAATACCAGATACCCAGCAAGGCTTATATGCCCTAAAAGTAGAACTGATTTGTACCGCAGAAACTGCTATTCAATGGCAGTCCGAATTTTCAACAAACTGCCAAACGGTCTAAAAGAACTGCCATTGAGAAGATTTAAAGTAAAGTTATTCCGGTGGCTAAATAACAAAACATATTACTCTATTAAAGAATTTTTCAATGATTTGGGATAATGTACTACCTATAGATATTTAAAGTTAAAATATTTAAAATTATGAATGTAAATTTTTATCATTGTAAATTTAATTTATATTATACATACCTATCATTTATTTCATTGTGACACTTAGATTAAGATTAAGATTTTGCATGCCGATCAGGTGAGACATGTGATTCCTACAATATTTAATGTTATCTTATTATGTACCATGTCTAAAGCGAATAAATAAATAATAATAATAAAATGCTTTACTTAATATAGGTATCATGACAATTTTGTGACCGGTATTGATAATACCTAGTGTCAGTATCGGTAACTCAGTGGCAGTCGATATTCCCGAAATTGTTAAAATATTAGGTATAGGTTTAAAAAATATTTTAAGTGTTTGCAAGATATTTAGGTATATTTTTACTTGTTAAGTCTGCCCGGCACTCGCCTATATTGTCTGCCTATTGTATTAGTTTCGTTTTCTACCGACATAGGTAGGTACTTTAATTTTTATAGCTTTGGAATTAGTACTACTTAGTGATAAAACATCTTTGATAAGGATGTTGAAGCCTGACCCACCGTTTGTTCATACGTGCGGGGGTCAAATAACGCTTACTTACCTTCTGTTTAACTCTAAGTAGCTAATTAATGTGTATAATAAATAACGTAAACATAAACATGCACCATTTATTAACTTAATAAATTTCATTTTATTAACATTAACATCTCACTAGAAAACCACAATAAACGAATTTAACAAGAAGGTAAGGATTGACAGGTTATTAATATATTCATCAGTGTATTCTCTTACCCACACGAAATAGCAGCCTTGTTATGGGTCTAGTGAAGGTTCGTAAAATTTTACAAAATCATTCGCTAGTTAATCAGTAACATTAATACCTTAATAACAACAGGATTTTTACGAAAAGGTGTTCTGAATAATTGAAAATTGAAAAAAGAAAATCGTTTATTCATTTAGCAATGTTTGGGTTACAAAAGTTGTTAAGGCCTCCTAGTAGATAGAGTCTGGCCACGCTAAGTCTGCAGAAGACGAAAACCGTTAGATTTAAAAAAGTTTTATATAGCTACACCACGATTTGAGGAGAAATAAGTTTTGATACTTGTTATTACTAATTACAATCTTAGTCACCTACTTGGCCATACTTTGATCTATGATTTATAATTATAGTAATTTTCATAAATTACACAAACCTAAAGTAAGTATAAATATTGTTAGGTGAGTTCCAAATTTAAATTATTTTACTTACATGCCTTTTTAACTATTGACACTAAATAATATATTTATAGGTACACATAAACACAAAAAATTACAAAAAATTAAATAATAATAAAAAAAAATTAAAATTGTACAAAAAATTAAATAAATATCTGAATAATAATATCACGGGAAAATCTCACACAAATTTACCTAGGTAGTCCTAATTACCCAAACTAGGTTCTAGGCATTTGTGAAATCCTCATAATTTACGAAATAGCACGAGCTCATGCTCAGGGGTATTTCATAAAATGTGACGATTACTTCAAGGTATCTCTTTTGTAACGGTTTCTTTCTCAGAAACACTTCTAAAAAATTGATGAAAGAAACGAAAAGCTCTGCTTTAACCTAAAGGTTCTCTGTTCTAAGACTTAAATAATGTAATGATAATAAAATTGTAATAAATATATATTTCTTATAATAAGTTAATGTACTTAAAATAAAAGCGGTGTCACATGTATGTGTAACCTGTCACAAGTATGTGTAACCTGTCACAAGTATGTGTCACCTGTAATAAAAGGAGGACTCTTAATTATTCACTTCACTTATTATGTATGTAACTTTGCTGTAAGAAATAAAATATTTTTATTATTCAATTTATTTTAAAGAGAGTAAAAATAAGTTAATTGCCAGAAAAAAATATTAAACAGCCAAGCTTTTCACCCTTTTTGGGATACCTTAAGGTGTTTAACGCATTCACTGCCACCGACGCATATATGCAAGTTTCACTGTCATACAAGTTTGTTCCTAGGCCACGCCCCCTGGCAGTGAATGCGTTAACAACATTAAAAAATTGGTATAGGCAAGTCAGTGACAAGAAATTACATACATCATGATTCATGATGAACAGATTTACCTAATTTACTGTCACCGACTGCACTATATTTGTCACTGAACGTATAAGAATAAAATGTTTAATTTTAAGAGGGTTAACAATGTAGGTATACATTTTTTTGATGTTTTATGTATACTTCGGTTACTGAATCTTGTAAGTTTTGTTTATTTCTGCCACAGAGCTTTTAACATTTTCACAGCAATTATTTCCGGGAGTCCTCCAAATGCAAATGTCCATAGACGGCGGTGACCACTTCCCTTCTTCAGGTGGGCCGTCAGCCAGTTTCACAAAATTAATGCAAAAAAATTAAAAAGTACTTCAGATGAAATGATAAAGAAAATTGAAGAAGCATTTTCATCTGTAACTACAGATTATTGGAAGAAGTTTGTTAATCATGGGAAACGGTGAGGTTGAACATCAACAAAAAGATCATTTATTGGACGAGGACACAATTCCTTTTGTAATGGGTTCTAACGATGATGACAGTAACCATGGATGTGATAGTGAGCCCTGAATTCGAAGGAATATAATGTTTAGAATCTGAGGGCTCAGACAAGATGCACTACGCTAACTAACGTTTCTATTCGATTCGTTTTTAAACCAATTGCGTCACTGGAAGATGACGTGATACGAAAAGTCACGATACGGTCTACCAGTGACGCGATTGGTTTAAAAACGAATCGAATAGAAACGTTAGTAGCGTAGTGCATCTTGTCTGAGCCCTCTGGAGGGTCATCCTATGAAGAGCAATAATAGAATAAGAATAAAAAACCAATTTGTATATGTTTAAGAACAAATGCATTAAAATAAAAACATTAGTGGGGATAATTTAGTATGAATCCTCGGTTATTTTCCAAAAACATATAGATTTATTCATATTATCAACTATAAATTTTACAACATCAACTATATCATCTATTATCATCTATTATCAACTATAAATTTAACAACTATAAGGTTTAAAATATATATTGATGATGTGAAATAGCTCTTACTGTGTTTCTTGTATTTTAGTCCATTGAAAGTAGGTACCTATTGTTACATTGAACTGTTTAAAATAATAGTGTTGACACGGATATATTTATTAATTATTACTTCGTTTTATATTTTGCATGCCAGCTGCTGGTAAAATGTGCGCGTTTATGATTATGCAACTTACTACCATCCTTTGTACCACATTTTAAGCAAATAAAGACATTTTGAATTTTTGAATTTTGAATTTTAAATTTACCTTATTGCCATCGAAATTTTATTTTATTAACAAAATACATTTTCTCTGAAATAATACTTGGAGTACCTAGCACTTCTTTTTCTTAAATAACTATGTTGCACTATGGCAAATTTCACATGACAACACTTAATACCTACCGTACCTACTCAATAATTAGGTCATCCACTATGAACAAAATGTACTATTTCTGCTTGTTTTGATCATAATGATTTATTTAGTAACTTAAAAATAATTTGGCTTACCGATAGAAGAAGATATTTTCTTGTTATACTTGAAGTAGCGACTTCTTTCAAACCTTTTAGGTTTTTTGGACAGTTTGCAGTTGAGGCTTATGATTACTGTTTATTCTTCCTGGAATCAGACAACGCATAATATTAAGCAGGCACTAAAATAATACTTTTATTTTAACCAACAAAACAATTCATACCACTCATGTTATAACATGACATGTTGATTTGATTACTTGTGATCATTGTTAAATGTTATTTAGAGTTTAATAAGTGAGTATTTTGTTGGTATTGAACATCATCATCATCATTCATTCGTAATATCATGTAAAAACTAAAAATACCATGTCTTTTCATTGAAGTAGTAAATAACTTTAATAACCTCTTTGTTTTTTAATGTTTAACAGTAGATTTATAAACGAAACTGAACGGTATAACTAAATGGACTATGCCGGTTCGATACGCCGATTTAAGCCGAAATGCGCTGCTATATACCTCATTATCAATCTGCATTAAAATTTATGCGATAGGACATACTGTTCCAGTGTGCTACTCATTAAGTTCCTTCAGGCCGTGTAGTTTGATCAGTAGTTAAACCAACTAATTGTTAAAATTCGAAAAGGAATGGAAAATTTGACACATTTCCTTGAGATTTTAACGTTTTTTGACCATTAGTTAGTATAACTAACGATCAAACAACAGGCCATTAGAGAATTCTATTTCTGTGATTATGTATGTCTAAAAACAGACACGGGTTAATACCCTGGACTGATAGTTCGGTACGCATGCGAGTACGGAAACGGTAGCGCTAGCGAGCTACACACTGTTAAAAAAAATGCCAGATTGGCGGGGGCGGTAAATTCTTACTAGAAGTGCACGACATATTTATTTAGGGCCTAGGGCTAGGAATGACTAATTCTTGTTTACCTTTTTTCATTAAGATACAGCGTTAAAGAATTACACAATTTTACGTTTTTGAGGTGTGTGTGCGCTTTGATCACGTTACGTTACTGCAAAAGCTAAGCTACTACGGTATCAAACACGGTGCCCTTGATCTTATTATTTCTTACCTTGTTCTCCGAACGAGTTACGAGTTACGAGTTACAATGAAAAATACCAAAATCGCTATAGGTATGCCTATAAATTTTGAAGAGTTCCGTCGATTCCTCATGGATTCCACCATCAGATCTTCATTTTGATAAAAATGGGACCAATCGGGAAGCACCAGCTTTCAAATAAAAAAAGAATCATCAAAATCGGTTCACCCAGTCCAAAGATCTGAGGTAACAAACATTTAAAAAAAAAATACAGACGAATTGAAAACCTCCTCTTTTTTTTGAAGTCGGTTAAAAATATGCAAGTTAAACGTTATATAAAAAAATGCTCCTAAAAGGGGAAATGGAGCAGAAGTTAGTATGGGAATTTGGTATTTTCAAGGTAGGTATGTAAATAAATATCAGGGGACAATCTCACACGAATTGACCTAGTCCCAAAATGAGCTCTAGGCTGTACTATGGGGACTAGACAACGATATAAATACTTATAGAGAGAAATAAAAATTGAAATACATAGAAAACATCCAAGACTCAGAAACAAATAGGTACGAATCTGGGGAATCGAAACTGGGACCGCTAGCTTCGTAGGCAGGGGGACCCTGGGCTAACGCGTCGTCATGGCAAATTTCAGTGTTTTAAAAATTATGACACTAAGATCGTGAAATACGGGTTAAAACTTACTTACATTCTCAATGTCTAAACACATTCAATTCGTATCTAGACTATAGTGTTTTCAATCCTTGAAGCCCCACTACATTTTTCCAACGTTGACGTGGGATGGTGCAAAATTAATTTGAATGGCAAGGGCGCGCCGTCTCGTGGATTTAAGCGATGTAATAATTTTTACAAATAGAAAGAAGCAGTGAGGGAACTAAAACTATATCTTTAGTGACTCGCAGACGAAGTAAGCGGTCTAATATTTTTGAGCACCTGGTCTGATCTCTGAAATATATAAGTACTTAGTTATTTATTATAAATTATGTTGGGGAGCCCGCAGTTTGGCCGAAATATGTTTGCCAAATGTATCGTTTCCCAACTGTTTCATTTGCCAACTCAATTTTTTACCTGTAACTGTAAATATTTCAGGATTTATTTCAGTACCATCGTGTAGAACCCTATAGTTTTAAATCCTGAAATATTTACGGTGACAGAAAACAAAGCGGGTTGGCATATGAAACGGTTGGGAAACGATACAGTTGGCAAACATATTTCGCGGAAACAAAGGTAACCCATTCTGTTGATTAACGGGCGCACCCAGAGTCCGTTAATGACGATTACCTAAGTCATTCGTTAATGGCTATTTTTATACACAAGTTTGATCGAGCTAATTGTCTCTTGAATGTCTCTGAGTTCGGCGTAGTAGTAAAATACTATAATATAACATGACTTGGCATTACTTTCAGGAAAATAACCAAGCGGAAGATCTATTACATTTTATTCAAAGCAAACATTCCACAAGTGGTACTGGCATAAGTAATTGCCTTGAGACAATAAACTGATAAGCGTAATGAGCTCTACGCTAATATTTGTAGAAATCATAAACAAGCTCACTCGCAGTCAGGCTTCCGCCCGCTTGAGTATGCCAAATATTAAATATTAATTGCAGTACCTACTAATAAATACTGTGTGAGGTGTTAAGCTTTAATGAGACAACAATGTCCGGAGAAGAAACACTTCGAGGATTGCTAAAGGAAATTGCACAGGAGCAAGACTACAAAAATGAAAAAATTTACGTGCATGCAGTTTCATCCTTTGGTGCCAATTATTCTAGCGCTCTTTATACAGCTACTATATCAGCACCACTTAAAGAAGACCTTAAGCTGTTTGGTAAAGTCGCAAACGTAGACAAAGCCCTGCAAGAAACAAATGAATTGTTCAAAAATGCTTATAATTTGGAACGTTTCTTTTACACTGAACTAGTTGTTATTTTTGAAAAGCTTTACAATAAACACGGTGTTCCTGAAGAAGATAGACTTCACTATCCTAAATATTACGTACACAAAGCTGTCGCAATGGAAGATACACTAGTGCTTGGAGATCTGTCAGCAATAGGTTTTGGAGACTTCGACCGGTTCAAGAGTTTTGACTGGGATTACGCTTCAAGTGCTATTAAGGAACTAACCAAATTTCATGCCCTTGGATTAGCATTTAAGGAAGAAAATCCTGACGAATTGGAGAAACTGCAATCAACCGTTTTTATCGACATGTATGCTAATGACGTAATGAAAGACGTGTTTTTAAAAACGGCTATTAAATCTGGTACACAGGTGATTAAAGAAGAATATAGAGGTAGATTGAAAAAGTATTTGGATGAAAAAACCTTACTAGATGGGTGCGCTAAGTTATGGAAACCGATGAAGGGAGGTTTTCTGATCCACGGCGACTATAGGCCTAGTAATCTTATGCACCGAAAACGAGTAAGTTCTTTATTTTAATTTGCCATTACTCTGCGTGGCATAAACCGTGGTTCAAAATTTTTTTAAAGACTTAATTTTAGTTAATATTGGCTTTAAAATTTATTTAGATCTTTAAGTATAAATCTCGTCACTATCCCTTAAACTCTGAAGTCTGCTCGTGACCACAACCGTTGCGACACGATCGAAAGGTTGAGGTATATGTAATGTTTTTACGCGATTAAGCGCCGTTTTAGATTTATTAGGTACAGTATGTGTGAACGTCGAGAAAGTATAAAACAAACCTCTTAAACTATCCAAAAAGTATTTAAATTGATTGGGTTGCGATTTCAGAACGGGAAATTCGAAGTTGTCCCACTAGACTACCAGACATTTCACCTCGGACCTCTGGCCGCGGACCTGATGTTCTTTATCTGGTTGGGATCAGATTCCAACTTCCGCCGGGACTTCTATCATCAGCTGTTGGAGCACTACTACAAAGAACTTACCGTTGCCTTGAGGGACCTTCACTTGGAGATCAATGAAGTGTACCCTAGAGAGATATTTGATCAAGAATTAGAAGATGTAAGTGTTTTGTCCTATTTTGACTATTATTACTACCTATGGAAATTGCGAATCTATTAATATTATAAAGCTGAAGAGTTTGTTTGTTTGTTTGTTTGTTTGTTTACTTGAACAAGCTAATCTCAGGAGCTACTGGTCCGATTTGAAAAATTCTTTCAGTGTTAGATAGCCCATTCATCGAGGAAGGTTATAGGCTATATATCATCACGGTAAGACCAAAAGGAGCGGAGCAACAATTAAGAATGTTTCAAAATCGGGGGTTTTTTTTCTTTTTGAGAGCTTCTTCTGCGTGCGCTTGGTAAACGGTTAAAGTTTCGCAAAAATCATGTAAGTATAACAGAATTGCTCCCCTTTAAAAGTTCTAAAAAAAAGTCCGCGACAGCATATGGACCTATCTTTTAAGGTTGGCTCACTATAACCTTTTTTATGCTAGCCAAATTTGTTCTAAAATAATGCATTATTTGCGAAGGTGTTTTTATAAACATGATATTTATCCTTATCCAAATAAATACGTTATTCATCACAAGTATTTAATTTAGAACGAAATTACCCTTTACATCATTCGATTTCAATGAATATTTTAGGAGATATAGCAGTTTTAAAATAACATCGCAGCAAAAAAATTCACCTTCTACGTAAAAAAAGTCGTGGCTTAAAATAATCGTTAGACCAAAGTAACTATTCCACGTGGACGAAGTCGCGGGCAGAAACTAGTGTTATAATATAATGTTGAAATCATCCGAAATGATAAAGAACACGTTGTCCTTTCACAAAAATTAGATGCAAATTTTATTGTTAAAAGTCTGAGGAACACACTTTTAATAAAGAAAGGAAAAACTCTAGTTATTATAATTTGGTTTGTTTATTTTCAGACCAAGTCACTTGTGATCTTCTTGGGACTGGGCATGATGCCAGTCTTAACAGTAGATCCGGAGGACGCGCCAAAGTTTGACACCTTCGAGAGTTTCGATATAGAGCCAAACCAGAAAGCCATAGACAGAATGAACGGGATTGTCAGCGATTATATTGAATGGGGTATCATTTAGGGGCACTACATAATTCCGAAGTGATCCTAATCCCGAATTTTCATAATTCCGAATGCAATGTAGAACACTTTATTTTGATATTGTTTATAAATCAAACCTAAAACAAAAAACATTTTAATCTAAAATACTTAGCTCCAGCATAAAATGAATGTTAGGACAAATGAATATTCGGAAAAGAAAATCGGACTTTTAAGGTGTTCCCATCATTTAGCAAGATTAACAATAATTGTTAATTTTTTCTGTACAATCTAACTGTATTTTTACGACTTTACATACAGTTGTTTAGGTGTTGTACAGTATTAGTCCGGAGAATATGGCGCCATTTAGAGCAGAAATCAAAGATATACTTAGGTACTTGAAAACTTCAAAAAACAGACCGAGACTGTCAGAATGGTAAACTTATTGAAGCTATTGACAAGCTCAAAATTCAAAATAGGGCTACGATTATCTTCGACATCGACTCTAAGATTTAGAAAATCTTTGAGCATACGACCATACTATGTGAAAAGTTGAGTCCACATTATGTGAACGGATTAATTAATTGAAGCTGAAATTTAATAAACTTTAAGATCAGATTTTAATATGTTGTAAAGGACAATATAGCCTTAGGAAACCAAAACTTTCGTCCCTCCAGCTCACAGACCTTAATCTAACGTTAGATTAAGGTCTGTGCTCCAGCTCTATTTATTTCTCCGCCATCTTGCAAAATCTGTCACTTCTTTCTGTTTTTTGCCGATACTGTCGTTGAAGTTCAATCTATTGCTAATCATGGTTTGGCAATATTGTAGAGTACAAAATATGCTAAAACTTTTGTGTTCAACGATTTTTTCCACGACCCCTAGGAACGAACATATGGAATCGTCTATAGGGAGCTAGCGTTAAAAATTGCTACTTTTTCTAGTTTTCCTTCCATATTTACGTTTTAGTGCATTTTAGCGCAAACTGTACTTAGGCAATATTGTAGATCACACAATATATTCTCATTCTAATGACCCTCGAGCCCGTCCTGAAAGTTTGCACGGATATTGTATCTTTCAATTGTTCATCCCAGTACCTGACTCCCATGTGCTCGTGTATGAAGAACGAATTGGCATGCACCAAGTTGTGCCACCGTTTTCGTCAATCTTTGAATTTTAACTCCGTTTTCTAATATGTGAAGGTTTGAAAGTCACAATTTTTACGAGGTTTACGGGCTAAGCCTGAGCATTCCATATTACTATTATTAAGTGTCGTAGAAACTTTCAATTTGAAACTTCTAAAAGATTGCAGAACTTCAGTTTGTGCTAAAATGCACTAAAACGTAAATATGGGAACAAAACTGGAATGGGAAACAATTTTTGACGTTAGCACTCCATATATGATTCCATATCTTCTTTCCTAGAGGTCGTGAAAAAAATGTTTCAAAGCAAAAATTACAGGAAATTTTGTGGTCTACAATATTGCCCGAGTACAGTTTACCTTAAAATGCACTAAAACGTAAATATGGAAGGAAAACTAGAAAAAAGTTGCAATTTTAACGCTGGCTCCTCATAGAAGATTCCATTTCTTCGTCCCTAGGGATCGTGAAAAAAATCTTTGAACACAAAAGTTTTAGCCAATTTTGTACTTTACAATATTGCCGAACCATGATTACCAAATTTTGTGCTCTACAATATTGCAGAACCATGATTAGCTAGTGCAAATCTAAATGAACTTCAACTACAGTATCGGCAAAAAACAGAAAAAAGTTACAGTTTTTGCAAGATGGCGGAGAATGAAATAGACCTGGACGGACGAAAAATTTGGGTTACCATGGCTATATTGAACTTTACAACTTATTAAAAAACCATAACAATCGGACCTTTTTTAGGGTACCGTAACAACGATTTACAAAATATACGACGAAAACTTTTGTATGGGCTGCACTTTTTCCGGTATAGCATACTTGCGACAGGCAGATCCGTATTCTACAGGGTCAAAACCCTCGGATAACGTTTTCACCCCATCTGTTACATGATTTGCCGCTTGCATTGGTTTAGAGACGCGTTTTTCAGTTTTGGGCCTAGTCTAATAGGTTAATAGCTTCCTGGCATGATGAGGCAGTATGAACACCTACAAGATTTAAGGAGAGAGCCAAGCATTTATTTTGTTTTCAAAGTTAGGTAAATTATGAGTTGTCCATTCGTCTATAAAGTGTGAATTTGGCCGCCCCCTTGAGCTTGACGCCTGGGGCACAGGCCCCGGCTAGCCCCCCCCCTAGATCCGGGGCTGCTCATACACACACACACACACACACACTACACTTGAGATAAAAAAAAAACTATGTTTTTTGAGAAACAAATTAGTAAAGTTTTAAAACTTGTTTGACATGATGACATGATACATTTGGGTGTGGTGTTTAAAGGTCACTACTCTAACCCCCCCCGGCCGTGAAATGTGGGTTAATGGTTTTTTAACATTCTTGGGACAACTTTAATAGATACGAAAAAAGTGTCAAGGACAAAAATGTTCCTTATTAATATTAAAAAGAAAAGATTATGGTATTTGAAGTTTTTAAACTCATTTGCCCGTTTTTTTATAATCAAGTTTTTAAGTAATCACATAAAGTTTGTTTCTCCATACTAGGTGTTCCCGTGTAACCCGTGTTTATTTTTCACTTAAGCCCTTGGATGAAGAATACCCTGGATCTGACACGCAAATTACATTACCAAGATAGAGGGAGATAGTTTACGGAGTTCTCAATCAGATAGACCGAGAAGAAGACCTTAATTTTTGTCTTTGTCATTGACGCGCCTCTTTTATGTTTGCCACTTGGATGAGTAGCTAAACAAACGGCTGTCATTTCAAATTGTTTTCGTGAACGTATGTTTTAGAAGCAAATTTAAGACAGGAAATTGTGTTTTCAACGATTTGTTTCATAATAGTAAGCTTGCGTTATGTTTGTATTTTATTTATAAAATGGTGAATTGTTGTGTGATCGACTGTAAAAGCCGCAGTGAGCGAAAATTGGAGAACGGAACTTTTCATACGTATGTACAGCATTTAGCCATTTCTCAAAGTGATTTTTGTGTTTTCAACGCGGGAAATACAGCAACTAAGCTCTACTACGTGTATAATATACAAGATCATTAAAACAAATCTAAAATTCGCTTCATAACAATTAGATTATTGCAGTATTAACCACCCAAATTACGTAAGTTGTTTAATGTCAATAAAGAACGGCTGGCTAGCAGCTATGTCTGTGGTATATGGAATTTGGCCAGTTTATGAAATGATTTGGGGTTGCCAAACAAACATATATTTTTTTACCTCATTTAACGCGAAAAACCATTTTTTTTTTCACACACACTCAGTCGCATCGAAAAGAATAGGGTAGATGCATCAGTAACCAAATGAGGTAAAAGCATATAGGTAATTCTGATAAATACCAATCTAAAACTTAGAACCCTCATAAGAAGAGTTTCGTGGAGTAATCTTGTGAGCACAGTTTAAATAAAAAGTATATGTGTGATTTTGTGATTACTTCAGCCATACTTAAGCTCATGCATTTCGCTCGATCTCGTATGGAGCGTTTCAATAAGGCCTCGCGAGGTAGCTTCACCGTCAATTTTCAAATCATGTTATGTCAAAAACAAAAGCTAGTAGAGCAGTAATTTTAACGCAGTTTTGACAATTTCTATCGAGATGTTAAATCTGAAATATACATATGACCTGGGGATGGAACTTTCTAACATGGGGTAATTTTTTACCACTTTGGTAACCCCATGTATTTAATGTAGAGTATATCCATACCTTACGGTAGTACGCACTTCTCAAGTCTAGGATATATTTAGTTTATGCTTAAGCAGCACTATTCATACGTAAACACCCTGAACTGTTTATAGTAAAAAAAGACGTAGATAAAACTAGGACACAACATAAGAATAAATTATTGTTACAAAAATCGAATTTAGCAATACACAGAAATGGTCCACAATATAAATGTACCCTTATAAATAATAAAATTCCTGAATCGATAAAACAGGAAACCCGTGAACATCTGTTCAAAAATAAACTGTTTAAATTCTTGGTCGCAAAATGTTACTATTCAATCGAAGACTACTTAAATGATAAATTGAAGATAAATGTATAAATATTTGTGTATTTCATTAATTATGATTATAAATGATTATTTCTTTAATATTTTTAATCGTGCCGTGTTTTAATTATGAAACCGAATTTTGTGTCTAATTTACCAGTGACGTCGAAATTCAATTTTAAATAAAAAAAATGTAGTGGCGTACTATAAACCGCTAATATTGATGTCGTTAGCGGTATCAGAATACCAACTATCTATAGTGTAACCGAAGCGGGAAAACAATTCTATAATGAGCGTTGCCATGGTAATAACAGTTCTATAATAATTATTATAGCATTGTTATTACCATGGTTACGGCCATTCCGGATATCAGTCTTGGCGTTTAGTGAACACTTGATGACATGAGATCCTAATTTGTATAATAAATCTTTAAAAATATTTTAATACCAATTACAATTACGTAGGTATATTTAAAACAAAATTAATTTTGAGATTAATTATATGTTTAAAATTATTTTTTTATTAAATTACTAACAATAGATGGTTAATTTTCATCGATTTGTTATTTGGTTACCATGGTTACGTTCAATATGGATATCAACAAAATGGCGTTTCGTTTAGCATTCCAACTTTTGTGATAAATTTTCAGAACTGTTTTTAGTAACTATTAATGGTTAATACTTACTTAACAATAAAATTCACAAACTATTAACGCCAATCGGAATAATGAAAATGACTTTGCTGACAAGTAATTTGTTAGCAGAAAAATCGAGTAAAGTATAAGAGAAAAGTTAACAATTGTTTATTTTTGTCATTATCATTTTAAGCTTGTAGAAAAACTTATGTATGCAACGGTTCATATAATTATGCTCGCCAGCTCGCGCTCTAACCTCGGCACTCGTACCTTAAGAAGCTTCATTATGTACCAGTTATATAAATAACTATTATATATTTCTTTACAATATTATTAATTATTTACGTACATTTCTATCTTAGTTCATTGACATAATTTCATCATTTCATATTCTACTGTTTATTGTTTAAGTTTAAATTTAAGATTAGTTGCTCGGACCTGAGGCCCGTTTCACGAAGCTACAAGTTACAAATTACAAGCGGAAGTCTCTTCCTGACTCCTTTTGCTAGAAAGTGAGTTCCGCTTGTAATTTGTAACTTGTAGCTTCTTGAAACGGGCCTCTGGTATTAGTACCTTACTTAGTAGATTTAAGTTAGTAGCCTATAATTGTGTGCCCTTAGGCGCTTTACACACTGCGACTTTAGTAGCGATGCAGTCGCGCGTTTTGTATCGCTGTCACTTTCACACATTAGAGAGCAAAAGTGATAGCGATGCGAAACGAGCGACTGCATCGCTACTAAAAGTCGCAGTGTCTAAAGCGCCTAAAGCGGACGGAGTCACGGGCAACAACTATATAAATATAACATACATTAACTTTACCTAGATGCGTTATTGTAGCCAATTTGTCCCATTCAATTCACGATGTAATAATTATCACGAATAATAAACGGACTGGTAGTTTTCATTTATTTTATCCCACAATATAGACCGGTACTACTGTATTGACGATTAAAACTTTAATAGCTGACATTTTGAAATCGCAAACCATGTTTGATTTATTTAGTTAACGACGTTTACGTTTCAAACATTTGCTATTTAACTTTTGCAGGCGCTGCAAATTTAATAAGTATTCCTTTTATAATAGCGGCCTGTACACGTACAGTTCGGACTGCGGGAAACGCCACGCGCCATTACAATCTTCGCTCCGAACCGTAAGTGTAATTGCAACTGTAATAGTAGAATAGTAAAAAACCTACGGTTCGGACTGGCGTGTGGAATGGCGTGGCGTTTCCCGCTGTCCGAACTTTACCGCGTAAAGGACGCTAATAAGCAGAGGTCGGAATAGGTAGTGCTTATTAACCTAAACTTGACTCATGTTCATTCATGCGTGAGTGAGATGGGAATACGTTATTGAATGAAGATGCAACAAGTTTAGGTTAATAAGCACTACCTATTCCGACCCCTGCTAATAAGCTATAAACTAAATTAGGGCCCGTTGTTTGATCAGTAGTTAATACTAGTTAAAAATTGTAACCGTTTTTTAAATCTGAACCAAATGTGTCACTATATAGTTTTGACTTAGCGTAGGGATTATGAATCATATTGACAACGCAGTTGGCTTAGTTGGTAGACCCTATCTACGAAGTAGCGGTCCCGGGTTCGATTCTCGGGCAGGGCAAATATTTATGTGGTGAGCGCGAGCAAGCAAGTCTTGGGTGTTTTCTATGTAAATGAATAGGTACTTATTTTTCTATATAAGTTTGTTTATCGTTGCCTAGTACCTACCCATAGTACAGTCGAGTCCATAAATATGTGTACACTTTAGTACCTTGACTATTTAATGTCATGTTTAAACTGCATATGTGAATTGTCACAGCGATTAAAGTGAAAAGGTACTAAAGTGTATACATATTTATGAACTCGACTGTACAAGGCTATAGCTTACTTTGGGGCTAGGCTAGGTCAATTTGTGTGAGATTGTCTCGCGATATTTATTTATTTATTTTACTTTGTTTATATTCTGCCCTCTAAACAAACTATACTATCGAAAATCTAATTTAAGACCAAAATCCTAACCTCAACACGGGCGCACATTCCCTGTGATTACTACATTTTTGTTTAAGTGTAGGTATTTTTATCAATAAAACTTACTCTAATATTGCTGGTTACACGAGTTCTTTTCCTATTTTTGTGAAATAATGTTAAAATAATGAAGTAATCAAGATGGGAATTTGGTCTTTAATTAGATTTTCGAGTATAGTTGGTAGACCCTATCTACGAAGTAGCAGTCCCGGGTTCAATTCTCGGGCAGGGCAAATATTTGTGTGGTGAGCGCGATTTGTTTCTGAGTCTTGGATGTTTTCTATGTAAATAAGTATTTATTTTTCTATATATCATTGCCTAGTACAGTCAACATCATAAATAAGTGATCATTTATGTACCTTGTCACTTTAACGTCGTGTTTGAAATGTCGTACAAAATGACAAAATTGTGAAACGATTGAAAGCGACAAGGTACATAAATGATCACTTATTTATGCTGTTGACTGTACCCATAGTACAAGTCTATAGCTTACTTTGGGGCTAGGTCAATTTGCGTGAGATTGTCCCGCAATATTTATTTCTTTATTTTACTTTGTTTATCAAGCCTCTCAAGGCTCTCTAAACAAACTATAGGGCAAACCTTGGCTATTCGGTGATATGCAGGTATTCGGTGATAGTTTGCTATCGTCTTATAGCGGAGTTATCTAATATTTTTATAGATGGTACTATTTTTCAATAGAGTGCGCGACTTGCATTCATTATGATAGCGTAGGGCGAGAATCCGAATGAACTCACAAAAATTAAAAATCAAAAATTAATTGGCAAATTAATTGTCCTGACCTACATTCTTAGATGGGTTGATACGAGGTGTAATTAAAGTTTTATTTCGGAAAACAACTGAAAGTAATTGCGAAAACAAAAGAAAAACCCGTCAAGGCAAGAGTTTTTAAACGTGTTTATATTTTTAAAGCAAAGTCAAGTTAACATTTTCGTTCGTCAAATCCTTAATTTCGGCGGTTGATTTCTAAATGTTTTTCGTTGTTTTCTATATTTCTATAACACCACATAACCAAGTGCAGTAATGGGTTACGTAGTAGTAACCGTAGTATCTCAATACAATAATGGGTTATGAAATTCGGTATTTTCAAATTCGGAATTAAATAATTCGAGATTTTAGGGTGTTCCCGTGTACCAGCCCTTAAAATTCGAAAAAGGAATCGAATATTCGACACATTTCCTTGAGATTTAACCATTAGTTACGATTTTTAACAATTAGTTTAACTACTGATCAAACAACAGACCCTTAGAGGACTAATGTGATGCCTCTATGCTAGTAATTTCACTGGCTGTCTCAACAATGCGAACACTGCTGCTTGGCGGTAAGTTAAAGGATAAGATGGTGGTAGCTATCCGTAGGGACCTTGCTTAAGTTCCTATCACCACCACTAAAACCAAAACCACAAATCATCGGTGAAACTGCAAAACCGCGTAAGTAACATTTTTAATGAGGAGCAAAATGCACCTTTTTTCTAAGATGTTAAGGTTTATTTTGCTCTTTAATCAATTTGTTAGTAACGCGGTTTTGTAGTATCACCGACGAAATAACAAATTTATACAAAATGATAAAATGGTAATACTAATGAATTACCACTACCCCCACTCCACTGCTTATCTTATCGTACCCCAAAGTGGTATTTATTATTTAAAATACCATCGCAATGCATAAATAAGAAACTTAAAAAACCGGCCATGTGCGAGTCGGACTGGCGCACGAAGGGCTCCGTACATTGACTATACAACATTAGACACTATGCCAGTTGCCATTATTAATATCGAGTAAAAAACGGCAAAAAAATCACGTTTGTTGTATGTAAATGTCAACGTGTGTAAATTTCAACTGTCTAGCTATCACGGTTCTTGAGATACATACAGGCTGGTGACAGACAGACAGACTTAAGGACAGTGGAGTCTTAGTAATAGGGCTCCGTTTTAACCTATTAGGTACGGAACCCTAAAAAAACTACTCAAGTACCTTCCTTAAAGGACGGCCCAAAGTGGTTCGGTAATTCGGAGCGTCAAGCATTTTAATTCTTAACGCCAAGAAATGGAACTCTTTCGATCAGTTTACGTTAAAGTTCATAATGTAGTGTCATATTTCTCGTTGTAAAACGGCTCTCAAGAGACTATAGTAATGCTTAGCTCTTGAGAAAAACACGTCAAGGGTGAACTCGAATGGCAAACGTAAATAGACCCGCGATCCCGTAAACATAACGCAGCGAGAGATATTTAATATACCATGGTGACGTGGTCGTACTTAATATTTTTTTAAAAGAATGACACTCAAGAAAAAACACTTAAAAATACTTGCCGATGTTTTTGGTTACACTTTTCTTTTTTAGGACAATCTTTTTAAGGGTTGTAAGTACGTCTGTCAATATGTCACAGTTATTTTACTCAGAGATTGCTGTAACGTAAATATATTCAATTTTAAGTAACGATGTGCTTAAAATTTTGGTGAAAGTATTTTTTGACGACTCGTTAGGCTAGTAGGTGTGACCCTGCCTACGGAGCCAGCGGACCCGGGTTCAAATTCCGGTAAGGGCAGATATTTGTGTGATGAGCGCGAGTATTTGTTCCTGAGTCTTGGATGTTTTCTATGTATTTAAGTATGTATTCGTCTATCTATGTAAGTATGTTTGTCGTTGTCTAGTACCCATAGTACAAGCCTAGAGCTTAGTTTGGGACTAGGTCAATAATGTGTGAGATTTGTCCCTTGATATATAAGCCGCCAAACATTTGTTTTTCAAATATATGTATAACAGCGCCTCTTTTACTTTTTTTGTAAGATGAAATTCCTCGCGAAATATGAGCTTTGAACAAGTTTTGATAATACTTTCAATGAAAAATTATTGTTAGGAGATAAAATTATAAAAAAATACCACAGCCCGGCATTATACCTAATAACATGTTAACTACACATTTCATACAATATTTATTAGCCAGTCTAGGTGTCTTAATCTGGTTTTATGTTGACCCTCGTAATCATTTTGCAGAATCTGTGAAACCAACCCGAATTCGAAACTTTAAACTTAGCGGGTCCTCCTTAAGCAGGTCGAAAATCCTGTGGCTACCTTTTGGCTCCATCAACAGACCAGTAGGCAGTGGGCCTAGGAGAGATGCAATCTGCGAACTTTATCGTAATCGAAAATGGATAGGAGCGACGTAAGCTGCTGGACGGTCTCGTCGAGCGCTTACGTCAATTCCATACATTTTGTTAGTTTTCGAAAATCGTTCACGTTAGCGTATTACATCTTGTCTAGGCCCCAGTTCGTCGACAGTGACTTAACACCATAAGATTTTATTGTTAATCGACTTAATTACATATGTATACCAAATTTTGGGTTAATAACAGGATGACAGCGAGTGGTCGGAAAATCGATTATTTTTATGAATCGGAACGGATTTATGACATACGGAAGCTTTTGCGTGTAGTTGCACGATAAGCTGAATAATAACCGAAATGCTAAGAATAAAGTACCTATTAATATTAACACCTTGCGACTAGCCCCTATTTATATCGCACCATGGACTTACCCTGGCACCATAATAAAAATAACCACGGAACTCGCGAAA
Organism: Acleris literana; assembly: GCA_946894065.1. NCBI lineage: Eukaryota > Metazoa > Arthropoda > Insecta > Lepidoptera > Tortricidae > Acleris > Acleris literana. The sequence goes on along the minus strand of OX335669.1, from coordinate 7,773,626 downwards.
ATATGTCTAGTCGCCTATCTAAAAAGTCACCCGCTGTATGATAAGCGATTTCAGTTTCAGTCGTTTAGCAGTAGCGAGGAGCGATGGTCGCCACGATGGCTACCTCAAATTTCCCCGTTCGAGTGAAGGGACAGAACTATGACATAAAAAAGTTTTTGCGCGACCACCCCGGTGGGGTCAATACTTTAAAACATTACGAAGGAAGGAGCATACTTAAAGCAATGGAGAAGTTCGGACACAGTATCAGTGCGTATCACATGTTGAACGATTTCAAAGTGGACAGTGAGATTAAAGATTGCATCTTGACGGGTGGTGTCAGTGAAAATGGTAGGATTATAACGAACGACGAGGGGAGCATGGATGAGGAGGAGATCTCGTATCTTGAGGAGTTGGAGGTAGAGTGAACATTTTGTACCGTTGTTTTGTTAACATTTAGTAGGCTGTATGTCGCTTGATGTTTATTGACTAATTAAAAATAAAGATAACCCGTTAAATCACTATAAACAGAAAAGTTATGTAAAATATTTACCGTTTTTGAAAAGGTGCGTCTTTAAAAAAGTTCAAGAACCGCTTTCTAATTCAAAAAACGTTTAAGTACCTAACGAACAGACAGACAGAAACACGGGCTTTGCCAAGGGTAGACCTGTTATAAGTTGCATACCTAGTATATTATCCAACCGCCGTACTCAGATACATCTCAGAGACAACTCGTTCCTTTTTACACTACTGCCCCACAAAAGGATGTAATGTTTTCAGGGTTCATGTAAGTAAGTATGTATGTATTATTAGCATATGTAGGTATATCGACGACAGTATAAAAAATGCAGTCGGGTTTTTAAAGCTTGCTTTTCATTTAGTTATTCTGTATGAAAAATCGTCACTAAGAAACGACTTTTTAATCGTCATTAACTGGCTCTGAGTGCGGCCGTTAGTATATTTTTTTAGAGAAACACAATTTTCCTACTTTTCACTGCAAATATTGTTGAATAATTTGTTTCGTCAAATTATTAAAATGGTTGTTATTTCAGTCGTACTTTTTAATTAAAACCTGACCAAATAATAAAATACCACAAATGTAGCACCACTTATACTTTTATATCTGTTTCTTGAGTTACAATTATAAAAGATAGTTCTTATCTTATTTATGGCGAGGTGTATGCTGCCCTCCTAAGTAAAAGGCAGTATCTCAGATAAAAGTAATGTAGCAATATCAACCTCATTACTAACGGAGGAGAATTCAAACTGCTTTGGTTATTGAATTTGAGATACTGCTATTGGTTTACGAGGGCAGTATGCCTTTCATAGTATTTTTTTATTGCAATTTAAGTACATAATGCAGATAAAATAAGTAGGTAATTTAAAGTGTTTTTATCCTCTAGACAGGTTTTTTAATACACACACATGTCATAAGTCCTAAACCACGCATCAATCATACAACATTTTCAGTTGGCTGCCAAATTAATGTATCTATAGGTATACATCTTATCTTGACACCTAAACCTTGAAATGTATATTATTGCTAAAAGGTTTCAAGGTGTTTACATACAAAAACTGTTTTGCATTTCACATGGTCCCGTCAGAGCGCACAAAACACTTTTAGCGCGTGTATTCTCAATTAGGCATTCGATTTTATCGATAGAAGCCCTTCTGCCTAATGAAGAATGCACGGGCTAAAAGTGTTTTGTGCGCTCTGACGGGACTACTTAAACTTGCCGGTGTGGCGCGTTCACCCGTTCGCCCGACCGAGCGCCGTTTTTAAGAGAATAACACCCCATATCACGCTACATTAAGTTAATCCCTTAATACACTGGCCCGCAAAACTAAGTACAGTGTGATAGCTCTAAGAAGGTGCTTCGGGTTTGCACTTGTCTCTCACTCGCTCTCATGCGTTCTTGTTAAGAGCGAGTGAGAGAGAAGTACAAACCCGAAGTATCTTCTAAGTGCTTATAGACTGTAGTAGTACTTAGTTTTGCGGGCCAATGTATAGCATCACCTCATTTTTATAATCTAGATATTTATCTCAGTTAAATATTGTAAATGAGAAAGTTCTTTTGTGTGTAGTGTATGCTTCGGTTCACTAATGTTTTACCAAATCATCATTTGGCAAACTATATCATTTTACAAACTTTCATTTCGCAAACACGTACTTCCCGCCACAAATTTTAAATTTTAGTGGTCATTAATCTAACCTTACCTAACTTATTTAATAAGCCCATGTAACCTATGTAATATGTAATGGTTTAAACACAATTACATTTTCGCGAAGTGAAAGTTTGTAAAATGATATGGTTTGTCAAATGATGATTTGGTAAAAAGTCAGGATACCGTATGCTTCTTAGTCCTTCACCGTAATACTACACAGACCTGGATGGAATTTTGAAGTGAGAACCTTTTGTTAAATTAGTTTCTGTCAAAAAACTCATTTTTGCGACATCATCTGCTTACCATGACGAAACTAACGAGCCCCAACTCGGCGGGTACATAAGTACAGCAAAGATCCCGTCGCCACCTTCCGAATCCATCATCAGATCAGCTCGATGGTTCCATAATGCATTGTCATCGGGTTTACACATGTATTACAAGAGTCGATTTTGCACCAGTTCCCTTCAATGGAATGGACTGAAATCTGCACGGGTAGCACAAGTTGTATTTTCTCGCTTGTCGCTCAGTGCGTCTCTATCGTTCTATCGTTTTCTATAGAAAGGGAGATCCGAGACAAACAAATCGCGGACATGTGCTAGCCGTGCTGGGGTCCTAGTGATTAAGGGTAACTCGTAATAAAAAGGGTTATACATATAAACGGAGTATTAGACTTACACCCTTTTTAACTTGATTTTCAGAAGACTTATACCCTTTTTCACTAGGACCCCAGATTTCAGTCCATTCCATTGACGGGAACTGGTGCAAAATCGACTCTTGTAAGAATAAGTTTCTGTCAAAAAAGTTATTTTTGGGACAAACTTTTGTTGCTGACTGTACTTTTTTTGCACAATCGTCATCTACTCGTAAAGATGATTCTAACGAGCCCTAATACGACGGGTTTATCATGTGTAACTTAGGAGTTCCTATGGTCCCACTGAGTCTCCATCATCAGACCAGCTCGATGGTACTGTATCATTGTATTGTCATCAGAACTAAAGGTGTATGCAAATTTTCAGCTTCACCGGAAACCGAGAAGTGGGTCAAATTTAACTTGCAAGATTAGACCCGTACATACATACTTACATACATACATTGCAAGTTAAATGAAAGCTTGTAAAAACACGGTCAACGCGCACGAAGTCGCAGGCAGAAGCAAACAAAATAGGAACGGTTAAACTAGATACTTAAAATGATTAAACATAAAACGTTGTAATAGTATGAAGGCTTTAATATTCACTCTTTTTCATCGCTAGTCAATTTATTCAAGGTTTACTTCTAAAGTGACAGAACCAGTAATAGACAAGGAACAATGATGGACACTTGGTTTTTATTTTACAGACGATAAGGGTTATTCATTTGTTTTGCAACAATCAACTTACGACTGAAATTTGAATTAAGTTAAGTGTCCATTACTGGTGCCTGCCAGCTAAAAGTGTCCAACACTATTACGACATGCCACTACTTATACAACGCAGTGGAAAGCGAACGCCTTTAACGCACCAACTCAGCTCTCACTGCGTGCTTAAATAGTAGATTGTACAACAAGTGCATAAAACGCACCATTTTACGCGAGACGTTTATCCATCCAAGCGAGCTTGCGAGCGAGGATGGATATAAAGTCGAGTGTTAAATGGGTTTTATGGACGAGTGGTACACTCTAATTTTTACTTCGATTGCGAGGAAATGAAACAGCAACATGTTAATTATTGTAACACAAATATTGACAATGACAAAATAAGTATGGTTCCCGACAATTAACTTTTCTGTTGAAAAGTGATACGCTTAGAGAATCTCATACCTGAATGTCAAGCGATCAAAAAGAGTAGTCGCGTCGCATTTTATCTACGAAATAACCAGCGAGTAGCCTGCTAGTAGCTTAGAGGGTCGACGCATGATCGTAAGGTACCGAGTCCGTACCTCCACGGTCACCATGTATGTATCGTGTGAGTGAGTTGTTATGTGAATGAGAAATGAGTTTTTATAACTTAACACGTTCACAGACACAGCACCATGCTCGAAATTGCATGATATAGCAGAAATAAATCTCATACAACATTTTCTATAGCATTGAACGAACTGTCACATTAAACATTGTGTCAAACATTGTGCCACTTTATGACGGAAAATATATGTATGTAATTTCGTACGGTAAAAATCTTTTCTCAAAAATGATACGTAAAGTCGCCATTACATCATTAAAAAGTCACCAGAAAGTTAAGAATTACCAGGCAATGATCAAAAGTGTGGTAAGTAGAGAGGATTTGAATTCGGAATGAAAAAGTGTCCAGTAAGTAAGTATGAAATTCCATTACATATCATGTTATTTGAATTTGGAACTATCGGTACAGACCTGTGGACAGCCTTCAAAAAGACTACAGAGGTAAGCAAGAAAAGGTCACATCACAAAGAAATATATGAAAGTGAAAACTATTTGACTCCATTAGCATTTCTGCAAAGAGCACCATTATTAAAAAAAAAAACAATTACCAGGGCATCATAAACCCAAAGCAGTTCTCGTTCAGAGCAGACATCGCGCGATTTCTCTTTATTTACAAGAACGTCACACGCACCATGTCCGTTTTATGCGCGCCTAGTAGGTACATCGCGACCGGTCTAACATATAGTGAATCGTTTAAATTAATTTAAAAAACGGCTAAGCGCGAGTCGGACTAGCGCCCTGAGGGTTATGTACATGTGGTCATCAATATTTTACAACTTTTTTTTTAATCATTCTACTTGTTCTATTTTTGAGAAAAGCACTATACATGCTTCGACCATTAAGAGCCATCCTGGACTCGTATGTATAAAAGGCCTCGCCTGGCGGCTCGGCCTTCTAACTCCTACTCGTCCAGGATGGCTCACTTACTGGTCTTTGCAGTAATGTACTATACCTATTGTGGCAGCTCGTCCACCCACGGCCGTTACGTCCACAGCCGTGGTGTCTCACAACACGCGTCGTGCCCCTTTTAGGGTACCTAGTGCATGAGGAAGAGATTGCCCAAGAGCTCTTTTGCTGTAACAATAGCGGCTTGTGTTAAAGCCGAAAACGGCACAGAGTCCGTGCTTCTTATAAATGCTATGGGAAATAGCCGGCCGTGGGCGGAGTTCCGTTTTTGGTCTAATTAAAAATGGCAACAAATATAATGGGCACATTATCTTCGAGACCCAACAATAGTAAACGATCACCAAATTAGGTTAGGTTAGGTTAGGTTAGGTTAGGTTTTGGTGGGCGGTATCCTCCTTCTGTGAGAGCGTCATCTCACAGAAGGAGGCGGCGGAGCGGGAACGCGAAGACAATGTCGACGCACACCCGCTCCGGCGCAGGCGAAGGGGGCAAAGGCGACGGCAGTTTGTTGCAAGCCTAGACCCTTAGTAGGACTTGTGGGTTAGGGGGCCCACCACATACAGTCCTGCTATGACGCAGGTGTCCCAGATGATACTGGGACGGCTGGGGGGCGCCCAATGGTAGCATCATAAGCAGCCCATGGCGCCCCCATCATCAACAGCCCGTGAAGTGCAAAGGCCGCTGGGGTTTTAGTGGGTATTCCGGCCACTCTGGTTGGTGAGTCCCACATAACCATCCCCCCCTGGATGGTATGCGTAAAAGCATTTCCCCAGCGTAACAAAAAAAAAAAAAAAAAAAGATTAGGTTTTGGTGATCATTTACTATTTTCGGCAGTAAAAAGTGTTTTATTGGCGTTATATTTTACTATATCTGGTGATCCGTTAAACATAAGCCATTAAAAATACCAGCCACAGCCGTAGTGCCATATCACGAGGGTCTTATTAGTTTACGTCTCTCGACGTACTGTCCGTGAACGTGTTAAGTAAGTAGATTACCCGAGTCTCTTACGGTGAAGTAAAATGCGAGAACGAACAGCTAATTGCACAAAGATCCGACAGGCCCATCTGTAAGATTAGATAAGGTAAGGCCTGCACGCTCGTAGGCACGTAAGGCGGAGTTTGGTAGTACCACTTTAGTATAAGCACTGAAATACAATCAGCTATGCCTGTTTATGCTGAGCACTCTATATTTAATCGCGGAACGCAAAATATTTCCCTAGCCAAAGAAAATATCTGCGCAAGATCATAGTTATTGGTCGCCAAAAGTTTTGTAGCATATCGATCTTTTTTTAATGACCCAAAACGACGCCTACGCTGTTTAGTATCATGGAGATTAGACGCACGTCAGAGGGGCTACTCTCGCGAAATTCGATAGCTCGCTAGCCCTGACTCTTTCACAAGAGTGAATCGCGATTCAAAAGCAAGAGGGATAGCATGAAGTAGTTTAAAATTATTTTTAGGGCACGGTCTCGATAACTTGGGCTAGAGCTATTTTCGCTCATAACGCACGTACGCATAAGTATATAAATAAATATCAAGGGACAAGACAATTTCACATAAATTGGTCTAGACCCAGAGTAAATTCTAGGTTTGTAGTATGGGTGACAACGATGAACACACTTAAATCATAAATCAACCAAGGCAGTATAAAATATTATATTAATTTGACACGCATTAGACATACAGGTACAGATATTATGTGAACAACACCTGGCTTAGATCAAAGTAGACGTAATTTTTAAAAATTCCTCCTCTGTAAGCACTTCAATAAAAACATGTCAAAATTGTTAGATACTTTCCCGCCCTTTGTCCTGTCAAATGCGCATTTTCAAGATATCATAGACAAGGAGCGGCGTAACAAATCTTGCCTTAAGTGCTGTTTAGTGTTGGGAGTTAATTAATAACCAAATGCGGCTTACGGTCGCGTGAAGGTCGCGTGACCTTTTATTGGACATTACACTAATCGAAGTGGTGATTAGGTCTGACCAGTGTTAATAAATAGACAGGTCATGACAGTGGCTGCTGTTTATGGGAAGCTATTATATTCTGATCTGTACCCTTACCATGAGTTACAATTACCGTGCTCGCTATAAATATCAGGGGACAATGTCACACCAATTGACCTAGTCCCAAACTAAGCTCTAGGCGTGTACTATGGGTACTAGACAACGATATAAATACTTATATAGAGAAATATATACTTAAATACATAGAAAACATCCATGACTCAGGAACGAATTCGCGCTCATCATACAAATATCTGCCCTTACCGGGATTTGAACCCAGGACCCCTAGCTTCGTAGGCAGGGACACTACCAACTAGGCCAGCGCGACGTCATAGTATTGTTTTAGAGTGCGAGGGACAGAGCGTTCGACTAGCTAGCAAGTACGGTAATTGTAACTCATGGTAAGGGTATACTGGAAAGGGGACCACGGCGCCCTTCAGTGACTTTGCTCTACTTTGGTTTAGGTCGTCTTGCTTCAACAGCATAATCAGGGCTTCTATTCAAAATGGTAAAATCATATTTCCTTTGAAATGTTATCGTTTTATCAATGTCACGATCTTATTTACTTGACAGTAATGGCGGCCGAGTTAAAAACAATAGACAACACGTCAAAAGCAATATTTTTTTAACAGAGTTGAATAGAGTAGGCCCTGATTGTTAAAACCACAGAACAGAAAAAACAGTAGAAGTGTCAAGTGGGCGTGTACAGTGGGACACAAAAGAGTAGAAATTAAATGAGTGCGCCACTTTCTACGTAACTGTCAATTTTTTGACGTAAAATGCTTGAACATGGCAATAATTTAGTATGTTTTTTTTTAGTTCCATTTTATTTAATTTGTGCTCTTTTGTGTACTATAACGTGTGGCTGGTTGGTGGTTATACTTTTGCCGCGATCGTTTATTTCGATATTTCTAAAAAAGGAAATAAATCCAGAAGCATGCCTTATTATGCTATTTTGGAATGTAAAAACGATAACCGCACCAAAAACATTTTCCATGGTGGCGTGTTGTTTTTATGGTAGTTTGAGTATTGGCGACAACAGGTCTGCTACTATGCGAAGCTCATGGCACTTCCACTGTTTTTTCTATTCCGTGGTTAAAACGTTAAACATGACAGCAGCAAATCAAAATATTTATTCAGTAAATTGGCCATACACGGGCTCTTTTACACTTCGGTAATATAGAGTGAATCTACCAGCGCTTCGGACAAGTCCATCATCGCGGAGAAGAAGCGCCGCAAGAAACACTAGCAGAAGGTCATTTTTTTAAACGTAAAATACAATAATACTTAAAAGTAGGTTATATTACAAGGTAATAAAGTAGCAAATATTAATTAGAACTAGCACAAATACAAAAAATTACATACAATCTGACTGGGTTTCTAGTTTGGTTTAGCCCGCCTTACCAAAGTGTCGTAGCCATATTATTGATGGTTCACCTCTTATTAACTTGACAGTTACAGCTGTGAAAACGAAAACCACATGATAACGACACCGAGGCAAGGTGGCCAGAGGGCCCTGCCAAGATGGGGTCCTGTCAGTTGACCAAAAAACGTTTCACCAAATGATTCATTTGACAAACATATCATTTGACAAACCGCTATTATTTCCGAAGCTGTAAATATTTCAGGATTTATTTCAGGACCATCGTGTAGAACCCTATAGGTTAGGTTAGGTTTGATTTTTAAAAATCCTGAAATATTTACAGTTTCGGAAAAAAAAGCGGTTTGTCAAATGATATGTTTGTCAAATGAATCATTTGGTGAAACGTTTTTTGGTCAAACATTAGTGAACCCTATGGAAGAATTTGGGGGAGGCCTATGCTAAGGCAAAACAATCTTTACCGATGTCGGAAAAATTATCTGTTATATTTAAATTAATATATATATAATGTATGTAAACACTAGATCTAAGATTGTTAATAAAGGCTATTATTATTATTATTATTAACTACATATGTTTAAATAACGACCGACTTTTGAGTTTTTTGCGACCCTTCTTCTCAGCAGTGGCACATATTATATATATAAGTTACTACTCCTCTAGGGAATCGCTGATAAATGTTTGACGTGTGAATATGCCCTTGCGGCCTACAACTGACTCTTTAATCTTATCCTAATCTATAAGTACTTACAGGTACAGTCAAGTTCATAAAAATGTGTACACTTTAGTACCTTGTCTATTTAATGTCATGTTTACTGCTATTATTATATGAATTGTCACAGCGATTAAAGTGGGAAGGTACTTAAGTGTACACATATGAACTCGATTGTACTTATTACATGTAAAACTCTTCCATGACTAACTGACTTACTAAGTGACTAACAGACAGCCTAAACCGCTGCACCTAGGAGTTAGGGGTGATTTAGGTACATTGGTCTAGCAAAAGCATTCCAGTAGAAGTTTTTTTTTTTGGTAATCTCCTGAAGGGCCTAAGACAAAAGTACTTGCTTTTGTTTGCTTTTTGCTTTAATTACTTAAGAAAAAGGGGCCCGACAATGGAAGGGTTGGGTCGGAGATCTTTTTGGACCACTTGTGTGGCTGTGGATACCATCTTTATGGGTGGGGCTACCCTTTTTGAAGCTTTCTCTTTTTCCTGGAGATACTATCTTTTGCGCGTGTCTCCTAGCGCTGCCCTCTTTTGTGACCTCTTCCATTGCAACTTAGCCTATACATCTGCTATAATTTAATGGGGGGGGGGGGGGCAGGTGTCAATTTGACGAGGGACCAGTGAATTGCGCGCGGAGCCTTACCCCAGCCAGTGCTGAAGGGCCGGGAGAGAAAATCATTCCCCCGTTTAGGAGGCCGCAGGATTCCCCATCCCCCGTCCTAGCGACACGACCCCACCGCTGCTTAAAATACGGAGACGGTACAGAGGGCCCTGCCAAGATGCATTGCGCTAACTAACGTTTCTATTCGTTTCGTTTTTAAACCAATCGCGTCACTGTTAGATTACGTGACTTTTCGTATCACGTCATCAACCAGTGACGCGATTGGTTTAAAAACGAAACGAATAGAAACGTTAGTTATCGCAATGCATCTTGGCAGGGCCCTCTGAATCGCAGAGACGTGCCGAAAACAGCTGTGTGGTTTTGAGGTTACGTTTCGAAAGAACCGCACGAAACTTTGACTCTCCTCCCATCATGAGTACCCAGTTCATCCATTTAAGGCCGAGTTATTCATTAATCGTTATTTATTAATTAAAACATGAATATATTTAAGTTATTCTTGAAATATGAGCAAACAATTGAAATTAACAATAGCAACATTAAAATGCAGACGTTAGCAGGAAAGCGCAAAGGTCATGCCCCTTGTAAGTTATTTATTAAGCAAAAATGAATGATTTACAATAGTCGCGATATATGTAGTAAAGTAAATAAATAAACAAGTTTTGACCTAAGTAGGTATTGAATAATTGCATAATTTTATTGTTTGTGGCACCTTCTGTGCGTCTCCGAGCGGGCCCACGGAAGACCAGCGCTGGCTTAAGGCCGGTATTACACCTGTAAGTTATTACGTAAGTTTTGAAACAAAGCTATATGCAAGAGAGAGATGCAGATATTTGCCACTCACTCTTACCCATAGTTGCGTCTCAAAACTTACGTATTAACTTACAGGTGTAATCCTGGCCTAACAGCTTTGCCGCTGCTGAGTTGGGACCGTGTCACAACAACTGTCCAACTATGTATAATTTTAATACCTTATTTTTTTAACTTATTTGTGCTTTTGTTGTGAATAAATATGTTTTCTTTCTTTCTTTCATTAGGTACGGTAAACCGCATGCGTTTTCAGTTTTGCTCAAACCGCATATCCATGTACCAGACCGAACTGCGGTTTGCGTTTTTGCGTTTTTGCATTTTGTATAAATTATTGTACGTAGTAGTCTCCTGAAGCCGTGTCAGACGCCATCGAAAAAGCCTCAATTTATTTTTTGAAATACAAAGATTGACTAAACTAATACTGTCAGCGTAACCGACTTACTCGTAAGGCCGAGCCACACCGGTTGCGTAACGTTCACGTGCACGTGCGCGTTCGCTTTCCACTGCGTTGTATAGTGACATGTCGTAATGAGAATTCATACTATACAACGCAGTGGAAAGCGAACGCGCACGTGCACGTGCACGTCACGCAGGCGGTGTGGCTGGGCGTTTAATGACCGTCTTCCACTGCTTTCGGAGCGGGTCTCATTTATAAGGACGCGGTTTTACGCGCGTTTGCTTCAAATACAGCGTTACTTGCGGCGGAGCCCGCGGATGGCATCGCCGCGTTGCACACAGCGTCGCACGCGTCAATAACGGCGGTTCCCGCCACTGCGCCCGCATCGGGGCCCGCGGCGGAACCTTCCGACAGTCTTGTGCTCCGCCGCGCGCTCCGCTACACGCTCGAGAGTCCGCCGCGGATGTAGCGGACACCGCTACTCTAAACGCCCCGCAGCACGCGCTGCATCACGCCCCGCATCTTTATAAACAACACCATACATTGTCATTTGTTTGTGTTTGCGCGTGTGATGATGCGGTCCGCTGCATGCGCCGCCTCTCTGTAAACGGAAAAAACGCCCGACGCGCCGCGCAACGCCAAGCCGCACGCCACGCGCGACGTTCCGCGTCTCCGCTTACAAGCCCTTAGAGTGGACAAGAGTGGACAAGACCACAGAGAATAGGTACTTCATTTTTCTAGCCTCGCTCAGCGCAGCTTTCCTATTGGTGGATTTTTTCCTCGCACTATACGTAAGGCCCACCATACTTCAAACAGGAAGTTTTTTATGTGTGGAACTTTGAATCTATCAGCAAGGCAATTAAGTCCTATTACGTTAGATATTTCCATTGCCAGTTTATGAAGATTGGAAAATAAACTTTATTTCCATTGCCTTGCTTATTTTATTATTAAATTATTTATTATTAAATTGCCTTGATTATGTACATTAGGTCATACGAGGCTAAAAACCCAACTGCGTGTTTTGATATTCTCGTCTATGTAGGTGCTTATGTTGAATCCCTACACCCTAAACCCTAAAAACGTTTGTCCTAACACATCGTTTGTCCGAATTTTCATTAGCCCTAAACTTTTTAGCTGAGTCAGGCAACTTTTTAAGTTTTCCAATTATATCTGCGGTTTGGTTAGGTTAGGGTTGTATTATAAGTGGTAACAGGTGGGAATAACCCGGACGGGTCCCTAGTAATTGATATTCTGTAGTGTTAGTTCTTCAAAAACCGAGTACGGAACATCACCTAAGTTTTATCTGCCACGATAAAAGAATGACTGTTTGCAGAAGGAACGGCAAATGTAGGTACAGACGTTTTTGGCTAAATAAAAGATAATTTCGTTGTGATAAGTTCCGGAATGGTGTCAACGTTTGTATAGGTATAAAACTTAAGTAAAGCTCCTCTTGCATGTAGTAGTAACACATCTGTATATAACGTTCGACATTCTATATTTGAAATTTTACATAAATTCCATATAAGTTTCGTACACAACTACATGCAAGATGAGCTTTACTTAATTTTTTTATCTAGGTTTATACTATTTCTTAAACATGCTCGGAAATAACGGTTTTCCGATTGATACACATGGACGGAAAATGCCTCTTTTTACTCCTAGGAGTAAATAGTACATTACTGCACAGACCGGGAAATAGGCCGTTGCGGGACGAGTAGAGTTAGCGTGGCCGAGACGCAGTCGAAGCCGCGCTATATACGAGTCCAGCAACCGCCCTTCCAGGTCGAGGCTTGTATAGTGCTTTTCCCCAACAATGTGAGGAAATTTAACACATTTGACAACATTTCAAAAAAAAATACATTTAAATTACATTAATAAATGTTTATTACATTTGGTTATAAATTAGACTACCCGTGTTTCTCGGTTTTTCTTTATTTAACTTAAATTCGTCGTTAATAATTTATTAAAGAAATAGTCATTAAAAAGACCGTATATACAAAGTTAGGAATACTGATGTCGTGATCTTAGCATGATAAAAAAAAAGTAACTTTAAACAGAAACAGAACTGACTGTCATGTCATGTCACTTGTCAACCATAACAACTGTAACAACGACTTGACAGAAGCGCGTGGAGCTAACCCTATGTGCTTCTGTTTAGTCCATTTGAGAAAATTCTCTTTTACCGAACAATTGTCTTCGCGTGTGTTATCCATGGACTTATTGCTCTAATAAGTCCATGGAAGTGTCTATAAATAACTCGACATTGGCGAAATACACCTTAACAGGAGTGAAAGCCATTAATTACGAATAAAAAAAAAAAACTGTAACAACATAAATTCGTCGACTTTGGGCAGATTGCGGCTATTCGCTTTTACAAATCCGTTAGTCACTTTCATTTTAAATAGCGTATATCAAAACAACTACTGCATAAAAAAATCCAAAAATATTTTTACTGTAATCGGAAGTGTAAAATCTACAAACGGTACTTTATTTTGCTACCTTAGCACATATGAATTGTTGTCAATTGTTAATAATATTAAACACAGTCCCAACATTTCCTGGAAAAAAAGAACAGAAACATACGATTTAGTCAGTATAACACTGAAATAAAACATTAAATAAAATCACAAATTTAAACGTAATAAATTCAATTTGAATAAAATATAGTTAAAACTATAACATTTATTACGCGTTTATGTTATTTCGGCAATTTATTTTGTTTATGAACGCAATTTCTATTTAAAAAAGTCAAATTATTTGACACACTTTTAAACACGCCGTAAACGCTGTTTGATAAGGCTTAACTTTTTAGTCTATGACATTTAAAAAGTAATATATGCAAGGTAGAATTTTGATTACACGTGTTTTTGGCTGTTTGGAGATAGTTATCCTAGTCTAAACATGGTTTTAAAAAGTAAAACACCAGGTACGTAATGAAATTTCATAAATTTTCGCGGCCGCTGCCGTTGGTAAATAATAACTTTGTTTTTTTTTAATTTTGCCTGGACCTAGATCTCAGTACTTCGCGGACTGATTTTACAACAGTAAGGTTAACATTTCCGAGCATGTGGGAGAAAAAAACCATATGAAAACACTTTCCGTCCATGTCCATATTGTTTTTTGTAAAAGTGCCCTCTATTGCGTATAAAATCAAAAGGACCATGAAAAAAATCCCGTACATCCAATTTGTGGGGGGCGGCGGCGCGGCGGGGCTCTGCGGAGCGGCGGCGGCGGGCGGCGGCTCGTTGTGCGATCTTAACTAATAGGTACTCGTATGACGCCAACAAACATTCTCTCCGAATTTGTCAAAGGTTTTTAGAAATACTTATAATCATATATTTGTATAATTTCCTCGCATTGTTTGAGAAAAGCATTATGTATGCCTCAGCGGAAACGAGGATTTCCTGACTCGTATTTTAGCAGGCCTCGCTGTTGCTCGGTCTGCTAACCACCTCTTCACGAAATCCCTTACTTTCCGCGCCTAGTACCTACATTGTTGTACTATTTCAGTTTTAAAGTGCCTCAAATATGTGGTTGGAAAAACAAGGGCACTGTTTTGGAGTGAAATTGGGAACGGGATCTATTTTACAATCTTTTATTTAACTAGCAATGTATGTATGTATAGTTCGTTTGTTCAAATAGTATGCATGAGAACCCTTTGAAGTCGCCGACACCGCTTTGTGCGCGCCGCGGCCGCGGCGGCTTCTTTGTACCAATAGGGAATATGCATTTTTTAAATCGCAATTCTCAACAAAATATAAAAATACCGTAAAAGAGATCACCAAAGGTGAAATTAAAATTAAAATCGGTCAAGAAATACGGATGATACAAACATTTTAAACTGCTAATTAGACAGAGAGATCCGAAGTGCACCGGTGACGTCATTGTGCAGTCCGGCCATATAAACTCCACGTAAAATTCTGTTTGGCGAGAAAGAGATACGAACAAATCTTTGTTGGCATATCTTGGTTATTTATATAGCTATTCAAAAAATGATTTTTCTCACCTGTTTGTCATGAATCAGCTTTTATTGAAGCTGTAAAAAAAAATCATGATGATTTGAGACAGGGATGGTAGGAGGTTGAGAATTTTTTAGTTCTATGTCTTGACACCAAGTCAAACTTATTCCCTAGATATTGTTTTTTTTAGGATCATGGTATTGGGAGTAATAGAACTTATTTATAAAATCGGCAGTAAGTAATGTAGGATCAATCAAACATATTTGATACACACAAAGTGCCGAAATTCAAACTCCTAGAAAAAAAATGTGGCAATAAAACTTACTTAAAAAAAAGTGACATACTATGCCAAATTGCATCGCTTACACCTTTTTTACACGACTGCCCCAAAAAAGGAGTGTAATCTTTTCAGGGTTCATGTTTGTATGTATGTATGTGAGTTTCTTTATTCCACTATAACTTCTAAATCTCTTGACCGATTTAGATGTGTCAGGTATCGTTAGAATCCTTACATCATCTCAAGTAACATAAGCTATGTGACGTTAAAATAAAAACAAAATGGCGGACTATATACTCCATATAGTGGGGCAGAAAGAAAAAAAAAATTACAAACCTATCAAGTGGGGTATCAAAATAAAGGGTTTTTAAAGATGATTACAAAAATATATACAACTTATGTGTTTAAAGCTTATTTTATTAAAATAAAACGCACATAAAAAAAAATGGCATCCGTACCTATTGACTGTGGTATCAAAAAAAAGCACTTTGAAGGCAATCATAGAAATATATGATACTCATATGTTTAATTGTACCTTTTGAGAGGAAACACAAAATGTTCTACATCGCGCTATTGAAGTTTTTCCTGGCAGCTATATAAGACGTGACTGCGCACGCGGCGCTTACGATATTTTTCAACTGAAAAGTGTAGATAATATTATAACAAGTATATGACTCAAATGACTTCTGGCTATGTTAATTCTTAAGTTCGTATTGTCTGTCACTAAAAGGTATAAAATAAACTTAAAAAATTATAAAATTAAAAAACACGACTGCTGTTTAAAAACATACTGAAAAAAGTAAGAAATAAAAAAATATTTCTTACTTTTTTTCAGTATGTTTTTAAACAGCAGTCGTGTTTTTTAATTTTATAATTCCTCTCTTTAGTTATGACCATTGCATGGTTTTGAACCAATTGCACCCCTTTCCTTGGGTTGAATTTATTAAGGGATGTATAAAGCTCGATTTTTAACCTGTAATTAATGAATGAATGAATGATATTTATTTTCCAAAGTAAGTCACAGTATACATTGCATGTTATGTCAAAAGTACAAGAAATTACATTGGAATCGTCAAAACTATACAAAAAATTATAATCAAAAATAGAAATAAGAAGTCAGGATAGCAATAAAAATACAAATCTAAGTAGTTATCACCGTTAAGGATCGCCTTAAAAATAGTATGCAACCAAATTAGCATTTTTTTAAATAAATAATTTATGCAAACCATTTTAAATGTTTTTATCAGTTCTTAGAATTATTTCCAGACTTTAGTGAAATTTCATATAATTTGACTATACGATAGTCAATGTGGCGGTAAACACTTGTCCGGAAGTGGCCCACCTCCCTGTTTGCCGAACTAAGCCAAACCCTTTCTCAAATAAAACACTCTCGATTGATTATGTTTGTTTTGACTGTGACGAAATTAAAATGGCGTGGCCGGCCGTATCGCTTTCACCTAACAATCATATCATCTAATTATCTAACGATAACTATCTCTATCACCAAACAATAAACACACACATACGTGTAATGGGTAAGAATGGGTAATATGTATGTGTGTGTTTTTTATTTTAATTTAATCGCCGAATAAATGGTTCTATTCTGTTCTATTCTATTATATTAAGCTTTCCGTCAAGCAGCAGTGTTAGTGTTGTTGTTTTGCTGTAAATGACTAGTTTTATTTTATGGCAAGGAAGGCACGTGAGCACTCAGGCCACCTGCAGGTAAGTGGGATCTGAGACCCATAGACATTTGAAACCTCAAGACTACAATCCCAAAACTGAAATCCTAAGGCTTCAAATGCGTTGCCAACCCTGAGGACTAAGATGGAATGCCTCTATGCTAGTAATTTCACCGGTTGTCTTATCCTCACACCGGAACACAGCAATGCGAACACTACTGCTTGGTGGTGGGTTAATGGATAAGATGGTGGTAGCTATCCGGACGGACCTTGCACAAGGGCCTACCACCACTAAAACTGGTAGTGAGTCATAGCAAACTTTAGATCGTAAATGGCCTTTAGATTAAAAATTAATTGTTTTAACTAACTTCGTCATAGTCACTCAACTATCTAATCGCCAACCTTGAACGAGGTAGGTACCATTGGAGAGTCCCGGTAGTATCTGTGGCCTTCATCATAAGTTCCACTTCACCAAGTGATACTTTCCCAATGTAATTTCTTGTACTTTTGACAAAACATTCAATGTATGTGACTTACTTTGGAAAATAAATATCATTCATTCCTTCATTCATTCAAAATGCAAATGGCGGACTAGTTACTGAAAATACCAAAAACGCTGTGCCTATAACATTTGAGGAGTTCCTTCAATTCCTTACCGGTCCACTCACCAGATACAGACTTGGTGACATAATGCCACTTCGGGAGTATATATATTATACGATAAAACAAAACAAAACAAAGTCTTACTAATATAATAACATTAAGGGGCTACCCATAACAGAAGTTTTTGATGAAGTTTAAGTTCTTATAACTCAGTCAAAACGGAATGTATATTTATGAAAAAATATATTATAACTATCCATATATTCATCTTTGATTCTGTCGAACAGAATTTCAAAATTATCCATGGTTATTTTTTTATAATTTTTTAAATACATGACTATAAAAACACAAAATTGGATATAACTTTTTCATCTTGGCGTCAATTCATATGCAAACTACATATAAATATTCTCCATTAATATGTCTAATAAATCATCGAAGGTTTTTTTTCTAAAGTGAAAAATATGGAAATAAAGGCCAAAAAACTACTTTTTTGGAGTAAAAATGTCAAACTTTGCTAGCGTAAATCTCGATATCAGTGACTTGTTAAAGAAAAATTGAGACGGCAGCTAGTTTAGAATAGCAGTGTTAATGCAAATAGGTTTTAACAACAACTGAAAGTTTAGAGCTGCAGATCGAAGGTCATCTGCCCATGGTAGCCCCTTAACAAAAAGCAAGCTTTCAAAACCCGACGTTGCTAACCAACTTTAAATCATTATAAATCATAAATGATCATTAAAAATGAAAAATGATGAAAGAAACCTAAAGATGATTTTTAAATCCCTATTCAATGATACCCCACTTGTCATACTTGGTCGTTTTTTTTTTAAGTTGCACTATTTGGCTTCTTGTTGCCGCCATATTGAATTTTGATTACTGTCATATCTTCAGTGACACTCACCAGATTAAGACAAATCGATTGACATAAGAATCATCAAAATCGGACAACGGGTTTAGTTTTTAAAGTGACACAAAGGAACAAACATACATATATAGGCTGTGAAACACATTACCCTCCTCCTTCGGCAGTCGGGTAAAAAGGAGGTCCTTTATTAACATTTAAAATAAGTAGATGAATTCTACCGTAAGGTGTGTGTGGTTTTATAGTTGAGGAAATATGAATTGGCCGTCTGTAATCTTCACTAAGATCTTTTTGTTAATATCAAACAAAAGGTAATCGTAAAACTGCCCTCGTTCTTCAAACAGCACAGTGGGTTGAAAGGTTAAGGTTAAGGTTAAGGTTAAGTCCGGTAAGTCTAAACGTAGAAAAAAAGATCGCAAAGTAGATAACAGACGGTCAAATAATATTTCCTGAACTTTACCCATATCAAGGAAATAAATGCTATTCTATTAGTATTTACCCGACACCCAAAGGAGGAAGATAATGTGTTTATCAGCCTATTTATGTATGTTTTTTCCTTTGTGGCGCTCTAGATACTAAACGCATGGACCGATTTTGAGGATTCTTATGGCAATCGATTTGTGTAATCTTGTGAGTGTCACTAAAGATATGACAGTAATTAAAATTCAATATGGCAGCTGCTAGACTCCATATTGTAAAAAAGAAAAAAAAAAGTCTAGAACTATGACAAATGGGGTATCATTGAATAGATATTTAAAAAACATCTTTAAGTTTCTTTAATTATTTTTCATTCTGAACGATCATTTCGGATTTATAACGATTTAAAGTTGGTTAGAAACAACAGCCGGGTTTTTAAAGCTTGCTTTTGTTTTATTTATTTCTTTTCTGCCTTTTACACTCTTGCGCCGATTCTAATCCTACGCAACAAACGTTCAGTCTACGCAACAAGCGTTCCTAGACAATGTGACGTAATAAATAATAACCATAATAGATCCACTCTTGAACTAGAACTTCATCTATTGAACTGTCTTCACCTTGGGCAAAATAATTAGTGTCACTTGTCTTCAAATGTTAAATAATATAAATAAAATGCTTAACCAATTGACATCTATTAAAACCAGGCAAGAGCATGAAGGAACATGCTCAGAGTTCCGAAGCCGTTAAGTATGTACTACAAACACAAAAAACTATCTCAAAAAACAACAATTAAAAACGAATTTTCTATTTAAAGTTACTTGGTCTTAGATGATTTTTAGTAGGTATCTTATCTCATCTTATCTTATCTTACAGATGGGTCCATTCAGATACATTCGACCCATTTAGGGTCTTTTGTGAAATTACCCTCTTATCTACTCTTCTTGAGTTACTGAGCCCCGTTTCACGAAGCTACAAGTTACAAATTACAAGCGGAAGTCTCTTTCGAACTCCTTTTGCTAGAAAGAGAGTTCCGCTTGTAATTTGTAACTTGAAGCTTCGTGAAACGCGACTCACAACTCACAAAATTACGCTCGTCTGGCTTTACCCTTAAGGATGATTTCCACCAAACGGCTCGCATCGCATCGGATCGGAAAGGATATTACAATCTTTAAACGATATTGAATCATGTTACACAGTATTTAAAGTCTATATTACCAAGCCATGCACAGCAGTTGGACCGCACGCGTCTTCCGCGACACGCGATCGTAGCCGAAAGTATGATGCGACGCGCGATCGGCTCCGTAAAAAATAGACAATAATAATTTGAAAAGACGCGATCGGCTGTCGCCGCATCCGCTCGTATCCTTTCCGATCCGATGCGATGCGAGCCGTTTGGTGGAAATCATCTTTTACGGTTCAAAAGTTACAGCTCTTTAAAAACGGACGGCAGGACGGACGCACGGACAGACGGACAACGTAGGTGTATTAATAGGGTACCGTTGGGCTTCCTTCGGATACGGAACCCTAAAAAAGAAGATAGGGTTCGTTCGTTAGGTACAGCACGACACAATTAATATGGCGCGCGGATTAAGCAAAAATAGACTCTCTGCGAACAGCATAAGCGCTTTGACGCGCGCCATATTAATTGTGCCGTGCTGTAGTACAGTCGAGTTCATAAATATGTTAGTACCTTGTCTATTTTTGCCGACGTGCTAGCCTAGTTGGTAGAGACCCTGCCTACGAAGCTAGCGGTTCTGGGTTCAAATCCCGGTAAGGGCAGATATTTGTGTGATGAGCACGAGTATTTGTTCCCGAGTCGTGGATGTTTTCTATGTATTTAAGTACATATTTCTCTATATAAGTATTTATATCGTTGTCTAGTACCCATAGTACAAGGCTAGAGCTTAGTTTGGGACTAGGTCAATTTGTGTGAGATCGTCCCTTGATATTTATTTATTTATTTATTATTTTATTTAATGTCATATTCAAACTGCCATATACAAATTATCACAGCGATTACAGTGACAACGTACTAAAGTGTATACAGATTTATGAATATGTACCAGAGGCCAGTCGATCAAGGTCAAGGATCCAAAAACCCCTATTTATTTGATCAGATGTTACGTATGATTAGATACCATAGTTGTGGGCATGGACGTGGGCATGCATCGATCGTTCGTTGCTGCTTCATTTATTATTGTATCTATTGATAAAAGATAAATGCATACCTTTAGCCACATACGATAGACGCGTGTCTGTAGATTGATTGATTTTGTAATCGTTGCTACAATTTTCAGGGACGTAGTAGTTATCAGTAAAGGCGGTTACTCACTAGCGAACTGTAATTGTAACCGTAGCAGTTACAGTAACGAGCTTCTAGTGAGATACATTACGCTTACTAACGTTTCTATTCGTTTCGTTTTTAAACCAATCGCGTCACTGGTAGATGACGTGATCCGAAAAGTCACGTGATCTACCAGTGACGCGATTGGTTTAAAAACGCTAATTAGCGTAATGCGTAGAACCCCATTTTACATGCAACAGTAAAGTTACAGCTCGCTAGTGAGTACCCGGCTTTAAATGATACCCTGTCTTGCTATCACAACATATAAGTAGGATGATGGGTTATTTGATACATTCCTTTAGGTATGGTTGTCAGGAAAAGGTGGTTTCTCAGATGTTTTTGTTTTGAATTCGTAATCATGTTACTTACTTAAAAACGGTAATAAAGGTCATTTCCCATGTTGCGTGATATCGCAGACGGAATATTGCGCTACTAACGTTTCTACTCGTTTCATTTTTAAACCAATCGCGTCACTGGTAGATCACGTGGCTTTTCGTATCACATCATCTACCAGTACCGCGATTGGTTTAAAAACGAATCGAATAGCAACCCTAGTTAGCGTAATGCATCTTGGCAGGGCCCTGCTTGCACGGAGCGACACGCCATATGGGAAGACTAGTCGCTCGTAGAAGCACAGACACGTCCATCGCGTTGCGACCGAACTTCAAAGGAGCGCGAGCTCGTGCGAAGTGGCGCGAGGTCGTCGGCCGTGCGTAATAATCCGCAGAATCACGCACCATGTGAATCCACCTTAACGGCCTGGCCACGACATTGCGCGAATTGCGGTGCGGTGAGCGTTTTCTTAATACATTGCACGGTTGAGACGCGCAACGTTCTGCGGTTAGTTGGCATCACACGCAATGTATAAGAAAATCGCTTGCCGCGCCGCAATTCGCGCAATGTCGTGGCCAGGCCATAAGAGCGCCAGTGGCCTACCTATAGTGGCTTAGGGGGTCGACTCTTGATCGTAAGGTACCTACAGAGTTCGAACACCCGCAGTCACCATGAGTCAATGAGAACTTATGTTCATTATGCCTCGTTGGTAGTGACCCTGCCTATGAAGCTAGCAGTCCTGGGTTCAAATCCCGGTAAGGGCATATATTTGTGTGATGAGCGCGAGTATTTGTTCCTGAGTCTTGGATGTTTTCTATGTATTTAAGTATATATTTCTCTATACAAGTATTTATATCGTTGTCTAGTACCCATAGTACAAGTCTAGAGCTTAGTTTGGGACTAGGTCAATTTGTGTGAGATCGTCCCTTGATATTTATATTTATATTTATATTTATATTTATATTTATTTATATTTATATTATCCAATGCTGTTACTGTGAAGGAAAAACATCGTGAGGAAATCTGCACATTCGAGGGTAAGTGCACAAAAGATCCTAATGGTCGAAGTGTATCCGAAAGGGCCAATCTGTAAGATAAGATAAGATAAGATCTGAAATCTGCACAAAACATATTTCGCTATAAGCGAGCATGCAAATTTCAGCAGTCTTTTTTGTGTGTAGACTACCTAATTCTACAGTGTAAGTATATCATTTAAAAACTTATAATTTTCAACAACGCGGATTCTACCTACATTCAATTTCAGATTAAAACTTAAATCGGGTGGTTATGGTTTCAGGTTGGGTGGTGGCCCCCTCGTGACTACCGCTTGTTAAAGTATTAATTAGGGCGTACATTAATCCGCCATTATCAATTTGCCATGGCGCCAGTTTTTAACAATGTCTGCTGGCATGAAGTAATTAATTTTAATTAATGACAGTTCCCGAACTTTGATAATTTTCCAAGAATGTAATATGGCGTAGATTGAATAGATACCTTCTCGTGTCGCGCTTCTCGCGTGTCATTGTGGATCACAAATCACAATACAATTTAAGCAGGATCAAATCAATCCAAATGTGTCAGTAAGTATGAGGAAATCCAAAACTATGAGGAGGGTAAGTAATCTATTTTTAGGAACCATGGCCTTGATTTTGGAAAAAGTCCCTACTTTTTCCCGGAAAAACACAGTAAATACTGTTGATAATGTATGGTAAGGAAAGGAACGATTAACATTGGAGCTCGATATCGAAAATAAACAATAACACGCAAAAAAAAGTAAGATGACAATTGCTGAGTTTGTTTTTTTAAAGTCCTCATATCATGGCCCTAAACAAAATGCATTATCGTTATCGAGACTGTAATAGAATTGACGCAAGCTGCAGGACGGTCGCGTCGAGAGCTTATGTCAATTCCATACATTTCAACAGTTTTCGACAGCATTTTGTCTAGGGTCACAGGACATTCTAAGAATAGATTACCCTAACTCTTATGTTTTCGAATTCCCCACACTGACCAATTTGGATTGCTCACCCAGACTAGGTTCATATAGGGTGACGGCACCAATGATGGACACTTTTAGCTGACAGGCACCAGTAATGGTCACTTTACTTTTAATTAAAATTTCATACTGTCCTAAATTAATTGTTGCAAAACAAATCAATTACCCGTATCTTCTGTAAAATAAAAATCAAGTCCATCGCGTCAAATATTTACGCAGAGCATTGACAGTGGCTTAAAAATGGGTTGATATTTTTGATGTTGACTATACAAACAAATACAGAGCGAGCAATCTGGCCAGCGCAGGTCGCGGGTAACCTAGTTTAATATTTAATTTTAATGAGAAATGCTGATGGCAGTGATGCATTCTAAGTGGATGCGATTATTTACCAATTTACCTAATTTAACGAACCTACTTGATTTTGTAAGGTGGGCACGTTTAAAGTATTCAGTGAGCGTGGTGGATTCAGGGTTTTGGTTTGGGAGTGGCTTGGCTATTTTGTTTTGTAGGTGGGAGGGGAGGAAGGGGGTGGTAGACCAGCCACTGATAGTTAGTAACCAGACCTAGGAATATACGGGGCAAAATTAAATGACAGCTAGGGATTGCCCACATCGATAAACTCAATTATCGATGCTTTTCCCATATACTAGTGATCGTTCCAAGTTTTGTTTGTAAAAATAAAAGTTTATTGAAAGTATGCAAATGAAAACAAAATAGCAACATAATTCTTGTTATTCTTTATTTTAAAATGATTTTGGAACCTTCACTCATCAACACGGACGCGGCGGAGGCCTTTGTTTTATAATATGTAGTGATGCTAGTACCCTTACCAAGAGTTACAATAGGGGTGTGTCCTGGGTAAAAAAAGAATAATTCTAATTAGTCCGTCAGTAAGATTATCAATAACTATGCAAAGCAAGCTTTAAAAACCCGACTGCATTTTTTATACTGTTGTCGATATACCTACATATATTAATAATTGTCATTTTGCCATTGTTGTTATTTAAATTTTAACAGTTTAGGTATCCTATGT
Source organism: Acleris literana (assembly GCA_946894065.1). NCBI lineage: Eukaryota > Metazoa > Arthropoda > Insecta > Lepidoptera > Tortricidae > Acleris > Acleris literana. The sequence continues at coordinate 7,749,194 of OX335669.1, read as the reverse complement.
CACCCGGGATGACGTAAGGATTCTAACGATACTTCACACATCTAAATCGGTCAAGGGATTTAGAAGTTATAGTGGAATAAAGAAACTCAAATACATACATACATACAAACATGAACCCTTAAAACATTACACTCCTTTTTTGGGGCAGTCGTGTAAAAAAGATTGAACACGTATTTTTTGCTTTTTCAAATCAATCAGAATTAACAAATATAACCTGCATCAAAGTTCGGGAGTGGGGGCTCGTGACGTCACAACGTGGTATAAAGTATCTTCGTCATTTTTTGTTTAATTGACTATCAAAAATTATGTCAACAATTACATTATGACCAATAAAATTATGGGAATTAGAATGCACCTAGAACAGTACCTGTAGCTATTTTAATTAAAACATTTACTTAAGTCTAGTTTGCGACAATTATACGTACCACTCTACTTGTTTAAGTTAAGACTAAAATGATTAACCTACTTAATTTAACTTAATTGTCATTTCTTTGGTACGCATATTATTTTCATTCCTACTAAATATATCGCAAAGTTCGGAAGCGTTGATGTCTTTTACAAAAAAAAAACTAAATTTTAGAACAATTAAATGCGTCACAATACCTTCTCTTTATGCGCTTTACGCTAATGGCCGTACACAAGAGTCGTTAATGACGTTGTTGACGTCGTTCCTTGGTGAAGATTTTTCAAACACACCTTTGAATAACAACAAAAAGAAAGCTTTAAAAAAACCCGACTGTTGTTGTTAACCAACTTTAAGTGGATAAGGTACTTAAATCCTAAATGATTGATCAGAATCAAAAATTATTAAATAAACCTAAAGATGATTTTTAAATACCTATTCTATGATACCCCTCTTGTCATAGTACGTCGAGTTTTTTTTTTTACAATATGGCATCTACCTGCCGCCATATTGAATTTTAATTGACTTAAATTGTCATATCTTTAGACAAGATTAAATAAATCGATTACCATAAGAATCATCAAAATCGGTCCATGCGTTTAGTTTCTAGAGCTCCACAAAGGAAACATACATATGTATATAGGCTGATAAACACATTACCCTCCTCCTTCGGCAGTCGGGTAAAAGAGAAACGAGTTAATTGGCTCGAAAATGTCTCCGATTACGAGACCCAAATCGATTTCACACTACCGCACCGTAAATTTTAAAAGTAAAAATATGTACCTACCTACTTAAGATGGTGATGTGACTGTGTGCGTCAATGATGTAATATAGTAAAAAGAGGTAGATATGTTATACGCACTTCGATAGTGGCACCCTAAAACCAAGCCAATTGGTACACATTTACTTAGTCTTGCGCCGTCAACGGAACCGTGAACTAATCTGCAGAGCAACATATACTCGTTTTGTTTCGCTCCCGGAAATTAGCATACCATCCTGCTTCACTTGTCATTTATGAATTAGTGTGTAATTGCAATATTTACTGATTATGTGTGTGTAAGCCGGGCCATTTTTACACGCGGAATACCGTATAGGTAACATATCTACCTCCTTTTATATTATATCATTGGTGTGCGTGAGATTGATTAAATATTTTTTATTTACATTATCATTTTCATTTAAATTTTCATCTAGAGAATTTTTAATGTTTAATTTATCTGTATCATAAACTCATAAATTACAACGTTTTTTTTTATTGATAACGATAGCACTCCTCCGCCAACATGAATCCTCCAATAAAATACCGTTACTTCGACTTCGTTAGTCAGAATCGATATGTACGTAATTGTGTATTGCTTGCTAAATTTCCACGATAGTCACTCAATTACCAGCCTGCAAGGTTGCAGCTGCTCTTTTCCGCGGCCCATTATCGATCACTCGGATCGATGGAGTATGGAGTCCATAAACTTTCGCATCTTCAGGGCCTCGCGCGATGCGACTGGCTCGACCTATGCCATATCGATACTAATCATGGGGATACATAGTCCTTCCCCAGGATTGAAGCTTTCTCCATACCAAATTTTAATAGAATAGGTTCAGCGGTTTACCTGTGACAGCGTAACAAACTAACAAACAGTGCTACTTTTGTATTGAAAATATTTGTAAGTATTAGTATCTTTATCTTTACATAGTATAAAATGAAGTCGCTTCGCTGTCTGTTCGCTTAGATGTTTTCAACGGGATTTTAATGCAGTTTTCAGTATTAGATAGAGTAGGGTGATGGAACCAGTAATGGACAAGGCACCAATAATGAACACTTGATTCTTATTTTTACAGAAGATAAGGGTTATTCATTTGTTTTGCAACAAATGAATAACAATCAATTTTGGTCCGTATACAATTTGAATTACGAGTGAAGTGTCCATTACTGGTGCCTGTCAGCTAAAAGTGTCCATCATTGGTGCCGTCACCCTAATTCAAGAGGAAGGTTTATATGTATAATTAATTCTGGTTTATGTTCGGGTGTTACAGAAAACTCACACAAACCGAAGCGAAGCGAGGCGGGTCGCTAGTTTAGTGAATAAATACATAAATAAATATCAGGGGACAGTCTTTCACAAATTGACCTAGTCCCAATTTCCCAAACTAAGCTCTAAGGTTTATAAAGTGTTTGCTTGTATTTTTTTGTAAATTGTTCAAAAAATAGCAAGGTTATATTCGTTCACTTGCAATTTTTGCCGCGTAGAATGTGGCCGTTTTATGTCCTACAAATAAATTCATGTATTATACCACATACGTGTACAATCAATACGACAGCTTGCAGTTTACGCAGACCTTGAAATGCTCGGGGAATTATATAATCGTAGCTGCAAGCACTTTATCGATTTATACAGGGCCATTCTAGGCGGCAAAAAAAACCATATCGTCTTTGCCCTGTTATCGTATTGTCAATGTTTTCATAGCTCTTATATACTCGTACTTGACAGTAATGGCGGCCGAGTTCGACTGGTTTTTTTATGTTTGTTACCTCTGAACTTTCGACTGGGGGAACCGATTTTGATGATTATTTTTTATTTAAAAGCTGGTGCTTCCAGTGTTGTTCTATTGTTATCAAAATGAAGATTTGATGATGAGGAACGTATGACATGAGGAATCGACGGAACTCTTCAAAATGTATAGGCACACCTATGGCGATTTTGGTCATTTTCATTGTAACTCGTGTGTTTCCTCTTCGAAAGCACTATTTGGTGAAGTGAAACTGATGATGAAGACCACAGAGGGCTACCGGAACTCCTAAACCGTATACATATATTTCAAGGGTGGCGACAAGGTTTTTTCGATTAAGATAGTTGAGCGACTATGACGAAGCATATTTAGGTTTAAATGTATGACTATGGCTTTCCAACGGCGTTGCTTGCGGCGAGATTGAAATGTTCTATAGTTTCTTATTAATTGAGAAGTGGGACTACATAACAGCATAATTATGATCACTAAAAAGTATAAAATAAAATAAATGTTAAAAAAAACAAAAACCCGCTTCAAAAAGCAAAATATAACTTCTTTTAAAATGGTAGGTTGTGGGTCAGTCCAACTGATCGAAATATTCAGTCACAGCTTCTTGTACATCAATATCCGTCTAAAATTTCCGTTCTGCCAAGTGTTTTTTAGGTTAGGGAAGAGATGATAATCAGAGGGGGCCAAGTCCGGCGAATAGGGTGGATGCGGCAACAATTCAAACCTACAGTTATGTAATTGTGCGATAGATTTCGCTGCAATATGGACAGGAGCATGGTCTTGGTGGAACGACACTTTTTTAGATATCATACCAGGTATTTTCGTTTTAATTTCTTCACGCAGGCGTTGTAAGAGGGTGCAATAGTAATCAGCATTTATGGTTTTACCCTTTTTGAGATAATTAACCATCGTGACCCCTTTGCAATCCCATTAAACTGAAGCCATTATGTACCTAATTCGCTGATAAAATGGCCTTAGCTTTTTGACTAGATTGAAAGAGAGATCCGAGCGACACAAACAAAACTGTTTGTGTTCTCCATGGCCGTAAAAAAAGTAAATTTTCATCGGAACCAATTATATATTTATTTTTTAATTATTATTTTTTATGGCAAGGAGGCACGCGAGCACTCAGGCCGCCTGATGGTAAGTGGGATCTGAAACCCATAGACATTTGAAATCTCAAGACTACAATCTCAAAACTGCAATCCTAAGACTTCAAATGCGTTGCCAACCCTGAGGACTAAGATGGAATATTATATTCGGCCGATGAAAATAGGCCATGAGGGTACTACCGAATCTACTACTTCGTACCTGTGACGTCCACTAGTGCCGTCATCCCGTCCATTCCCTTGTGAGCTTATCTTGTCGATGAACTAAAAATACCTCTTGGCAACCTTTGAAGCTGATCTCTTGTGAATATACGTCCACTAGTTTAAATATTTATGACAAACTTTTTGATAGGCATAGATACGCGTCTTGGTTTTCCCGATTAAAAAATTAAAAACGGTTCTTGGGATACCTAAGCATCGGATGTGGTACGAAAACGTTTAACGAATGTCGACTGAAGTTTTACAAATATATTTAGGTACTGTATCTTTTTTAAGAAGTTTAGTTCCAAAAATAAACAATAAGTAATCACGTTAAGATCTTCAAACTGCAAATATAATTAATGATAATTTTTATCACACACCCATTTTTTTTATAACTACGTTGTCATTATTTGTTATCGTAAATCTTACTTATTTCAAAGGCTTAGGCGCTGGTACAGTCTACTACAAAGAGATGTATCCAATTTTGGACCTTATTACAATGAAATAAGATTAAAAAAGTGTATGGTACAGTCACCAGCAATAATATATTATCCAACATTGGGTGCAAAAATACCCGACAAGTCTTTATTACTAGAGGTAATAAGAGCGTGTCAGATGTTTTTGCGCCCAATGTAGGAATAGTAGATTATACACCGAGGGGATAAAGCACTGTTTTATGTCACGGGCGCGATATTGAATCCTCAGCAAACTCCAGATTTAACTCCTGAGCGAAGCGAGGGAATTAAACCGGGATCCTGAGTGCAGCGAGGGATATAAGCTCGCCCAAGACGGAAACAGCTTTATCCCAAAGGAGAATACTCTACTTTTCTCACCTGTTGTTTTATTTTCTTCATTTTGCGTATATGGCTTGTAGTGGCCAGTTCGGTTTTCAAAGAAGTTCTGTTTGCTGTAGGTTTCTATGGAACAATTTTTCATATGAATTCAAATCTCATTAATAACCAGCGGGTTATAATGAGATTCAGTACGATATTGTAACCCGCTGGGTTATAATATTGTACAGAATCTCATTATAACCCACTGGTTGGCCGATGGCTATAATCACTTACTTTAGGTGAGGTTTGCATGATATATAATTGGGCAATTTCGAGCATGTGGTGTGAAAAATATATTATTGCTGGTGACTGTACATAGGTATCTATTTAGCCGACTCTACAATAAATATTCATCATTATCGGGGACTTAACAATAACGGCCTCATGTGCAATAATAATTCATGAATATGTCCTTGACGCTAGAAAATTTCTTAAATTTTCAACTTTGAACTTGATATCTATGCGTTGCCCAAGGGTCTAATGAGGCACGTCGTCGACAAACATGGATTACCTAGTTGAGTAACATTACGGTCAGAGTAGTTGTTTACTGTATCAGTTCCGCTTCGTTTAGTTCGTGTTTTATGGTTACTAAGTTACTAAGCTTTGCGCAAAGAGATAAGCGTTTCTTAGTAAATTAGGTGGTATAATTTCTAAAGCTAACAGTTTTGAGAACTACTTACATTGTCGGAAATTGCTTCAAAACGGGACACATAATAGATACCTTACAAACCTATTGTTTCCGTGCACGTATAGTGTACACTACATAACCAACTTTAAATCGTTATAAATCCTAAATGATAATTCAAAATTAAAAATGATGAATGAAACCTAATTTTTAAATACATATTCAACGAAACCCCACTTGTCATAATTCGTCGAGTTTTTTCTTTTCTGTTTTACAATATGGCGTCTGGTTGCCGCCATATTGAACTTTGATTATTATTATATGTTTAGTTACACTCACAAGATTAATACAAATAATATCGGATTGACATAAGAATCCTCTCGTTGCTGTGCCCGACAGGGTTCATAATGCACATAAAATTGCTGTATTCCAACCTGTACAGTGTACACTATGAATTGCAATAAAGTATTGAGTATTGAGTATCATCAAAATCGGTCCGCGCGTTTAGTTTCTAGAGCGCCACAAAGGATCAAACATACATATATAGGCTGAAAATAAACACATAACACTCCCTTGCGTCGCACATTATGACTAAAAATAATTATGTCAGTCGATATAGACCCCTTCGGAGACGTTAGCAATCGGTAAGTTAAACGAGATTGTTCGATTAATTTTTGCAATCTGGCGTATTTTTACCCGACTGACATAATTATTTTTAGTCATAATGTGCTTTTAGGTCATAATCATCGCAAGTCATAACGTGTTTTTTTTAAAGAAACTGTTACTTTTCAGGATTTTTATAAATCAAACCTAACTTAACTTAGCCTTGTCTACACGTTAGATATTTCAGAACTTCTGAAAAGTTTACAGTTTCAGCGATATAAAAAATTATGACTATCAAAAATTATGTCAGCAATTACATTATGACCAATAAAATTATGGGAAACAAAGGGCTCCCTCTCCGAAGATTACAAAGTATTACCACATTTCTCTTAGAATTAGTTTTGACTAGCAGACTTTTGTTTTTCTTTGGCTTTCACTTTTTGTTTCAACAAGGTGTAGGTATTTCGCCAATAGCGAGTTTTAGAAAATCATCATGGACTTATTAGAGAAACAAGTTCATGGATATGATATGACACGCGAGGACAATCGTTCGGTTAATAGTAGTTTATGCAACAGTTGTATAAGTGAGGTCAAAAAAGGCAAGTGGCGTGGGTTATGAATATACCTAGAGATTTTCCTAGCACGAACGACGTGTTGTTAGTGCTTGACATAATAAAAACATCGACAATCTTGTTATCGATAAGTGTACCATTTCAATGACATAGACTGATTTTCACTGAAATATTAATAAATTGATAGTTTTGTTATTATTCTTTTATTTTATAACGCACCCCGTTGTTATATGAATCATATGACATATAATTGTATTTTTGTATGATATGATTTCGCTATGTTCTTATAAGGTACTTCAATAAGTTTTAGGTATAGTTATGGATGTTATGATGTGAGCTGAAAGCGAACATCGTAAAGAGATGCCACGAGCATTTTTTGACTTAGTTATACACCGTTGCATACAATTTTTCTACGACTAGGTTCTAAATAAAATGTAAAATTAAAGAAACAATAAATAAGCGGGAAACATGTAAATGACAATTATTAACAAAATATTATGTCTTTGGTTAACTTTGTTTTTAATTGATGTCCACTTGCCAGGTGATTATATTCAAAATAAGTTACTTCATAGTTATTTTTCAACTTATGTTTGCGTTCATAACCAGAATAAAATGGCAAATTAAACTAAAAGCGGTATAAAGGAATTATTTCTATTCCGATTTTTTTAATTTAGATAAATTTTATTTAAATATGTGATTTTATTTAATTGTAAAATTCAGTGTTATTCTATGTCGCACCTATTATTTCTAAACGAAAATGTCATTGTTGTAGGTTTAGTAGTAGTCTGTGGCAGCTAAGGCGTACCGTTTTGGTTCAAAAAAGCACAAGTGCTGTTTTGGGGAATAGACTAGATAGACTTTTCTACGGATTATTCTGCGAACATAATTATATATGTTCTTATATTAGTGTTCGTGACTATATAAATGACAGATAAAAGTACAGGAGTAGGAAAAGAGTATTTTTCTACTCGCGTACTATAAACCGCTAATATTGATATTGTTAATGGTATCAGAATACCACCTATAGCGTAACCGAAGCGTGAAAACAATTCTATAATAAGCGTTGACATGGTAATAACAGTTCTATAATAATTATTATAGCATTGTTATTACCATGGTTACGGTCATTCCGGATATCCGTCTTGGCGTTTAGTGAACGCTTGACATCTTAATTTGTATAATAAACCGTTTAAAATATTTTAATACAAACTGAAATTACGTGTTTTAAAAACAAAATTAGTTTTTGGACTAAGTATGTGTTTAAAATTACGTTTTTATTAAATTACTAAAAGTTGATGATTAATATCCCTCGATTTGTTATTTGGTTTCCATGGTTACGTTCAATATGGATGTCAACAAAATGGCATTTCATTTGGCATTCCAACTTGTATGATAAATTGTCAGAACTGTTTTAGTAACTATTAAAACTTGCATAAAATTTGTAAATATTTAACAAATATTTAATAATGTGTGAATGTTCACACACTATTAACACCAATCGGAATAATGAAAATAACTTTGCCGACAAGTAGGTAATTTGTAAGCATAAAAATCGAGGAAAATAGACAAGAAAAGTAAGCGATTGTTTATTTTTACCCGACTGCGTCAGAAGGAGGGTTATGTTTTTCGAGCGTATGTATGTATGTACTTATGTATGTATGTATGTATGTATATATGTATGTATGTATATATGTATGTATGTATGTATGTATGTCTATTTCTGGGCACGCTCTGCAGCCTAAACGGCTTGACGGATTTTAACATACGAGGTGTCATTCGATTCGTCTTAATTGCCGAAGTGACATAGGGTATATAATATTTCAATATGGCGTCCGCGGAAAAAAATATGGAGGGGGAATAAAAAAATATTTTTATACATTATAATACTTTTATGCTATTATTTTGACAGTAAAGTCAAAAAAATACGTAAATGTTAAGTAATAAACTCCTTTCGCTAGAAAGAGAGTTTCGCTTGTAATTTGTCACTTGTAGCTTCGCGACATAAAAAAATTAAGCTCCAGAGCTCATTATATTGCTTAGTAATAATTAATTAAACCACTATTTTATTAATAAAAACTAAAAAGAGTTAAATTAATTAAATTATTAACAATAAACAAAAAACCCGACGGCAATAAAAAAAATAACTGAAAAGCGAAAAACAAGCTCTATAATCTATAGAAAATTGTAAGAGCATGTACTTATTATAACAATTTAAATTTAAATTGAATATTGGAAAAGGTATTGCAGGCGGGGACAAGCAATGAATTTCAAAAGTACATGCTCTTACAAATTTCTATAGAGAGCTTGTTTTTCGCTTTTCAGTTACTTTTTTTATTGCCGTCGGGTTTTTTGTTTATTTTTAATAATTGTCATTATCATTTTAAGCTTGTAGAAAAAGTTATGTATGCAACGGTACATAATTAGCTCTTAAGGTACTCGTGCCTGTAATTAGAGCGCTCGCAAGCTCGCGTTCTAACCTCGGCGCTCGTACCTTAAGAACCTTAATTATGTAAACTAGGTTTACTGTGGGTGAAAGTCAGGAACCGGCGGTTACGTAGGTCAAAGTTAAAGTCGTAAGTTTATCGATTAAATCGTATAATCATACAGCGTGTGTCCGCTATTGCGTCGATACACCGAATGTGCGGGCTGAAGGCCCGACCCTACACAGATGCGCGTCACAAGTGTCCACACAAAAAAAAGGGACAGACCGTATGATACAAACTAAAGTGCGCCTGTGTGCAGTTATTCAACATGACTTACAATCTAGTATTTGTATTACATTCATAATTCTATTTAACATATAAACTAATAATCTTGTAACAATTATGTACCAGTTACATAAATAACTATTACCTACTCTTGTGGACTAAACGGAAGCACATGGGCGTCCACGCGCTTCTATGAAGTCCAATAGCCGACTTAGTACAGTCGAGTTCATAAATATGTACTTTAGTACGTTGTCGCTTTAATCGCGGTGACAATTCATATATGACAGTTTGAACATGACATTAAATAGACAAGATACTAAAGTGTACACATATTTATGAATTCGACTGAAACTTGGCAACAAAGAGTTTGCGTGGAGTCAGGTGGAATAACAAGCAGTGACAGCCATGAGGCATCAGAGAGGCTATTATATAAGTTGGGTTATGTTGCCAATTTAATTCCAAAGATCGCCATATTTTTTTTCAAACTCCTTTGTCCCCGAAACGATTTTTTAAGAGCTATAATTGCACTGTATATGTACATATGGGTCTATATTGATTGACATAATTATTTTTAGTCATAATGTGCTTTAGGTCATAATCATCGCAAGTCATAACGGGTTTTTTTAAAGAAACTGTTACTTTTTCAGGATTTTTATAAATCAAACCTAACCTAACCTAGCCTTGTCTACACGTTAGATATTTCAGAACTTCTGAAAAGTTTACAGTTTCAGCGATATAAAAAATTATGACTATCAAAAATTATGTCAACACATCACATTATGTATTATGTTATGTGTATGTATGTTAGGGCTCCCATATAAAATATATGCATGTTACTTATACCATTATATCGATACGAGTGCCATTTACTTGGAACCCAGCTAATAGAGTTCTTGAATCTTGGCCTTAGTAAATAGCACTCGGTTATCAACTAACACTCAATAAATTGCGGTGTCATTACAAAAAACTTAGGCACGCCTTAGACACGTCTAAAATGACAGTTTTCTATTTCATTTACTAAATAAATGACTGTTCAAAGTTTTAAGGTTTTGTAATAACACCGTTGAGGTTGACTTTGGACCCGTGCACAAATACAGCCAAGAAATCAGCTGGAGCCTTATTTCACCATGAATGGAACTGTCCAATGACTAACCAAATTTGAAAAATTTAGCAAGCAATTCTGATTGTCAAATATACTAGAATACTCCAGAATACTCTCATATGTATAATGAAGGGCAAGAAAATGTCTAGTCACTTTAGTTGCTTTTTGAGTGGTCGTGATTTAAAAGTTAGGAACCATAGCATTTCGTACGTTATTTTCGTGTACCGGTACAATTTTGATTTTGACATTAAAATCTCTTTTTTAAGTGACTATACAACGCTACATGTTCTTTCCATCCTTGAGGTTCCCTTTTAAAACTTAATTTTGCGTGGGTACATTGGCCTAACCGTGTGACGTGAATTTAACAGACGGCCGCGCCTTCGTTCTTATAATAACGTACCTACCTATACGAGGGCTGCTACTTATGTATTCACCATGACAATGCCAGCTGTCATACATCACGCGAAACGACTCGATTTTTGGAAGGTCAAAATATAGAATTAACGGGTCATCCGCCGTACAGCCCTGATTTGGCACCCAATGATTTCTATTTATTCCCAAATGTAAAGAATAAATTACGTGGTCAACGATTTTCGACCCGTGAAGATGCAGTCGACGCGTTCAAACAGCACGTTTTGGAGATACCTCAGTCAGAGTGGAAAAAATGTTTTAAAAATTGGTTTCAACGTATGCAAAAGTGCATCGATCATAAGGGAGAATATTTTGAAAAACAATAAAACCATATTTAGTCATATACGTTTGTTATTTTTTTCTATTCCGGTTACATAAGTAGCAGCCCTCGTAAAACGTTAAGTTAGTTTTAATAACAGTGTCAATTAAAGGGCGTCTTCACTGTGCCAGCCAATTAATTCATGTGAATTAGGCTAATTAAAATAATGTACTTGCCCATTTGTTTTGTAAATGCTACTATAGTTTTATTAATGGGTTAAAAAGCCTTTCAAATAAATTAAACTTCATAGCTTCATTAATTTTTTTAGCTTCGATCGCCAAAGCATGGAAACCACAATGATTCAATAATAATTACGCTCACAATCATTTGAAACTTAGTGTTTACTTTACGTACTTTAACGTAAGGAAACTTCTAACGTTGTAGCAAAAAAGAAACCCTTTCAAAAACCTAATAAGCAGTAAATAACGACCGGTCTCCTTGAAACTGCCGAAGGTTTTTGTAGACGGATACAATATTTGGTCCAAAAATATTTTTCGCTTTCTTTAATTGTAAGTTATTATGCGAATCACTACAACACATGAACACTACTTAAGAAAAGATAGTCTAATGTCAACTCCCCAAATCCTATACAAAATGTTGCTGTCCAAGATACAGGGACGTTAATCGTTGAGGAGTTCTCCTGGAGTTTCTCCAGCTCGCGCCTTTTCACCGCAAGTATTTTTTATAATGCCAATTTCCGACTTTCCTGGTGGAAACCTTCTCAAATAACGAACACAACAAAAAAACCGGCCAAGTTCGAGTTGAACTCGCGTGGAGGGAGTTCTGTGCATACGTAATTTTTTTTGATAGGATTCGTATAGGTTTTCTTGTAATCTACAAGCAATGAGCTATATTTTGTATTTTTTTTTAATTTTTAGGCCCAGTAGTTTCGGAGATCAGGGAGGATTGGTCAATTTTCGTCTTCTTTCATGAATAAAATCAAAACAATTTATTTTACAATAATAACAAAAAAATATTTAAGATCCTCATAACGAGCCCTTTCATTTGATATACGACACAGTAAGGTTTGCAAAACTCTTTTTTTATTTCCTAATTTGTCACCCATAAACGACACTTATTTAAAAAAAAAATTTCTTTGTCACATCTGTGTTTGGGTGATAGGGTTATACCATTCTACCAAATTTCACCTGATTTGGTTTAGTAGATTCGGAGCAAATTGGCTGTGACAGATCGACGGACAGACAGACAGACGCACGAGTGATCCTATAAGGGTGCCGTATTTTTCATTTTTTGTACGGTACCCTAAAAAATAATTATTCAACATGGTGCAGTCGTTCGGAATTAATCATTTATTTCATTTATTTATTTAGAAAGAAGTAGCTTGATGACTATTTTCTTCCGCAGAGTAGACTGGACTGGTCAAAGCCACTCCTCTGCCAGCTGGACGCCATCGCACCAGAATACGACAAGTGGGTGAACAGTGCCGTCTACAGGCACTGCCGCATCTTCTCCAGCCCCATCCTGGAAGCCCTCACCTACACACCATGGTACCTGGTCCCAGTCTTCTGGATGCCCATCATTCTGTGGTTGTGTTACACTCAGTTCTCAGAGCACGTACTCAGTGGTAAGTGAATTTATACCAGAAATTATAATTCAACGAACTACGTAATATCCTACAGTCGAGTTCATAAATACATGTACACTTTAGTACCTCGTCACTTTAATCGCTATCATAATTCGTATATGGCAGTTTGAATATGACATGAAATAGATAAGGTACTTAAGTGTATACATATTTATGGGTTTTTATTGAATTTCACTTCATCGATTCATTGAGTTATACAGTTTGTACCTACTGTAACATAAATATAGTTGGTATGGCAAGTCAAAAACATTTTTAAACATCGAAACGAACAGCTCATACTACAGCAACATTGGTGAATTTTAAGTGTCATATTGTAGATTCTATAGATAAGTAATCAATATTGTTATCGGTTAGTAAAACGTCACAATCGACGGTATGCACTCAGCCACTCAATAAATCCGCTCCGTGAAACCTAACAGTTTGATAAAGAAGTATTTAGATTATGATTAGTATATAAAATAATTCAAGTGTGTAAATTGCGACACGCCTGGATTTTACGATCTTTTGTGCACAACTTATTTCTAATATTATTGCTTATACTGCAAAAGTTCCGGTTCTGTTCTGCTCAAGTTATCGTATTCAAATTTAAAGTTAGTTCTTGGGTCATGCGAGCGAGACCAATAGAATGCCTGTCAACTCTGCATTTACTATTAGCACAATGGAACCCTGACCATAAGAATAAATAATAACTACACGTAGAAGCGATACTCCTGGCTCCGGACGCGCGCTCTTCACGTTAGATACCTACCGTCTGGCGACACCTGAGGTGTCTAGTCAGTCAGGGGCGTCACACACGGAATATATATTAAACGAGATATTGAAATTGTGCCTTGAAATGGTTTTCGTTTTTGTGTTGATTTTAGTGTTTATGGTTGAACTAAGATAGTGTTTTAAAAAGTGAACAACGATCAAAAGGTATTACGACGATCAAAAGTATCTAATTTAACGCAAATGTAAAAAATCATTTTGCAACAATGTTTACGTTGAAGTAAAACATTAATAAGTTAATAACATTTCGTGACTAAACTTGTATACCTACCATATCCATAAAACGATTAAAACATTTCGCAAGTGAGAGCCCTAATTTTGGGCGCGAAAGACAGAGGGGCGTAGCGGGGTGAAGGGGGAAGTACGTATTTAAAGCGCGGCATTTTGGACCTTCGTAAAGGAGATTCGCTTCTACTTGTAGTTATTATTTATTCTTATGCCCTGACCCACTATTGAACAGTGGTATTTTATTTGACAATTCTTACGATACGATTTATAAAGTTAATGTGATTAAGGCGGTATGTACGGGCTACGCACGTACATAATTATAGCTAACTCATCCAATTCCTTACATCGCTTTATGAATTTGCACTTGGTTAGTTCGTTCGCGATCGGCAATCAAGAAAGACGCGCACACTCATCTTTTATTATAATTTCATCAAGTTTTGAATAGTAAATTTTTACTTTCGTATCAGATGAACTTTATCATTTCCCATCGATTCAATATCGAACCCGAACATGGTAATTTTTTTCATTGGTCCAGCTGAAAATCAGTACTGTGACTACAAGTCGCCTTTTAAGTGCTTGCATGTTATTTTTGTTGTTATGCTTAAATATATCTTTAAGTATATTATAATAAGTTTTTTGTCTTGCACTTAATAAACGTTTTTCTTTCTTTCTTTTGATATATCCCAAGTGTAAATTCTTTCTTTGATTGATTAACGCGTGTAATCATACCAACAAAAGCAAACAGGCGACACTAACAACTTTATATTACTTTACTAATAGTTTACGTTGTTATGTGTTAAGACGCCGGCATCGTGATACGATGCGATAATGAGACACATTACGACACGCAACGCAGAGTACCTACTATTACGATGCATCGTAAAAATAGCAATGGGAAAACACATAATAGTCTTTTTGTCGTCGAACTACGTGCTAAGTATAGTCCATTCGCTTAGGTAGTGTCGCTACACTCACTTACTTGTCGTTATAGTAATAAAAGACGAATATAATTCGAAGTAAACCTCCAAATTCACTTGCTGCGTTACACCCAGTATGTGCGAGTGTAGCGACACCATCTAAGCGAATGGACTATAATCTAACTGTAACTATAGATAACACCCGCGACTTCATACTCGAGGATATGTATGATTTATAAATGAAGTATCATCGACTTGTTCCCGTTACGTGTTGCCAATGCTACGCTATCCTATCTTCAGCTATGCATTGTGCATCGTTCAGTAATCGAACAATAGTAGTTTACGTGACGGTTGCGTAATGCCAATTACGCAGAGTCGCGTACAATACTTTATCTACACACATATTATAAATACTCTAAGATGGGTTCAGAAGCCGAAAGGTAAATGACCAGCATTACCTGTGGTAGGTGACAGCGATGACAGCAGTCTCGTAATTTTGAAATTACGTTATCGAATATTGTAAGGTAATGAGATCCAAATTCGGAACATCTTCCAAAATTAACAGCTGTCATCGCTGTCACCTACTACCACAGGTAATGCTGGTCATTGCCTACGGGTTTTGAACGCATAATAGACGACTTATGATATGTGTGTAGATAAAAGTAGTAGTATGTGTCCAAAGAGGAGCAAGGGGAGGCAAGGGTTTAATCCAGGGTAGGGTATAGCTATATTAATTTCAAATTTCATCCAAGTCCGTCCAGCCGTTGCAGCGTGAAGGACAATCAAACTCAAATACACCACCTATCTTTTGTATCCCTTTCTTCAAGAATTAATAAATATCAGGGGACAATGCCACACACATTGTCCTAGACTCAAACTAAGCTCTAGGTTTGTACTATGGGTACTAGACAACGATAACTTGCCAAGGGCTAAGCTCTTGTCGGTGGATTAATTTCCTTTATTCCCTGTTCCAAGCCTTCTCTTTAACACACTGATACGGCACCACTCCTACTTTCTCTTTTAATTGGTCTAGGTAAGTTCTTCTTGGTCTCCTTCTTTTCCTTTTTCCTTCTATTTTTCCTTCAATTATAATCTTAATGTACTCATCGTGCCGTAACAAGTGACCAAACATCTTTCCTAGTCTATTATCAATTGTCTGCAATAGGCTTCTCTTTTCCTTCACTATGCCTAGTACTTCCTCATTCGTCTTCTTGTCTATCCAGCATTTTTTTTCCATCCGTCTATCACCACATTTCGAAGGCTTCCAGTCTTTCTCGGTCCCGCTGAGTCATTGTCCACGTTTCGCTGCCATATCGAGCTATGCTCCAGATGTACACCGTAATAAGCCTTTTGTGTATTTTGCTTGATATTCTAGCTTTAAATAGGTATTTCTTGGCATTATAGATATGTATAGAGAAGAGAAATAAACTTATACATACATGGAAAACACCCATAAAACACGTTACCGGGATTTGAACCCGGGATGGAACTTACTAACTACTACTTGTATGTTATGTTAAGGAAGGAGGTTATAAATATTTTTGTTTATTTTCTACATCCCTGAAGAAGGAGACGCAAAAGAATATTTCTTGGTCGGGGTAAAAATATGATCTCTTTCTATTTCAGAACCTGATACTAAAGATGCCATATCTACACTCGAGTTCGGGTACCACTTGGTCTTTGGAACGATCATCTGGTCAATACTGGAGTACTCTCTGCACAGATGGGTCTTCCACCTGGATCCTGGAAGATCTATCACGTTGATCAAGATACACTTCCTCATTCATGGGTTGCATCATAAGGTAAACCTGGGGGTCTTGCATCTTTTCTTGGGAAGTATGTCTTAGGTGTGGAGCTTATACTGACATGTGATGTAACCAAATCAACTAAGGGGCGTACACATAGCACGTCCGTTTTTACAGGATCTGTTTTAACGGATCTTTTCACCTTGTAATCTTCTTTTTTACTGGATCCAGAATACTGTTTTGGGTGTGAACTCGCTCATACAACTACATACGCCAACAAATAACGGACCTGTAAAACGGATTGCTATGTGTACGCGCCCTAAGTAGGACACAATGGATAGGGGTGCCCTTCGCATGGTCTAAATAATTATGTGTTAAAAAAAATTGGTCGAAAATGTTTGGTAAGTATAATATAATATTGACACTATATTGACACTTTTGATCTAAAGTTGTGTAGTCTACAATTTTTATTAGGTACTAAAAGGCTAAATCCGTAATATTGTTAGGTCGAATTGTTATTTCGCCTAACATACAATGTCCTAAAATTGAAATACCGACAGTATAACACCTAGATCACTGGATTGCTTAACTAATAGGTTAGGTTAGGCTAGAACAGTGTCAAGGCGCGAAGCGTCACAACTAGGCGGAGCTCCATCGACTTCGCCTCAGGGTCAGGCAGGGTTCATCTCATATGAATATTATGCTTTTCAGACATAAAATCTGTATAATGTAGGTTATTAACATGACTGGTAATGGAAAAGTAAAATATAAAATTAGTGGTAATAAATAATAATATATGGAATAACTACGTTATACCAATAATACATACATACATAAAAAATAATTTTATTCCATACAAATGTTAAACAATTTTTCGACCAAACGATATTATGCAAAACAAAGGGCATTGGGTAAATTTGTTTGAAGAATATTGTCATTTTTTTTTTCAGCGGCCACGGATGATTTTTACATAGTTATTTAGAGGACCTCTAAATACACATAGATATATATAATTTATGGCGTTAAATAATATCGGAGCTGAGATTTTAAAGATTTAAGTATTCAGTTTTTAGTACAAAAAAAAAGTTTAAAAAAACAAAAACCCGCCTTCGAAAAGCAAAAAATAACTTCTTTAAAATGGAACGTCCAACAATATTTTAACCCAAAGCAGACTTCAGTTGGACTGACCTATTTACCTAATAGGTCAGTCCAACTGAAGTCTGCTTTGGGTTAAAATATTGTTGGACGCCGACTTCAGTTGGACTGACCTATTTACCTACCATTTTAAAGAAGTTATTTTTTGCTTTTCGAAGGCGGGTTTTTGTTTTTTTAAACTTTTTTTTATTTTATACTTTTTAGTGATCATAATTATGCTGTTATTCTCCCATTTCTCAAGAAACAATAGAACATTTCAATCTCGCCGCAAGCAACGCCGTGGGAAAGTCATAGTCATATATTTAAACCTAAATATGCTTCGTCATAGTCGCTCAACTATCTTGTCGCCACCCTCGAAATATATACCGTTTAGGAGTTCCGGTGGCCATCTGTGGTCTTCATCATCAGTTCCACTTCACCAAATAGTGGTTTCCAAGACCAAATACACGAGTTACAATGAAAAATACCAAAATCGCTATAGGTGTGCCTATAAATTTTGAAGAGTTCCGTCGATTCCTCATGGATTCCACCATCAGATCTTCATTTTGAAAAAAATGGGACCAATCTGGAAGCATCAGCTTTCAAATAAAAAAAGAATCTTCAAAATCGGTTCACCCAGTCGAAAGATCTGAGGTAACAAACATTAAAAATAAAAAAAATAAAAAAAATACAGACGAATTGAGAACCTCCTCCTTTTTTTGAAGTCGGTTAAAAAGTACGCCCAAGTATGAATATTTAAATATCTCGGCTCCGATGCACTTAAGAGTATTACATTACATAACAAAATATGTTTATTTTTAATAATTCTATCATAGTTTACCACTTTTACGAATAGCCGCTCCCCTTGAAAATGTATGAATTTTACAAATGACAACACTTTTACCCAAACCCCTTTGATCAAACAATTTCCGAAATTTTAATCATTCGGCGAAACGATGGTATTCAAAAAAATAGGCTAAAATCATATACCACCACCTGGGGCCTGTTTTATAAAGCTACAAATTACAATTTACAGGTTACAAGCTTCCATTTGACACAACCTCGACCAATGAAGACCAACTATTTGAGCAGTATTGCCAGTTTAGACCTGTATAATTGTATCTTGTTGCTTTTTAAAACGTGCCCCTGATATATACTCGATGGATAGATAGTCGTCCATTTTTAGCCCTTTGTTATGTTTTTCGGAGTAGGCTTTGACCATAATTCTAGAATTGGATGGGTGCGGGTCCTACAGTTGAGCGACACGGC
This sequence comes from Acleris literana, assembly GCA_946894065.1. NCBI lineage: Eukaryota > Metazoa > Arthropoda > Insecta > Lepidoptera > Tortricidae > Acleris > Acleris literana. The sequence continues at coordinate 7,730,127 of OX335669.1, read as the reverse complement.
CTGCCTGACTGTTGGATAGGTTCATCTCAGGGGTGCCATAGGCAATATATTTTGCAATCCATTACCACTTGAATTTCCATCGTAAAAAAGAGCCCATTAATAAAAAAACATTGATTTTAATACTCATGTGACGGCATAAAATAGTGTTGTAATTTTACCAACCTCATCGCTTTGGATACTATGGCATCCTGGACGAGATGCATAATGGAATTCTCACATGCGCCCGACGCGATAGATCCTATAAATTTGAAGAGTTTGAAAATGGCCATCGTTAGTGTTATGCATTTTATCAGCCCCCTTGGGCTCTATTCGCCTCGGTAAAACCATATTGCTTTAGAAATGTTATCGTATTGTCAAGAAACGAATATAAACGCTAGTTAGCGTAACGCATCTTGGCAGGGACTCCTGAGGGCCCTGCCAAGATGCACTACGCTAACTGGCGTTTCTGTTCGATTCGTTTTAAACCAATCGCGTCACTGGTAGACCACGTGACTTTTCGTATCATATCACCTACCAGTGACGCGATTGGTTTAAAAACGAAACGAATAGAAATATTAGTTATCGTAGTGATCTTGGCAGGGCCCTTTGGACTGTCAACCGGTTACAATGAATAATTTCTAAAAGATTTCAACAAAGGTGCTTGGTGTTTAAAACTATTCTAACACTTGTTTTTACTATGTTGGCCACATAGGTATTATGTGGACGATGTAAGTCGGATATCACGGATTTGCTATTCAGCAGCAGTTTTAATTGGTCGTTAAACAGAATGCTTTTCAATTTACAACTCACGTTTGCGACAGGTCTAACCGCAACGTAGTGAGATTAGTTTAATCTTATCGCTCAGTTACGAGTGATAATCGTTACAGTACCCATTCAAACCTTGAAATAACACTGTGTACATCATCTATTCATGGAGCAGAGGATTAAAATTAGAATTACCCTGTCTAGATCTTGGCATAGTTGTGATTCACTATTTATGTTACTGTTACTTTGATGCCGCGGTGGCCTAGTTGGTAGTGACCTTGCCTACGAAGCTAGAGGTCCTGGGTTCAAATCCCGGTAAGGGCATTTGTGTGATTAGCGCGAATATTTGCTCCTGAGTCTTGGATGTTTTCTATGTGTTTAAGTATATATTTCTCTATCAATGATATAATATAGTAAAAAGAGGTAGATATGTTATACGCACTTCGATAGTGGCACCCTAAAACCAAGACAATTGGTACACCTTTACTTAGTCTTGCGCCATGAACGGAACCGTCAACTAGTATGCAGAGCAACATACACTCGTCTCTGTTTCGCTCCCGTAAATTAGCTTACCATCCTGCTTTCACTTGTCATTTATGATTTAGTGTGTAATTGCAATATTTAGTGATTATGTGTGCGTAACCCGGCCATTTCTACACGCGCAATACCGTATAGATAACATATCTAACTCTTTTTATATTATATCATTGTTCTCTATAATAAGTATTTATATCGTTGTACCCATAGTACAAGCCTAGCTTAGTTTGGGACTAGGTAAATTGGTGTGACATTGTCCACTAATATTTTATTTATTTATTTTTATTTTTATGTATTCTGGATCCTTCATACTCTTAACTATAGAAACGTTCCACTGAGTTTTTCCCCTAGATTGGGAAAACTGAGTATTTTCAATGGCCTACTTTAGAGTGTCCGCTCACATCATTGAATTGCGTTACAATTGCGTCGTTTTGAATAAAAATCAGCACAGTTTCACTAAGCAAATCGAAAAATTCAACACACCTTTGTTGCTGACTGTACTGTACTCTGTTCATTAAATGATTCCGTGACTTGAATGTCTTCCGTCTCCATCATCACACCAGCTAGCCAGAGGTCTCCAAACTTTTTTTTCTCGCAGACCACTTTTTTTTTTTTTGGTTTTGGGTAGATCTGCTTATTTAATATTTATGTTATCACGTAAAAACTAAGCAATAAATCTTCGGGATTTTTTGCACGGATAAAGTTGGAGGAGGAGCCGGCTAAAAATTAAACACAGGCAACAATTAAAATTAAAATAGACCATATTGGGAATCACTGAGCTAGACAGTACTGTGTGTGGATTACCCTTGTTTGGTCAAAAAACGTTTCGTCAATTGATTCATTTCGTCGAACATATCATTTGGGCGAACGCTTTTTTTTTCCGAAACTGTAAATATTTTAGATTTTTTATAAAACTAACCTAACCTCACCTATAGGGTTCTACACGATGGTCCCGAAATAAATCCTGAAATATTTATAGTTTCGGAAAAAAAAGCGTTCACGAACCCAAATGATTATGTTCGACGAAATGAAAACGAAACATAATTCGGCGAAAAAGCAATACACCACTGTGTGTACTGTGTTGTCATCGAAATCGCATAGCATGCCAAATTTCGAGCTAGCGAGATGACTATAATATAAGTTCTTACTTCCTAGATTTTTGTACATTGTTAGTTAGTTAGCGTCGCTTGTAACTAAAGCGACGCTAATATAAGTGTTGAAAATAATAACGCAGGTGTAAATGTATGCAACTAACTTAAGTTACCCAAGGCTGTTGCTGACGCATCAGTGTATAAGCACCTGCAACTGAAGACACATGTTCAGTGGTAAAGTTGGTGTGGTAAAATATTTATTGGGCAAGATACCACGTGAAAATGAAGTCGAACACTATTACCCGTTTAATCTTTATAACTAGCTTTTACACATTCTTCCACGACGAAATCGTTTATCGCATTTCCCTTGAAAACTATCATATGTAATACCAATCTATATCAAATTGTATGTTCAAATCCATGACATGGTTTATATGTAGAGTCATGTGGGGAAACTGTGCGCACTTTATTTTCAAACTAGTATCAAAATTAAACGATAAGCATGAAAGGCAAATGAAAATATGTATCTGGCAAAGCATTTATTAAGGTAATAATTAAAACAAGAAATTATCAATAAAACTTTGCCACGTCGAAGAAAAATCGCCTTAATTCAACCAGCTCAAAATGCGCACACTTACCCATACTGCGGGTAAGTGTGCGCAGCTAAGCAAAGATTTTGGATTTTTATTAGGTATACTAAGCAGACTGATTTTGATCAAACTTACCAAACTTTATTGAGACATAACATAGCTTCAAATGTTATGCAAAATTGAAAGCTTAAATACATTACTAACAGAAATAAAAATCATTTACTCGTGTCGATTTTCCCCATGACAGCATATTTTACCTTTTCGGCACCGGATTCTGAATATTTTCTTTTTCAAGTAAATGAATGATACCATCTGGGTTTTTCTTGCATAAACTAATTCTCCACCAACATATATTTAATTTGCTTACACATATCACAAACTTCTCCCTCCCCATTCCTAAATAAAGGGGTTGCGCACACATACCCGCTGCGCACAGTTACCCCACATGACCTTACCGAAATTCAAAATCTGTTCAGTTTAGACAAACATCCAAAAATCTAAACATCCTTGCCTTCACAATATTAGGATAGGTAAAATTTCTTCTTCTCTAAATTAATGACGGTCCACCAAGTGATTTCGCCAGTGTCAGTGAGAGAGTATAATGAATAAATAGAACAGTAAATCGAAATGAACAAAAGTAAAATCCGGGCATTTTTCAATCGGCCATCTCATCAGAATTTCATTAACGTCATTAAAATAACAAGGAGTATATTTTAAAGAAGTTAATAAATGACAAATAAGTCTATAAATTAGAATACCTCGTCATTACTTGCATCATAAAACGGGCGCACTGACATGAAAGAGACCCACCTATTTCCGCGAACTCCACGAAGTGACTCATCAACAATATTGATTTTATACGGGGCTTTGAATGAATGCACGAGGTGACTTATTGATAGTGCAAGAGGTTTAAAAAAGGTTTTCAGGTCAGGCTAAAGTCGGTTCGACTAGCAAGAGCGAATGAGAGCGAGCGAGAAATAAGTACAGTCTGTGAGCACTTAGAAAGTGCTTCGGGTTTGTACTTCTCTGTCACTCGCTCTTTAAGAGGGTATGAGAGACAAGTATAAACCCAAAGCATCTTCTAAGACCTATCGCACTGTACAAACCCGAAGATTTTTGAGAGATATTTCATTAAATAAAATAAATAAAAATAAATATCATTGGACAATGTCACACCAATTGACCTAGTCCCAAAGTAAGCTCTAGGCTTGTACTATGGGTACTAGACAACAATATAAATACTTATATAGAGAAATATGTACTTAAATACATAGTGAACATCCATGACTCAGAAATATTCGCGCTCATCACACAAATATCTGCCCTTACCGGGATTTGAACCCAGGACCACTAGCTTCGTGGGCAGGGTCACTACCAACTAGGCCAGCGCGTCGTCATTGTACTTACTTACAGTCTGTGAGCACTTCGAAAGTGCTTCGGGTTTGCACTTCTCTCTCGCTTTCTCTTTAAGAGCGTATGAGAGCGAATAAGAGACAAGTACAAACCCAAAGCATCTTCTAAGACCTATCGCACTGTTACATAATATGTCTTTGCCATTTATAAATCTGATCCCCATCAGATGACGACGACGACGACGACGACGACGACGACGACGACGACGACGACGACGACGACGACGACGACGACGACGACGACGACGACGACGACGACGACGACGACGACGGTCTTGTTGACGTTGTCCGTCGGTCTGTCTCGGGGCTTTATGTTTTTATGGTAGAATTTAGCACATTTATTGATGCAAATAGAACAATAACATAACAATCATTATCGTTTCAGGCAAAAGACAGCCATTGCTGGTCGTAGTTCTATTAAATAATCGCTATTGCACCCTATCTTTGCAGTGTTGCGATTTAACCATAATGGCCACACTCCTTATTTCTAACGTGAATACAAAATTAATTGTAAATGAAAAAGTTAACAGGAATGTATCAGTATCCTTACCATGAGTTCCAATTACCGTACTCGCTAGCGAGTCAAATGCTCTGTCCCTCGCACTCTACAAGAATACTGCGAGGTCTACGAGGGATAGAGCTTCGACTCGCTAGCGAGTACGTTAATTGTAACTCATGGTAAGGGTATTAATAATATCAAAAGCGAAGTTCTGCGAATGCATCAGGCTTGCCCACTTCATTCATTATACGTGCTAGGATCGATTCGTGTGGAGACACAGTTCCAGATTTGATTAGTACGATACGTCAACATGGTTCCATAACATTTGGTTGACCGTACGTCATTGATTTTCTTGAAGTGCAATGGGGGTTGTCTGGGTTATTGTTATACTCAGATATCCTTTGTGATATTGATAATCGTAATGATAACTGGGTTCTTAATATTCTGTTCTACTCTTGATAGTACTGCACTGCTGGTAGCAACGAAGTACACTCAAAAAAATGAGAGCCAACAAAGAGAGATTTTCACTTAGTTGACAAAAAATGATTACAATAGTTATATCAACCAAAACTGATAGTTAACGACAGCAATTTCTTTAGTGATTCAACTAACATCATAGTTGATGTATCTAACGTCGTAGTTGATGTATCTATCGTCTTGTTAGGCTCGTATGTGACCAAGACGCTTATGCACAACAATCACAATCTTGTTACAAGCGACCAATTTTTTTTTTCAGTGTACATTGATATTCTGATATTAGAGGAGTATGATATTTAATTGATACTGATGATAACTGATACAGTGATTTGGTTTTATAAACGTTTATTTTGATGAACACAAGTGTGTCGCTTAATGGCTATATTCGAAGTGTCGCGAGTACAGGTAAAATGCATGATTAACATAAAATACAAATTGATGCGTTGGCGATTGTGCGGTCGGTAATACGAAGACCGTACAGGGGTAAATGAAAGAAAGGAATTCAACTTATGTCAATTGCGTACAATATTTATCCTAGCATAAAGCTTAAATGTATGTGTGCCTTTGCTACGTAAGACCAGCAAATATTACCACGTAAGAAAGCGAAATTTTCACTTGTTGTTGGCTCTATGAGCGACGAAGGGCGTATCCCGGGTAAAACATATTTACCAAACAAAAGAATCACAATTATCGTAGAGTGTCACAGAGCTAATACCGCGCCATCAGGCAAGGCGACGTTGTAAATGTTGTAATAGAGCTATTTACATAAAACTGTCTGAGGGTGTGGTGGACTAACGACTCTTAAACTCGGATTCATAATTAGATTCCATCAAATCTACCACGGTGTTGCCATTGAAATGAAACGTTCCAACATTAGTACATTTACTCTTGGTGAAAGAACGCACGTAAGTAATTAATTACTTAGTAATTTTTAGAATAACATTTAAATGCTTTGTTTAAATAAAAATGCTTATATAAAAACCTGTTGTATAAATAAATATTTAATTGAAGCAATGTTGTGGTAGAAATATTCGTATTGCAATGGTAAAACTCCAGGTCTCGATAACATTTGATATCCGTTTTGGGACAATAATATTGTCGTTTGAAGATGTGCGTATATTATTAATTATTATACCTAAAATACGTAAATTCGAAAAGAAGTAACCACTACCTAGTTGTGTTGGCTATTTTTAAGGCGTATTACATTATCCTGACTGTAGCATCCAAACTGGAGGAGGGGCGTTAAATTATCTCACTAATTAGAGCGAAACAATTAGGATCCTTTTTACTTAGAATTTAGGAATATATAAATATAAATGTTTACTTCGATACATAACAAACATCTAGGAATCAAAGTAGTATAGGCGACAAACTTATAACGAAACCCCTACGTTTATGTAATTGTATAGTGTCTGTGTACAGATAATGGAGACTATATTTGAATTTGGACGTTAATTTCCTTAATTCTCTACACCACTACAAAGACTTTCGTTAAGTTTTTCACCTGCAGTAAGATAATTATATTTTTTATTATTAAGAAAGGGTTGGTGGCATCTGGACCGTCATACTGACAATGACAGATGTTATTGTGACAGTGACATTTTTTGGTAGATTTGATGTAATCTAATTATGAATCCGAGTTTAGTGACATTCTATTGCTAAAAGGTAGTGATTTAAATATAAATAAATATACACAACTTGACTTAGTCCCAATTTAGGCCTGATTTTTCAATGTCCAGATAACAGTAACTGTTGGGTACATTTTAGCTTGGTCCTATTCTATGTCAAATAAAAGAAAAGGACCAAGTTAAAATTTACCCAACAGTTACTATTATCTGGACATTGAAAAATCAGGCCTTGGTCTTTTTTTGTACTACGTGTACCTGACAACGATACAACGATACGTATACATATAGAGAAATATATACTTACTTAAATAAATAGAAAATATCCAAGACTCAGAAACAAATTCTCGCGCAAATCGCACAAATATTTGCCCATACCGGGAATCGGACACGGGACCGCTAGCTTTGCAGGCAGCGTCACTACCAACAGTACCAACTAGCCTAAACGCGTCGTCGGCTAAGCTGAAAAAACCCGCCTTCAAAAATGCAAAAAATAACTTCTTTTAAAATGGTAGGTCAGTCCAACTGCATTCGGCTTTTGCTTTAAAATATTGTGGGACGCCGACTTCAGTTGGACTGACCTACCATTTTAATAGAAGTTATTTTTTGCATTTTTGAAGGCGGGTTTTTGTTTTTTTAAACATTTATTTTATTATATACTTTTTAGTGATCCTATTTATGCTGTTACGTAGCTCCACTTCTAAATATTAATGAGAAACTATAGAACATTTCGAGCTCGCCGCATACAACGCCGCGGGAATGTCATAGTCATATTTAAACCTAAATATGCTTCGTCATAGTTTATTTACATCTTTGGCAATTTCAAGAGACAGACTATAGAGATAAGTTGTTCCTCTGTCAGTCACACTAGGGCCGCTATATTCGTGACGTTATCTATGAAAAGGGACCTTATTGTTGATGGCGCTTCCGTCATTATTAAAGATGCTCCGATATAAATACAACGTCGCGTGACGCAGTGCGGCGTAAGCGCCATCGACAATAAGGTCCCTTTACATGCCACATTTATTTGTTTGTAGACCTTTTAAGGTTACGAAGACTAAATTAATGTCTGTTCCAGGTCCCATTCGACGGGCTACGCCAAGTGTTCCCTCCAGTCCCAGCATTCGTGCTGGCGTCCGTAATCTACGTGCCGGTGCGCTTGCTGCTATCTTATCCGCTCCTTAAGCTGGCGGGAGGACTCATCGGTAAGGAATTTCGATAAATAATTGTTTATTCGTGTTCTAGGAAACCAAAGTAATATCAAAAGTAAGTAACGAGTATCTGTAGATTAATAAGGATAAGGCCAGGCAGTTACAGAGGGATAAATGCGTCATTTATTTATTTTCAACGGAATGCAACTTTTAATAGTAGGTAGATTGTTCAGCAAGGGACTAAAACAAGCCATAATGATAAGAGATATTTAGCTATACAATATAATTCGAGTGTCATTATGGTTGTTTAGTCTCGCGTTAAACACTCTACTTTTTACTTTGAATGCGAGGAAAAAAAACGACGTTCTGTACAAAATTACAATATTTAACAAAATATGTAGGTAACAAAGTTTTTGACAAATTTGTTTTGCAATTGTTAGTTTTTTGTAAAGTGACACTTTAATTGCTTGCATATTTAGCCAGCGGATACAAACTTGAAAATTAATTTGGACCATGCCTAATAAAATAAAATTACCCTTAATATATTTAAATAGATTCAAATTCGTAATCATTAATCGTGTTTTATGAAATTAAATGTTATAATATTTTTTCAGTTGTATTTTGAGGTTATTTCCACGGCTTGAATATGGTCCATTCATAATCACTGAAAATTGCGATAATCCTCCATTCACAAACACCGTGATTGGTTGTTTAGGGGTTTCCAAAGTAAATTAAAAAATATATATACTTTAATCCCTAGAGATTAATAAAGATATTTAGTCCCGATGTGCACAGACTTTGTATATGGAGCAAAAATAGTTTTAGAACAATTTATTCCTTTAAAATCTTGAAATGACTCATCTGTTAGAATAGCCTGACCTCACGTAATTTTGATATATTGAGTCATAGATGTTCCGTTTGATAATATATTAATTTTTCGATTGTCGATCCACGTATCTGTTTTATCTTGAAGATTATTCGGTAAATCGGTCATTAGATTATAAAAACATGAATTTATAAGCAATTACCTAATCGTAGGAATGCATTTACTTAACACTTTATAGTGCTTGCAAGAGGTCGGATATCCAGAATTTTTAGATATCGCACCTTTAGAATTATAGTGACCTAAATCAACATTTCAGCCGTCGATTTTGAAACATATATTTATTACTATAGAGACCTAACTCGAAATCCAACATTTTAGAGTTAGGTCACTATAATTCTAAAGATGCGATATGTTCTACAGCTAGTTTTACTGTGGTTCTGCTTTAATTTCGGGTGCTCCCGCGGGCTCTGCCGTATCCATAGGACAACGAAAATTTTGACTTTTTTTTCAATTTTAAACTTTGGGTGTTACGGCACAGTTGTTTTTAGGGTAACCAAGAAAAGTTTTAGATGAGAAAACTCGAGTTACACAAACAACCTCCACCTTCGCCGGCGCCGCCCTATCCGACATGCATGAGCAACCCTGTAACAGGCTGTTTGCGTTTTTCCAAGGAAATTATAAAAATAAATGTTTAAAAAAAAACAAAAACCCGCCTTTAAAAACGCGAAAAATAACTTCTTTCAAAATGGTAGGAATACCTAGATCAGTCCAACTGAAGTCGGCTTTTGGTTAAAAGTATTGTGAGTTGCCGACTTCGCATTTTTGAAGGCGGTTTTTTGTTTTTTAAAACATTCATTTTATTTTATACATTTTAGTGATCATAATAAGCTGTTATTTAGTTCCACTTCGTAGTTGATATGAAACTTTAAGACATTTCAAGCTCGCTGTAAGCAACGCCGCGGGATAGTCATAGTCATATTGAAACAATTAAATGTTCTTCGTTATAGTCGCTCGACTATCTAAATCGAGATATCTTATCGCCACCCTTGAAATAGGTACCTTTGAGGAGTTCCGTTGGCCGTCTGTGGTCTTCATCATCAGTTCCAATTTTTTCAAATGATACTTTCTGAATGCCAATGTTAGACTTGTTACTAAAAATACTAAAATCGTTATATGTTTGCCTATAATATTTGAGGAGTTCCCTCAATTCCCCACGGATGCCCTCGTCAGATTCAAATTTGGTGACAATGGGACCACCTCGGAAGTATACCCTATCAAACCAAAAAAGCTTTTTAAATCGGTCCACAACTGACGGAGAAATCGGTGAACAAATATAAAAAAACATACAATGGAACATAGAATCTCCTCCTTTTTTGAAGTCGGTATTAATAAATAAATGGATGCACCTCTACGCTGCTTTTACATCTCAAGCCGATTAAGGCGTGAATGGCGTGACGCTTCAAAGATCACAACATAATGTTTAAGACCAAGGCTTTAGACCACTCAACCATTAATACTAGTCGTATTTGTCTAAGATGTCCGAATGGTTATAAAGAGCTCATTAGCAGTTCAGAACGAAAGTAAATAAGTAAAAAGATAATCCGCTCAAATAGCTACCTTCCTCTTTAACCTATAAGGTTCAAGTTGTAATTCAAATTCAAATTCAAATTCAAAACGTTTATTTCGACCAACTGGGATCATATTTAAGTTAGTTACAATTTCTTAGATTAAAGTTAGTAAATATTATAACCTAATTATTACATATAAAAACTATAAAATGAAAATAAAATAAAAATAACACTTAGTAAGGCTTGACTGTCAGTACATGGATCATATGACAATGATTCAGATACTGACAATCAAACCTGTCCGCAAATGCCCTCAGGATACCATTAGAGCTAGCCCGCACCCTGCGCGCCAGTGATGTGTAATGGCTATGATATTTCGCGGTCGCAGCTCACCCGTAGACGGCCGGCGAGGCGCGGCGCGTGGCATGGCTGCTACTGTTTTTAATGTCAGGCCAGTACAACTTAAACCTTATAAGTTATAATTTAGGAACGAAGATAGCTATTTCAGCGGATTATCTTTTTACATAGTTCCTTTCGTTCTGAACTGCTAATAAAGTTAAGCTCTTAATGACTATTCGGATTTCGGACATCTTATACAAATATGACTATACGACTCTACGAGCAGTAAGCGACTAACTCGTTGCTTAAATACAAAAGTGACACAAATCAAAATGTGTTGCATTTAAATTTGGAATGCTATTAACTTTAAGTTTTAAATCAAACTATATATTTTTTAGATTTGTGGCGCTTTTGTATTTAAGGAGTGAAATGTAGAACTCTGTTGCTATGGGTGTTAAAGTAAATTGTTATTCTTTGATTTGTTGCTTCGAAATTATGCCAATACAAGTCTTATAGGGTTCCGTACCTGACGAGAGCCCAACGGGACTCTAATACGGCTACGCTGTCCGCCCATCCGTCCTTCCGTCCGTCAGTCCGCCCGTCTCAAGTTTAAAGAGCTGTATATTTTAAACCGTAATAGATAGCGAGATTAGCGAGTCGTTCGTTTTCAGATTAGCGGCCTGCACACGTAAAGTTCGGACCGCAGGAAACGCCACGCGCCATTCCAATCTTCCGTCCGTCCGAACTTTACGCCGCTAATGTTGCTAATTAAAGCGGATTTACTAACAAATAAAAAAAGTTGAATAATAAAGAGTGATCTGAAACTTTTTTAACAACGTTTTATTATTTTTGTCGTATCTTAAGAATGGCAAAACGTACAAGCGTCAGGTATGATTATAGTACAAACCCTTAAGAAAAACAACATTTACCAAAAAATGTTCAAGTTTTAGGGCCCAGCCACACGGCGCTTGCGTGACGTGCAGGTGCACGTGCGCGTTCGCTTTCCACTGCTTTGTATAATGACATGTCGTAATGAGAATTCATACTATACAACGCAGTGGAAAGCGAACGCGCACGTGCACGTGCACGTCACGCAAGCGGTGTGTCTGGGCCTTTGTTAGTTGGGCTCGCTCAAATTCGATTCGAAATCTAATTAAAATCGGGATATATTACATCCTGTGCGGCGATACGGATTACGGAACGCTCGGTGCGCGAATCCGTCTCGCACTTAACCGTTTTTTTTAAAAATTCAATTAGTCCAACATCAAAGGTTTGACCCAGTAACAACAAGATTTTAGAGCCACAGTTACAAACAGCGTTGCGTGTAAACAAACCATTATCACGCGAAGTTAGCGCCCAATTATTTGATTTCCCTGGACAGTTTGTTTGGCTTCAACTTTTGACAGAAGGACGAACACAATCTATATTCATGGCATTGGGACATGCCTATACATCCGTCGGCTGTAGTTACATTACACTAAAAAAAACTATGTTTAACCGAAAAAAAAATAGTCATTGCTTTGCACCATACTATATATTATGAGACTAACGAGTTAAACGGTGTCTGTTCTAAGTGGCGAGCACATGCACACGTAAAGTTCGGACCGCGGGAAACGCCACGCGCCATTCCAATCTTCGCTCCGAACCGTACGTGGAAATGCAACTGTAATAGTATAATAGTAAAAAACCTACGGTTCGGACTGGCGCGTGGCGTTTCCCGCGGTCCAAACTGTGCCGTGTAAAGGCCCGTGTTTCTGGTCCAAAAACAGTTAAGAGGCCACCTACGGTGCCACGCCCCCACAAGAATGAAAAGGGATGGCTTTATGTGCTTCCGCGCGAATAATGTGAGATGGAGGTAGTTCGCGCGCGCCTTGATGGCAGCGTCAAATTCAATTAATTACTTACTGTTTACTTTAAAACCACAACATTTATTGAAACACATATACTCAACTATTGAATCGAAAATCATCGTTAAAGATTATAGTGTTTCGAAGATTCAACCAAAAATGTTTCTACAGCGTCAAGGAATACTTGAGTGTCAGGCACTGTTAGTTATAATAAGTTTTTAATGTTGACTAAAATGTAAATATATAGTTGGTGATAAATAAGTACCTAAGTTAAATTGCGTGACCAGATATTTGTACTCTTGCTTTGCATGCTGAATACAAGAACAATAATTACTATATTTATGAGACCATGTATTTTACTGTATGCTGACAAATAAATGAATTTGAATTTGAAAAACATGCAAAAAAGGAGTCCTGTTTGAAAATAAAACTATCGAGAATTTTATTTCAAATCGTGTTTTCACGTTAGCCAGTCTCAAGCAAATATGATCAAGTTAATTATATCCAAAGAACAGATGCAAAGAAAAATAGTACATTGTGTAGTAAGGGTGGTAAAGACAGAATTACAAATGAGAGTCTGTTAGAAGCCCGAAGCCGAAGGGTGAGGGCTTTAATGACTCAAGCTTTGTATTTCCTTTACCACCCTTGTAACATACAATGTTTTTCATTACAATTGCGAGGAAAGGAAATAAAATCAGACAAAAGATCATATTTTTAACTTACGATTCTCACAAGTAATTTTAGCCGCGTTGGCGATGTCCGGCGGAGTCGCATTATCCATTTCTTCTGATGACGACTTGTTTTTTATTGATATATAAATTATAATATGTGTATGTGCACAAAGACACCCTTTTAATTATTATTTTGGAATCACACAGCTTATAATCAGTATTTATAAATTAGCGGCAGACTACATCATTATCTATGACTTACCACAGATAATGTCAAACGTGTTCAGGAGTCCGATTCTAGTGACAGTCGATATCAATAGTGTATATGCGAGATTTTTAGAAAATTGTATGCAACTGACATTTTATCTCGAACGAAACTTCATATCGAATGGTTCAAGAATTGGGGTCCTGACGTATTATGATAGTTTGAGTCCACATTTTATATTTAAAAAAAAGCTATTACGCACGATAGGGCGTAATGATAAAAAAAGACCCGCGGGTATTATTTTGGATTTACGGTCGATTTTTCTAGCATATTAAGACACTATTTACGAGCAAGTGTGATGAAAAAATTACAAAGTCGTTATGGTTATTGAGACCCAGATTGCGGGACACTACAGACTTTATCATAGGGGCCTCTTAAAGCTTGTGGCCAATTTTTACTGTCTTGACAGTATATTGAAATGTGTATGGCATTGTAAATATTGTAAATTAATTTTATATTAATATTCAGTCTGTAAACTAAGCTACTCAAATATTAAAGATATAAATAATAATCACCACTATAAAAAGAACACCCCCTCTAGCAGGTCCGCTCGCGGCACGGTCCCCATGACACTGGCTACATTACCTCTCTGGATAGCTAGCCCAATCTTTTGGGAACTGTAAGCACCAGCTCTAGGATCCCCGGAGCATTCTATGAGCCGGGAGGACAGGGCCTTAATAAAGCTTTTCATATCAGCTGACCAAGGTCCCATGGTTTCCACTGCAAGCGCCACAAATTCGTAATTATTTAATAATGACGAATATTTGCGGCGCTTGAGTGTTTGGGCCTAATCAGCTGCTGCACCGGCCCGATTACGGGTTGACTGGACGTGGGAACGGGCGAATATGTCAACGCCGGCCGTTTGTACCGTCACGGCACAATAAATGATCTGATCCGTCGTTCGCTTGCCGCTGCCTCTGTACCAGCTGTCCTGGAACCAGCAGGATTGCATAGAGACGATGGCAAGCGACCAGACGGAGTTACATTGGTGCCGTGGAAACTGGGTAAGGCACTGGTGTGGGACGCAATTTAAATACGTTTAGTATTAATTTTTAATTGTATTAATGTTGAATTCTGTACTTAGTTGGATGTAAATAAAGTTGTTTTGTCTTTTCATGATCAGTTACTCGTGTAGTCTCGTAAGTGTTTTTTGCTCCATTGTCTAGAAGTTTTTTCAGTGGATAGATTTGACAGCGTGTCAGTTACCATGTAGATTGAACAATTGTTTTAATTTTTTGTGCACTCTTGAGCGATCGAAAAGTTGCTACTACTGTAGTTGACGAGTTTTTTGCTGAATAAGTTACAATTTTAGCACCCTGTAGATAATTTCTAAAATGTTTCTTGATTTCGCGTAAGAAATGACGTTTCTTTATTTGCGTGGGTATCTTTTATATCAGAGTTCCCCAAACTTTTTTGTCTCATACATGTGTCTCAGACCACTTGGCAATTGTTTCGGTTTTGGGTGGACTCCCTGCTTACCTAATATTTACGGTATCACATAAAAACTAAGCAAAAAAATCTTCGAGATTTTTTGCACGGATAACTTGGAGGTCTAGCTGGCTAAAACTTGAAATTTAGCGCGGAAAAATATTTTTTACAAAGTAAAAACCGGTCAAGTGCGAGTCGGACTCGCGCACTGAGGGTTCCGTATTTTAGATAATAAGGGTTGGAAAAAGCAAAAGAAAATACTTACTTTGTTATGAACTTTATTGTCTATGCATTAAGGCCCATTTTGACTAGCCTAAATTTTAATACAGATTTTTAAAGTTTTTTGATAATTTTTCCAAAACTGTAAAGTTTGACAACTTCATTTTATTTTTCCTGTAAAAATTCTGTGTAATTATCTTTAAATCAGGATTTTTTCAGATTTTTTGGTCCATAAACTTCGGAGATAAGGGGGAGGGGAATGGTCATTTTTTGTACATTTTTGCGTATAAATCAAAAAGCACGTCCCGAAAAATTATACAAAAAATAGTTACGAAATGTGCAGACTAAGTCCTTTCATATGACACCCCGTTTGCTATAATCAAATAACTTTCATTTTTCAACCCCCCATTCTAGACCCCTTAACAAATACTTAGAAAAATAATTTCATACTTTTTTTACTAAAATCAGATGCGGGCAAACAAATTATACAACTATGCCAAATTTCAAATTGATAACTTCTATAGTTTCTGAGAAAAACTGCTGTGACATACAGACAAACAGACAGACAACGAAGTTTCACCATAAGGGTTCCTTTTTTACCATTTTGGTACGGAACCCTAAAAACTAGACACAGAGAAAATTGAAACATAATTTATATAGATAATATTTGTTTACTAATATATTTCTAAGAAAGTGTTACGTGAGTTAGTAGGTACCTACTCTCTGGGTTTGAATATGGATTATTCTATTTATTAATGGAAAGCCAAAATTAAAGTCGCGACCTGGTTCAATGGGATCCACTATCGTCGACCCCCATTTTCGTCTCATGGACCCCCATTTATTTTTTCCGCTCACATGGACCCCTTGCAGGTCGTCGTCAACCCCTGGGGGTCGATATAGACCACTTTGGGGATCACTGTTTATATGGTTAGAAGTTACTAGCCATTTTTTCACAATAAATTAGTTTAACTAAATTATTAATAGTTAAAAACCATAGCACCCTGTAGTCATTGCTACAGATGTAGTGAATAGATGTGTACGACATATTTGGTCGTAAAATTTCTTGTTTATCTTGCTTTCTCAGTCAACTTTAATAACCACAGATAAGCTAATTGAGATAGCAAGACGAATACTAACTTATCCGACAAAATACGATGTCGTATAATATGCACTAGATTGGGCTCTATTCTACACGGTAAAACCATAATGCTTTTGACATGTTATCGTATTGTTTTTAACTGTCAAGGAAAAAAGAGCTTTAATAACATTGACAATATGACAATATGAAAAAAACAATATGGATTTAGCCCCAGCGGGCCTAGTATGGCTGCGTCTATATCGCGTGTCAAATGTGGATAAAGCATCCCTCACTCTCGTACTTATTTACGTGTTAGAAGGTGAGCGATGCCTTTATCCACACCTTGTCTCGCGATAAACGCAGTCATATTAGGCCCCTATTGCCCCACTTGCTTGTTTACCTATCTTTCTTACAAACTTTACTATTACAAAGTTCACTTTCATCGAACGTCGTTAAATAATTGGTACCCACGATACAGGGTGCGTCTAGTGTGGGTGCCGTAGTTATAATGTTTTGGTACACCTTTTATGATAAATAAACTTTACTTAATCATTTTCTATTTAAATGTATACAGCTACACTCCGTGATTCTAGTACAGTCACGAGATTAAATTTGGTACCCACCTTAGGTCCAAAGTCAATCTGACATCCTACAACAATAAGGTTGAGTTTCCTAAAAGTTACAAATGACTTGAAATCTCTAATGACATTGACGACTTCAAGCACATTTTTCTTGAAATGGGTCCCAGATTGGAACTCTGTGGCACTGAGTTAATGGTTAATGTATGTTGACGACGCGTTAGCCTTGTTATTACTTGGTAGTGACCCTGCCTACGAAGCTTAGCGTTCCTGGGATCGATTCCAGAGGGCCCTGCAAAGATGCACTACGCTAACTAACGTTTCTATTCGATTCGTTTTTAAACCAATCGCGTCACTGGGAGATGACGTGATACGAAAAGTCACGTGGTCTACCAGTGACGCGATTGGTTTAAAAACGAATCGAATAGAAACGTTAGTTAGCGTAGTGCATCTTTGCAGGGCCCTCCGGTATAGGAAAATATTTGTGGGATGAGCGCGAGTGTTTATTTCTGAGCCTTGGATGATACCTTGTATACTTAAACTAAAACTTAAGTAAATGACCTCTTGCATGTAGTTATGTACAAAACTTAAATGGAATTTACGTCAAATTTCAAATATAGAATGTCGAACGGTCTATACAGATGTGTTACTACTACATGCAAGAGGAGCTTTACTTAAGTTTTTTACCTATACTGAAATTTAGAAAAAAGGGCGTATGTTTCACATAATCGCGAATGTATTAGTGACCTTATTTCTTAAGACAGGGGGTTCAATTTGCTTTGATGATCAATTTGCGCATGCGTCCTTTTTATTAAGAAGGGCAGTATACAAGCCTAGAGCTCCGTATGCGACTAAAGTCTGTTCCTATTCGTTCCGTCACTCTTATAAACAAATCAATTTACCATTATAACTCCATATTCGCGTACTTTTGAAGGTTGAGCCTAGTCATATTATTTATTTATACACTTTATCATTGTCTTCATGTCCATTTTAAGGTAGTAATCTCTATTTAATGATGTATTTTTTGATGAAAAGCACATTCGTTGAAAACACCATTACACTGACAGAGTCTTGTCATAAAGGTAATTTATTTTCGAACTATTTCTGACATTGAAAGTGTAGTGACGTTTGATAGATTTGATTGATAAGTCAGGTTTTCGTCTCTGTCGCACCCAGCATAATAATACGATGATGATGATGAATATAATATATTCAACCTTTTTAATAAACTAATTAGAGGTAACATTATTCTCATTACTATTTCATCCTCTATCTAAAGACAATTACAGTCAGGTATACTTGTTATCGTCGTTGGCAGTCTGAATAGGAACACTAGGACTTTAGGTGTGTTTATGTGAATTTGTCTCCTGATGTTTTTTTATGTTTTTGCAGGCTATTTAGTGTATGATATGATACACTATTATGTGCACCATGGCTCTCCCGAAGACGGCACGTATCTTTACGCGATGAAGCGCTACCACTCCAACCACCACTTCGTCAACCATGACAGAGGTGAGCTTTCTATTTACTTCTCAAATAACGCCCATCAAATCTTCTTTCATCATCAAATCAATCAAATAACTTCTACCGCATCAGAACTGAGTTGTAACTTGAAATATTAGTGGAAAAATATGAAATGAACAAAAACTTGAAGCCCGGGTTTAGTAAGGCAGTCTTACGGAGAAAAGTCGCATGTGCGACTAATTCATAGAAGTATATTCAACTCTCATAGGTTATAATAAGGTTGGATGTGCAATACAATTCATATAGTATATGCGCCTTTTCTCCGTAGTAGGGCAGAGTAGGTACAGTCGAAAGCACTAGTATCTATACAGTCATCACATCAAGTTTACGTATACATATACATATACCTTATTGTTAATGGTACAGAGTTGTGTACATATCATGGCTTTAACTGTACCTCTACGTGATCAGAAGTTTAGGATCAGTATTATTCCCTATGGCACTTCTTGGTTTGGTTATAATTTTTTTAGATGGTCCCTTTCGTATACCCTTAAACCCTGTAGTATCTTTTATGCAAGTACCCCTCATACATATTCGAATCTGCTGTGCAGGTTTCCTCACAATGTTTTTCTTCACGGTATTTAAGTTAGAAAAACTAATTTTTACATGGCTATAGTTCTTGGATAGGGTTACCTATCTGAAACACTAAAAAACGTTAGCCAGCTGTTTCTTTTGCCATAATTTTCATTTGTCCGAAAGTCATTTTTCTCTGAAACCGTTTAACTTTCCTGAATTGTTATAAAATAAACCTAACCTAACCTACAGGTTCTGTAAGTATATCTCATTAAACATTTTGAAAAGTTATTGGGTTCAGAATAAAATGAAAATTATGGCAAATGAAACAGCTAGCAAACGTTTTTAGTGTTTGCGATAGGATACCCTTGGATAAATACTAATCCAACGATTCCTTGCTATTTTATGGCATATCGAAGGCATTCGTATGTATACACAGGCCACTTAATTCTTAGTGGGATCTGAGACATTTGCATTCTCAAGACAGACAAGACAGACAATCTTAACACTGCCACCCAACTAACATGGAGTACCTCTATGCTAGGAATTTGGTGAAACTAACCGGTGGGTTGTCTCATCCCCACACCGGAACACACCAATACAAATGCTGCTGCTTGGGGGAAGTTATTTATAAATCCGTCGAACCGTTTAATGTGCACCTTAAAACATCAACCTCCTTTTAGAAAATAGTCCCCTAAAGGTGTGCCTAAACATACATTTTCACGGCAATAGGAAGCCGGTCACTATAACTGTCCTACCCTAGTCCTACCGAGCGAGGCCCACAATGGCGGGCTATAAATTACCGTAAAATGTTACCCGCACGCACCTTTTGAGTTGACAGGAATGGACTAAACGTGTGAGCTATACCTACGGAATAGAAAAAACAGTGGAAGTGGCATGAGCTTCGCTTAGTATCAGACCTGTTGTCGCCAATACTCAAACTATCATAAAAACAACACGCCACCATGGAAAATGTTTTTGGTGCGACTGTCGTTTTTACATTCCAAAATAGCACAATAACGCATGCTTCTGGATTTATTTCCTTTTTTAGAAATATCGAAATAAGCGATCGCGGCAAAAGTATGGTAGGTTGCGCGGAACTCCGCATAACCATGCCACACGTTACCCGCCCACTTGACACTTCTACTGTTTTTTCTGTTCTTTGACTATACCTATAGGGTGGCTATAAGGTCGGATTTTTATTCCTACAGAATTTTTTTTAACAAAGTTACGTCACTGTCAAAGTGACATTTCAGGGGATCTCAAAGTTTGGGCCAGCAAGAAATAGGTATAATATTAAGTTATCATTCCGCTCGAACCGTGATATAAAAATAAATTCGAGATATAATTGAAATTAAAATCGCACAAATGAGTCACTGGAAAGCGATTATAACGGGATGACGAATTGTAAAGCGAAGCGAGTGAAGTGACGTCTCACATCAATCAAGCGGCCCTCAACTTGTTGACACGGGTGTATCGAGTCAATGATACCAGTACATTAAATAAATTATGCATACAAAAACAGTTTTCTCGTTTTAAATGAATACAGCAAAGAGTTTATATCAAAATAAAGTTTGCCATCAACAAATTAAATTCTTCAATCTTGATTACAATATACATATAGTTTTTTTTATAGAATGCCGATTTCTTTTAAATGAGGAAAGTATAAATATTTTGAATACTGCAAATGGTTTTCGTTAACGGCAACACTTTTGTTTACATTTTTTCTGTGGGAATAAAAATCCGACCTTAGGTATAAGATACCAGCGTTAGCGTCTTTCGGAAACTAACAAAATGTACGAGTCAGTTGTCAAAAAATGGTTAACGTAGCGTTATGCATCTTTGATACTAGTTTCGTTCCTCTTATTCGGGCCAGCTCTTGCAAAACGATATCTGTGGCTCTAGTGAAAACGGTTACAAATCTTTGAGGTTTCAGTGAAAAAGAGTATAAGTCTATTAAATTTTGTATATGAATTATACCATTTTTTATTACAAGCTAAGTCGACTTGTATCCATTTTAACTAGGGCCACAGATATTTACTGGCGCATTAAGAGACAGTGCACAGATGTACGTATTTTAAACAAGGAATATAAAGTATGCTCCAGTTACCATATTAAATAAGTAATTTTGAGTAAAGTCGAGTAGAGAAAGAGCTCATAAGGCTTTTCCGAAGACTGACTTCCTGTGGAAGAAATGGAAAAAATAAACATAATTATTTTTTCACCTCAGCACCTCAAAAAGGCAGGTTAGGCTATTTAACAATTTCATCGCCGCCGACCCGCTAGGCGGATCCATTTTGTATGAAAATCAGATACCTTTGCAATGAAAGTGGGCACGGCGAGGTGGGAAGTGAAGACGGTGGGAAAAATTCAATTTTGCTGCGATCCAAAGTAATTTTTTTAAGAATAAACTAATGTCTCGAACAGTGCTGGGTCAATATAAATGGGGTGGCTGGGTGGCTAAATATACATGTGGTTTTATTTTTACCATGTTGTATTTTATTACCTTTAGTTATAATTATTTATTATGTTCTCGCTGCTGAGGTGAAAAGTTGTATGTGCAATACGAGACCAACGTTAGCTGTAATCTCTTGTCTTTGAAACTCATTACGCTCGTGATTCAATTGTAGGAAAAACCAACTTTGCTCTCTTGTTGCACAAATAAATATCTCTTATTCCAGGCAATAAATACTAATTAAGATGTATATTTATTTTCAGCATTTGGAATCAGCACTAACATCTGGGATCATGTGTTCAAGACTTTCGTGAGCGTTCGTAAACTAGGCTTCGGTCTGCGGTGGCAGTGACTCCAGCGGTATTCGTTCAGTATATGCATTTATAAAGTTAAATTATTTAAAATAAAAACTGGACAAGCTTGTGTGATATTATACTTTGATGTACGAAGTGAAATAGCAAGCTTTAATAGCATGGGCACCGCCACAATTATTTTGGTAGACAACAAACTTAACACAAACTGTTTAATGATATCTGTTAAGTTTTAATAAGATAATAGAAACTTGTGATACCACAGATACCAGAATGTTGTTTAATCATATCTATAGATAAGAGACATTTATTATGTGTATGTATATGTATAATCGTTTAAATGGTCATTTTATTAGCTGTGATGCTTATAAAAATGAATGAAGGTAATAAATGAAAAACATAAACAAATGACCAAAACATATAAACAGATGACCAATTTACAATTTAAAAACAATAATATATTATGACATGTAAATACTATTTGCTAAAGCTGACTTTTGTATGGTAGACTAGGTACTTTTTATGTAAGTGCTATTCATTTAAATATTCAATCTATTTTATCGTATAACAACAAAGATTTATTTATTTTAGTACTTATTTAATATACACTTAAGATTGGCAACCTAAGTCCGGCCAATCAGAGGCGTGTCAGGCGTGGCCTTGTGACAATGTAAGTCCATTGTTTTAAGTATTAACTTTTAGTGTCCTTACTAGGTTGCGGGGTCATGTGCCATATTTGACTTGTAATATGACCATAGACACCTGTCACAATAAAGTAACATCGGTTTAATACGACCTTTTTCAAAATGTTGTCTTTGATTTCTTGCGACGGGATGCTACCTGTGATGACAACTATAACGGTATTCAAATGTGCCATGTTTTAAATACACCCCCTTTCAAAGAAAACTGGCAGCTTTGATTTTTCCAAGTAGTTTAAATACACTGTAAAAAATAGGTTTTAAGCTACGTGGCCCTTCGCCGTTTAAAGTCAAAGTCGTGAAATGTCAAGCTGCCTAGATCGTAGAATGTCAGAGTTAATATGTCAAAGTCTCAGAATGACCAGTTAGTACAACGTCAACATCTTAGAATGTCATACGAGTAATACGTCAAAGTCTCAGAATGATCAGGTAGGTAGTAAAATACCATCATCTTTTAAAGTCAAAGTCTTGAAATGACAAGCTGCTTAGACCATAGAATGTCAGAGTACTAAGCTTGACATTGTAAGACCTTGACGTTGTACGACCTTGACGTTGTATGACCTTGACGTTGTAAGACCTTGGCGTTGTACGACCTTGATGTTTTAAGACCTTGACGTTGTGAGACCTTGACATTACACGACAAGGACGTTTCAAGATATTGACGTTGTCCTTTCTGGATATAATTTAAGCACTTGACATTTCAAGACTTTGACTTTAAATTCCGGAGCGAAAATGGAGAAGTTATTTTTACAATGCTAAATTGTATAAATAGCTTGTACATTTTATAAATAGCTAGTTGTTGACTCCGTCCACGAAGAAGTCTGTTATCGCAATACCCTCGGGAACTTTGAATTTTTCCGGGATAAAAAGTACCTAGCCTATGTGCTATTCCAGACCAGAATCTATCCCTGTGCCAAATTTCATCTAGATTCGTTCAGCCATTCTGTCGTTATTGAGTAAGAATCATCCAAACTTTCGCAATTACGAGTATTCCATAGTAAGATTTCAATTTAATTTTGTAACATAAAATCCAATTTCCTTACTTACACTATATTTAAACTGCTCGAAAACATCGTAAGTGCCCGTTTTCTTATAGTCATTTTGGCCATTAATTTAAAACCGCCTATCTTGTTTTATGTGTTTAATTAAAATACATTACCAGATATAATATATGTTAACAGTTAATAAATATAATGTGGCTAGAACCGAATATGGTACTTTAATGGTATTTAAATTGTATATTTTGATAAGTTTTTTGTCCTGTGATTTGTCATGATTATTAAAATTAAGATTAACTTATAAGATGATTGCTAAAATGAAATGTTACAAAGCGAAAAAATAAGTACATAGGTACGTACATAATTATTATTTTTCATAAGGATAATTGGTAGGAAAGTAAGTAAAAAAAATGTTCTCTTGTTGTGATGACATTTTCAATAAACATTATACAGATTGAGTTTTACATACATATGGACTTTTATTGGTAAGTATTTATAAATGATATTATATTATATATAACCTCGTAAGGCCCAGTGTGCAATATCATGTACATAATCAAGGAAATTTAATTTGAACTGTGTTGCAATAGGAATAAGGTTCATTTTCCAATCTACATAAACTGAAAATGGCATTATCGAACAAACGTAATTGAACTTTATTGCTTCCACGGTAGATTCAAAATCCCACTCACAAAAAACTCCCTGATTGTAGTATGGTGGGTCTTACGAGGTTATAAATTAGTTGGATATTATTATATTGCTTATCACATTGTTATCACTCTTCGGAGGAAATCGATACTAAGATATATATCGACAATCATAGATATTTAAGGAAATAGGAATGATTAATCTACTTACATTTATACCGGGTGTCCCATAAAACAACGTCAACCCGCCTAGGGCTGATAGAGCAGCTAAAAAGCTATCGATTTAACCCCTATGTATGTTCAGCGATATCTAGTTACGGACATATTGGTCATTTTAATAGGTATGAATTTAAAAAAGAACCGTATGTCCATGTCACGAAAAATCATTTGGTTTGACGTCAGTTTATGGGACACCCTGTATGTGTTGCTAGTTAAAACTGTTAGGTATATTTTATGTATCGCTACCGAATTACGATTAAGTAAAGCGTTTACAGGAAACCCGAATACACACCCATGGTGCGTGTTATCGATCTATCTATTTCGATAGTTATCTTTTCAAGATTGTTAATATTACTCTATGGGTACGACCATTATATTATTTAATTATAGAAACACCAAAGGCCCTAGAAAAGACGCATTCGGCGTTCGTTATCGTTATCAAAATTGTATAGGATTGACGTGAGCTGTCAGACGGTCGCGTCGAGCGCTACGTCAATTCCATACATTTTCTCAGTTTTCGAAAATCGTTTACGTTAGCGTTAAGCAACCTGTCTAGTCTCACCAGGCTCCTTGCTTTACATATCGTTGGTGAAACTGTAAAACCGCGTAAGTAACATTTAATGAGGAGCAAAATGCAACTTTTTTCTAAGAAGTTAAGGTTTATTTTGCTCTATAATAAATTTGTTGGTTACGCGGTTTTGCAGTATCACCGACGATATCGTGATTTAATAGGTATAAACTAACTATTTCCCTCTCGTTCCCTTTTGGAACCCGCCCTGCGTCTATCCAGGCTTCGGCCCTATCGGAAAGTAATGTCACACCAATTGACCTACTCCCAAACTAAGCTCTAGGCTTGTACTATGGGTACAGTCGAGTTCATAAATATGTATACACTTTAGTACCTTGTCTATTTAATGTCGTATTCAAACTGTCATTATACGAATTATCACAGAGATTAAAGTGACAACGTATTAAAGTGTATACATATTTATGAACTTGACTGTACTAGAAAACGATGTAACTACTTATATAGATAAATATATACTTAAATACATAGGAAACATCCATGACTTAGAAACAAATATTCGCGCTCATCACACAAATATCTGCCTCTACCGGTATTTGAACCCAGGACCGCTAGCTTCGTAGGCAGGGTCACTACCAACTAGGCCAGCGCATCGTCCATATCCACTTAAGTTTAGCAATTCTTGCGGATCACCTAAACACGAATACCTACGCTACACTAAACTATACTAAAAGAAAGTGCACAAGTCAGATAGCAAACAAATGTAGCTCAAAGAAATCAAATGGTTTGGAGCATCGGCCTAAATTCACTTGTCCCTCGGTATTTTACAAGGTATATTATGGAGAGTGTGCCCAGGAACTACATGACCTCATCCCACCCTCCACTTTCTCAGATCGATCTTCTAGAAGCCGGGAGGGCTTCCATCCACTGTAGTAGAATACCCAATGGTTCGCACGCAGCGGTTTGCTGCGTCGTTTCTTTTTCGCACTGCCAAGGAGTGGAATGCTCTCCCTGAGTCTGTATTCCCGGAATCATATAACCTTGGTGTTTTCAAGGCAACAGTGAATAGGCATTTTCTGGGTAAGCGTGTACCACCTTCGACCTCGTCGTCACTTACATCAGGTGAGACTGAGGTCAAACGCAAACCCATTATTGATAAAAAAAAACATGTCCTGAGAATTATTAAACGATAGGTAATTGCGAAATGAAATACAGATAACACGGCAGGGTATTATGCAAATGTGGTGTAAAATAAAAGAAGAAATTAAGAAATGCCTCGTCCCCACATGTTCAACGGCCTCTTGCAACAAACGTGACTTGATAAGATGAACCTGGCATGATACAAAACACTAAAACACCTTACTTTTACGTCAGTCATTAAAAAAGAAAGACAGGTTCACCGAAAAATAAATACTGGCAGAAAATAAAAACTCGGCCATTTACGAAAAATGCGCCCGACCTAATTATACTTTTTAATTTCGGAAGGCAAAGGCAATTTGTTTGTCATCCTAAACATGCGTATTACGAACTTTTTTTGTGATTACAGGGGTGTGTTATTTAGTGTGGTTGGTTTTTTGGTGATAGATAGTGCAAATAGTTGTTATTACGATGGTTGGGGGAGCTTGGGGTCGGATTGGCTACCAGATTTGTGCCCAGTATTGGATACCATCGGCTCAGCGGTATCGGATCTATTTGGAACGTCTTCGAGATGTAAGTATTATTTTATTATAATATTTTCTTAAGTTAAACTAACTGAGTGCTCATTCCGACCAACTGGTGGTTTTGCTTGAATTCTAAGGCTCACAGTCACAGTACGCCCGATGTGGACACGCCATTAGTTAGTGGCATGGAGAATATAAAAAAAAATGGGCAAGAGCATATCGGACCAAGCTCTGTAGAGTTCCGACGCCGTAACTAAAAACACAAAAAACTTTCTCGAACAACAACGAGTATGAACAAATTGTCTATTTAAAGTTACGTATTTGGTGCTGTCTTAGATGATTTATAGTATTTAAACAGTGTGTAAATGGAATACCAGCAAACATTTAAACTAGATGTAAGGTCTGTTCATCCTTACTTGTCTTATATAGTAAACAACTTTCTAACCTCAAAATGAACCCTTTTTGGCTAAAACAGCTCTTTTATCGTAAATAAAGTAAACCGAGTTAACATTTTGGACATCTTAAAATAGTTGTTTTAGCCAAAAAAACGTTCATTTTGAGGTTAGAAAGTTGTTTACTATATACTATATAAGACAACTAAAGATGAACAGACCTTAGGTTATGGCTCTACAAGTCATGTTAATGTGGAATTTCGTTAATAACTCTAATACATAGAGCGCAATTAATTTTTAAAGGTCCCATCGAGCAGCAATGTATAATGTAAACAAACATTTAGGTCTCTGTTAATCGCAGTTTAATTGGGCTATTTCTGATTCATTGCGTGATTTAATTTGTATGAAAAAAAGAAATACAACTTAATATATATTCCACATGTCGATAAACAGATTTACCTCCGGCATAAAAAAAAGTTTCTTTTTTAATAGTAAATAGATTACTTAAGAGTACATTTAGTTTAAAAGATTAGGTAGAATAGGAATAGTGAAAAAAAGAATACAATTATATATATCGCACCTTCAAAACAATAATGACGTAATTCAGAAATTTTAAATTTCGAATTGGGTCTCTATAATAATAAATTTATGACTTGAAGTTTTAAAGCAGAAATTTTGAATTAGGTCACTATTGTTCTGAAGGTCTCTCTCACTCGCTCTTAATAAGAGCGTATGGGAGCGAGAGACAAGTTCAAACACGAAGCACCTTCTAAGTCTTCAGAGACTGTACATATTCATTCCGTCTTACACAAACATTCCCCTCTGCCAAAATATTGGACCAAAATTTAATGATCTAACACATTACAAACAAAACTGTTAAGTCAATAACCTGTACATAAACTGACGTCTTCGTTCTGAGAGCGGGGTAGGCAGAGCTACGGAACTACCTACAACTCTCAAAAAGTTGTTGATAATTCCGTGACCAAATTTTGTACAACAAGGTTAACCTGTCATTATCTTACTCGTTTTCGCAATAAGCAGCTTCAAGAAAATGCAATGCTATAGCAGTGCAAATAATCCAATACAAAATTTGCGAATTTGATGTAAGGGTTTGCATGGCATCAAAGATAGATCCCATTGACAAACACTGCTTCCTGATAGATTTAAATCAAATTGGTATCTCATAGAGTACTCAGAATCTGAATATATTTCAATAACAATGAGACTGGATAACCATATTATACCTACATTCGCTCTGAAGGTGCGAATGTAGGTATAATATGGTTATCCAGTCTCATTGTTATTGAAATATATTTATGAGGTGAGGTACTCCTTTTTGAGCATTAAAATTAATTTAAACCAGTGGTGGAAACTTCTTTGGCCTATGTATGTATATTCTATAATGTATTATCTATACATGTATTATTTTGTGGTGATTGTTTTCCTTAAATAAATAAATATGCTAACGATAGGTACACATGTTTTTTTGTTAATTAGGATGCATATTAGCCGTCGTTAAAATGTTTGCTCGTATTCCATTTACACACTGTATAGAAACGCTTTAGTCACCTATAGCTACTCGTAAGGAACCAATTAAGTATATTCGTGATAGTTTTCCTATAAAATTCGTTAATGTACTTTCGTATAAGATAAGATACTTACTTATTCCACAGTTCAAATATATCGTAAACGATCTATTAATCGTCTTAGTGCGCGGTATAAATATCTATACATATATGTTGTACATCAGTTTTGTAATTTTAATAATTGCTGAGAAAAAGTGATTGTGACAGACAGACGGAAATGGCGAAACTATACGGATTCCTAGTTTAACTTCGGAACCCTAAAAGGCAATCAAAACCACAATGAATAACCTCCGTCGCGGAGTTCTAATTGCCTACCAGGCGATTTGGACTCAGGTTGGCTTGTTCCTGAAGCACTCATGTAACACTTTTTCAAACATTGATATAGATTTTTATTTTTTGAGTTAAGACTAAAAATATGATTTCGATACAGAACCAAAATGGGCTTAAAACAAAGTGGAATAGAAGCCCAAGTGATCCCGTTCACTTTTTAAAAACAACATGCATGTCAGTATCGAACCATAATCGGTTCACCGAGCTGCCAACTTGAAGAAGGCCTCCCAATATTGAGTCCTAGCTATCTGTCTTAACGACCATTGGTTCTTTAAGCGAGTAACAGTGCTGTAGCTTAAACTTTAGTTCTCATTATGATCTGATTCGATCCTGCAGAGAAACTTTAAGCATCCGTTGTCGTTTGGGTAACCCTATGCCTTCTTATGAGGCCCATTGTCTACTATTTCTATTTCTGGCTTATATATTGAATAAGTGCAAAATTTAAAAAAAAAGTTGCATACGTAGACATATTCATAGTCATAGTCATATTTAGAAATGGTCTTAAAATATTTACCTAATGTCCAACATAAACCCTGTTAGGGGCAATGATATTTTATATTTAGATACGTTATGCTCATACTAAACGCATTCGAAAACCGTCGCCAATTACTGACAGTTGCTACGTTGCCATATTTCTACAGACAAAGACGGCAATTCGTAGCGAACGCTATTGTTAGAAAGAGATAAATAGTTGTTTCAAATTGCGTACCCGAATGACGCGACGTGCCCTCTCATGGCTGCCATATAGCTACCCGTCTTTATCGCACTCATGCGATATCTAATTGTGTATCTCATGTTTCACAGGTGACAGTGACGCCACCGGTGCAAATTAAGCCTTTGCTTGTTTACTTACTTTTATGGCGATGTAAAACAAAATGTAAAAAATATTTACGGTACTTATGAATGAAATGAGACATCCTTTCTTCCTTTTATAGTTACAGTATAATTTCGGCAGCCTCGAAAAACCTAAGACGCGTTTTGACGCGTGCGTGTCAGCGGCCACGGCGCGACTGAACGATAGTAAGGCAATTACCTTCCTTTTCGAGGAACGCTTTTGCGCGCAGATGACGTATCTTAATATAAAATATCATTGGTTAGGGCACTGCATTAAATTCATAAAAATTATATTAAGATACCAACTTAATACTAAATTAGATTACATTAAATTACATAATTACTTAACTTTTCAGTTAAGTATACTCAGTTTTTACTGCTTTATTTATCTAGAAAAACCGTATCACTGCAGAAGCAATGGTTTTTTTGATATCGTGATATCATTATGCTTCAACGTAAGGCTATGATCACTCAAAACCTTAAGTGCTCTTTTTTCATTATTAAATATTGTGCACTTATTCTGTTTTGCCAGAATACCCTCGATATTCACTTTAGGAAGAGTCAAGACATCTATAATGAACGGTCAAATGTCAACTTCCGGCGCTTAGGAAAAATCCAAATATGTCGGCCCTGCCAAGATACATTAAGCTAACTAGCGTTTCTATTCGTTTCGTTTTTAAACTAATCGCGTCACTGGTGGATCACGTGACTTTTCGTATCACGTGATCTACCAGTGACGCGATTGGTTTAAAAACGAAACGAATAGAAACGCTAGTTAGCGTAGTGCATCTTGGCAGGGCCACCTGGCCTGCTAGGTCATGTTTGGCATCGTTTTTAGGTAAATCATGGATGGTAATTTCATCTGCCTTGTCAGATTATTAGGAATCCTTGGCAAAATATGGAGTACGACCAGTACGACTAATATAATTTCAGTAGTAATAAATTACAATGCCCAAATAATGTTGACCGGCCATAAAACCCTACACACACAGGTGTTAGATAAAAGTGCGCAGGTGTGTGTGCGAAGGTTATCGACGCCACTTCGTAATCACGTAAGATGCACGTTCAGCATGTTAAACACGTGTGTTATAGCTAAATCAGTTAAGCCTTGCGTTCGCATTCGTGTGAGACTACTTACCTACTATCGGAACTAACATTTCACAGAAACCCCGTGGCATTGCGTAAATTTCTCGGGTTCTATAGTAAACAAGGAACCCTTGTAGTTTCGCCATGTCTGCATGTCTGTCCGCAGTTTTACTCTGAGACTCTTAGTACCACCAAGCTGTTATTTGGCATAGTAAAGTTATACATTAAAATTACGCTGACAAAGATGTAAAACAAAAACTTGAAAAAAAAACGGGTACAGCGCAGGTTTTTTTTTACATTATGATATAGAGTGAGGAGCTCTTAAAAAACCCTTAGGTAAGTACATGTTATTATCAATTTTTTGATTTGGGGGAACGTTAAGGAAATATGGGTTGAACTCGAAAAGTGTCGTTTTCGCGAGAGTTACGTGTATACATGGTCTTGGCCGGTTTTTTCTTTTTGCTCTCTCGGAGCTACATACATAATGACAAACTAACAGACATGATGTGCTTCCTTAATTGGCCTAGAAAGACAGACAGTAGATATTGTCATTGGAGCGGTTAGCCTATTTAGTTGGTTGACACTACCTACAATGCTAGCGCTCTGTTTTCGGTATTGCCGAATATTTATATCTGAGTCTGATGATGATGATGATGATACTGGTTCTCTGCCTTTTGGCCGAAATACGTTTGGTCGAATGTTTCGCTTCCCAACCGTTTCATTTGCCAACCCACTTTTATTTCTGTAATTATAAATATTTCAGGATTTTTATAAAAACTAACCTAACGTATTTCGGCCAAAAGGCAGGATACCGATGATACTAGACAAACGGTGTAATAGTTAAAAACAAAATAAACACTGCAGAGGCCCTACTTTGAAAATCGAAGTACGAAGGTACGTTAGCTCCATCCTTTTCTCTGGATTTAGTCTCGAATGACGAGTGACAGGGATGGAGCTAACATAACTTCGAACTTCGATTTTCAAAGTAGGGCCTCTGCTCCTAACGAGTCCGAAACATGTTCTTCATCAGGGAGTGTCGGTGACTGCCTCGGCATCGCTATTGCAATACCGGACCACGGTGGCTGAACGGTAGTAAACATACCGAACTGACCGTGTCCACGAGTCAAACACTGATCACCGTCCGCGAAGTTTTTTTTTTTATAAGTGACGTAGGCAAACATTCATGCGGGTGAACTGATGGGGAGTAAAAAAGAAGTTGTCGGTTTGTTGTTGTTGAGGAATTCTCTAAATCGTTGATGCTAAAAAAACCGGCGTTCATGCTGTTCGTAATTGTGATAGTGACTTTATTTTGCCAGGTTTTCTTATAATAGGGAGACATCCAATCTCAACCAACTCGCGGATCGTATGTGGTACAAAGCTTTTCTCTCGTACCAATAACCTCAACACTTCAGCAGTGCAGCGTTTACTCATGCTACTTAGTGTAAATTGCATTATTTTTTATTAAAATTACTCTTTGTGTACCCATATAAAACCAAACCGCCTTCCAGACGAGGAAGGGCCAATCACGTCGCAGTTGGTAGCCGAGTCGCTCCGATGCGGTCGCAAACTGTCCCGAGCAGCGGCTCAGCGCGGGAATGAACTCGTACGCGGCGGAATTAACCTAGACGCCTACTCTCCATCGCTGCTCCATCTGTTCTCCGGGAAGCTGCCAGCTGATGCCAAGGCGGTGGCTGAAGTATCACGGGATATGCTAATGGCCACAAAGCTTTTGCAGTTAAAGCTGTGTTCTAGGTGGGTTCTGTGATGTATTAACAAGTTACTAGTGTGATATTCTACATACGTACAACAACGTACAACACTTTATGTACAGTTCATCACATAGGTGCTCTGAAAAATTGTGCAATTATATTTTATGGCATGGAGGTATGGAGGAGGCAAACGAGCACACATTCCACCAGGTGCCTGTTTTATAAAGCTACAAATTACAATTTACAGGTTACAAGTTTCTATTTGACACAACCTCGACCAATGACGACCAGGGACACGTTTTATAAAGCTACAACTTACAATTTTACAGGTCTAAACTGGCAACACTGCTCAAATAGCTGGTCGTCATTGGTCGAGGTTGTGTCAAATGGAAACTTGTAACCTGTAAATTGTAATTTGTAGCTTTATAAATCAGGCCCCAGCCATTTGAGCAGTGTTGCCAGTTTAGACCTGTAAAATTGTAACTTCTAGTTTTATAAAACGTGCCCCTGATGGTAAGTGGGATCTGTGACCCATAGACATTTGCTATCTAAAGACTTCAATCTAAATACCACAAATGCGTTGCCAACTCGGAAGACTGCTATCCTCAGCTTCAGCCTCTGTGCCAGTAATTTCAACAAATCTTGTCTGAACAAATCTTAATATTATTTTCGCCATCTTCGCCATTTTCGGGCAACTCCGCTATTTTGTACTAAGTATGTTTTGTAAATAAAATAAATCGATTGTTGCGTTCGGATGGATAGACTGATATGGCTAAACTCCAATCCAACTTGACTGACACAGCTGACTCCCTTCCACACTTTTAAACAATTAAAATCCTACAGTGCCACCAACGTTACCCCGAATACCTTCATGGCATTCCTGGAACACCGCGTTATCCGCGTCAACGACCCGCGCTTCTGCGAGCCAGTCTCCATAAGATGCAGCGACGGCAAGTACAGGAGCATCGACGGGACCTGCAACAACCTGGCCCGACCAGGGTGGGGCAGGAGAACCGCTTCATTCACGAGGATCGCGTCGCCGCGGTACGCTGACGGTAAGATACTAGTGCAGGGAGAAGCTACTGATCTACTAAAATTAACACGTCCACGGACACAGCACCATCCTCGAAATTGCGTGATATGGCACAAATAAATCATATACAACATTTTCTACGGCCATGGACGAACTGCCACATTTAACGTTTGTCAAACATTGTGCCACTTTATGACGCAAAATATATGTATGTAATTTCGTACTATAGAAATCGTACCTAATGTGGCAGCTCGTCCGCAGCCGTTACGTCCACAGCCGTGATGTGCCACAACACGCGTCTTTCCCCTTTTAGAGTAGTGCATGAGGTTGAAGTTGCCCTAGAGCTTGTTTGCTGAGACACTGGCGGCTTGTGTTAAAACCAAAAACGGCACAGAGTCGACGCTTCCTATAAATGCTATGGGAAAGAGCCGGCCGTGGACGGAGTTCCACTTTTGGTATAATTAAAAACACCGGCCACAGCCGTAGTGCCATATCACGAGGGTCTCAGTTTACGTCTCTCGACGTACTCTCCGTGAACGTGTTAAATTTCGAAGTTAGAACTAGGTCTTTGTTTAATTTGGTCCGGATTTTTTTTATATACTGAGGAGGAAAACATAATTATTATATAGGGTCAGACCTGGGATTAAAGTGTGGGTTTATGAATTACAGATCGGTAATATTCTTATATATTAGACTAAGGAGGAGGAGGAAGAGCATAGTGTATGCCTAGTAGGGTTCCAGCGGTTTTGGCTGTACGTTGATCGATCAGCCAGTCAGTTTCTTCTTTTATATAGGTATTTGAAAGATGTCCGTCCTTGTATTTTTTAACTCTGTAATTATATTCTTTGTCTATTGTCAAACCACCCATTCTTTTCTAGCCATATACGCGATGCCCGTGGCCGTAAGCGGTAGACCGCTGCCCAACCCGCGGACGATTTCCGTCCGTCTGTTCGCAGACGTTCCTTACAACAGTCGCGTCCTCTCCTTCATGAACATGCAGTGGGGTCAGTTCATCACCCACGATATGATGCTTCACGTTATGGAGAGCACTGGTAAGTCTTGATATTTAAGTGACGTGACCTGCTTCTGCGGAAGTTTGTCAGGACTTAGCAGAAGTAAATCGCAGCATTTTTCAACAATACATGAATAACTCCAAAGTTTAGAACATTTCCCTTAGCCCCAGTCATCTACATAATGATGCCTTTTACTTTACCAATATTATGTTGATGTTTTAAACCGATGCATGTAATAATAGTTTCATTTAAAATTTACTTGCAGGTAATATTTTCAATCCTGAACTATCCTGTAACCAAACCTGTAATTTTCCAGATGAAGGCGGCATCCAATGCTGCATTGGCAACGGCGCCGGCATGCTGCCGCCGGAATGGCAGAATGACAAATGTATCCCGATCTGTGTTTCGGATGACGATCCCTTTTACCGCTACCACGGCATCAAATGCCTATCCTTTGTCAGAAGTGTCACTACCCCCAGAGACGACTGCAGCCTCGGACATGCGGAGCAGGTAAGTGTTAATCTTGGAGGTTGGAATGATGGTACTTTGAACATTGCTTATCTTAGTCTTTAGTCTACTACCAAGAAGCAATTGTTCGCATTGTTCTGTTCCGGTATGGGGTTAAGACAACCGTTGAAATTACTAGTATAATCCATCTTAGTCCTCGGGGTTTGGCAACTTAGCAGTCTTAGGATTGCAGTCTAAAAATTGTAGTATTGAAAATGCTCATGTGTATGGGTTTCAGATCCCACGTACCATCAAGGGGGGTTTTGTGTTTGTGTGCCAACTCTATTCCATTAAGAAGAAAGGTTTTTGTAGCAATATGTAGTTCATTAACGATTAGCTTCCGCTCGCGACTTCGTCCGCGTAGATTTAGATTATCGTTATTTCCCGGAATTTTAATTTTTTCCGGAATTAAAATTAGCCTATGTGTTATTCCAGGGTATAAGCTATATGCGTTTCAAATTTCATTTAGATCCGTCCCGCCGTTGCAGCTTTAAGGAGTAAAAAACAAACACAAACGTTTGCATTTACAATATTAGTAGCATTAACGATGCGACATTCGACAGTCAGTCAGGCTAAAGAAGTTGCTTAACGCTAACGTACACGATTTTTCGAAAACTTACAAAACGTTTGGAATTGACGTAGGCGTTCGACGCGACCGTCTGACAGCTTACGTCAGTTGACCTCCGATTGATTGATTGATTGTCGTTGATTGATTGAATCCCGTATATTTTGCATGCATAGGGCCTCAGAACAGAGGGCCCTGCCAAGATGCATTGCGCTAACTAGCGTTTCTATTCGTTTCATTTTTAAACCATTGCGTCACTGATAGATCACGTGACTTTTCGCATCACGTCACCTACCAGTGACGCGATTGGTTTAAAAACGAATCGAATAGAAACGTTAGTTAGCGCAATGCATCTTCGCAGGCCCTCTGTTACACCTGGCTGATACTGCTAAATCTTCCGCAGATGAACATGGCAACCAGTTACTTTGATGGCTCTCAAGTTTACGGATCTGACTCAAAGCTCGCCAACAAGCTTCGCACAATGAGTGGTGGGAAGCTCAAGGAAGAATCAAGAGAGAATTCCAAGCGCGGCTTTCTTCCATCTGTCGATAAAAAGTCCGACGTGTGTGATTTGAGGAACTCCTCTGAGCCGTGTTATCTTGGAGGTAAGAAACATACGATACCTTAGTGCACAATCGTACAAAATGTTTTTTTTTTTGCCAGTAAAGTTACGAACTTATTATTTGTGCCCAAACATACTCGTACTAATTACAATAACTTTTCAAATGTAATTAGTACAATTGTGAACTAAGGTATCGATAATATATAAGACATAAGTATTGCTTCATTGTATAAAAAAAATATTGATTTCCTGAAAACAGATTAATACAGAAACAAGAGAAGAGAAAAAGATACAATGTCGCACAGAACATAATAATATCAAAATATTAGGATCCTTGACATACATCTTCACATGTTCTTTAATACATTGAATCGCACAAGCATTCATTCATTCTTTCGAGCAACTTCAATTTAGAGGAAACACACAACTAACATAAAATTTAAATTAGATTAAATTATAACCAGACCTAGGAATATACGGGGCAAAATTAAATGACAGCTAGGGATTGCCTATATCGATAAACTCAATTATTGACGCTTTTCCCATATACTAGAGATCGCCCCAAGTTTTGTTTTTTGTAAAAATAAAATTTTAATGAAAGTATGCAAATGAAAAAAAAAGCAACATAATTCTAGTTATTCTTTATTTTAAAAGGACTTTTTAACCTTCAATCATCGTATCATCATCATTTTTTTTACTCCTAACAAATTCTGATCGTTTTTTTTTAACAAAGTATAGTCATTCTGACATACACAATAAGGAAAAAAATATGATGATGATCCTTTTAAAATTAAGAATAACCAGAATTATGTTGCTATTTTGTTTCATTTGCATACTTTCAATAAAATTTTATTTTTACAAACAAAACTTGGCGCGATCACTGGTATATGGCAAAAGCATCGATAATTGAGTTTATCGATATACGCAATCCCTAGCTGTCATTTAATTTTGCCCCGTATATTCCTAGGCCTGCTTGAAAGGCTCGGGCTCGACATTGAGCTGTCATTGCACACAGCGGTATTTTTCGCCGACTACGCCTAACTGGAATTTTACATAGTGATTTGTATTAGGTAGGTAGTTAGGTTTTCAAGCTTGAAGCCTTGTCTTTTGTCACTCTCGCACAGTCTGCAGAAACCTTCTTTTTTGGTCAATTGTCCTTCAGATAGGTAATTAGGTTAATTGTTGTCTGGTTTAATGGATTCAAAATTCAAAATACTTATTCAATAAATTGGCCACATGAGGGCTCTTTTAGGGATCTTGAGGGATCCCAGGAACACACCCAGTTAAAACATGTTAATGCATAAATATTTAATGGATTTGAGAGTTATTTGAGCTGGCAATAAATCTACATCAACACCAATATTTATTAGAGATTTGTTCTATTATTTTTGTTTGTAATGAATAAATTCAAAATCGATCTTCATATTTCTTCCACCAGTAGAATGCTATTATTATCAGTGTAAATATAGGCTAGATTTTATTTTTCTATGCAAACGGAATAGGGAGCCACAGCTACTTTTTAATATTATATTATTTTTATGTGTCTCTATGTGTCAATAAAGCCACGAATAATTAGTCTTATGTTTGATTTAGGGGATGTAAGAATAAACACGACTCCAACTCTCGCTATGGTCCACACGCTGCTTCTTCGGGAACACAACCGGATCGCAACCATTCTGGGCTCCATTAACCCCATGTGGAGCGATGAAAAGATCTACCAGGAGACGCGCAGGATAGTTATAGCTGAGCTGCAACACATCACGTATCAGGAATGGCTGCCTTTGAACTTTGGTAAGAACTGACCAATCTTCAATCTCCACCAGTTTATATTTACCTATACTGCATAGTATTCTCTATATGGATGTCCTCTTCCTGGTGTCCGGCCTTTTCGCCGAACTTTTATTGTCCTAATTTCACTTGCCAACCAACTTTTAGCCGATGATTCACTTTGACAACATACTATTGGCAACTTTTTGTGTGATAACGTTTCATTTGGTCGAATTATTTTAAAGTTTCAAGTCATTATTATAATGACTTGAAACTTTTGGGATATCTATTATTTGCCAAATCTTTCACTAGGCCAAATAACTATTAAACGAATAATATTTCGTTAGTGCAACAGTCCCCTTCCCCTTTCTCCGAATATCATTTCGCTGAACTGATTTATTTCCCAACTATCTTATAGGTTATGTTTGGTTAGCTTAGTTGTATAAAAAAAATACGGCAACGGCCGCGGAGTGCCAGAATCGACTTTTTTTATTATTTGTAAAAGACATTCCAATACATAAGTCCAGTGAAAAAAATATTCTACTAAAACAATAAAAAATACCAGTATATGACTTGCCCGAAGTCAAAATGTCATCCTTGTTAACCATTCTACTACTTGAAAGATGGTTTCTAAAGAGTGGCTTTATAACAAAAATACGTAATGTATATTACTCTAAGTAAACCATTCTACTACACGAAAGGTGGTATTTTAAAAAGTAGCTTGATAAAAATAAAACCAAACATACAGTTAGTAACCGTGAGGTTTGGAAATAAAAAGAAATCATTTGATAAGTAAGACACATGATCTTTCGGCGATAAAGTTTTCTGCGATAAATAAGAGAATCCCTCTTCCTTCTTACCCTACCTGAAGAAAATGACAACCCATCGCTTGCATGTTAAAAGACACTGTAAGTACTGTATTAAGATGATCTTTTTTTATACGACTTTTGCATTGAACCCTTGTAGGGGATTATAACAGATAGAGAAATAGGCACCGTAGTCCATTGGGATAAAGTTCGAAGTACAGTACATTAGTACCCATCTAACTTCACATCGTAGAAACATTGCTAACGCGATGATGGTAATGGCAGATTTAGGCGCTGTCATCTTGTGGCTACATGTCGCCTGTGCCACTACAACCTCTCTCACATCGACCTCTTTATTGATAGGAGGAGATCCGAATAGGAGAGGTTTTGCACGGGGCTGTTTATTCGATAAAATGTATTTTATAACAAATTTAATATGCTAAGTAATATATGGCGAATAGGTAGGATGAAAATTTTCAGTCCAGTACATAATTAACTAAAATTAAAAAAAACTTTGTTTTAAAAAATTACAATAGCTTGTTTAATAGACAAATTACATACCAATCGAAAGTATGAAGCCAATAGAATATGCAAACGTTAGGTTGACTATTTTTTTCTCGTCCAACTATTGGGTAGGCAGGTATAAACAGGTAAGTCGGTACTAATAATTTGCAACAAACCTAACGTTTGCATATTCTATAGACTTCATACTTTCGATTAGTATGTAATTTGTCTATTAAACAAGCATTAGCAATTTAAAAAAAAAGTGCATTTTTAATAATTATTTTTATGATATACCTAAGTACTGGACTGAAATTTTTGAGCCTACCTATTCGCCATATATTATTTAGCGTATTAAATTTGATATAAAATACTTCTCATCGAATAAACAGCCCGGCGCAAATCGTCTTCTATTTGGATCTTAGACCATGAAAAAGTC
Organism: Acleris literana; assembly: GCA_946894065.1. Lineage (NCBI taxonomy): Eukaryota > Metazoa > Arthropoda > Insecta > Lepidoptera > Tortricidae > Acleris > Acleris literana. The sequence goes on along the minus strand of OX335669.1, from coordinate 7,690,500 downwards.
TGTCTCATCACACTTCGCTTCTTTCAGGTGAGAACTACTACCGTTACTACCGGATCTCACCATCCTCGCTGTACAGCCACGACTACAGCGATGCCGTGAACCCTGGCATCATCAACAGTTTCGGCACCGCCGCGTTCCGCTTCCTGCATTCCCAGGTGCCAAACACCATCACGACCTGCCCTGCCTCCTACCAAACCGCTTATGCCTACAAGTGAGTGACCATTTATATATTATGAGCCCAGTGGAACCCTGACCAACTATACAACTGTGTCACAGTGACGTTATGACTCAAGTCGTTAAAAGTGTCAAACAAAATGTTTTTAATGTCACTGAGACACAGTTCTATGGTGCGTTAGAGTTCCGGCTGATAGTACCTACATACTAAGGATTTTCGTGCAACCTTCCAGGAAGCTTACGCTCACATACAACTTGCTATATCTAAATACCGACTACAACACTTCTATGTTAAGGGTTTCTGATGCTGGTCACTTTGGGAGCCAGTTTCCGGGCTATATGTGCAACTTCAAAAGATTGGGTTGGTTTTAAGGTGTAACCACCTTAACCAGGCCGCGATTGCCAAGCTAATATACATATTTTTGGCATTATCTATGTAAAGGGACCTTATGGTGGATGGCGCTTCCGCCATTATTAAAGATGCTCCGATATAAATACAACGTCGCGTGACGCAGTGCGGCGTAAGCGCCATCCGCCATAAGGTCCCTTTACATACTTAGATAACGTCACATTTATAGTCTGTGCCAATTGAAACTGGTAAAGATGTAATGTAAACACAACCAAACGAACCAATTTATCATTATTACTCGATAAACACGTGCGTTTAAAGATCAAGTAAGGTCTTAGAAATGATTTATACACTTGATCTTTACTTTCACATTAAGTTTAAGATTAAATAACAATTAATTATACGTTATTTTAAATATAAACACGCTTGATGAATATTTTAGGTTATGTGTCAAACATTACTAATTTGTTTACATGTTTGGCAATTTCAATTGACATAGACTATACCTATGAGGTGGGTATAGAGCAATAAGGTGACAGTCTTAATATATTTCTCTCAAGCTTCTCTTCCCACCACTTAAACTGCTCTGTGATTACAAATATAAATTTATCTCTAAGTTTCTTACATAGGTATAGCCTTACATACTTCTTACATAGGTAGTAAGAATTAGGTTCAAAAGTGTATACCTACCTATATACATGTCTGGGTACTTGTCTATATGTATACTGCCTCCTTTTTTCTTCGTAATATTGCACTTACGTATACTTGATACTTAAGATTATTCTTGATATACCTTACAGGTTAAGCGACCACTACTCCAACCCAAGCCTTCTGGAATCGCAACCAGATTCATTCGACGATGTTGTCCGTGGAAGTCTGTCGCAGCCTGCAGCGGAATCTGACCCTTATTGCACAGGGGAAATCACCAATTTGCTTTTTAAATCCATTAACCAGTGGGGTCTGGACCTCATTGCTATGGATTTACAAAGGGGCAGGGATCATGGCCTAGCGTCGTACAATGACTACAGGTACGGTTTCAATTAGGTACAGTCAGCAGCAGAAGTAGCTACGCAACCAAAGAAATGAAAATGATCTGCACTAGACTCTATTGTCAAGAGAGAGAGAGAGCTACTTTTGATGTTGACCAAAAATATCCCTACATATTTATTCACTACAATAACACACAGTCAGTATAAATAAAGATATACAATATATACACTATACAATTATAATTAGAGAAAAATAACAACTAATGTAACCTATAATCTACTTAAAACTAGAATTATTAATTTACACAATTACAAAAAGAATACCCCCACTAATAAATCCGTTCGCGGCATTGTTCCCATGATGCTGGCGGAGAGGTAAGCGCCAGCTCTGGGATTCCCAGAGGTGTCGATAAGCGTGGCAGACAGGGTCTTTATAAAAAGTTTCATGTCAGCAGACCAAGGTCCCAGAGTCTCCATTGCAAGCGCCGCAAATTCGTAATCATTAATTAATGATCAATATTTGCGACGTTTGAGGGTCTGGGCCTGATCAGCTGCTGCGCCGGCCTGATTTCGGGTTGCTTGTACGTGAGATAGGGCAAAAGTTTCGACACAACTTGCGTCCCACACCAGAGCCCTACCAAGCTTCCGCGGCACCAATGTAGCTTCGTCGGGCGTTTAAAATCGTCTCTGATCATACCGGCTGGTTCCAAGACAGCAGGTACAGAGGCGGTGGCAAGCGTACGACGGATCAAATCATTGATGGCGCCGTGGCGGAACAAGCTCATCCACCTCCTTGCCGCAGGTGCAAGACTGAGGCACACAGATCTTGGCTCCAAGCCCAAGCAAATTGATATTCGCAAGCAGCTTGAGTCCAGGACTGTACCTATGTTGCGAGAGGGAAGGGCATTTTAAAGACAATTAATTTTAGGGACAATTAACGCGTTCCTTTTTAGGGTTCCGTACCCGAAAAATATTAATATGCCTACGCTGTCCGTCCGTCCGAACTTTAAAGAGCTGTATCACTTTATCCGTAATAGATAGCGGCTTGATTTTTTTCGGAATATGTGATATTATGGCGCATTTAAATCGGATTTAAATTTCGGTGAAATTACTAGCATAGAGGCATTCCATCTTAGTTCTGAGGGTTGACAAAGCATTTGAAGTCTTAGGATTGTAGTCTTGAGGTTTCAAATGTCTATGGGTCTCAGATCCCACTGGGTAGCCTGAGTGCTCGCGTGCTTTCTCATTGCCATAAAAAAAAGATTTACTAACAATAGAAGTGAAATAATAAAGGTCCGCATCCGCATACAAGAAACGTTGTTTTCCAACGTATTTTTATTTTTGTTGTATCGTAAAAACGATAAAACATATAAGCGTCAAATTTGGTATGATTATACACTATCCACTACTTTTTCACCTTATCGCATTGTAATAGGATCCAAAAATGTCTTTGTGGTCGACTGTACAGGTATCAGCCTAAAATTATACTTTAATAAATGTTAAACTGTTTCAGGGAGATTTGTGGTTTGAAGAGGGCGAGGAGTTTCCAAGACTTGGTCGGGGAGATGTCCCCAGATGTAAGTGGTACTGATTATGTCTTTAACCTCGTAAGGCCCACCATACTAAAAACAGGTCGTTTTTTGTGAGTGGGACTTTGAATCTACCGTCAAGGCAATAAAGTTCAATTACGTTTGTTCGATAATGCCATTTTCAGTATATGAATATCGTCGATGAAACTGCAATACCGCGTAACCAACAATTGCTAATGCCGCGTAACTGAGTTGTGGCAAATTTTACAGGAGAGCATTAAAATTGAATATCTTTGTGTTTATTGAGGTTAGACTTACCCAAACGCTAAATAACTTTGTTAACCCCATAATTTAGCTGTTTATTATATTAAGCATCCAAATTTACCAGTATGTATTTATATAAAGCACTTACGCGGTATTACACAATTGAATAATACGTCATCTCTATACTTGTATGCACATTCGCGGAATTGTAAAAACGACATGCTCTCTCGCGGTATCGACATGACGTGACTTTGGAGCTTTCTGATATGGTTATCGACACAGCTGTCAATGCCGTCTGGAGCCTATCACAGTGCTCTATCTACAGCCGCGAAAACTCAAATTTGACACATTTGTTAGTTACGCGGCATTAGCCATTGTTGGTTACGCGGTATTGCAGTTTCATCGACGATATAGGAAAATAAACCTATTCCCATTGGAACACAGTTCAAATTAAATTGTCTTGATTTTGGACATCGTATTGCACACTGGGCCTTACGAGGTTATATGAAACTAGCTTCTCCCCGATAGTTCATTCGATTAGTGTTATTCCCTCGGGAACTTTTATATTTTCTGCGATAAAAACTATCCTATGTCCTAATCCAGGACCTAATCTATATGTGTGCAAAATTTTATCCCGATCCGTTCAGTGGTTGAAGCGTGATAGAGTAACAAACATCCAAACTTCCAAACTTTCTTATTTATAATATTACTTAGTACGAGGGTTGATCAATTAAGTTTTTAGAATCTGCACATAGAATATGCACACTTTCTATATTTAGAAACATTTATCAACGTCATTCACACGTCATTTAATTCCTGCCGAAAATTCGTTTTTTTTTTTTTTTTTTAAACAATTCCATAACTAAATGGCATAATAATGTTATATAACTCTCCTAGGTTATTTGATAATTGCTAAAAGCTAATATCACAGTATTTATGGTTACCTATCTGCACGGCTAGCACATGTTGTCCGCGACTTGTTTGTCGCTCGGATCTCCCTTTCTATCTAGTCTGTAACGGTAGAGACGCACTGAGCGACAAGCGAGAAAATACAACTTGTGCTACCCGTGCTGAAACACTAAAAAACGTTTGCCAGCTGTTTCATTTGCCATAATTTTCATTTGTCCGAAAGTCATTTTTCTCTGACACCGTTTAACTTTCCTGAATTGTTATAAAATAAACCTAAACTAACCTACAGGTTCTGTAAGTATATCTCATTAAACATTCTGAAAAGTTATTGGCTTCAGAATAAAATGAAAATTATGGGAAATGAAAATTATGGCAAATGTAACAGCTGGCAAACGTTTTTAGTGTTTCAAACCCGCGGCAAAATGGCAACCCCTACTTACAACGTTCATATTTTAACTATCTGTGTGTTTGTCTGGAGCACCGTAGCTCCAAAATGAATGGAACAATTTGGACGTGTTTTTTTTTTAAAGAAAGCTAGTTCAATCCGGATGGTTCTTAATAAGGTTTCACAAAAATCGGTTAGGCCATTTAAGATCATCCCTTGTCAAATATGGGATTGCCATTACTTCGTCCGCGTAGTTTTCGATTATTGAAATCCCATAGATTTAAAAAAAAAAAAAAAAAAAGTAGCCTTTGTGTTAATATCCAGGGTTAAGCTATCTCCATTTCAAATTTCATCCAAAGGGCATTGGGCAAATTTGTTTGAAGAATATTGTCATATTTTGTTTCAGCGGCCACGGATGATTTTTACATATTTATTTAGAGGACCTCTAAATACACATAGATATATATAACTTATGGCGTTAAATAATATTGGAGCGGAGATTTTAAAGATTTAAGTATTCAGTTTTTAGTACAAAAGTACGCCCAAGTATGATTTTTTAAATATCTCGGCTCCGATGCACTTAAGAGTTACATTACCTAACAAAATATTTTTATTTTTAATAATTCTATCATATTTTACCACTTTTACGAATGGCCGCTCACTTTAAAAATTTATGAATTTTACAAATGACAACACTTTTACCCAAACCCCTTTGTCCAGCCGTTGCAGCGCGAAGGAGTATCAAACTCTTACACAAATTTTCGCATTTATAATAACTATGATATGAGTAAGAGCTTTTGAGCATGTTTAACTTTGGTTCTTTCAGAGGATCAACGCCCTGGCCCAATTCTACGAATGCGTGGACGACGTTGACCTCTTTGTCGGCGGAACCCTCGAGAACGCGGTTCAGGGTTCAATCCTGGGACACACCTTCCAGTGCATAGTCGCCGAGCAGTTCTACAGGACGAGAGTGGGAGACAGGTTCTTCTATGACAACCTCGATCAGCCCTACCCTTTTACTTCTGGTAAGAATACTCAATAGTAAAATAAAATCATGTTATCCTGGTAGCCCAAAGGTATGTCAAAGAATTTGAAGCCATTTGCCAAAGTCAAGAATAAATTCCATTGGATTTGACCGACTCAATTTAGATAAAAACAAAACCGGTCAAGTGCGAGTCGGACTCGCGCACCGAGGGTTCCGTATTTAAGATAATATGCTTGGTAACCGCAAAAGAAAGTACTAATTTAGTTATGAACTTTATTTTCTATGCAATAAGGTCCATTTTGATAAGCCAAAATTTTAATGCAGATTGGCAAAGTTTTTTGGTTATTTCTCAAAAACTGTAAATAATGAACAGTTCATTTTATTTTTCCCATAAAATATAATTAATTATCTATACGTCATGATTTTTTCAAATTTTTTGATTAATAAACTTCTGGGATAATTGGGTGAACGGTAATTTTTTTGTGAATTTTTCGCTATAAATAAAAAAGTACATGATAGAAAATTAAAAAAAAAATATTTTTGAAATGTGCAGATTGAGCTCTATATGACACCCCATTTGCTATATCAAACTACTTTCATTTTTCAACCCCCCATTCTAGAACCCTTTTCAACTATTTATAAATTTAATTTTATATTTTTTTTACTAAAAACAGATGCGGGCAAGCAAGATGTATAACTAGCATTTGTATAGGTAGTTGCTGAGAAAACCTGCTGTGACAGACAGACAGACAGACAACGAACTCTCACCATATGGTTTCCTTTTTTAACAATTTTGTACGGAACCCTAAAAAGGCACACACTATCGGTGGGTTACTATTGTTTTTTTAAATGCAGTAAGTGCAGTAACTACCACCAAATTATATACAGAGTAGCAATTACCTACGCACACATATGCAGGCGGCACAGTTAAGACTCATTCAGCGTCGATCAGCGTTATCAGTGTTAGTTAAACCCCACGTCTGGCTTGTAGCGCGTGTAAGGCGCGCAGATGTTCTACTGGTGTGTTGGTACTGTCACCACTTATCTGTATTATCTCTTCTTTAGGTACTTGCTACTACAAAAGGATTTTAATATTTCTAATACTAGGACTATTTTTGGTTGAGGTTGTTCACGGCCAGCGCGATTACCTTAGTGTAATACTGATCCTTTCCTCTCGTTAACCCCTACATTACTTCTCTCACTCTTGAGTTGTGATTCCCTATCCCCATACAAGAGTGCGATTTCATCGTCGTATGTCCAATGCCTACTTCTGTATGTAAAGTTACCTATATTCAAATTAGATCACATTTGATTCAAGAACGTATCAGACCAAAGACAAAACTCCGTGTATGAATCATATGTAGGTAATTCATAGGACAAGGAACCTGTTGAGACTGTGTGCTGCCACATTATCGCATGATCGCATCCGACATCACGTGCATCACCTCTTTGCTAGCGATTACCGTAAATGCTGCTAGATTACCTGGTGGTCCTGCCAAGATACATCGCGCTAACTAGCGTTTCTATTCGATTCGTTTTTAAACCAATCGCGTCAGTGGTAGATGACGTGATACGAAAAGTCACGTGATCTACCAGTGACGCGATTGGTTTAAAAACGAAACGAATAGAAACGCTAGTTAGCGCAATGCATCTTGGCAGGGCCTCCTGTTACCTGAACTCTAACCTTCTTACAACAGAGCAACTGCAAGAAATAAAGAAGTCTTCAATGGCACGCTTGATCTGCGACAACACGGACGGGGTGACGTACGTGCAACGGCGGCCGTTCGAGGTGGAGTCTCCTTACAACCCGAAATACAGCTGCGAAGACTACCAAGCTATCCCCTACGTGGACCTCTCACCCTGGAGGAGACCTTTGTTTGACTTTGACTATGATTAATTGAGTGCTTCTGCCATAACCACTAGATTTGAGGGCGCTCCATACGTGACGTGATCAGGACGTGGACGGGACGGGGACGGGACGTGGTTGCATACATTTTGGGTTTTCCCGTCCCGTACGTGCAATCGTTACGTATGCACATTCCTATACATTTTCTATGAAACGATATTATCGTCTCGTCCCGTCCCCGTCCCGTCCGTGTAAAATCAAGTTACGTATGCAGCGCCCTTTAAACAGTTCAGAAACGCTAGGCAGACGCTAATGTAAAAGAAATTTTATTTTCCATTTTTCAGGGCCCCTATGGCCCATCATGGGCCAGCATAAGGGACGGAGTAATACTCGTAAGAGTGAGATACAAGAAGATGTTGCTAACTCTAAGGCGTAAATGCGTCTCTTATACTGGCCCTGATGGGCCACCATGTAGATTGGTCATCAAAATGTATGGAATTGACGTAAGCGCTAGACGCGACCGTCCGGCAGCTTACGTCAATCCTATACATTTTCTATAACGATAAAGAATGTAAACAAACTGACCGTCACTGAGTTATATTGCGATAGCGAGCGATTATTATATCTGTCCTTATTTCTCGTACGCAATAACATCTTCAGTTGGTCGATGACGGCTGTGGTTGCGTGATTCGTGGTACAGGAAAGCTGTCAGTACAGAAGTAGTCAACATTAGGGACGCCATTTTGTGAAGTTCATTCCTGTTTGGATTGCGTTCGAAGTTACACGATTTTTGAAAGCTTGTTTACGTTATTTATCTCTTCTCGTTGGCCTTACTATTAATGAGTACATAACATAATATTATTGAAAAAAGAAAACAAAAAATGAAGTTAAACTTTATTTATTTTTGTAAATTATTAAATAATAAATACACGTATAAACTTTGACTTATTAATCCTTAATATAGGTAACGCTTAAGAAGGAATGGACGAAAGATTGTTACATATTATTGTGGAATTTGTTACATTGTAGACATTAGAATTATTGGAATATTAGAAGACGTAACATTTAGTTGTACAATGTACACACGTAAATTTGGCATGAACTTTGAATTGTGTACTCTCAAAGTGTGACAACTTTACTAGGTGTATTAGCCAAACCAATATTATGTATTTTAATAATGTCCCAATAGACATCTAATCAATAGAGATTAGGAGTAAAACACTACTATATAAACATTATTATTGCATATACAAAGTTCATACTCAGAAAGATTTCATTCATAATAATTTATCGATACATTATCTATCGCTCAACGCTCGTGGCAATCTATCTATCTGACAATTACAGGCGATAGATGACAATTCAGTGTAAAAACCGCAGCTTATATGAAGCCCAGAGACCTAAGAACTTGTCAAACATGCAATGTATATCGAACTGTCACCTGTCACGTCGCTGTCACGTTAGTGAAATAGGGGTCTGTTCCCAGTGGTATCTCATATCTTATCTTATATCTTAGTTGGTGGGGCCCTTACGGATACACTTCGGCCCGATGGGATCTTTTGTGTAATTACTCCATATGTACGTATTAAGCCTCACGTTAAAACAGGCTAGCAAAAGTCTTCAAATCCCACACATAAAGCATCCATCCCTTTCGCACCAGCCAACTAGTTAGTAAATGACAAATGCTTTATGTGCGCTATAAAAACTAGTGTGCTTACCCCACTGGAGATAAAAGCTTTAACGAGCGATATAAACGATATGAATGTTGTCTTTCTGAACTAGACACGTAATTTTAATATATGTGAGAATACACATATTAACAAGATAGTTTGAATATTATCATAAAAAGTCAATTCTTAAAAACACCTTATTTAGGATTTGGCAAACATTTGTTAGTATAACATGGATACTACTCAGTCAGTGATACATAACACCAATAGAAGAAAACCCTTATAATTATTATGACTATAATATAAATATTAAAAATGGAATAAAATTATTGCCAAAAGAGAGCTAACGCCATACAATTTTTAAAAATCTCATAGTTTGAGTTTATCTAATAGTCAGAATAACAATAACCCGCATTTTATCGAATTTCACTTCATCGATTGGACCTTTTCATCAATCGCTATTTTGTGCTGAAACTAAGATGTTCTCTGGATATCTTAAACATTAATTACGTAGGTTAGGTTAGGTTAGGTGAGGTTAGGTTAGGTAAGGTTAGGTTAGGTAAGGTTTTGCTCTCCCCAAAACGGAGGCCCTTCTGTTTCACGGACCGCGGAAGGGGCCCCCTAGGGGAGCTGCTATCACCATGCGAGGGACGGTGATTGCGGTAGGGGCCCAGATGCGGTATCTCGGCTTGGTACTCGATGGGAGATGGGGCTTTGGGGCCCACTTCAAACATCTAGCCCTGAAGCTGGTGAGCGCCGCTGCCGCCTTGGGCAGGCTACTGCCCAATCTTGGGGGCCCCGCTGACACCTGCAGACGCCTATACTCCGGAATAATCCGAAGTATGGCCCTGTACGGGGCACCTGTCTGGTCGGATGCTCTCACTGCCCAGAACAAGACCCTCTTGCGTCGCCCGCAGAGGGTTATATCAGTGAGAGTGGCCAGGGGCTACCGGACTGTGTCCTTTACAGCGGCGACGCTGTTGGCGGCTGACCCCCCTTGGGAGCTTGCAGCGGTGGTGCTCACCAGGGTGCACGAATGCCGGGCCGAGAGGAGGAGGCGGGATGACTTCCCTGACGCCCTGGAGGTTCAGAGCGTCAGGGAATTAGCCAAGGAGGAGGAAGTGAGAAGGTGGGCGGAGGCGTTAGAGGCCCCAGTAGCCGGCTATCTCACAGTTGGGGCGATTCGGCCACACCTTGAGAGATGGGTGGCAAGAAGGTATGGCGTGCTTTCCTTCAGGCTGGTGCAGGTGTTAACCGGCCATGGCTGCTTCGGAAAGTACCTGCACCAGGTTGCCATTAGAGAGAGCACGCCTAGGTGCCATGAGTGTGGCGCACAGGTTGACGATGTGCGCCACACCGTGGAGGAGTGCACCGCATGGGGGCCTCAGAGAGTCCTGCTCACCAACATCGTGGGCGGGGACCTCTCGCTGCCGAGCCTCATAAATGCCATGCTCAGCAGCAGAGAGGGGTGGAGTGCGGTAGCCTCCTTCTGCGAAACAGTCATCTCACAGGAGGAAGCGGAGCGGGCTAGAGAGACCAGTGCCCTCGCTGAACCGCTCCGCAAACGACGGAGGGGAAGGGCAAGGCGGCGCTACGCGCACCTCCTTCCCCCACCGTAACAGTGCGCCGGCCGATGGGGTCAGGGGACCCCTCCGCCCACCGTGATGCACCGGAGGTTTGAGGATGTCTTAGTAAATCAAGGCACCCTCCGAAAGTCGTAAGCGTCGAGGTGCCACAGCCGAATGCGCCAGCTCGTGATCGCGTGGCCCTCTTTTAAAGACGCAGATGGTTTGCCGCTGGGGTTTTAGTGGGTATTCCGGCCACTCGTGGTTGGGGAGTCCACATAACCACCCCGGGTTCCCCCTGGACTTGGGTGGTATGCGTAAACGCATACTAAAAAAAAAGTAAGGTTAGGTTAGGTTTTGAGAGTGAGAGAAATGCTTTTGGATGAAATGAAAATTCTGCGTAATGATACGTTCGATGAAAGATGTTTCGATAAAACATTATTTAGGTACCCCACAATAACATTAGGATTAGGAACGAGGTTAGAGGAAGATTGCACAAGATTCTTGATAAGTATATTTCGAATATCAGTTTCACAGTTGCTTTAATCCAGGTTTTGTAATTTAAATTCTCCACGTGTTATAACCAAACACGTCGCAGTACGGAAACCTAAAAATGCTTGACACTGCTCATTTCTACGGTTCAATTTCTTTCTTAATAACAGCGTTGGTTACATCTTTAATATTTGTCCGGTATGACTTATATTATGAGTATTGTTATATGAATACTGCCCTCCTGCGGAAAAAAAGGCACATCTACTATACCTATGAATTGTATTGCACTTCCAACCTCATTATAACCCTTGAGAGTTTAATATGCTTCTATGAATTCATTACACTTGTGCCTTTTCTCCGTAGGGCAGAATAATTGTACCTATATGTAAAATGTATATTTTGTTTAGCCTCAACATATTTTGTCATCACTTAACTTGGTATCGATATCAGGCCTTTGCTTGCACATTAAATAGATAAGCCACTGTCGAAACAGTTTGATACCTTATCTAACGATCAATAACATCGGCGTCACATTATTTGGTTGCTTGACTCACACATGTAGGTATATTTACAAAAACGTTGTTTAATTTAATTATTTAAAGCGAAAGTAACCTATTATAATTATTTTGTTACGTGGTGTGTGCAATAAATGGGTTACTAACGTACACAACTATTTTATGATGAAGTATTTGGATCGCAAGTAACTCAAGTAGGGCGGCCCTTTTTAAAATGCTATAAATAATGACCAAAAATAATCAATACCAATCGATGGCGGCTCCTGCGGGATAAAAACTGAGGTCAACGTCAAAATATATCTTTCTTAGTATTTCTCAAAAAAATTGTCACTCCAAAATCTCCAAAAAAAAAAAAAAAATGGTAGTTAGGTAGAGAACATCAAACTATGCAATAATTATATAATATTCTAATGTGTCCCAAAATATACAAATATTTTGGGACACTTTAGAATATTATTTTCAGGCAATTTTTTTGAGAAATGCTCTTCTGTACTACCTCTATGGTGTCATATTATTCCAAAGTCACCTAAGCAACGTAGGCCTGTCAAATTGTAGCTCAATCGACTGACTGCATTGACAGTGCGTGGTCGAAAATGGTTAACAGATTATCACTGGAAATACAGAAATACCAACAAAGTAACTCAAAAAAGCTTGTATTAAAGGCCGGTACAATGGTGATACAAGTATATTTGGCATTGTAAAATTCTAGGGCCGCCACTAAATAGCCTGATACCAACGACGATAAATGTGCCTTTTTATGACGTCCATCATAATTAATTGTGCCTTATAGCTTTAGAGAGCTTCTCATCAGGTACTTCATTTTCATCATTGCGAAATCCGCGCAAGAAAGATGTATACAATACGTAATAAATAATCCAATGACATCGTTTTTACTCGGATAAATTGGTATTTATCTTGTTTTCTCAGTTAGCATTCAATACTCATCGATAAGTAAACTGAGAAAGCAAGATAAAATATCAGGGGTCAATTTCATACAAATTGATAAAGCACCAAAATGGCTACTATAGACAACCATAAACAATACATAGAGAAATAAAAACTTAAATAAATAGAAAACATCGAAGACTCAGAAACTAATACTCGCTCATCACACAAATATTTGTCCATAGCGAGAATCGAACACAGGAGCAAATAGGCTAACGCGTCGTCATTAGATAGAAACGAACTTAACCGACCAGCGCCTCTATTCAACACGGTATAAACAATATCGCAATTGATCTGTTATCGTATTGTCAACGTTTTGATAGCTCTTATTTTCTTGACAGTAATGGCGGCTGACGTCATAACAATACCTTAACAGGCAAACTACGATATCGTTTTTACCGTTTTGAATAGAGGCGCAGATACCATGTCGTCAAATAATTCACTACATATGTATACTAGAGGACGCCCGCGACTTCGTACGCGTAGAATTCGTTTCCCGCTACTCCCCCTATTTCTTCCCGTCGGGGGTAGATTTTCGGAAAATCCATCCATCCATACATCCATCCAAGGAATACTCCCTCCTTTCAAGCCCCTAGGTCCAGCGGTTTGGGCTGTGCGTGACTGACTTATATATCAATAAGTCAGTTTTGCCTTTTATATATATAGATATAGTAGTAGGTACTGTAAACATACTTGACATTATGCCACTAGACTTGCTTATTACTTAAACAGATAAATAATAGAGTAAATCAAATTTTTGTTCGCATAAGTAATAATGGTATTTTTTTTAACCATAATTGGTCACATTCTAAAATATAAAGAACATGTAAGTTTTAAATGCGATTGCAACTCTTAATTCACAACCAACCCTCATACACCCACAAGAGTAGTAAAAAGTAGATATTGCTTATACTTTAGAATATTAAAAAGTCTCGTTTATACCCGACTTGCTTTTCGGGTTGGTGCTTTTTTAGATTACATATATATAGATGATTTACCTCAGTTTATGAATTTGTACAGAAATCTGTCTCATGACAATTCCAGACCAAGAAACCTCTTAAATATTACAAGCGATTATTACAATGTTTTAAATGAACTTATAAGATGCAACTCGTAATAAAACGTTTCGGTACTCAAGGACTGTATCAACAAATCTTCTAGAATTATTTCGCACTCATCTCTTTTATGGGCATGGCGACTTTACTTTACTCGGACTCCGTTTTCTTCTTCACTTACAATGAAGTTAAGGATTAAGTCGTACCAGATACTAAATTAACTGTATACTCCTAAGCCCCCAAAACTGTTGCTTGTGAATTCGTAGCATGTAGTGGTGACAATAGTTTCAGTTACGTTCCACAATTGGATACCTGCTACCCAAACTTTGAATACGGAACCAACAGAGTTGACTTTCATCTGACACTGCACAATGTTCAACTCAATATTTAAAAACCGAGCTACAAAAATACCCTCAAATCAACAAATTCCGGTTCTCCTGCTTGTCCTTACCCCATAGCGAGGAGATCTTGTTCTGGACGCTGCTCCACGTGACTGAAGAATGCATCAGCTGAGAGATCCCTCCGGAGCTAGGCTTCACGATTCTCTCGAAGAATGGTCTCTTGTATAGGCGCAGGGCTTCGGATTTCTGATCCTCGGTAACTTTCCTGTCGTCTAAGTGACTAAGGGACTGGAACTGGGATATTACGAAGAGTCTGAAATTAAATTATCTACGGTTAAGGTGTAACTACACTAATTGATAGATCGTCGATCGACGTCACTTGTTGGTCTATTCCGAGTAGTTCCATTATTAGTTCCATGAATGGAACTAGTTGGACTTTTTATTCCATGTAGTTACATTCAATGAAGAGGGTTTCCTTAATGGAACTACCTGGACTTATTTTTCCAAGTAGTTACATTAATAACGCAGGGATTAATTTAATGCAATTAAATGGACTGTACCATTACATCCATAGCCTATTGAACTCGGTTTTACCCGTTTTACAATACAATGCCATATGTCCAATTGAGATATCATCATGCTATAAGAAAGGTACTAAGTGATATCTAAGGTACAGTCCATTTAGTTCCATAAAATAAACTTTGCATTATTAATGTAACTACTTGGAAAAAAGTCCAGGTAGTTCCATTAAGGAAACCCTCTTCGTTGAATGTAACTACATGGAATACAAAGTCCCAAGTCCTATAGACCCACTTGTTCTCTTTGGCTGATCTGAGCCACGATCGTTGGACTATCTATTGTTTGGTGCCCCCAAACCCTAAGAAAGTCTACACCCAGCGAGGCAGCACCAGAGATGTACTATGCCGGGAAGATGACATTTGGTACAACTTTATCGCAACATAATACAGCGCATCTATCCTATTAATCGCATCTTCGGATCTAAATTAGGCAAAGGAAACTTCCATTAGGGTAAGAACAAAAAACCGTCAACAGATTAAGGTGATCATTAAAGATGGATCAATTATGGAAAAAATACAAGTGAAACCACAGCATACAATGTTTAATGACTTTTGTAAGTCACACGCGTCATTAGTTCATATTGACAGTTGGAATCTATTTTCCATTTCTAATTAGGTTCGTTGTTATCAATATTACGGCCGACGCACGGGTCAGATTAAAGGGCAAAGATTGGCCTTGTTATATGAGACATGCACATATGTACTAACATGATTCCAAATACTAATAGAACAAAATTGGAACGACATTTAGTTACTTCTTACTAGTTACATTTAGTTCAGTAATTCTATGTTTTTTGAGAAACAAATTAATAAAGTTTTAAACCTTGTGTTGGTAAGTCATATTGGTAGGTAATCGTATGAGATGTAAGTACAAAGGTTATATATTAGTGGCCGGAACTGTAGCTATAGCTTGAATACCGTCGAGCCTACAAAAAAAATACCTACATATAATCTTTTCTTTTTAGAATTTAATAAAGAACGTTTTTGTCCTTGACACTTTTTTCGTATCTATTATAGTGGTCCCAAGAAAGTTAAAAATCCGTTAACGGGGACACATTTCACGGTGGGGGGAGGGGGGGTGAAGCGTCAGGGGGAGGGGTTGTGAGAGTAGTGAACTTTAAGCACCATACCCAAATGTATCATGTCTCACAAGGTTTAGAACTTTATTAATATGTTTGATTTTCCCAAAAGTACATTGAACACATAGAATTACTGAGCTAATTGTTTACTTGTCAAAAACGACAGTGTCTTGGAATATGGATTAAATTTTAATACCTGTTTGAAAATAGGTACTACGGCCAAGATATGTATAGCGAGTGAAACGTAGCGACAATGTAGTAAAATATATGCATAAAGCGTGTGTAGGTAGTGTAGATGTTTCATCACTATTTCCAGTTACTTTTGCTGCTAAATCGTTTTTAGCCATTAAAAATGAGATAAAAGAGACGATTTTTAATTAAAATTAAGATTTCCTTCTTACAATTCAAGTATAGTTTTCAATGGTGTCTACTACATAAGATGTTAGCGTCATGTCTGACCTTCAAATATATGTACAACGTGCTCTCTGGCAAATAATGAAACACTGTACACTGCGATATTGTAAAATAGTTTCTTAATTAGCCATAAAAACAAAAAACAACATTTTGTAACGCATTTTTTTAACATAATCGTCAACAAATACAACATACATCAATCAATAGATTGTCCGTGATTTGTGTAGAGGCATTTACATGCACCGGTTTAGCTAAAGCAAAATCTGTCATCTGACGTAGAGTTTTCATGCAATTGAAAAGAGTTTGCATTTGTTTTGATATTTTCTAGCCTATGAATGCACTAGGGAATGCAAATTAACCGGTTATTAACCGCTTTTGTATGAAAATAACCGGTCAAATTCGGTTAAAACCGGTTATTTGCATTCCCTAGCATGCACCTATATACAGGATGCTTCAAAGTGATACTAGGCCGATATTCATAATACTTTCCAGTTTTCTTTTAAATACCTTACTAAATTAATAGTATTCGTATTAGTCCAGAGGATAAGGTAGGTAAGGACATCTTGTATAACTTTACTGTTCTATAATAAAACGCATTACTAAAATCTCACATGGAAAATAGGCGATTAACGTCAAGTTGCGGAAACCAACCAACCCACTTTACAATACAATACATGACTAAAACGCTAATAGGTACTCAGTTCATATCTAACAAGTTACAAGTGCCAATTGACTTTGAAACATGATAAATTCGAAATGGTTTTCAAAGAGAAGGTCACGGAAATGCCTTGGGACTTTGGGAGGCGAATAGAGACGATGAACCTCGTAAATTAAATGGTATGAATATAGGCTCGTCAATAGTAAATTTTCATGTCACAAATGCACCCAATGATCGACAACATGCTCTATCTCTATATTTCATATATTGCGCAACAATGTATTCCTACGAATCGTACAAATAAACTAATCTTGTGTGAGGGTCACAACCAACTAGGCTAACCGCGTCTGTGACTTGCGTTCTATCACTTCACATCAATGAGACAAAAGTATACGGCAAAGGCAAATGAAACCTCGGTTAATGTACAGTCAAGTTCATAAATATGAGTACACTTTAGTACCTTGTCACTTTAAACGCTGTGACAATTCATGTATTGCCGTTTAAACATGACATTAAATAGAAAAGGTACTAAAGTGTACACAGATTTATGAACTCGACTGTATATGTTTCGTATACATACGTAGGTGGTCATTCCTTTGACTTAGTAAACAGACGATTTGATGAAAAATAAAGATTTGGAGGGCCCGGGGCGGGTCGTGTCTAGAAACAAACATCATACTCAAGATTGATGGTGGACGGTGAATGGAATGTTTTGTTTGACGTACTCTCAACCCGTTCTACTAGACCATTTGACATTGATAACAATCAAATATTAACATAAAACGAGTCCACAAATCATTAAGGAAAGTCTGCGCCCTATCTATAAAGGCAAGGAAGAGATAATGACTGTGGCAAACTATATATAACTAACAGTAGTTTTTTAATCGTTACTGTAGGAACTATTATTTTTCTTAGTGTGGTTTGACATTATATCTTCAAATTTATCGAAATTGTGACATTGTGAAAAATACTGCTTTGTCGGATGCACAATATGGATACAGACCGACAGGATCCACTACAGCGGCAACACAGAAGTTTATAGAGTCTGTTAAAGGGAATCAGGAAAAGAAAAGGAAGGTTGCGGGAATATTCCTAAACATGTCAAAGGCGTTTGACACGGTAAACCATAATTTACTCCTGACTAAACTACATGCCTACAAAGGTCAAAGTCAATGCGCACATCTATTACGATCCTTGTTGTCAGTAAGATAATAAATAGCGAATATTAAAGTAGATGAAAAAGATGCAAGTCAAAACCACAGTTAGTAACGATAGGAGTACCCCAAGGGTCGGCATTGGGAAACTATTTATTATTTATATTTTTAAATGACATAACAAAGTTAGATATAGGTAGATTGTAAAATAATATTATATGAAGATGATACAATAATAATAGTCAGTTCAAATTAAAGATGATTTCAGAATAAAGATAAACCATGAAATTTAGGGAACATCAATAATTCCGCCACGGTGCACAGTTATGTGGTATATCGTCGGAATAGTGGAAAATGCACATTATCTAGCTTATCTTATCTTATCTTAATACAGCCCTTCAAAGTGCGGATAAAAAACCGATGAAGGCAACTAAAGGGGATATTTAATTGAGTTTTAATTATTGAATGTAAATAAAGCACAATATTTATTGGCAACCGCGAAATATTCACATATATAAATAGGCGCTATACGGAATGTAACCGCAGAAACAACAACACCCAAAAACTACTTACAGAATTAGGATCACCTATATATGCACTAGATTACTTAGTGCCCAGCACTTTCAGTATTAGTTTGTATATCCACTATAAAAAGATGGAGAAGAACTAAAAGAGAGAGAAGAACTAACTGTTTGCCTATGTTATATTAATATAGGCCTTGCACCATGAGGCTGTATTTGTCAAATAGTGGTATTATATTTCTCACATTTGCCAAACAAAATGAAAGAAGTACCAAAAAAGTGAAGTTAAGTAGTTGTTTCTTTTATATATCAAGTTAAATGCTGCATTTTATATTTTTTAAATATCCTTGTTTGCATCGCCTACTTTTTTTTACATTGCGGCGTCTCTTCTTCCAAAGGTTGTCTCAAGAGATCTTTTATAGCGATAAGACCGCCTGTTGTCTACCACTTACGAAGTTTATGTATTTGTCTTTCCTTGTTTAATTTTCTTTGTGTGGTGTGTAATAAAGCTTATTTCTATTGTATTGTATTGCACCAATTTATAAAAATTGCTAAATAAAATGCCGCCATAAAACTAATTCAAGTTCCATTTTTGATATAACTTCAAGTATTACCTGTACTGTAGATAATCATAGAAGTTTCCCCCATTCAGGTAGCTGGGGGCTGCAGGGTTGCCCATGAGGCACAAGAATTGTAGGTTAGGACAGGATTCTTTCAGTTTCTCTACCCAAGGATACAGCGAGCCAATTTTGCAGTAGTTCACCCTAAAAGTTGCATTTGAATTTATTTAATGCATACAGCATATCATAATTCATAATATATACAATTTACTAGAAAAGATATATTTCAGTAAATTGAAAATGCAGAAAGTGCAAAATATATACATAACCCATGGGGAATGCAATTTTACCGGTTCTTAGCCGTTTTTGTATGAAAATAACCAGTTATAACCGGTTTTAACCAGTTATTTTCATACAAAAACGGTTATTTGCATTCCCTAATGGCCCATAATTATTTCAAAACATTAATAACTCTATCACTTGATTATGCATGTTTATTCACAAATTCACGTAATAAAATTATGGCAAATTGACTTTGTTCAGCAAACATGTTAATTAAAATATAACTTTAAAAGGTTTTTAAGGGCTGATAGAAAATTCAGTAAATTCATTTTTTTTACAATGTCTTACCATAGCAGCTGCAACTTAGGTAAAGGTGGTAACACACAGTTTTCAGTTATAGGGTTATCATCGGCAATCAGTGAGGTCAAATTCTTGAAGTGCACAAGGGGGTCCAAATTTCTGGAATGACAAATATCACAGAGTTAGTAGAAACATCCAGCAGGCCTAACATGGATTGTCCACGAATTCGCTGTCGCTCAGATCTCCTTTTCAATCTAGTCTGTAACGATAGGGATGCAAAGAGGGAAGAATTTTTAAAAATGTGTCACACAGAAGTCGTTAGTTTCACTGTTAAATACTTACGTAATTTTATTATGGCTGATGTCCAGATGTTTGACATGGTCGGCAAATTTCTCCACAATAGCACGCGGTATTTCGTACAGTCTTTCATATGCTAGTGTCAGTCTTGTAGGGTCATCTGCATTATCTCCACTGCCATCAGTAGACCTGCAAATATATTTATCTTTAATTGATGACCAGAATAGAAAAACTAAACTATTTTTGCAAAAAACATGTATTGTTCCATTAATAATCTATAGTACTTCTTTTTTTAAAGTCTGAATCCAATTGAGAGCTTATCTTTCAATGAATGACATTGTTATCTATTGTAAAGTCCGACCGCAAATTAGCAGTGCAAAATGAAACGCATAAATAACAAAAGACTGCTGCTTACAATTTCAACAAGTACTATCTCAAATGCTACCATTACAATTTGAATCTTCTCCTTTAGAGGTAAAGTTCCTATTAATGTAAAATCTTTTTGCACTGCTAATTAGCGGTCAGATTTCATAATAGATAACAAAATATTATTCATTGGAAGATAAGATTTCAAGTTGATACCGATATTTAAAAAAAAACTTTTTTTTGATCTATTACATTGTATAAATTAAAAAAATGACTTAGGTACACAACCCAGTCTAAACAGGCGAAACAAGAAACATGTATTTTTTTAACTACATCTATTGCAATACACTTATACAAACAGTTAATGATCTGTTACATTAAAATAAATTATGTACATATTTTTATCTAGGTATAACAAATACCCAATATAATTCACAAAGTAAAGATTTAAGGGCTATCGTTCCACTAAAAACATGAATTAACTTACATTATTAAATCTGGAGGGACTTCGGTAACAGAATCTACAATTATATTGTGCGAAACATCCACAGAGATGACGCCTTCATCATTGCTGGTCGATGTGCTTGGTACGCTAGAAAAACAAAGGAGTTATTGATTGTGAGTAGGTGTAACAAACCGAAAGTGTCGAAACTTTAACTACCTGATGAGTGGCTGTAAGTCCCAATTATTTACAATCTTTTAATGGAAAAACACACAAACAAACAGGTATTACAAACGAAATGTCAACAATGAATGACCTGTCAATTAATCCCTTTGAGTCACTTGATTTTATCTAGGAAAGTCAATAATTAAGATTTACTAAAATAAAATATTTTGGCGACAATTTACTAACATTGCTTTTTAAAATAAATAAATAAATAAATTTATTACAGTACGTGTTTTTAAATATTTTTCGATTTCGACCACAAGATAAAACATTTAAATGTTTGTTGCTCAAATAGCTTACTTAATAATGTGGCAAGATTGAAAAAACAAACGGAAATTCTATCGTTTTATTACATTTTTCATATTTAGCTTATCTAGGCCCGTACCGCAGAAGGATAATTTCATATTACTCAAGACGTCAAATCAAATAAGTAAAGATTCTAAAGAAAACTCAATTTTTTTTTTTTAAGGCACGTTACAGCCTCGAGTAAAATGTGGCGTTTCCTACTTTAAGAATTAAGATGGAATGACTTTAATACTTCACAAAAGGAGGAGGTTTCTGTTTTTTGGGATGTACTCCGCCAGTTGTGGACCTATTTTGTTTTTTTGTTTGATTATGTATTCTGGCAAGCTGATCCTAGTGATCCTTTTTTCATTAAGTACTGAATGTGATGAGGGGATCCGTATGGAGTTGAGGAAATTCCTCAAATGTTATAGGCGGCCTATAGCGATATTGGTATCTATTTTAAGGAACAAGTTTACCATTAGCATTTAGAAAATATAATTTAGTGAAGTGGAACTGATGAACAAGACCACAGATGGCCACCGGAACTTCTCAAAATCAAGGTCTAGAACTCTAGAGTTGTCTGCATAACAACATAAAAACATAAATACATAACAGCAAGACCGCCTGTTGTACCTTTACCTCTATTTTTAAATTCTCCTTCTCTATGTTTTGTTTTGTGGTATTTAACAAAGAGTTTTTTGTATGTGTTGTTATTGAAAAAGAATCACCACATATTGGTAATTGAAGCGAAGCATTACAGTGTTTTTAATTTAACGAACAAATTACTTTATAAAAAAACAAATCATCTTGCGTCTATATGAATTACTATCCATCATAACTTCAATAATAATTCATCTTGCTTGAAAATTACGATAAAATAATGAGTCATTCCTACGGGTAAATTGATTTACTTACTGTTGGTTAACTGTTTCAGTAAAATCCATTATTATGAATAACCTAGTGAAAATTACTATTGTTTGCGATTGACACAGTCTTATTTACTTATTGCGATGCAAGGATGCCACCTTATACACCTCATGGATGAAAACTAATATTCTATATCTGACGAGTCGAGGACGCAATACCGCAAATGATAATGATAAGGAATGGAACCTAGTGTTTGTTAGTGTGCCTTCGTGTTATCAACTCTGTGTTATTTTGGTTACTGTTACTACTTTATATCCAACCTAACAATGTAATCAAAAATAATAATTATTAATGTATATTAATTGAAAAAACTTAAGAAAATTAATGTATAAGTATTTTGCTGCTCACACATGACCTATTTAAAAATGTAAATGCTAATAATCTCCCCTGGCAAGACCCGTCGTGCCGTCGTAGTCGTACCTAGTACCTATGTCAAAAGTCAAAAGTTTGTTGACACGTCACAACAATACCATTTTCACACAATTTTGTTCCGGAAATGATTTACTAAATTCATCTTCGTTAATAAATAAACATTAAAATGGATGTGAGTATATTAAATAATATAAAACGGTAATATTTTCAGGTCTTTGTATACAACAATTCCTTTCACTGACCTTTTACCATATTGTTATTTTAGGAAAGCAATATTCCCATTGATATAAATATTGGTAAATTGCAAGATTGGCTAGTCAGCCGTCGGCACGTGAATAAGGAATGGCAGAAAAGTATCATAGCTATTAGAGAGAAAATAAACAATGCTATACAGGACATGCCAGTGCACCAGGACGTAGCAACATTACTTTCAGGCAGTTACATCAACTACTTTCATTGTTTAAAAATCATAGAGATCTTGAAAGAAACCGAAGCAGATACTAAGAATTTGTTCGGGAGGTATGGCTCTCAGAGAATGAAGGACTGGCAGGACGTAGTGAAGAATTATGAAAAAGAGAACCTGTACCTTGGGGAGGCTGCCCAGATGCTCGTTAGAAACATAAACTATGAAATACCTAGTTTGAAAAAACAGATTACTAAAGAGGAGCAGTTGCAAGTGGTAAGTGTATTTAAGATGAAATTGGATGTGTATTGTATGTTTTTCTTATTGAAAAAATACTCCCGGCAATCAATCGTAACATATTCTGCTGATAAAAAATCACAAATCAGAAGAAGCTATAAGAAAAAATACTAGCATAATATTATGTCTCTTCATATTTTTCTCTTTGGAGATTTAATTATTATTATTTATTAGACACGAACAAAGTACAGGTGAGGTTAAAGATTTATAATAAACAAAAATACAAAAAATATTTTACTTTTATTTTTTTATTGTCTTATTGATTAACACATTCACCCTTGTAGGACACTCCCACGTAGGACAAGCAAGGTAGCAACCATGAATCCATGATTTTTTTCTTTAGTTTAACAGGTAGCTTTGATTTTAGGACTTCTTTGAAGCTGCATGTCTTCTATTCATGTCATGTTTATTTGTTATTCCAGTTATCTTCATGCCTTGTGTTCTTAAATTAAATTTGTTTCCTAAATAGTTAAACATACCTATGTACTCAATGATTCTAGGAATATGAGAAAAAAAACACAGACTACCTGAAGAACGAGGCATCAATGAAGTCAGAGTTCCTGGCGCAGTGCCGGCAGCTCGGGATCCAGGGAGACCGGATCAAGAAGGAACTGGTGGAGAGGCTCAAGGAGCTGCCTGGGATTTACGAAGATGTATGTTGTGGTTTTGAGAGTTTTGATTCGGACTAATAAAGTCCTAATGAAAATTATAGCAGATATATGAATGAAATCCAGCACGCAGATAGTCAAGTTTTCTAAGTTTTTTGTTAGTTTTTGAGGGTAACGCATTCAAAGAGAAAATGTAACGTTGTTACTAAGTATTTTTTTGAAACCCTAATTTTTGTTTTTAATTCAAATGATGATTCGGCGTGTCAGGTATTAATAGGGATTATTCATGTTTTTTTTACACCTTCAATAAAAGCTGATTCATGTAACAAACAGGTGAGAAAAAACATTTTTTAAATAGCTATAAAAATAACCAAGATATAAGCCAACAAAGATTTGTTTGTATCTCTTTCTAGCAAAACAGAATTTTACGTGGAGTTTATATGGCCGAACTGCACAATGACGTCACCGGTGCACATCGGATCTCTCTGTCTAATTAGCAGTTTAAGATGCGTGTATCATCCCTATTTGTTGATTTTAATTTTAATTTCACTTTTGGTGATCTCTTTTACAGGATTTTCATATTTTGTTGAGAAATGCTAGCTAGTAAATCCCTATTATGATTACTTTTTTAGATTGGCAGTTCCCTGAAGCCCATTCAACCAGGCATAGACTTATACTCAGCCTTTACAAAGTACATTCTCGGTGACAAGGCCCCAGAGGTTCTACCGTTGCTGCAGTTTGTGGTAAACCACGGCAATGTGACCGTGTATGAGTGGAGCTACGGGGAGCCTCCGTTGAGTGTAGAGCCAGATCCTGTGCATATTGAGTTGGATGATGAAGATTTGGGAGGTGGAGACAAGGTATAGAAATACTAAGTTATTGTCTGAATTAACAAAGCCAAAGTTTTAATGCTTTCTTGCTTTCTGTTATATCCCTCTGCTTGTCTAGAGCCTTAAGTCTAAATGTTCAATCCAATTTTATTAAGAGTCTAAACGTTTGTTACTAATCTAACCTAAGGGTTTTTAATACTTGATAGTGTTGTATTATTCTGATTATTTAGAAGATGTTGCTATTAATTCTTATATTTTTATATTGCATATGTAAAATGATTTTCACACAATATTAATTTAATTGAAATGGAACTTTATGTCTGCATTTTCTTTATTCTTTCGTATGTTGTCAATTCACAGTTGGCACCTAAGGAATCTCCAATTTGGCCAATCATCATAGTCTCGAGAAGATTATGTCATTTATTTACACCCCATGACGTGAAATCATAGTATTGTATGTATTTATCATTTACCTAAATGTGATTGTTTTCAGATTGACTTCGGTGATTCTAACGAGATAGACTTTGGGGCGTTGGAAGCTCCGGGTGCCATCGATTTCGGAGACGGCGACGCCGCCGCCGAGATCGATTGGGGGAACATCGACAGCGCACCAGCTATTGACCTGGTTAGTTAAGTATCTTATGTCTGCACTCAGTTAATGTCGATTAAATCGTTCGTAGGAATTTTTTTTATACACAAGTTTTTAGTAAGGAACGAGTTAAATTGTCTCTTAAAATGTCTCTGAGTACCTTACGGTGGCTATTCTTCAATTTTCCAATACCAAAACTTGCTGCAACTTTACCCTGTCTTTGCAAAAAATGGGTCACTTATTTAAAGTTGTAGAATAAAAAAGGATAATTATTGTTATAATTGTTATAAATTAGCACAGAGATCGAAATATCGTATGCCCCACCTTTCTTCGTCACATCAAAATTCTTCACTTGTAGCTAGTAAGTTGAGAAAAAGCGACTGCTAGGGTAACTTAGAATTTTCATTTTTGGAGCCAAGTCCATGGTTCCATTTTTTGAATTTGGATATTATATGCTTCTGGACACTGGATATTAACGCTAACATTGTTGGATAATTTTGGAATGAGTGGAAAGCCTCTATCAACGCCACTTATTGCTGTCTCACTGTCAATCCCCAATGCAACTTAATGGTTGTCACCAGGACCTGTCAGCGGAAATAGCAGCCGTGCCCCTGGAAGAGTCTGGCATCGTAGTGGAGAGCGCAGGCGTCGCGGGCGGAACCGCGCGCGGCCGCGACGCGCTTACTCTGCTGGACAACCCGCCCACTAGGAACCAGATCATGGATCAGCTGGTCGAGGTACGCATACTCGTCCACTCTTATCACTAATAGCCGTCAAAATACCGAGGTCACTCCGGGAAGCCTGTGGAGATACCAGAAGGATCCTGCGCTTCTGGTCGGAGTTAGGCTGGCTGCTACTAGCTAGTACCCCCTACGCACAATGGCCCACATACACGATTAGCCCGTGTGGAAAAAATGAGTCTTTCACTATTACTAATAGCCGGCACCTGGAAAATCAGCATCGTGGTGCAGACAGCATTCACTCTACTGGACAACCCGCCCACTTGGAGATAGATCATGGATCAGCTAGTCGAGGTACGCATACTCGTCGACTCTTGTTACTATAGCCGGGCCCCTGGAAGATCGGCATCGTGGTGCATACTGCATTAATTCTACTGGACAACCCGCCCATTAGGAGCCAGATCATAGATCAGCTGGTCGAGGTACGCGTACTCGTCGACTAGATCGACATCGTGGTGCAGACTGCATTCACTTTACTGGACTACCCGCCCACTAGGAGCCAGATCATGGATCAGCTGGTCGAGGTGCGCATACTCGTCGACTCTTGTTACTATAGCCGGGGCCCTGAGAGATCGGCATCGTGGTGGAGACTGCATTCACTTTACTGGACTACCCGCCCACTAGGAGCCAGATCATGGATCAGCTGGTCGAGGTGCGCATACTCGTCGACTCTTGTTACTATAGCCGGGGCCCTGAGAGATCGGCATCGTGGTGGAGACTGCATTCACTTTACTGGACTACCCGCCCACTAGGAGCCAGATCATGGATCAGCTGGTAGAGGTACTCATACTCGTCGACTCTTGTTACTATAGCCGGGGCCCTGAGAGATCGGCATCGTGGTGGAGACTGCATTCACTTTACTGGACTACCCGCCCACTAGGAGCCAGATCATGGTTCAGCTGGTAGAGGTACTCATACTCGTCGACTCTTGTTACTATAGCCGGGGCCCTGAGAGATCGGCATCGTGGTGGAGACTGCATTCACTTTACTGGACTACCCGCCCACTAGGAGCCAGATCATGGTTCAGCTGGTCGAGGTGCGCATACTCGTCGACTCTTGTTACTATAGCCGGGGCCCTGAGAGATCGGCATCGTGGTGGAGACTGCATTCACTTTTCTGGACTACCCGCCCACTAGGAGCCAGATCATGGTTCAGCTGGTAGAGGTACTCATACTCGTCGACTCTTGTTACTATGGCCGGGGCCCTGAGAGATCGGCATCGTGGTGGAGACTGCATTCACTTTACTGGACTACCCGCCCACTAGGAGCCAGATCATGGATCAGCTGGTCGAGGTGCGCATACTCGTCGACTCTTGTTACTATAGCCGGGGCCCTGAGAGATCGGCATCGTGGTGGAGACTGCATTCCTTTACTGGACTACCCGCCCACTAGGAGCCAGATCATGGTTCAGCTGGTCGAGGTGCGCATACTCGTAGACTCTTGTTACTATAGCCGGGGCCCTGAGAGATCGGCATCGTGGTGGAGACTGCATTCACTTTACTGGACTACCCGCCCACTAGGAGCCAGATCATGGTTCAGCTGGTAGAGGTACTCATACTCGTTGACACTTGTTACTATGGCCGGGGCCCTGAGAGATCGGCATCGTGGCGGAGACTGCATTCTCTCTACTGGACAACCCGCTCACTAGGAGCCAGATCATGGATGAGTTGATCGAGGTACGCATACTCGACTCACTAATAGCCGGGGCCGTGGAAGATCGGCATCGTGGAAAACTAGGCAGCTCATGTAGGTTGAGTTAGTTCTAAAACATCGGCATTGTCTTGACTATCAGTTGAGTTTTCAGCCATGTCTGGCAACACTTTACCTTTAGAATTGTGTCTGGAAAAAAATGTCGATTGATTCATGCCTTACATCTTGTTTTGCAGCTGGAATCCTTCCTAAAGATGCGTCTATACGAGACCAACACGGGCTCGGATCAAAACTTCTCGCTGATCCAGCAGCTGCCAACGGAGAGCTCGGCTGCGTTGGCCGGCATGCTGTCCAGCGCGCAGGCCAGCCTCGCCCGACTTGCGTCCACCAACCACCTGCACAACGTCAAGCATTCCCCGCGGTTTGTACTACATAAAATCGTGTAAATCATTGGTATTACAATTGAATAGCCTTCAAGACGACTCCAAGTCCCTAAAAAAAGAGCGGACTTCTATGCCTGATGAAAAGAGATTTCCTCTTGTTAGGTTCCGTGGTTGAAGGACTAGAAACAACATCAAAAAATCCCTAACCATGTTGTCATAATCATGAGTACCGAAAAAAAAAACTTGTTTTGAGATACCCAATCCAAAAGCAATTTCCTTTTGTTTTTAAAATTGTAAAATTCTTTACAGATACGTGGATATGCTAACGGAGCAGCTAAAGCAGAAGCTAGTCGTTTGCGAGAAACTGTCAGGTCTGGCCGCACGCGCCACTCAACAGCGCGCGGCGGCCGCGGCGCGCGCGCAGCAACTGCGCCCCGAAGTCACCGCACTCGCCGAACGCAGCCGAAAGCTGCAGGCTGAGGTGAGACACACAATTTTAGCCACTAGCATAGTATAAATAGAAAAGAAGTTTCGTCTCCGGGCCTTTAGTAGTTTACGTTACCTATTGCCGCTCGGGCCCTACGGTTGCGTCGATGCGTGTCGCTCTATAATTAATACGCATGAAACCAAATGCGGTGGCGGCTGCAATTTTAGCCACTAGCATACATTAATTAGAAAAGTAGTTCCAGCCCTTTAGGAGTTTCTGTTATTTATTGCCGCTCGGGCTCTAGGGTTGCGTTGATGCGCGTCGCTCTATACTTAATACGCACGCAACCAAATGTGATGGTGGCACAGCCCCGACTGAACCGGCTCGATCCGTCCTGTAGAGTTTGCTTGTGATGGCTCGCGGCGCGTACGGTCCAGGCACGCACACATGCAAGCAGCGCGATATAGTCAGAAATTGGTATCCATATTATTTTTAGTCATAATAATCCATAGTCATAATCGTTGTTAGGTATACCGCGAAATAGATATAACGATTAAGTACTATAATGTTACATATCATACAAGACAAAAGTCATAAAATTGATCAGCATACTATCAAAAGGCATACCGTTTATTTTTCATAAATATTGTAGGTCATATTTTTGTTTTTCGAGCGTATGTATGTATTATATTTACTATTTAATGTTTTATTCATATCATTTTATTATCTAATGTTTTAAAAGACTAATTTTAAAATTCAGAAAGAACACATGTCATAAATAAACATAACACCGTTTACAAAAAAACCCCCGGCTGTCAGAAAAGTAGGTTAGGTTAGGTTAGAACTGTGACTCCCGCTTACCGCTTGCCGTGGGGAAGGAGGGGAATATAGCTTATCTTATCGGTGGAAAGACCTATAGGAGGACTGCCCCACGGCACTACTAAAGCTCACTATTGACCAAAACTAGTATCATTAATATGAGGTACGTTTAGGTTATGTTAGTTATTCAGCAGGCCCGAAGGGCCAAACCACCCAGAAAAAGGAGCTCATTGGTCAATAGTGCGGCTTAGTAGTGCACAAAAATTTTCGGATAAATAATTTTCAATCTTGTAAGCTTTATTTAAAATAATAATATTCCTTTTGAAATTCTACCATTCAATACAATCAGCACATTGAATGTTATGACCAATAACGGTATGGCATTCGATAGTTATGACCAGAGGTCGGAATAGCTAGTGCTTATTAACCTAAACTTGACTCATGTTCATTCATGCGCGAGCGAGATGGGAATACGTTATTGAATGAAGATGCAACAAGTTTAGGTTAATAAGCACTACCTATTCCGCCATCTGGTTATGACTAATGAAAAGGGGGTTAAGGAAATTATGACTATTGAAATTATGACCAAAGACAAAATGACGAGCAACGATTATGAAAGACAACGGTATGGATAAAACAAATCGAAAGATTAATGTTATGGGAGTCAATAGAGACCCGCGCGATACACCTTTGTTTCAAGACGTACTACAGTATTCCCAGCTCCTTAATAGGCTTGATAGCGTTCGGCTGGCTATCGCTATCATGCTTGCACTCACAACTGACAGTATATTTGTCACTCGTGTGTCATAGAAAAACGAAGATTGCCGATCGCTATTAAGAAAATGGTTGCACTGTACTGCTTATACTGTGCCACTGGTCTAAAAAGTAAGCGATGGAAACCCGACTTGATGAGGGAAAAGTTTTGCTCGATATTTAAGAGGATTGTGAAGCGCCGCTAAAATCGTGTGGCTGTCAAAAAAAATCCATACAAAACTAGCTCCGGGCGAAAACGTTTCTCACCCCCTAAATCAAGTCCGATTTTCACGATTTTTGAATATGTTGTAGTTATTATAAAGACCTAATACTCTGTCCGTGGTGTCTGTGGTCGGTACGTTTCTGTTTTTTGTTTTTTAAATTTGTTTCGTTCTAAGAAATATTTTCTTGGAAAGGAAAACGTACAGACATAGTTTTTCATGATATCTACAACATATTCAAAAATCGTAAAAATCGGACGAGGTTTAAGGGGAGAGAAACGTTTTCGCATTTTATATGGAGATTTTTAGCTTCACAATCCTCTTAAAACACATAATTAAAATTAACATACCCTTAAAACTCGCTTTTTAGATAGTCATCTTCCAAATCCATTCAGTCTTTCACTCGCCCACCAATCAGTTTGAAAAACATACTATTTACATTGTATTTCTTTATTATTTTTCAGATCGAGAGTGATATATCGAAGAAGTATAAAGGCAGGCCTGTCAATATCATCGGCGGCGTCAAGTTCCTATAAGGAAGCGGGAAAGCCAAGTGACCACTGTTTGTTGTTGACACTATTGAATATATGGCAAAGTTTATTTAAATTGTTGTTTCGTTATTTACCTACTGACTGAAATGCTTGTTTGTAAGGTGAGGTGACAAACCAACTCATGAATGAAAACTGCTGCGAATTTCTACCTTACAGTCATGTATCTAATGTCCGTTTTCGATAAACTGATCTTAAGCGAGATGTCCGTCTTCATACACGTCAAGTTATAGAAAACCGTAGAAGAATTTAAGCCAGCCAGAAAAAATTATCTATCTAAAGAAAATCGTATAATTTTGTAATTTTTCGATAATATAATGTTTTGTGGGACATGGCGTTCAATTGGAATATTACTTTGAAGTCATATAAAGTGGCTAGTTGTTGTTTTAGAAGGCAAACAAGCACGCAGGCTAGTCATTACCCGACTGCCGAAGGAGGAGGGTAACGTGTTTATCAGCCTATAATGTATGTTTGTTCTTTTGTGCCGCTCTAGAAACTAAACGCGTGGGCCGATTTTGACGATTCTTATGTCAATCGATTTGTCTTATTAATCTTATGAGTGTCACTAAAGATTAACATTTATTAAAATTCAATATGGCGGCAACCAGACGCAATTTTGTAAAAAAGAAAAAAAACGAACGACGAATTATGACAAGTGGGTATCGTTGAATAGGTATTTAAAAATCATTGTTAGGTTTCTTTCATCATTTTTCATTTTGTCGCAACAGTCGGCTTTTTTAAAACTTGCTTTTCATTTATTCAACAGATATATAGGATCTCAAAGCTTAAACCAAAATAATACATGTCATAATTATTATTTTCCTAGTTTTCTAATCCTAACAACGGAACCAAACAATGCGAATGGTCGTAGCGATCAGGACGGGCCCACAACTAAAAGACCGTCAAAGATGGCCGTTGGAGTCGACGAGTTCTAGAGTGTCTTCCCCGTACGGGAAAACGCAGCGTAGGTTGGCCTCGCAACATGGAGGTTGCGGGAAACCGTTGGATGCAAGCGGCGCAGGATCGGTCCTTTTGGAAAATCTTGGAGAGTTCTATGTCCATAGGTAGCAGTGGGCGTCTTTTGGCTCAAATGATGATGATGACCACTAAAAGATACACTACACTACATACACTAGTTATGATGACATATTATTATAAAGTGTGTGACGTCCATACGAACATATATTTTGGCAATAGTTAATATGCATCCTAATAAACATAAAAACATGTGTATTGTTAGCATAAGTTGTACTTTTTTTTCATACTAACTAATTCGCCACGCAATGTATCATAAATAGCTCAATTAACATGCAGTTAACTTAGACTTAATGTTATACATTGCTGCTCGATGGACCTTTTAAAAATGAATTACACTAAATTGATTGGAGCTATTAACTTAATTCCTTCTGTAAAGGGTTCACAGCACTTAAAGCTATCGTTACTTAAAATGTATGTTCTTATGGATGTCACACACTGTATGAACATCTAATAGAACTATGTAAGATCGCAGTATATAATTTATATGAGCACAGTTAGTGAGGTAAGGCTACCTCACTTAAAGGGCATTCGAACCGATTAAAGTATAACAGCGTGTGCTACGTCAATTCTCGATTCCCTGGCACCTTGAAGCCTTGCAGTTATGCGTCCAATGTGGCAGTATTTAAGTCAACATTTGAAATCCTCTTGAAGTATAGGACTCGCCTCGCTCTGCAATCTGAAAAATGTATAGAAATCGATCCAGTGTGTGTACCTTGGTGACCTGGAGGCTACAGAGGGAGGGGGTGCTAAAAATCTAACGAATACCGGGTAGGCATACTCATTCCATAGTTCAAATATTGTCAATATTTTCTCATCTTTCTTTAAATATTGTCACTGACTTAATAGTAGTCCTTCATCTCGTACTCAAGGAAAGGTCATCGCCGTATTTAATAGTGCACTTGACAACTGTGTACCAGTTGCTTCACATTACACTTCGAACACCGTTTGATGTTTGAAGAGCCAAGGCCGCATAGAGTGTTTGCTCACAGAAATATTGGCTCGAGTTGTATTTGCTGTTTGTAATTTGTTTGTATTGGTGATCTATGCAATTTCTGGAAGGTCACGCGTAAGACAACAGTCGTTATAGTAGGAGATCCAAATAGGAGACGATTTGCACCGGGCTGTTTATTAGATAAAAAGTATTTTAATTATAATAATGACATTAGCAATGGTCTAGAGAAGGTAGTTGACTGGTTAGATAATAATAATTTAAGAATAAATATAGGTAAAACCAATTTAATTCAATTTAGAAACCACAGAAGCCGTGCATGCAATTTAAACATAGAATATAAAAATGAACGTGTTAAAGAAGTTGACTCTACAAAATTTCTCGGAATTGTGATTGATAATTGTTGTTCCTGGAAAGCGCACGTTCATGAAATTTGTGCTACACTTCATAAGTTTGTTTTCGCTCTAAGGAGATTAAGTAGTACCTGCTCGAAAGAAGTTGCACTTACGGCTTACCACGGTTATGTGGCTTTTAAGCTTAGTTACGGATTGTTGATATGGGGCAATTCCGTAGATGTAAAGAAAGCATTTGTAGCCCAAAAGAGGTGTATAAGAGCTGTATGCAACACTCATTTTCTAACTCCATGTAAACCTTTATTTCAAGCCATGGGTGTACTGCCTCTGCCGTGCATTTATATTAAGCAGATTGCATTATTTGCTAGGAAAAACCCTAATATGTTCGCAACTCATGCTGAAGTTTTCACAAGATCTACTAGATACAAGGATAAACTGTACTTGCCTCGGTCTAAATGTAATATTTTTAAAGTTAATTCTTACTTTATGGCAATTAAAATTTACAATCATCTACCAATTGTAATACAGAAATGTCCCTTGAATAAATTTTACCATTTAATCACAAGGTGGCTATAGGGAAAATGTTTTTACTCGGTTCGGGAGTTCCTTGATGAAAAACGATCTGTATTATAACATTGCATGCCTAATTAAGGTAGAACGTAAGCTCATCCTGTTCCACGAAGATCTGTTTATTTACTATGTTCTGGCAATAAATGTCTTTGTCTTTGTCTTTGTCTTTATTTAAAAAAAAAGTTCAAATTTTTAATTTTTTTAATGATATAAGTACTGGACTGAAATTTTTCAGCCTACCTATTCGCCATATATTATTAAGCGTATTAAATTTGATATAAAATACTTTTCATCGAATAAACAGCCCGGTGCAAATCGTCTCCTATTCGGATTTTAGACCATTAGGTAAACTATAAATATACCCTTGCCTTTGCGTGCGTTGCCACTTGGCAGTCTGGCCACAGTATACCTAACAATTCGAAGGAAAGATATTATACTGTGCAGTGGTCCACGGTTAAAGGAGTGTAGGTTTGTAATTAGAAATTCTTTAATTTTGAACCTTATAGATACTGTCAATAAAACATTGCTTTTGTGGGAGCAGAGCAGAGAGTGTACAGTGAAAAATTGGTCGGTCTCACACATTACAACCAATTTTTATGAAATTTCTTCCCTTTATTAACCGACTGCGGCGAAACCAAAAAGGAGGATTATGTGTTCGACC
Source organism: Acleris literana (assembly GCA_946894065.1). NCBI lineage: Eukaryota > Metazoa > Arthropoda > Insecta > Lepidoptera > Tortricidae > Acleris > Acleris literana. The sequence continues at coordinate 7,656,189 of OX335669.1, read as the reverse complement.
TGTATGTATGTATGTATGAATTTATGTATGTCCTTTACTACTCAACGGGTCAACCGATTTTGATAAATAATACGTCATTAGATTCATCTTGATGGCGCGAGTGTCACTGGGTACCAACATAAAATTCTTTAAAAAAACATTTTCGGATTTTGTGTTTTAATGTTTGTGTGTGTGTGTGTGTGTGTGTGTGTGTGTGTGTGTGTGTGTGTGTGTGTGTGTGTGTGTGTGTGTGTGTGCGTGCGTGTGTGTGTGTTTGTGGGCGTGTGTGTGCGTGTGTGTGTGTGTGTGTGTGTGTGTGTGTGTGTGTGTGTTTGTGGGCGTGCGTGCGTGCGTGCGTGCGTCTGTGCGTGCGTGTGTGTGTGTGTGTGTGTGTGTGGGTGACGGGTTCGGATAACATTTTGAAAAGAGATAGCTTATGCCTAGCTTTATAGGTTACCTTTCATCCCGCAAATAAAATTACTGTTCCAGTGGGATGTTTAACGCAGACAAAGTCGTGGGCAGAAGCAAATGACATTTCTCCTATAGGTACTGTACTATCCCCATGGGGTAGGCCTTATAAAATATAAAAAAATTAATTTATTTTTATTTATTTAATCCGTTTGGCGGGCCGGAAGACAAAAGAGATTTGCCAATCGAAATAGTGGTAGTTACGTTGTGTGATTTTTTAAATGTTTTAGTAACCCATGGTTCCTAGGGCGAGAATGAGGGATAACAGATTCTTCTGATTAAAGAGATATTCAAGAATAAGGGAATTCAAATAATTATATTAGTTGAGGAAAAGAAACGACTAGAGAACTTCAGTTTATGGAAATTCGACAAGTTTTTGTGATCTGGTAAAAGCAGAGCCCCTCCCCGCTCTTGCTCATGTGCTCGACTCCAGACTGGTCACACTCCGCCAGCCTGTCTCGAACTTGTCTGGGGAGAGCTTCCATTACGTCGCCAAGTCAGTCTAGGTAAGTCCTCGTAACCAAGAGAGCAGAGGGCCCGACAAATTATAGTCACTCCAAGAGACAGGATTTATTTCTTCTCCTAATAATTTAGATGGAGAGACTATTGACCTAAACTACCCCTCTTGTGTCCTCGGATATTTAGGACGACGGAATGTGTGTGTTTTCTGCAATCCAGTGTGACAGGTATCAAAGCAAACCCAGAATATTGGAGGTCTCCTCCCCTTCGAATCCGTCAAGGCACCCGATATCACACGCTCAGCTTTCGCTTCGCTTAGTCGAGTCCCCACGAACCGACATGAGAGCCGGGAGTAGAAAGCAGTTGCCGAGCTAAACTCGCAGGCATCCTTGCCGACATGAGATCATAAAAACCAAGCCAGCAAGTCACCTCAACTAACTAACGTCTTTCGACCAGAGGTGAGATCGACTCTTGACGCAACTCAAATCCGACCCCCGGTTCCCCAAGATAAATTTTGAAGCTTTTAACCTTGAACCTTCAACACACTGAAGCAGTCTGTGAAGTCTGTATGGATACTGAGAGTACACTGTGTAGTGTCTCTGCTTGCTATTTTAATCCAAGATGTTTAGTGGCGGTAAGATGTCATCGACGTCTGTGTCCCGCTGATAACTTTCACCAAGACACTAAACCCTCTTCGACTCGAATAGAAACATGTAAAATATCCGATGCTTTAAACGGAAAAGGTAAAGATAAACTGTAATTTAAATTGCCAGGACACAAGCAAAACTGTAATCCCCATTATAAGAGCCGAAAGAAAATTAAATAATCTTAGCCAAACAGCATGGGAAAAATTTAGAAAAGTTCTTCCAATAAACTGAAGAATAGACATGGAGTCCTAAAAGGTACACAAAATCCAAAAGAATTAGTTCAGTCTTGAATTATTAATAATCCTTTGAATTCCCTTGATTAAAAACATTTATAAAAGAATATCAAATGAACAATAAAATTATTTACCTTTAAATAATTATTAGTTTCGCAATAGAATTAAAATCCCGTGAAATAATTCAAAGAAATTTATCACTAGTTTGGTTTTCCGACGACCAGCGTATATCACTTTTAAATTCAATATGATTTGCTTCTAGGAATTTATTTTTTTTAAAAATTGTTCTGTTTTTTAAATAAATTGTTCCTTTCAAAAAATAAAATTTCGAAACTCAAAACATTTTGAAAATATTCGTAAATAAAAAAAAATCAAAATCAAAGAAAAAATATCCAAATAAACATGTTCTAACAAGGACAGCTTTGCTACGAATGATCTAATAACCTTGTTGTCAAAATTGCAATGACACCTTCCATAATTCAAAATATTTTGAAAGTGACGACATCAAATGTCATTCGTAACCAGCTGCACTACTACCCTAAGTGCAACGATGCACCCATCGAATAACCACTAAAAGACAACACTTAGCTTCGGGTCCCGACGAGGTGTCAAGGGCGCGCAGCCGCAAACCGAACTCTCACGACAGCGACTCCAAACCGCTTAGAAGCCCTCGTAGTAAGCGACGGAGCTCACAGGATCATGCTCCCGCGTGAAATGTATTAAAATGAAAAGTTAAATATGCAACTAAGGTTTCCCTGTACTACGAAAGTTTTCCCTACTCTGTTACTATACCCTGAAACACAACAAACATTCACAATAAATTAAACACCATACGGAACCCCTTCTAAACAACGACTATCACCCTTCTATTCGTCTTTCAGATCCTCAACCAGAACACTCATCCCCAAGCTTCCCTATTCTAAATGATAAGACATATACGAAAGATTAAAATACCTATGAGAAATCACTAGTTCGATTTCCTTGTTCTCAAACCATAAACCAAATTATTCGTGAACATGATTTCTTATAGATAAGTGTTTCCAACAACGGTAGGACTACAATATTTACCTTTTTAAGTAGACTTTGTCTACATGAACTTACGAGAACCTTCTAACGTCTCCTTGCAATAATCCCATAGATCAGCTTTCCATAAGTTATTTTCCATTATACACCCCGCACATTATTAATTTTAAAAGGGAAATTTTGTAGATACAACACTATTACTATCAAGAAAAAGCAAATAAAAATCTTAAGAAATACATTTTTCTCAAGCCCGTCGATCACTCCCGTCAACCAACCATCTGTTTCCTAGCAACCCCCCACACTCTCTCTCGCCGTTTTCTAACCAGTCAAATACCAAAGACAATTTAATTCTTGTTTGAAGGTTTGACTCGAGATGGGGTCAGTACAATCCCCCCCTAAATCTTGACGATATTCAACGGAGCCAAGATTTAACCTTCTTATTCCAACTCCTTGTCTCCAATCAATCCCAAACAAGAGTTAAATTTCAAAACCAATTCACCAACCGAACCCCAAAAAAAAACTATTTAAGGAGTCCCCTAACTTATTTTATCTTTCTTCCCCCCCCAATCCTTTTTCCCCTATGCTACATCTTCCCCCCCCCCTCTCCTAAATTAAACCTCCATTACCAAATATGAATTCAAAACCACTAGCTAGTAAGCAAATACTTTATTAATATTTCCAAAGCCTTATAATATTAAACTAAACACCAAATACCATATAATCTAATACTCAAATATATTCCAAAGCAAAATTACTCCGAATTAATCCTACCCCACATAACACTCACTAATGCTTCTGCATGGAAATTCATAACCGACATCAACGTCCCTATAAAATTTCTAATTCCCCAACTTCTGACTTCATTTTCCTGATTAAACATAATATCGTGCTAAATGTATTGCATTGAACATCCCCTTCTCTTGCAAAGTTTCGGGGTGTACCAAAACATAAACATTATCAAACTGTCTTGCTGCTACCCTGTATGGACCTTCATAAGTTAAATCAAACTTCCGAGTAACTCCACTCATAGAGTCAGACTTATTCAATCTTCGCAACTTAACCAAATCTCCAACCTGATACTGAATTAATTTATGAGTTAAATCAAACCTAGTCTTTCTTTGTTGATTAGCCAATTGTAAATTAACTCTAGCTTGCTCCCGAATCTCTCCTATATCCCTATTACGTACAAGATAAGGCAAATGGGTATCTATTGATAAATGAGTCACACTACCAAAAAGAACTTCATTAGGTGTAAACCCCGTACTTAAATGAAATGTATTGTTATACAACTCCTCAATCTTCTCTAACCATAAACCCCAATTTCTATGTCTTTCATGACAATAAATCCTAAAGAATTTTCCCAACTCTTTATTAACACGTTCCGTCGTATTTGGCCTAGGGTTCCTAATAGTTGTATATATAGCCCTAACTCCCATATTCCGTAGTCCTAATTTCCATGTATTCCCTATAAATTGTTTTCCATTATCAGTCATTACAGTTTTCGGCTTTATTGTTAATGCAAAATTTTGCATCCTAACCACAACCGCTTTCGCTGTTGCCACCCTCAACCCATATAATTTAATGTATTTAGTAAAAGAATCTTGTATTACGAATATGTATGTTATTCCCCCCCTAGACGCTGGTAAGGGTCCATAAAGGTCTGCCATAACTAAATCCCCTGGATTCTCCGTTACAATAGAATTACACGCCCCCACATACTTAACATTATCCTCTTTGGATAATTGGCAAATATGACAACACCTAACAAACTTCTCTACCATTCTCTTCATTCCAAGCCAATAAAATCTTTGTTTAAGATATTTCATCATTTTATAAATCTCCAAATGCCCTAACTCCAAATGAACTTGTCTACACACCTCAGCTTGCAAAGCTTCTGGTAAATATAAAACTTCAACATCATTGACATGTTTCCTAAAATAAAGCACACCATCGACAACTGAACAACGCATCGCTATTCTGGACAATCGACTTCCTCCTTCCACTTGCCCTAGCACGCGTTCTTTAATGCCTTTAGCTACATTATCCATATCCTGAAACTGAACCATCTGTTCTAATTTAGATTCTAATTCAGTATTATTCTGCACCCCCATATACATTATCGATGGACACCAAGTTTTCCCTTCTTGAATGTCCCCATCTCTTGGAAATCTAGACAAAACGTCCACTCCCCCATTTTCGACCCCCCTAACATGTTCTATTATGTAATTAAACTGTTCTAAATACAATATCCATCTTGTAATCCGACTGTTAAATAATTTAATGTTCTTTACAAACACTAAAGCTTTATGATCAGTCCTAATAATTAATTCCGCCCCCCTTAAATAAGTCTCAAACTTCTTAACCCCATAAATTACTGCCCAAAATTCTTGTTCTGTAACTGTCCACCTCAATTCTGATCCTCTCAACGACCTTCCACAAAAACTCAAAATCCGTTTATTACCCTCATCGTCATATTGATATAACTCTCCCGCAATTCCTACCCCTGAACTATCCGTCTGCAAATAATAAACTTTATTCACATCTGGATGTGACAACATAATAGTTGTAGAAAACTCCTGTTTCAATTTCTTAAATGCCGCATCTAACTCCTCATCCCAATACCAAACTTGTTCCTTTTTTAACAATCTTGTCAAAGGAATAATCAAAGTGCTATAATTTGGAATAAATCTCCGGTAGTAATTACATAACCCTAAAAATGCTCGCGCATGCTTCACCTTTTTCAGAGTTGGAAACTCTTGAATCGACTTGACTTTATTTGGGTCAGTCCGAATCCCTTCAGTAGAAACTGTATGTCCTAACATTTTCACTTCCCGGCAAGCAAACTTACACTTCTCTAAATTACAAGTCAAACCCGCATTCTCTAATCGCTCTAGGACCTTGTCTAATTGCTCCAAATGTTCTTCCCAACTCCCTTTCGTTAATATTGCCAAATCATCTAAACAATTTACACAAAAACTTCTAACTCCTGGCCCCAACACTACATCCATCGCCCGACTAAAACTTCCCACAGACGTCTTCAGACCTTGTGGCAAAACATTATACATATAGGACCTCCCATTTACAGTAAACCCGGTATACTGCCTACTCTCTTTTGATATAGGAATTTGAAAATACGCATTGTTTAAATCTACGATAGTTATAAATTTTACACCATGAAATGCATTTAAAACATCTATCTGCATTGGTGGGGCCTCTGACTCTGCCACCATGTACTTGTTAATTTCTCTAGCATCAAGTAAAATACGAATAGACCCATCAGGTTTGCTTGTATATGTTAAAGGACTACTATAAGGAGTTGCCCCTCTAGAAATAATCCCCAACTCTACCATCTCATTTAATTTTTCATCAATCTTATTACGATAAGCATACGGAATCGGATAGGATCTATTTATTCGCGGAGTGTGTTCAGACATTTCTATATGATGAACATAACAATTTGCCCTACCAATTTGCTTCGTGAATACTATCTTATGACTCTCTAAAACTTGCTTTAAATCCATCCTCATACTATCAGTCAATTTTACTCCCACATTAAGTCTATCCAGAAAATCCTCACTCTTCACAGTGGAATCCCTTTTATCATCCTGACCGACTCGTAGAGTTCTAACATTTACACTCTCTTGACTTTCATCAATAAACGGTACATTAACTTCTTCCCCATTACCCGACAGAATTAAAGACTTAGGATCTCGTAAATTAATAACAGCATCATGGGAAAGTAACCAGTCAAAGCCTAATATCACCGGTACTGTCAATTTTGGAACTACCAATAATCCAGTATCGAAACTTATCCCCTGAATTTTTAACTCAATAGATGTTAGCTGCTGTATTTTCAAACTTTTCTGCCCTACTGCTCCTCTAATCTGTATAGGTTTCACTGGTAATGATGGAAACCTTGTATCTTTAGTAATTTGTAAAGATTCATAAAGCTCTTCTGAAATACAGCTCACTTCACTCCCAGTATCTATCAACCCATTTATTGTATTCCCTAATATCTCAATAACAATCTCCGCTCTAACCTTGCGAGAACCCTCATCAAAACATACCTCTTCATCAAACAAGGATGCCGCAACAAAAGTTTGTAAAAATTCAGAAACACGTGGCCGATCTAATAAACTTGGGGAAAGATTTGAAAAAGCATCTAAATTCAACTTAATTTGCCTATTCTGAACTCTATTCTCATCCCCAAAACCACATCTACCAAAATCTGACCAAGTCTTATTAGCCGATATGGGATATAAATTTCCATACCCATCTTTCCCTAATCCTATTCCCTCAATCGCAATAGTAAAAGCTACCTCAACCTTTCAAATTGCACTATTCATAATTCTCGAGAAACGAAAGTAATGCCTCTCCCTTAATTCACAAAATCTCTTCCCCTCAATCTGCTTAATACCCTAGAATCCTGGTCACGGCACCAATTGTACTATCCCCATGGGGTAGGCCTTATAAAATATAAAAAAATTAATTTATTTTTATTTATTTAATCCGTTTGGCGGGCCGGAAGACAAAAGAGATTTGCCAATCGAAATAGTGGTAGTTACGTTGTGTGATTTTTTAAATGTTTTAGTAACCCGTGGTTCCTAGGGCGAGAATGAGGGATAACAGATTCTTCTGATTAAAGAGATATTCAAGAATAAGGGAATTCAAATAATTATATTAGTTGAGGAAAAGAAACGACTAGAGAACTTCAGTTTATGGAAATTCGACAAGTTTTTGTGATCTGGTAAAAGCAGAGCCCCTCCCCGCTCTTGCTCATGTGCTCGACTCCAGACTGGTCACACTCCGCCAGCCTGTCTCGAACTTGTCTGGGGAGAGCTTCCATTACGTCGCCAAGTCAGTCTAGGTAAGTCCTCGTAACCAAGAGAGCAGAGGGCCCGACAAATTATAGTCACTCCAAGAGACAGGATTTATTTCTTCTCCTAATAATTTAGATGGAGAGACTATTGACCTAAACTACCCCTCTTGTGTCCTCGGATATTTAGGACGACGGAATGTGTGTGTTTTCTGCAATCCAGTGTGACAGGTATCAAAGCAAACCCAGAATATTGGAGGTCTCCTCCCCTTCGAATCCGTCAAGGCACCCGATATCACACGCTCAGCTTTCGCTTCGCTTAGTCGAGTCCCCACGAACCGACATGAGAGCCGGGAGTAGAAAGCAGTTGCCGAGCTAAACTCGCAGGCATCCTTGCCGACATGAGATCATAAAAACCAAGCCAGCAAGTCACCTCAACTAACTAACGTCTTTCGACCAGAGGTGAGATCGACTCTTGACGCAACTCAAATCCGACCCCCGGTTCCCCAAGATAAATTTTGAAGCTTTTAACCTTGAACCTTCAACACACTGAAGCAGTCTGTGAAGTCTGTATGGATACTGAGAGTACACTGTGTAGTGTCTCTGCTTGCTATTTTAATCCAAGATGTTTAGTGGCGGTAAGATGTCATCGACGTCTGTGTCCCGCTGATAACTTTCACCAAGACACTAAACCCTCTTCGACTCGAATAGAAACATGTAAAATATCCGATGCTTTAAACGGAAAAGGTAAAGATAAACTGTAATTTAAATTGCCAGGACACAAGCAAAACTGTAATCCCCATTATAAGAGCCGAAAGAAAATTAAATAATCTTAGCCAAACAGCATGGGAAAAATTTAGAAAAGTTCTTCCAATAAACTGAAGAATAGACATGGAGTCCTAAAAGGTACACAAAATCCAAAAGAATTAGTTCAGTCTTGAATTATTAATAATCCTTTGAATTCCCTTGATTAAAAACATTTATAAAAGAATATCAAATGAACAATAAAATTATTTACCTTTAAATAATTATTAGTTTCGCAATAGAATTAAAATCCCGTGAAATAATTCAAAGAAATTTATCACTAGTTTGGTTTTCCGACGACCAGCGTATATCACTTTTAAATTCAATATGATTTGCTTCTAGGAATTTATTTTTTTTAAAAATTGTTCTGTTTTTTAAATAAATTGTTCCTTTCAAAAAATAAAATTTCGAAACTCAAAACATTTTGAAAATATTCGTAAATAAAAAAAAAACAAAATCAAAGAAAAAATATCCAAATAAACATGTTCTAACAAGGACAGCTTTGCTACGAATGATCTAATAACCTTGTTGTCAAAATTGCAATGACACCTTCCATAATTCAAAATATTTTGAAAGTGACGACATCAAATGTCATTCGTAACCAGCTGCACTACTACCCTAAGTGCAACGATGCACCCATCGAATAACCACTAAAAGACAACACTTAGCTTCGGGTCCCGACGAGGTGTCAAGGGCGCGCAGCCGCAAACCGAACTCTCACGACAGCGACTCCAAACCGCTTAGAAGCCCTCGTAGTAAGCGACGGAGCTCACAGGATCATGCTCCCGCGTGAAATGTATTAAAATGAAAAGTTAAATATGCAACTAAGGTTTCCCTGTACTACGAAAGTTTTCCCTACTCTGTTACTATACCCTGAAACACAACAAACATTCACAATAAATTAAACACCATACGGAACCCCTTCTAAACAACGACTATCACCCTTCTATTCGTCTTTCAGATCCTCAACCAGAACACTCATCCCCAAGCTTCCCTATTCTAAATGATAAGACATAAACGAAAGATTAAAATACCTATGAGAAATCACTAGTTCGATTTCCTTGTTCTCAAACCATAAACCAAATTATTCGTGAACATGATTTCTTATAGATAAGTGTTTCCAACAACGGTAGGACTACAATATTTACCTTTTTAAGTAGACTTTGTCTACATGAACTTACGAGAACCTTCTAACGTCTCCTTGCAATAATCCCATAGATCAGCTTTCCATAAGTTATTTTCCATTATACACCCCGCACATTATTAATTTTAAAAGGGAAATTTTGTAGATACAACACTATTACTATCAAGAAAAAGCAAATAAAAATCTTAAGAAATACATTTTTCTCAAGCCCGTCGATCACTCCCGTCAACCAACCATCTGTTTCCTAGCAACCCCCCACACTCTCTCTCGCCGTTTTCTAACCAGTCAAATACCAAAGACAATTTAATTCTTGTTTGAAGGTTTGACTCGAGATGGGGTCAGTACAGTACCTAAGTATATCATAACGTAGGTATGAACATTTACAAGGTTTCTATTTCAAAAGACAAGCGTTCGTTACCTATAGTAATTGTAAGTCATTAAGCAACAACTTGGTACTCTCGTAATTAAGTTGTCTCCCGTTGGTCACGTTTCTCGCTCTACTAGACGTCGAACACTTTCGCTGTTAGTAAGAAATATGATTTTATTAAATGGGATAACTCGAAGACTGTGCCTTATCATAGGGATATATCGCTTCAGCATTGCTTTTATATCACAATAAATATTACCATCATTATGTCGAGAGCGTCGGTGGCCTAGTGGCTTAGGCGGTCAACTCGTGATCGTAAGGTACCGAGTTCGAACCCCCGTGGTCACCATTTCTAACTTAAGTGCATTACCCGATGTTCTTACGGTGAAGGAAAAACATCGTAAGGAAACTTGCAGATTCGAAAGATCCTAAAGGGTCGAAGTGTATCCGAAAGGGCCCATCTGTAAGATAAGATAAGATAAGATAAGACCATCATTATGTCACATAAAACGCATCTACTGTCGGACTTAAGGTCTTCTACAAAGATCTCTACCATTAAAAACTCACCGCGTGTGTCTGTAATGTTAACATTCTCCGTATTAATCTCAAAAAACCGGCCAAGTGCGAGCCGGACTCGCACATGATAGGTTCCGTACTATTATTGTTTTTAACTTTTTACTTTATTATGTTTTTATTATTTGTTGTTATAGCGGCAATAAAAGTTCACAATTCCAACTGTTTACCTATTTACGCTTCATCAGATGCAGTCCGCTGACAGACAGACGGTCGGACAGCGGCGGTTAAAGGCCGAGCTACACCGGATGCGTGCGCGTCGACGTGACGTGCGCGTTCGCTTTCCACTGCGGTGTATAGTATGAATTCTCCTCATACGACATGTCACTCTATACAACGCAGTGGAAAGCGAACGCGCACTCATCCGGTGTGGCTGGGCCTTAAGTAGGGTCTCATTGGCACACTTTGGGTACGGAACCCTAAAAACCTCTGGCTCGAGTTTGATAAGGTTCTTACCACCATTTAGAGTTTAAACTATCTTAAGGAAGGTTTAAAACTAAACACGACGACACGCTGACCTAGTTGGTAGTGTCCCTGCCTACGAATCTAGTGGTCCTGTTTTCAAATCCCGGTAAGGGCAGATATTAACGCACTTCAGATCAAAACATTAGTAACTCAAAATACAACTGTATTTTAAAATCAATTTTAATACAACTTCTATGATCTTGAACCAAAGCTAGCAAGGATTTTGAGTTAATACTGTTTTGATTTAGCAGTACGATTGTGTGATGAGCGCGAATATTTATTCCTATATATATATATATAGTATATATTTCTCTATATAAGTATTTATATCGTTGTCTAGTACCCATTACAAGCCTAGAGCTTAGTTTGGGACTAGGTCAATTGGTGTAACATTGTCCCCTGATATTTATTTTAAAATATATCGTGATGTGCGTGTGTTAATTTGGTCTGAATTTATTGATGTGACATTTTTAAGATAGTTAAGCGAGGTTAGCCTCGTTGGACATGGAAATATGCTTGTGTGCTACAATAGAAGAGGATTGTAAACCAACGCTTAAATCGATATCTTTTAATCATTTTCCATACTATTTGCTCGTTGTCAAAAAAAAAAAACCATAATTAAAGGTTTAATGAAATTGTTTTCATTAAATCTTTAATTATGGATCACGATCGCGTCCTTTGTGTAACGGAAGTTAATCATACAAACTATATGGGTAACTTTCGTTGCACAAAGGAATCAGCTATGTTTTGTTTTAATTAGAGCCCTTAACTATGTTTTTTTTTAAACATCTCATTAAGCTATGGGCTATAACGTTTATCACCCCCTAAATCAAGACTAGGTCTCTACGTTACCTTTTTTTAGGGTTCCGTAGTCAAGAAAGAACATAGAGCCAAAACTACAAGTAGGTCATAAAATCTGAAACCAAACTTAAATTAAAGCACGTATACCTAACGGATTTTAAAGGGAAACTATCACGACTAAGTAAAGTTGATTAGTTTTTCAGATGCAGGCGAGTAAAGTGTTTAAACCCACTATACGAAAATCATCTAAGACAGCACTAAAAAACTTTAAACATAAAAAATGTTTTTGTGTGTTGTTTTTTTGAGTTCTTTTTGTGTTTGTAGTAACTGGTTTGCGCCTACAGAGCATGGTCCGACACGCTCTTGTCCGGTTGTTTATTATTTGTTTTTAAAAAACCTTAATTATTGGACTAGGCTTTAGGGGAGAAAAAAGTAAAGAGTTTTTTTTTACTTTATAAGTATGAGATAATTAGTTAGGCCTATGGCCGGCAGTCGACATATCGTTAGATTTCAAATTATTAACTAAGTATGGTTATGTTAAATATTGGCTATGGTCAATAGTTATGTTATTAAAGTTATACTAAAACTTTGATACAAAAACAAAACTTTTTCTTTACTACAGAATTAAAATAAAGTGAAAAAGTTATTCCCGACATAGGTACTTACTTAACTAGAAGACCATTTCATTAATTACAAAGATTGAGAATTTTCTCAAAGCCACTCCGAGCTCGACAAGATTTTTAATTTTACTTTGACAAACTTTGTTAGTGATGCGTTTTTTTTTAATGACGTCCATTTGGGTATCTAACAATGTTGTTATTATAATAAATTAACCAACCGTACCTATTACAGAGGTAAAACATAATACATACCTAATTAACATTACTAACGTAATATACATATTAATTATACCTACAAATGACCTTCTGCTGGAGTTTCTTGTGGCGCTTCTTCTCCGCAATGATGGTCTTGTCCGAAGCGCTAGTAGATTCACTCCATGTTACCGACGTGTAAAAGAGCCCTCATGTGGCCAATTTACTGAATAAATATTTTGAATTTTGTTTTGAATGTTAAAGACAAATATAAAAAAAACACCTTTCTTTCTATATATTTCAGCTAGGAACATGGGACATGTCTATTTGATAAATGAGACGTTATCTATGAAAAGGGACCTTAATGTCGATGGCGCTTCCGCCATTATTAACGATGCTCCGATATAAATACAACGTCGCGTGACGCAGTGCGGCGTAAGCGCCATCGACAATAAGGTCCCTTTTCATATATAATGCCACATGTCGAATAGTGAAGATGCTTTAAAAGGAGAATTCTATAACGAGGAATAAATATAATGTTTCAACCATTTTTAGGAACGTTTATAAGTGCTGCCCACTTTTTGTCATTATAGTACATTGTTGCAGAGGTTAAAAAGTAAGGAATAGATGGACGACTCAGTTGAACTGACGACTCTGACCGGGCCAGAACTATATTTCAGATAATTAAAAACACATACATATATGGGTGTATGGAATCTGATTCTTTTGCCTATCCGTAAAGGGATGAATATTATTAAAAAATAAAACGACTTCTTATTGGCCAATTTAATTTCATATGCAGCGCAAGTCGTGTTCTGATTGGTCGAATCAGTGATCAGCGGACCGATGTGATTGGTCGACTTGCAAAATGGAACAGACCAACAATAATAATAAGATTTTTGGTCAGTTTAAATTCATAGTTGGCCTGCTCATTCAATGTACAACTATTGATTGTATTGGGGACCAAGAACAAGAGCAGTGGTGTGAAAATGTCATTAATTAACGTTAAACTTGATAGAATATCTACAATATCTACATTCTAACATTGCCTAACCATGAGCGATTTTGTGACGTTAGTAGAATAATAGTATCTGAGCCATTTTACAGTGCTTAGCCAAATAAACAACTATAAATTTGAAGCAGCATCAAAGACGAATCTTGACCTGGTAGATTTGCCTATGCCACCTTACACAGTTGAAGTGTAGAAAAGGTGGAAAATCATACACTACGCATGCTACGAGTATGATCCTCGATCTTCTTAAGAAATTATGCCACGAGTTAGTGTGAATTCTGACTCCGCTTAGGAAAGCGTGTCGTATGCTGTTCTCACAGAGTACCTTTTTTATATACTTCTGACTTTCAGGACCTGTGTATCTATAAAAATTAAAATCCTAATGAGGCATTCCAAATAATCGTTACTAGAGATGAAACTTTGGTCCGCCTTCTTGAGAAAAAATAATCATAGGTACCTCTTAGATTTGAGTTCAAATACACCCCGATTTAAAAAAACTTTAAGTTTAATAAGAGAGAGAAGTGGGGTATAACAAAGTGGAATAAAAGCCAAGTTGGTAAACTTATGGCTACCAATTTTTAAAATTGTGCGTGTAGGACATACGAAAATTAACCTAGCTTATATTCTGTTTGTACATGACAACGGCCCGGTACACCCCTGCGGGCCTAGTATGGTAGTGTTTATCGCGTGACAAAATTGTGGATTAAACATCCGTCACTCTCGTACTTATATACGTGTCAGAAAGTGACGGATGTTTTATCCACATTTTGTCACGCGATAAACGCAGCCATATTAGACCCCTGCTCATATTGCATATCGTGGATCTGGATCCGTATTGGCACTTGTCGGGAAGCTGCAGTGCAGAAGATTTTTATACCGAACGTGGTGAAAATTATGAAAGAACTTGAAAAAATAAGTATTTGGAGATTTTAATAAGCATATCAATCGGGTTTCTTTCAAACCAATTCACAAAACTAAAAACGGCCGGTATTTAATAATAAAATTGCTGTAGTTTTTATTGCTTAACGCCGTCCGTAGTACCCGTAATACGGATAGTAATAGTATGGGTAGTAGTACGGGTAGTATGTATAGTACGGATAAACAAAGGGATAAACAACGCATGTCACTGTTTGTTTTGGGCAATCGTTTCTTCGGAGTATGTTCGGTAATCTCTTAAGAGATTTCAGCGAGTTGGGTATCGATTGAATCTCTGAAACGTCTTGTAATTCTGCTTTTAACATCTCCTCAGCTTGATCCTTCGCTAATAATTGTAGTACCTCCAAATCTGGATTTCGAACTGTGTTACTGTTACTGTCCTGTATTGGTATGATTTCTGCCCACTTAACGGTGTTTGCTGGCAGTTCACTCGGGTCTTCAAAGTTAGTTCGCAAAAGCTTGGGAGCCAAGACTTTTATTCCTAATGATTTGTATTGTTCAACGGGTGTTTCCACGTAATTTTTATTAAGTGGTAAACCGATCTTGGATTTCATTTTCGACTTCATTTTTTTCAATAATTTGCGTATAAAGTCAAGGCCGTCATTCTTTTCCTTCGTGGGATTAGGTGATGAGCGTACGCGGAGGTTTGGTTGGCTGTTCACAGAAGGGGCTTGACGGTAAATTGACGTTTGTTGGCCATTGTTGAAAGCTGGACTGGGAGCGCCGTTTTTTCGAAACAATCTTGTCTCCGTTGCTGGTTTTTGGTCAGACCATGCAGATTGGTCATGACCGTCTAATAAGTTTGGTTTCAAATTTCGGCCATAATGCGATGGGTGTGCTTCGATTGGTGATAATATAATTATGTTGACGCAGAATATCGTCAACGGGATAAGTGACATCTGAAAATGATTTTATATTTGTTTAGTCGGAATTATAAACCTTTTATATTTGTTTAGCCAGGTAAAATGTTACGTTGTTTTTATGTGCAAATGGTTCAAAGCGGTGGTTGCTTAAATTTTTTAGCGGGTAAAATTTAATAATGTATACATTTACCTTGACGATATAACAGACGACTTAAGTGATGCAGAAGTCACGTTTCCATAGAAGTACTTTGTAATTGTCAATATGAGAGATTAGGTTTTAAAGTGAAATCAATCGATTTCGATTCAGCTGGATGGAGACTCTTTTAATGAACCTTCTTATTGATGCGGTGATTGAGAAATTTGATACGGTACGAAATTATGTATTAGCAATGTATGAAACGAAGTAATTTTTCATTAAATACCTACTTACTTAGTTATAAATAATTGACAACAATTCATATGTGCTAAGGTAGTAAAATAAATTCCGTTTGTAGATTTTACACTGCTGATTACAGTAAAAATATTTTTGTATATTTTTTATGCAGTAGTTTTTTTTATATTTAGGAAAAACAGTAAAAAAAGTTGAATTGTGAATGTTAGGAATACACGTATAGTGCCCTTAGTCCATTTATTACCATAGGAATTGAAAAAAATATACAACTGTCATGTCCATTTTTCATCTGTCTGACGGATTACTTGATTCTAACGACACGCTTTCGGTTCTCGTAATACTATTGTTTTGATATACGCTATTTAAAATGAAAGTGACTAACGGATTTGTAAAAGCGGATAGCCACAATCTGCCCAAAGTCGACGAATTCATGATGTTACAGTTGTTTTGGTTGACAAGTGACATGACATGACAGTCAGTTCTGTTTCTGATTAAAGTTACTTTATTTTATTTTATATCATGCTAAGATCACGACATCAGTAGGGTAAATCCGGGATAGATGCCACACTTTTTGAAAAGGCCACCTAATTTCAGAACTATCAATTTCCCATGAATATTTCCTTTCGATATAGCTAGTTTAGTCTTTAATCTTACATTACGGCTTGTTTTTGTTGACCTAATAATTACTGATTGTGTACAAATTGAGTTTTTGCAGGACTCTTTTTTTTAGGATAGATGCCTACCTATATGGATAGATGCCCCACCAGGAAAATTCTAAGGAGGATAGTTGCCCTTTGGAAAAAAAACAATATACGCTAAAAACATATATGCTACGATTATTTATATAGGAGTAGTATCCCCCGATAAATGCCCCAAGGGCACGTATACCCCGGCGACTATCCTTTTTGATATGGAACGGTGCCTTTTTATTTTTTATCTAAACCAAATACAAAAGAGCAATAATTAATACATAGTTGTACACTTAATGAACCAGTATATTGATATAATAAAAACAGAACAGAAGTTAATACTCATTATAAAGTTATGAAACTGCAAATACTTCCGTTTGAAAATTTGAGGCACTTTTTGCGCTCATCGCGGAGATTTTCACACACAAGCGAGACGCGTCTTTTCCTCGCGACGGCCTGCGGGGGGTGAGGTGTGTGGCCCTTGCGCTCCCTATTTAGACTATTATTGCTTTGCTGCGTTTTTGGGAAGTTAGGTTTTTGAAAAATAGGCGCCTATCCCTTTGCGGCATCTATCCCGGATTTACCCTATTCCTAACTTTGTATATACGGTCTTTTTAATGACTATTTCTTTAATAAGTTAGTAACGACGAATTTAAGTTAAATAAAGAAAAACCGAGAAACACAGGTAGCCAAATTTTTAACTAGCTATTATAAACGCGAAAAAACAAAAATGCTTTTTTTTGAAATGTTGACAATTATAAATAACACGTAGATCCGAATGAAAACGAAAAGGACAATGCTCGAGGCGGTATTTTTTACCGGCTTCAAAATGTGGTCAGGATTTTTTATTCCCTAGTTTTATCATAAATTAGAACCACGTAGAAGAAATTACATCAAAAAAACAATGTGGGCCTCATTGTATGTAGTGATTGTAATCAGATTTCGCATCTTGAAGTACTTTGTAAAATAAATATATAGGGTGACTGCGGGGTCGTGATCCTAACTTAATGTTCCCAACTCAGTAAAAGGTTGAGATTCTAGTTATAGTGGTTTTTGAAACAAATAAAATAATATAAATTTTACCCTAATTATTACTAAAATTATGGTTACCTAACGTTTTCTTGGTAAAAACTCAAAACCTATTTGAACATCGAACGATCAGACGAGTAAAAAATTGAGTATGTAGGGTGGCCATGATCCCGAATAAAATGAATTCATTCCATGTTTATTTGAATATAGAACAAAGTAATTGTCTTAACGCTTTTAAATCTATTACGTTATGTTACTAATGGTGTATTGAGTTTTACTTTGTTGCTACACGACCGCGCAGTCAACCTTTATAATTCCGCTATACAGCGGTGGTCACATAATTAGGGACACTTGTTTTTTTCCCATACAATTGCCTAAAAATATGACTTTTCAAATTTGACCACCATTCAAAAAGTTCTAAACTAATTTAATATTTGGTTACACTCATCGTTCATTAATGAACTAAGGTTTAAATGTATGTACAATTCATCTCTGTTGAAAACGGATCTTTCATTTTATAAGGATTTGAAAAAATAATTACCTCGCGTTCATACAAAGTTGTAAAATTTTGCATGGACGGGTCAGCACTAAGTTTTTAAATCCCTATAAAATATAAGGTTCGTTTTTAACAGTAGTTCATTGTACATAAATTGAAACCTTAGTTAATGATCTAAAGTAAATTGTATTTAGCAATAAAATTGGTCAAGAACTTTTTGAATGGTGGTCAAAATTTAAAAGTCATATTTGTAGGCAACTGTATGGGAAAAAAACAAGTGTCCCTAATTATGTGACCACCGCTGTATATGTCCGCTATTAATCAGGCTTCCTACGAGGTCCTAGTGAAAAAGGGTACAAGTCGACTTAACTCGTAATAAAAAAGGGTATATACATGAACGGAGTATACTAGACTTACCTAAACCCTTTTTCACTTGATCTTCAGAACACTAAGTATTCCGCGTCTTTTTTTCCTTTCCATTTTTGGGCATTTTTTGGAGGCCCTGATCACATATTATGAACTAGCTTCTGCCCGCGACTTTGTTTATGTAGAAGGTTTAAACATCCTTCATTGGTGCTCCGCTAGTCCGCTCCTATTGGTTTTAGCGTGATGATATATAACCTATAGCCTTCCTCGATAAATGGGCTATCTAGCACCGAAAGAATTTTTCAAATCGGACCAGTAGTTCCTGAGATTAGCGCGTTCAAGCAAACAAACTCTTCAGCTTTATAATATTAGTATGTGTATCGGGCTAAACTAAAGTAACAACTTTACAGCACTGCTCGGAAACATCGCCAAAGATGGCTGGAGTCGGATCACGTTCGCAATGCATCGTACTCATAATAAACGAGCTGTTGCCCGCGACTTCGTCTGCGTAGAAGTCGATTATCACAAGTCTCTTGGGAACCGTACAATTTTCTGAGATAAAAAGTATGTCGTTATCCAGAGTTAAAGGTATCTCCATACCATATAATCGTAGTCGGTTTCGCACTTAAGCCGTTAAAATGTAACTGACAAACAAACAAAGCTATTTTTGCATTTATAATAAAAGTATGGAAATATGGATATGGATTAGTTCTCTTCAAAGGTGTTATTCTCTTTAAACAATTCACTTTTAATTCGTCTCGAATTATAAACCGGTAAACGAATTAGAGCAACGTTACTTCTGCTTTTATTTCGAAATTGTCTAACGCACTCGCAATCGCAATCGGCTTTAAAGCGCAACAATTGTTTTCATTTTGTATGCAGACAAGCCTTCGATTTTCAAAATGAAAACGATTGCGATTGCGATTGCGTTAGGCAATAGCCCCTCAGAGGGGATATGGAATGGAACTCTCCTGCTGACCTTTTGTCCAACCATAACATAACTAAAAATAGTAAAAAAAACAATTATATTATTAACTATTTATTAGGTATGCTAATAATTTGTGGTTTTTGCCATTGGTTCATTTTTTAATGGAAATCAGAAGGTCTGGCACAAAATTGTTAAAATAATGCCGCTTGAATTTTCAAAAGGGAGTCAATAATTTGAGAAATTTCTATAGCTTGTTTCTTGTTGGGATTATTTTTCAATTCACTATCCCTCAAGGACTCTAGCAGTGCTCCTGTTATTGAAGGACATTCTTTGTGGTGTTCCACAGGAGTCAGAATTGATAAGAAATCAGAAAAATTTGCGGATTCTGGAAGCGGTGAAGTTGGCTCAGAACATGTTTGGTTCTGTATTGGTATTTCTTCTTTTTTTTCGTCTTCTTTGTTTTTTGATTGTCTATCTTTTTTTTCTGATGATAATTCATCAGATCTTGGTTCTCCCTGTCTAAGGGATATCTTTTTATAATATCTGCGCTTTGACGGTTCTGGGCTACATTCGATTAGGAATATCGTGGTAAGCATCAGCAAGAAACGGATTTCTGACATCTGTAAAAGTAGTTACTTATTGTTAGTGATTTTAATAATTATGCTAAGTGTCATAGGTACAATCATTATTAAATGAGACTTACTTCGGTTCTTAGGTTGTGAAAAAAATATTAACTTTGTTAGTTAATAAAGTTCTACTAAATTGAATATTTTCGACTGTGTTTTCCTGTTTTGACTGAAAAAAAGAGAAACGATAGTTGGTTTGCTGTTGTTTGAAAAACATAATTATTAAAGATTTTATTGCATTAATTATTATGAAGTGTATCAGCAACTACAAAAATGATTTACTCAAAACCTTTAGTCATACAATTTTATACTTTTGAGACTACCCAAAAGAACTAAGCTGTAACGAAAGCTAAGGAAAAAAGGCAACTACACAGACGGACATTGAGAACAGACGGACAAACAGTGTACTGGCCTGCACATGCAAACTATGTATTTATTTGCTTTCCTAGTAGACCAAGGTCCCGTTTCACGAACGCTTTGACATGTTACTAGCGGAAATATCTTTCAACAATACATACATACATAATCTCACGCCTTCGTTCCCAGAGTGGGGTAGGCAGAGCTACAGAACTACAAACATCTCTAAAAACTTGTTGATAATTCTATAACCACAATTTGCACAATTAGGCTAAGATGTTTACCAGCGTATTAGTCGCCTAACAGTACTACAAGCCTTTATTCCCTTAGTCGTCTCTTACGACATCCACGGGAAGACATGGAGTGGCACTATTCTAACTCGGCAACCACACGAGGCAACAATATGCAATGAAAAATGACTTGCACGTGTAATACAAGACAAGTTGAAATGAATTTCTACACTACGACTTGTCCTTAGCTCGCTGCGGATACTATACAAGTTTTCGTAAAACGGATCCCAGGTACAAACATGCACGGATACCCCGAGTCATGGACTAATTCAAGACCGGCAGAACAAGCAGCGCTATGCTCACGTTTCAGCACCATCGAACGATCGATAAATAAAGCGATACCAAACCTGAACTAGCAGGCCAAATACATCGGGTCGCCACTTTCCCGAACACATGGTTGGGAGAGGCGATGGCTGAGATACGCGTCATACTCGTGAACGGGTGCTGTTTGTGGGGTTCGGTCTGTTCACGTCTGCAAGGACTTGTTGTTCAATTAATTATCCTAGTTATAGCTTTTGACGTATAGACCTCGTCGCGTTGTTCTCATATCCATCATTTTTAGTTTAGCTTTATTGACCTTAAATTTGTAATAATTTTATTTTGGTAGTTTTAAGAATTTATTATTTATTACTTTATTACCTTATTATTACTTAATGTAATTTACTTTTAAGTATTATTGTTGTATGTTTTATGATTGAAAAAATGACCTTCTGCTGGAGTTTCTTGCGGCGCTTCTTCTCCGCAATGATGGTCTTGTCCGAAGCGCTGGTAGATTCACTCTATATTACCGACGTGTAAAAGAGCCCTCATGTGGCCTATTTGCTGAATAAATATTTCGAATTTTGAATTTTTTGAACATGTTCTGGATTTTTTTCCAAGTGCAGCGAGTTAGATATTATGAACCCTACCCCTCCCCCCCGTCTTGGAGTAATGATTGCCTACCGGGTGATATGGACTCAATTTGGTTTAAACAGCACCCATGCCGATTAGCAATGCTCTACTCAAAAGTGTAAAAACTCTACATTAAGATTAAAGTATTAAAAGATTTAAGAGAACCGGTATAGAATATGTTACAGTGTATTTTTGGAAGCAAGTACCATTTTGTAACGAAGGCAAATAAGAAAAAAGGAAGATATTTGGTCAGTAAAAAGTTCTAAAGGGCAACATAGTACAGTCTACAGTACAAAACAACCGGGCCGGTTACATCTCAAGATACACTCGCGTATAGTGAACTTCAGAAACCACGGGATGAAAAGGACCTTCCCAATAGCTTCCCAAGGAATATTGGCAAGCTAACAAGCCGGTGGGCTGATGAAGTTATACAAGTCGAAAATACCGTAAAATGGGGTGACTTTGGAAACGCGAGGCGACTTTGATAGTTTTTTGAATCATCAATTTCGTGCAAAGTCTTAGTTATTATTAAGCTCTTTTGCGACATTACGTTCATTATGTTTCATATGCGAGCGCAAAATGTTCGTAATTCAAGTATTTTCAGACAAATTGAATTTAAAACCTTCGGAACAAAAAACCACTATTTTTTTACATGCCTCGGGGGTGACTTTGATATTGTGATGTAAACAGAGGGAAAATCAAAGTAGCCCCATTTTAAGAATCGAGGTTTTAAGCTGCGTATTTTTTTTTTCTACCAAGCCGTCTACCGTAGTCTGCCTCTAACTGCTTTAAGTTACTCCAAATGAGTAGTCACCAATACAATATTTTTAATAATTTATTTTACGATTAAATGCGGGCGTTACAGAAGATTTATTTTTAAAATTAATCAAACTAACCCCATTTTACGGTACATAAAATTTCCAGGGATACTGGATTATAGACGGGATCGGAAGACGTCTAATCTAAAGAGTGTTATGTATCTATACTTACTAACACAATACTGATATCATTTGCAATGTAAAGTCACCAAATATTTCAGTTTTCTCGATGCAGTACTTTATACTACTGTAGAAGTAGTTTCCAGCCATGTTTGCCTCAACATACATTTAAAGACTGTAATATTCTTGTGATATTTTTCTTTGCTTGAAGCAATCCTTTTTTACAGCTTTTTTATTGCATTGAAAAAATAAACTGTAATGCGAAATAAATGTTGTCGGACTATGAAAACATTTTTCAGCAGGCAAAACATACAGGATTTAAAACTTATAACTGTGTCAACAATGCTCCTGACAATCTATAGGTATACAATTTAGTCACATCATCCACTCGTGCACGGGATAATCGCCCTTACGTAATGGCAGCTCATAATGGGTGCGTAACTTTTACAGTGAGGCGATAAAAATCTTAATGAAATGTTCTCAAGTAATATATACATGCAGTTAAGTTTGTAAGTAAATATTAATGTTGGTGTTTTATGGAATTTATGAAGTACCATTATAACTTTTCTTGTCGCATTAAATTTGCGGGTTTTGGCCTTCCAATCCTTAAGCGATTGTGTTAAACTCTACAATGAATCAGAAATTACTAGTTTTTGGGCGTTCTATTGACCTGAAATTTTGCATACAAAAATAATTTGAGAATATGCAATATTATGGAATAATAGAGCTAGCCTGATGATTTAGCTGGGAAGTGACTACTGCCTTTTAAAGGACCTCCGCTGTACTTATGTCAACGCAAAGGGGTTTGGGTAAAAGTGTTGTCATTTGTAAAATTCATACATTTTCAAGGTGAGCGGCCATTCGTAAAAGTGGTAAATTATGATAGAATTATTAAAAATAAACATATTTTGTTATGTAATGTAATATTCTTAAGTGCATCGGAGCCGAGATATTTAAATATTCATACTTGGGCATACTTTTGTACTAAAAACTTAATACTTAAATCTTTAAAATCTCCGCTCCGATATTATTTAACGCCGTAAATTATATATATCTATGTGTATTTTGAGGTCCTCTAAATAACTACGTAAAAATCATCCGTGACCGCTGAAAAAAAATATGACTATATTCTTCAAACAAATTTACCCAATGCCCTTTGAACTCGTTCGATTAGTTTCGATGAGAAGTTGAAACGATAAAAAAAAACCGTAAGTACTTTTTCCCAAATCTTTCGTAATTTATCCCTTTGATAAATATTTGCATTTAACCGTTTTTAGATGTTAAACCTCTCTAGTACATACTTTGTTACTTTTTTAAAAGGTGTATTGTTATTTCGAAACTGACTTTGTGAGACCGGGCTTCATTGTTTTTAGCTCAACATACAATACAATAAGTACCATTTGTTATTTGGTTCAGATTTGAAGATACCATAGAACGTTGGGCAGTCGTGCGAACAGTGAAATGTTATTTAACACCACATTTAGGGTAATCGCAAGTACAGATTACCACAGATAAAAAGAAAAACAAATGCGGTTGCCAGTGTCTTTCGTAATGGCGAATTGTTCAAACTGCGCGTATTTTGTTTTTAAGGGCAACTTGATGGTTGAAAATGTTGAAATATCACGGAATGTCGGTAAGAAATTTTCAAGTCAGAGTTATTGGTGACGTTACCGATTGATTAAAAAGATTCACTTATACAGCAGGGTTGCTAAATAGCGCCGTACCATTTATGAAAATGATAGAAATACAATAAATTCTGCATACAGTCACTTCTTGTCAGTTGTCGTTGCGTGTGAGTGGCAGAGTCGATTGGAAAAATATAGTTAGATTATGATTAGATTGAAATAAAACAAAGCCATGAATGTAATTTTTAATTTATTAGTACTTTTAAGTACATTAAAAAAAATTGGACGGATATTACTGTTAACATCACTTACTTAATGATTGTTAAAAGGCTGTAGAAATACTAAACGGTTAAATGTCTGACACAGTTTTGTAAAGTAGTACCTACTCGTACAGAAACAATGTAATTTATAATAGGTATTTATACATATTTTTTTAAAAACATTAGGTACTTAAACATCTTTTGACCTTAAGATAACAAATCGTGTTGTTTTTTGTTCTTGAATAATTAATACTCTTATAAAGATCAACAAATATCACTCACTTGAAACAGGTTTGTTCAATGATCTCATTCGGTTATATAACTTTTATATGGCTTTTACATCTGGTCTCTTTTTGGTCATGTAACCCAGATCTGTACATAATTAAGATAACTCTTACTTATTCGTAACTTGAATGTGTCTTATTGTGAACTCGAGACTAGACACTGAAATAACTTATATTTTTTAACGTTTAAGGGTTAGTTTCAAATTGTTTGCAGTTAAACTTGTTCTTGTTGTAGTTATTTGATGGATTTATTAGTTAGAAATACACATAAGATCGTAAAAAAATATTAGACTAATAATGCCATAATTAAAGGATTTTTTCGCAATACTGGAAAAATTACTTTTCAGTCCCTATGTGTAGAATTTCAACTTCATACGAAGCCAAGTAGCAAGTAAGAGTTCGTTGTGCATGAAATTTGAAAGTTACCCTGCAACAGAATTAATTTAGTTAAAGCCAAGGTCATACCAAAGTGGAGCATGACATTCATTACCGCTCACCACATCGTCTTCCAATCTGTCTTTTAACTTTTGACAAGGATGCTTACCTACTCACTTAATAACAAAATGTTCTTTCCCAATACTCAAACCGTGGATAAATTAAGTTACTTCTGGTTGGAATTTGATATTTGTTACGTACAAAATTAGACAAATATTAACTTGAAGTATTAAATATATCCGCGCGTCGAATATCGGGGAAGGATAATTCACAGTCTGTTACATAAACTCTTAGAAAAAGGGTTCTACAATGTTCTCTTCAACGGAACATTAGTAAGTTCTGCAGTAACCTAAGGGGTGAGGATCTACACAATGCTCGTCTCCTCGGACAAGGGTACCTCCTCACACACATGGCGAACTGTCTGTCGCACTCACACAACCTCGCAGCACAGCCGTTGACGAACTTGTGCTGGGAACTGTAGTTTTCAAGAGCACAGAGAGGTTCTCCACGGTAGCACTTCCAGTAGTACGGCTGGAAGTAGACTGTGTAGACGGGGCAGTAGAGGTTCTCGTAGCATTGGTCGTGCATCTTGCAGCATCTGTGGGGGGAAATCTTGGTGAGTCCGTGCTTCTCCGGTTTTCATGCCAGTATAAAGTTACATGCGGGATATGTCAAAATATACATATAGTTGACGACATATTATCTCGATTGCACGAGAAACAGGGGCCTGCGTTATTGGCGTTATTCAATGGAATAGACGATGATGTTTTTGTGTCTTCATAAGTCTATTTTTAATCATAGACTCATGCGACTGTTTGAATACGTAAGTTATGTTAATCAAGTCTGGAGATTGCAGAGCAAAAATGTGTATAGTCCGTTACCTTACACTTAGAATAGGATTCGGGTTTGTACTTCTCTCTTCGCTCTCATACGCTCGTATGCGAGTAAAGCCGATTTACCCGAATCCTATTCTTAGTGCCTATGTGTTACGAGTTAATTTAATGGAGTAGGTAAACAAAAACGACTCGAGAAACTTAAATAGAATAGTGACATAAGACATGATACTGGGTTTTTCTGGAAGACCTGTGTTGTCATTTATTGTGATAATCATCACGATAAGCTCCACCAAACCGGTATACCTACATAGGAAACACTTGGGCTTCTGTGAAATGTTTCTATATCTACACGAATGTTATAAATAGGTAAACATTATTTGTTTGTAAGTTTGAATGTTGCTTTCTTTAGATGTAGATGTAAATTTTATTCGCAAATATTTAGAATTGTCTTTTAGGCTGGAGCCTCTATTATATCTCGTTAAAATGAAAACGTTTTTCGTAGAGATTAATTTTGTGTCGCTAGGGAAGAAAAAATAGTCGAGCAGATGAGATTCGAGATTCTTGCGAACGCTACTTTTTTTTTAAAAACAAATCGCAAACTTGACATTAATAGAACCCTGGGGGCAAGGCCATAAAAAAACTTCTAGTTATTCGTTACTGGTCTTAGATGATAACATGACGCTAACTAGATGTCCATGATTTAATTTTGGGCCATTCTACTTAATTGTACATAATTTTTAGCCAACGTTCTCACAAAACTATTTTTATTTCAAAAAACGGTAAAGTGCTGCGTTTTCTAACTTGAAACTCGAAAAGGGACGTAAATAAGCTTATATTTAGAATTATCCCAATTCATAAAAAGTTATTTGTAATAACTACAAAGTGAGTAACGCAGTGGACGTTGATGTTCCCGCCCTTTCTATGGAAAAAGTGCAATTTACCACTGAGTTACCAAGATTCTTCAACGATAATTGAGTAATTTAAGAGTTGTTTTTTTGAAAACCGGTAAACTTAAACATTCTAAGTTCATGTTATTTATTTATACGCGGATTCATAATTTGGTATACTTTTTATCAGACGATAACAAAAGTGTACGCTGAAAAGTAGAATGGCCCTTTTGCCTGCGTGCAACCTTCATGGCTATAATGAGCGACGAAATCTAAATAAATAAATAAATAAATATCCAGGTACAATCTCACACAAATTGACCTAGTCCCAAACTAAGCTCTAGGCTTGTACTATGGGTACCAGACAACTATAAATTTACTTATATAAATAAATACATAGAAAACATCGAAGACCCAGGAACGAATACTCATCACACAAACATATGCCCCAACTGGGGTTCAAACCCGGGAATGCTAGCTTGGTAGGCAGGGCCACTAACGACCGACCGACTAGGCTAACGTGGGCGTAAAGATTGCAAAAAATCATTTTATACTCTGAATTTGGTTACATGATCCAACTGGCTCCGGTTGCCACTTGGGAAAATTGTAGTTCCGCCTGACACTACTTCCCACTCCCTGACTATGGCGAAGCCCAAAAGGTTATGTGTTTGACCTGTATGTACGTAAGTTCCTATGTCGGCTCGTAACTACTCAAAGGCTCAACCGATTGAGAGAAATGATACGACATTAGATTAGTCTTGACGGTGGCGTGAGTGTCACTGGGTACTAGGGAATGCAATTTAACCGGTTATTAGACGTTTGCATTCCCTACTGGGTTCATACAATTGAAAAAAATCAAAATGGCGGATTTTACGCGCTTTAATGCTTTTGACATATATCGACGACAATATAAAAATGCTGTTGTGTTTTTTTGTCAAGCTATACCGATTGGTTCTTCGAACTGAGCAACAAATTACGCAAATTTCGTCGATCATTCTAGCGAATGCTAATGAAAATAATCAAGGCTATCAACCATTCAGCAAACTTCAAGAATTATTTTCGGTGCAACTGAAGCGAAATTATATTAGTGAAAAACGAGCGAATTCACGATTTTTTTTCTCAAAGTAAAAAGTACTAGTGAGTCTATTATAAGGTGACTAGATTCACAAATTATCAGTTAAATATGTGGCTGATGGAACAAAATAAACGCAAACATTCCCTGCCTTATTTTAACTGTGTTCGGTATCTTTCTTTTTACTTTTTCTTACGTATAAGAAATCTAAATCGTAAATTCGATGATAAAATCAGGCTTCAGTCTCAAAGGACATACGCAAATGGGCTTATATTTCCTTCTTGTCTTATCTTTGTATCTTAACCAAACAGTCGTGTTTTTACATGCGATGAGTAAGTAGATCTTGTTTGTATTAATACTTAATTGTTAATATAATTTGTGCTTTTAATTTGGCCCTTATTTATCGCGAATCTAAACACTGGATGTGCGTCTAGGGTGTCCCCTACCGACATCTCCTCTCACTCTCGCTCACCATACCTCTTCCGCGACTCTTTTTTCATCCATCCTTTCTAAATGACCAAACCATCTTAACATTCATCTACATATTCTTTCAATCCACATCGTTACCTAATCTAACCTAACCTAACCTAACCTAACCTAATTTGCTTTTGGTCCACTGCTATTTGTCCATCGCAATGCGGCTGGCTGATTATAAATAAATAATTCAAAAATGTGTTCCATTTTCAAACTTTTATTCTTTTGTTTCTGTGATTTTCATTATAGGATTAGACGTATTATTCTAAATATCCACCACAACAAGATCAAAAAATCGACAGGGAGCGAAATAATCAAAAGAGTGCGACTTTGTATTCAACAGGAAGGGACTCATTTGGAGCATTTGATAAATTGATTAATTTTGTATTAAAAATGTTAAAATTCATGGTCTTCCTTTTATTTCTGACACTATGCTATTTAGCAAAAAATAATTCTTATCATGAAGCCTTTAGATTGGTATGATAAAGCTACAGGGTAATTATTTTTCTCGTGTAACGGGTTCGATTCCCGGTTCAACCATGTAATTATTTAAATATCTATGAATGCAGTTTAAATTGTTTTTTAAATTCAAATAATGTCTTCTTTCAGTAAAATGTTCCATCTACAATATTCAAGGTACTTTCCTTCCATGTGGCATAGTATAACATGTATATCATGTATAGACACAATATCGGTGTGAGTCAGAAACTACTGATATAAAGATGATTGGTGTCAAATATAAATAAGGAAGTGACCTATCGATTCCATCAGTGGGCCTCCCGGAGCCGAGGAACCCGCAGTAGCACCCGTAGCCCTTGTAGCTGATCGGGTCGCAGCCGCCGGTCGCGCAGTACATCATGTTGTAAAGGTGTAAGACTCCGCGCTTGCCGCGATTCTCGCCCTTGTTTATATACATCTCCGGGTCGATGTTCCTGTGAAACAAATTTGGATTTAAGTTATTTCAGTGCGTTAAGTGGTTAAGGTGCAAGACGGCAAGCTTTTTACGGTTTTCGATTTTATAACGTGGAACAGAAGGTTGATGTTGCATTGGAGTTGAACGTCAAGTTTTTTCGTCTTATTATGATAATTAAGGAAGTTATGCGCTTCATGAGTAATGAGCGTTTTTCGTTGTTTTATTGCTGAATGTATGATAATAGCTGGTGACAGTTTTAATGGGGTTATTTATTATTTATATACACTTTTACTCTCTCTGCACTTATTGACGCCGATTTTAATTTTTATCTAGTGGGTGATGTTTCTCTTCTACATTCTGTCCCATAATAGCTACATAAATATGTGTACTAAGTGCCATAAAATAAGGTAATGTACCATACTTTGAAGCTT
The DNA here is from genome assembly GCA_946894065.1 of Acleris literana. Classification (NCBI taxonomy): domain Eukaryota; kingdom Metazoa; phylum Arthropoda; class Insecta; order Lepidoptera; family Tortricidae; genus Acleris; species Acleris literana. Next base: position 7,626,569 of record OX335669.1, on the reverse strand, counting down.
TAAAGCAAGCTTCTAATCTGATTGACGTCTAAAATAAGATTATAATGACTCATTGGGAATAACGAACCGTGGGTGGTGGGACACTTGGCGAGGCGGAATGATGGCAGATGGACGAAATTGGTTACTGAATGGTGGCCAAAGAATTAAAAAACCATGGTGGACGACATCCATAAAACGGAGGGGAGACAATGGATGCGAATAGCCCAGAACCGAGGAGAGTGACGTTATAAGGATGAGGCATACCCAACAGTGGGTGGATACAGGCTGATCGCATGGATCGATGGATAGATGAGCTCTGAAAACTAAGAGTTGCCTTCCAAGTCTTGACAAAGTGCTTAGTAATTATACCATAGAAGGTTGGCAATTCGCTTCGTAGATGCCTTGCATCCTTTTAAGGTAGAGCGATTCATCAACTGGTTTTACATTGTTCAGGTTATTTACAAAAATAGAATGAGATCATACCTTACTCCTTTTAGATAATCAGCTTCAGGCACCGAATACCTAAACGGGTCATGCGCAAACCCGACTAAAAGTTGATCCTTATTCTTGACATCGTGTATTCCCTTATAATCGAATTCTTCATATTCTAACTCATTTTCTTTGGTATCTTGTAAATATGTATCTCTAGCACTAGGACTAAATCCATTGGTGAAGTTAATGGTGTACTCGTGAGGTGCGCTTGGCAAATTGTATGGCCGCGGACGGTGTTGGATTTGTACGTAGTTTGTATTGTTGAATATATTTTCGTATGTCAGATGTCTGGACCAATCTGAAACAAGGAAAGAACAAATTTTAAACTTCCTGATGTAAAAAAAACATTTTTTTTTAAGTTTTAATAAGTACCTACGTAAAATTAGTTAGACAGCTACTTATACAGGCCTATAGTTGGTCTGTTCGCTTTAAAAATGCAGTGAATCATCAAAGTATTAGGTTTATTTTTATCCATGAAACTTTTTTTTTTTTTAATTTTTTTTTTTTTTTTGACTATGGTAACATTATTTGGAAAAGTCATCACTTCTTGTTGGTCTGTGACCTCCTTCTTTAAACTATACCATATGTACTTATTTCAAAATGAGCATTTTGAAATAAGGTTTACCTAGATTAAGAAGAAAAGGGCATTGGGTAAATTTGTATGAAGAAATTTTTTTTTTTTCACCGACCTCGGATGATTTTTACATAGTTATTTAGAGGACTTCTAAATACACATAGATATATATAATTTATGGCGTAAAATTATATCGGAGCGGAGATATTAAAGATTTAAGTATTCAGTTTTTAGTACAAAAGTACGCCCAAGTATGAATATTTAAATATCTCGGCTCCGATGCACTTAAAAGTATTACATTATATAACAAAATACGTTTATTTTGAATAATTCTCTCATAATTTACCACTTTTACGAATGGCCGCTCACCTTGAAAATGTATGACTTTTACATACACTTTTACCCAAACTCCTTTTAATTCAAACGTGTTTTTAATTTTAATTGTACATTGCAACATTTGCAACGTGGGTCTCCATATCAAATACACCCACAAACCATTGAAAAATCGCCGCATTTTCACGCACTAGATCGCGGAGACAATGAGTTAATGGTACAATGCTATTGTATAATAGGTTATGCGTTTCAATAGGAATCCAACGAAGTGTGAAACTGCATGAGAGAGATGGTTAATTCGCTCCCATGCTTGTCACGCTCTGTAATGGATATTGGTGTCGTTCGCTAATTTAGATCTAGGCTGTTGTAGTTTTCATGCGAAAATAATTATCTAGCCCAACCTTTGGGTATGCGTTTGAGTAGGCATTTGAATAAAAAAAACTGTGGGGTCACTGCCCTCTAGGATAATGCAAGTGGAAATACTTAAAAAAAAGTCGGACTCGCCCATGAAGGGTTCTGTGAAAGGAAAATTGCGGTTTACGATTTATGACGTATTAAAAAAAACTACTTAGATCTCGTTCAAACCAATTTTCGGTGGAAGTTTGCATGGTAATGTACATCATATATTTTTTTTAGTTTTATCATTCTCTTATTTTAGACGTTACAGGGAGGGGACACACATTTTACCACTTTGGAAGTGTCTCTCGCGCAAACTATTCAGTTTCGAAAAAAATTATGTCATTATCATTTTTGAAGACCTATCCATCATTTTTTTTGAGTTTCATTTTTAAGTATGGGTAACCCCCAAAATTTATTGTTTTTTTTCTATTTTTGTGTGAAAATCTTAATGCGGTTCACAGAATACATCTACTTACCAAGTTTCAAAAGTACCTATAGTTCTTATATTTAGTTTCGGAAAAAAGTGGCTGTGACATACGGACGGACAGACAGACAGACATGAAGAATCCATAAGGGTTCCGTTTTTTGCCATTTGGCTACGGAACCCTAAAAAGGGGTGCGCTTCAATCAGTATAAAACATTTAACTAACCACGACAAGCATAACGAACGTTTAGCATAAAAACCAATTGTATAATTGCATCTGGCATGCCATCGAATAACATAACACTCACTTAGTATAACTATCATTTTCTTGTTATTATGCATTTTAAGTCAATTTCTTCTAACTAGGTTAGGTTAGGTTAGAACTGTGACCACATTAATAGTAATGAAAGCAGTTAGAAATATTTATTTTTTAACTTATAAAAAATTTAGTTTTTGAAATTATGCATTTCGATTTATGCATCATGACTATTATATCGATGGTTTATTATTCTGATTGAAATTATGCAATTCGCGTTATGTAAAATGATCATTAGACCATTTTTTTTTATGCTAAACATTACACACCCTAATGTACTCAGGGAAAATTTTATATTACATGTGAAACAAAACTTCGGACTTGCGATAGCGGGCCTAGTATAGCTACGTCTATATCTATATCGCGCGTCAGATGTGGATAAAGCATTCATCACTCTCGTACTTATTTACGTGTCTGAAGGTTACGGATGCCTTATCCACACTTTGTCAATAAACGCAGCCATATTAGGGCCCTAGGTTACCCTTTATGCCCTGCGGGCCTATTATGGGCTTGGTTATCGATGTGGATTAACGTGGATAAAGCATCTCTCACTGACCAATATGTAAGTGCGAGAGTGAGATACTATGTCCACCGTGATAAAGGCGAACATACTACGGGCTCTGGGGGGTTACCATGACATACTAAAGCTGTTCAGTTTAGGTTGAGAGAAAGGGGCAGAGCTGCAAAACTGCTATATAGGTTACCCTACTAATCTATATATATGTATATGTATATATAAAAGGCAAACCTGACTCACTGATTTATATATCAACGCACAGCCGAAACTACTGTACCTAGAAACTTGAAATTTGATACAGGGGTTCCTTTCATGATGTAAGTGAGCACTAAGAAAGGGTTTTTGAAAATTCATCCCCTAAGGGGTTAAAATAAGGGGAGTAGCGGGAAACTAATTCTACGCGTACGAAGTCGCGAGGGTCGTCTACTTTCTCATAAATAATAATCCTCATATAAGTTTTTATTTATTTCTCTTCTCTTGGTCGACTGGTAGAGATGAGGAATTAAGTCCGCCATTTGTACTTATTTCTGTGCAATAAAGATTAAATAAATAATCGTTTGCGTTTATACAACGTGTCCCAAAACTCAACGATAAGCCGGCACCAGAGGATGGAGCTGCTTATGATTAGTCGAGAAAAAATAAAAAAGATAAAAAAGATAAAAGAAATTTATTTAGTAAGTAGGCCGCTCGGGCACTTTTACACGTCAAGATACTACCAATACCAATAAGGAAAAGATATATTTTTTTCCTTATTTTTTCTCGACTAATCATAAGCAGCTCCATCCTCTGGTGCCGGCTTATCGTTGAGTTTTGGGACACGTGGTATACCACCATGATTACAAACTCCTCAATCACTCGCAAAAACTAATCACAGCAATTCAAAAGGCAAATTTGCCTAATTTACGACATGATATTCAAACATTCCCTGTGCAATGGTGTCGCCAATTGAACTATTACAATTCATGAGCTATAATGGCTCGTTAACACGTCTCCGATACAAGAACAATGGTTTCCAGCTCGTTGTGCAAATGCTTAACCCCGATAGAGGATTCTATTAATGTCAATTTGAAGTTCCATTAATTTATGCTATTAATTTTATCACATCACGCAATAGAATTCATCGTAATGTTATTTATCTCTCATCAGTTACGTTAGTTTAAGGGTCATCTTTTTTTCCAGCGCTTCTTTATGTATTTTCGAGTTACGTTTTTGTTTTCGCAACTGTTTAATTTGTCCAAAAATTCATAAGTTCATCTTTTTTTTCTAAATTTATTAACATTTCATAATGTTTAAAGACATGTACGATGTAGGTGGATCTGTTGGTAAGTTAGGTTTATTTTAGGTCTCAGAAAAACAATGATTTTCTAACTTATAGAAAAACGGACAAGCAAAACAGGTTTTACTTAGATAAGATGCTTAACGCTGATGTAAACGATACGATAACGTGTAAACAAAATAGAAATAGAAAAATTAAATTATTAAAAAAAAACAAAAACCCGACTGCAATAAAAAATCAACTGAAAAGCGAAAAACTTATATTGATATTTATATCAATTTAAATTTAACTTGAATATTGGAAAAGGTATTGCAGGCGGGGACAAGCACTGAATTACAAAACGTATTTCTTGACAAAAATAATAATTTGGACTAGCTTGTCCCTGCCTGCCTGGAACAAGGAAAGTATAATTTTATTGTGTTTTGTAATTTGCTTTACCAAATTACATTTAAACATACAGGGTGAAATCTAAGTCGTGATCACAATGATCTCCTCTGTATTGTACCCACGAATATGAACAACTTTCACTATGGGACCAACTCTGAAATCCCGAAAAAATAATCAGCTGTTTCATAGAAAAGTTCAATACAATATAAGTTGTGTATATTTTTGTAATCGCCTTTTAATCTTCTTCATTTTGATACCCTATTGGATTCATTTGTTAAAAGATATTTTTTTCGAAACAAAAATTATGGCACCTAAAATCCGCCTTGTTTTTTTTTGATGTCACTTATTCTAGAACACTTGAGTTGCCGAGATAAATCCAACGATACCTTAATTTTAGAAATCCAGCCGTTTGGATGATACGAGGTAATAAATAAAGAATATTACATACACACATACATACATAGATAAGCGCGAAAAACAAACAAAATTAGAAATAATAAATAAAAGAGGCCCAGGAGCCGCACTCTACTTTGTCTCTATACGGTGTGTAAATGGAATACGAGCAAAAATTTAAACTAGACGTAGGTTATGGCTCTAAAAGTCATGTAAATATGGAGTTTCGTTAATAACTCTAATAGAAGGAGATGGTGCAAATCGTCTCCTAATCGGATCTTAGACCATAATACACAGAGCGCAATTAATTTTAAAAGGTCCCATCTTGCAGCAACGTATAATATAAACGATGATTTAAGTCTCAGTGAATTGCAGTTTAGTTGGGCTATTTCTAATACACTGCGTGGCGAATTAATTTGTATGAAAAAAAGAAATACAACTCATGTTCACGATACACATACTTTTATGTTAATTAGGATGCATATTAAACGTCTGTAAAATGTTTGCTCGTATTCCATTTATACACTGTATTGTATACGTATTGTTTTTAATTCCGCCGCAATCGCTAAAATCACGCCATCCGCCATATAAAACTGCATCAACCCTTTTAAATACTCCCTTCGACATTACCAAGAAATGGGCCCAAGAAACAGGACTCCCCAACCAGCCAAGGGACTAATATCGACCCCACAAAAAACCCACTGGTTTTTCACTACCAAGGCGAAATTGGTGCCAATTAAATAGACTGCGGACGAGCTGGGGTAGAAGCCGAGAGTTCATGCACAAATGTGGATGGAGGGAGTCTCCAGCATGCGAGTGAGGAGCTGCGGGGCAGGACATGCACCACATAATCCGCGAGTGCCCACTTACCAAGTACCAGGGCAGCCCAGCCGACTCGTTCGCCCTAAATAACAATGTCACCCAATGGATCCAGCAATTAGGTGTACCGCTTTATATTTTTGATTAAGAACGATTGTAATTTATAATTTGGCCATACGAATAAATAAAACTCTTCTGCATGTTAACTGCTTGTCTAATCCGCGCAAGGGCTACGAATAATTAGTATAATGATTGCATGACGGTTATGACGAATAACGACGGTCGATTGGCAAATTAATGTGTTTCGTGATATTACCGATTTTTCTCAAACCGTGGGATGTTTGAAAAAGATCTATTGAGTTTTGACATGTTTTGCAATACGTTGTTTTGATAATTGGTAAGATGCACTATTGGTTAAATCGCAATAAAGTATAATGAAAGATGCATAACGTTAACGTAAGCGATTTTCGAAAGGTGTCAAAATGTATGGAATTGACATAAGCGCTTGACGCGACCGTCCGGCAGCTTACACTTAAATCATATACATTTTCTATAAAGATAACGTTCACTAAATGCATCTGAAATATTTAGAGGATTTGCTCCCACAGGTATTCGAAATTACGACAGCTTATTCCCTATTACACAGTTCTCTTACTCATCAAGAGTGATTGAGGCAGTAAATTTGATGACCTTAGGTCAATATTAAAATCAAAGACTCGGGAAGAAATATTTGTGCTCGCCACAAATAATTCACAATCCTGGGGATCGAACCGGGCCCGCTAGCTCCGAAGGCAAGGCCACTAGCAACTAAGCTAGCCAAGACTTGTGAATTTACTATCCACACAATTTATAATTGAATGTGATTGTAACGCTTTGGTAGCACTACTGTTATGTTACAAACTTTTTTCAAATAAATAAATAAATAATGCGTTTTGTAACGATAAGATGTGAAATTTTAAATCTAATTTCTTATTTCACTGGAAGTCGTCAGAAAATTTATAAATTTTCAAGTTTCACAAAGTTTTAAGCAAGAAAATCTACAATTACATTAAAATTCAAATAGCAAACGTTACTATGAACGATGAACAATTTAATAGTTATGTAAGGGCAATAACTCCAAGGTTGATTCAAATCCCTTCGTGAGTGCGAGTACATACGCAATCTATGTTAATCGATACTTAATTTACAGCATTACTTTGTTTTGAGATAGTTAATGACATATTTATCCTTGAAGAATATAGAGAAGAACATTGATACTGGCACGAAAGACCTGAGAATAAAACAATATTTATTTAGCCCTTAACGTGGCAAAAAAACTATAGTTAGTTTAAATTTGAATTTTGAGTTAATGTCATAAAGACATTAAAACATGTCGATACTTGAAAACATATCGAAACTTTTATGTGGTCGTCTCGCACCATCTCATATACACATTAGTATGTTTTTGTTCTCTCTCTATCTCTCCCGTAAGATTCTTGGCATGTTTTCCTGCTGAACTACGCATGTTATTTGATACTATATTTAATTTAATATTTATAGCTTTATATAATGCTAGACTAAGTAGTACCATTGTAATAAGAAATATGTTTAAAAAATGACTGACTGCTGAGTTTCTTGCGGCGTTTCTTCTCAGCAGTGGTCTTCTCTTGGGAAGCGCTGGTAGATTCTTGACGTGTAAAAGTGCCCGTGCGGCCTACTTACTGAATAAAAAATATCTCTTTATCTTTTATCGATTGTTTTTTGACAGCAGCCATTATACGGCTGCGTGCCACTGAAAGGGTTAGTTAAATATAACGTTAAGTCTGGGTTTATAAACCATTTATTGTCTTTGACGTGTTAGTGTTATTGTTTTAAAGTTGGCCGCCATTACTGTCAAGTAAATAAGAGTTATCAAAACGTTGACAATACGATAACAGAGCCTCTACCGTAGGCGATAAAATCCAAATCGTATTTGACCTGCGCCTCTATTCTAGGTGGTAAAAACGATATCGTAGTTTTCCTGTTATGGTATTGTTATGACGTCAGCCGCCATTACTGTCAAGAAAATAAGAGCTATCAAAACGTTGACAATACGATAACAGATCAAATGCGATATTGTTTTTACCGTGTTGAATAGAGGCGCTGTTATGGTATAGTTTTTAACTCGTCCGCCATTACTGTCAAGTAAATAGGAGCTATCAAATCGTTGACAATACGATAACAATTCAAAAACGATATGGGTTTTACCGTGTTGAATAGAGGTCCTGGGCTAAAGTAAAACCTTATTGTTTTTGACGTGTTTCCGTATCGTCAACGTTTTGATAGCTCTTATTTACTTGAAAGTAAAGGTGCCCGAGTTAAAAACATTACCATAACAAATCAAACGCAATATTACCCAGAAGAATAGAGACGCTGAATATCGTATATATTTGGATGTTGTATGTGTTATACGCGTACATTATAATGAATTAATGACCTATGAAAGAAGTTTTTACGTAACATTGCTTTTTGACCACCGTCCTTGTGAGTGCGTTTGCCTTAAAACACATTTAAAAAAAAAGGTGGTAGAGGTGAGAGAGATAACAACTTTGTCAGACAGTTACAATCGAATTGAATTATTAACTTACTTATTGCTTACTGTTTTTTTATTAACTTGACATTAAGCTATCACGTTAATATAATGTATACCGGATGAAATCTAAATCGTGAATCAAATGATCACCTCTGTGTTCTACCCACGAATATGAACCACTTTCACTATGGGACCAACCTGAAATCAGAAAAAAAAACATCAGCTGCTTCATACATTTTGGTCGAGTACCTACGTATTGAACTTTTCTATGAAACAGCAGATTTTTTTTTCGTGATTTCAGATTTGGTCCCATAGTGAAAGTTGTTCATATTCGTAGGTAGAATACAGAGGTGATCATTTGTTTCAAGACTTAGATTTCACTCTGTAGAATATAGGAGCAAGATGGGCTACAACACAATAGAATAGAGCTCCATAGAAACGAATTAATAATTCTATAAATACTTTTTTTTAATAATTTAAATAACAATTTATTAATTTATTTATTATATATTTATTTTAGATAAAAGCCGAAACTTTAGAACCCTAAACTAGTAGGTATAAATGAGAACCTCAGTCTTACTCATAAAAAAAACTTTTAAAATAAATCGCAGGTCATTCAACTCATCTGCAAAATGACCTTTCGCGATTGCATCGTACATAATACCTGCTAATTGCTTTGCTGCTCCGCGTTTGAGCGATTTGAGGATTTTGCAACCGGCTCGTCCCCATTCCGGTCTTACGTTTGGCGATCTCATAATGTCAAGGTTGCCTTTGCGCCGGACGTGTGGCAAAAATAAAGAATTAGCAGTTTAATTACAAGAGAGAAGTGCCAGTATATTACTATTATTATAAATGATTGGTCAATGTTAAGGAATGGTGTCAATGTAGTAATCTGCTGTACTAAGTTTTGTACGAACCAGTAACTTGTCAAATTGTGAAACTTTTTTATTGATAACTTTGAGGTAATTTTTAAGAATTTTCATCAAAAGCGAACATTCCTACTCGCGCATTACTAACTGATGAATACACGGAAATGTCTAGTCACTTAAAAGAGATTTGAATCTCAAAATTTAAAGTGCACACTTACCACTTAGGTACAGACAAAAATTCGTATAACTTTTATTTTAAACTTACGAAATTACACATGGTTCCTAACTTTCAAATTTCGATCGAGTTTTCGAGTACCCTTTAGTACCCTAGCTGTCAATCATTGGCGTATCTAGAGATATTTTCCAGGGGGGGCCTGGTAGCCTTGTTGAGATACATTCGGCTTTGGGCTAGACTTCATTCGGCTTCCGTGATCAATGATCATCCTGGGGTGGGCACCAGACCATCCTGGGGTGGGCACCAGACCATTCTGGCGTGGGCTGGCCCACCCGGCCCCCCCTATATACGCCAATGTGTCAAAAACGCGTGCACCTATTATTTCTAAAGGACAGATGGTAGTAAAATTATTAGTAATCTACATTTACTGATTAAATATTCAAAAGGCAATAAATATGGATCAATACACGACCCGTTACCTACCTACTTTTCGGTAATAAAACTCAATTACTATGCCCATCAAAAGGGCTCTACATTACAAAACCACATTTCACACTTGGCCCATAAAAATCATGCTTTATTTTATTTCATCATGTTTATTGAAATCGAGTAGTGAATTACAAAAAGTGTTGCCAGAACGAGTCGTAATGAGAGCGATTATTGCTGGCCAGTAATAATACCGTTTTACTTGTATAACAATCAGCCAATTTCACCGTCCAATGATACGTGACAGGTGACATTTTACTGTACATCGCGCAGCCTATATGACGCTCATTGATTTAGGAACTTGTTAACTTTGCAATGTATACCGAATTTCCACGTGTCACGTGTCGTAGTCAGGATAATGAAATAGGAGGCTGCTGCTGGTGGTACGGTCTTACAAGTAAGCTGCACACTTTAGATCTTTGTCACTTTAACGTCATGTTTGACCTGCTGTTCTGGTCTGTGAAAGGCGTAAAAGCGACAAGGTACTAAAGTGTACTTATGAGGCTGACTAGGAGGTATTATTATTCTAAAATTGGTGTTGTCATTAGTAGAAGTGCTGTATTTTTTTATTTGAGCGGCCATTTGTAAAAGTGTTAGATTATGACTATTATGATAACTGTTTTGATATAGAATGTACATTCTTAAATTCTTAAGAGTACCGGAGATGATATATGTAAATGTCGTATGTTCGTAGGTATATCATATTACCTTTTTATTTAAATTTAAATCTTTACTCTAAACCGATATTACTAAACGCCTTAAATTAGTATATTAGGATACCCTTAAACCATTTGTGACCGCTGCAAAAAAAGACAATCAAAAACGAACTCAGTACCTTACGATCACAAGTCGACTCTCCAAGTCACTAGGCCACCTACGCTCTCACTAAACCTAGTCTGCTTTTGGGTCGTTACGAAAAATTGCTTACGTGAATAAAATTACGATTAACAATAAATTTCGCAGGAATCATCCATTTGTGAATAATTTTTCTAATCAAAAACCTTCACAATATTTGCAATGTGTACAGTCATCAAGAATAATTGCCCTATACAATGCGCTTAAAACATCTGACACGCTTACTGTTGTGCAAGTTGCGGAAAGTTTCCAATAAGTTGGAAAAGTTCTAAGAAATTTCCGGAATCTTCCACTAGAAATATAGGAAATTTAAATTTAAGAAACGGAAAGTTTCAATTCCCATACAAAATTGTGAGAAGTTTCCGAAATTTTCCTAGGTGAAATTTTCCGCAATTTTGGAAAGTTTCCTTTGGCACATCAGTAACACGCTCTCATGCCTCTAGTATTCGTAATAGAGGTGTGTCAGATATTTTTAGATCAATCAATAAGTAAATATCAGTGAACAAACTTACTAATAGAATGCGAAAGTTTAGATGTTAGTTAGAGAATCACATCAGAACGCTGAACGGATATGGATGAAATTTGGTACAGAGATAGATTTTAGTCTGGAATACCACATAAGCTACTTTTTATCTCGGATAATTGTATAGTTACCGAGGGGATAGTGATAAACGATTTCTACGTGGACGGAGTCGCGTGCCAAAGCTAGTCTCACGTAAATTGACCTAGTTCAGGGGTCGGTTAACCTCAAAAGAGCCAAAAATTACAATTTACAAAATTTCACAGTTTTTAAAGAGCCTCATTTTTTTTTCTTGCAACAATAAATGGTACTTCCATAAATAAAGTTGGAACTAAAGAGCCGCAGCTTGACATTCAAAGAGCCGCATGTGGCTCGCGAGCCGCAGGCAGACCTTTAATAACCGTTATTTTCATGTAACGCTATCTTTTATAACGTAATCTTTAACGAATAACGTTATAATATAACGTTATTTGACGCCTTACTTGTAGCGGTATCCATTATAACGTTATTAAACAAAACGCAATACGTATAACGATACTTCGGTAAGCGCTATAACAACGTTAAAAACCGTTATTTTCGTGTAACGTTATTTTTAAATCTGCGTTTGTTATTTGCATTTTAAAATGCAATTTTTGTGATAAAGCAAAGTATTTTAGCTGGCTATTTGAAAAGGGACGGAAAAAGGACGGAATATATGAACGGACATCGAAAGGACGTTGGTTGCGATGTCTAAACGGACAAAAATCGTCTCTTCTTGGACTTCAGCCAGTCACTCAAAATGCCTACCTAAGGAACGGCAACAGCGCGTAGTTCATAAGTTTCATAACGTTATTATAACGTTATTTAAGTGTAACGTTATTACGATTTCGTTAAGGTGTAGCGTAACGTTATGAAAAATATCGATATACTTAAACGAAATTTTGAGCACTAACGAAATATAACGTTATGATAACGATATTATTCATAACGATATAAAGGTCTGGCCGCAGGTGGCCGACCCCTGACCTAGTCCAAACCTAGAACCTCCAAACCTAGCTTGTACTATGGGTACTAGACAACGATAAACAGACATTAAGAGAAATACAAAGGGTGACGGCACCAATGATGGACACTTTTAGCTGACATGCACCAGTAATGGACACTTTGCTCTTAATTCAAATTACATACGGTCCTAAATTGATTGTTGCAAAACAAATGAATAACCCTTATCTTCTGTAAAATAAGAACCAAGTGTCCATTATTGGTGCCTTGTCCATTACTGGTTCCATCACCCTACTCAATACAAAGAAATCGTCCAAGACTCAGAATCAGAAACAAATACTCGCGCTCATCACACAAATATTTGTCCATCTACAAACTACTACTTACCAACTAGGTGACACGTATCCTAGACTAATATTATTGCCAGTGAGTGTACATATGACTAGGTAAGATTGATGCTGGCCTTCAATACCTAGTCAGCACATAATGTCATGGCATTTGGGCACCGCGAATTGCCACATAAAATCGGTATCACAAATGACTCAAGCAAATGTTACTCCACATGAACGATTCTTGTAACTTAGGTCACGTTACATGACCCTCGGATTCTTGAAATGAGTTAGATTAATTGAATTCTGGGATCCCAGTGAAAAAGGGCATAAGTCGACTTAACTCGTACTAAAAAAGGGCATATACATAAAAGGAGGAAGGAGACTTAAACCCTTTTTCACTTGATCTTCAGGAGAGTTATAACCTTTTTCACTAGGACCCCAGAATTATCAATGTATAGTGTGTAGGAATAAAAGACTCGCAGGCCTTTCGCGTAACTCACTCGCAATCGCGATCGGCTTCAAAACAAATCAATTGGTTTCATTTTGTATTTTTTTCAAAATGAAAACGATTGTGATTGCGAGTGTGTTTGCTCGAAAGGCCTGCCGTATATATAAATGTGAAGTGGAAGGGACCTAACCTTGACCTAATCTTGTGAGACCGGAGCCTAACAAAAATAGGTTTAAGAGAGCCGTATTTAAGTAATACCTTAGTATTATTTAAATTTTAAATTACTGATTGTTTATTAGTTATTAATGTAGATTAATATCTGTACACTAAGACTCGCAGATCCCATTGTCAAACTGTGAATGAATGAATGAATGAATGATAATTTTGTTTTCCAAAGCAAGTCACATACATTGCATGTTATGTCAAAAGTACAAGAAATTACATTGGAATTGTCAAAAATATACACAAATTTATAATCAAAAATAGAAATGAAGTCAGGATAACAATAAAAATACAACACTAGGGAGTTATCACCGTTAAGGATCGTCTTAAAAAATAGCATGCAACCAAATTAGCATATTTTTTTTTTAAATATTTAACATAATAAGTCAAAACATCAGAAATAATAAAAACAATAAACAGATTAAATAAAAACATTTTAAATAATTTATGTACCTAATTATAAATTAAGGTCCATAAACTCTTTAACTGAGTACAATGGATTTTCCAATAAAAGGTTTTTCAGCCGGCGTCCAAATGCTTCGTCGGATGGTTCACGGAAAACGAAACGGTTTTGCGGGACGTTGTAATACAACTAAGTTTGTAAACATGTTATAATAAATAAATTAATAATAAGAAGAGGATCCCCTTGAATCACCGACATTCATTTGATCGAATGTATCATTTCATTGAAAGCTAATTTCTGCTGAAATCTTATTGTTTTTAGGTTATCTTAAGCATGGGTTACGTAGGTTAGGTTAGGTTAAACCTGTGACCACCAAAAAAATATAACTTCTACAAATGCCTGTCGATGAAATGAAAATTCGGCAAAGTAAAACATTGCATGAAATGAATTTCGGTAGTTCAAGGGTAAAAAATAAGAGATGGATGAAATGTATTAAGAGCGATATGAAAAACAAGGTATAGATGAACCACTTAAGTAAATGACCTCTTGCATGTAGTTGTTACACATCTGTACAGACCGTTCGACATACTATATTTGAAATTTGACGTAAATTCCATATTAGTTTTGTACATAACTACATGCAAGAGGTCATATACTTAAGTTTTTCACCTATAGTGAATATTGAGATGAAGGCGGAAGGGATGTTTGGAAGAAAAAGACTCGCTGCGCAAAAACCGAATGAGTGGGATAAGGACAAGACGATGATGATGATGGATTATCAAAATTTGAATCAGTATCGTATTGATAGATGATTCAAGCAGCGCCATAGTGTACATTAAAAATATTAGGTGGCTTCTAACGAATCTATGATTGTTACGAGCCTAACAAGACTTGAAATACATCAACTAAGGGCGCGTTCACATAGAACGTCCGTTTTTACAGGATCCGTTTTAACGGATCTTGATGGCGTATGTAGTTGTATGAGCGAGTTCACACCCAAAACAGTATTCTGGATCCAGTAAAAAGAAGATTACAAGGTTTAAAGATCCGTTAAAACGGATCCTGTAAAACGGACGTTCTATGTGAACGCGCCCTAAGGTTTTAGTTCAATCACAAAATCATTTTGCTGATGTTATTATTAGCTTTGTTTGATTTAACTAATTTCATAGCTATTTAATTCAATTTAGGGAAAACGTCCCACGTGACTGTAGGTACCCAGTATAAGCCGATTCGAAATCAGCACTTTCGTCCACATTTGTGACAGTCATTTGAGCCTTTAGGGTGCTTTCGGCCTGTGTAGGTAACCACGCAAAAAGGTCGCTTTAACCAGTAGGTAACCCTAAGTAAACTAACCTTTAGTACCCACTTTGAAAACCTAAAAAGTAGTCTGACTTGGTCTTAGTTTCGCGGTAACCTATCGCAACCTCGAAAAGTTTTTGACCGAATTTCATTTGACCGAAAACATTTCGTTTTTTATCGTTTCTCCGATGGCACGATTCGTCATTTTTTTATTTCACCATTTGACTTTAAGTAAATGGTTCGTTAGTCCAAGCAACTTTTCTCCTTGTAGTCACGTACCCTATGTATTGTTACGTATTTTATTTCAAAGCCCATTTTTCATTACACCAATGCTACAACTAGCCTGTGGATCGTTTTGTATTTTGTTTCTTAACCCATTTTTCACTTCATCAATGTTACATATAGATTTTGCTACGTTACGTCAAATATTCATTTCGGCCAAAAAATCTTGCTTGTAATTAGTTTCAACTATCTACAAAATGCAACGAGCAAGACGAGTCAGGGCAGAACCGACTCAGATAGGTTAGGTTAGAAGGCCAAGGCGGGAGCTTTGCTCCCGCCTTGGCTTTCGAGGTTTTTTTTTTCTGCCCCGATTTAAAATTAGGTAAACTATGAATAAATCGAGCCGTAATATTGGGCAAAGGATACTAAGGTAAAATCAGAAATAGGAAAAAGACAAATAGACAAAGCATTACATTGGACAACTGTTGATACGCCGAAACCAGTAATGAGGTATAGATAATTTGTCAAATCGTTAAAAAACCAAAACAAGTAATGAATAAATAAAACTATTCGAAATGATCATTCGGCCAAACGTAAAAAAACCCAAACCATAATTGACGAAAAGTATTTGTCGAACCAAAATTCGGTCAAACATTTTTCGAAGTTGTGATAGGTAACCTAGTTTCGCACAAATGATATTTCAATACCTCCTAATAATATAAATTAGACAATCAATTACTCATAATAGCGAACAGCGAATTTAACACCAACCAAACAAAAGCAAAATAATTTAACCGTAAATCCTGCACGAATTTAAACAAATTTGTCGAAACAGAGAGATTTTTTTTACCCGACTGCCGAAGGAGGAGGGTAATGTGTTTCACAGCCTATATATGTATGTTTGTTCCTTAGTGTCACTATAAAAACTAAACCCGTTGTCCGATTTTGATGATTCTTATGTCAATCGATTTGTCTTAATCTGGTGAGTGTCACTTAACATATGGCAGTAATTAAAATTCTATACGGCGGCAACCAGACGCCATATATTGTGCAAAAAAAAAAACGACCAAGTATGACAAAGGGGTATCATTGAATAGGGATTTAAAAATCATCTTTAGGTTTTTTTCATCATTTTTCATTTTGAATGCTCATTTAGGATTTATAACGATTTAAAGTTGGTTAGCAACAGTCGGGTTTTGAAAGCTTGCTTTTTGGGTAAGTGATTAAAAGCTTCGTCGTAGTTTTCGAGACTCTAACACAAATGTTTAGCAAAAGTTACCAAAGACTAGTAAGTATTTGGATCATTTAAGGAGGATCTCAGATGATCCGGAGCTGTTTTATGCAGAGTTTACACGGACTTAGTTATTGCCAGGGTTCGGAGTTTTCGTAGCACGGTAAGACTAACGAGAGCTGTGGAGTCGACATTAACATTAAAATTCAACTCTTACTCATACTCATACTCATATGTATATTTCATTCCAAAATGCTTTTATATTCGCCCTGAGCCCCTGAGTAAAACTGGTAAGCTAAGTAATGAAAGATTACAATTATAAAAAAAAAAAACATGTACATATTATTTAATATTAATCTCATAATGTTATGAATATTTTAAGTAAAAGTTATCATATTCCTCCTATTTAAAATTAAATTAAATTTTGCAATATAATAATCGAATGAGTAAGAGGTGATTTTTTAAGGTTCGACTCCACAGAGGGCCCTGCAAAGATGCACTACGCTAACTAACGTTTCTATTCGATTCGTTTTTAAACCAATCGCGTCACTGGGAGATGACGTGATACGAAAAGTCACGTGATCTACCAAGTTGTCACCAAGCACTTGATTCAGCAAGCGACAAGTGCTTGGTTACATTTAGAGAAATACATTTAAATACATAGAAAACATCCATGACTCAGAAACATTCGCGCTCATCACACAAATATCTGCCCTTACCGGGATTTGAACCCAGTACCGCTAGCTTCGTAGGCAGGGTCACTTCCAACAGTTCCAACTAGGCAAAAACGCGTCGTCAATGTATCTTATCTTCTATATATAAGTTTGATTATCGTTCTCTACTATCTACAGTACAAGCTTACAACTAAAGTCGGGGTCAAAAGAAATGGCAAAAGATGTAAACAAATCAGCACTGTTTGACACATAACCTCAATATTTCTGCAATCGAGTTTTAATAAAAAACGTATAGTTAATAGTTATTTAACCTTAAACAGAATGTAGAAGTAACAATCAAGCGTGTACATCAGTAAAAAAACCTCATGCGATGCCCAAAAGTACGTGATTAGTGTGATTACGGTGTAATAATGGTAAATAGGTCCGTTTGGTTTTGTTTACATCTTTTGTTATTTCTATTGACCCCGACTTTAGTTTGGGACTAGGTCAACATGATTCAGTGATCGGAATAGGTAGAGTATATTTACCTAAAGTTTGCAAAAGGACATAACATAGAGTGGTTAAAACCGGGTATTTATTATTATAGTAAATGTAGTCGCAAGAAAGTCTCCAGTTTATGTCTCTGTTCTACGAAGTTTAGGTAAATATACTTCACCTTTTAATTAGATACTTAAAAGAAATAAGTTACAGGCACCTTTTATCACAAACTAACATAAAATATCCCGTACCGTGAGTAAATATTACGTATATTTAGCATTAAAATACCGGAAATCCCGATTTCAATCAAAATAAATTAATATTTCATCCGGTTGTAACCACTCTATATTACGTCCTTTTGCGAACTTTAGGTAAATATACTCTACCTATTCCGATCACTGAACATGATGAAAGAACCGAATGCATATGCGAACTAAACCAACGTAAACAAGCCTTAAGACAGCTCAATACAAAACCGTGAAAGATAAACTACTTACTAAATCGCACGCTCGATCTAACAGTGACTTAAGTCCGGAAATAAATAAGGCGATTTCGGATTTAAAGTTTTTAACTTGAGGTTTAAAGTCGTATAGCTGTTGTTCTTAGGGATACTCTTTTAAAACCGGTGTTAAATAAGTTACCGGGACTTAGGAAAGTCACTTTTGAATAATAAATCGAGGTGTTTGTTGGTAAACATTGGTGTAGTTCCACCAGTGCAATATCTAGTATTTTTGTTTATTTGGCATCCTGAGTTGGGTTGTCAAAGCAAATATAAATATCAACGACGATGACGATGATATAAAAATAAAAACCGGGCAAGAGCATGTCGGACATGCTCAGTGTAGGTAGGGTTCCGAAGCCGTTAATACACAAAAACTGTCTCAAAAAACCACAAGTATGAAGTAATTCTCTATTTAAAGTTATTTGGTAATTTCAGTAGGTATAAACACTTTAGTCGCCTGTATCTCAGGAACCAATCAAGTCTACTTAGTCGTCGTAGTTTTCCTTTAAAATTCGTTATATGTGCTTTCATTTAAGATATTTTGCAGATTTTTAGTATTTGTAGTTTTGGCTGTAGGGACCGCTAGCTTCGAAGGCAGGGTCACTACCAAACAAGACATCTTGGCTGCCAAAGAACATCACGTGACAAGTTTTGCGCCATCCCTATAATAAATAACATAATCTTCAAACCCCTTAAGAGGTAAAAATTTCCATACAAAATGCGATAATATTTCTCTAAACCTCGTCCAATTTTTACGATTTTTGAATATGTTGTAGACATTATGAAAAACTAGGTCTGTACAATACCTTTTCAAGAAAATATTTCTGGGAAAAAAAGAAAAAAGAGACGGAATCGTACAAACCTATATTCTAACATATTAAAAAATCGTGGGAATCGGACTTGATTTAGGCGGCGAGAAACGTTATTGCCCGAAGCTAAATCTGTATGGAAAAAAATCATCAGCTACACGAGTTAAGCGACGCCTCACAATAAAGGCCCACAGGATGCAAGAGGAAAGCAGACCCGCAATGACACCGCGACTGCGGAACAGTCAGTGCTAAACGGTCGGCTGTAATTATAGGCTGAGACGCGCTGTGGGTAAGGCTCAATTCCACTGTGGCGATAAAGAAAACATTTATTATAAACATAATATAATATTTATGCCCGGTTGCTGGGTTAGAATACGAGCAACACCATGTCTTCCCGTGGATGATGTTAGAATCGACTAAGGGAATAAAAGCGTTTAGTACTGTTAGCCGATGGGCTTGCAACCTGTCACTTATACGCTATAGTAAACATCTTAGCGTAATTGTGCAAAATGTGGCTACAGAATTATTTAATTCTGTAGTTCTGCCTACCCCACTCTGGGATAACAAGCGTGAAGATACCTATGTATGTATGTGAATATTTATCGCACGTACACAACCAGGGTCTCTACTCAATTCAGTAAAACAATATTATTTTTGTCATGTTATCGTATTGTCAACGTTGTGATAGCTCTTATTTACTTGACAGTAATGGCGGCCGAATTAAAAACATGTCAAAAGCAATATAGTTTTACCAAGTAGGTATAACAGAGCCTCTGGAAAAATTACTTCAAGATGGCGTCTGATGTCTATCAATGGAACAAACATTCGTCACTTAAACAAAGCTTACTTGTAGTTGGATTCAAACTTGTGTACCTATAGGGGCTACACGCACCAATACACCCCTAAAATACCATTTAACATTGCAAAAACGACGCAGTCAAAGAGATGTTAATCTGACGGGGATATACTTAATCTAAACCAAAACATCCTTTACATCTAACGCTATCAAAATAGTAGATTGTACAATGCACTAGTTCATAAAATGCAGCCTGTATCTAGTATAAAGAAGGACTACGAGCATGAGAAGTGAAAAGGTTATTGGAGCGAAGCTCCATTCTTCCCCGATTCGGATTTTCGTTTGTCCGCATACTCCTCCCAAACTATTAGACATATCAGGATCAAATTTAGCCCGTAATACATCTAGCCATAGATGGTTTAGAAAAAATAAAATGGAAAATCGGACATACAACGGAGGAACAATCACCGAGAATCTGTTCCCATAGACTTTCAAGGGGCAAAATGGGAAAAGTGCCGAAACCACAGCCGAAACTTCGATTTTAAGCAGCGCTCTTCGCTCGTAACCTTTTTGAAGCTTCATCTTTAGCTTCGCTCCATTTAGACTTGCCCGCGGACGGCAAGTGCACCTAGTTATTTGTAGTCAGCTAAAATGACAGCACTGCGACGTGGGCGCTAACGATGGGCCTCAAGAAAGGTCACTCAAAGGGCAATGGAGAGGGCTATGCACGGAATTTGTTTTCCGCGCGAGAACGAAAGTCACCGATATAGCCCTAGGAATTGCTAGACTTAAGTGACCGTGGATGGAGTCGAAGACTCCTCGAGTGGCGTCTGCGTACCTACTGGAAGACGTAGCGAGGGCAGGCCTCCAACAAGGTGGACCGACGACGTGGCTAAGGTAAACCGATGGATTCATGCGGTGCAAGACCGGTCCATGTGGCAAATCTTGTGGGAAACCTATGTCCAGCAGTGGACGTCTTTCGGCTGAAATTATGATGATGAAAGTGACAGCTGCGGGCCTGGTACGGTTGCGTTTATCGCGTGACAAAATGCGGATAAAGCATCCGTCACTCTCGTACCTATACACGTGTCAGAAAGTGACGGATATTTTATCTACATTTTGTCACGCGATAAACGCAGTCATATTTGCCCCTCTGTTTTATCCCCGTTTATCCACATCGATAAACACGACCATAACAGGCCAGTTAACTTCACTCATTCATTCACACCTGATCTCTAACAGACCCACTCAAAAAATCCTAACCTTTGCAACGCGCTTTAGCAATATGTACCAAGGTGGATCGTAGTACGAATGCAAGGTTACGCATCCATTCCAAGCTGATCCATGCTGCAATCAATTTGACATGTGAAAAATACAAGGTTATCTAATACTCGTACACGATAATAGTTTTCAAGCTAGTGCAAGGTTGTTCTTCATTGGTCCAGCAAAAGCATGCCAGTGGAAGTACATTGCGTCGTTACATTAGCTCTCGCCTCATACGTGAAAACCAAATCGTCAATGTACTTCTACTGGAACGCTTTTGTTGGACCAATATAAATCAGCCATAAAACAAAGTCGCTTGCCACCGTCTGTCCCTGTATGTATGCTTAGATAGAGATCTTAGAAAGGTTTTTATGTGTAATAAGTTCTAGATTATGTACGCACATAAATCTAAGCAAAGTAATGGCGGGTCGATAGTACATAATAGTGTAAAATTAAGATACAATAGTGTATATAAGTCTTTGTACTCGACTGTTCAAGAAAACTGAACTACACTGATGAGCAATGTTACAAAACCGGCCCAGTGCGAGTTAGACTCACGTACGAAGGTTTGGGTTGGGTATGGAGATAGCTTAAGCCCCGAGAAAGAACATAGGGCACGTTTTCCTTGCGTTAATACCTACGTCTTCTACGGGGACGGAGTCCCGACTCTCGAGCAACAGCTAGAGGTTGAATATAAATAAATGTTGAAAATAATTTCACAGGCTTGTCGATCTAAACGTTTACCAGGTCTTAATGCTTTCGGCATGACTATTAAACAGAACTGAAAACAAACTTCATCTTAACTAACAAAAAAATACTCTGGTATTAACCACTCTATATCGATTATCACTCTCGCGATGCGACGTTCCCCCACGTTGTCTTGATGGGTACTGAGTCAGTGAGTAGCATGACAAATACGAACAATTCCGAGAAAATACGATGTGAAAGGATATTTCACTACATCTGTACATACGGGTATAAGGTTTTTAGTAATTACATCAGCTAAGCCTTTAACTAATCTTAAATTTAGTTCTTATAAATTGAATAGTGAAACAGATCTTGTTGGATTTACCATCCTGAAGACACATCTTAAAATTAAATATAAAGAACGACAATGAAAGAGCTCTCCTAACATAAAAGCAGGCTTAAATTAATTGAATGCGGTCTTAGAGTTAAATAAAAACGTTACGTCAGTGAAAGTGCGTGATTATGACAAAAAGCGAAGTTCAAATCTTGCGATCACCGGCGGAGCGGCCGTCTGACCGCCATCGAAAGTGGTTTGACGCGTGCGCATTGACACACGAGATATTAACTTTTATTTAGCAAATCACACGAAACATACGTCATCACATCAATCTATTATCATCTCACTTGGCTAGGCTTGTCTCGATAAAGTGAACAACTCTAGATCAAAATAAAGTGTGCGGATATTAAACAAGCTATAAATAATGCTATGAGTTACTTATATATTTTGATCAAAGGTTATCTTCAAGAGTCATAATTGTTAGGGTATAACAAATGAAACAATAAATGCTTTAAATGAAGTAAGGCAGTAGTGTTTGCATTGCTGTGTTCCGGTGTGGGGATAAGACAACCGGTGAAAATACTAGCATAGACGCATTCCATCTTAGTCCTCAGGGTTGCCAACGCATTTTAGTCTTAATATTGTAGTTTAAAGATTGCAGTCTTGAGATTTAAAATATCTATGGGTCTCAGATCCCACTTATCATAAGGTGGTCTGAGTGCTCGCGTGCCTTCTCCTTGCCATAAAAAAAGTAATAAAATTACGTAACTGGCCAAACAAGAACATCTCAGTTTCCGATTCAAGTTATTATACATTTTGGTTGAGTACTTGAGTCGCAGCGTTATACATTTCACATGACGCTAATGTAATTAAGTATAATAAATACTATACATATTATAGGACGACGACGACGCGTTAGCCTAGTTGGTATAGACCCGGCCTATGAAGCTAGCGGTCCCGTGTTCGATTCCCGGTATGGGTAAATATTTGTGTGATGAGCGCGAGTACTTGTTCCAAGTCTTTGATGTTTTCTATGTATTTCTCAATATAAGTATGTTTATCGATGTTTAGTACCCATAGTACAAGCCTAGAGCTTAGTTTGGGACTAGGTCAATTTGTGTGGGATTGTCCCCGGATATTTATTTATTTACCTAGTAGCTCTTTGGCAACGTGTGACTTTATAATTGAATACACAAACAAATGAACTCGAGATAAAAAAAACATTAAAATTTATTAGCCGCTGGTGCTATGGAAACGGTGCCTATTGATCATGATCGTGAAAACTATAATTTATTTGTACGAGGTACTCTAACTTAAAGTCAATGATTTTCTTTTGTAGAAAGTGACGTTGATTTGTATGAATGATGACACAGTATTTATTAATTTGTGAATTTGTTGATTTTCGTCATGTTATGTAAGCCTAATTCATTACAATAAATATGCAAATATTTATGTTTATTTGGCAGTGTGGTGGAAAATAAGGATATAATAAATGATAATCGTTTTGCTATTCCATTGGCCTTCCAGTAGTTATATTTGTATCCAATAACATGTTCATTATGAATATTTATAAATAGAAATACTTCCGGAACATAGAGATAATGTTTAAAAAATCGATTTTAAATGTCAACTGCTTTTTTAAACTTTTTCAGAATTTTATATCTATTGAGACAAGAGTACGCTTGTTATACAATTAATATATAATACAAAATCCACTTGCTTTTTCAAGTCATCAAGAAAAACAATGTATACTTAATAAATAATGCAATGAACCCTTATTATTTAATGACTACTTAATATTTCAAAAAAATCCTGACGAGTTGACAACCTCCTCCTTTTTTCGAAGTCAGTTAAAAAATAACAACACTGCACAATTTTCCATGACAGCAGCCCCAAGTAACTGTATTTTTTTTGTGAACTCAATAAGTTACAATGTTCTCACTTAAAATATATGCACAGTAACTTAATCTTTGCGTCGCCCCAAGTTCATTGACATTAAAAAAGCCTGAAAAGGTAAAGTCAGAGCGTAATAAATACTTAAATCTGCATGGAGGTTGAAAGGAAGGGATAAATCACTGAATTCTTTCTTTGAACAAGTCTTACGATCCTTAATCCTGATGTGACGATTATATTTTGGTTTTTGTTAGTTTTATGTTTTTTACACATATAGACTTACTAGAGGACGCCTGCGACTTCGTACGCGTAGAATTCGTTTCCCGCTATTTCACCCCCTTAAAGGTTGAATTTCTAAAAATCCTTTCTTAGTGCTCACTTACATCATGAAAGGAACCCCAGTACCAAATTTCAAGTTTCTAGGTACAGTAGTTTCGTCTGTGCGTTGATATCTAAGTCAGTCAGTCAGGTTTGCCTTTTATATATGTAGATAGATTAAATTGTCAAATATAGGTACATTATATACTCATAACTACTACTGTGCAACAAACATTTATATTTACATACATTAAATTACGCCTGTTTCTTAGAGGGGTAGGCAGAGACCACTTCTTTCCACCAACTACGATCCTGACAAATCTCTTTCGCTTATTCCACATTCATACATCGAGTCATGTACGCACATTTATAATAAGTTTTATTTATACTAAACACAGCTAACAATAGTTTATTGATTTAGAAAAGTTTATTCCAATTATGTGACTCTGGAGAAGAAGAGCTGAAGACCGAGCTTAGTGGCGTGCTATGGAAGAGGCCTATGTCCAGCAGTGGACTGATGTGGGCTGATGATGATGATGATGATTGTTTTTTAAGCGTAACTTGTAAAAAGGGCCCCGTACCACACCTACGATACCTCATGCATTTGTTTATTCCGTGTTGTGAACATCTATCCGGAAACGTGTTCTTTATAGCGAGAACATCTTTAAATAGTAAATATTTGTTATTAGCCCATAAGCATTCCGAAGCGACACAAAGATCGTGACTACCTATCCTTTTATAACACTAGGAAATGCCATATTTACCTTGCACATTAAAGCCCTCGTACCAACTTCATCGCCTGCATCAGCGATTCATGAGCTATTTATGTACACTGCACGTACAAAGGCAAGTTCAACGCAAGTTCAGCAATATTGACATTGGGCCTCAATTCTGTGACGGCAAACAATGCTTTTGACCTGGACCTCTATTCAACACGGTAAAAACCATATCGTTTTTGACCTGTTATCATATTGTCAACGTTTTGATAGCTCTTATTTACTTGACAGTAATGGCGGCAGAGTTAGAAACAAGACACTTGACTCTACCAAAAATTAACGCTTTGTAGCTAAATATTAAATAAACGGATCCCTTAATCGAAAAATTATTGTTACAAAGCTGTAATATTTTTGAAAGGCCTATCCAACGACACCCCACAGTATGGGGTAGAAGAGAAAAAGAAATACATCCCCACGTTATGTTTGGGGTTTTTTTCATGATTTTATTTTACCACTTTGCTGGCGTAAGTAATATGTATATTCATGCTAAATTACGGCTTTCTAGTACTAAGAGTCACTGAGCTAGGCTGCGGACGGACAGACGGACGGACGGACATGGCGAAACTATAAGGGTCCCTAGTTTGACTACGGAACCCTAAAAACGAATCGAATAGAAATGCTAGTTAGCGCAATGCATCTTGGCAGGGCCCTCAGAGGCACTATTATCGTATTGTCAACGCTTTGATAGCTCTTATTTATTAGACAGTAATGGCGGCCGAGTCAAAAACAATACGATAAAACGTCCAAAGCAACATGGTTTTTACCCGGTAGAATGGATCCCCTGGACCAATGTAGGTTTATTTCACCGATTGTCTTGTCACTCTACTGTCACTTAACTAAGAATAAGAATGGCTAAAATTAGTCTTCGCATGTCTAATTATTTATTATTCAAAGTTCTCATTATGACATATTTCTTTGGTTGAGCAACACTCCTACGGTATAGGCGATCCTCTCATTGTTTTAGGATATTGCTGTAAGGTTATATTCTTTTCTCAAACATGCAATGAAATATAGATGTTATGATCCTTATAATAGGCTGCGAAGTATGACGTTTCAGGTGCGGCTAGGACAAGAGGTCGTTAATGGAATTTCATACAAATCATGCAGGCCTAGGCCGGCAAAGTCCTCTTTTTAAATTTCCATTCCACATAAATTTGTGGCACAGGCATCATGACATTCTACCACTATGCGTATTAAAATGTAAACTTTTATTATTCTGTTGTTTATTTCATTGCATGTTTGAAAAAGCACTGTACATACCTCGGCGGGAACTATGGGGTTGCCCGCCTCAGACCTATCTGGCCTCGCTTTGCTCGGCCGTCTATATGTCTTCGGCCGGCAACCCCTTTTGTCCCTGCCTCTGTAGTAGGTAATGTACCTACTATAATTCGCTGACGCTGCGCATAACTTTATTTTTTATTTTTTTTGCTTTTTGGCTATCTCGTATAGTTGCGGAAATCTAGCCGACATCAAGTGAGGCAAGCAAGCGATAACATGTTTAGGTAGCGGTAGAATAGAGCTTTATTAAGCGACGAGTTTAAGTGGTTCCGTCCGAGCTTATTAAAATATTTCTAGGTTGTGGATTCTCCATTAGGCAGCTTTATAAAATACTAGCTGTTGGCCGCGACTCCGTCCGCGCAGTAAAATAAAACATAGCCTATGTTACTCAGGGATAATGTAGCATTCTAATAGTGAAAGAATTTTTGAAATCGGTCCAGAAGTTTTTGAGTTTATTCGTTACAAAAATACAAATCTTTTCTCTTTACACCATGTTCTAATATTTCAAATTACAGCTCCATAATTTTAGCCGTTTTAAAGAAAATAATGTCAGTCAGTAAGACTGACGGACGAACGCACAGACGCACAACAATGTCATCTAGGAAGCGTTAAATTTTTCAGTACTTGGTACGGTACGTAGACATTATAAAATGAAACGAAAAGTGCGAATTTATACTCGGTAAGCTAGATTCAAAGTACAACGTCTATTTGAAATCAATCCATCATTTTAAACTATATTAAAGCGAGCTATTGTTTGTTTCGTAATTCTACACGTAAGAAACAGAACAGTCTTATACAAAAGGGGTAGAACTATAACTAATTACTCTAAATAAATATTCGTAACTTTCCACTATTACGAAATCATACCAACATTTTATAACATACTTAATTGCATATCATTTCTCGCAGAGGTACGGTATCAAATTAACATATAACCTTCCACTTTCCATGTTTGACATTATTGATAGACAAATAGGAACCAAACGACAAGAGCGGAAAGTTTTTCGTGACGCGTGCGGAAATCCAGATCAGGTTTATCAGGTTTTATAAACAAAGGTTAGCACTTCTAGACTAGCTTATTACTAAAGAATGTAGTCTGATGTTGCTTGGACGATGATTTTACAAGAAATATGTAGGTAGGTATAAGCATACCTAAGCTGCAGGTTTATACATATATCCTACTAAAGAAAAGGCAGACGAGCACATAGGGCACCGATGATAAAGATAAAGATAAAGAGACATATTTTATTCGCAACAATAAAAATTACATTACATAGATCAATGATATAATATAAAAAGAGGTAGATATGTTACCTATACGGAATTCCGCGTGTAAAAATGGCCCGGCTTACGCACACATAATCAGTAAATATTGCAATTACACACTAATTCATAAATGACAAGTGAAAGCAGGATACCTAGTATGCTAATTTCCGGGAGCGAAACAGAGACGAGTGTATGTTGCTCTGCAGATTAGTTCACGGTTCCGTTGACGGCGCAAGACTAAGTAAAGGTGTACCAATTGTCTTGGTTTTAGGGTGCCACTATCGAAGTGCGTATAACATATCTACATATCTATCTTTTTACTGTATTATATCATTGACATAGATATAAAAAGAACAAGACACTGAGAAATTGTTGAGAAACGGTCCCAACTCAACTCAGCATTCGCTAGCCTTAAAGCCAAGATGATGATAAGTGGGATCTCAGCTGAGACCCATAGACATTTGTAATCTCATGACTGCGATCCTAAGACCGCTGGTATGACCTAGTGCAGGGTCCGTCCGATTTCTACTACCATTTTATCCTTGAATTTAACCTACTGCCACGCAGCAGTGTTCGCATTATTTTCCGGTGTGAAGATAATACAACAGGTGAAATGCATTTCCAACAGGGTTGGTATTTGCGGTCTTAGGATTGCAGTCTTAAGCTTGTAGTCTTGAGGATGCAAACGTCTATGGGTTACAAATCCCACTTACCATCAGATGGCCTGTGTGCCCGTTCGCCTTCTGTGTCTTAAAAAAAACAGCCCAGGACTAGTCTAGTCAAGGTTTGTCATTTTATCGGTTGTCTTATCTTATCCCCTTTACCAGAACCTTCACCTTTGGTGTTTCTTCTTTTTTCTTAAATTTTAAATTTGCTATTGTGCCTTTAATATTTTTTAATTTATTTTGTTTAGTGCTTAGTTTTAATCTAAGTTATCTGGTCTGAATACTATTTCCATCGAACCATTATTTAATGCAGATCCTGTTGTTGTGAAAGTTATTATTGTTGTATATACCAGAAAAAAATGCAAATTTCAAATGTAATTTTTAAGTGTTTAGTACCTATGTATGACGTGGATATAACTTTTATAAAAATAACACAACGAAGAGACCGCGACTGCTAATGCTGCCTTTTAACGAATTCCATACTACTGTAGGGTAGAAGGCCTACCATCAGCATATCCACAATTCTCTGTTCAGTGATACCCGAGTTTAGAGAACGGTTTAGATATTTCTGTCGTACCTTAAGTTTTGCGCTCTCTCCTCTTGGGCTGTGTTCTCAGTATGTAATTTTTTTAAATACCTAAAGCTCATTTGGCATATACAGGGTGGAAAAAACCAACGCCACATGGAAGAAAACTACCTTAAATATTGGATATAGCAAATTCTCCGCAAAGGAGACTTAATTTTATTTTTGAAAACAATTATTACTGCATTTATGGATTTTTGAAAATTTGCCTGCCTTAACCCGGGATCGAACTGGTCGAATATAACAAAATAATAAAGAACGCTTTTTACGGTCTATATTTAATTTAAAGGTGTTTATTTAATTTAACACACGACTCGACCCTTTCGATTTGTATCATAAAACACAACTTTATTGTTTTGTCATACCTATTCGACCACTTCGATTCCCGGTTAAGGAAGATATTTTTTTGTTTTCAAAAATAAAAGTAGGTCTCCTTGGCGTACAACTTGCTATTTCCAATATTTAAGGTAGTTGCCATCCATGTGGCGTTCGTTTTTTTCCACCCTGTGTGTATGGCATAGGTACCGTATCCTTTGGTTAGCCCAATCATTGTTATCGCTCATAAGCAATTCGGCTGCATTAAGCTAAATTCAAGTAAGTCTATTTCGGGATATTTTACAGGACAGCGAAAAAACACTTGGTTTTTTTGTCTGATTTAAAGATAATTGAATACTTCTTTTGACGATAGCTCTAAAATTAAAAGGAAATATGAGTTTTTTTGATGTAGAAGTATGCTCCGAATTAATAGGAATCTAACGGCGTAAAAAACAAAAAATCTAAAAAAACATGCCTACTTGAATTTAGCTTAGCGCAGCTGAATTGCATTGATACAATAAACGTCGGTACATTGGCGATCTAATTCTACTCGTATATAAGATCTACCTTGTAGTAAAGCGAGGACAATGCAAGGCATAGACAAATTAACAAGTTAATCATAGGGAAAATAATTATACCTCATATAACAATCAGACAGTAGGTACACCTATATCCGAGAAACAGGAAAAACCTTTGTAATACCCACTTTCGGACTATAAATTATCTTGTATCTTGTATCTTTTATAGATAACATATAATAACAACAAACGAAAAAATACAGTTATATGTATTATAACGTATAATTTAACAAAGGATCGAATCCTTAAATGTACAGTTAAAACCATTTAATGAACCTACCAAATATTATTTCCAAATTAAAATTATAATTCAACTTTAAGTTCTTTAAATCTTAAGAAATTATAAGTTTAAAGTTAAAATGGATATGTTTAAAAAATAACTTTTGAAAATAGCGTTTCTTTTGTGACACATTTTTATTTCATTTCGGTTTAAATCATTACGAGAACTCATTAAAAAGTTTAAAACACGCATGATGCCATGCATGGTTCCGTATGCAATAAAACGTATTACTTCCTTTAACGAAACGACAGCGTTTTTCTCATGCGTATCATCTCTTTTGTACTTGATCTTGCATTATGATCCCTAGGGCGCAAGCACTAGTCCAAATCATATGTCAGAGGGCTCAGACAAGATGCACTACGCTAACAAACGTTTCTATTCGATTCGTTTTTGAACCAATCGCGCCATGGAAGATGACGTGATACGAAAAGTCACATGGTCTACCAGTGACGCGATTGGTTTAAAAACGAATCGAATAGAAACGTTAGTTAGCGTAGTGCGTCTTGTCTGTTTAGCCCTAATATTATTTAGCCAGGTCTGCTTCTTTGTAATAAAATATCAATAAAGAAGTATGTACTGTACAAACTTCCACGGTGCCTCAAACGCCTAATCAAAAATTCTTAACAGCTCTCTTACCTTAAAACGGGGTGAGTAGGGATTAAGGGGCGAGTAGGGACACAACCTAAAATAAGTCATAAGTTGTTACGAATAAGAACAATTATTAAATGGACAATAACGTTACGCTTATTGGAAATAATTTCATTCTTATAATTAGTAACATATGCTTCATTTTAAATTGTGTCCCTACTCACCCCATTTTTTAGTACTACACGTTGACAGACCGAATAAAACAACAGCCACCTACTTGAACTATTGTACCATTCTATTTTTTTAAATATTTCGCTAATGAAATAGTATAATTTATCTATTGTAATTACGACATCATCGCCTAATTGTTACGGCATTACCATTTATTTAATCAGATGAAACATCCGGTCCGATAACGTTTTAGTTCAATGAGTAAGTTATTTTGGCTTGATTTCAGTACAGAGTTTCCTCGTACAGTCAAGGACTTTAATTGTTGAGCCACTATGGAACCCTGTCATAATGACAGCGTCAAGCCACATGAAAGAAATTACGCCAAAATTAATTATTAACGTTACGTGACAGGGTTCCAAAGTGGCTCATCAATTAAAGTCCTTAACTGTACCAGTTGTGGTCTTCATTTATGGATGATTGTGGTTATTGTTTACCTTTTTAATCTTATAAATTGCATCTAGCAACCACATAACCAATAAGTTTAGTCTAGATATAAATAAACAGCGGTGGTATTGGACAGTTAAAGCTCTATATTACCACAACCGTTGTTACTGAAGCAACCTAACCCGTATACTTACAGTTTGGTCGTTCTAAGAGGGCCGATTTGACAGCTGTCAACTCAGTACAAAATATGTGTTTGAGGTTCAATTTGATACTGCGTTGACAGCTGTCAAATCGGCCCTCTTAGAACGACCAAACTGATGCTATTTTCTGAGCAAACAATGTAGAATACAAATGCTGAGAAAAGCGTTCGTCTCTTTCACACAAGCTCATTTGGTAGAAAATGATGGCGAGATTATAAATTATACATATCAAGAAGAACTCACTACTCGTTTTGAAATAGAAACACGAAAATTACAAGCAAATAAAACAACCTTCGGGTTTGTATTAACCTCTCACTCGTTCTGATGCGCTCTTTCGATAGTCTAATTGACTTTGCCCGAACATAAAAGACTTTCTAATGGGCATATTAATAAACTCATCTTGACCGAGATGCCCGCCACAAGATACGTCAAAGTAAACGTCAACCCATAGAAAACTGTCATTTTTGACGCATATAGGTTGAATTTTTTTAATTAGGGTTATGGGTTAATAAATAACAAATTCATAAATTAATCTTTTGGGTTGCTGGGGAGATGCTCCACAGCAACCCCAAACTCAGATAATATGTACTCTCAATTTATTGAGGTACATTTCTTTTGAAGTATGTACAAATTCGGTACATATTGTGTACATGTTGTGTGCGTTATGCTTTAAAAAATTACAAAACTTATGGTGAGGTTTCCATGGAGCATGACATATTTCATAACACTTTACATACTAGAAAAAAATTAGAGTGGTCATAAACGGTGTAAAGATTGCCGAAACCGGTACTTCCACCCTACCTAAGCTAAACCCATGTAATTTTCAAAATGCCGCTATA
The DNA here is from genome assembly GCA_946894065.1 of Acleris literana. NCBI lineage: Eukaryota > Metazoa > Arthropoda > Insecta > Lepidoptera > Tortricidae > Acleris > Acleris literana. Next base: position 7,594,327 of record OX335669.1, on the reverse strand, counting down.
ACAAAAAATAATAAAAATCAAATTAAATTATGTATCAAAGATGGTCCCCATAAAATAATGGTATGGTAACCGTCGCCCGGTCGTCGTCGTGGTCCGATTGCACGTATCCGGTTTTTTCTCTATTCTTAAAGCCTTTTAATTCGATCGAGTTATCTGTAGAGTGACCAAATCCGGGACATTTTCCTCAAAGTAAATATCTTTTATTAATTATAGTAATTTAATTGCCATCAATGCGGTCACCGCTCTTTCTTGTCAGATACAATTAAATTATCGGGTTTTACGCGGAGAGGTAACGAAACGAGGTGGTTTATTCCAATTAACGGGGTAGCTAACGGTTATTATAAATTTCATAAAACAGTTTTTTGTTGTTGACATAATTACAAGCGTATACTTACGCTACATATCTTACGTTATAATTAATTAGGTTTAGGTTAAGGCCTTTGTCCTATAGCATTGTAGTGTGGGTAAAGTTACAAGACAATGAAAGTACACTTTACACTGTACACAAAAATTAACAAAGAAAGTCAAAAACATTAAATAGTTAAGCGATCTTTTTCAGACAACCTTATACAGAAACGACGCTGCTGCTTAATATTTTTTCCAGTTTTCTTTGTGAATTCTATGTAAGTTTATTTTTTAAAACATTGTATAGTTTGTAAAAAAAAACTCAATAATATACCTGACACACAAACGACGGATGGCACTAAACACACTATCAGACCCGCATAAATGCTCTGGAAACTGCTTAATTTTCTCCGTTTTTTGATAAACCTCGTTCCACAACCATTTTTACAGTTCGAAACAAACTCCGTACACTCCATCACTGCCAAAATAACAAAACGAATACGGCAAAAAACCTACATGCTTCTTAAAAAACAAAAAATAATCATGCAGTTCGTTGGTTCTGAATTTAAAATTGGCGCGATAAAAGCGCGGGAAAAGGAGACGCGCGAGGCGCGTGCGCGGAATCCGTACAATGAACCGCATTTTTTCTGTGAGCCGGCACAGACCTCCCGCCATAAAGCCGTCTCAAAAGAATCGTATCTGATTACGATGTTAGCAAGTACATTAAACTGGAATCCAATTGTTAGCCGCGATGTATGAATACACTTGACCCTGTAATTAGATTGTAATCTTACGAAAAAGTATACAATGCGGGGTAATTTATATTGTTCTTATTTATGAAATAGCTAAAGAGCACCCGTGTTGTTAACGCTTAACATTTACTCTTAATATTCGTCTATTTCGTCCAATATGGAGTAGAATTTTGGAAGTTTTAGTACAATTAAGTTTTTACCTACCTCTACAGATATACATACAGTCAGCAGCAGAAGTAACTACGCAACCGAAGAGGTCAAAATAATCTGCGCTCGACTCTATTATCAATAGAATACGTCGTGTCTAGATCATTTTGAGCACGTTATTCTGCTTAGCTACTTTTGTTGCTGATTGTACATATTTAATAATATTATTACAAATCGTGGTCCTATGTGAAAACGTGTTTTTTTTGCTAAGCTGTTACAAATTGTGCAGCGATGATATTTTCTTATGCAGCAAAAGCGCGTGTAACTTCTCGCATTGGGCTTGCGTTACGATACATATCTAAGTACGATGCGCGATGGTTGTAGAGACACGCGCAAGTCGGCATTGTTACAGATCGTGACCATTTACTAGAGACGTAAATAGTATTTTTTTTAATGCTAGAGTGTGAAAACGACCTGTCGGGACACCAGTATGGCCAGCACAAGTAGTGTTTTCTCGCTTGTCGCTTAGTGCGTCTCTTTTGTTAGAGTCTTTTGCTCGTTAGAATGGGAGATCCGAGCGACAAACGTGTCGCAGACGACTTGTGATAGCCCTCCTAATGTGAGGTGATCACCGCTACCCATGGACACCCGCCACACCAGAAGAGGTATTGCTGCGTTACCGGCAAAAATTCAATTCAAAATTCAAAATTCAAAATATTTATTCAGTAAATTGGCCACATAAGTGCTCTTTTACACGTCGGTACGTCGTCGGTAATATGTAGTGTATTTACTAGCGCTTCGGACAAGACCATCATTGCGGAGAAGAAGCGCCGCAAGAAACTCCAGCAGAAGGTCATTTATCCAATCATAAAATACACTAATACTTAAAAGTAAGTTACATTATAAGGTAATAAAGTAATAAATAATTGTTTTAAAACTAACAAAAATAAAATCATTACAAATGTAAGCTCAATAACATTAAATTAAAAAAAGTGACCAGGAGAACAACATGACGAGGTCTCTACGTCAGGAACGATAATTAAAATAACTAACTGGAAAACAGGTCCTTGCAAGCGTGAACAACCAATCGCGTCACTGGTAGATGGCGTGATACGAAAAGTCACGTGATCTACCAGTGACGCGATTGGTTTAAAAACGAAACGAATAGAAATGTTAGTTAGCGCAATGCATCTTGGCAGGGCCCTCAGACCGGACCCCTCAGACAACAATCGTTCACGAGTATGACGCGTATCTCAGCCATCGGTCTTTTATTGATACGAGTATCTTGCACAAATCGCACATGACAATCAATACTGTCTTAACTCGAAATGTGACGGTGTTGAAAAATTTATTCTAATTTCAAACTACTACAAATAGTTATGCGCTATAATTTATTTTTGAGCCTCGTGTGGTTGCCGAGTTAGAATAGTGCCACTCCATGTCTTCCCGTGGATGTCGTAAGAGACGACTAAGGGAATAAAGGCTTGTAGTACTGTTAGGCGATGGGCTTGCAACCTGTCACTAATACGCTGGTAAACATCTTAGCCTATTTGTGCAAATTGTGGTTATAGAATTATCAACAAGTTTTTAGAGATGTTTGTAATTCTGTAGCTCTGCCTACCCCACTCTGGGAACGAAGGCGTGAGATTATGTATGTATGTATGTATTTATTTTTGAGTTAATACGGTATTGAATGTCATGTGCGAAATATGAATAACTTAGTGGTGGTAGGACCTTGTGCAGGGTCCGTCCGGATCGCTACGACCATCTTATCCATTAACCCACCGCCAAGCAGCAGTGTTTGCATTGATGTGTTCCGGTGTGGGGATAAGACAACCGGTGAAATTACTAGCATAGAGGTATTCCATCTTACTCCTCAGGGTTGGCAACGCATTTGAAGTCTTAGGGTTGCAGTTTTGAGATTGTAGTCTTGTGATTTCAAATGTCCATGGATCTCAGCCCAGATCCCACTTACCATCAGGTGGCCAGAGTGCTCGCGTGCCATCTACTTGCCATAAAAAAAAATTGACCGTGTCTTAAACTAAGCTCTGGCTTGTAAGAACTACGAGTAACAGACAACGATAAACAAACGTTTATAGAAAAATACAAACATTGTTACATCGAAAACATCCTAGACTACGAAACAAATAGTCAAGCTCATCACACAAATATTTGCAAATACCAGGACCTGTACCGAACCAGGATCGAACCTGGGACAGTTAGCTTTGTAGACAGGGTAACTGGGCTAACCAGGCTAACTGCGTCGTTGTCGTATTATATTCTCATTGCTTGAGACACTGCCATAGGAAACATACACCAATTATTATTTTTATCTTATCCTCGAGATAGTGTCATACTCGTATCTATAGTGCACTTTAACCCAGTGAGAATTTCCTTGTAACTGTATCTGAGGATAGATTACCGGAAATGTACTAACGCGGAGGCGTCGCGGCGGTTCCCATACTATAAACGCCTTCGTCACGCTTTGGGCATGCTGGTTAGTATGGGAACATGCTGCAATGCACCGTCTTCACTCTCACTGCATTAGCGATTGAGGCTCAGACGATTCATGAACAGATGATGAAGATTGAAGGGCGCAGCTTCCATCAAGAACATAAATGTTTAAAAAAACAAAAACCCGCCTTCAAAAAGCATAAAATAACTTCTTTAAAATGGTAGGTAAATAGGTCAGTCCAACTGAAGTCTGCTTTTGGTTAAAATATTGTTGGACGCCGACTTCAGTTGGACTGACCTATTTACCTACCATTTTAAAGAAGTTATTTTATGCTTTTTGAAGGCGGGTTTTTGTTTTTTTAAACATTTATTTTATTTTATACTTTTTAGTGATCCTATTTATGCTGTTACGTAGCTCCACTTCTAAATATTAATGAGAAACTATAGAACATTTCAAGCTCACCGCAGACAACGCCGCGGGAATGTCATAGTCATATTTAAACCTAAATGTGCTTCGTCATAGTCGCTCAACTACCTTTATCGAAATATCTTATCGCCAGCCTTGAAATAGGTACCGTTAAGGAGTTCCGGTGGCCATCTGTGGTCTTCATCATCAGTTCCATTTCACCATATAGTACTTTTCAAAAGCAAATGCATGAGTTACAGTGAAAAACACCAAAATCGCTATAGGTGTGCCTATAATATTTGAGGAGTTCTCTTGATTTCTCCATGATTCCATCATCAGATCCTGACTTGGTGACAATGGGACTAACTAGAAAGTATACCCATTCGAACAACGAAAAAATTTTTCAAATCGGTCCAGTGGTCTTCGAGTAATCAGGGAACATACATAAAAAAAAAAACCCGACGAATTGAGAACCTTCTCCTTTTTTTGAAGTCGGTTAAAAACCAACTAACCAATGTAGTCCAACCAATGTAACCAATCCGTCTTCGCCGGCACTATCATATTCTCAACCTTCTTTACCCTACCTCAAGGAGCGTTTTAGTTTTTTTAATTCTGTGCGTTGCTCGGAAAAATGTATCTTAACTGTTCCCTCTTCTTCTTCTAAAGTTTACAAAAACTCCTTTACATTTCAGGCTGTTAGGTTGTGGAACTCTCTTCCTTTGGAACTGAGACAGGCTAAATCACTTACTATTTTTAAGAATCTTTTAAAAGAACACCTTTTGTCACTTCTTTAGTTGTTTTTTCTCCTTACCTTTTATTTTGTATTTATGTATTTCTTATTTACTTACCTATATGTATTTATTTAAGGGATATTTATATGTATTTTTAAATGGTTTAATTCAGCTTGCACCGCCTGCCTATTTATATTGTTTATATTTAACCATATCTTCTTTGTAAGGTTGTCTGGAAGAGATCGCTTTTTTTTTAATTTATTTGGGTTAACAAACAATCACTACATGCAATATAACATTATTGTCTATGAATAACGAGTTTACATATGTGTGATCCACACCGTTAACCACAAGTTACATATTTTAACGAGTTATATATTTTACAATTAACAAGTGTAATTTTATCTTAATAGCTATGACTCGACACCAGAACATCCATGCATACACACAACATGCACGCATACTCGCACTCACGCACACACACACATACACACACATATACATCACACACATCTACAGTCACATATACATCACACATCCCATGTAGATATATCAAACATGATTGATTTTTAACCGACTTCAAAAAAAGGAGGAGGTTCTCAATTCGTCGGGTTTTTTTTTTTTTTTTTTTATGTATGTTCCCCGACTACTCGAAGACCACTGGACCGATTTGAAAAATTTTTTCGTTGTTCGAATGGGTATACTTTCTAGTTGGTCCCATTGTCACCACGTCAGGATCTGATGATGGGATCATGGAGAAATCAAGAGAACTCCTCAAATATTATAGGCACACCTATAGCGATTTTGGTATTTTTCACTGTAACTCATGCATTTGCTTTTGAAAAGTACTATATGGTGAAGTGGAACTGATGATGAAGACCACAGATGGCCACCGGAACTCCGTAACGGTACCTATTTCAAGGGTGGCGATAAGATATTTCGATAAAGGAAGTTGAGCGACTATGACGAAGCACATTTAGGTTTAAATATGACTATGACATTCCCGCGGCGTTGTCTGCGGCGAGCTTGAAATGTTCTATAGTTTCCTATTAATATTTAGAAGTGGAGCTACGTAACAGCATAAATAGGATCACTAAAAAGTATAAAATAAAATAAATGTTTAAAAAAACAAAAAACCGCCTTCAAAAAGCAAAAAATAACTTCTTTAAAATGGTAGGTAAATAGGTCAGTCCAACTGAAGTCGGCGTCCAACAATATTTTAACCAAAAGCAGACTTCAGTTGGACTGACCTATTTACCTACCATTTTAAAGAAGTTATTTTTTGCTTTTGGAAGGCGGTTTTTTGTTTTTTTAAACATTTATTTTTCAATAAGAATTTTCATTACATGCAAATAGGTCTGTTTTAAAGAACGATTTATTATAGGTATCCACTAATCTACGCAAAGGAGAGCGCTCTCCAGCATTTGTACGGTAGCGGCCGGTCACAAACAGCTGGTTAGGGGAATCTATATTTTAGTTTCTTGTATGTTCGTTATTTGGTGTATGTGGTGTTTCAATAAAGTGTTTTGTATTGTATTGTAGTCCGCACAGGATGGTGTTATGTATAGAAATCCGTTTCTTTTCTCGCTGGTCTGGTGGGACCCGGGACGGTTATGTGGGACTCATGAACCGAAAGCGGCCAGGACCCACTAAAAGCCCGGTGGTAAACCATTATCGTTTTTTAGGGAGGTGCCCCGTGACCACGAACAAGCGCATTCGGTTGAGGAACTTATATAAATCCTGTTCAAGATAAATAAAATTGACGTTATTGACGATTATCTTTTTTATCATTTTTACCAATAGAAAGAAGAAAGAAAATAAAATTTACTGACGCAAAACGACACGGTTTACAATAAACAAAGGATAAAAACAGATAACATATTTCCATCTGTGCCGTACGTTGCGTCAATAAGCGACCCACTCAGTACAATGCCGAGGCAAGCCACGGAGCTGATTTTCATATATAATAATAATATCAGCTTTACTTAATTTTTATATATGAAAATCAGCATTCAATAAATGTCTGATTTTTATTAACTTTCAGATTACTTTACTCGTCTCCAATTGATTTAGTATTAGAAGGCGCATTGGATCTGACGAGTACATTACCGTTGGCATTAATTACTATTTACTAGAAAGATTTGGCGATCAGTGTCACGAATGTCACAATAGGTTGCCAAGCAAAGAACAAGGACTAAAGGCATAGAAACCGTACTAAATAAACAGAAAATACATTATGGTTCACTTCTTTTTACTTATGGTTTTCATAGTGAGTTGGAAAGAGATGAATCTATATTCTTTCGTTATTTGGTACATCGTCCAAAGTAAGGTGTGATTTGGACCTATAAGCACCTATAGTATTTGGACATCTAGACAAGGAAAGACAAATCCTTCCTATAGGAAGGACAAAGAAGTCCCTGTGTAAAACTTTGTGACAATGACAGTTAAAGAAGAAAAAACAGCCTACTTTTTGTTTCATTTTTTCTCATGTAATACGTAATCTAAAAAGTAGAGAAAGATAGCTGACGCAAAGTACGTCTTTTAGTCCGGTTTCTATGCTTTATGTCCTTATTCTTAGGTGCCAAGTACTGCGTGTTGAGTGCCGTATTGTCATTGACTAATAAAGATTGTAATATTTATTTGAAAAAAAAAACATCAGTGTTTTTGGTCATTTATAGACATGGCACCAGTGTTTGTAAATAGACGTGACGTTTCCGAGTTTTCCCGATGTCGCATGCAATCTCAATCTACACATCTACACAAATATTATAAAGAGGAAAGATTTGATTTTTTGTTTGTTTGTTTGAATTTAATAGGCTCAAAAACTACTGGACCGATTTGGAAAATTCTTTTACCATTCGAATCCTACATTATCCCTGATGAACATAGACTATGTTGAATTTTTATGCGCGGACGTAGTCGCGGGGAACAGCTAGTTAGGTATATAGCTATACCCGTCGAATGAGCCCTCGGCTCTCCATAGACTGTTTGACAGAGAGCCGTTTTAAAGAGAATAACATCTGTAAGGGTCTATTTATGGTCGCGTATAAACGTGGATAAAGCATCTGTCACTTTCTAATCAATATGTGCAAGAGTGACAGGTGCTTTTGTCCACCGCGATAAAGGCGACCATAATAATCCTGGGATAGAAACGAAGTTGTAAGATTTTTCTTAGCAATTATCACTGGCAATTAAAAAAAAAGAACATAGTTAATAACATATTAATGGGTTTTTAAAGCTTGCTTTTGTCATTGCGTCACAAAAACAAAACACATCAGCAAAAACAAATCAACATTTATAAACCTTAAATACATATAGATAAGAGTTAAGTACTATCGCATAATTTAAAGGATTCGGTGTTCTATCGCAAGTTTTGTTTCCTAACTGTTTCATTTGAACGAAAATGTTTTTTTTTAAACCATTAACTTTAAAAAAAAATCAAAGACATACAGCACCTGTAGGTTAGGTTAGGTTTGATTTATAACAATCCAGGAAAGTTTCAGAAAAAGAACACTATCGGAACACCAGGAGGCACATTGCAAAACATCAAAATAATGTAAGGCATTTTTAATGCGTGTTTTCTCTGACCATACCTAAAGAAATACGTATATATTCTGCTTGTGTAAGGAAAAAATGAGATCGCTAAAGGTAAGTTACCGGAGGCTGGTAGAGTAACGCATAAAAATTATTACTCATTCGGCGAAAAACACGTGTTTTATCAATAAAAACGTAATAACCGTTTTACAACCGCATTTTGGATATTGGATGCGGTTGTTTTTGATTACCGAGACAGAATAATGTTGAAGTAATAATGTTTCGTCTACATTGTCTAGAAATTTAACATGTAAGTTTTCCAAATAATGGAATCGAGAAATTAGTAAAAAGAACTCCAATAAACCAGAGTATACTACTTTAAAAGAGGTGTTAAAAAAATACGTCAACAAACTTACGAGGTATCAAGCTAGGGAATGCAATTTAACCGGTTATTAACCATTTTTGTATGAAAATAACCGGATATAACCGGTTAAAACCGGGTATTTGCATTCCCTAGTATCAACCTGCACATTCTGATCCCTGATTTTATATAATATCCACAAGTCTAGAAATCTAACGTTGTTGGGTAATGTGGGCAAGGACATGTCCGACCAAGTTCAGTGTAGGGTTCCGACGTCGTTAGTACCAACAAAAATATATCTCGAAATACAACAAGTATGAAATAAACTTATATTTAGGTACAGGGGATTTGACGCAGTCTTAACGCATTCACTGCCAGTACCTACTGTTTTTTGAACTTTCGCCAGGTGCCACATCTTTTATTTTATACGAAGCTTGCCTACTGTAAGAACGCACATATGCGTTGAGGGCACTGGGTGGAAATCACGGTGACGCATATATGCGTCGGTGGCGTTAAATGATTTTTAGAAGGTATAAACACTTTAGTCGCCAGTATCTCAGCAACCAATAAAGTACCTATACTTAATCGACATAGTTCTCCTTTTAAATTAGTTATAGGTATGTGTTTTCATTTAAGATATTTACAGGTTTTTATTATTTGTAGATTTGGCTGTTCGGGACACGCAAGAGTCAAGTTAAACCACGGACAGAAAAACAGACGACCGACGGACATGGCGAAACTATACGAGCTCCTTGTTGACTACGGAACCCCGAAAATACCAAGAATTATATCTTTTAAATTTCTGAGACCGTATTAATTAAATTTTAGGCAGTGAATGAGACAGAATTATAGTAGTTACTAGCGACCCCCCCTCGCTTCGCTTCGGTTACTGCGAGTTTTCTGTAACACCCGTACAAAATCCAGAATTTATTATTCATAAAACCTTCCTCTTGAATCACTCTATCGATTGCTGAAAACTGCATTGAGTAGTTTAAAAGATCTAAGCGAACAGACAACGGAAGCGACTAAATTGTATACTATGTAAGGCTCGATTTCTTCCTACGCTGACATCGGCCGCTGACGTCGGTTGAGCGTACCGTCGGTCGCGTATGATAAAGATAAGACCCGCAGTGCGAAACCGATCGCTGTATGGAACAGTATCTGCTCGCCTGCACTGCGCACGTGCGTACAGCCAACCGGTCAGCATTGCACTGAGCATGCTATGGCAACTTAGAACAAACTGAAAATCCAGTTTTTTTATTGGAATCAGTGACATCTACCCGACAGCTTTTATATTAAAAATTTAGGTGCTTCCACATTTAAAATACAAAGTAAAAATAGTGGAGACTTTTACGAGCCTAAATTGAATATATTTTTTCTTCTTCAAATATTAAAAATAACAATCATAAAATAAATGAAGGAGATTTTTTTTTTGCCAAAAATTCTACATATAGTGTTTTTTCATGATTTTGACACATAGTTGTGAGGAAAAAATCTCCTAGTGTATAGTATAGTTCTGTCTTTGGCACAGAGCGCTCGCATAGTGGTGTATAGCGCGTCAGCGCACCGACGTACGCGGCGCCGACGAGCGACACCGACGCGCGCCATCAGCGGCGCGTAGCAATAAATCTGCCGCGGATGTCAGCGTCGCTGTGCGGTGACTCATAGAACATGGTGTATATTCGTACGCTCGACCGACGTCAGCGACCGATGTCAGCGTAGGAGAAAATCAAACCTAAAGATAGAGAAAAGATAAAGATAACGAAGGTATACGTTTGTTCTTTCCGCTGCCAAGAAATTAGCAAATAATAAAACCCCGACCGTCAAAATAATCAACATAGCAATAAATTAGCCATTCGTAATCCATCACAGATTAACGCTTTACATCGCAATCTCTATGTAGAGCCGTTGAAATATTCGACGTAAAATTAATCTAACGCGAGAAGTGGTCGCGGCAAATTGTTTTTACAAAACCTCTGCCGTTTATAAATTTGCGCTAAAAGCCATTACTTAGGGAAATAATTTATTGTCCCGAATTTAATGGAAGCCGCGGAAATTCAATCACGATTACGATTAATTGCTGTTTAAAGACCACGGCGAATACGCGAGTTTTGGCAAGGATACAGGTAATAATTTTACCATAGACTTCTTATTTTTTTCAAACAAATAATTGTGAACTCTTGTCTTACTGATTCTATGCCACTATTGGACAAAAGCCTCATCAAGCCTCTCCGCAGTTCCCTATCCAGTGACTCCAGGGGCCTGTTTTATAAAGCTACAAATTACAATTTACAGGTTACAAGTTTCCATTTGACAGAATCTCGACCAATGACGACCAGCCATTTGAGCAGTGTTGCCGGTTTAGACCTGTAAAATTGTTACTTGTAGCTTTATAAAACGTGGTCCAGGGATGTTTTTCTCTTAAACGCGTCGCTCGGTCGGTCGGACGAGTGAACGAGTGAACGTTCCACACCGGCGAGTTTAAGTAGTCCCGTCAGAGCGCACAAAACATATTTTAGCGCGTGCTTTCTCAATTAGGCAGCAGGGCTTCTGTCGATAAGATCGAACGTATACGGCTGCCTAATCGAGAATGCACGTGCTAAAATGTGTTTTGTGCACTCTAACGGGACTACTTAAACTTGTCGGTGTGACGCGTTCCCTGTGGTGTTATTCTCTCAAAAAACGGCTGTCGGCCGGACGAACGAGCGAATCGAAGCGGCGAGATTAAGTAGTCCCATCCGAGCGAAGAAAACACATTTTAGCGCGTGCATTGACAATTAGGCAGCCTTATACGATCGAGAAGTCATTCTGCCAAATTGAATACACGCGGAAACCAGCTCACTTATAAAATAAATAAAAAATACACGCGCTAAAATACGGGACGGGACTACTTAAACTCGCCGCTTGGAGAATCACTCGTTTGTCCGTCCGTCCGTCGTTGTTGAGAGAATCACACCCCTGAGTCTAGTCATCACAGAACTGGTCCAGTTTGTCCTTCCATCACCTTCTTGGTGAGAATCTTCCAGTCTTGTGGTGAGGTTTCTACTAATTAAAAATTAAGGACCAAAGCGCAATTGGCTTGGTGTACATAGTAAAATAATTATACTACCTACATTACTACAGAGGCCGGGACAAAAGGGGTTGCCGGCCGAAGACATATAGACGGCCGAGCAAAGCGAGGCCAGATAGGTCTGAGGCGGGCAACCCCATATTTGCCGCCGAGGTATGTATAGTGCTTTTTTCAAACATGCAATGATATAAACAACAAAAAAATCAAAGTTTTATTTTTTCTAATACGCATAGTGGCAGAATGTCATGATGCCTGTGCCACAAATTTATGTGGAATGGAATTTAAAAAAGAGGACTTTGCTGGCCTAGGGCTGCACGATTTGTAAGAAATTCCATTAACGACCTCTTGTCCTAGCCGCACCTGAAACGTCATACTTCGCAGCCTATTATAAGAAACATAAAATCAATATTTCATTGCATGTTTGAAAAAAATCTTTGATTACCTTACTGAAAAGAAAAGGAGTCTTATTTTGGCACATCCATATTAGATAATATCGATTTGTTATTGTGGTGGCGTTTTTACAATAGGCTAGTGTCCTAAAATAAATTAATTAGTCCGTCATTTACATTATCAAACAATATTGAACACATATTTTTTTCTTTTGTCAATTAAACAAAAAATTACGAAGATAAAGTGCGTTGACGTCACTCCGTGGCACACTTTATACCACGTTGTGACTTCACGAGCCCCCACTTCCGAACTTTGATGCGCGTTGTATTTGTCAATTTTGATTGATTTGAAAAAGGAAAAAATAAATATACAGACGGACTAATTAGATATTTTTTTTACCCAGAACACACCCCTATTAGTACCTCCCCAGATTAATAGACATGTGGGTATGTTTGTCCTTATTTTCCAGGGATGTACGTGAAAGGATTGGCACTGCTATTTATCATAGCGTTTGTTTTTGCAAACGACGACGCAAATAATACAAAACCGAGTGATGATACCCAAGCAAATGATGCCAAAGACAATGCACCACAGAAAAATGGCAGCCGTATATGCTGCCGGCCTATGTGGCCGATTCAACCAGTACCCGTGTACCCAGTGGTACCTATGTACTACTACTACTACTGTGGGTACTACCCCTACCCGTATTATATAGGTTAAGGGCTGATTTATTTACAGATAACAATATCATAGGCAAATTTTAGCTCGTCTTTCATATAACAAAGAAAAAAAGAGTAACTGAGAGACTTTAACTGACAGATATTTTTTTATCAGTACATCGAGTATGAACTGTTTCCTTTTTTACCTTCTATTGACTAAATAACGTTAACGTATCTTCAGTGAGAAGAATGGTATGGTGAATTGCTTGTAAAGGTTGATGAATCAAGAGGAAGCGAAAGTTGTTTGTTTACGCCGGGGCACCTGAGGGCCCTGCCAAGATGCATTGCGCTAACTAACGTTTCTATTCGTTTCGTTTTTAAACCAATCGCGTCACTGGTAGACCACGTGACTTTTCGTATCACGTCATCTCCCAGTGACGCGATTGGTTTAAAAACGAATCGAATAGAAACGTTAGTTAGCGTAGTGCATCTTTGCAGGGCCCTCTGGCGTTCCATAGCTTCTGCCTACCCCATTGGGAGACAGCCGTGAAGGTATGTATGTATGGTGATGTATTTAGTATCTCCAACACGAATATTGAATATTGCTATTCAAAACGTGTGTCCTTTTATGGTATCTATCTATCTGTTACACAAACTCCTTTCCATGCATTATTATTATTTTGTATTATTTTACACGAAAGTTCACGTCAATGTTAACGTAAACTTTACATTTAAACGCTGATTCCAATCGCCGTACGAATCTTCTCAATGACGTTATGGTCTAAGATCCGAATAGGAGACGATTTGCACCGGGCTGTTTATTCGATGAAAAGTATTCTATATCAAATTTAATACGCTAAATAATATGTGGCGAATAGGTAGGCTGAAAAATTACAGTCCATTAATTATATCATTAAAAAATATTAAAAATGAACTCTTTTTAACCGACTTCAAAAAAAGGAGGAGGTTCTCAATTCGTCTGTATTTTTTTTTTTTTTTTTTATTATTTTTAATGTTTGTTACCTCAGAACTTTCGACTGGGTGAACCGATTTTGAAGATTCTTTTTTTATTTGAAAGCTGGTGCTTTCAGATTGGTCCCATTTTTTTCAAAATGAAGATCTGATGGTGGAATCCATGAGGAATCGACGGAACTCTTCAAAATTTATAGGCACACCTATAGCGATTTTGGTATTTTTCATTGTAACTCGTGTATTTGGTCTTGAAAACCACTATTTGGTGTAGTGGAACTGATGATGAAGACCACAGATGGCCACCGGAACTCCTAAACGGTATATATTTCGAGGGTGGCGACAAGATATTTCGATTAAGATAGTTGAGCGACTATGACGAAGCATATTTAGGTTTAAATATATGACTATGACTTTCCCATGGCGTTGCTTGCGGCGAGATTGAAATGTTCTATTGTTTCTTGAGAAATGGGAGAAAAATGGGAGAATAACAGCATAATTATGATCACTAAAAAGTATAAAATAAAAAAATAAGTTTAAAAAAACAAAAACCCGCCTTCAAAAAGCAAAAAATAACTTCTTTAAAATGGTAGGTAAATAGGTCAGTCCAACTGAAGTCGGCGTCCAACAATATTTTAACCAAAAGCAGACTTCAGTTGGACTGACCTATTTACCTACCATTTTAAAGAAGTTATTTTTTGCTTTTTGAAGGCGGGTTTTTGTTTTTTTAAACTTATTTTTTTATTTTAAATTGCATATGTTTGTTTAATAGACAAATTACATACTAATCGAAAGTATGAAGTCTATAGAAAATGCAATTGGTATGTAATTTGTCTATTAAACAAGCTAACGCATTAAAAAAAAAAGTTAACTTTGAAATTCTTAATTAATTATATACTGGACTGAAATTTTTCAGCCTACCTATTCGCCATATGTTACTTAGCATATTAAATTTGGTATAAAATACTTTTTATCGAATAAACAGCCCGGTGCAAATCGTCTCCTATTCGGATCTCCTACTATTATGTCAACGCTACTTACTCGATAGAAGAAAAAGTTCTTACTCAAATTATACAGCATTATAATTTTGTTGCATGTTGACATTGACCTTGACTTTCGTAGGGTAGTAGTAAAGGTGAAGATATACCTACTTACAGTCTGTGAGAACTTAGAAGGTACTTCTCTTAACAAGAGCGTATTAGAGCGAGTGAGAGACAAGTACAAGTCCGCATCATATTTTAATAGCTATCGCACTGTACGTAATAATGTATAGAAACCAACTTGGGTACAGGAGAATGAATTTCGTAAAAACAAAGTCAACATTTTCGAATGGTAGAATCCATTCGAAAACGTGACGTATGATTTTTCGTGCTCGAGCTACTGAAGATTGGATACATCGGGTCTAAGTGGAAAATGGAAAAGGTAATACTTACTTACTCGATAGTCCTTGGATACCATGGTGTCCAAAGTAACGCGGTTGGCAAAATAACAACTGACCTGTAAGATTCAAAGTAAAATAATTTCTAATTACACTGCATCTAATTTAACTGTTAAATAGCTAGAGGCCAGTTGGCTCAGACAAGATGCACTACGCTAACTAACGTTTCTATTCGATTCGTTTTTAAACCAATCGTGCCACTGGTAGACCACGTGACTTTTCGTATCACGTCATCTTCCAGTGACATCGTAGTGCATCTTGTCTGAGCCCTCTGATGTTTGTTATCTTTTCCTGTCAGATTTCTTTTGATGATGATACAAGACGTCATTTTATTTAGGATTAAATGAGGTATAGTTCAGGAAATATGACTTGGCCGTCTGTTATCTACTTTGCGACCTTTTTTTCTGCGTTAAGACTTCCCGGACCTAACCTTAACCTTAACCTTTACCTTTCAACCCACTGTGCTGTTTGAAGAACGAGGGCAGTTTTACGATTACCTTTTGTTTGATATTAACAAAAAGATCTTAGTGAAGATTACAGACGGCCAACTCATATTTCCTGAACTATTACTTACTAAGTAGAGATTAGTATTAATATAAATATACGTATTTGACTGTGCGATTAATTTAGAAAACATTCTCTTCAACTAAGGTTGTGCAGTAGAGATATTCTATATCTATAAACCTGGGGCTTGACAGGTTGCAGTCTACAAACTCTAAGGACTGTGTTATATATTTCCATTTTCTTTGAGTTTTCTAGGCCCATAGTAAGTAAGTAAACTTTTTATTGCACAAAAATAAATCGTTTCATAAAAAAACACTTATATGACAATAAATTAAGTACAAACGCGAATTTATCTCTTTAAGGGATCTCTCCCGAACCTTTCGACCTGTGTGGTAGTAGGTAACGGCGATGACACCTGTTAATTTTGGAAGAGGTTCCAAAGGGGTTTGGGTAAAAGTGTTATTTGTAAAATTCATACATATTCAAGGTGAGCGGCCATTCATAAAAGTGGCAAATTATGATAGAATTATTAAAAATAAACATATTTTATTATGTAATGTAATACTCTTAAGTGCATCGGAGCTGAGATATTTAAATATTCATACTTGGGCGTACTTTTGTACTAGAAACTGAACACTTAAATCTTTAAAATCTCCGCTCCGATATTATTTAACGCCAGAAATTATATATATCTATATGTATTTAGAGGTCCTCTAAATAACTATGTAAGAATCATCAGCGGCCGCTGAAAAAAAAAATGACAATATTCTTCAAACAAATTTACCCAATGCCCTTTGGATCTCTTTACCTTACAATATTCGATAACGTAATTTCAAAATTATGTTACAGCTGTCATCGCTGTCATCGCTGTCACCTACTAACACAGGTAAGGTAATGCTGGTCGTTTGCCTTTCGGCTTCTGAACCCATCTTAGAGTACTTATAATTTGTGTGTAGATAAATTATTGTACGCGACTCTGCGTAATTAGCATTACAACACTTGTGTGATCTATTATGAAACTCGCCTTGCGGCTCGTTTCATAAACCACACTCATGTTGTATTGCCTGTCATTACGCAACCGTCACGTTAACTACTATTATACAATTGTTATTAATTCGGTTATTATAACCCGTAAAGGTCATTATGCGACAGTTTTAAAATAAACGGCAACGGTAATTTTATTTTAACATTTATCAATATTCACAGTTGTATTTCTCGTTTTGTTTCTCTAAGTTGTTTGTTTCATTGGAAAAGTTTCGTTTGTGGGCTTAAGCTGGAAAACATTTGTAAAATTTGCCGACTTAGCAGCGGCGGAGGTTGGAGTTTTACCTATATTTATGGAAATATAATTTGTTGAGTCTCTCAGTCAATCAATTGTTTTATACCTAACTTTTTTACATCGGGACCTTCCTTCGATATTGTGCCTAACTATGTTTGATTTGAGTTACGCAACTGGGATCGTATGTAACCCCTTACTAATAAACTTTGAGTAACGGTGGGATAGCTATACAATGTTTTGTCCTTATCTCTCAAATTCAAATGTCACAATGACAGTGACGTTTATTAGTAAGGGGGTTAATAAATAAAGTACAAAATATATAATTGTATTAAAATACATATAGTCTAAATGTCATAATATATAATGGTTTTATTTCTGAAACCGTTAACTTTTTAGGATTTTTTAAAAGGCCATAGAACATCTTTTTCTGAAAGTTTACAGTTTCAGAAACAAAACAGGGTGACTTCAAATTTACTTTTAGTTTACGACGATGATGATCATGATGATGATGATGATGATGATCATGATACTTGTTACTGTTCTGGGCTTTGGAATACAGAGACACCTATACTACGTTTTTTTAGGTACCTACTTAAAAAAATGTAAACAATCCAAACCACGTGTCATTATCAAATAGCCAATCAATACTGTTTTATCGCACTTTGACGCATCAGTGTTCTGCTTCTATTGGCGGATGAACTATCACGTGGTTGTTTTGTTTACATTTTTTAAGTAAGTACCTAAATAAACGGAGTATAGCTCAGGGCCCACAGTCACCAGTTATTGTGTTTGTTGCTCTGAATAATACTTTGTTTTTTATTTTTCATTGTTTGATGTCCAGAGGCCCGTTTCATGAAACTACAAGTTACAAATTACAAGCGGAAGTCTCTTTTTAGCAAAAGGAGTCAGAAATAGACTTCCACTTGTAATTTGTAACTTGTAGCTTCGTGAAACGAGCCCCAGAGGTCGGAATAGGCAGTGCCTATTTGCCTAAACTCCGCGGGAGGACGTAACTAAGAGTGGTTACAACCACCAAAAATTATGATTTCTTTTTATTGAATGCGGGATTTCCGGGATTTTTAAAATAATACATAAATGTGGAAATTGATACTAAAACTCAATATCACATGTTAAAAACATTTATTGTATACAATTTTACATGATCAAATGACATATTCTGATTTATTTCTAATGGAAATAAACTAACAAAGTATTTCGTAATATATAATATTTTATCTCATAAAAGTAGTAATTATGATTGGAATTATGATATTGATGATTCAGATTGAAAGATGTTTTTGTTATGGATGATCATGTAAAATTGTATACAATAAATGTTTTTAACTTGTGATATTGAGTTTTAGTATCAATTTCCACATTTATGTATTTTTAAAAAATCCTGGAAATCCCGCATTCAATAAAAATAAATTATTGTTGGTGGTTGTGACCACTCTCAGTTACGTCCTCCCGCGAAGTTTAGGCAAATAGACACTGCCTATTCCGAGCTCTGTATGATCTCCAGTGATCGGAATAGGTAGAGTATATTTACCTAAATTTCGCAAAAGGACATAGTATAGAGTGGTTACAACCGGGTAAAATATTAATTTATTTTTATTGAATTCCGGATTTCCGGTATTTTTCTGGTACGTACTAGTAAATGCAGTCGCAAGGGAGTCTCCAGTTTATGACTCTGTTCTAAGAAGTTTAGGTAAATATTCTCCACCTATTACAAAATTAGATATAAGGAATGAGTTACAAGCCCCTTTTATAACAATCTAACATAAAATACCCCATACTGTGAGTGAGTAAATATTACGTATATTTAGCATTAAAAATACCGGAAATCCGGAAAGCAATAAAAATAAATTAATATTTCACCCGGTTGTAAGCACTCTATATTATGTCCTTTTGCAAACTTTAGGTAAATATACTCTACCTATTCCGATCACTGATGACCTCTGATGTGACACACAAATTGGTGATATAGACGTTCAAGGCAAGTTACACGGTATATGTATTTGAGGAACATAAATAAATAAATACATTAGGGTGGTCCAAAATAGTATGAAGAAAAAAAAAGTATATCAAATCCTTCCTCCACAAGGTTTATTTCTGTTTGCTATAAATCAGTTACTTATGTGTCAAATTTAAACTTGTTATGTGATCGTTTACTGGTCGCCCAAAGCGTTTAGTTTATGCCAAAAAGATCTAATTCTCATACAAAACGATGTCTAGTAAACTTAGCAAAAACTAAAAACAGAAGTAGAATATTGTTTGCCTCCTGCTGCAGCTCGGAATACAGTGTCATGATCTTTCCAAAGACATTCTCATTCGATATCTTTATTACCTATAGATGTGTGACGCTCTATACATTTTTATATGAAAAAAATTTAACATTATGGGCGACCTGTAATGTTTATTCAATTGCAATAAAACTTGGTAAAGCGGATTTTTGATTATTTTGAAATAAAAAGAAACTTGTGGAGAAACAATATTACACCCTTTTGTTTTTTGGACCACCCTAAAATACATAAATATCCAAAAAACATGACTGACTAGTTTAACATAAAGAAATAAGCCAGCCAACACTACTCATCCAACCACAACCTTTATTATTTTATCTACATCCATATCATAACTTCCCTACAATATGTTCAGAAGCGATACGCAAATCGCCTATATTAAGAAACCTGTATCTGTGGTTGCATCTTAATGTTTACATTAAAGTATAGTGCATCGTAATGTTTACATTAAAGTGTCGGTACCTAAACATTAAAGTATCGGTAATACTGTACCACTAACTTGAAAATGCAAGCCATATCTGTACATTATAAATAAAGTTTTTTTTTTAAGCTTGGTACTACAAATAAGTTAACAGTAACACTAACTTAATAAAAATACAGGCCATATCCGAACATATTATAGAAAACTTATGATATGCATGTAGATAAAGTTATGTATGCGGCTATACATAATTAGGCATTAAAACACTCGTGCTTTAATGCCTCTTCTTATGCACCAGCCACATAAACTACTATTATGTTGTACGACCTTTAAAATATCGACCTCTGAAACCGCACAGCGCACAGTCCAATGCAAACTCTCCAACCTGAATCTCTCCCCTTGTTAACGAGTTTTTTTAAATACGAAGCATTTAAACAAATGCTCTGCGCACCGGTTGCTCTGAATCAATGCTCATTTCTATAATGGCTGCATTCACAGCGGCGTTGTTGGCCGACGACTTTTTGCATTAATTTATTTCAATGTGGGTTGAGAAAGGTTTTCTGCATCATGAAGTGGGCTTTTGAGTAAGATTTAAGCATTCACATTATATACGAGTAAGCTGTAGACAGACCATTAATAGCCGTTATTTTCGTGTAACGTTATCTTTATTGAATAACGTTATATTGTAACGTTATTTGACGCCTTACCTGTAGCGGTATCCATTATAACGTTATGAAACAAAACGCTATACGTATAACGATACTTCAGTAAGCGCTATAATAACGTTAATAACCGTTATTTTCGTGTGACGTAATTTTTAAATCTGCGTTTGTTATTTGCATTTTAAAATGATTTTTTTGTGATAAACCAAAGTATTTAAGCTGGCTATTTGAAAAGGGAAGGAAAAAGGACGGAATATATGAACGGTCATCGAAAGCCCGTTGGTTGCGATGTCTAAACGGACAAAAATCGTCCCTTCTGGGACGTCGGCCAGTCACGCAAAATGCCTACCTAAGGAGCGGCAACAGCGCTCATAAGTTAAATAACGTTATTATAACGTTATTTAAGTGTAACGTTATTACGATTTCGTTACGGTGTAGCGTAACGTTACGAAAAAATATCGGTATATGTAAACGAAATTTTGAGCATTAAAAAAATATAACGTTATGATAACGATATTATTCATAACGTTATGAAGGTCTGGCTACAGTCAAAGACCTAAAGAACAATGTCAAGTCTCCATAGAAGCTTCGGCCTATGAAGATATTGTGACGGATAATTATAGAATTGGGTTTATTTAATGTAGAAATATATTTGAAAGTTAAAACAATGCTGTGGTGTTAGTTTTTCAGAAGAACTTGTCTAAAAAAAATATTTAGAAATAATCGTAACAACACGTTACTCGCAAGATGTCTTATTTACAAAGTATCTTAATAGATAGCTCTATTTTTCGTATAAGTTCCCTAACTGTGTAAGTAATAAAATACTGAATTTAACCCATTCATTGCCGAAGACGCGAATTCGCGTCCATGTATGTGTAATCGTAATGCCGACGACGCGATTTCGCGTCCTCGAGTTATTTTATTTTCTTGTTAGAAAGCAACTGTACTTAAATGCTGATACCAAAATGTTACTGCCGCATGGAAGGTGGCGGCACTGCGTGATGAGTAAAAATATGAGGCGTCGGCAATGAATTCTATAACCACAATTTGCACAAATTCAGATACCCGAATTTGTGCAAATTGTGGTTATAGAATTATCAACAAGTTTTTAGAGATGTTTGTAATTCTGTAGCTCTGCCTACCCCACTCTGGGAACGAAGGCGTGAGATTATGTATGTATGTATTTAAATCTCATACAAAACAGGTCATATCAACGTTCTTCGTATCCGCGCGCTTTTTTCTAAAAGTGTTGTAAGCCAAGATCTGGCATTGTCCTTTGTGACCCACCTTAGGTCTGTTCATTCTTACTTGTCTTATATAGTAAACAACTTTCTAACCTCAAAATGAACCTTTCTAGGCTAAAACCGCTATTTTAAACAAAATAAAGCAATCACAGACAATACATTACCCAAATGATGTCCAAAATGTTTATTCAGTTTACTTTATTTACGACAAAAGAGCTGTTTTAGCCAAAAAGGTTCATTTTGGGGTTAGAAAGTTGTTTAATATATAAGACAAGTAAGGATGAACAGATCTTAGGTCCAAAGTCAATCTGACAGTCTACAACAATAAGGTTGAGTCTCCTAAAAGTTACAAATGACTTGGCATCTCTAATGACATTGACGACAATCAAGCATATTTTTTTTGAAATAGGTCACAAATTAACATTGTTATTATAATGTTGACGTAGCGCATTGTTTACATTATTTTCCGGTCTATACTGCACTTTGTAATATTTTTAGTGTTAATAAATCACGAAATGAACATAACTTGTCTCTTTTACTAGTCGGGTGCGGCTCCACTGAGGCGGAGACGAGAGGAGCGGAGCGGACCTGTGCCAATATTAACCAATAAGTAGAAGGCGCATGCGGTCACGTCGAGCGCGCCTTGCGCACGTTAGTTTATATTCTATTGGTTAATATTGGCACAGCTCCGCTCGTCTCCGCCTCAGTGGAGCCGCACCCAAACATTACTTGTTTACATTTATCCCACGAAGGGAGAACGAAGGAAGTCGACCAAATAAGATTTAGCTTCAAAATATATACATCGTTGTATAATTAGCCCATAAAAATAATAATTAAAACATGTTTATTCCGTAAGTTGGCCGCAAGGGCACTTTAATACGTCAAAAATCCGGGTTTCGTGTAGACGGATCAGGTTTCTGTGTTTCACTGACACGTGCTTATAACCCGTTCCGAGGTGGCATCCGGGTACCCGTGAGGTCACCTGCCTCAAACCGTCGCGGCCGGGTAATTGACGCCCGCCTGCACGGGTATCCGTGTCCGGACTTAAACAAGGACTTTAAGGACTTTTTATGCAATTTATATTGTAACATTACATTGATGAATAAATAAACTAAACTAAACTAAACTAAACTAATGCGGGTATTACATTACACGAATCCGTGTAGTTTGGACTGGATGTTACAAATATTCGTATTAGGGTCGGTACAGACGGACTGGATTTGAACTGCAACCCAGCTGCAAAATAGCAGTTCGAGGGCAGTTCTGATGCAGATTATGTAACTGCAAACCAACTGCGCACTCCGTTTAGGTAGACTGCACGCTAATTGCAAGCGGACTGCGCAGTTGGTTTGCAGTTTTAATGCTGTTACGTGAACTGCTTCAGAACTGCCCTTGAGCTGCCATTTAGCAGCTGGGTTGCAGTTCAAATGCAGTCCGTCTGTACAGGCCCTTACAATTCGCTTATACGAATAATTCGCATCATTTTAAAGATTCGCGTCAACATTCGCATTCGCATCATCGATGAGAATTTTTAGTGAATGCAAGCAAGTCAATTGCTTTAAAGAATACCTCTCTAGAAGTTGGACTTTAGAAATAACCTTTATGAGTTCTGCGCCTCTATTCTAGACGGTATAAACGATATCGTAGTTTTTCTGTTATGGTATTGTTATGTTATGACGTCAGCCACCATTACTGTCAAGAAAATAAGAGCTATCAAAACGGTGACAATTCGATAACAGATCAAATACGATATTGTTTTTACAGTCTTGAATAGAGCTGATAACAATACACTTACTGTATTTAGTAGGTATGTAACTTTAATTACATACTAAATACAGTAAGTTTATTGACTAGGTATAGATAAAACGATGGGTAGGTAATATATAGGTAAAACTATGACTAGGTATAGAAGAAAAATGTTTATTCTTTAAAACTTTCTTGCACGATACACATAAATGTAAAAAGTACAAATAGCGGACTTAATGCATTTCTGTACCCGTTAACCACATGGTTAAAAAACCATTTTGAAATTTGTTTACACTGTGACTAGATTTATGTAGTAGTAGTAGTCTCGGATGCGAGGAAACAGACTAACCAACACAATAATCCCTTTTGGAACCAGGTCAGTATTACCAATAGCGTACGTAACTCTTAATAGTGACCTAGTTCTAAAAGGGATTAACCTGGCTTAGCTGGTGATCAGCATTAATGAGTCAATTATTCTCTATGGGTTACGACTGTGGCCTAATTCCTTATTTAGTGTTCCAAAAAGAGATTTATTTGTTATTTGGTCGTCCTACGTTAAAAGCAAACCTTAGATCAGTGGTTCTTAACGTTTTAGGTCTGGGAGACCATTTGTCAAAATTTCCGTTATGCCGGGGACCCAGTTGGTTTATTGATTTGGAGGTAATTTTCAGTAAATAAATGTAAGTAGTAATGTGGCAGTGGGCCGGCCATATCTCGCGAAGAACCGACAACCGCTGGGGTAAACGTGTTCTTGAGTGGAGACCGCGTCTCGGCAAACGTAGTGTAGGACGCCCTCAGGCCAGGTGGGATGACGATCTGCGAAAGACTGCAGGCAGATGCTGGATGCGGCAAGCTGAAGACAGGGCGCTACGGCGCTTATTAGGGGAGGCCTATGTCCAGCAGTGGACTAATATAGGCTGATGATGATGATGATGAAATGTAAGTAAATAAAGGGTTCTTTTAGCGCTCGCGGACCACTAGAGATGCTTCCAAGGACCACTAGTGGTCCACGGACCACCGTTTAAGAACCACTGCCTTAGATATATTCTTAATCTGCCGCCAAGCAGTATTCGCATCGATGTGTTACGGTTAGGGAATGCAAATAACCGGTTATAACTGGTTTTAACCGGTTATTTTCATACAGAAACGGCTAATAACCGGTTAAATTGAATTCTCTAGTTACGGTACGGTGTGGGGATAAGGCAACCCGTGTAATTGCTAGTATAGGGCATTCCATCCATCTCAGGGTTGGCAACGCATTTGGAGTCTTGAGAATTCAAAGGTCTATGGTCTTAGATCCCACTTACCATCACATTGGCATGTCTTTAGGTCTTTAATACTTCCCTGCTACGGGAAAAAGGCACGTCTGCTATGATAATAAGCTAGAGTCTTAAAAAAATGTATGTATGTATGTATGTATGTAAACTCTTTATTGCACAAAAAACCAATTACAAGTAAATTCGTACATAAACTTAAGATTAACATGTATAATGGCGAACTTATCCCTTTAAGGGATCTCTTCCAGATAACCTGGCCATGACAAAGGAAACTGTACGAGGACAGGCAAGATTACAAGGATGTGCACAAAAAGTAAATAAACTAATATTACTACTGTAAAATATCCATAAACTATACTTACATATAAATAAACATCATATACACAAATATAAATATACCATATAATATATATATATGCTTATACTTACAAAAATTCATATATATGTATGTAGATACCGATATACATACCGACATAAAAATAAATACAAAATATCCAAATGAAACATTACTGACTAGTTTGCCTAAAGAAATAAACCGATAAACACTACTCATCCAACCACAACTTTTTTAACTTTTCTTTAAGCGAAATCGCTGACTGAGACTGCCTTAACTCCAGCGGTAGCCCATTCCATAGTTTTAGTGTTTCATAGTTAAAAATCTAATTAGTCCGTTATTTACACTATCAAAAAATATTGAACACATGCTTTTTCTTTTGTCAATTAAACAAAAAATTACGAAGATAAAGTGCGTTAAAGTTTCGCGTAATGTCACGCCGCCGTGGCACACTTTATACCACGTTGTGACGTCACGAGCCCCCACTCCCGAACTTTGATGCGCGTTATATTTGTCAATTTTGAGTGATTTGATAAAGCAAAAAATACGTGTTCAATTTTTTTGATAATCTTACTGACGGAATAATTAGATATTTTTTTTACCCAGGACACACCCCTATTATATTGCAATTCCAACCTTATTATAACCCTTGAGAGTTTAATATGCTTCAATGAATTCATTGCGCTTGTGCCTTTTCTCCGTACGAGGGCAGGATAAGACTGCTAAGGTAATGTACCTATGTGTTTCAGTGATGGTAGGACCTTTCGTGTGGTCAATCCGGATCGCTACCACCATTGTACCCTCTTTCCTGCCGCCAACAGAATATACGACCACCTGTGAAATTACTAGAATTCCTAAGGTTGGCAACACATTTGCAGTCTTAGGATTACAGTCTTAATATTATAATAATTTGTCTATGGGTTACAGGTACCACTTACCATCACGTGGCCTGTATGTGTGCCAATTTTTCATAAATACTTTACCACAGTAGTTACATTAAATTTAATTTCACAAATCCCTTGTCCTAGCACTACAGCTCCTTCCGAGTTCTACTGGAAGTACAATCAAGTTCATAAATATGTGTACACTTTAGTACCTTGTCTATTTAATGTCATGTCTACTGCCATTCATGAATTGTCACAGCGATTGAAGTGACAAGGTACTAAAGTTTGTACCAGCATCTGTTCTGTGTACTCTAAGCGTGTGTATAGTTAACGAAATAGATTCTAAGGTCTGTTCATCCTTACTTGTCTTATATAGTAAACAACTTTCTAACCTCAAAATGAACCTTTTTTGGCTAAAACACCTATTTTAAACAAAATAAAGCAATCACAGACAATACATTGGCCATGTGATGTGCAAAATGTTAACTGGGTTTACTTTATTTACGATAAAAGAGCTGTTTTAGCCAAAAAAGGTTCATTTTTAGGTTAGAAAGTTGTGTACTATATAAGACAAGTAAGGATGAACAGACCTTACACTGTGTGTAGACAAGTTGCTGAACGCTAACGTAAACGATTTTCGAAATCTGACAAAACTTATAGAATTGACGTAGGCGCTCGTCGCGGCCGTCTGACAGCTTACGCCAATCCTATATATTTGGATACCGATAACGAACTCCTCTAACTCGTCTTAGAAGCGTTACGTCGATTCGATGCAGATTATAGAGATTATGTGAAGATACCCTATTAAAGAAATCTTACAGGGATGCGGTAAATTGTACCTATGGTATTGTGCGTGCGCCTGACAAAAAATATCTCATTTTAGAGCATAATATTTATTGCTATAATATTTTAAGCAGGCGTTTGATTCTTGGTTAGAAGCCAATGATATAATATTATAGTAAAAAGAGGTAGAATGTTATACGCACCTCGATAGTGGCACCCTAAAACCAAGCCAATTGGTACACCTTTACTTAGTCTTGCGCCGTCAACGGAACCGTGAACTAGTCTGCAGAGCAACATACACTCGTCTATGTTGCGCTCCCGGAAATTAGCATATCATCCTGTTTTCACTTGTCATTTATGAATTAGTGTGTAATTGCAATATTTACCGATTATGTGTGCGTAAGCCGGGCCATTTTTACACGCGGAATACCGTATAGGTAACATTTCTACCTCTTTTTATATTATATCATTGTTCGAAGCGGAAAATAAATATAACTATCGCCTTCCTATGCGTATACGTATACCTATAGTAGGTAGCATAGATAATAATATGCTAATTGAATTTTGGGTTGGGCAATGTTTTTTCTTTGATTAAGAAACGCTAGTGTCATCCATAAAAGTTAAAACAAATGTTATTACTCAATATGTGACTGACGAAGCGTGAAGCAATTTATTAGTACCTAACTAATTTGTAATGTAATTATGATTTTAATCAATTATTTATTATGATCGATTTAATGCTCATATGAGATTGAGACGTGGCTAGTATTAGCCGCTTTTATTTTGGAAAATGGCAAATTTGCAGGTTGGTTTTTTTAATAAGTTTTTGACAAAACTGCTCAACGGCTCATCAAGCTTAATAGCGGCCTTTACACGTAAAGTTCGGACCGCGGCAAACGCCACGCGCCATTCCAATGTTCGTTCCGAACCGTTAATTTTTACTATTCTACTATTACAGTTGCATTTACTCGTACGGTTCGGAACGAAGATTGGAATTGCGCGTGGCGTTTCCCGCGGTCCGAACTTTACGTGTGCGGCCCTGCCAAGATGCATTGCGCTAACTATCATTTCTATTCGTTTCGTTTTTAAACCAATCGCGTCACTGGTAGGTCAAGTGACTTTTCGCATCACGTCATCTACCAGTGACGCGATTGGCTTAAAAACGAATCGAATAGAATCCCTAGTTAGCGTAATGCATCTTGGCAGGGCCCTCAGGCCGCTAATGTGTCTACGTTTATTAAATAATATCCTATTATCTCCACTTCCATCATCAAATCTACACTTTCATGAAAAAAAAAACCATTAAATGTCAAGATGTGTGCCAAGCAAAACTAATTCGAAGATAACAACCGTACCTACCAGCGGTAGCACAAAGTTGTATTCTGTTGTATCTGTCCCTTGTCCCGTAGTTCGTCTCTTTTTACCCGACTGCCGAAGGAGGAGGGTAATGTGTTTTACAGCCTATATATGTATGTTTGTTCCTTTGTGGCACTATAAAAACTAAACCCGTTGTCCGATGTTGATGATTCTTATGTCAATCGATTTGTCTTAATCTGGTGAGTGCACTGAAGATATATCGCACCTTCAAAACAATAGTGACGTAACTGAGAAATTTTAGTTTTCGAATTAGGTCTCAATAATAATAAAATTATGACTTGAAGTTTAAAAGCAGAAATTTTGAATTAGGTCACTGTTGTTCTGAAGGTGCGATATATACAGTAATCAAAATTCAATATGGCGGCAACCAGACGCCATATTGTGCAAATTAAAAAAAATAAGTCGACGAAGTATGACAAGTTGGGTAT
This sequence comes from Acleris literana, assembly GCA_946894065.1. Taxonomy (NCBI): domain Eukaryota; kingdom Metazoa; phylum Arthropoda; class Insecta; order Lepidoptera; family Tortricidae; genus Acleris; species Acleris literana. Next base: position 7,565,829 of record OX335669.1, on the reverse strand, counting down.
CATTGAATAGGGATTTAAAAATCATCTTTAGGTTGCTTTCATCATTTTTCATTTTGAATGATCATTTAGGATTTTAAGTTGGTTAGCAACAGTCGGGTTTTGAAAGCTTGCTTTTTGTTAAAGTTATTTTAAGAACCATCTTCCAAACCCACTATAAAGCATTCAACAATAACTGGTTTGCTAGAGAATACCCAGTTTGGTACCTGCTTCTAATATTTTGTCATCTAAACAGTCGGGGGCAAGAAAACAATAGCATTGCAGTATAGGTTTATCTGACTCTTGCCTGCCACCGGCTCCGATATATATTCCATGTATAATCTATGTACGAATATGTATGTGTGAGTAACAAGCACAAAAAGAACCTCCTTTTGTCGAAGTCGGTTCAAAATAGGTAGGAAGGATTAAAAAACGATAAACAAGTCGCGGGGAAAGAGTTCTAGGCATACGAAAGGACATACGAAACGTCACAGCGTCACGAAATCTATGCTAACTTTCTAGAAAATTATAGTTCATTTCATATACCAAGGCCCGATTCCATTTGAGACCGTCATTAAGCGTGAACAATAGCATTAGAGATAACAAAAGATTGCTGAAAGAAGTTGAAGTGCTCAGGTAGTAAAGCCATTAGTCAACAATAGCGAAACATTATGACTCTCATTTTTAAGTCTCAAGTGGAATCGGGCCATGGTATTTGAAATGAACTATACTACCTATACAAAATACACTTACTTTCGTGTCTTTTGCTAAGGGTTAATGAGAACCTCACTTCTCCACCGTATTGAGATCGATACTCCCAGCCCTGAGCCGATGGGTGACCGACATACAGAATGACAACTAGGAATACAGTAGTCAAGCACAATACCCTTATATCTATCAGGGACTATTTATAGGGTTCCGTACCCCAGTGGCCCAAATACTGCACTGTCCGTCCGTCCTTGCAATCTTTAAAGAGCTGTATATTTTGAACCGTAATCAGACAGCGGGTTGATTATTTTTTCAGAATATGTGTTATTATAGCAGATTTGTTAACATTAAAAAAAAAGTAAATTAAATAAGGGGGTCCCCATACATTTTTTAAAAGGTTTTTTTTTTCAACATATTTTTATTTTAGTTGCATCGTTAAAACGGTTAAACATACGAGTACAAGTAGCAGTTTGGTATAATTCTGGGGTCCTAGTTAAAAAGGGTATAAGTCTTCTGAAGATCAAGTGAAAAAGTTTAAGTCTAGTATACTCCGTTCATGTACCCTACCCTACCCCTTTTTATTAAGAGTTAAGTCGACTTGTACCCTTTTTCACTAGGACCCCAGAATTATTATAGTACGAACTTTGAAGGAAAACAACAAATACTAAAAATGGTCAAGTGTGTGTTGGGCTCGTGATGATTCAAAATCCAATTCCAATCGGATTATAACTCATAATACCTACTGTGAGGCGGTACACTAATCCTCGGAGGCCCTGCCAAGATACACTACGCTAACTAGCGTTTCTATTCATTTCGTTTTTAAACCAATCGCGTCACTGATAGACCACGTGACTTTTCGTATCACGTCATCTCCCAGTGACGCGATTGGTTTAAAAACGAATCGAAAAGAAACATTAGTTAGCGCAATGCATCTTGGCAGGGCCCTCTGGTTGATTACGTACAAATATTATGTTCGATAAATGTTTTATTTATCGCAACAGTGGAACTGAGCCTTACCTATAGCGCGTCTTAGCCTATAATTAAATTACAGCCGACCGTTTAGCGCCGACTGTTCCGCAGTCGCGGTGTCATTGCGGGTCTGCTTTCCTCTCGCATCCTGTGGGCCTTTATTGCGAAGCAACGCTTAAATCGTGTAGCTGTTAAAAATCTCCCAGTGACGCGATTGGTTTAAAAACGAATCGAACCGAAACGCTAGTTAGCGTAATGCATCTTGTCTAAGGCCTCTGGGTGCGTGACTCCGACTCGCAACTGCCCGGTTTTTTTTCAATTTCAGATTTTCCTCGTCCTCCTCATATCACTCAGTGCTGTCCACTCAGTGCGTCGACCAAGACGGAACTTCCCGTCCGCGCCCGTGACGAAGCCCGTACTGTTGCCGAAGGACTTCGACCTGACCCATTACAACGCGCTGCAGATCCCAAACAAGGAATTCTGTGACAACCAACGCCTAAACCCTGAAGCCCACTTCTTTGTATTGCCTTGGTGGTATTACTTCTGCCTAGGTATAAAAGAAAAGCAAGAAAAAGACAGGCTGAAGAAGAAAACAATAGACTTAAGTGAGTTCTCTCGTATTCTGAACAATGTAAAGCGGTATAAACAAAGTCACGCAAACAATCAAGAATCATAACTAAATTATGTATTTGTTGAATAACAATAAAATTTGGGCTTAGCAAAAACAATACTTTTTTTAGTTGAGTCTCACCTTTAAACGGTATCCTGCCGTTTGGCCGAAATATGTGTGGCCGAAAGTATCGTTCCCAACCGTTTCATTTGCCAAGCCGTTTTTTTTCTATAACTGTTAAGGTTTATTTCAAGACCATCGTGTAGAATCCTATAGGTTAGGTTCGTTTTTATAAAAATCCTGACACATTTACAGTTAATAGAAAAAAAAAGCAGTTTGGCAATTGAAACAGTTGGGAAACAAGAAATCCGGCCAAAAATATTTCGGCCAAAAAGCAGAGAACCCTTGTAAACATTTGGTTATAGTACATTACTACAGAGGCCGGGACAAAAGGGGTTGCCGGCCGAAGACATTGCGAGGCCGGATAGGTCTGAGGCGGGCAACCCCATATTTCTCGCCGAGGTATGTATAGTGCTTTTCTCAAACATAACAATAATGCATTAAAACAAAAATTACAAATTGAAATTACTAGGAGTGCATAAACATTAAAAGTAACCTACAGTGCTAGTCATCCGCGCTGTGTCGTGTGCGCCCGCCCGCGCGCCGGTGCCCCGCAGCGCACCGCCTGCGATCTAAGTTGCGCTACGCACCCGTTATTACCTATGTTCTCCTGGTACTTTAAATAAACATGCAAACGCTTTGGTTGTTGGCACGGCTTAGTATAAAAAAAAAACAGCTATCTAGCCTGTTCAGAAAACACAGCCGCCATGTTTACACTAAAATTTAAAAAATACGTTTATTGATTTTTTTAATACGCATAGTTGCAGAATGCCATGATGCCTATGCCACAAATTTATGTAGAATGGAAATTAAAAAAGAGGACTTTGCCGGCGGCCTAGGCCTGCACGATTTGTATGAAATTCCATTAACGACCTCTTGTCCTAGCCGCACCTGAAACGTCATACTTCGCGGCCTATTATAAGGAACATAACATCAATATGTCATTGCATGTTTGAGAAAAATCAATTAAAGACAATTTGAATGTGGAACTGTTGGAGGTTACGATTTGCCTAATGTAGGATGCGACATTGTCGAAACAATATTTTTAACAACCGATTTCCTTGCATAAAAAAAAAACGTACTACTAAAACAAACCTTTACAAAATATTAGTCCAGTCTGTAGGTATAGGGTCTTCAAAAGGCCTTTGCTTTGCAGGTGGAGCATAGATTTTTTTTATCTATATTGTTAACTAATGGGGATTTCTAATAAAAAATCATTCAATTCATGTGGTAGTTATGATTATTGGTATGGGTTAATATTTGGAATACCTATATAAATAGAATGTCTAAGACATTCATCATTCGGCTATGTAAAAAAATATACAATTGTGAAAACGAAATCGCACTGATGGGTCAAAACTATATCAACTCAAAATCCTTGATAGTTTTGTTTCAAGCTCATAGGAGTTGTATTAAAATAGATTTTAAAATACAGTTGTATTTTGAGTTACTACTGTTTTGATCTAGAAGTGCGAAATGTTACAGAGTTAAATATCAAACGACAAACGTGATAGGTACTTAAATGGCGCAGGCTCGAACACTTTTTAATCAAATTAAAGAGGGGTTCCAATATAAATCAAATAGCAAGTACCGTCAAAGACGTTAATCCAATGATTTTTTGGAGACTTTCTTGGTGAACACTTTTTATGTAAATAACGTTAATTTAATGTGTGTAGGTAATGTGTATTTTTAGCTTTATCGGCGGAAAAATTGTGTTGAAAATGCTTATAAAGCATATTATGTGTGTCGAGTATACAAATGTGACGAATGTGACAATACTCAGTTTCTTTGTGATATAATAGGTAGCTAACCTAACCTACATACATTCTACATACCTAATTTATAACATTTTAAAAAATCCACGTTAATTAATGAGATACGGATTATAGGGAAATATAAGAGAGAACAAGATAATAAGCAAACGTTACTTGCAATGAGTTGGGTTAACCCGGTCAACATGTTATACCTATACGATATTTCTTTCAAAATCTGTTTCAAAGAACCAATAATTTTCAGATTCTTAATACCTACCTATTTGCTGTTTTGGCGGGGACATGTGATACACAATTATTTTACTCTAGTGATAAGGTCACATTAAGAAGACAAAATTTTCTAGAGGTCCCTCAAACCAAAAATGATAATTCTTGCTTGACGGTAATGCTTGGAAACCTAAAAAAACATTTGTTTTCTAATCGTTCCTTTGTGGGACAAAAAAAAGTTACAGTGACTTTAAAAATGTACGTAGGAATAAAAAACTTCAGTAAGTAGCACCAATATGTATTAACACCCGTTTTACTTAAAATGTTCGTGGACTAACAAATCTTGATCTATCTTTCTAGTAGGCCAGGTGTGCTAATAAGATTGGATAATCTTTCTCTAAATTACCAAATTGCGTATAGTTCTAAAAGTATCAAAAATTTAGAATGGTTGGAGATATAGACTGTTACAGCTACAACAAATATAAAGTATCAACACTAGTTGATCGCAGTTTACATAATATGGCACGTGCCTTTTAAGCCTTTTCACACTCAACGCGTAGGAGCTGCGCAGGTTGAACGCGGGCCCGCGCGTGTTGACTCTAAAGTCGCCGTCAATAGAACTTTTGAACGATGTAAACAAATTAGTAATGTTTGACACATAACCTCAAGCGTGTTTTTATTAAAAATAACGTATAATGAATAGTTATTTCACCTTAAACTTGATATGAAAATAATGATCTAGTGTTTAAATCATTGCAAAGACCTCACTTGATCTTTAAAAGTATGTGATTATCGAGTAATCATGGTGAATTGGTTCATTTGGTTCGTTGTTTACATCTTTTGCAAGTTCTATTGACGGCGAATTTACATGCTTTTGACATGAATTCGGCCGGCATCTCAAAAAAAAGCGCATGGCAGCAGCGTTCGAACTGCTTCGCGCCTGCCCCGCTCTCAAACTGCCGGCCAACAAACTGGCAGCGCGGCGTAATAGTAGGCCTTATTTTGAAAATCGAAGTTAGCTTCATCCCTGTCACTCGTCATTCGAGACTAAATGGAGAGAAAGTGATGGAGCTAACTACTAAGTAGGGAATCAGGTCAGGTGCAAGGTGCAACGCGTGCGCGAAGTGGTTTTCAATATGGACTCACTGCGAGCAACGCAGCGCGTTCAATAAGCAGCGTTTTGCAGCTGTCGCCTGCTGGCGTGTGCCGTGTCACACGCTGCTTATGCCCGCGCTGCTTCCGACACGCGTTGGGTTTGCCAAAGCCTTTATGTAGACGGCTTACACTTTTGTTCTATTATACTCAAATGATTAAGCGATAACACGAAATGCTGCAACTTAAGTGGCTTGAACGATAACCAATAATTACCTCGTTTTCTCCTTTTTCAAACTTTTCGTTTTCTCCTTTTATCAATACAATTTCCTAAGTACTCTGTACTGGTTTTGTTTACAAAACAACTCAATATGGTTTTCATCCGTTTGGCGTTTCACGGCGATACAACGTATTCATGAATTGGACATGGATTTTCTTTTCCTGGTAAGTAAGTTACTGTTTTTTTACGCATTTTTTTTAAATCTATTTATATTAGAACAAAAAAAAACATGCTTATCGTTTTTTTGTGGAATGGTTTTTCTATAATTATTAATTTATGACAGAACGTTCACTTACATTTGTTGAGCAGCTTGATTTAGCGCAACTTTAGAAATGACAGCATATGTTTCTGTTACACAAATAGTTTGCTAGTGGTTTGACTATTACATTACATTACACATTCATTATCGTTAATCATTGCTTGAAAACACTGAATATTCAGGAAGACGGAATTACTTACGTTGATTAATTTTAGTTAATAGTTTAAAAAAACCTCTACGACACCGAAATGTCATGATAACTCTTCAATAACAACGTTTTAATGAACAAAATCATTTCAGGTCGCAATCACCCTCAAGATCACGGGCACTTTGCAGAAAAAAACTTCAGCATCAGATGAGAGCATAGAGAATATTCTATATTACAAAGATTGTAACAAAGCACCGCCGACGCCTGCCCCCGTCGTCCAAGTGCCTTTCCGGCATGAGGAGCCACCGCCGCCAAAACCACCGGAGTGCGTCCCAAGAATGTGTTGCTCCATGTCCTGCTCTAACACATGTGGACAGGATCAGGAAAACGCACACCCAATGAATAGTGGAATGCAACCAGAACATCAGATGCTCAGTCGTCAAATTGGCTCACCGAACCAAATGCCAATGAGCTCAATGATGCAGCCAATGATGCAGGGGATGCAACAAAACAACCACCAATCGCAACAACCCATAATCCCGTTCAACCAACGAGCGAGGAAGAAAAAGATACCTATCAAAAAACCAGTTATGACCAGAAGGAGTTTAGGGTTCACCAGGGATCACATCAAGACTCTGATCTCTCACGATGAGGATATAAAGAAGATTTTAAAGGACCTCGTGAGGGTCACGATGCAAAAGGTGGATTTGGTAGACCAGATAAATTCTAGGAGGAGTTCTAATCACATGGCACAAGTAAATCGAAATGGAAAAAGTTACTACGTTTCCGCCGTAAATAAAAAAGAAGAAGAAGAAGAAACTAACAGGTTGATGGAGGAGGAAAACTGATAATTCCCTAAAATCGTTTTCAATTCTTGTGTGTGTGACTTAAAACGTGCTTTGTCTTAGTTTGACACAGGACAATTGATAAGGAGAATATAATAAATATTTGGACTCAAATAGGATTTTCAAATGTATTTAAGAATGATAGAAGAGGTTATTATGGTTAGACATCATAGCTCAAAACCAAATAATAAAAACAAAAAATATTACTTATTACTCGTACTTTAGCTTTTGTACTTTTTATTATTTTTATGCAATAAAGATGACATGTTTTTTTATTATGGTCACGGCATCTGACCGCTACGACCTTCAAGACATGAACATACTCTTTTCCCAAAGACGATGTCGTGGAAGTCCACTGGCAGCGGTGGTCACTTTCCATAGCCTACTGTGAGGCATCTGTCGATCGATCGATCGTATAAAGCTGCCTAATTGAGTATGCACGCGCTAAAATGTATTTTGTACGCTCTGATGGGACTACTTAAACTCTCCGGTTAATATGAGCTGCGCCGAGTGAACGAGTGATGCGCTTACAACCCGATTTACATTGGTCAAGGACAGTGGACAGTGGACAAGTGACAGTGTACAGTACAGTTGTGTAAACCGATCGGACAGTGGCGAGTCAAGTTGCCTTGCCAGTGGATCTGAATATAATCGCTTTCTATTTTTCCACTCCACTGTCCTTGCCACTGTACTTGCCACTGACCTTGACCAATGTAAATCGGGCTTAAGAGAATCACACCCCTGCCTGCACGGGCAGCACAAGTTGTATTTTCTCGCATGACGCTCAGTGCGTCTCTATCGTTGCAGACTAGATAGAAAGGGAGATCCGACAAACAAGTCGCAGAAAACATGTGCTAGTCGTGCTGGACAGGACCTAATAGCGGCCTGCACACGTAAAGTTCGGACCGCCGGAAACGCCACGCGCCATTCCAATCTTCGCTCCGAACCGTACGTGTAAATGCAACTGTAATAGTAAAATAGTACAAAATGTACGGTTCGGACTGGCGCGTGGCGTTTTCCGCGGTCCAAACTGTGCCGTGTAAAGGCCGCTAATGTCTCGTTTGCCTCCGCGTTCTCCAAGCATTTAAAGAGTACCTAATCAACTACTATCAATAAATATTTTTTTTATTAAAAACAAGCTCTATAATAGAGCTTGTTTTTCGCTTTTCAGTTATTTTTTTTATTGCAGTCGGGTTTTTTGTTTATTTTTAATAATTTAATTTATTTAACTCTTTTTAGTTTTTAGTAATAAAACAGTGGTTTAATTAATTATTACCAAGCAATATATGAGCTCTGGAGCTTAAATTTTAAATGTCGCGAAGCTACAAGTGACAAATTACAAGCGAAACTCTCTTTCTAGCGAAAGGAGTTTATTACTTAACATTTTCGTATTTTTTGACTTTCCTGTCAAAATAGTAGCATATAAGTATTATAATGTATATATATTTGGATTGGGCTATTTAATAGCTTTCATTTGATACCCATATTGTTATAATAAAAAATATTTTTTTTTATTCCCCCTCCATATTTTTTTCCGCGGACGCCATATTGAAATATTATATACCCTATGTCACTTCGGCAATTAAGACGAATCGAATGACACCTCGTATGCTAAAATCCGTCAAGTCGTTTAGGCTGCAGAGCGTGCCCAGAAATAGACATACATAAATACATACATACATACATACATACGCTCGAAAAACATAACCCTCCTTCTGACGCAGTCGGGTAATAAAATTAATGTTAGAGGTAGAACTACTTACTTAATACCTACATATTAAGTTAATTCTACAACGATGGCAGTAAACCCTATATTTAAAAAAAAATGTAAACCTCCGTTGAATATTTAGTGAACGGCATTACTTTACCTTCCACAGCGAACCTTGAACGATTTAACGGAATGGAATTTCTGAATTATATTGTCCGAGTTGCCAACTCGGAGCGGGTCTGGCGAAAAATTGCCAGTTGCGAAAACTTTTCACAACAATTATCATGCATTAAACAAAGTTGAATTGTCGTTAATATTAACAATAAAATGCAAATATTTAAGGAAATCGTGCCGGAGGAAACACTTTTTATAGGTACCAATAAAGACCGTACTTGATAAGCCACTGAAAAACCTAACGTTTCTTTTCGCCGAATTTATTAAAATCTCATCTTGCATTAAAAGGAATATTATACAGGATGTTCTATTAATAAAAAGAGGGGAGAGTTGTTGTCGATTGATACAAATTTTCATAAGTGGCCACCATACTAAGGCTGGTATTTTTTTTATTTTAATGGTTTTTATTTAAAGCCTGCGGTTTTCGCAAATTATCAAAAATTATTAAAGAGTCTGGGGTGCGATTAAGGCTTTTTCTTCCGCTTTGTTATTCTGTACATATTATTATCTACATTTTGAGGAATGGTGTAAAAGGTGTTTTCGTTTATATCGGAACAAAAAATTATACCTTCATAACATTTGTTAACGATGTAACTAAGAAGGAAAACAAAAATCAGTGAAACAAAAGGGTTGCTTTCATTTCCTGACTTTTGTGGAACATCTTTATTGTTCCAGAAATAGATCAAGAAAAGCCATCATCTGAATTTTATTGTTATATCCTTATTCTCTCATCCGTCAATATAGTACATTGTGTATTAAGGGTGGTAAAGAAAGAATTACAAACGAGAGTCTGTTAGAAACCCGAAGCTTTAATGACTCGAGCTTTGTATTTCGTTTACCACACGTGCAACATACAATGTTTTTCATCACAATTGAGAGGAAATGAAATAAATAAAATCAGACAAAAGATCATAACTATAACTTACGATTGTCACTAATAATTTTAGCCGCGTCGGCGATGTCCGGCGGAGTCGCATTATCCATTTCTTCTGATGACGACATGTTTTTTATTGATATATAAATTTTAATATGTGCATAAAGACACCCTTTTAATGATTATTTTGGTTTCACACAGTTTATAATCAGTATTTATAATTTAGCGGCAGACTACATCATTGTCTATGACTTACCACAGATAATGTCAAACGTGTTCAGTAGTCCGATACTAGTGACAGTCCAGATTAATAGTTTATATGCGAGCAAGTGTGATGAAAAATATATTACCAACTGTACTTCAATTTAAAGTTAATTTTCGGACATTTACGGAAGACTAGGTTTTTTTTCAATGTTTTTTTTCAACCCTTGGCAATTTAAGGTAGCTTCACAATGTAAAGAAATTTAATAAAATAAGTCATGTTGCTTTTGATTGGTGACGATAGAATTACGCGTGATTTTCTCGGTAGCATCTCTACATCCCTCATATTTTCGTCTGTGTTTGTGTCTTTTCAGCGTTGAGTAAATGTTTTCTATTCCATTTTTTCTACATAGTGATTTCCTTTACGCATAACTTTATGCGATGCTCTGTTGTTTATAGGACAAATAACCCAGTATTATGAACTGTGCGCGGTGTGCTCTTTATACCATATCTAGATCTGAATCAGGTAGTGATGTACTGTTGACGATTCGATTTTTTTATTTATATATTTCCATATAGCCAAATAACTATTTGAAGTAAAGTGACCAGGTGGGACGCAAATATTTTGATTAGAACGTTCCGCTGCCAGTGTCGATTGGTTGTGTTGACGCGATATTGTATAATAGGCTGTCATGACGCATAAAAAGGGCTCTATTACGCGTCGGTAACTTAAATTGAATCTAATACTATTAACAACTATAACAAAAGCAAGCTTCAAAAACATGGTTGCATGTTTAGATAATGTCGTCTACATAATAAGATAATACACATGTTATATTCCTACTTTTGCAAGCGAATATCTGTATTATTGAAAATTAAATTACCCAATGACACTTGCGACGCCCCAAGACGAATCAAATAACATTTTGTTTTTCGAAATCAGGCCATGTGTGCTCGTTTGCCATCAATATGCCATTTTAAAAATATGCAAACCAAATCTCAAAACCATTCATTGCATTGTTCATGATACGACAGTAAAACATATATATCGATAACAGCACCCAAGGCGCGTCACTATCGAGCTTGAATCATAAACTACTTTAACCAGCACGTGTTTAGCAACGATACGCGCACCTGGGTACATTTCTTTATTAGGCAAATGAAAGAGGATACACAGGGTGTACTTCTCGGCAATCCTTATACAGGAGGTTAGGCAAAGCTTGTTAGAAGTTGCTAGGTAAAGAAGCGTTCGAAAGATTTAGCTTGCTCTGTCGCTTTGAGATGCAACGAGGATGCAACAAAGCAGAAAAGGCATTAACTAGTTCTATCGGGTATTTTAATCATATATAATAAATAATTGTTTACGACGCATCATGTAGGATAAATAAAAAGATACGTGTAGTTATTTTGTTTACTTCATATGTTATTTTGAAGGTCGGTTAATTTGACCAAAAGTACGTTTGACAAACGTATCATTTTACAAACTTTCATTTCCAAAAAGGTATTTATGCTTAAACCATGACATTTGTTACATGGGCTTATTAAATAAGTAAGCTTAGGTAAGACTTTTGACCTTAAAAAATATGAAACAATGCGGCGGGAAGTACCTCTTTGCGAAATGAAAGTTTGTAAAATGATATAGTTTGCCAAATGATTATTTGGTAATACAATAGTGAACCATTATTTTGGCTAGCAGTGATACACTCATAATGTAAGTTAGGTAACAAGTATAGTCTGGGATAGTTTTTAGAATAAACGTGTTTAAACTTAAATTACTTTCAAAATAATTATGTATTAAAAGTTAAATGAAAACTTTTCGGTAAAAAAAAACAAAATTATATGCTTAACGCTTGTCATTAAGTAATAAGTTAGTGTTATATTGCATCCACAAAAGTAAAAAAAGGTGCATGTGATTTTTTTGTCATAACTTCACCACATAAAAAATCGATAAAAAATGACGTCTGTAACTTGTAGATACTTAATAGACCTACGTGTTTGTTATTTGTCATTATCGTCGTGTCATGGTGAATTGCGTAGAAACAGCCTGTACATGACTTACCAATATTGTGAGTCATCTACACCGCAGAAACTAACCTAACCCAACGTAGACCGCAAGGCAAATATTTTGCCGCAGCCCTAAGCCGAAGCGTACGTGGTAAAAACACGTACTACGAAACATTTTTATCAATATTTTGGCAAATTCTGCGTCGTAAGTTAGCGGCTGTAGTGGTATAGACTTTTATTCCAGAGTAAATGAAAATCGACCTAAAGACAGAGGTTAGATTAGAGTCGTTTGCTTGCTTCTACAAAAAAGAGGAGGTCTTATCTTCGATTGTGTGTAGGTTTTTTTTTTAGTCTTCTTATTTCCGAGGAAGTGATTGGCTTTTATTTTGGGTATTCAGCAGTTGTGGACGTTTGAAGTAAGCGACTTGTTGAGCCCTACGAAGAGTGACTTTCTTGACTTTCGTCAACTTATATTTTGAAGCAAGTTTATTAGTCGATACATTTTTATTGATAAACAACAAAAACGTCCACTATGTTTCGAGGCTAGTTAGATTAAGACAGGGATAAAACGATACCTTTAAGCATTATTATCTTTAACAAGGGTGTTTTTTTATGTGAATCAGGTGGCAGACGAGAAAGCGAGCCATAAACACCCGCAACAACAGACGAATCGAAGAAAAAGACAAACAAGACCAGACAAAACACTGTATATGAAAATGATGTTTAATCCGGTAATCGTGCTGCCCCTTAGGGGCTTCTTCCTTTGAAGAAATATAAACTACAGACCTCGGGAATAGATCCGGATTTAATGTTGATTAATTAAATGTTTCAAAACAATAAACTGACTCCAAAGAAGTCCAACGTGTGGATCCCATGACCAAATCTTAACGAAATATAGACCTCCCAGAAGAGATACAGTTAACTTACTCTACACAGAAAAACAAATTTAAAAACCGACGAAGAGAGAACCCCCTCTTTCTTCGTAGTCGGTAAAATACCTATACTAGCCAGATAACCCTATCTGAAGCAATATATATATATGGTGATGTCATAATCGCCATTCAGGTGTGTTGTAGAGCTCGCATGAACGAAGCCGTGACGTAGGTACAACGCCGATGCTTGCGAACAATCGAGTAACAAATAGACGAATTTATCTTGACGCTGCAATCAAAACGCTATACCTACTACCTAGCGTTTTCTGGAATCTTTAATTAGATTCCTTGCAGCTTATCCTTGTAACTTCGTCATATTAGTATGTTACATAGTTTTACTTAAACTTCAGCTAGTGAGAAGTATATATATATATAAACTCTTTATTGAACAAAAAAATACAATTACAAATTCGTACATAAACTTAAGCATTAGGTAATTCATGCATAATTTAATTTTAGTCCCCGGTTTCTTCGACACAATTAAGCGACGAATTGAAATGCGAGTTATTTAAAGCACCCTTGAAATTAATTCCCAGTTTTGGGCTCCATAATGTTATGTAAGGGGTGATTATTTTATTTCGACAGCATGTTTGAAAAATAACGCGCAAAAAATAATTTAGCTAAAAATACCCTTTCTTGATGTGGGCTGAATACATAACTGCTTAAGGTATATTTTCCAGTATCATTCTTTTCTGTTGTTTTTCTCTCCTCAATTTGAATCTAACCAATCCCTTGGGGCATTTTTCTGCTGATTTTATTACGTTAACCTACAATATTTAGGTGGCGACGTGGGAATCGTTTAATTTAGGAAACACTCTATTTAAGGTTTCGAGCACGTATACAATAGAGACGTAGAAATGGTCTCTATTTGTCAACTGCCCCATGCCACAAATTAAACACGTCCAGATAGTTTATTTTAAGAAACGACATTATGTAGAAAGTGTTCGCATTTCGTTGTATCCACTGAAGACTAAGGTTCATCTTACGTACTTACATCTTCTCTGGCTATATGGGTCAATACTGTAGAATGTCACAATCATCTCAATTCACGTCATTCAAGTCACGGAATAATACTCAGAGGTGTAGGTTCGAGCTCGAGTTGATTTGTTGATCATGAGTATCATAACTAGGGATGAAAATTGTGAAAGTTTGTGACTTTCCTATAAAATGCATGTAATTTTCGAAAAAAAAACAAATTAGATGTTGTTCTAAGCTGTTCATCCAACCAAAGAGATTAAATAAATTACCAGGAGCGCAGCGGTAATCAGGGGGTGCGTAGCGTAACTTAGATCGCAGGCGATGACGTACCACTATCGTAATTATAATAAGGCGAAAAATACACCGTAAAATACACGTAAAAAATTTAAACTTGCGAAAGATTCAACCGAAGATCCACGATGAAAGATTTTGCATTTTATTGAAAAACTAGCTTCTGCCCGCGACTTCGTCCGCGTAGAATTAGTAATTTTGCAATCCTACGCGACTTTTTCGGCGTAGATTGTGATGATGTGTTTATCCGGGCTCAATCCGGGGTACACCTAAGCTATCTCCATTTCAAACTTCATCCAAATCCTTTCATTCGTTGCAGCGTGAAGAAGTAACAAACTAACACACAAACTTTAGCATTTATAATATTATATGATCGGCGACCGGTAGCATTTTATGTGACTTTAACGTCAAACGTAATGACTAATAAAGATAAGTCTCATTAGTAGGATTAGTAGGATACTGGCATTAATAGGATTAGTGGATAATAGAATAGCTTTCGCTCCCTCGGGAACGGTCCAATTTTCCGGGATAAAAACTATCCTATGTACTATTCCAGGGCCTAACCTATGTGTGTGCCAAGTTTCATCCCGATCCGTTCAGTGGTTGAAGCGTGAAAGACGGACAAACATACACACTTTCACATTTATAATATTAGTATGGATACAGAGGCGTTTGAAAGATACTTGTATTTTACAAGTCATTTTCAACGCTAATCATGACCCACAATGTTTTTGCTTTCAATTTAACGATATGGTGGTTCAGAATCAGTTTATTAAAATAAATGTTAGGGGTTCATCTCTCTTTACCGTTGTTTTTTTCATAATTTCCGTGCGGTAAACTTTATTTTAGACTTCTCGTGGGTGTCATTGTATTTTATTCATAAATTCAAAGTAAAAAGTGTCTAGCTTATGCTAATAGACATATATAATATTTATTCTCCAATGTTGGAACGGAATTATATACTAGATACATTGTAACGTTTTATGTTATAAAAATACTTAAGCTAATATTATTTTTTACAAGCCTGGAAAGGTAGATTTTAGTAAGACTTTGCATTTATGCTATGTTAACCATCATGTTTTACCTAAACTCATATAAAATAAATTATTTCTTTTAATTTCGTTAAAGTGACTGCGCTGACGCCTTCTGCGCCCACGTTGTCGAGGACACATCATTATTATATCTTTTCATAAGTTTTCTCTTTTCCCGAGAATCTTTATTTTCAAAACGGGCGCCATTTTGTACTGAGCTATAAAAAGACTAACTCGATTGAGTCGCTTAGGGGTTCGCTGCGCTAAAAATGGAATTATCGATGAATATTAAAAATGGACGGTCGCTTGTAGAAAGAAAGAAAGAAAGAAAATAAGTTTAGGATGTTGCTATGATTGTTACCTGAAGGTTTTTTAGGTAAGTTTATTTAATTGTGGCTAGTTAAGTCTAGTTAAAATGAACTCTACCAATACATATAAAGTCATCATGTATTCGTCACGTCAGTTCAAAAAGAACCTTATGGAATGGCAACTTTGCAATTTTTTTTACAACTTAAATGATTTTTTTACTGTAAATTATTAAATAATAAAATTTAGATGTACGAGGGGTGATCCATAAGTTTTGAGAATCAGTAAGAACCATCTACATAATGATATTCTTTTAATGTGGACTATACCATGGCACTAATGAAACATAAATTAGAGAAAAAAAATGTAAACATTATTCATTTGTTTCCCTGTGATAGCTAAACAAAAAACATCTGTATTAACAATTTTACAAGACGGCAAAAATAAGAGTTAGTTTTGTAATAATTTGAAAATGAAACCTTGATTTATCATTATAATTTAAAGGAAAAATAAGTTATCATTGCAGTAGATTTTTTTATCTCCAGCTCTGTCACCAAAATTTAGAGTGGTTTTTTCGGCCTTTTCCAGGATTATTGAGGCCTACGAATAAATACTGCGACATTAGTTTTTAGCAATTGAGTTCAAATAATCTAGGAGAGTTATATAACATTATTGTATCCTAATTATGGCAAAATAATAAAAATAAGCTGAAGAAAAAAAATTACGAATTTTCGGCAGGAATTGTGCTTCAGAGCCTTCTAATTGATAAGGGTGCTGCTCGTCGACCAAAGATCAGAACTGATAACCGCTCTCCCCGTTATTTAGCCCTAACTTTCGACTACTACTTCTCATTCACTAATGTTCAAAAACAACTACATAAAAATCACGAGCTGGTGATGACATAGTGAAGGTATAAAATTTGGCTATTTTGACCTCCAAAAGTAAAATTATTTTTATAGTGGTAAAATAAAACAATTGAATGACGTTAATAAGTGTTCGGAAATATAGAAAGTGTGCTCATTCCAATTAAAATATAACGATTTACATATCTCCCATTTTTAATACCGATTATCAAAACTTTTGGATCACCCCTCGTAAGGTTATTATTGTACGTTCGAAATGGGCAAACTTTTGGAACTGTAGTTGGATCTTTTGATTTTGACATTTAAGTAATAACAATTGTACACAGTTTGACAATAAATGCTTATCTTATCTTATCTTATAGTTTAATAACCATGATTGGTACGACATGTGCACGGTCCGTCAGGATTGCCAATACCATTTTACGCATTAATCTAACGGTAAGCAGAAGTGTTAGATGTCATGTTTCAGCCTAGTAGCAAAAAGTGTTTCGTTTGCTTTTATAAACAGTTTCATGACGATCGCTAACTATTATTTGACTGTTGAAGAGCTTTTGCGGTAAAATACTTTTTAGGGTTCCTTACCCAAAGGGTAGAAACGGGACCCTATTACTAAGACTCCGCTGTCCATCTGTCTGTCCGTCTGTTCGTCTGTTTGTCACCAGGCTGTATCTCATGAACCGTGATAGCTAGACAGTTGAATTTTTTACAGAAAATGTATTTTTGATGCCGCTATAACAACAAATAATAAAAATCGAATAAAATTAATCTTTAAGGGGGGCTCCCATACAAGAAACGTGATTTTTTTGCCGTTTTTTTGCTCGATATTAATAACGGCAACAAGTAGACGCTTGAAATATTCACAGAATATTTAGTTGTATAATAACTTAAAAAATAATAATTAAGGTGTGCTCCCATACAACAAACGTGATTTTTTTCGCCGTTTTTTGCTAATGTTGTATAGATAATGGTACGGAACCCTTCGTGCGCGAGTCCGACTCGCACTTGGCCTTTTTTATTACTTAACCATAATCGCTAACTCTAAAGTGGTCTCTTTACAGTGATGTACCGCCGTCTCAGCAGGACAGTGTCCATAATGGATCCACCTTCTCACAGACTGTACTCCTTTAGAATAAGGAACAACTATAATAAAATAGTTTCATTCTCTATTTGAATCTACAGGTTAATTTTGAAACGCCCTGTGTAATTTTGTAGATATTGTCCGTGTTCGATTAGAGATTTTTTAATGTGGCATGAAGTTAGGCGAAGCATTGACAACCCTGGGCTAGTGTTATGGCCAGTTTTATCGCGTTGATAAAGCATTCGCCACTTTACATACTTGTAAGACGGTAGAAAATAATTTCATCCACGTTTATCGACATCGATAAACACGACCATAATAGACTAACCGCCGCACTCAGAGTCAGTTAATGACGATAAAGTCGTTCCTTAGTGACGATTTTTTATACACAAGTTTGAAAAAGAAACGAGTTTATTGTCTCTGAGTACAGGACTAAGGTAGAGGGCCAGTATGATAAATAACTATGCACTGTTTCTTGTCACTTTGAATAATGACTACATGAATTTGTCAAATCCGTTTAAGTGACAAGTGGCCTTTGCCAAGATGCTTTACGCTAACTAACTTTTTTATTCGTTTCTTTTTTTAACCAATCGCGTCACTGGTAGATCACGTGACTCTTCGTATCACGTCATCTGCCAGTGACGCGATTGGTTTAAGAACGAGACGAATAGAAGCGCTAGTTAGCGTAATACATCGGCTAGGGCCCAAGGTACTAAAGGCTTTTGACGTAGAGACCTCGTCGTGTTGTTCTCCTAGTCATTATTTTAGTTTAATGTATTTGATATGTACTTAATGATTTTATTTTTTACATTTGTAATGTTTTATTTGTGCTAGTTCTAATAATTTATTGTATTTTATGTTTGAAAAACGACCTACTGCTGGAGTTTCTTGCGGCGCTTCTTCTCCGCAATGATAGTCTTGTCCGAAGCGCTAGTAGATTCAGTCTATTTTACCGACGTGTAAAAGAGCCCGTATGTGGCCATTTTACTGAAGAAATATTGTGATTTTGATTTTGATTTTGAAAGCGTTTGGATATATTTATGATGGTGATCGTGCGCAAGAACTTAAACATTAATCATTGCTTCGTTTTTCAAACCCCATTAATATTGGGTAGGTGTAACAGCTGGTATACTTATCATTTATACGGTGCAAAATCTTAGGCAAATTATCACACCCTTTATAATCCATCGACTTATCTTATCTTATCTTACAGATGGGCCCTTTCGGGTTCACTTCGAACCTTTAGGATCTTTTGTGCAATTACCCTCTTACACACTCAGCTGCTCGAATGTGCAGGTTTCATTACGAGGTTTTTCCTTCACCGTAAGAGCATCGGGTAATGCACTTAAGTTAGAAAAACTCATTGGTACATGGTGACCGCGGGGGTTCGAACTCGGTACCTTACGATCACGAGTCGACCGCCTAAGCCACTAGGCCACCGATGCTCTCATCTATCGACTTATAATAGTACATTGGTGTTTTTAGCCGGTGCGAGCCCGGCAGTACCTGGGCCCTCCAATCCCAGGTCTCCGGAAGGGATTTTCACCTCTGCCCCTTTTTCTTAAAGTAATTCAAGTAAACGGCAAACAAAAGCAAGGACTTTTGTCTGTGGCCCCCAATGATATAATATAGTAAAAAGAGATAGATATGTTATACGGACTTCGATAGTGGCACCCTAAAACCAAGCCAATTGGTACACCTTTACTTAGTCTTGCGCCGTCAACGGAACCGTGAACGAGTCTGCAGAGCAACATACACTCGTCTCTGTTTCGCTCCCGGTAATTAGCATACCATCCTGCTTTCACTTCTCATTTATGAATTAGTGTGTAATTGAAATATTTACTGATTATATGTGCGTAAGCCGGGCCATTTTTACACGCGGAATACCGTATAGGTAACATATCTACCTCTTTTTATATTATATCATTGGGGCCCCTCAGGCGATTACAAAAAAAAAAAACCGTCGACTTTGGAAATCAAAATTCTATGCAATTATCTAATTCTATCTAATTATCTGATTCTTCAAAATTCGAAGTTTCTTGTCTGCAGCAATTAGCAATAGTTGACTCGAAAATAAGTGACGCCGAATTTCGAATACTCGACGAACAATCGCTAATTTCAAGAGAATCCTCATTTAAAACTGAATAAAGACAATTAGGTACTGTTTTAACACATTCATTCATTATTTATTAAGTTTTGTCTGAGAATACAACTTTTAATTTGGTCCTGAATTTATAATAATGTTTTTTAAAGGTTATTCTAGATGTCACGACGAATAAGTTTTTAATTAGAATTAGTTTTATTTTAAGTAATTTGCACTTCACAAACAACGACGTGCCAAAAAAACGGCGTTAAAACATAATATCAGCACCCTTCACCACTTTGACAATGATAAGTGACATGTTACAACTTGCTATACTATCGCGATCGTTAATTTGGGCCGGAAGAAAAATAGGCTTGAAGTCGTCAATGTCATTAGAGATGCCAAATCATTTGTAACTTATAGGAGACTCAACCTTATTGTTGTAAAATCTCAGAATGATTTTGGACCTAAGGTGGGTCCCAAATTTAAGTTCGTGACTGTACATTGCAAAGTTAACAAGCTTTCATATCATCAGTGGGATTCATATCAGCTGCGCCACGTACAATGAAATATCACCTGTCACCTGTCATTGACAGGATGGTGAAATAGGTTTCTGATTATTTAATGTAGTTCATTTATAATAAATCTTGTCATGCTAGAAACAAAGCCAATAACATTTTTAACAGCTTCGCGCTACCGAGTTTATGTCGTCGTAAAGGACATGATTATTCATACCTGTCATCGGTAGGTTTAATGGCACTTTACGAAAAAAAAATACGAAATTGTTTTCGAGGCATAGTAAATCTCGCCACAGCACAGCTTCGTTATAAACCTTTAAAATATCTGAATATCAATGTTTAAATGTTATTTATGAACAACAGTGCTGCCCTGCTAAACTAATTAGCCGTGTCCCAAATTTAATAACCAAAGCAGTTTTAATTCTCATCTGTTAGTAATAAGGTTGATATTGCTACAGGAGTTTTACCTGAGTTACTGCGTATTGGATTAGCGGGGCAGAGTGCCTAGAGCATACATTTGTTTTTATAGTGGAAAACAGTTTAATTGTTTCCTATGTATTGTTAAATACTTATTTTTCATTAAAAAGACCCAGTGATACTCGCGACGCTAAGGCCGCGTTCCCACTTTGTCTTGACGACACATAGTCGTGCAATTTAAACTGTCGTTCACATAATGCCCAATAAGATTAAACTATCACTTATGACTTTTTTTGGTGTCGACGACATACTGTAAAGACAATCGAAAGAGCTAGAACAACAGTCGTCGACGATAAATAAAACGTCTAGATAAAAATGTCCCGACAAATATGGTCTAAGATCCGACTAGGAGACGATTTGCACCGGGCTGTTTATTCGATGAAAAGTATTTTATATAAAATTTAATACGCTAAATAATATGTGGCGGATAGGTAGGCTGAAAAATTTCAGTCCAGTACTTATATCATTAAAAAAATATTAAAAATGAACTTTTTTTTAAATTTCAAATGCTTGTTTAACCATGCCCATAACAGAAGTTTTTGATGAAGTTTAAGTTCTTATAACTCAGTCAAAACGGAATGTATTTTTATGAAAAAATATATTATAACTATCTTTGATTCTGTCGAACAGAATTTCAAAATTATCCATGGTTATTTTTTTATATTTTTTTAAATACATGACTATTAAATCACAAAATTGGATATAACTTTTTCATCTTGGCGTCAATTGATATGGAAACTACATCTAAATATTCTCCATTAATATGTCTAATAAATCATCGAAGGTTTTTTTTCTAAAGTGAAAAATATGGAAATAAAGGCCAAAAAACTACTTTTTTGGAGTAAAAATGTCAAACTTTGATAGCGTAAATCTCGATATCAGTGACTTGTTAAAGAAAAATTGAGACGGCAGCTAGTTTAGAATAGCAGTGTTAATGCAAATAGGTTTTAACAACAACTGAAAGTTTAGAGCTGCAGATCGAAGGTCATCTGCTCATGGTAGCCCCTTAATAGGTAAATTACATACTAATCGAACGTTAGGTTTGGTGCAAAATATTAGTACCGACTTACCTGTTTATACCTACCTACCCAATAGTTTGACAGGAAAAAAAATAGTTAACCTAACGTTTGCATATTCTATTGGCTTCATACTTTCGATTGGTATGTAATTTGTCTAATAAACAAGCTATTGCATTTTTTTTAAACAAAATAAAATTTTAATTTTTTAATTAATTATGTACTGGACTGAAATTTTTGCGCCTACCTATTCGCCATATATTACTTAGGCCGTATTTCACCAAACTTGGAATAAGACTTACTCCGAGATTAGTCTATACAAATTCGGCATTTAATCTAGGTATAAGACCTTATTCCAGTTTGGTGAAATGCGGCCTTAGCATATTAAATTTGGTATAAAATATTTTTTATCGAATAAACATCCCGGTGGACATCGTCTTCTATTCGGATCTCCTACTTATAGCTAACTTATATACAGGGTGCCTCTGACCTTGGGGCTTTAAATGCAACCATCGATTCTACTCGCTAAACTGAACTACTTTTGTTCTGCAACATTAAAAAATAACTTAAATTTAGATAACTAATTGATGTTAAAGTCTAGTTGTAAAATCAGTGTATTACATCATGGCCATAAAATCACGATCTCATGGTACGGGGGCGACATTTCCTTGGTACGAGGGCTAAAGGAAAATGGAGAATTGGAACGCGTACATTGAAAATTACATTTAACATGTATGAAAAAAATTAAATTTAAGTTGGACATATTTTTAACAACTTACAGAACAAAAGAAGTTCAGTTTCAGGAGTGGAAACGATCCATGCATTTAAAGCCCCAAGGTCAGAGGCACCCTGTAGTTAGACGACAGTCGTGTCGTCCATATAAACGACATACCCATACGTCTTTATAAACGATGTAAACGACACAGTCACGAACGACAGTCGAGATGTAGGGTATATGTAGTTCATACTTACTTATTGTTTTTTGAATATTTTTTTTGTGCTTGTAGGAACGCTACACTGAGCACGGTCCGACATGCGCCTGGTTTTTAGACGTTCGAAAATACACCTTATTTAACAGGTGCTGACGCTATATTCAGAGGCGATTTAAATTTACGACATTCAATGCCAACGATTCGATAGTCGGGCTCACTATTCGGAACAGATTTTCTCTTCATAGCGGGAAAATACTGCTACCACAGAACAGAAAAAACAGTAGAAGTGTCAAGTAGGCGTGTAACGTGTGGCATGGTTATGCGGAGTTCCGCGCAACCTACCATACTTTTGCCGCGATCGCTTATTTCGATATTTCGATATTTCTGAAAAAGGAAATAAATCCAGAAGCATGCCTTATTGTGCTATTTTGGAATGTAAAAACGATAGCCACACCAAAAACATTACCATGGTGGCGTGTTGTTTTTTTGATAGTTTGAGTATTGGCGACAACAGGTCTGATACTAAGCGAAGCTCATGCCACTTCCACTGCTTTTTCTATTCCGTGGCTGCTACAATGTAGCACTTATAGCATTGCTAGCACTGAATGTGTTACAGATATTCTTGACAAAGAGCAGAGGCGCTCGTTAATATTATCGATGCGATAGTGTGTCCGTTGTGTAATAAAATAGCATACAAACGCGACGAATTGAGAACCTCCTTTTTTTCAAGTCGGTTATAAATTCCTAATTTGAATTAAATGTTTAGTTTTATGCTTTCGGGTAATTCTCCAACAACACCTATAGAGAACTAAATATGTTAATTTTTGAAGTGATTGGGTCACTTCAAAAAATAACATATTTGGTTACTTTATAAATAAGTCCGGCTTAGTGAAAGGCTCATACTAAACATAGAAAGAGTAAATATAAACGTTTTGTGGACAATAAACATAAAAAATATATATTAATTTAGCCTATTTATATTTTACCATTTAGAAGTCATTTACATTCAAAATCATACAGTAATATACGTTAGATTCAGAATTGAAATATGGTAAGCCCCTATTGTAATAATATGTCGGCATTTTTCTTACTTCTTCTTGAATTCCCCTAAAGTTGGCGGAAATAGAAAAAGTTTGTCAACTTTGGACAAAATGTCACA
The DNA here is from genome assembly GCA_946894065.1 of Acleris literana. Classification (NCBI taxonomy): domain Eukaryota; kingdom Metazoa; phylum Arthropoda; class Insecta; order Lepidoptera; family Tortricidae; genus Acleris; species Acleris literana. Next base: position 7,542,218 of record OX335669.1, on the reverse strand, counting down.
AAGGTCCGAGCCGGGGTTGTAACCTACCTCGGTGGCCTTTCCACCATGTATACACGAGCTATATTTTAATTTAAATAGACAACAAATCAAATGGGCTACCGGCACTCTCACTTGATCAGCAGAGGTACTGCTACTTCACGTCGGTATTCTGTCACAGGGTCGTACTACCCCCGTCGAGCTGGCCCATTCATACTGCACTCAACCAGGGCGTGCTTCAGCTTACCTGCTTTTCCTGTCGAGCTCTCGTGTAACATCGCTCACTCGACCTGTCTACCGATCACCGTCAACCGTTCGACAGAGCGTCGGTACACTTACATGGTATAAACTTATTGCTTTTTACGTGCTATCGTTTCGTCATCGCTACAATATAGCTTTTATTTAATTTTCTCAAACATGCAATGAAATATTGATGTTATGTTCCTTATAATAGGCTGCGAAGTATGACGTTTCAGGTGCGGCTAGGACAAGTCGTTACAGGTCGTTAATGGAATTTCATACAAATCGTGCAGGCCGAGGCCGGCAAAGTCCTCTTTTTAATTTCCATTCCACATAAATTTGTGGCACAGGCATCATGACATTCTGCCACTATGCGTATTAAAATGTAAACTTTTATTATTTTGTTGTTTATTTCATTGCATTTTTGAAAAAAAGCACTATACATACCTCGGCGGGAAATATGGGGTTGCCCGCCTCAGACCTATCCGGCCTGGCTTTGCTCGGCCGTCTATATGTCTTCGGCCGGTAACCCCTTTTGTCCCGGCCTCTGTAGTAATGTACTATTACCAGAGATCGGAATAGGTAGAGCTAATTTGCCTAAACTTGATGCATATTCATTCATGCGTGAGAGAGATGGGAATACATTATTGAATGAACATTCATCAAGTTTAGGCAAATTAGCTCTACCTATTCCGATCTCTGACTATTACAATAATGGGGGCCGTGTTAAAAACAATACGATAACACGGCAACAGCAATATTGCTACGAGTATACCGTGTTGAATGCCCCAGTGCTGAGATTTTACGCGGTAACTTTTTGTTTTTGGAGTAATTCTGTTTTTTGATAGCTCTTATTTACTTGCCAGTAATGACTAAAATCGATAGCACGTCAAAAGCAATATGGGTTTATAGTGTTGAATATGGCCCCAGGTGGCCTGTGTGCTAGCCTCCATAATCTCCCCGCCATATTAACTATTGAGTCAGTAATTTTAATGAATATGCTTAATCTATTTATAACAGCTGCAATATCTATTAGAGGGTGTTTTGATTGCGCGAGTTGTTTTCGACGCGTCGAGTGCTTCCCTCAATAACTGGTTAATCTCCTCGATAATGTCTGATAGCGTTGTATGAAGTACCTGACAAAATATGACTGTTGTTATGTAAATATATGTAAAATTATTTTGGAGATATATGAAAAGCAAGCTTTAAAAACCCGACTGCACTTTTTATACAGTCGATATACCTACATATATTAATAATTGTCATTTTGCCATTGTTTTTATTTCAATTTTAACAGTTTAAGGATTCTAACGATACCTCACACATCTAAATCGGTCAAGGGATTTAGAAGTTATAGTGGAATAAAGAAACTCACATCCATACATACAAACATGAACCCTGAAAACATTACACTTCGTTTTTGGGGTAGTCGTGTAAAAATAAATAACAGGGGAAAAACTTACACATCGTGGGCAGCTCACTTCTAAATAGCATTACCATATCGTCATTTAGATTTTTTTATTAATATTTAAAGGATCATGGGCATTTAGGTACCCGATTCAGTAGGAATCATGGTGGGTATTGGTGGTGTCGTTGAATTGATCATACAAATAGGAACAACAAATGAAAACAAGAGCCTTGGTTTTCTTTCCAATGATATATGCATTATGTCCATATTAAAATAAAATAAAAATCAAAATCAAAATATTTATTCAGTAAATTGGCCACATACGGGCTCTTTTACACGTCGGTAATATACAGTGAATCTACTAGCGCTTCGGACAAGACCATCATTGCGGAGAAGAAGCGCCGCAAGAAACTCCAGCAGAAGGTCATTTTTTCAAACATAAAATACAATATTGGAACCGTTACCAGCAGGCCTTTCGCGTAGCAACATTCGCAATCACAATCGTTTTCATTTTGAAAATCGAAGGCTTGTCTGCATACAAAATGAAACCAATTGTTTTGTTTTGAAGCCGATCGCGATTGCGAGTGAGTTACGCGAAAGGCCTGCTGGTTTCAAATATTTTTGCACAGTGTCTTTTAAAAGAAAAAAGTTCCATCTCACACTAATTGACCCAGTCTTAAACGAAGCTCAAGTCTTGTACTATGGGTAATAGGCAACGATAAACATACTTATGTAAAGAAATACATAGGAAACATCCAACATTCAGGAACAAATACTCGCGCTCATCACACAAATATTTACTCATACCGGGAATCGAACCCGGGATCGCGTCGTCAAAATAGGATTGACGTAAGCTGCCCGAGGGTCGCGTCGAGCCCTTATGTCAATCCCATACATTTTGACAGTTTTCGACAATCGTTTACGTTAACGTTGTGCGTTTTGTCTTAGGGTCGAAAAATACAATCATACGTCACGTTTTCGAGAACGTGTACTGTCGTGTACCTACCTACTCGTACCTTTCTTTTACAGAGTTTATCCGTAGCACGAAACCCTAAAACAGACTTACGTTTCCATAGGTAGGTTAATTCTTACCCTTTACTGCTTGATGATGATTCAAAATGTCAACTTCCAAGATTGTGTTAGGAAATTTTAGAAGTCACTTTAGTAGACACTAGGGCCCTGTTTCAATCGCTGTAGTTACTCGTTTTCTCTAAGACGATACGTTAACATTACTTACTCGATACAAGAATAAATTCATGGTCGCGGTACTGTACTCGCTAGCGAGTCGATTGCTCTGTCCGTCAAAATATTCTTATAGAGTGCGAGAGATAGAGCATTCGACTCGCTAGCGGTAATTGTAACTCATGGCAAGTGTACTGGAGTTCGGTCGTTACTAAATCGGAATCATAGCTACATTAACAGCATGTGCTTCATACCTTCTTTCTTCAATCGTGTAAGTAACATTAACGTATCATCATCGACATAATGTGTGTGGCGATTGGTATTTATTTCTAAATTTTGAAAACAAGTTGTCATTGACATTGACTTTCGTATATCATCCTCGAGTAGCTAATTTGGCGTACGCAAAAATTAAATGAAAAAGAAGAAGAAAAGTAGCGTATGATAGAAATGTCCCCACACCGCAATACAATTGCTTTTTAAAGGTAAAGAAAACGGATTCATGCTACGGATAAATTCCGAAAAAGTACGGTCACGGAAGTTAATTTGCTACCCATTTCAAAGAAAATCTGCTTGAAGATGTCATTGTCATTAGAGACGCCAAGACATTTGTAATTGATAGGAAACTCAACCTTATTGCTGTTGAATGTCAGATTGACTTTGGAACTAAGGTGGGTCACAAATTAAATTCCTTGACTGTACAGTACACATTTTCAAATAAATAAATATCAAAGGCCAGTCTGACATAATATACTGACCTAGTCCCATGACTCTGGGCTTATGCTGCCCTCATACCATAAGTAAATAGGCGGTATCTCAAATTCAAAAGACAAAGCAGATTCGATCCTCTCACGTTGATAATTAGGTAGTATTTGCTATTGAAGTGTTATCTGATATACTGCCATTTGTCAGCAGGGCAGTATGGCCACAAAGACAAAGATTGTAAAGGCGAGTCAATAACGTATGATTGAAATGGACGTATCTATTAGGCCTGATTTTTTAATGTCCAGATAACAATAAGTGTTGGGTAAATTGTAGCGTGGTCCTTTTCTAGGTCAAATAAAAGAAAAGGACCAAGCTAAAATTTACCCAACAGTGACTGTTATCCGGGCATTGAAAAATCAGGCCTTAATCTGTTACCGTATTGTCAACGTTTTGATAGCTCTTATTTACTTGACAGTAATGGCGGCCAAGTTAAAAAGAATATCATAACAGGTCAAATAAGATTTTGATTTTATCGCGTAAAATAAATGTTTAAAAAAACAAAAACCCGCCTTCAAAAAGCAAAAAATAACTTCTTTAAAATGGTAGGTAAATAGGTCAGTCCAACTGAAGTCTGCTTTTGGTTAAAATATTGTTGGACGCCGACTTCAGTTGGACTGACCTATTTACCTACCATTTTAAAGAAGTTATTTTTTGCTTTTTGGAGGCGGGTTTTTGTTTCTTTAAACATTTATTTTATTTTATACTTTTTAGTGATCCTATTTATGCTGTTACGTAACTCCACTTCTAAATATTAATAAGAAACTATAGAACATTTCAAGCTCGCCGCAGACAACGCCGCGGGAATGTCATACTCATATTTAAACCTAAATGTGCTTCGTCATAGTCGCTCAACTACCTTTATCGAAATATCTTATCGCCACCCTTGAAATAGGTACCGTTAAGGAGTTCCGGTGGCCATCTGTGGTCTTCATCATCAGTTCCACTTCACCATATAGCACTTTTCAAAAGCAAATGCATGAGTTACAGTGAAAAATACCAAAATCGCTATAGGTGTGCCTATAATATTTGAGGAGTTCTCTTGATTTCTCCATGATCCCATCATCAGATCCCGACGTGGTGACAATGGGACCAACTAGAAAGTATAACCATACGAACAACGAAAACTTTTTTCAAATCGGTCCAGTGGTCTTTGAGTAATCGGGGAACATACATAAAAAAAAAACCCGACGAATTGAGAACCTCCTCCTTTTTTTGAAGTCGGTTAAAAATAGAGGTGCTGCTAAAGTTTAGTCGTTTCCAATGCGGAATTATCGCTACATTAACAGCGTAGGCTCAACGCGTAATCCGGACTCATAACAGCTGTAGTGTGATTAAAAAGCCGAGTGTGGTCTAATAAAGCTTCCGACGTAATCAACTGATTGCAGGCAATAACTCGGTATGACGGCGCGAAAGACATTCAAGTTTTTTACCCGAATGCCAAGAAGTTATTAACCTGAATGATGCTTCAATCACCTATAGGGTAATAAATAAATAAATCAATCAGGGAAAAATCGTACACAAATGAAACTAGTCTCCCAAACTAGGTTTACTAATGTTTCGACGAAAATTATTGAGCCTCTTAACTCCCCAAACTACGTGTCCCATATTTTTATTTAGGCAAATTTTTATTTCCCAACTCAACGTTTCGCACTGATATCATTTCTCAACGAATGATTTGATAAATTATTGTTACACAAATTATTACCTGAGATTCTTTTGAGATGTCAATTATGTTTTCGTCAAATGTATTGATAAGCATTCCTTAATTTAAAAATAACCCTAACCTACCTATCTCTGGGAGCAGTTTCGTTTTTAGGGCCATAAAAAAAATAACCCTAACCTACCTATCTCTGGGAGCAGTTTCGTTTTTAGGGCCATAAAAAAAATAACCCTAACCTACCTATCTCTGGGAGCAGTTTCGTTTACAGGGTCTTAAAAAAAATGTTATTTGCCTTAGCAAATCATTTGCTACACAATTATTTACCAAATAAAATATTGCAATATAAAAATATAGCGAAATAAAAAAATACGAAGTAAAATTATGCCAAGGATTGATTTGCCAAATAAAACTTAGGTGAAAAGTTGGTCGCCAAATGAAATTTAACGAAACATAATTCGGCAAAAAGGCAGTACACCCCCAAACTAAGCTCTAGGCTTGTACTATGGGTACTAGACAACGATATACATACTAATATAGAGAAATAAATAATTGAATACATAGAAAACATCCAAGACTCAGAAACAAATACCCGTTCCCATCATACAAATATTTACCCATACGGGGAGCCGAACCCAGGACCACGCCGGATTTTTTAATAAGTTTGAGAAGGAAGCCGCACAATAGTAGCAATATAAACTCAAAAAATGGTCCCTTATAAATAACAAGACAGTGATTGATTGTGATTAAAATAACTAGCCTAACAACTCTTTAAAAACATCAACGATGTTTGTTCAATCACAAAATAATTTGTAAGGTATTTTTACCAGCTTTAGTTGATATAATTACGGGATCACCTTTTATAGATAAACATTTCATAGACACCTTCACTTCACAGAATTTTCATTTCATAGAAAACTATTTTTCTGCTGAACCTGTGTTGATTTCAGGTTTTTCATCTTAAATATCTCAATAGAAATCAACACGGGCTCAGCAGAAAATAGTTTTCTATGAAATGAAAATTCTGTGAAGTGAAGGTGTCTATGCAAGGGTGAACCTATAATGACTTATAGCGCATTAACTCAATTTAGGTTAACTAACGGCCAAACCCTATATTCAAACCGCGGATAGATAAGCCTTACTACGGGTTGAAATTTGACATTTGCCCATACAAAATGTGTCAAATTTCAATCCGAAGTAAGCCTATCTATCCGCGGTTTGAATATTGGGTTCCGACATAAATGAATCTTAATAAATCACATTTGACGCTTTTTATAAGCTTTTGTTTGACTTGCAATGTATGTATAGGGTGCCCTTCGACTGACCTAAAATTTTATGTGCTAAAATTTTTTGGTCGAAAATGTTTCCTATAATATTGAATGGTATACTTCTTATTTAGCATAAAGATTTTTTTGCATACATATTTTTTGATATAAAGCACTTTTGGTCTAAAATTGTTTTGTCTAAAATTTTAAAATTTAATTTTTATTTTAAAAAAAAGGCTATATTCATAATATTGTTTGGTCGAAGCCCCTCCCGGTATAAAACACCTAGGTCTCAACTAATCTATAGGTTAGGTTAGGTTAGAATTGTGTCAAGGCGCGAAGCGCCCCAACTACGCGGAATAGGAGCTCCGCGAAGCGGAGCTCCGTCGACTCTGCCTCACTGTCAACGTTATACCAAAAAATCATTTGACAAAAAAAAGTTATTCCAAACAAATATTATACTAAACAATTTTTCTACCAAACAATTTTATGCAAAACAATTTCGATCAAACAATTTTCAATATTTAAATTATTAGACGAAACGTTGGTATGCAAAAAAATATGATGCGAAACAAAAATAGGCCAAAAAATTGTAGATCAACCGATATAGACCCGTATGTATGTACGGATCAAAGGGCATTGGGTAAATTTGTTTGAAGAATATTGTCATTTTCTTTTTCAGCGGCCACGGATGATTCTTACGTAGTTATTTAGAGGACCTCTATACATATACATGTATTTTACATTTTATTTACTTAACAGTACCTAATAGTGGCCGAGTTAAAAACAATACGACAACGTCGATAAGAGGTCAAAGACAACATCGTTTTTACTGCCTAGAATACTGCCCTGCTAATCCAATACGTAGTATCTCAAATAATACTCCTGTAGCAATATCAACCTTATTACTAACAGAAGAGAATTCAAACTGCTTTGGTTATTGAATTTGGGATATTGCTTATTAGTTTAGGAGGGCAGAATAGAGTCCCAGAGCCTGGAGACGGTATCTATTCACGATTATTTCGCGTATCTAATAATGGTCTAAGATCCGAATAGGAGACGATTTGGACCGGGCTGTTTATTCGATGAAAAGTATTTTATATCAAATTTAATACGCTAAATAATATGTGGCGAATAGGTAGGCTGAAAAATTTCAGTCCAGTACATATATCATTAAAAAAAAGGAACTTTTTTTTAAATTGCAAATATTTTTTTAATAGACAAATTACATACTAATCGAAAGTATGAAGCCTATAGAATATGCAAACGTTAGGTGTGGTGCAAATTATTAGTACCGACTTACCTGTTTATACCTGCCTACCCAATAGTGTGACGGAAAAAAAACAGTCAACCTAACGTTTGCATATTCTATAAGCTTCATACTTTCCATTGGTATGTAATTTGTCTATTATACAAGCTATTGCAATTTTTAAAACAAAGTTAATTTTAAGCTTTTTAATTAATTATATACTGGATTATATATTACTTAGCATAATTAAATTTGGTATGAAATACTTATTATCGAAAAAACAGCCCGGCGGAAATCGTCTCCTATTCGGATCTCCTACTATAAGATTCCAGTATCAACTTAATTAAGTTACAATCACCATCATCATCATCATCATCAGCCGCAAGACGTCCACGGCTGGACAAAGGCCTTCCCAAAGGTTTTCCACAGCGATCGGTCCTCTGCTGCTGTCATCCAGCGGTTTACCGCGACCTTTATCAGGTCGTCGGTCCACCTTGTGGAAGGCCTGCTGACACTTCGTTTCCCGGTTCGCGGTCGCCACTCTAGAACCTTCCCGCTCCAACGGCCATCCGTTCTACGAGGAATATGCTCCGCCAACAAAACAACACAAACACAATATTAATGTCTTATTCAATAATTACTTACTTACACAAAACTTAAAAAAGTTGTTTAATTAAAGTCTTTAAAGTTTGAGAATAAAGTCCAAGGTGTGAGAGAGACGACATGAGTAAGACAGTGTCGACTCAGTCTAATCATGAATCCGAGTTGCCACTGGCCTGCGAGCGTAGGGCGGGAATGCAGAGTTACGAAGACCAAGATCGGGCAACGAATAAATATTTAAAATATAAAATTATGGTAATTGTTAAGTGTGATAGTAGTAGGTACTCACTTTAAGTTATAACACGGGTACTTTAATGTTCATTGGCGTTTATATTCATTGGTGTTTTTACATTGTAAAGGCGTATCTCAGGCAGCGACAGTATTAGGATTAGTATTATTTAGTGATACTTTTGGTGATATGTCTATTATGTTAGCTTTTTCTATTGTTTGATTTTGACATTTTTTTATTTTTTTTTTATTTTTTTATTATTATTATTTTGACATTTTAATTGCCTACTGTATATTTGCACGCTTGCATGCAAGCTTGATACATGAAACATAATGTACAGTAACATCCCTATACTGTGTCTATGCAAATAAATATTTTCTTATTTCTGATTTTAGAGGGAAAGTTTTAATTGTTTTATAGTCATAATATTCGTAATGACGAGAACACAAATTTAACCATATTTTTTCTAGGAATTCATCTTATAAGTGAAATTTTCGAAATCAAATTACAAGCAATGTAACAAACTAGAGAACGGGCGAATTTGTACACGTAGAATTATTTCCCCGATATTCACCCTTTACTTCCACTTGGTGGCTATATTTTCAAAAAGTCCTTTCTTAGTGCAGTCAAAGGAATAGTACCTCCAAATTTCAAGTCAAGGTTTAGACTGTGTTGCTTGTCAGTCCTTCAAGGATGAGTTACGTAATATAATTATGTATGTAAATACTTTATTGCACTAAAACAATTACATTACACGAATATTAATATTATTATACTGAATGTTAGATATTAAGTACCTATTATCTGTAGATAAGATGATTATTTATTTGACTACGTAAAATATTCCTCAACTTAAACTTGGATTATCAAAACAAGATATATATCCCAGGACCCCAAAAGTAGGCTGACCCTGTGTGTCGGTTTTCAGCAATTAAACTTTGTATTTTATTCATAATTTGTATATAACACAGAACAAAATATATAAAAACGAACTAGTATGCTATAATTTATCACCTTTAACTAATATGTAAGTTTTTCAATGAATCACCCCATTCAGTTAATTCGAAAGTCTTTGAAATTTACTTAAGTTAATAACGTACGATTCACACAACTCAATTCACATTCAAAACAACATCTACATAATGCTTTCATAACTCAAGCTATAGACAAGTCGACGTCAGCCGCCCACGCCGCCCGCTCTGCGCCCGCCCTAGCTCTATGGGCAGAGCTTAAAAGCGCGCTCGCCGCCCGCCCAAGCGCATTCCACACTTGCAGGGCCTAGGAACATGTTCTGATCACCTGGTACTTCAGTCGCGGACAAGTTTCACCGAACATTGGAATCCAGTAAGTACTTTTATTATTTTTTATGGTTATAGGATGTTTGTTAGCTTTTTTCAGGTAAAATTAAAGTTTTTTTTTGTTAAAATTGATAAAAAGTTTGTGCTGATATTTGTGAATGTAAGACAAAACTTTTGCATTGTCTTATTAATTTACATAACACGATACGATAAAATAATAAAGAAGTTATGTATTTAAAAAGTTACTAGAATCCACGATTTTTATGAGAAAAGTATTGTTTAAAATAGTAACCACAATTATTTTTTATTATTCATACGTAATTCCCATAAAGTTTTGTCATCCAAGTAAAATTATTACGCACAACTCTGTCTCATTATCATATTTTTTTAACTAATCTGTGGTTAAAGACTTAAGTAAGTTTTAAGATCGCGGGTACGAATCGTGCATAAAGTGACGGCAATTTTTTATTAAAAAAAAGTAGGTAATCAATCAATAATTTTGATTTTAATGTAAAGATATTTTTTATATTTTTGAATTGATCTGGTAACTAACCAAATCCACCTTTTTATGTGTATTTTTTAAACTAGTTACTTTGAGTTTTTTTTTAATATTGCTAGACAAATAAGCGGCCTTTACACGTAAAGTTCGGACTGCGGGAAATGCCACGCACCATTCCAATCTTCGTTCTGAACTGTACATGTAAATGCAACTGTAATAATAAAATAGTAAAAAAATTACGTTTCGGAAACAAGATTGGAATGGCGCGTGGCGTTTCCCGCGGTCCGAACTTTACGTGTAAAGGCCGCTATAGCATTATTGATGGTGAAATTCACATCAAAATCCATCCGGTAGTTTTGTACACTAGCGGGAATATAGGTAGACCCGGAATAAAGTGCCCCACTTTAATTTAAATAACGTTATTTTTTATTTGTTACCCTTTTTGTAATTGAAATAAAATGCTTAATGTTAATATGTAATGTCATAAATAAGAAACCGCTGTTCATGACATACCTTTTAATATAAACCAAGTTTTTGTAAGATTAACACAATTAACCTATAAATTACATTAATTAACAACCAAGTTGCGTTAAAAATAATTTGCGTCCATTATTCGTTTTTATCTTGGTAATTGTAATTTTCTCCCGTAACCTTGTTTTGTGCTCATTTAAGTACAATTACGAAGAGAAATAACAAGTCCTTTTTAAAGTATGTCATTCCAACAGATATTAAAGATACGTCAAACAGAAATACAGGTGTGTTATTGCTTAAAAGTTTCGAAAAAAATGATTTGTAAAAAATAAACCATTCAAAAAGTCGACTATATTTCTAAATTTATAATTATATCGATTAAAAAATAATTATTTATTGGCATATAAAACATAACCACGTAAATCTCTTTGTTCAAACTATGTTCTCAAATAATTATTTAATGCATTCTTTGTCCTTTATTCATATTTAAAAACATGTTAAATATTCGTTCCGTAAAAATAACAATGCGACGAACAAAAAACTTATAATACTTATTATAAAACGTCATGATAACAATTTAGCTTATCATTTCAAAATACCTCAAAAGTCCAGCATTTGAGGTAAAATGCGGTGCTACCGCTTAAATTATCATAATGAAGTGACGTCAAGTCTTAACTAATTATCAACATTTTAACATCGGATTTCAGCTACAAGGTTTATGGTTTACGGTGACGTAACAAGTAAAATACGTGAAAGTACGCTGCATATTATATTTACGCACATTTTCCCATTCTTACCCAAAAAACGAAACTAAAGTTTTACAAAAGAAAATGTGCTATTATTAGTTTTTCTAGATTAATTATGGAAAATAAGTGAAATTCTCAAAGACTTACTATGTATCTGGCGTATGTAATTCAAAATTACATCATTGACCATTTGAGCGTTTCTAAAAAAGTTCGTACATCAGCTGTTAAGACGTACCTACTTAATTTCGTTACTTAATTTTCCTATTACGTAGCGAATTTTTCAGTAATTTTACGTCAAAGAATTAATTTTTTTTGGTAATTAAAGTTCTATTAAGCGTATACATTGTTAACAATCAAAAATATCATAACTTTTAATCAAAATTATATAAAACGTAGTAGCAAAATAGTAAAAAATAACGAGTGTTACAAAATGTCTTCATTGATGTAAGTACATTTTTTTTATAAATTCTGATTTACGTTATTTAATAAATATGTAATATTTCAAATTACCCATTTGAAAAGAACTAGGCTCGCATAATACTAAATATTGCATTACACGAATTAAAATACACCTGATGTACCGAGTTAATAAAATAAATTTGAGATTTAATATTGTTTCATTAATAAAGAAAAAAGAAAAAACACGACGTCGGTAACACAGCTTCCCTTAGACTGCTCATAAAAACGTTATATTGCACATAAAACTTATCTCCATATATTATGTTTACAAACCAGCTCATATAACATTCAAAACCAACCTAATCTTAAAATAACATAACTCGACCAGAGATAATCAGCAACATGTTTGTTAAGTTGTAAACTTGGGGAGTCAATGAATAATGTAATATTATTGGCCCCTTAGGAATGGTTTAAAACTTTAAATAAACAACTGCTAAATCGCTACGTAAATTTCCAGCTATAAGTTTGCGGTCGGCTTTCCGGGATCAGAAATATTATTATAGTAATTAATATACCGGGTGACTTCAAATTGGTATAACGAAATCAATGTTTTACATACATCTTCTCTAAACTAAATCTCATTAACTCATTAATTTTCGTTTTTTAAACTTTTTCCCTTGAAATCCAAAAATCAAGTAGTTTTATGACATATTTTTTTAATTAAATTTACGATACCGTTGATTAAAGCATTGTCTAGTTTTTCATGCGATATTATTTATCTACTTACTTAGGATTATATGTGAACACCAAGAAATTTAAACATGGGACCTTGGTCAGCTGATATGAAAAGCTTTATTAAGGCCCTGTCCTCTCGGCTCATAGAATCCTCCGGAGATCCTAGAGCTGGTGCTTACCTCTCCCAAAGGATTGGGCTAGCTATCCAGAGAGGTAACGCAGCCAGTGTCATGGGGACCATGCCGCGAGCGGACCTGCTAGAGGGGGTGTTCTTTTTATAGTGGTGATTATTATTTATATCTTTAATATTTGAGTAGCTTAGTTTAATTTTAATTTAAATACGTTTAGTTTTAATTTTCAATTGTATTAATGTTGAATTCTGTACTTAGTTGGATGTAAATAAAGTCTTTAGTTAGTAAAACCAACATTTTAAAGTAGCGGTTCAGGATACAAAGAAACAAGGTCTATGAAAATTAATTCACCGGAAATAGCTTCGGAGATTTTCGTTTTCAAAACTCTCTTTCCAGGAGATGACTCCTATAATCTTGAGTTTGTGAGAATTTTAAGTTAGATCATGATGCTAAACGTATAAGGTTAAGTACCAATTTCCCCAAACGATAAAATAATAAATAATAAATAAATATCAGGGGACAATGTCCCACCAATTGACCTAGTCCCAAAGTAATCTCGAGGCTTGTAATATGATGGGTACTAGAAAATGATATAAATATATACTGAAATACATAGAAAACATCCATGACTCAGAAACAAATATTCGCGCTCATCACACAAATATCTGCCCTTACCGGGATTTGAACCCAGGACCGCTAGCTTGGTAGGCAGGGTCACTACTAACTAGGCTAACGCGTCGTCAACGACAACAACGATGGTAAATGGTAATCAATGTAATCAACTGTTGGAAAATACATTTTGACAGCTATTAACACTCTAATCGCCTGATAAGTTGTTGGTGAAATTCGTCATAATTGTAATAAAAACATGTTTATTAAAGGGGTACACTACGTAATCCGAAGAGTCGTAACTAATTCCAAATTCTGAGTCTAACCTACGTATGACAATTAAACTATGCATTTAATCTAACATAGCTCCAGAGTAACATAGCATTCGGAAAAATGAAAATTCGGACAAATAAATATTCGGGAAGAAGTAATTCGGAATTTTAAGGACCCTTATTAAAGACTAGCTTTTGTTAGCGACTCCCGACTGCGTAGAAGTCGTTTATTTAAAAATTAAAAAATTCCAGTAAAATAAGTACTTTATGTCCATCAGGGGCCCTGATATGGCTGCGTTTGTCGCTCGTCACCTTCTGAGACGTAAATAAGTACGAGAGTGACGGATGCTTTATCCACATTTGACACGCGATATAACCATACTAGGCCCGCATAATTGACAACATAAAAAAAAAAGCATATTTGTTTTTTCGCGTTTCTGCTGGTTAAAAATTAGGCTACCCGTGTTTCTCGGTTTTTCTTTATTTAACTTAAATTAGTCGTTAATAATTTATTAAAGAAATAGTCATTAAAAAGACCGTATATACAAAGTTAGGAATACTGATGTCGTGATGTTAGCATGATATAAAATAAAAAAAGTAACTTTAAACAGAAACAGAACTGACTGTCATGTCATGTCACTTGTCAACCATAACAACTGTAACAATATAAATTCGTCGACTTTGGGCAGATTGCTGGTATCCGCTTTTACAAATCCGTTAGTCACTTTCATTTTAAATAGCGTATATCAAAACAATAGTATTACGAGAATCGAAAGCGTGTCGTAAGAATCAAGTAATCCGTGAGAGCGTTGAAAAATGGACATGACAGTTGTGTATTTTTTCTATTTCTGTGGTAATAAATGGACTAAGGACACTATAAGTGTATTCCTAACATTCACAATCCAACTTTTTTCCTAAATATAAAAAAACTGCTGCTTAAAAAAAAACAAATATACTTTTACTGTAATCAGCAGTATACAATCTACAAACGGTATTTTATTTTACTACCTTTGCACATAATTATGAATTGTTGTCAATTAGGTAGATAATAACCCCCGATAAAATAGTGACCTCTTCTTTCAGAGCTGATATCTCTTAAACGGCCCAACCGATTTTCATAAAACTTAGCTAAGAACTACCGCTAGAAAACCTACTTTCAAATATAAAAAAAACTGCATCCAAATCAGTTCACCCGTTTAAGAGCTACGGTGCCACAGACAGACACACACACACACACACACACACACACAGCGCGGTCAAACTTATAACTACCCTCATTTCGCGTCAGGGGTAAAAAAAAGTATTTTCATCTCACTAGCTCGGAAAGCCCTTTTTGTTTGTTTGATATCTATTGAGAAAATCGCTTTTTATCCACATGTGAAGAAAGAGTTTTGACATTTGAAGGCAGCTTAAGTAATATTTGACAGCTAACAAAACGTAAAAAGTGCTGAATTTTTAACATCACAATTTAATGAATTGCATCGAGTAAAAAACACTAAATACAGTCTTACAACTTTATTTTAATTCATAAATATCAGAATTCAACATTAACCTTCATTCTTGTTGTAAAAACGGATAAAATGTTCTGACAGTCGAAGTACTTAAGTCGATGTGCGAACAAAACGCATCCGAAATAATAAAAAAAAACTTAAGTCAAAACTTTTCAATTAAGCCGTCAACGTTAAATATTCGCCTGTTTTTCTAGTTGGTTTTGTTATTAAAAATGAGTGATTCGAGTGACGAAGACGTATTAACACCTGTGGAATTACGGGAAACCGTGGAAAATGCGGAATTTAGCAAGCAAAGTGAATTGATAGTAGAAACCCTTTTTCTTATTTTCCTCGCTGTAGTGAGGTGAAACGTTTTGTGTTATACACGGGTGAAAAGTTATTTTACGTCTCGTGTGTTGAAACACTCGCTATCGTCAATCGTGGAATCCTTTCGCTAGCTCGTGTTTCAAATGAACACTCGCAGGTAAAATACAACTTTCTCCCCTTGTATAACAAATAACTATTGATCACGACCTCCCTGCGACTACAAAATATTACGTACATAACGCTATATGACAGCTTATTTCAACATTTCACTTTAGCCTGTTCACAAATAAAATGGAGCCCCAACAGTCTACGGTCCCGAAATCATAACAGTCTTACGAAGTTCAGCGAACAAGTATAATTGGATGAGGCCGTTACTAACACCTGGAACTTTACATAAAAGAGCCCCCCGGTCAATCTATTTATGAGTTGTTAGGTAGAGATAGCTTTTCGGCGGCTGTCGTAAGAGGACAAAATAATCGTGTTTAAATCTTGATTTAAAATTAAATATAAGGGGACAATCTCACACCAATTGACCTAGCCCCAAGCTCTAGGCTAGTACTATGGGTACTAGACAGCGATATAAATACTTACATAGAGAAATATATACGCACCTACATAGAAAACATCCATGACTCAGGAACAAATATTCGCGCTCATCACACATCTGCCCTTACCGGGACCACCCACACTGAAAAAAATAATTGGTCGTTTCTAACAAGATTGTGATTACTGTGTATAGGCGTCTCGATTCCAAATGAGCCTAACAAGACGTTTGATACACCAACTAAGATGAAAGTTGAATCACTAAAGAATTTGCTGCTGTTACTAAAAGCTTTGGTTGATATAACTAATATCATAACTATTGTATTCATTTTATGTCAACTAAGAGAAAATCTCTCTTGGTTGGCTCACATTTTTTTGAGTGCACGACCGCTAGTTTTGTAGGCAGGGTCACTACCAACTAGGCCAGCACGTCGACAAGTTTTTTATATACTTTCACCTTTTACGCCATAATTTATGGATTTTAAGTGATATAACCTGAACAATATCCTTCTTTTCATTTAATATATATATATACCTGTCACTAATACACTGGTAAAAATCTTAGCCTAATTGTGCAAAATGTGGTTACAGAATTATCAACAAATTTTTAGAGTTGTTGGTAATTCTGTAGCTCTGCCTACCCCACTCTGGGAATGAAGGCGTAAGTTAATGTATGTATGTATATTATATTAAATAGGAAATTAAGTTTGTCTGTACAAAGTTCCTTCGTCAAGGTTCAACGCCTCAGCTGATAGCTGGGGAAAACCGTACAGGGATAGTTAATAATCTGGCGACGGACATAGGGTACTTTATATCACGGGAAAAAGGACAGTTCCCGAGGGAATGACTTTTGCGATGACGGGCGTATAAAAAGAACTGGTTTTGGCTAACTGCAATCAAATCAAATCAAATCAATTTTATTTCAGACAATGTACGTACAGTCCATACTTACACTAACAAGAACACTAAAATAACATAAACTAAACTAAAATTGAAGTTATAAATAAGTTTCTTAAGCTTTTTTGAATAAAAAATATGTTAAGTGTTTATTTTTCTTATTCGTTGCGAATTCACTATAGCTAAACTTGACTAAAAAATCAATATAATAATATAATACATATACTCATTAGGTGTACGGTTTGCCTCATTATTTTAATCTAAAACACAATTACAAAAGTATTTTTAGAACTAGGTACAATATATTTTTCAGTAGTAGGTAGTACTCGAGTAGTAGCTAAGGTAAAAAACGTGATGAAAACCTAAAAGTACAAGAGGAAAGCAACGAGAAAAGATAATAGATAAAGATAACTAATTAAAAACAAAACGAAATATGAATTCCAAGCCTTAATGGGCAACGGCTCTCTGCAATTATTTTAACAGAAAGAATTTAGATACTTAATAAAATATTTAAATGTCGTTGACATTATTAATTGTTATATTTTGATGGCGTTAAGTCTATCTCTGAAAATGACAGCCATAATTCAGAAAACATTTTAAACTTACAAATTCCATGTCTGAGGGCTCAGATAAGATGCACTACGCTAACTAACGTTTCTATTCGATTCGTTTTTAAATCAATAGCGTCACTGGAAGATGACGTGATACGAAAAGTCACGTGGTCTACCAGTGACGCGATTGGTTTAAAAACGAATCGAATAGAAACGTTAGTTAGCGTAGTGCATCTTGTCTGAGCCCTCTGGTGTTTGATTCAAGTATAAGTTTACCGGTTTCAAACTTGTCTCTATTAGTAGAATAAGATCACAATATGATAAATAATAAGTAACGGTGGTCCTTGGCGGAATTCGAACTCATAACCTGGTAACGTCCAAAAAGTTGGGCACGCTAAATAACGCAATTAAATTTACTATGAAACTTTTCCGTGGTGACACGAAAATTAGCGAATGTTAGGATAGTTTTCGTCGCACAACGGTACTTTTTTCGCCTTCGTTGTTTGAATGGTTCATCCAACCATAGAATTGGGTTATTTATTACTATGTTATCCATCGTGTCGTTAACTTACCCGTATAATTTAACTAAAAATAATATTTTTAAATTTATACATTTTAAGATATGGAAGGTTAAATAAATGTGTAACGGCCGCATTGAGAGTTAGTTAATGACGATTAAGTCGTTTCTTAGTGACGATTTTTCATACATAAGTTTGAAACAGGAACAAGTAAATTGTCTCTAAAATGTTTCTAAGTACGGCGACAAAGCCAGGCATTCACTAGGGGACTAACGTCTCGCGATACGTGACAGTGACATTTCAAGCGAATTCAAGGGACTTCACTTGTCATATCTGGCGACATCGCGCGACAGGTGTCACCAGCGACGTCGGGTGAAGTCAGGCGACTTCGTGTAATTTCCCCTGATATATCTGGTGACATTGTGCGACAGGTGTCACCAGCAACGTCGGGGGAAGTCAGGCGACTTCATGTAACTTCCTCTGATATATCTGGCGATTTCCCGCGACAAGTGTCAGGTGCTCCACATAACATCGCCGCGACACGTGTCGCGTGATGTTTTGCAAAGTCGCTCGACTTAGTCTGACGTTGCTGTGTCGGCAGTCTAACCTAACCTAACCAAGATGCAAAAGCTAACGTTTTTCTTTACTATCACTCAAAATGTTTGGGATGACATTCCCGTGCGTTACGATAAACCACGTGGTCAACTCATACATTTTGAGCGATGGAATAGAAAAACGTTAGTTGCGTTTGCATCTTGGCTTGGACCTCTATAGCGCGATATCTCCAGATATGTCAGGCGAAGTCCGGAAACATAGCGCCACTTCACCCGACGTCGCTGGCAACAAGTGTCGCAGGATATTTGTCTAGTGAATCCCTGGGGCCTGTTTTATAAAGCTACAAATTACAATTTACAGGTTACAAGTTTCCATTTGACACAACCTCGACCAATGCGACCAGCCATTTGAGCAGTGTTGCCAGTTTAGACCTGTAAAATTGTAATTGGTAGCTGTATAAAACGTACCCCTGGTAGTCAACATGTTTCAGTCGAAGCATGGGAATTCCAGTAAATACCAAATTCGTTTCGCTTCCCACACGTCTTCCGTATGTAGCCCATTATAGATACAAAAGGTGGCGAAATAAATTGAACTCGTACAAATAATCACGTATCAGGACGCTCCGGAGAAATTACGTGTTATTTAAAAATATTGATGCACTTAAATTTTCAGGAGGATTTTACTGTGTTTTGTTTAAAATTCATTTTGTACAATTCATTTTAAGCTTCAGATATAACAGGGTGGGCCAACAGTATCGCATCCATGGTTAGGGGAAGTACTAGAATCAGATTTTTTTAAAAATTTATTTCGTCATTGTAGTAAAATTCTTCGTTCTACTACTTATCGTACTTGTTTTTGTGAAATAAATGTTAAAAATTCGTAATTTTTCTTAAAGGCAACGCCTCAAAACAGGCAAAGCCTGGAAGAAGTTTGAGTATTTTGTGGTATACATTATTTTATGTCGTTGTACTCGCTGTGTCGCCTACACTACGAAAATGTATACCTATTGAAAACGAATGCGGGCGTAATGCAGGAAGGTATTAGACAAGATTTAATAAGGCACGTTTATACGAGTAATAAAACGAAATAATAAAGCTTTAAGAAAACGCGTAAGTTTATAACGTTCTTTCAATCTTGTTTCAATCTTTTAGTCGGCTACTTTTCATTGCTTCAACAAGTAAACTTTTTTAGATTAGCTGAATTTTATAATAATGTAGATCCTTTCCTCCTTGTAGGTCCTTTTAAGATCTATCATACTGATGTAGAAATAAAACAGCGGCCAAGTACAACCGATTGATTTTAGATCTTTTATAGATTTTGTAATAATATGATACTTAACCGTAGTAAAATATCATTCGCAAAATTCACGTGGAAACTAAAAAGGTATGTAATATTCAATCAACATATATTATTATAGAGATTTAAATTATTCCCTTATTGAATATCAGTTGCGACTACCCACAAATACCCGCGACTGATGACCGGACCCTCTTTGGATATCTATTACCATTCATATGAAAATCTACTCGATAACTTTGTATAAAGGCGGTGGCATACCAACAACTCATTTTGAAGGGTTCAGATCTGGATGCCAAAAATAACTGCGTGACTTAAACACGGACATTTCTACTTTTATAATTTGGCGCTTATTCTACGTTATTACTAGCCATCCCATTTTCCATCTTGTTTTCGAAATCATTTTTAATTTTACAGCAGTCTATAATTCATTCTATGGCAACCGTAATGGTTGCACGTTCAATCTGGATCGCAATCCATGATCGTGATCAGTTGACCTTAATCCACGGGAGTGATTCTGTCAACGAGCGGTCGGACGAACGAACGAGGGATTGTCGCAGCGGCAAGTTTAAGTAGTCCCGTCAGAGAACACAAAACACATTTTAGCGCGTGCATTCTCAATTAGGCAGCCTTATAGAGAGAAGCCATGCTGCCAAATGGAAATTTCATGGGCTAAAATGTGTTTTGTTCGCTCCGACGGGACTACGTAAACTCGCCGCTGCGACATTCACGCGTTCGTTCTTCCGACCGCGTTTTTGAGAGAATCACACCACAGATTTACTGTGTAACATGTTGGATTGACGGATCACAACTTCCGGTCACATAATTATTTAGAGTTATTGAAATCTGCGATCCGCGACCTTGGTCGGATCACGATCTGGATTGACCGTGTAATGGCTGCCTATTACTAATGTGCAACAATTATTAGGTATAAAATGAATACTTATAAATATCAAGACATTAAATTTTAAGATTTTTTCCTAACAAGAGAGAAACTCTTCATAGCTATAGGATGACTGCTCCACGAGCCACTTCTTTAATTTAATTTAAGCTTTGCTGCACTGAGCTTTGACTTTATTTGACGACAATATCCCTAATTCCATTAGCAATAAGAGTTCCCATATATCGTTCGCAGATGGATCAGCTGTTTTAGATTACATAAACAGATAATTAAAAAGTCCAACTTTTTTTTTTAAATCACATATCGTTTTTTCTCCATACTAGGTGTCCCAGTGTTTGCTTTTCACTTTGTATGGAAAAAACAACTTTAGGTGATTACTTGAAAAAAATACTGATTAAAAAAAAACGGGCAAATAGGTTTCAAAACTTCGCTGATTCGTAATTATTCTAATTATGTAAGATGCCACTGAAAAACTTATTGAATAAAACATGAAATTAATGATATTTCGTGACATGGATATAAGGGAAAATTACAAAAATTCAGATAAAATGATCAATATCTCCGAAACTAGCAAAAATCGCTGAAAATACATAGGGGTTAAATCGATGGCTTTTTAGCAGTGCTCTATCAGCCCTTGACGTTGGTTTCTGGGACGTGAAACCAACATCTGTAGATGACGTGATACGAAAAGTCACATGATCTACCAATGACGCGATTGGTTTAAAAACGAATCGAATAGAAACGCTAGTTAGCGTAATGCCTCTTGGCAGGGGCCTCAGACAAAATGCATTGCGGGAGCGTTATCGTTATCTAAAATGTATAGGATTGACGTAAGCTGCCGAAACGGCACGTCTAACGGTTATGTCAATTCCATACTTATGACAGTTTTCGAAAATAGTTAACGTTAGCGTTATGCATCTTGTCTAGGACCTCAGAATACAAATATAGTTATTGTTTTGTAATTAAAATCAAGTGGTTTGTTATGTGTCACTGGCTCCTAAACTTTATAATACATTTATTTCAAACTACAGATCAAACGCCATTAATAAATAATGAATAAAATTAAAATACCGATCCATATTACGATTTACATCACTTTATTTATGTTTCATGATTTTAACATTCGAACTTAGACCTCGTCCTTAGTAAGTAACTTCCTTATCGCCGATCCGAACTCAACCACAGACTAAAATTTCCTGTCGTGGTCTCAAAAAATATTTTAATCTATAGTTAATTGTCTGCGCAACCAGGGAATAAATAATAATTGCTTCGTAACGTTTAGCGTAGTTTGTATGCAAATATACACCTCAGTGATTTCATGGGACCAGTTCACTTTAAATATTAATTAACTTAAGTAATATTTTAATACCCTAAGTGAATAAATACCGTGCCAAAAAAACCAGAATTAGAAATTCAAATCGCGAAATTATTTTAGCTCTAGTGTGCCACGGTGTTCTAGAAAAGACAATTTCGCAGAGTGCCTTCTGTGTACGTCGTAATGTGACGGTACATTATACATGTATGTATGGAAATGCTTAAACTGATTTGGTTACAATTCGAATGTACATTTCGGTCATACGATATTAAGATAAAATAGTAAGATTGTTTTATTAAAAACATATTGACAATACGATTTGTTACAAAGTTTTAAGGTTTTTAAAGTGAGCCTTCTTTATTCTGTTCGGTCATTTCCTTGCAAGACTTATACGTGTATCAAACTACTTAATATACAGTGTTGGTCACATAATTAGGGACACTTGTTTTTTTCCCATACAATTGCCTACAAATATGACTTTTATATTTTGACCACCATTCAAAAAGTTCTTGACCAATTTTATTGCTAAATACAATTTACTTCAGATCATTAACTAAGGTTTAAATTTATGTACAATGAACTACTGTTAAAAACGAACCTTATATTTTATAGGGATTTAAAAACTTAGTGCTGCTTCGTCCATAAATTTTTTTACAACTTTGTATGAACGCGAGGTATTTATTTTTTCAAATCCTTATAAAATGAAAGATCCGTTTTCAACAGAGATGAATTGTACATAAATGTAAACCTTAGTTCATTAATGAACGATGAGTGTAACCAAATATTAAATTAGTTTAGAACTTTTTGAATGGTGGTCAAAATTGAAAAGTCATATTTGTAAGCAATTGTATGGGAAAAAAACAAGTGTCCCTAATTATGTGACCACCACTGTATATATATGTCACTGTGACAGACAGACAGAAATCGGACATCTCGGGCTTAGTATTAAGCTCCTCTTGGTGCAACAAGAATATTTCTTGCACTAAAATGCACTAAATTCAAAAAATTATTAATGAATTATTCTAATAAGAAAACGTCAACAGTTTTTACTTTTGTAAACCGCGTTTCACGTTTACGGACACGCAAATTCCCCCGCAGCATTTAATTGTGAAAAAAAAAGTTTGTGAATTTATACGTTTGCCAAACTCTTGGTCTATCGAACCTCTATAAACTCCATGTTACGTTACTTATATTTTCTTTAAACTTTAAATTCCAGTTGGTGTAACCAATTACCACTGCCGTAGTGCGCAGAGTTTGTTATATCCCACTAACGACGTGTCACATTTCAAAGTCTAGATTTGCCACGGGAAGTAGGGTATTGTCGTATCGGAAGTCACTTCGTACAACCTCTAGGGAGAGAAATTTGATTCTGACAGCCCTGCCTTTTACCATTGAAATAAAGACGGGTACGTGTTGGGAATGGTTTATGACGACAGTGATCCCTTTATAAGACAACGAGGTTCATGTCACACATTTTAGTGTCTGACGTACTCTGTAACAATTTTGTATGACGTTATATATGGTCTGTTCGGTATCCTGCCTTTTGGCCGAATGTGTCGTTTCCCAACTGTTACATTTGCCAACCCCCTTTTTTCTGTAACCGTAAATATTTCAGTACAATGGGCAGAGCCCTATAGGTTAGGTTAGGTTAGTTTTTATAAAATTCCTGAAATATTTACAGTTACAGAAATAAAAGAGAGTGGTCAAATGAAACGGTTGGGAAATGATACATTCGGCTAAACATTTCTGCCAAAAGGCAGAGAACCGGTTGGTTCGGATCGTTTGCATCTCCTTTACCTTCTTTTCTTTATTAAGTGTCTTTACCGATGGCGAGACGGGGTCTTGGATGTTTGGAAGGCGTAACTACATGGAGCCGAAGCCATCACGCAAAGGCCCTTTAGACAAGTTTAATTTAGTAAAGTGATGGGACACGAACCGGCGATTGTCCCTGAGTTCACACTATAGAAGTATGCTCCCACGGACAACCACCGGTTAATGTAGGATATTTAACAAGGATGGGAACATTAATAATAGGCTCTATGAATGAAATTATATGGATTGGTTAACTAGGCTATTGATGAAACCAGTGTTGGCAAAAAGTTAATCTGATTACGATTAAATAATAATGATTAAAAAGTTAATCGCGATTATTGATTAAAGATTACTTAATACTTTTACTGTGCACTGGGGACAAGAAACATTGGTATAAAATTAAAATAAATTGGGATTATGTTATTTTTTTGAAAAAACTCACAAGATAAAAAAAAAACAACCGATTTCCACTTTTAACAGAAATAGCTAAAACTAATTTATTCCCTCGATTTTCACACTTACAGGAGGAACATTTTCATGAATCCAACAGAAAACGAATCTTCGAAATCGATCCACAATTGTCAGAGAAATCACGTCACATACATACAAAAAAACATATAATCGAATTGAGAACTTCCTCTTTTACGATTTCCTTTACGATTGCGATTACTATCTTAATCGATTGCGATTACTATCTTAATCATGATTAAATTTAATCGTGATTAATTCAATCGATAAAAATGTAAATCGATTCATTAAGTATTTGAATAAAGAAATTAATCGACTGATGCCAACACTGGATGAAACTATGCATGGCGAATACTTTCGTTGAAATTATTTATTAATATTTTTATTTATTTATTTACATAGCGTAAAACAAATTCACTCTCCGCGTCTGTCTGTCAGTCTGTCTGTATATCGGCTATCTAGTAACATCTGTCAATCAGTCAGCCAGTCACGGAAGCATATAACTTTTGCGAAGATATACAAGTTGGTCCAAGGCAGATACAAATATTATGAAAAACACCTTATTGTTATAAAATAACCTACACGGCCAATAAATATTAAACATTGTGTGAGAAAAATGCAAAAGAGTATATAGTAGGGGATCCGAATAGGACACGGCCTTCACCCAGCTGTTTATTCGATAAAAAGTATTTTATATCAAATTTAATATGTTAAGTAATATATGGCGAATAGGTAGGCTGAAAAATTTCAGTTCAGTATATAATTACCTATTTAATTAAAAAAGGATCTTTAAAAAAATGCAACTGCTTTTTACCCGACTGCGTCAGAAGGAGGGTTATGTTTTTCGAGCGTATGTCTGTATGTATGTATGTATATTTCTGGGCACGCTCTGCAGCCTAAACGGCTTGACGGATTTTAACATACGAGGTGTCATTCCATTTGTCTTAATTGCCGAAGTGACATAGGGTATATATTATTTCAATACGGCGTCCGCGGAAAAAAATATGGAGGGGGAATAAAAAAATATATTTTTATAACAATATGGGTATCAAATGAAAGCTATTAAATAGCCTATACCAAATATATATATATTATAATACTTTTATGCTACTATTTTGACAGGAAAGTCAAAAAAATACGTAAATGTTAAGTAATAAACTCCTTTCGCTAGAAAGAGAGTTTTGCTTGTAATTTGTCACTTGTAGCTTCGCGCCATTAAAAAATTAAGCTCCAGAGCTCATTATATTGCTTAGTAATAATTAATTAAACCACTATTTTATTAATAAAAACTAAAAAGAGTTAAATAATTTAAATTATTAAAAATAAACAAAAAACCCGACTGCAATAAAAAAATTTACTGAAAAGCGAAAAATAAGCTCTATAATCTATAGAAAATTGTAAGAGCACGTACTTATTGATATTTATAACAATTTAAATTTAACTTGAATATTGGAAAAGGTATGTATTGCAGGCGGGGATAAGCAATGAATTTCAAAACCTATTTCTTGAAAAAATTTAACATTTGGACTAGCTTGTCCCCGCCTAGAACACCTTTACCAATATTCAAGTTAAATTTAAATTGTTATAAATATCGATAAGTACATGCTCTTACAATTTTCTATAGATTATAGTTATTTCAGTTATTTTTTTTATTGCAGTCGGGTTTTTTGTTTATTTTTAATAATTTAATTTATTTCATTTAATAGACAAATTACATACCAATCGAAATTATAAAGCCTATAATAGAATATGCAAACGTTAGGTTGACTATTTTGTTCCCATCATATAACTATTGCGTAGGCGGGTATAAAGCGGGTAAGTCGGTACTAATAATAATTTGCACCAAAGTTAGGCTTCATGCTTTCGATTGGTATGTAATTTGTCTATTAAAGAAGCAATTGCAATTTTAAAAAAAAGTGCATTTTTAAATTTTTAATTTTGTAGGTAATTTATAATACTGGACTGAATTTTTTCAGCCTACCTAATCGCCATATATTACTTAACATATTAAATTTGATATAAAACACTTTTTATCGAATAATCAGCCCGGTGAAGGTCGTCTCCTATTCGTATCCTTAGACCAATAACTCGACGGTGTAGATGCAAATCCCTTAAAGTAAATTTTTGGGTGAAATTGAGTTTATATATTTAAATTGTGCGTTTTTTTGCGTCGCTTTTGCGTTGCGTTGTTTCATGACGATCTCGCCACTTATATGTCGCGAGTGTTGTAAAAATTTAGGTCTGCTTAAAAAATAACCCAAAAGTGACGTAGGTACAATTTGAATATCATTTAAGTCATTAATTTCTTCATAAAGATATTTTTTTATTGAGTAACATGGTGTCGTTTTAAAGATTTTCCCAGGATCTGTTTAACGGTCATTTCGGTTAAGTGACATGCATTAAATTGAATATACCTACAATTTATTATTTGGAAAAACTTTTCCTGTTATTATATTATGGATTTAAAGCTTACAAACATCTGTTAATAACTTAAACTAATGATTGAAACTATCGCTCTTATAATTCAGAAAAAATGTATGTCTAAAAATATTGAAAGCGCGTTTTTAGTTGGTCGCGTAGAGGCCTTTCCACAGTCGATATGTTTAGTTGTTTACTCACTTTATCATTTGGAGTTATTTACTGGACGTTTGTTCTTCTTACGAATTTTTACAATTTTATTAGATCTGAGGCGTTTTTAAACAGCTATAAATAAAAGTTATGTTTGCGCACACTCTTAATTCAAATTTTTATCCTGTAACTATTTACTTTTTATCGTTTCTTGTTTAATTAACTATACTTAAGTATTCCGTATTACTTCCACGTTGCAGCATTATTCTATTTTACTGGAAACTTCTTTTAAACTACGGCTAAGCTTTTTTAATTCAAGAAAGAACTTTGTGTGATACGTCTCCATTATGACTTAATTACATTGCAATACTTAGTATAAAATGTAAACGGGAAAGCCTTGTAGTTATTAAAATCCACTAGGTTTTACACGGACATTTGGAAAGTCCGTCCGTTTCGTCAGATGCCTAAGTATATTTTTAAATTGTACTGTTCCGTGTTTCGTTTTGAGGTGGTCAATAAAGAGTATTTCTATTGTATTGTATTGTATTGTGAAGAGATATACAGAGCGAAAGTGTGTGGAAGGGTTGGAAGGGGCCGCCCTAGGCGTACTTTTTCGAATCACATCGGAGAAATACTGGAAAAGGGACGAATCTTAAGTACCCGAAACCGATGTGCGTGCTTGACTCGGTGTATGAATGTGGAAGAAGCGAAAGAGATTTGTCAGGATCGTAGCAGGTGGAAAGAAGTGGTCTCTGCCTACCCCTCTGGGAAACAGGCGTGATTTAATGTATGTATTGTCCACTTTTGCCTCATTGATTGGATTCAAGTCTCCTTGAAGGAATCCAGTTCGTCAAGCTGTAGGCGGTACAAAAATAAAATTTCAATACATGAAATTGATGATTCAGTTTTAAAATTCATAATGCCCGCATTCACCATGTGCAAATTCTAAATCAGGGCAGGATACTTTTTTCTAATTCATATTTTAATAATAAACGAGTTATGAAGATTTCTTGGGTCTCTTATTTAATTTATTTTTCTTGCTTGTTTAAAACAATTACTAAGTGCAAGATGATGTAGGTAGCTTTGCTTGTAAACTGTCAAACGTTTAACATTATATGTCATATGTTAACCGAGGGGTTAATTCTGTTTAAGCAACTACTTGGTCGAAGTTTCGGTTTGGCATGAAACTCGAAATTGAATGAGTTGTATCTAATAGCAAGGATAGGGTGACGGCACCAATGATGGACACTCTTAATTCAAATTTCGTAAAGTCCTAAATTGATTGATGCAAAACAAATGAATAACCCTTATCTACTGTAAAATAAGAATCAAGTGTCCATTATTGGTGCCTTGTCCATTACTGGCTTCACAAATCA
Source organism: Acleris literana (assembly GCA_946894065.1). NCBI lineage: Eukaryota > Metazoa > Arthropoda > Insecta > Lepidoptera > Tortricidae > Acleris > Acleris literana. The sequence goes on along the minus strand of OX335669.1, from coordinate 7,513,873 downwards.
AATCAAATTAAACAGATGACTAGCGTTGGAAATGTTTATTTACGTGTTTATTGAAACTTTTAATTGAAAAGTAATTCGATTAAAAGTGTAACTAAAAAAAGTAAAAAGTCGAAATGTGTTAGTTTATGTTTTAATGGGTACAGCTTGTTTTTTAAGTTAACGTTTTGACATGGCGTGAATATTTTTTATACAGTTCTTTTAAAATAAGTAACTTATTAAAATGGGTATGTACCTTTGAAATTTAATTTTTACACTAACAACTATTTAAGGCACTATTGTATTAGGGTGAACCTATAAAATAGTTGCTCGAATTAAACAAATGAATAAATAAAATAAATAAATTAATGTGTGTTTTAAAACTAGAAAAGAAAACAGATTATTTATAAAATAAAATAAAGCATTACTTAAATTTTTGGTTTGCGTTTCTTATATAATGCGTCCTTATTTATTTCTATTAACCTTGTAATTAACGGCATTTGTAAAAAAAAAAAATTATATGGTAGTCACAAGTTTAATTTTTGGAAAATCAAAATTTGACGGGGATCTTACTAGGTTACTAATACTGGTATATTATTGTAAAATCTAGATGCAGGTTTTACGCTCCTTACCCAACTGAGATAAATAGATTTTTCTAACAATTTCAATAAAATATAATTATACTTAGTAAGGCCCCATAAATACTCAGTAAAAAATACAAAAAAATAAACAGATAGAATTCAAAAGTGATACTAAAATATCCCTATTATCGCTTTACCGACGATAGTTAATAGGACAACTTAGTTACAAACCGGATACTCTGCGACACCTTTATCATCCAGCACCTCAAGACCCTCCCCTTACAATTATCCTCAGCACATAAGAGTTCTTACTATTCTGGCCACTGTCCATATGAACCCATGCCCACTTTAACTTGATCTTTACTGCTTCGCCAATTATTAGTAAGCGATGCGTGATTGGGGAGCGCAGGTTAACATGGTTAGTGCATTCCACTACCCACTATCAGATTTCCGGCTTTCCTACTATGTAAGCAACTCCACCAATCGCATCTGTAATGCGTTCAAACACAATTTAAATTGTACAGGAGATTATGGACCGTATTAATAAAATAGCTTACGCTGAGATGTCCGTCTGATAAGATGTGACATAAATTGTCAAGTCATCAAAAGCTGACATTTCTGATGTGCCAAGACCCAGAGGGGCTATTGCCTAACGCACTCGCAATCGCAATCGTTTTCATTTTGAAAATCGAAGGCTTGTCTGCATACAAAATGAAACCAATTGTTCCGCTTTTAAGCCGATTGCGATTGCGAGTGCGTTAGGCAATAGCGACGCTGGGCCTCCATTCAACACGGTATTACTATATTGCTTCGGATGTGTTATCGTATTGTTTTTAACTTTGAGCTTTCAAAACATTGACAATACAATAACACGTCAAAGGCAATATCGTTACTACTTTAGAAAAAACTCGTATCTGATATTTCGAGATGTATGAGTTTGAACTCAATTCTCTTCTCGTTTAAGTTTAAAATCGTACGTTACGTAATATGAGATACGAGGTTTTTTCAAAGCAATGACGATATGGTTTCTACCCAGGCCCTGCATATCAGCCAAGACTTGAAAACTTAAGAGGTATAGTCAACCGCAATTAAATAATGTTAACACCAGGTTTGAGATGTTTTTAAGTATATTAGTTAGATTTTTTTGATGAACATGCAATGATTTTATACGGTCTCCATTTAACAAACTTAATTATTAATATATATTTATATTACCAAAATCAACCGAAACCGATAAAAAAAAATACGTGTATAAATTCTAATTCAAATTCAAAGTCATTTATTTCAGACAACATACACGTATATTTACCTAAATTTACATTATTAATTGAATCACAATAAATTTCACTAATAGTACGTTACTATTTACGTTAGTATTTTTTGTTGTTTAAAGACCTTAACATATCAAGTATCAATAATATTATATGACTAACACGAAATGGTAGGATTACACTCCCCACAACCATAGCGCCGGGGCGCACACAGCGAAGCGCAGCGCAGATAATTTTTCACTGCCAAAGCATCATCGTCTTTGGAGATTTTGCAATAATTAACACCACAAATACAAGGTACGTTGCGGATAGTTTGTGGTCTTCGTTAATTTCAATCTTATTTCAACAAGTCGAAAGACGGTAATGCTTTGGCAGTGAAAAATTCGCTTTTATCGATACTGTCGAGGATTTACATAACTGCTGTTACTAGCCAGGTGCAACATGCAGATCACCCTAAATATTTAAAAACCTACCGGGTAAAATGGGGTGACTACCGATTCGCGGGGTAAATATAAATACAGAATAAAATAAAGCGTATTCAACTAATTATAAGTCTGAGATTTTAACATAATTTTATAATAGACTTGTCAATTTAAAATGTGTTCTTCTCAGCTATGACTTTTTTCGGATTGTATTTCTGCCAGCGAATCTATAGACCTTTTTCGAAAACATTCAAGAACATTGAAAATGTTATTTCCGCACAAAATGGATGTATTTAATATTAATCTTACTCACATCAAAATAGGTACTCATGGGAAAGATTTTTGTTGTGGTACAAGTCTTCGTTTCATGTTATGTTATCACTTAAGACAAGGCACACTCGGATCAAATAATTATTGTTATAAAAATAACAATGGCCATGACAATGATGAATGGCAATGACTGTTTTTTTTATTGCTTATCCGGTCATTTTAGATAGTGCGGACTACCGAGTTGGGAGTGTTTCGAGTTAACAAGTGAAATAAAAAGAAAGTTTTGAGAATTTATCATCCATTGTAGAAAGCGGATGTTTGTACTGAGTGAATTGGGCGTTTCAACCACCGTAATGGTTGTATTCAATATATTGACGAAGATAATGATAACTACCAGCAACTTCTGATGTAAATAGAAATAGAAACGGGGGTAGTTTCTATTTTATTTTGAAAAAAGAGGCCGAGTGTGATTCGAACGGGGTCTATATCGGATGATCTAAAAAAAATGGCCTATTTTTGTTCCGCATCATATTTTTTTGCATACCAACGTTTTGTCTAATTATTTAAATGTCGAAAATTGTTTGATGGAAATTGTTTTGCATAATATTGTTTGGTTGAAAAATTGTTTAGTATAACATTTGTTTGGAATAACTTTTTTTTGTCGAATGGTTTTTTGGTATAACGTTGACCGTGAGGCGAAGTCGACGAAGCTCCGCTTCGCGGAGCTCCTATTCCGCGTAGTTATGGCGCTTCACGCCTTGACACAATTCTAACCTAACCTAACAAATAGATTAGTTGAGACCTAGGTGTTTTATACTGAGATGGGCTTCGTCCAAATAATATTATGGATTTAGCCTTTTAGTAATTAAAATTTTAGACAAAACAATTTTAGACCAAAAGAACTTTAGAACAAAAAATATGTATGCAAAAAAATCTTTATGCTAAGAAAGAAGTATGCCATTCAATATTATAGGAAACATTTTCGACAAAAAAAAATAGCACATAAAATTTTAGGTCAGTGGAAGGGCACCCATTCGAACGATTGCTGGTACACAGACGGAGGCAGAACAGTGGACAGCGGAGTACTGCTACTGCGTGAACGCATAAAACAGTACAGAGGGGCTACCATGACATACAAAAGCAGCTCAGTTTAGGTTGAGAGAAGGGGACAGAGCTGTATAACTACTATACCTCTGTCCTACTCTTTCAACCTAAACTGAACTTCACACAATATCAGTACCTACTCTCCTGTCCACTTACTGTTCTGCTTCACTGTGAAAGCAGAAGGGTTTTCCATACCAGTGTACAAGTATTAAGACCGAGCAAAAAACGGAAAAAAACACATTTCCTGGATAATAATTAATTTAATTACCTGCTGTTATAGTGGCCATAGTAAACACACTCTGTGAAAATTTCAAGTGTCTAGCTATTACGGTTCAAGAGAAACAGCCCTGGCACAGACGCACGGAAAAACGGACAGCGGAGCCAGAATAATAGGGTCCTGTCGGCAGCCTTTGGATACGGAACCCTACAAAGACTTTTTAAATTTATCTAGAATAATATGCAAAGATAGCAATGACGGAATGTCGGTTATGACACCGAGAATCGCCGTCAGAATCAGAATTAAGGAGTTGGAACTTGAAACTTAATGGAAAAGTCTTTGCATGAATATGTTCAACAGGAAATTAAAGTTAACAAATGCTTTACCCTCGCGGTTCATGTAGGTACCTTAATATAAAGGGGCTTCTAAACGGGCCATATTTTCACTGCAATATGTGGCCGGCAACTATTGGTGTCCCTCTCTTACTCGTATATTAAAGAAAGACACCAATAGTTGCCGGCCACATATTGCAGTGAAAATATGGCCCGTTTAGAAGTCCCTTAACAATCTATGAAAGGTTAGAACAAGTCTGATTCTTCTTGGAAGAAGGCTAATTAATACCCCGCTTTTCATAAAGACGCAGATGCTGCTAACGTTTCTGTTTTCTATCGATTCGAAATGTATGGAGTTAACATTTATAGGCGGAACAATCGCTTCAAAGTGGAACAATTGTTTTCATTTTGAAAGCAGACTCGCCTTCGGACTGTTAAAACGAAAACGATTGTGATTACGAGTGCGTTATGCAATAAACCAGCCGATCAAAACAAAGACCAGCCAGATCCAGCCAGCAAAGACCGGAAAACCTACGGGAACTATCGTATATTACAACATATCAAATACCCAGAAGTAACAACGAATACGGTAAAAGAGTGTGGACGCGTGCATTGCCCGGCATCTTAAATAGGTTTCCATGTCAACTAATAAGTGAACTCGAAAATGCAACATGTAAACGGGTAAAGATTAAACTGAAACGATATTTACTTAATAAAAAAAGAAAAATATAATGTTATAATGTTAATAAACTATTCTCAACAAAACGTAGAACTCATGTATACTCTTAACTGATAAAATCTTTGATTAATTTAAGATTACAAGTTAAGATAAATTAATAATGTATTTGTTTTTTGTGTAAGAAATAAACAGATGTTTTTTTTTTTTTTTTTTTTTTTTATCTATCATCAGCTTACATCAATTTCATACATTTTGTGAACATTCGAAAAGAACTTCCGGTAACCTTCAGAGGACCCTGCCAAGATGCATTGCGCTAACTAGCGTTTCTATTCGATTCATTTTTAAACCAATCGCGTCACTGGTAGATCACGTGACTTTTCGTATCACGTCATCTACCAGTGACGCGATTGGTTTAAAAACGAAACGAATATAAACGTTAGTTAGCGCAATGCATCTTGGCAGGGCCCTCAGGAGGGAAGATGGCCGATCGAAAGATACTCTTGATTTATTCTGTTTGCTGATTTACACATTGACCAAATCACTGCGGAATACCACGGTGGACCACGTTAATAAAAAAAGAAGAAAAAAAAAACTTTCCAAAATACATAACTTAGCGTTATGCATGTTGACTAGGCCCCCAGGTCATACAGAATCACGAATAAATACATACAGTCAAAGACTTAAATTTGTGACCCACCTTATAGGTCCAAAGTCAATCTGACATTCTACAACAATACGGTTGAGTTTCCTATAAGATACAAATGCCATGGCATCTCTAATGACATTGATGACTTCAAGCATATTTTTTTTAAATAGGTCACAAATGAATGTTCGTGACCGTACGGTCAAGGGTAAAAATAAAAACCCGCATAAAGGTGCAAAAATATGTACACATAGACTTAATTTCCATAGTAATAAGGTCTGTGTATACATTTTTGAGACTGAGGTATATACATATTGGTGCCCTTGACTGTACATAGTGTGTAATAGTGTAGCTTTAGCTGGATGCTACACTGTATGAGTGTGATTCTAATTGGTTGTTTTTTGTCGCTTCTTTGACCATTTTAGCCTACAGGTATAAAACGCCTTTTAATTATTTGTTTTAATAAATGCTATTGTCCATCAAAATAAAAATAATTTCACGTCCCAATACACTCGAGATGACTTATGAATGACTTCAAACACCTTTGTTAGCAAAACGTTTGTACTTCAAAACAAAATAACATTTGATGTTGACTAAAACGTAATTGGAAAGAAATCTTTTTCGTAATTAAATAGTACCTACTTATATTATACAGCCTCGGCCAAAGGTGTTGAGCACCCAACGGTTTCCTTGGTAACTTATAAATTTAGTATTATTTTTCAATTTAATACGTACGTAAATTATGATTAACGTACCTACCTTTACGAGATAAAGAAAAAAACCTTTCTTTTTTAAGATTTTGAAACATTTGTTTTTGTTTTGCAATTTTCCCATTGGAGACGTGACCTTTAAAATCGCCTCGTTATCGCTAAGGCACTCATGACACTGGTGGCTTATTAACACGCGGTAGCAGTTTAACTTAAAACAGACTAACTAATTATAGTGTTTTCAATCCAAGGGGTCAACGTCAGTTTTTGAAAATCGTACCCTCGGAAATTTCATTCGAAATTCTTGCCTGCGATTTTATTTTTGCTTTCGTGTGCTTGATCTTTCCGCAAAATTGAGAAAGAGGTTTACGTAAACTATTGATTACAGCGTATTTCAAATTCGATGATTGTTTCAGGTACAAAATGGCTCAAATCACCATTGCTTTCACTATTTTGGCCGCTCTTTTGATGCTGCAGGGTGCCAGCGCGAAACGTGAGTCAAATTATTAATCGAAATTAGTGACGTAGAGTCTAACGTTAGTCGACCATTGGACATCGACCGCGTTACTGCATCATAGATCCATCAGGGTAAATTATTCAATCGTTATATATTCATCAATTTAGGGCGCCGGAATACTTTAGAGGTAATAACTAAAAATTTATAAATTTTAAACATTCAAGAAATTAATTTTTTGGTTTGTTTCTGTGACTTTTGTAATTAACTTTAAAAATAAAAAATCAAACCGCGTATTATTTATGTACCTATTTAAACTTTATTTCACAATAAACAAGTAAAGTAAAACAATTTTTAAGGGCAGAAATTCGATTTCGAGCCAAAGACGATTACTTTAGGGGTATTTACTCAAGAAACTTTCTCGCCAATATGTAATATGTATGCTGGCAACATTGAGCACCTTGTTCTGTCTTATGAAATTAAAGTAAGACCGCTGTCGTTGTCGGCGTCATCTGTGTAGCTGCTCCTTTACAGCGTTGTATGAAACCTCGGAATTGCCAATCAAAACAGATTGGCACTTTTCTTTAAGTATATTGCCATTGTTTAGTCTAGCTTAGCAATGTACAAGTTGCAGAACATTCTCAGAAGTTAAGAAATCTTCTCAAGACATTACTGAGAATATTATCGGAAACATTTGAGAGCATTCAGAATGTTCTCTTTCCATACAAAATTTAAGAATATTTTAGAAATTTCCGAGAATTTCCCTTAAGAAACTTTCACAATTTGAGAATTTACTTTTCGTTACAATTCTAGTCTAGCTTACCCGACAAAGAAAACCTTTAAAAATCACAACGGAAGAACAATTGTGTAGGTATGCTAGTGTTAAAAAGTGGAGGAAATCACAATGTGCATCCTCTTCCTATGTACCACTTATGCGCTAAAGAAGTATCTATCTAGGATGATAAGTCGTGTACCCAGAAAACGTACTCACTACCAAAGGCATCTAGTCATTTTCTCAACGCTACGTGCCTTTGCAGTAAACTTTACAAAAGAGCTGCCAGAATAGATCAGCAATCGTCGAAACGGCATACAAATGGCGCCCACACAACGCAACGCAACGAACAAGGCTTACGATTCACCAGAACGCTCGCGTATAATACTGGCGAATACACATAAATTCGGATATACAAGAAACAGTTAATAATGAAGTTGCTTTTCACTTCGATGTCCGAAATAGAAACAACAAATACATTCGAATATAAAAGAAACTCGCCCACGTTGCATGTTTTGTGTAAGTTACAAGAAACGTAAATTATTAATCAATGCGCTCCTCACAATTGGACCCATGGGCCTGATTACACATTAGACCCTTCCACGGAGCCACTGTACAAATGAGAGTTTGACCCTTATTGTTACAAACTCGTTTCAACAAAAGTATTACGATCCAACAACGTTATAGCGATCCTAACCAAAACGTGTTGTTATTTTACTGATTTCTATTTAATATCTGCGATGTTTGTCCGGGCTTCGAGGACGATGACGGTCTAAAACTTTGGTTTTCAATTTGCTGTCGGATTACAATAATTCGAGACTCTTATAACTTTTTAAATATTTTCTTGGAGGATTTACGATACGAAAACAGACTGAATTAAACACCTTATTGACTGTTCTTTTACACCGCATTTGGTTTTAAGAGAAAATTACATGTTCGGTTTACTAATTTATATCAAGTCAATATTTGTCAAAATGTATCAACTTATAAACTTTCTAAGATAGGCTGTTCCCAAGTCATCATCATCAGCCCACATCAGTCCACTGCTGGACATAGGCCTCTTCCATAGCACGCCACTGAGATCGGTCTTCAGCTCTTCTTCTCCAGTTGCCACCAGCTACTTTGCGAATATCATCGCTCCACCTAGTCTGAGGGCGCCCTACTCCACGTTTGCCAATTCGTTCGTTCCCAAGTACCTATAGTTAATAATTATAATAATGTTACGAGAACCCCGTTAGGTGAACTCAGTGAAATTATGGAAAGTGGTCTGAATGCACGTTCACATTCACAATGCTTACTTTGAAAAGGAAATAAAACCATATTCCGGTCAATGATATTTTATATTAAGATACGTCATCTGCGCGCAAAAGCGTTCCTCGAAAAGGAAGGTAATTACCTTACTATCGTTCAGTCGCGCCGTGGCCGCTGACACGCACGCGTCAAAAACAGTAGTTTTATTACCGAAATGCAACAAATATAAGTCATAAAAAATGCCGTCTTGTATTATTAGAGGCTGCCGAAATTATACTGTAACTATAAAAGGACGAAAGGATGTCTCATTTCATTCTTAACTACCGTAAATATTTTTTAATTTTTTTGTTTACATCGCCATATTTTGTGGCGGCCATCACGCGGCCATGGCGGGCACGCCACGTCATTCGGGTAAGCAATTTGAAACAACTATTTATCTCATTCGAACAATAGCGTTCGCTACGGATTGCCGTCTTTGTCTGTAGAAATCTGGCAACGTAGCCACTGTCAGTAATTGGCGACGGATTTTATGTCCGTTTAGTATGAGCATAACGTATCTAAATATAACATATTATTGATTCCGGTGTACAAAACGAACAAGCTTAACATAATGTAAACCTCAAACTTCAGGACAAGTTAGGCCGAAGTTAGAATAAACAATCCGCTGTTTATTTAAAGCAATCAGGTCTATGAGCAGATGTTCAACTTGGGTTTAACTTTGTAGTTAACTTGAATTATGGTTGCGTAAAGGATTGCCATGTGGGATGGCTTGTTGAATATTCGAAAGCGTGAGTTTGTTATTACTAATATATTAACGTTTCGGGAATCATTCGGTTTATGTGGTAATCGTAAAGTTTGGTAATGGATCGTAGTTAGGGCACACTCTGGGGTTTGCGGATCTATTTTCTATTTTATGTTTGCAAAACAGTATGATCTGAACAAGATTTTATGTCTCGTTTTATGTATTTTGGCGTAGTTTTGAAAAAAAAAGTTGTTCACTTGGATTGTGGTGGTAATTTTTTTTTATTGCCTTCGTCGGGCAAACAGGCAGAAAGCCCACCTGATGGAAAGTGGTCACCCCCGCCTATGGACATTTGCATTGCCACTTACCATTGCAATTTGCTTTGCTTTGCAATTTACCGTTACTTTAACCAAAATTCAAATTACTTAAATAATTTTATTTCTTTCTTTAACGAGAAAAATAAAGTTTGGGCTCCAATTGTTTGACATGTTGTTCTTAGGAAACTCAGACAGGTAAATAATATCCACGAGTAGCACTTAAAATTAATTACAAATTTTAATTATTTATACAGACATGTTACACTGTCACTTAAACTTGAACATGTATTTTATTCAAGTGTGTGGTCCCTATGGCGACGCATTAAGCTCCATTTTCCTCTAAATTATATGATAATATACATTAATGGTGTATGAAAACAGAGTTGTTAAACGTAATGCGCGGGACCACGTGATATGGACATAAAAGTTAAGGAACGAGGGAACCGTTATGGACGAAAGTAGCTTCCCTTTGCATTAAAATGTTTTATTTTACGTACGTGTAATTTACCTGTGCCTTTATAAATTAGGTATTTTTAGATTCAAAAAACTCTGTGCGGCGTTATAGATCTTCTACATAGTATAAAATGAAGTCACTTTCGTTGTCTGTTCTCTTAGATCTTTAAAACTAACGGATTTTAATGCAGCTTGCAGCAATAGATAGAGTTATTCAAAATAATACAATGCATTCGGGGTCATTTACGGGTTTTATAGAAAACTCACATAAACTGAAGCGAAGCGAGGGCGGGTCGCTAGTCACTACATGGTATAAAACAAAGTCGCTTCCCGCTGTCTGTCCCCATATATGCTTAGATCTTTAAAACTACGCAACGGATTTTGATGCGGTTTTTTTAATAGATAGAGTGATTCAAGAGGAAGGTTTTTGTGTATAAAAAGTTTTGGATTATGTATGGGTATTACAGAGGACTGACATAAACCGAAGCGAAGTGAGGGCGGGTCACTAGTATCAAATAAAATGAAATATTCTCTTAAGTTTCCAACCGAAAAAGTCCGATGTTTGAATAAAATAAGATCCAATGAACCAAACACATATTTGTTTGTTATCAATAAATCAATTGTTATAAATATATCAATAATATTTCTTGTAGGTTTCCCTAAATAAGTTCCGTACTATGTTAGCCCAACCCGAAGAGCGTCGGTGGCCTAGTGGCTTAGAGGACGCCTCGTGATCGTAAGGTACAGAGTTCGAACCCCCGCGGTCACCACGTACCAATGAGTTTTTCTAACTGAAGTGCATCACCCGATGCTCTTACGTTGAAGGAAAAACATCGTGATGAAATCTGCACATTCGAACAGCTGAGTGTGTAAGAGAGTAATTGCACAAAAGATCCTAAAGGGTCGAAGTGCATCCGAAAGAATTCTGTAAGTTAAGATTCGGTAAGCCCCGACTTTAGTGATTTTTTCTACTGAAAAAAACACAAAAATCAACTTCAAAGCTCAGCATCCTCGTCTGTGAATACGATATATATGATAAATAAGTTTTAAAGGTGTTTTGACCGTGAGACGAATAGGTACTGTACCGTCCCCAAGGGGTAGGCCTTATAAAAAATTAAAATATTTCAAATTTAATTTGTTTCGATAGGCCGGATGACAAAAGAAATTGTCAATCGAAAAAAGGTGGATCCTACGTTGTGATTTATTTTTAATGTTTTAGTAGTTCCAAGTTCCTAAGGTGAGACTGAGGGATAACAGATTCTTCTGATTAAAGACATATTCAAGAATAAGGGAATTCAAATAGTTGTACTAGTTGAAATAAAGAAACGATTAGGGAACTTCAATTAATAGGTATATGGTATGACAAGATTATGGTTTCTGGTAAAAGCAGAGCCCCTCCCCGCTCTTACTCATGTGCTCGACTCCGGACTGGTCACACTCTGCCAGCCTGCCTCTAGCTTGTCTGGGGAGAGTTTCCATTACGTCGCCAAGTCAGTCTAGGTTGGTTCTTGTAACCAAGAGAGCAGAGGTCCCAACAAAGTATAGTCACTCCAAGAGGCAGGATTTATTTTATCTCCTAATAATTTAGATGGAGAGACTATTGACCTAAACTACCCCTCTTGCATCCTCGGATATTTCAGGACGAAGAAATGTGTGTGTTTTCTGCAATCCAGTGTGACAGATATCAAAGCAAACCCAGAATATGGAAGGTCTCCTCCCCTTCGAATCCGTCAAGGCACTCGATACCACACGCTCAGCTTTCGCTTCGCTTAGTCGAATCCCCACGAACCGACATGATAGCCGGGAGTAGAAAGCAGTTGCCGAGCTAAACTCGCAGGCATCCTTGCCAACATGAGATCATAAAAACCCAGCCAGCAAGTCACCTCAACTAACTAACGTCTTTCGACCAGAGGTGAGATCGACTCTTGACGCAACTCAAATCTGACCCCCGTTTCCCCAAGATGAATTTAGAAGCTATTAACTTTGAACCTTCAACACACTGAAGCAGTCTGTGAAGTCTGTATGGATACTGAGCATACCCTGTTCAGTAGTTCTGCTTGCTATCTTAGTCCAAGATGTTTAGTGACGGTAAGATGTCATCGACGTTTGTGCCCCGCTGATAACTTTCGCCAAGACACTAAACCCCCTTCGACTCGAATAGAACATGATGGAAATATCCGTAGCTTAAATGGAAAAGATTGAAATATATTGTAATTTAGATTGCTAGGACACAAGTATAAACTGTAATCCCCAATAAAAGAGCCGAAAGAAATAAAATAATCTTAACCAAACAACATGGGAAAAATTTAGAAAAGGTTTACCAAATAAATTGAAGATTAAGTATGGAATCCTAAAATTATACACATGAAGTCCAAACGAATTAGCCCAGTCTTGAAATATTAATAATCCTTTGAATTCCCTTGATTCAAAAATTCGTTAACAAAAGAATACCAATTGAATAATAATATTATTTACCTTTTAATTATTATAAAACTCGTAATAGAATTAAAATCCCGTGAAATAATTCAAAGAAATTTATCTCCAGCTTGGATTTCCGACGACTAACGTATATCACTGTTGAGTTCAATATGATTTGTTTCTAAGAAATTATTTTAAAAAAAAATGTTCTGTTTTTTAAATAAATTGTTCCTTTCAAAAATAAAATTTCGAAACTCAAAAATATTTTGAAAATAATCGTAAAAAAAAAAAACAAATAAACATGTTCTAACAAGGACAGCTTTGCTACGAATGATCTTATTAACTTGTTGTCAAAAATTGCAATGACAACTTCAATAATTCAAAATATTTTGAATGTGATGACATCAAATGTCATTCGTAACCAACTGCACTACTACTTTGAGTGCAACGATGCACTTATCGAATAACCACAAAAAGACAACACTTAGCTTCGGATCCCGACGAGACGTCAAGGACGCGCAGCCGCAAACCGAACTCTCAAGACAACTTCTCCAAACAGATTGAAAGCCTTCGTAGCAGATGACGGGGCTCACAGGAACATGCACCCGCGTGAAGTGCATTAAAATAAAGAAAGATTAAGTTTACAACTAAAATTCCCTGAACTACGAAAGTTTTCCCTACTCTCAACAACACAACAATCATTCAACTATAAAATTATCACCATTTGGAACCCCTTCTAGACAATGACTATCACCCTTCCATTCGTCTTTCAGCTCCTCAACCAGAACACTCATCCTCAAGCTTCCCTATTCTAAATGATAAGACATGTATGAATAGTTAAAATACCTATGAGAAATCACTAGTTCAATTTTCTTGTTCTCAAACCATTAACCAAATTACTCATGAACATGATTTCTTATAGATAATTGTTTCCATCAACGATGTAGGACTACAATATTTACCTTTTTAAGCAGAGTTTGTCTACATGAAAAACTTACGAAAGCCTTCTAACGTCTCCTTTCAATATTCCTATAAATCACCCCTTTATTTAATGTTCACTATTATACACACCACACTTTATTACTTTAAAGAGGTACATCCGTGGAACCAACACTGTTACTATCAAGAAAAAGCAAATAAAAATCTTCAGAAGTACATTTTTTTCAAGCCCGTCGGTAACCAAGTCAACACTCCCTCGCAACCCCACACTGCTTAGCCCGTTTTCTAACCAGTCAAATACCAAAGACAATTTAATTCTTGTTTG